>OZ035883.1:61564891-63964891 GCA_964034835.1 Muscina levida
TAAACGTGCATATTAGAATATTTGCAATATACTTTCTAAGAATTTGTTGCAAATGACTGTGACAAATATGTTTGCAAAGCCTCAAGGGGATTTTGCAACATATACTACATATGTTGTTGTGCAATATTCCTTTGAAGTCATAAATTCTACAATATACATAAGAGGATATTATCATAAATTTTGTATTGAAATTTGAATATACAATGTCGGTAATTGCTATTGGGGGAGTTTCAGGTGAAAGTTGTTAGTTGTATGAAGAGGATAGCAAACAATGCTGATGCAATTAGTCTGATAAAAATGGATACACTGATACATTGCTGTTGTGATGCAGTGTCATCGATAAAGAACGGTATCCATATACCTTTTGATGCGAGAAAGAGTGTAACGAATTAAAAGATACGATTTGAACCCCAACTTTCTTTAGGCAAAAACCGTATCAGGTAGAACCATATACGCTGCCCTGCTGAAAGGCACGGCAGCACGGATTCATAGTCGACGAGAGACTTCGACATCTGGTCTCACGATTTAACCCTGTAAATGATCGAATAAATATTTTTACATCACGCTGATTGCTGTACACGACACGACGGAAGACAAAGAACAAGTCGAAAAATAATAGGTGCCGTTAGTAGTGAATCTAAAAATAGAGAGCGTGTACCTTCACAACAACGCGATAAGCTATCCCATACCTCATTCATGAGATGCAAAGGGAAATTAAGGAGAGGAGACGTTTGACCGCTGCCCTGCCGATGACATTAAAATTGTTCTGGGATATTTTAATACGAAGGGAAGATGCTCTTGTCAGAAAATTCAGTCTGCACAACAACACCTCCAATAACGGATTCAGACTGGTTAGCTTCACGTTAGCAAGAAACATGGTACTGAATGGAACCAGACTCCCGCATAAAGATATCCACAAGGCAACCGGGATATCCCCTGATCAAAAGACAATAAACTGGATAGATCACGTGGTAATCGATGGAAAGTATGTCTCAAGTATTATAGTTCTGTAAAAATAGGTACGTCCGCAATGCTAAAAAATGCTCATAATCAAACGCAATCGAAACTAGACATCATCAAGCTCCATAAACCCGAGATAGCCAATGTCAACCCTAACCAACTGTCGCAATTACTTCAAACCAACCCCCCTAAACCTGATTTTACCGGCACACAGTTGCAGCATATTGCGAATTCAATGACAACTGCCGCAACGACCGCACTGGGTTATGAAAAACCATGCTAAGACAAACCCTGGTACGACGAGAAAGATCACGTCTTGTCTAAAGATGCAGCATACAATGCAAAACTGCAGCTAATGGTAACGCGTGTTGCGGTAAAACAACATATTGAGAAGAGGAGGGAGATGAAACAGCTCTTCGGGCGGAAAAGGTGTCTATGGGAGAAAAGAGAGTGTCAGGATATCGAATATTACAGGTAAAGGGTTGGAGCCCGAAAGTTCTACCAAAAGGTAAAATCATAGGTTTTAGAACAGGGATCCCGATCTACAAGGATCGACATGGACACGGCCACGCAAAGTGTGCAGAGTAAATTGTCACACACCGAGCCAAAACGAGATCAGCACGGCTTAAGAACAAAAAATTCGCGGAAGCCAAAGGACTGCCGGCACAGCTTTTTAAGACTAGCGGCGATGAGCTGACAACATGCTTGACCAGTTCGTCAACACGATTTGGCTCAAGGAATGCATGCGCGATGATTGGAATCTGAGAGTTATATGTCCTGTGTTTAAGAAAGGCGATCAAAGTGTGTGTTCCAACCATCGTTCCAACCAGTTTAAAGAGCTGTTATCTAAACTTGGTGTGATGAACTATTTACGGAGCACAAATGACGAAGCTCTTGGAATTATTTTCTAAGTGAGGGTAGTGATGGATACATTTCTGTTTCTGCTGTAAAATTAAAGTATTGGACAGACAACAAAAAGTTCCGGTGACAAACAGTCGACCGAAATCACTGAAGTATTGGACAGACAGGAAAAAGTTCATGTGACAAACAGTCGACCGAAATCACTGTAGGAGAACATACGACAAATAGTCACTGTGGGGGAACAGAAAACAGAGTATGTATTATCACCTTAACTTAAAAAAACTTAATTTCCCTTTACACCCCATGAATGAGGTATGGAATAGCTTCTCGCGTTGTTGTGAATTAACACGCTTTCTATTTTTAGATTCACAACTAACGGCATCTACTTGTTTATCGACGAATGCAAACGTCACTGTTTGAGAAGCTCTTACTAGACACGCCGATTGACTCGACACTAATACTGCGAAGTTGCTGTCGACAACAATCGAGGGGAGCCGACAATGAAACAAACATTTATTTATTTTTTTTATTATTTTTTTTTAAGATGACTGAAGCCAGGAGTTGAACCTGTGATCTCCCGCATGGTAGTCGCGTGTTCTAACCACAACGCCACGACCGGTCCCAATTTTATCACCTGATTAGAAGGAAAAAGCGATATAAAAAAAAAGAAAGTTTCAGCCAGATAGAGCGACTTACATATACCATAACCCTCATAAAAAAACATAAAATCTGCTTAACAAAATACAGAATTTGGGCACGACTGCATCAGGTGTATTGATATTATAACTCGATTTCTAAAGTGGGCGAAATGGTACATCTGTATGGGAGGTACCACAAGAGGTGTGACTAGACATCTAGTTTTTTCTTCAAAACTAGTTATAGCATTACAAAATACTGAATTTGGGCACAAACGCATTCGATGTATTGATATTTATCTCGATTACATTTGTATGAGAGGTACCACAAGAGGCGTGGTAAGACATCTAGTTTTTTTCTCCAAAACTTTATCGTAAATACAGACTTTGGACACAATTGATACTATTACTCTATTGCTAAAATGGGTGGAATGTTACATTTGTACAGGATGTAGCAGAAGGGGCGTGACCATGTAGACCATATGCAATAGCTTAAGTAGTTTTTTGAAAATATTAACTCATGCAATACTTTAAAACAATGTATTACGTCTTACGAAATATATCGTGCATACTATTCGGACAGGCAGGCGGACACGAGTCAAACGACTTAAAACGTCGTGATTCAAATTTGAGATTTAAAGTGATTCCTTCTATCTCTTACCCTTTTGGGTCGTATCAAATAATGTATACACTCGTTGTGCGACTCAGACACATCGAACAACTCCTCCAACCAGGAGATAAATAATACGGCCACACTCAGTTACGTTACTAATGTGAATGACATTTTTTTTTCTCTCTTATATACTAAATACACTGTTTATAATCTTTAAGAAAGGCATTTTCTACCTACTGTACGATCACACACATTTTCTAATCATGACCGTTGCCGACATGTGATGTGCACAGTAAATACACAAAACGCTACGTGTATGCCAGTCATTAGCGTGAGCCATAAAATACATAATTTATGACTGGTTTATCTATGAGGGAATTTTCCCTCGTTCTAAAACTATAAATTCTTTTGCTGATAAGTTCTAGTATTTACTTAATGTGTTTTCAATATTAAACACTCGTTAAAGGTAGTCACAAGAATTTATTGTTTATGGTCTGCACTTAGCGACTGGCAACTACAGCCAGTCTACTTATACAGTAGCGCCTGAAGTGAATGAGAATTCTAGTGAGTACATTGTGATTTGCTCGCACTGAGTGCTCATCACAACTATCATACCAAAAGTGACTACAGTTGTTTATGTATGAGTACATTTTATTTAGAGAATTTTTCTCGTTACAAACTTTTCAGGCGAATTCTTAAACAATAGCCGAACTTCGATCATTGCAGACCATAAAGGAGGGTATACATCATTTGATACAACCCAAAATGGGGAACAAATATAAAGAATCACTTTAAACGCCAAATTCGATTCAAGACTTTATAGGTCGTTTGACTCATGTCCGCCTATCTGTCCGGCTGTTGCGCACGATAACTTTTGTAAAGTCAGCGTTAAGCAATATCCACACCAATATGAATAGGGTAAGTGCATTTATCAGTTAGTTTAACTGACTGAAATTTCTGTATTCGTTTTTATTTCTAGTTTACAATTACACGGTCATATAGCAAAATTAAGATAGTGTCAGCCAGTCATCTGTATAGAGCTAACAACGAAGCTAACTCTTGTCGGAATGTTTTTAAATAAATTTAAAATTTTGAGTCTCTATGCTCGGTAAACCCAACATTTTAACTGAATTAAATCGTTATCTCCACACAAACATACACACTCTCACTTTAAAAGCAAACGTTAACTTTTTAATGCCACTGTAATTTTACATGGCTTTTTACATGTCTTGATTTGCTCTGTAAATAAACCAATTTAATTAAAATCCGTGTTAATTGGCCGTCTTTCACAGGCGCACTGACAGATGTATGTATGTGTGTAAACAAGTATGTGTACATGTATATGTGTGTCAATATTACATATGGCTTATGGAATGAACATATTCGTGCCGGAACACATAAAGTAAATTTATATTTTATTGTTTATACAACAATCATGTATTTCACTTAACTTTAAAAAAAAAGATAATGTTAGTCTTTGTTCTTTGACAGGAACAGCAAAAGCAACAGCTACAGAGTTTTTTTATACATATTTACATACCTATACTCATGAAACTCACAAAAATACACACACACACTTTTTTACTAACATACTTTTGTGTTTAATATATACGTTGCCTGCATTTGTATGTGTTTATATATGTACGTTAATATGTAAATAGGTAAAATGAAAGTCAATGTCAGACAATGTAAAATACAACGAAAACTGTATACACACACAAGTTATACATGAGTATGTATGCATATATACAGTGTTATACTTCTGACATATTCAGACATACTACATATGAGTGTATGTCGGTCGTATTTACGGCTGTTGTTCATGTATGTTATGTGCAAAATGATGTATGCATTGTATACATTTACATTACATTTACACTTGCCCTCGCCTATACGTACGTACGTTAGTACCAACTACATATTTATGAATAATTTAAAAACGTTTTTGGAGTGTATAACGATAAAAGGAAATTATTGTGAATAGGATTTTACATGTGAAATTCAAGCAAAAAAGATACGAGAGCATCGTCTGCCAATCAATATCAATGTGCAAGTTGTAGCAGTTATGTTCACAGATAGTGCCGAAGTAATGGAGTATATGGGAATTTGGCAAAAGATTTACGCTCTCCCTTACTCCCCTTTTTAGCACCTACAGGAAATGTAAACCAATTGAAGGCTTTAGCAGCAGTTTCCTCAGGCACTGATAAGTGGTGAGCTGTAGTCGCCTCGAGGGAGTTAGACAATGCCATAGAAAGGTAGGTAGGTGCTTTAGTAATTACACTTTTGAATTTTTAAAGGCAAAACATGGAAATCAAATTAAGAACAATTGTTTGTAAAGATTTGGGTTTTTTTTGGAAGGATTTTTTGTAGCAGCGGTAAGATTACGAATGGGTGAAAACTACTGTCAATGTTTTTTATACGTCAGGAGATATTATGTAATTGGAAAAATTACTAAAAACTTGTTATATTTATGTTTTGTGTGTATTTAATATAAATAATATGTTAAGTATAGAGATTTTATTTGTTTTCGTCGTTGATTTGTATTCCCATGAAAATAAATACATTTTATATAAACACTACATATCACTAAATAAAACATATTTATTATGTTGAAACCCAAATTTATATTTAGATAATTTAATTCCAATAAGGATGAAAGCACTAGTCCGCATGACTGAACTTAGCAATTTATATATATAAATAGGTTAGGCAAAAATTTCAGTACAACTTGAACTACTCATATGTAACATACTTGGAAAAAAACGTAATTTCCCTTTACACCCCATGAATGAGGTACGGGACAGATTTTCGCGTTGTTGTGAATTAACACGCTTTCTATTTTTAGATTCACAACTAACGGCACCTACTTGTTTATCGACGAATGCGAACGACACTGCTTGAGAAGCTCTTACTAGACATGCCGATTGACTCGACACTAAAACTGCGAAGTTGCTGTCGACAACATTCGAGGGGAGCCGACAATGAAAGAACATTTTTCTTTTTTTTTTAAGATGACTGGAGCCAGGAGTTGAACCTGTGATCTCCCGCATGGTAGTCGCGTGCTCTAACCACTATGTCACGGCCGGTCCCACTCATATGTAACATATTTGCTTGAAATGTCTTCGAAAAGGAACAATGCAGAACATAATTTAGTTGACTATGATGTAAATAATTAAAACGGAATAAATTACATTCAAGTAAAAAATTTATAATTCCGCCTACACTTTATGTGTCTCCAGGTCGCAGATACATACCAGGGAACTTAAGAGTAAACGAGCTAACAAGACCAAGTGGTACACACACTTGGATCGCCTTTCTTAAGGACGGGACATAGAACACTCAGATTCCAATCATCGGACATGCACTCCCTGAGCTAAATCGTGTTTATGAGCTGGTGCATGCATGTTGTCAGCTCATCGCCGCCGGCTTTAAAAAGCTCTGCCGGAATTCCATCGGCTCCAGCAGCTTTATTATTTTTAAGCCGTGTAATTGCCGTGCTGTTCTTGTTTTGGCTCGGTTGTGGACAGTCTACTCCATCGTCGGTGATTGGTGCGTTTTTGTCACTTATGTTGCCTTCGGGTACGAGTAGAGATTGAAAGTGTTCCCTCCATATTTGCAGCACACACTGAGTGTCTGTGACCAGATTTCCGTCTCTTTCCTTACAGATGGTGATCCCTTTTCCAAAATCTTTTCTTTTTACCTTTTGGTAAAACTCTCGGGCCTCACCTATATCCCTGTAGTTTTCGATATCCTGGCTATCTCTTTTCATCCACAGACGCTTTTTCCGTCTGGACAGGCGTTTCATCTCCCTCCTTTTCTCTTTATAACGCTCCGTCACCGCACACGTCACCATAGGCTGCAGTTTTGTCTTGTATGCAGCATTCACTACCTCAGACATTTCGCGACATTCATCATAGTATATTCATCACGCTTGTCTGTGCGTGGTTTTTCATAACCCAGTACGGTCATAGAATTCGCAATATGCTGCCACTGTATGTCGGGAACATCAGAACTAGGGGGGGTTTGTTTGGAGTAATTGAGAGAGTTGGTTGGAGTAGGCATTGGCTATCTCGGTGGTATGGAGCTTTGTGATGTCTAGCTTCCTTTGCGTTTGTTTTCCTGGATTTTAGCACTACTTGGTGGTGAACCGAGTCAATATTTGCACTGCGCATCACACGCACGTCCATAACGCTTGAGACATGCCTTCCATCAATTACCACGTGATCAATCTGATTTCTTGTATTTTGATCGGGAGATATCCAGATTGCCTTGTGGATATTTTTATGAGGGAATCTGGTTCCACTCACAACCATGTTTCTTGCCGACGCGTAACTAACCAGTCTGAATCCGTTACCGGAGGTGTTGTTGTGTAGACTGAATTTTCCGACTGCTGAACCAAAAGCATCTTTCCTTCCTATTTTAGCATTAAGATCTTCCAGAATAATTTTAATGTCATGTGCAGGGCAGCGGTCATATATCTCCTACAGGCGCTCACAGAATGATCTGTAATGTCATCGTGTAGATGACTGTACGTTCTGTCTGTACGCAAATCAGCGTAATGTAAAAATATTTCGCCCGGACGCGTATAGTGGCTATTCGGTCACTTACAAGGTTAAACCGCAAGACTATGCCGACTATGAAACCACTTCGAAATTCGTGTCTTTCTGCATGGCAGCTGTAAAAGATGTCACAGCTCTTTCGTCGTGTGCATCCCTGTCCCGTCCATTTTGTTTACTGTATGGCGGTGATGGCAGCCTTATATTTGTCGAGGGCATCCGCCAGTTGGGTAGAGGCACCATCTCTGTATGGAGTTCGGACATTCCAGGTGCATATCCTTAAATCATGGTCCTTATATCGTTTGCGAGGGTCGTCAACATTTGTTTTTTAAGGAGAGGGGCTTATTAGGTCACTGCGCCCGATCCTAGTTTCTTGGTGATGCCAAAGCCACTAAGGGAGCCATTGTGTTAAGTTTCAGTAACTTCTGCTACCTACTTCATAAGACGCATCGGTGGTAGCAGGCCGATAAGGTTACTCAACATTTCGCCTTCTCACATTTGCTATCACTGAACGGATGTTCAGTGGCACTGCCCGGGGAATACTTGATCTCTCCGACGTTGTGAGCTGCTTGGGAACCTCCAAAGAGAGAACAGCTCTTTCTGGTTATTCCCAAATGAGTAACAATCAGAAAGACTCAAATTAGAAAATTTCCCATTCCCCCACAAAATACTATCGCTTAACGTTTAATTAATTGTGTTTCTCATGACGGGGCACTGTCTGATTGGAAGGCATGAAATGAGACTGAAGAGTGCGACTTTCTAATTTTTGGAGATAGCAGCAACAACATAAATTCATCTATCAGTAGTCGCAAGAAGAAAAGAATTCCAAGCGCTTCGGTATTTTGCCCTCCGTAGATCGCTCGTCTTGCCAAGTTTAGATAACAGCACTTTCACCTGGTCCCTCCAACGAAGTTTTGGTTGCCCCCTCCTGCGCCGCTCATCCAGTTTATTGACGAAGACCTTTGAAGCTGGAACAATTTCATATATTCAGATTCTGCGCTGTAGAGCAGGACAGGTAAGAGCAGTAACCGCTACAGTTGGATCATTGCTCTCTGAGAGAAGGTTTCGCTATTAAATCACTTGCTTAGCGCAGAAAAGCAGCGATTTTCGATTTTTTTCTTTATTTTTTATTTAATTTACGGCGGAGCCAAGGTAGACAAAATCACATTCACCGAGCGTCCCAAACGAGTAGACTCTTTATACGTTAAAACAAATAACTTGGTTTTGCCATCATTTATCACCAGACCCACTTGTGCCGACTGTGCTCTCAATGTTCGAAAAGGCCTCAGTAACATCTCACAGTCCATGGCCAATGATATCTATGGCCACGGTATACTCCAGCAGCATATGACTTTTGTTAAATATGGTACCAGACCTGTTTACTGCAGGGTTCCGCATGATCATCTCCATTACGATGGTAAAGAGATCGCATGACAGACTATCTCCTTGTCTAAAGCCCCGCTTGATAGAAAGTGACTCGGTCAGATTTTTGCCTATTATCACTGAAGACTTCGCGTCAGTCAGTGTCATCAATACAAAATTCAGTCATAGCACCTAATAATTTTTGTCGTATCGGAATGTAGCTATGTAATCGATAATCAGATGTTAGGTGTCAATCTCCATTTCTTGGGTCTTCTCCATGATAAGCCACTAATAAGCCACTACCTTAAGTAGTCCAATTGTCATGCTAAGACATAGAAAAGAAAATACAGGAATGTATGATAATCTATGCAAATGTTATAAGAACCATGATAAGAGGATATTCACCTGGAATATCCGAACTCTATACATAAATGGTGGTTCCATCCAATTGGCTTTTGTCCCGACAAATACAAGGCTGACATCACCGCCATAGTAGGAAATATATGACCGCTGCCCAGGCCACAACATACAAATTATTTTGGGAGATTTTAGTGCTAACATAGGAAGGCACCTTCCAGTCGGAAAATTCAGTCTACACAACAACGTCTCTGATAACGATTCAGACTGGTTAGTGTCGCTTTGGTAAAAAACTAGTACTGTAACAAGATTCCAGCATAAATATACCCACAGGGCAACTTGAATATCCCCTGATTTACAGATAAGAAACCAGATTGATCACATGTTAATCGATAGAAGGCATGTCACAAGCGTTATGGATGTGCAGTACAAATACTGACATGGATCACCACCTAGTTGCAACAAAGGTATGCACGCGATTAAGGAATACACAATCGCTCGTAACCAAACACAAAGGAAGCTAGATATCGCAAAGCTGCATATCACCGAGATAGGCAATGCCTATACCAACCAACTCTCTTAATTACTGCAAACAAACGCCCCTAATTCTGAGGTTCCCGACACACAGTGACAACACATTCAATTGCCACAGTCGCTTTGACTGTACCACGTTTAGACGAGCCCTGGTACTATTAAGAACTTTGCCTATTGTCTGAGGAAAAGGATGCTGCATACAAGGCAGCATTGCGTCCAATGGTAACACGCAGTGCGATCAAACGATATAAGGAGTAAAGGACAGAGACGAAAGGAAAATGTTTATATGGAATGGTAGGGAGTGTGGGATAACGAAAGATATACATAGGTATAGAGCTGAAGTCCTAAAGTTCTACAATAAGGTAAAAAACTAAATTTTTGACAGTAGGGCGGTAGCAAAATGTGTGGGCGATTTTTTTCTGTTGAAATTTAAAAATTCTCGAACGGAATATTGTGCCACTTGATGTGAAACATACATGACAGAAATTTAAGTAAGATCGGACAACTTTTTCCCGCGCCCCAAAGAGGTCAAAGGTCAGGTTGTTAGTGAATACTTAGTAAATTCTATGTTTTACTTATTTTCGATCAAGGAATTGTATTATTTTTTCTCGCAAATATGTAATATTTAAATTTTGACATGTGTGGGCGGCGCCTTGGCATTTTTTGCCGACTTGGTTCTAAATACCTTAGTAATGGTCTCTACTATACTGTGAAATTTTGACGACGATCAAACAATTATTATGGCCACTTCCAACCTGGCTGTAATGCACACGATACTGACAACAGCTACCAAATATCATATTAATATCTCTTATAGTTCATGAGGTACATCCTTTGAAAGATTAAAATTTTATATCACGCGCACTGATGAAATCTCGCCCATTTTGCTGTGAAGAAACAGTCTTCCAGATATTGCGGTTTCAAAAACAGGTTCAAATAGACAGGGCCCCGCCCACTTTATATATCCTAACGACCATACTGTGTTTATCGATTACAAAGCTGCTTACATTAGTACGATACGACAACAACTATTAGATGACATGGCTGAATTTGAGCTGTCACGACTTTGCAGGATAACATGGATCGACACGAAGTCCTTGGTAAAGTACGTACAAAAGCCGGAACAAGGCGAGGCGTCAGACAATGCGATAGTCTGTCATGCGATCTCTTTAACCTTCTAGGGGAGGTGATCATGCTGAAAGCGGCCTAAAAAGCAAAAGTCACATGCTGCATGTGTACGCCGAAGGTACAGAAATCATTGGATGAGGACTGCTGAATGTTACTGCGTTCTATTTAGGCATTGCGAACCATATGGCAAAAGTGGGTCTAATGATAAATGAGGACAAAACCTAATTACTTGTTTCAACAATCAAAGAGTGTACTCGTTTGGGATGCTGCGTGAATGTTGATCACTACGTATAACTAAGAAGTGCTAGATAATTTTATCTAACTTGGCTCCGTCGTAAACAAAACTAGATAACGATAGCATTGAAATCAAGACACGAGGCGTTATATATGAGTTTTGCCTGATATGTTTGTCTATGTGTTTACAAAATGCTTTTTTTTGTAACATTTCTAAATAATGTCGCTCTAACATTTGTCTATCAAAAATGTCATCATTCTCAAAACTTTGTAATTTCTTTTAATTTTATCATTATTTTCTAGCACTTCACTGCTGATGAAAGAAAACTAAACAAATAACCCTAAACTGCCAAAATTAGCAACTTCTTCCCTGTCTGAGCTACGCTTGAATACCATCTACTGCTTTGCCAAGGGAAAATCTTCATAGCACTTTGCTCACCTTAGTTAAGTGTCTAACACATTACATGAATTCAGCTGCTGCTGCTGTCTGCTGTATTCGCAATATTAATTTTTCTTAGCACCTCCTTTTCACTTTGAGTGACAAGTAAGAAATACGGCGACGTCCTTGTTTATCATGTTAAGCAGACATGTTTGCACAAAATACCGCGTGTGTGTGTGTTTGCCTGCGTGTGTGCGTCTTAGCATAATTGCGTGAGTGCCTCGTACTACACGCAGGACTTACGTTATAAGTAACCCGCTTAATTTGTTTCCACTTGCTGCCAGCAACAAACATTCTCCTTTTAGTTTCTCTGCCACCACCCCCGTGGCTAACACATGATGATGTGATGCCACGACACCATTCAATGTCACAGCTATGTATATTTATGGGAGTTTTGGTTGGTGTTGCTTATGAAGTCACAACAAACTCGACTGTCGAATGTCGATTGTAATTTTTGCTTGCTTGTCTCCACCATTTGTATGTTTTTACATTTCTAGCAAAAATGTAATTTATTTATTTGCTAATGAGATTCTGTTACCTTTGGCGTCCTTTGGCAGCGATTGTGTCTTTACCCATCTACAGCATTTGTAACAATTTACAATTATTTGTTTATAATTTCGAGTTTTACTTGATTTTGATCCACATTGTTTGAAATCTTGAAACTAATTAAGTGATTCTAAGATATGTCAAAAGATTTGATAAATCTTTGCGTAGAAATTTGGCAGTGTTAGGATTGAAAGCAGATTTCAATATTTACATTAAATGTGGTGGTATTTGAAATGCGAGGGTAACGCAAAAAGTCAGTTATTCTTTTTTTAACCCTAATGTTATGTATTATGTATAGAAAAAAAAAAACTTTTAATCTCAATTCAACTGAAAAAGCAAAACTCATCTCGGTATTGTAATGAATGTATGAAGACCGGTAGATCCCCACATAAGCAGTGATGTATAAAAAGGTCAAGAGTAGCCATAATGACCTACAAAACATAAGGGAATAACAAGTTAGTAGACTTAACTTACTTAATTTCCACTTACACCCCATGAATAATAGATTCACAACTAACGGCACCTACTTGTTTATCGACGAATGCGAACGTCACTGTTTGAGAAGCTTATTGAGAAGCATGCCGATTGACTCGACACTTAGACAACATCGAGGGGGCAATGGAAGAAAAAAGTAGATGACTGGAGGCGGGAATCGAACCCTTGATCTCCAGCATGGTAGTAGCGTGTTTTAACTACTATGCCATGGCAGGTCAGTAGGCAACAAAACTAATATCGCAGATATTATATCACTTCGGATTTGTTTTAAAATTAAGGATAATGATGTTGTCGGTTCTAATTGTTATACCCAGAACTATTTTAGATGATCAGGAACTTCAATTAAGGTTCGTATCAGAAATCGCGAATGAATTAATGTGGGGGCATTTCAGGTTCGTATCAGCTATTCAGGAACGTATTGATGATTTGGGTAAGTTCGTATTAGTATTTCAGCAATGTAATGATGAATTGGGTATGTCGTCAATTTAGGTTCGTATCAGCAACTCTGGAATGAATCCGAGCTGTGACTCTTGATGACTCTGATATGTCTTCAATTCAGGTTCGTAGCAGCAACTAGCGGCCGTTTTGATGATCCGGACTTTTTACCGTAACATTAACTTGGGACCGAGTCGGCATTTCTGTATCGTATCAGCAATATGGGAACATATTGATAATTTGAATATGTCGTCAACTTGTATCGGCAACTCAGAACCCTATTTATGTCGGAATTTCAAGTTCGCTAATGTATTGATGATTTGGGTGTATTCGTATCAGTAACTCAGGAACGCACCAGGACGCAGTGGTTGCAGTTTCATACAAAAAGCGGCCAAAAATAGAAGGATTTCTCATAGGTGAATAATATTTGGCACATCTGACAGTCTCTTTTAATGACAACGAACTTTGACAATCTTCAGAGACTGTCTGAAGCTGTCGCTCTTACCAATGAGATGGACAACCTGCTAAATGTCGTTTATCACTAAAGGGGGTAAGGAATCTCATTCTAAGGCTAAACATTTTAGACCGATTAGACTATCTTCCTTCTGACTTAGAACTATGGGTAGATCATCTCTTAAACCGGAAGCTCTATCCAAAGCTCAACATGCCTACACGGAAACTGCTTCACATTCGGTAACCAATCTGCTAGATAGATCCCTCAACTACAAGAAATATGTACTCGCCGCCTTCCTGGACATCGAGGGAACTTTTAATAATGTGAAACCTAAGTCTATAATTAACTCAATGAAACAACTGTAAAATCACCCTGTAGTCATGTCATTAGTTGATAAATTTAATCGCATTCGATCTAGTCTGGGCGTGTCAAATATTTCGAAGGTCGCGGTTCGTGGTACTTCACAAAGAGGAGTTGATCCCAACTGGGGAAACAGCCCCAAATATGTAATCTGCTTATATGAATTTGTTATTAAACCAATCATATGTAGGATTGTGTTAGGAGCGACAATGTGTAGTGCCGCATAGTTCAACAACAAACCCTTAGGTCGAAAACAAACACATTGCATCGTCTAAGAACAGCACGCAGGCGTAAAAGATCAACAGAACGAACAGTTGACAGAACAGACTTTATTTGAGGAATGAAATAATTTAAGAAGATCAGTCTCGTTATAGACATACGATTGAAAAGACGTCAATCTTTCCTCGAATGCCAAAATCTGTGTAAATAAATATTTCCCTTACTATTAATAAACTTTCTAAAAACTTATCTATCTGGTGTTTTATTTTCACTAAAGAATAGAACTCCACACTTATGTTACGGATCGGCTGTTTGGTGATTGTCGCTGGATAGTATCTAAACGCATTATGAGGCTTGTGGTGATCATGATAACAGGGGCACTTAGAACTACTCCAACTAAGGCACTGTTAAAGATCCTAAACTTGTTACCTCCAGGCGTTGAGGCGAGGGATATAGCAGTGAACTCGGCAATGTGTTTAGACCCCACGAGAGCATAGATACACAAGAACCATAGTCATGCCAAAATTCTGGACTTAATTAATGTGAGGTATCACAAGGATTACACTGTATCAGAATTTGATTTTGATCCGAGTTTTATGGAGAACATCCCGGATAGATTTTACTACGATGATATTGATAATGCCCTACACGTTGGATAGGATGTCATCCTAATTTGCACGGACGGTTCGAAATTATAAGAAAGAACGGGTTGTGGAATCCTTTCGTAAGAGTTGAATTTGCATTTATCGATCAGACTTACAGATCACTGTAGCATAGTTCAGGCCGGAATAGCGGCCAATAACCGTAGAGGAAATTCAGGATCGTGGGATATTAGGCGGCAATATTCATTTGATTACTGATACCCCCTTGAAAATTGTTCGAGAATTCCGGTCGTCTCTGTTGGAGGTTGCGAGTAATTTGGCGGTTACCCTTGCATGAGTTCCCCGACATGGGGACATATATGGTAACCAAAGAGCCGATACATTAGCAATGACCGTCACCACCCTAAACTCGAGTGAAGTTTACGATCACATTGTTGTTACTCTCATAGGGAGGAAACAGCTAATTGCTGGGAAACTGAACATCATTGCTAAGGAAATATGAGTGAGTGAACTCACTTGAACAGCGAACCAACAAATTTGGCTTACAATGGATATACACGGGACGCGATTTGTGCTAAGGAACCACATAGCTCTGGCCGGTTGTAAAGCATTCTTAGAGATTGAAACTTCCCTACGCCGACTTTTGTAAAAGCTGCAATGATAAAGAAGAAGAGGAGCAACTTTTATGTCACTGCTCTGCTTTTGGCGACCTGGGAAATTAAAAGTTTAGTCGTCGGACACTTGCGGACAATACCTGTCTATCAGCAGTCGTTCTGCGGAACATCCATGCCTGTATTACAGCAACAAAATGGCTTGGGAGCGACGTTGACCAAATAGAGTAGAAATAAGTGGTGCGAAGTTGTGGAAATGTTATAACAGCAGCATGTACACTAGGACCCAAGTGAGCTATGCTAGACGCGACTGCCGAATCAACCTAACCTAACCTATAGATATTGTTGCTTGTGATGGGGTTATATTTGTATTTTTGTGTAACATCTATATTTCATGTTGTGTAACATCTATATCGGACGATGTTCGTCACGATACAAAATGTGAAATAATGGAAAAGTTAAACTTAAGATGTTTTTCCTTTGCATCCCATAGAAGAGATACAGGAGAACTTAATGTAATTATGTGAGTTTACCCGGCATCTATTTGTTTTAGTTCTCATAAAATATTAGAATCTTTCTTATGACAACTTCACGGTAAATTTCTCAGATTTACACAAAGTTCAAGGTACATCTGAGATTTAAGAAATGATTTTGCCAAGTAATTTCATAATAAACATAATATTTAATATTCCACTGAACAAATAAAATACATAGTTAAGCTGCATTACAATCCCCCTCTGTCGTTTATAAGAAAAATTAATAAAATTTCTATTATAAATTCTAAATTCAGTAAAGTTCAAGTAGTAAATCGACAAAATATGCGATTTCCCTATTAAGTAATGCAATATATAACCTACAAACAACGAATTGCCAACAAAAAGGAAACGGAAATGAAACATATTGTTTACACGTTATTCACAATACACACGGTCAAATTTTACACATTTACTAACAACCACTATTTACACACTACACTACTCTTCAGAGTTTATGTACTCCGAAAAGATTACCGAGCATGGAGTTAATGGGTTTGCATTACCCACGTTGACAGAAAAGTACAACCTATGTTGTAAACGTAACGTACCGCAAAGTCGTCGCAATGAAATGACACAAAATTTCCAACAATATGAGATGAACGCGATGTACTGAGTCAACTGATGTCAAAGTTCCATGTAGGTGTATATATACATCTATACATATCATTTGGCAAACTTTGTTGATTTACGATGTCATTTTACAGAGGATGATGGTAGTAAAAAGTCTATATTTAGTATATGTATGTGTTCCAATGCTAGTCTAAGTGCTTTTTGACATCTAGTATAGACATGGTGTAAAAGAACATTTGAATGTTATTAAAATTCATTTTAAACTATTTATCATTTTATTTCATTGACAACTTGTGGTAGTATTTTGTTTTCATTACAATTTCGTTTTAAATTTGGTAATAGATTAGTAAAGGATTGACCATAAGTTCGTTAACATTGTCTGCAGGCACTGCGGGTTGGGATAGAGTTGTTACGAAATGCCAGAGCAGCCAAATGAGTTTTGAGCTCCATGGTGTCGTTCAACGGAGCACACATCGAAACTATAATTCTTCGACTACATCATGAGGAATATGTTGGGCTCATTGCAACATGCGGCATAAAAATTCAACTCCATCGATTAAGTTGGTTAGAAAATGGCTGCTAAGGTTTTAGTAGATAGGTTCAACCAAAAATCAACCATGATCCGACATTTATTGTCAGCACTATGGAAAATTTTCTGGGTCATTGTCTGGAAGGTTGAAAATCCAAGTCAGGGTGAATGTTCTAGGCTAGTATAGTAAAACCCCCAAAGCGTTTGGTGTTCTCAGGCCAAACTTTGTTTTTATGACTATAATATATTTTTTGCTTATTTTGGTGTTTGTTTGCTTAGTTTCTCAGCTATAAATCAAGAACCATTGATGATTTCCCATTTCATTCTTGAGCAGAATTGTAGAGAACGCTAAATATTTTGGAGGTCTTACTATCCTGACCTAGTATCATCTTCAAGACTTGGAATTTCTCAAACCCCCAGAATGTATGTTGTACTGTGTTATTAAACCATAAATCCACAATCTAAGAACATAGTACGTATGATTAATATTAAATCTGCATAAAATTAATATTACGCATACGTTGTATATATGTATGTTGCTAGTACCATATGCAAACTTACTTCATGCTACCTACATTACAGTACTTGAGGCAGTGCCGTCATTCAGTATCATCAGTATACATCAGTTTTCTAATTATCACACATGAGACATCCTATATATGGCCAAAAATTTGGAGTTATTAGGACAAATTTATGAAAAAGGCGAGAAATGGAATTGTTTGAAGATTTCATTCGATAAAATTAGTCCAACTTGATTATTTACGTGGATATATTAATAAAAAATATCCATTTATGCCTTATATACAATTCAGCTGATAATTGAAATAGGAAATCACCAATAGTTCTTGAGTTATAACTTAAAAACTAAGCGAACCATCATTAAGAAAAATAAAAAAAATAAGAACGCCAAACCCTACTTGTTAATCGACGAATGCGAACGTCACTTTCTGAGAAGCTCTTACTAGACACGCCGATTGACTCGACACTTAATACTGCGAAGTTGCTGTCAACAACAATTGAGGGGAGCCGACAATGAAAGAACATTTTTTTTAAGATGACTGGAGCCAGGTTTGGACCTGCGATCTACCGCATGGTAGTCGCGTGTTCTGACCACTATGCCACGGTCCCGGTGTTATTGGTACTTACTCTTTGAAGATCACACAGGACACACATGTATATTGCCATGCTATTGCAGCAGTTATAATCAACGAGTGTGGTTTTAGAAAGATTGGACGACGTAATACACCTCATGCGACTCCCTGACTGCAGTTCACATAATTTTTGGACAAAATTTGATATCCAACTGAGGTGACATTAACTCACCACCTCGAAGTCCAGTCCTATCTTCAATGGCATTTTCTTTAGAGATACATTTACGCAGAAAAGAATGACGACAAATGAATTGTCATATCAAATACCATTTCGTCAATACAATTAAATATTTAATTGAAAAGGCGCCAACAACCGAAATTGTAAAAACAATAAACAGTATTGTCACATTTACAATTTGTTTTTTTTCTGCTGAATTTGAACAGTGGTAGAAAATTTGTAAATATGACAATTTACAACCGCTCTCAAATGGCAAAGTTGTTATAAATCAAAGTTGAATGCTAACAATTTTATTTAATTACTTAACAACAATTGCGTTTTTTTCTGTGTAAAGTGAAGTTTTAATTAAAAGTTTTAGTAAAACCTTTTTTCCTTCTAGGAAACTGTGGTCAATATCAAAAATAATAAAATTTTTCCATATTGTTTCGTTGAAAATCAATGTGTTCTCTCTTTGCTGCAACTAAAAAATGTGCAACACCTGTCATTTCTATTATAATTAACATACACGTAAGTGTCAATTATAAAACACTTTTCATACTTAATACCATTAATAGCCTCTCATTTCATATTAACCTAATGGCCACTGAAATGGCCGTTATTTAACATGTTAACATTGGACATCGTCGTCATGTTCTCCGCTTTATAATTAATACACACATACATATATATAGTATATTGAATAACGAACACTATAGCCATTCAATAGAGCATACAGACATCAGCACACATTACGCCAATGTGAGGGGGGGTTACGTTACGTTAACAAATACATTCTTTGTTTTCTTTGCCGTTCAATATTACATCCTTGGTTAGCTTGTTATTTCATTGGCAATGAAATGTTGAAGTAACATGAAGGAAACCCTATCATTGTGTTGTTCTTGAGATTTTATACTTGTTCATCAGCGGACTCATGTTCTAGAATCCGGTTGTTGTTATTGTTACAACATACAAAACGGAATGCGGGGAATATTACGGAAAAGGAAATTACATTTTCTTCAAAATGGACGGATGGCCTTTTGCAAGCGGGGTGGTGGCAAAGGCATGTTTGAGCGCTGTTGGCCATTGTTATGTGTTTAAAATGTAACATGTTAACGGTTAGGTGAATAACTTTTACAGGGTTCTAGGGGCGGGGGGAAATGGAACTTTTTTTATTTTGAAAAATTTAAAAGAAAGCATCAAATTGAATTTTTTTGTTGTTTAAGGACCTTTTGCGATGATAAGTGCAGTATAAATAGTATGAGGCCTTTTAGCGAAGCTGTTTGATTACCTGATGCGTAGATTGGAAATTACATACAATTAGTTCAGGGATCCCCATCACGGGCACACAGAATGTGCTGCAAAAATGGAGGGAACACTTTCGTCCTCTGCTCATTCCCGAAGGCGAAATCACTCCAATCATCGACGAAGGAAGAGACTGTTCATCACTGATCCAAAACGAAATCAGCACGGCTTTAAAATAATAAAACTGTGGAAGTCGATGGACTGCCGAAAGAGCTTTATAAGGACTGTGGCAATGAGCTGGCAACGTGCATGCATTATAAGCACGATTTGGCTAGAGGAATGCATGCCCGACAATTTGAATCTGAGTATTCTATGTGATGTCCTTAAGGCGATCCCCGTGTGTGTATCAACTATTGCGGGATCATAATTTTACCCATCGCATACAAGGCTCTGTCTAGTGTGTTATATAAAAATCTAAAATCCATCCCAGCGAATCTGATTGCACCTTATTAGAGTGGCTTAAGACCTATGGAAATCCACGACCGACCAAATATTTACACTCTGACACAGCCTAGAGCTGGAAATCAAGGGACGAGTATTGATTGCAAACTACCAGCACATTCGGTAAGTTGAAAGTGCTTGACTTCGGGACCGACTGTGGCATGATGGTTAGCACACGCGACTACCATGCGGGAGATCACAGGTTCAACTCCTGGCTCCAGTCATCTTAAAAAAAAAGATTTTCTTTTATTGTCGGCTCCCCTCGAATGTTGTCGACAGCAACATCGCAGTATAAGTGTCGAGTCAATCGGCATGTCTAGTAAGAGCTTCTTAAACAGTGACGTTCGCATTCGTCGATAAACAAGTAGGTGCCGTTAGTTGTGAATATAAAAATAGAAAGCGTGTTAATTCACAAAAACGCGAGAAGCTACCATACCCATACCTCATTAATGGGGTGTAAAGGGAAATTAGGTAAGTTGAAGCTTGACGAAGTCGATGTCGTCATGGTCATTCGATGACGATACTCGCCCTTAATGGTGAAGGTCTAAATATTATATTACATTGTACAACATTTTTCAGCTCATTGATTTGGGACTCGATGCTGAGAGTTTCACTTTGAAATAGCCCCAAAAATAAGAACTTCAGCATCATTCGTTTGGCCAAATTGGCTGCATTAATAATTTAATGGCCATTTTGTTTGCTTTGTTTTGGTGGATTTTTATTACTTTTTCTCGGTATAGCGTACAGAATACCTATTTTGTGTCTGAAGCAAAGTTGTAGTCATTGAATAGGAGAAAAAAATGCGGAACAAACCTACCCGAATAAAGTGCATCCAGTGCCTTAAAAATCTCAAAAATGTACCATTAACCTGTATGTTTAAGGACATGGCTCAGGTTTTCCTGTTAAAGATAATTTTGTGAACGAACGGTTGTCGAGAACTAGGAGCAAGACGTTATCAATAAGACTCCTGACATTTTTTTTTCGACAAATTCCTTGTGTTTAAACCAGCAATGCCCACCGCTTGAGCTCGCGAGCGAAAACAGCTATTTGTGCTTTTACATGTACACATAAAGCGATTAGTACTTTCACACATACACATACAAATCAGAAAGCAAATTAATGTACTGCTTAAAAAGTTTGTTTACGCAAAACAGGGTTGTAGATGAGGACTTTATTTGCTAATTTGAGGAAACACAGTTGTTAAAGGAGAAGCAGGGAACATTTAAAATGATGATGTTGAAGAAGCTTCTTTTATTGTTTCGCTTGCGTTATCAAAACGTTGTCGTCCTTTTGATGATGTTTTGGAAGTAAGGGTAGAGTTATCGTCAACTTTTTAGAAAAAGTACCATTATCAAGGAACACAATTACTCGTAGAACAGAACAAATTACTGCGTTCCCCTTCAAATGTGTATAATTACCGAAATTTTCGGAAGTTTCAATCTTTATTTTTAACAAAAATAATATGAAATTTGTAATGCAAAGATATTTAATGTCAGTTGTGACGAAGTGCGTCACTTTTGCACCACACTGTTTGCCGAAATAACAATAAAAGAGCTTTCACTCAACCAACACACTCGAACAAATCACATACATTGACGTTGGGCATAGCCGGTTTAAACGCGCCTTCGCTTACTTTCGTATATACTAACTTACGTATGAGTAACAAATAATATTCCACATAACTCATACGCTCTGGCATGGGTAAACTTCATATTGTCACATAATATGATATGAACTTAATAAATAGCTTGTTGAAACTCAATAACGTTTAACCCACAATTACTAGGTCACTTTTACAATAAAAACAGATTAAGTTAATTTTTAATAAAGAATTATTTGCAAAAGTATAACCGTGTTAAAATATAGAAAAAGAGCTAAAAATCCACCTTCAACAAAAAAATTCGAGTGGCCATTCAAATGTTTCATTGTTGATTTTTTTAAGGCACACTGAGACGAGCTGATGAGGAGCATGCATCAGCTCATGGAGAACATCTGGCTAGAGGAGAGCATGCCCAAGGATTGAAGTCTCAGTCGGTTATGTCCCATATACAAGAAAGGAGATCGTAGTGAATGTAAGAGCTACCATGGAATAAGCCTATTACCAATTGAGTACAAGGTCCATATTGTGTGAACGTCTAAAGCCAAAACTAATTGGACCATATCATTGCGGCTTTAGACCTGATAAGTCTACGACGGATCAAATATTCATCTTACGACAAATCCTGGAAAAAAAACTCATGAAAAGCAGATCGACAACTACCACAACTTAATCGACTACAAAGCTGCCTTTGAATCTCCGATAAGGAACAGGTTTTATGAGGCCATGTCTGAGTTTGGTATTCCTGCAAAGCTAATTCGACTTTGCCCATGTGCCTTGGAAAACACCAAATCCTCAGTTAAGATTGGTAAGGATGATTCTGCACCATTCAACATAGAAAGAGGTCTCAGGCATGGTGATAGCTTATCCTGTACATTATTTAATATGAATATGGAGAAGGTGATGAGAAAGGCTGGTGTCAACATGTCTGGCACCATATTCCACAAGAGCCACGTGCCACTAGCCCATGCCGATGATATAGATATCGTAGGCCGAAATCTGCGGGATGTTACTGCAGTTTTCTCATCACTAGAAAAGGATTCAGCAAAAATGGGTTTAGCGGTCAACGAGGACAACACAAATAATCATTTCGACGAACAAAGAGTCCTCTCGATGGGAACGCACCCTGAACGGTGACAATTATTGTTTTAAGGTAGTAGATGAATTTACCAACCTCGGCTCTTCCGTCAATAAAAAAAATAGTGTCAGCCAAGAAATCTAGCGGAGGATGGTGCTCGCCAATAAATGTTTTCACGGACTTCAGCAGCACTTTAGTAACACCACCTTATCTGAAACTACCAAGAACAGCTTACATGGTGCTAATTTTACCCGTTCTGTTGTATGCTGCCGAATCGCGAGTGCTTACGGCAACGGACATACAAAACCTGGGAGTATTCGAGAGAAAAGTACTCCGAAAAATATATGGAAATATCTGTGTCGACGGCGAGTTTCGCCATCGGATGAAACATGAGCTGTATGAGCTTTACCACGACATCGACGTAGCTAAAAAAGTCAGAATGCAACGACTACGATGGCTGGGACATATATCCAGGATGGATGTAAATACTCCACAGCGAGAAATGTGTTTGAAGGCGAACCTGAAAGACAGCGCCACCATCTGGTAGGACTAACTGGAGAACGCACGTAGAAGACCGAACATGTGGAATTATTTAATACTTCAGCATTAAAATTTATGAACCACGTTCGTAAGTTGTATTGGCCCTGTTAAGTAAATAAGCATTAAAATAATAATGCAGCCAATTTAACAAAACGAATAATGCAGAAGCTCTTATTTTTGGGGCTACTTTCACGTGCAATTCTCACAATTGAGTCCCAAGATCATGTGTTGTACTATATTAAATTATATTTATTTTCAATTTCAATTTAATTAGCAGAACATACGAATACTTTTTATTGTAGAGACGATTTTTAAAGATTTCAAGGACCTCCACCTTTTTCAATGTCATTAAAATCAGTTTACCTGCTGTTAAATACTAAATAATTTCTTAATTTCCGTAAGCCTATATGAAATTTGTTAATGAAATTAATTTTCTAAAGTATTTCCATTGTATTATAAGTTGGCTTAATAAAGATTCTTCTCGCCCAGCATTGTTTAAGGATAATTTCACTTCCCTGGACACATTGCACAGCAAAATAATATCTTTATTATCAATTAACCATGTTACTACTTAGATGTCTTTTATATCATACTAGCTTTCTCGGCTTGCTTTGCTTCGCCCGTACTTACAATGAACATTTTTATGAATTTTAGCAATACAAGCAAAACTCAAACGCTTTATGTGACTGTAGGTTTATCTCATTGGTCTTAGTGCGTGTACCACTTTATTCCCTTTTTATCGCTAAAAGTACGAATATCAAAAGATACATTCGTATCGCACAACTCAAATTAACTGGTATCCCTTCTAATTCTATAGGAAGCATGCCCATATACGTTTATAGCTTTAGCTCTTTGGTCTGGGTGACGATATCAGTTTTATTCCTATTAGGCCTATTTACCCCTAAATGTTCGAATTTCTAAACATCCCATCTGGCCGATCTCTAATTCTATAGGGAGGAATTCTATATACATTTTCGTAGATCTACCTTTAGGCATTTGGTCTGGGCGATAGTTCCAGTTTTATCTCTTTTTCGGTATTTTTACAACTAAAGAATGAATTTCTAAGAATAACTTCACATCGCACAACTAAAATATTCACTTAAATTTTTAAGACCATACCTTTAGCCATTTATTATCAGTTTTATCCATTTTCAGTCCGTTTTACCCCTAAAAGGTAAGAATTTCGAAAACCTTCCTTGCTTCGTTCTAATTCCATAGGGAGCAAGCCTATATAACTTATCATGATTACATCATTAGCCGTTTGGTCTGGGCGATAGTATAATTTGTATTCCTTCTTTGATTTTTTTTACCCAGAAACATCAACAAAAAGAATACTTCAATCCAATTTGATAGTAAGAATTTCCATATCACTTTTCGCGATTAAACCATTAGCCGATTGGTTTAGGTGATGATACAACTTTTATCCTTCATTGGTAATTGTTAACCCATAAAAGTAAGAGTTTCTAAAAATCCGTTCTTAGCTATTAACATGACCGAAATAACAATTGTTTCAAAAGGGGCGTGGAAACGCCCATTTCCCAGCGAGACGTAATCCTCTTTATATCAGTAACATAGGTAGCAAATCTTTTTTTCATACCTCTAATGACTCTTGAGATAACACCGATTGAAATTTTGGTTTGTGTGGGTGGTACCACGCCCCTTTGTCTAAGTATGTTTTCATGTAGCCTATAATAGAAAACCTACGGATAGTACTACACAGTAAAAATTTTATTGCAATCGGTTCATTTATTTCGCCCAGATAACGATTTTATGCAAAAGAGGCGTGGCACCGCTCATTTTACAGCGAAACGTAATCCTCCTTATATCAGTAACATATGTAACAAATCTCATCATAATACCTCTAATGACTCTTGAGATAAGACCGATTAAAATTTCGGTTTGTGTGGGCGGTGCCACGCCCCTTCTTAATTATGTTTTCATGTACAGTATCACTAATAGAAAATTCAATTGCAATCGGTCAATGTAGTTGGCCAATATTACTACTACTTCTTACTTAATTTCCCTTTGCACCCCATGAATGAGGTATGGGATAGCTTCTCGCGTTGTTGTGAATTAACGCGCTTTCTATTTTTAACAGCACCTCTTTTTATCGATGAATGCGAACGTCGCTGTTTGAGAAGCTCTTACTAGACACGACGATTGAATCGACGCTTAATACTGCGAAGTAGCTGTCAACAACATTCGAGGGGAGCCGACAATGAAAGAACATTTTTTTTTTTTTCTTTTAAGATGACAGGTTTGAACCTGCGATCTCCCGCATGGTAGTCGCGTGTTCTAACTACTATGCCACTGCCGGTCCCAATATTACTATTTTTAAAAAAAGGTGTGTGGCACCGCCCACTTTCCACAAACAAAGTATTTTTTCTTATACGACCGATATTGGTACCAAATCTCGACTTCGTGCCTATAATGGTTAAAAAGATACAGTCATTTTAAAGTTCCTGTTGTATGGGGCGGTGACACGCCCATTTTACCACCTTGCAGTCCGAATTTCCAAAAATCCCTTCTTAGGGCGCGCCTATGTCATAGAAAGAACCTACATGCCAAATTTCACGCGCCTATGTCATAAAAAGAACCTACATGCCAAATTTCACGGTTCAAGCTTTAGCCGTTTGGTCTGGGGAGAGATAAGTCAGTCACCCAAGCCTTTTATATATATAGATTATGTATGGTTTAATCCTTATATATTTTAATTATATATAATGTCAGTAAGTATATGCAAGTGGTTGCGGCGGTATATGTTATTTGAGTCTACAAAGTTCGGTTAATTTCTACTTTGCAGCAATAAAAAAACTCAGTTAATGAATATGTCGGCAACATGCAACAAGTTTTCAACCAGTTCGCAACAGTTATTTTTTTTTTCTTCTTCTGTGTATAGAAGCCCACAACAAATTTACCACAGTGTGTTTTTTCATGTGCTTGTGCTTTTGCTATTATTTCATTTAAAATCAATTAAGGATTATGCCAGTGGCAGAAGTGATGGCATATAAGCACTGAGTTCAAAGCAAAATTTGAAATGTTGCCAATATTCTGTGTTAGTGGCATAAAGAAAAACAACAAAATGAAAACAAAGCAAACCGATTGAACAAAGTTGGCTAAACATATTATAGCCATTCAACAGGGTCTATTTAATATGTTAAGCCATCGGCATGAAAGCTTCATTATGCAATAGAACATTGCCTGATGCAATTACTTACTTAATTTCTCTTTAACCCCCATCAATGAGGTATTGGATAGCTTTTCGCGTTGTTGTGAATTAACACGCTTTCTATTATAGATTCACAACAAACGGCATCTACTTGTTTATCGACGATTGCGAACGTCACTGTTTGAGAAGCTTTTTACTAGACTGGCCGATTGACTCGACACTCATACTGCAAAGTTGCTGTTAACAACATAGAGGGGCAGGCAATGAAAGAAAAAATTTAGATGACTGTAGCCAGGAATCGAACCACGCATCCTCCGCATGGTAGTCGCGTGTTAAAATTTTAACAATTTTTTTCAATTTATAAGGCCTCGATGGACTTGGCTTTGTTTGCGCCTCAGAAATAATAGTGTAACGTGGTCTTAGTGCAGCTGCGATGCTTATTGACTTCCGCATTTTGGATGATTATGCGGTATCCGAGACACTGCGCGCAAAAGATACATTGTAGCGCTGGCTGTGTAGCACAACGTGGCGTCCTATTCTTACCGTAAGTCGTCCGTGTCATGTAAAAGAAGGTGGACCAACTCACTTATCATTGAGCTTTGTTCTAAGTCACATAATTGTAAAGTATGCAATCAAATAAAATTGCATCCTCTGTTCGATCGACCTTCTAAGGCATAATATTAACAGCTTTGGTAGTATATATATACTGCCCTATACCCCCAATAGCTAAAAAGTTGTTATCATATAGATATAATTGTTATTATCATCCTCCTCGTAATCATTAACTGCACTTTCTCATGTGAAATGCTAAACAATGCCACTAACAAGCAACCGCAACCATACCATTGGCTGTCTGATTAGTGAGCGAAGACACGTGTCCTTCACAATTGTTGCCCCCTCCCCAAATGTGTTGTATCACTACGTATTATATGGTTGTACTATAGATGTCTGTGTATCGAGCACATATACTCAGTGCGTACTTGTTGCATGTTACTTTATCGTTATGTCGACAAGGATATTGTCGCTGATATCTGACTGCCTGCTTGTCTTGGCAATGGTAGTGTTCTTCTATTCTCAATGTTGCGGCTGCTGCTGTTGATGATGTGTTTGTTTTTTCTTTTTTTGCTATTTTGGTATTGGCAGACTTGTTGTTGCCGTTTGTCGTTTATAACCTAAAGAACATTTATGCAAATATGTGAATTCACTTGTGAAATTTTTGTGGACAATAACATGAAAAGAATATAAACAGCGATAATAGATGCAAACACGAGTTCTTTCTAATTTACATATATAAATATAAATGTTTTTGTGTGAGTACACAAAATACATATGTATGTATGCGTATATGCAGCAGCACATTCCTTTATATAGAAATGTATAGTTGCGAGCGTATATGTATGGGTAAATGTATTAACAGTACCGGTTGATGGTGTTACTGTTGATGAATATGAATCATCAGATAATTTAATCAGAGTATATTTTATACCAAGAATATGGAATGAACTTGTGGACTTGGTTTTTTTATGTACACGTTTTTACCAGAATACACATATCGAATCGGAACCTATACACTCAAATCTATAGGTTTAGGTCTAGTTCACAGCTGAATTATTACCTCAATACCGCCATAATTATTTAAAGTTGTAAGAGATTACAGAGCGAATAGATTATGACATCTTTTACAGCTGCCAAGCAGAAAGTTACGAATTTGAATGTGAAATCTTAGTGGGTAAGATACTTAGATTTAGGGACCGGCCGTGGCATGACCGTTAGAACACTCGACTACTATGCGGGAGATCCCGGTTTAGATTACCGCCTACAGTCATTTACAGTTTTCTTTCATTGCCGCCCCCCTCGATGTTATTGAGAGGCAACTTCGCAGTATAGAATCAAGTCACTCGGCATGTCTAGTAAAAGCTTTTCAAGCAATGACGTTCGCAATCGTCGATAAACATGTAAGTGCCCTTATACATCTTAAGGGCACCTACAATCTACAATACATGACCGAACAGCCACTATGCAGCACAAGATTTGTGTACACGCCCCGGCGAAAGACAAAGTATGAGAGCTCGGAGGAAATATATCGCTGCTGCTCTCGCAATGACATTTAAATTGTTCTTTAAGTTGTTCTTACTAAAATAGATAGAAAACAACCTCTTAGTTCAGCAGTTGGGACACTATAGTCTATACTGCAACACTTCTAATGATGAATTTATACTGGTTAGCTTTGTGACGGCAAGAGACATAGTAAGTGCATGGAATCAAACATGCAATTTATATGTCGCCTAATCAAAAGACAAAACACCAAACTGATCATGTAGTAATCGATGGAAGACATATCTCAAGCGTCGTGAACGTGTGATCCAAATATGGAAACGCACTACCAAATGATAGTAACCTAACGCACAGGAATCTATACAAAGCAAAGCAAGGTTTCATAACGCCGAGATAGCCAATGCCTATTCAGTTTACACAACAACATCACACGCTATTAAGTTGAGCTAAAAACGCTCGTAACCAAGCGCAAAGAAAACTTGGCATCATAAAGTTGTGCACCACCGATATAGCCAATGCCTACTCCAACCAACTCTCTCAATTTAATTCAAGAACCCCTCTAATTCTGATAATACAGTGGCAGCATTGTCTAGAGTCCACCTGAGGTGATGTTCCTGTAATAACCGGTCACTGGCCGGTTGGTAAACACGCTAACAGGTTCAAACTACCCTACAACCATTTTTGTAGAAGCTGCAATGATGAGGAAGAAGAGGAGACCACGGAGCATCTTCAATGTCACTGCCCTGCTTTTGGTGACCTGAGATATAATAAGCTTGGTCATCGGACACTTTTAGACAATACCTGTCAATCAGTAGGTGATCAGCGGAACATCCATGCCTTCATCAGAGCAACGAAACGGCTTGATGGCGACGTTAACTGAACAGAATAGGAACATTTGGCGCGAAAATTTTAAAATGGTATCATACTAGGACCCAAGTGAGCTGTGTTGAACGTGGCTGCCGAATCAACTTAACATAACATTCAGTGGCAGCATTCTGAGAATTCTATGATCACTGCCGCAATGACCGTATTGGGTTATGAAAAACAATACTCAGACAAGCCCTTGTACGGGGCAGAACACCCTCCAATGGTAATGCATGCGGTCAGCGAACGCTATAATAAGGAGGGAGATTAAACGTCTCTTCAAGCGGAAAAAGTGTCTATGCAAGGAAGAGAGAGCCAGGATATCGAAAATTACAGGCTTAAAGGTGAAGCTCGAAATTTCTACCAAAAGTCAAAAAGCAAAGGTTTTGGAACAGGGTTCCCCATCTGTAAGGACAGAGATGGAAATCTAGTCACGGACACTCAGAGTGAGCTGCAAATATGGAGCGCACACTTTCAATCTCTACTCGTTCCCGAAGGCAGCATAAGTGACGAAATCACACCAATCATCGACGATGGAGTTGACTGTCAATTACCCAGCCAAAACGAGATCACCACTGCAATTTCACGGCTTAAAAATATTAAAGCTGCGGGAGCCGATGGACTCCCGGCAGAGCTTTTTAAAGCCGGCGGCGATGAGCTGGTAACATGCATGCACCAGCTCATAAACACGATTTGGCTCAGAGAGTGCATGCCCGATGATTGGAATCAGAGTGTCCTATGTCCAGCGCATAAGAAAGGCGATCTAAGTGTGTGTGCCAACTATCGCGGGATTAGTCTTTTACACATCGCATACAAGGTCTTGTCTAGTGTGTTCTTTTAAAGACTAAAGCCCATTCTGGCCAACCTGATTGGACCTTATCAGTGTGGCTTTAGACCTGGTTAATCCACGACCGACCAGATATTCACACTACGACAAATCCTGGAGAAGACCCAAGAAATGCAGATCGACACCTACTATCTGTTCATCGATTACAAAGCTGCATTCGACAGTCCAATACGACAAAAATTGTTGGAAGCTATGGCTGAGTTTGGTATCCCCGCGAAGCTAATACGACTTTGCGGGATGATACTGCCAGACACGAAGTACTCAGCGAAATTTGGCAAAAATCTGTCAGAGCCATTTTCTACCAAGCGAAGCTTTAGACAAGGCGATAGTCTGTCCTGCGATCTCATTAAAATCGCAATGGATATGACCATTCGGAAGGCTGCTATAAACAGGAACGGTACCATCTTCAACAAAAGTCACATACGCGATATGCCGATGATATAAATATCATTGGACGTGGATTGCGAGATGTTATTGCGGCTTTTTCGAGCATTGAAAAGCTGTCGGCGGAAGTGGGTCTGGTGATAAATGAGGACAAAACGAGGTTATTTGTTTTAACGAACAAAGAGTCCAATCGTCTGGGACGCTGCGTAAATGTTGACAACTATTACTTTGAAGTGGTAGATGATGTCTACCTTGGCTCCGCCATAAACAAAAATAATAATGTCAGCCTGGAAATCAAAAGAGGCGTATTGATCGCAAACCGCTGCTACTATGCGCTAAGCAAGCGTTTTAATGACTCTGATCCTACCTGTATTGCTCTACAGCGCAGAATTCTGGGTAATGAAACACGTGGATCAATCTATTATGAGAGTATTTGAGAGAATAATACTTTGCAAAATACTTGAACCCATTATCGTTAACGGCTGTAAAATCAATCACGAGCTGTATGATCTGCACAGCGTTATCGACGTTGTCAAGCGCGTTCAAATTAACCGATTGCGCTTTCTTGGGAACGCTGTACGAATGGATGAAAATGTCTCAGCTCAAAAGGTCAATAAACTCTCTGGGCGGCGCAGGAGGGGGAGACCAGGACCAGGTGAAAGAGCTGTCATCTACACTTGGTGTGACTAACTATCTACTGAGCGCAAAAGATCAAGTTTTTTTCTACGTGCGGTTACTGTGAGTAGATTTATGTTGCTGCTGGCAATTAAGAAGAAGAAAGAATTCACCATGTTTTAGTCATATGAGAGTAACTCCCTCACATCCACACGCCAAATAAGGGGTCCACACCGCCATCTGGTAGGCACCGAAGTTTCCTTTCCGGCTGGCAACTCATCCATCCATCTTCGGTATACCGCAGTATACTACGGCAACAACAACTTTCTTTACCACTATCTGCTAGGAGCAAAGCTCCCCATTCGATTGGCCTCATTCACTAAAATTTTTAAGGTGCCAAAGCACCTCATTCAGCTGGCATCATTAAAGTAACCATTCGGTTTCACTCGGGGATAGTGAAACAAACATAAACTGTTAACTTGATAGGCAGAGCATCAGAGAAACATGCATGCAATTGTGGTCTTTCATATTAAAAAAGAAAAAGGTGCTGTGACAACGTTACAGTGTTGCTGCAACCGTTGTTACACCCTAATTTTAAGTTTGGTGCTACCCATCACCTTATGTACAACACATGATTTTGGGACTCAATCCTGAGAATCGCACATGAAAGACGCCTTAAAAAATAAGAAATTTTGCATCAATTCTACTCATTCGAGCGTATGAATTATGTGGAATTGTATTTATTACTCATACGTAAGTCAGTATATACGAAAGTTAGTGTAAAGGCGCGTTTAGGCAAAAGCAATCTGTCGATTAACTTGTCTGTCAGGAGTGTTATCGATAAAGAATTGTTATGCTGTCGACAACCGTTCACACACAAAAGTTTCTCGCACCGCCTAGGACATAAGTTGCCGTATTTCATCTACGATTCGTGCTCATGTTCTTAAACGATAGATTAATGGGAAAAATGTTAATTTTTTTTCTCGTTTTCAATATCTACAACTTTGCTTCTGACACAAAAGAGATATTCCGTACGGTATACCGAGATATAACCGTGTTACAATATAGAAAAATTGCTAAAAATCCATGAAATTATTAATCCAGCCAATTTGACAAAACGAATGATAGAGAAGTTTTTCTTTTAAGGGCCACTTTCACGTGCAATTCTCAGAATTGAGTCCCAAATCAATGAGCTTAAAATTACATCGCAATATATTTGAACCCATTATCGTTAACGGCGAGTACCGTCGCCGAATGAATAATGAGCTATGTAAGGACATCGACGTAGTCAAGCGGGTACAAATAGACCAAACGGGCTGGCCGGGACAAGAAGTACGAATGGAAGAAAATGATTCTACTCGAGAAGTTTTAGGCAATAAACTCACAGTAGGGATCGACCAAACCGTCGTTGGATGGGCTAGGTAAAAGAGCTGTTAGTTAAACTTGGTATGACAAACTATCTACGGAGCGCAAGAGAACGGAATTATTTTGTCAAGTGCGGCAACTGTCGGATGATTCTCATGTTACTGCCAAATAAGAAAACGAACAGAATATGATGGACAAATGGTACATTTTGTCACGATTTCTTAAAACTACATATTCTAATGTATTTGTACGTCTGATAGAACCCACATTTGAAGTCTAAATCATTATATTTGTGAGTTTCATACATTTTAAAAGACGACGAATAAATGCACTTTATAAATTCACATAGATACAAGTACAGTCAATCTAGACCGTATACAATGCTATACCCCATGACTGTAATCTCTTTACGTTTCTGTTGATATGCATAGAAACGTCTACACTGAGTGGTATGTTTGCGGCATGTTGGTCTGCAACAGTGGGTGTTACTTAATTTGCACACATATGATAATAAACCTACGAGTATGCATAATATGATAATTAATATAGACCTTTGTTCCAAGTTCCAAGTAGTAATCTGTGGAGGCGCATGGAAATAAATCTACATATACTATAGCCAAAATTCGGAGTAAATCGGTTTATGATTACCCATGACGCATTGAGGTTTAACAGACATCTGAATAGTTAGCGTATACATAGATCATCATTTAAAATAGATATTATACAATCATAACAACATAACAGTAAAGTTATATATAATTCGATGTATGTATTGTGATAAGATTGAAACAAAGGTCTCTAGACAAAAAAGTAAACTAAACACTATACTATCCGATTCAAATGCAGTTAAAGTGTATGTATCATATTGGTGCAAAACTTACTACAAATATTAAATATTTGCATCTTTCTCTCAAAACTGTTATGTGTTGCATAGTGATAATAAATGTTATTAATTTTATAATTAATTTAAATTTCAAAGTCATTATCAGAAAGGTAAGTAATAAATGAAAATGAAGAGGAAATTTTAAAATTTATCGAAAATTCCTAAATACTAAATAATTCATACAGCATAAGAATCCACCCTAGTGCTTAGTTACATCCTAATAGATACTATTATATTTGTGTTATCTCTCTTATGCATCGCTAATATGTTACATATTGTGCACCATTTCCCTCTATAGTTACATAAATTTATTTCTGTTTATTATTGTTTGCCTTCAATGGACAAACAAACAACAACAACAGTAACCTACATTTGTGGTTAAACACAGGATGATGGCAGCTTCGGTTATTTATGGTGGTAAACCATAATATCTTTGTGATTTTAAGGGATAGATATATTTTCTATACAATGAATGCAAATACACACCACACATAAATGCCGGCGAGTGTGTAACAGCCATCGTGTGTAACTTTACATCTGTGATACAATGTATTTGAGAGTACGTAAAGCGCCATTTACCAGATGTACATATAGAAAACGAGATAATTGCTAGAATGAGAGCTTTGCAAAGTATAAGATATAAGCTTTAGACTCAAGTTTTGAATAGTCTTTCAAAAATTAAAAAACAGGTAAATAATAATCGTTTTCAAAAATAAAGTTTTAGTGTTATTTCATAAGATTTAAGTTTACATTCTTTGCAGTTTGCCAATCATATTTCAGCGTATGATTATTTCAAATAACTCCCTCCGCTTGCTTAAATTTTGACAGACATCAGTTTACATCTGCTTCAAAGCATTTGAAGTTATAAGATGTGATCTTAACAGTCACCGTTCCTTTTGACAGGCACTCTCAGTTGTAATGACACAGCACATTTCCATATTACAGACAACGCACATTTTCTGGATTAACACATTAATTTACTAAGTAAATTAACATCTTATTACTTTATGCATACACACACACACACACACACACCAAAGGACTCACATATGGATATCTTTAGGTACCATCTGTGGCTTCTGCTGTTGTAATTATAATTATTATGCCGCTCGCATGTGTCTCGGCAATATTTGTTTTGCTATTTTGCCACAACTCTCGAAGGCATCTATCCCACATCTTGTCCTCTATCGGTTGTGTGTCATCGTGTTCATCTAAGAAATTCTCGGTTAATGCGAGACATGAAATTATAAAACAATAAAAAAAAACACTCAATAGTAACCTTGAACTTTTAGGCGTGTCAATATGTTGGAGTGGCATGTACACAGTTAAATGTCTAGGCAGATACAGATGAGGCAAGCAAAGTAATGACAACAGAAGTGGTTGAGATTACAAACAATTTTTAGTTACAGTTAAAGTTGGGTATCTAACCAAGAGGGAAGTTATGTGTATTTGGCATAGGAAGAAAATCATTTCAGATGCAGTTGACAGTATATTTTGTATTCCTATTTAGGAGAATTAGAGAATACCCATAAATCTATAAAATATAAAAATTTTAGGTTTTATTCATACACTATTACAGTTACATTTGTGTAAAAGACGTATAATACAAAAAATTAGTTTTTTTCGAATACAAGTAATTTTGCCAATAAGAGGAAAAAATTTAAATTGTTTTCATTTTTACTCTTGTAGGTCTTGTGTTCCTACATATAAAACAATAATATATAGAAAACAAGTTATGTAGCTTATATACATCTCTATATATAAAAGGCTTGGGTGACTGACTGATCACTCCCCAGCCCAAACGGCTAAAGCTAGAACCATGAAATTTAGAATGTAGGTTTCTTTTATGACGTAGGCGCGCACTAAGACGGGATTTTTTAAAAATTCGGACAGCAAGGGTTTAAAATGGGCGTAGAACCGCCCCAGACAACTGGAATTTTAAAATGGCTGTAGCTTTTAAACCATTATAGGTACGATGTCGGCGGTGCCACACCCCTTTATAAAAAATAGTTATATTGGCCAAATAAATAGACCAATTGCAATAAAATTTTCTTTGTTTAATACTGTCCATAGGGCCTCTATCATGGGCTACATGAAATCATAATTAGACAAAGGGGTGTGGCACCGCCCAAACAAACCGAAATTTCTATCGGTCATATCTTAAGAGCCATCAGATGAGATTTGCTACATATGTTACTGATACAAAGAGGATTTCGTCTCGCTGGAAAATGGGCGCTGCCACGCCCCTTTTGAAAAAATCGTTATTTGGGCGAAAAAAATTGACCGATTGGAATAACATTTTCACCGTGTAGTACAATCCCTAGGACCTCTATCATAGGCAACATGGAAACATAATTAGACAAAGGGGCGTGGCACCCCCCACACAAACCAAAATCGTTTATATTTTAAGAGCCATGCAAGGTATGAAGATGAGATTTCCTACATATGGAATTGATACATGGGGAGTTACGTATCGCTAGAAAATGGGCGGTTCCACACCCCTTTGGTAAAGAGGGGGCTAAAGGATTAGTCTAAAAAATTTGAGTGAATATTTTAGTTGTGCGATGTGAAGTAATTTTTCGAAATTAGTTCTTTAGATGTAAAAACCCCGCGTTAAAGTTATTCAGGCTTATTATGAAAATAGGCGTTCAAATCAAAATGCATTTCGTGTAGGAAATGTGAAAACTGCAGTGAATGCGCGTACAGCTCGTACTGCATATAATATTGCTGCTGTTTGCGATTGTGTGGCTGTAGAGCCGTCCACCTCAACTCGTCGTCGTGCCCAACAATTGCATCACTCACGCTGGTCGTTGATGAACATTATGCATAAAGACTTGGATTTACATGCTTACACAGTGCAATTGACTCAAGAACTAGAGCCTCTTGAACATTCCAAATGTCGTCAATGGTCAGAATAGTGGCAAGAAATGGAAACAGTGGATGATCAATTTTCGAATAGGCTCATTTCAACCTCAGTGGATTCGTCAATAACTAGAACTGTCGCATTTGGGCGAATGATAATCCAAGAATGATTGTCGAAAAATCAATGCACCCACAAAGAGTGACTGTTTGGTGGGGTTTATCGGCTGGCGGCATCATCGGGCCGTATTTTTTCCAAAATGAGGCCGGTGAGGCTGTTACTGTGAATGGTGTTCGCCACCGTGAGATGATAACGAACTTTTTATGACCCGAACAGGACGGTGGTACTTTCCTCACGTTAATCACATCCGTAGCAAGTATTTCGGCATGGAAAACGCTGCAAAAGTCTGGATTCCTTGATTTCATACTCTGGCGTAGGTCCGCGGAGTAGATACTGTAGCCGACCATGTCATTCAGTTTGGCTCATCAGTAAAGATGTTTAGTAGACCATACATAGCGTTTTCATTCTCTTTCCACTCTGGAGGAGGTTCTAGTTTCATAGAGAAAGTTTTATTTCCGTGCATTAAGCATGTAGTCAGCTTAAAGCGAGGTTCAGGATCCTTGAGTGTCCGATGGAGGGATCCCAATTTTCAACCTCATTATGTCGAATGGCGGATTTGAGGGCGGAACATTCACAGCTCAGATCAGGTGGTAGTAGATTAAGTACGATGTAGAGTGCCTTAAAAGGGTCGATCTCGGACATGAGGAACGTTGAACACGATCTGTTTGCGAAATTTGCTCTTCTTATCGAGAGCATAGCACCAAGCTATAGAGCAATATTGTAGTATTGGCTTCACTATAGTGTTATAAATGCAAAGTGTTCGAGTCCTCAGGTTTTCCCATTAGCTTTTTATCATGTGTAGAATGCTATGAGTGCCTTCTCGGATCTGCTTTCTATATTCTGTCTCCACTTGGATCTTAGTGTAAGTCCTGTTGTGATACCATTTTCAAATATTTGCAACAATTATTCTTACTCGTCCCGTCAACGTCGCTCTGCAAATGTTCTGCAAATCGCCTGCTGATAATTAGGTATTGCCCACAAGTGTCCGATGACTAATGCCTGATCATGACCATCTGGAAGATGTCTACCCGCCCGTTTGTTATCTTTTTGGCTTAGTGCAGGATCGGATGTGAAAACCGCCAGCAGGCGTTGGATCTTCAGAACTAGCTGTATGTTTACTGAACTATTATCCGAATATAGCAGATCGCGGTTAGGGTACATGGTTGACCTGTGCAGGAAAGATTTATGACTGATCTGTGGAATTCTAACTGGCCACTGCAATATCAGGCACCAGACTGGCAAACATGATTGGTTCATACGGACTATTGCCGGACATGCGAGGACGAGGAGGAGTCGAAGATGTTGATGGAACGTCTTTGTTGTAGCTGTCCTGCTCTAGGCCATAGGAGGCTAAGATACTAACGAAATGGATATTTAGAGGACCTAGGGTATCTCTCCTCAGTCGGAGTAGGCATTTTAATAGATTTCTTGCGTTTCCTTCCTTCTTTCTCATTCCCCGCTTTTTTTTGCGTTGCCTTCCTTCTTTCTCATTCCCTGCTCTTTCTCCTTCTTTAACGGACAATCACAATGGATTAACAGATCTTGGTAGTGCAGTGTGATTAGGTTTTTATGGCGGCTTTGTTATAAAACCATTTGATAATCATCTAATTTCGCATTTTGGACTTGTCTAGTTCATGTGATATCACAGCTCTGGATATCACATAACACAGTACAACATTTTTCAGCTCATTGATTTGAGACTCAATTCTAAGAACTGCAGGTGAAAATAGAAAATATAATATTAAAAATGTTATAAATTTATTATAGGTTTGTTAAAAGTATTTGACCCATATTGAACATTGATAGTTTGGAGCAATGAAACCAATGGTGTGTAGTATTTAGCGAGGGGGTGGGGACAGCCAAATTTAAAGCCAGATGCAGCTGAATTACTTTATTTATTTGTATTGTAATTATTTTTCCATAGAAATTCTCTTTTCATAAAACAATAAGAATAATTTCTATTGGGTTGTGTACAAAGGTACGTATGAGTTATGCCTGAATACAAGAAACGTATTGCCAAATAAATACTCATACGCACTATTAACTAAACTCCATGTATATTAATATATATTGAATCCAATCTAGACACTACAATGTTTTTCTATTGACTTGACAAGTTTGAAACTAATTGGCATCCCGTTTTGTTCATGATATCAAATATATGTGACAACTTTCTTGTCATTTGTGGCAATTTCTCTTTAGGTATAATCGAGGTCACACTGTCGTGTGTAATACATTCACTGATCCACCATCTCATAGCACTGAGACCGAATACCCACTTCATTAGTAGAGTACTAAACAGAGAACAAGCCACGACGAATCGGCTTATTGCTTATTATATTCACATAACGGACAATATTCTTGTCTGTGTACGGTTACAGACTTTTGTACAACTAAGAGGTTATGAGACTTTTTTTGGACTTCTGTGATCGAAGTCACTTTAACAGATTACACAAGGTTACCAACAGGTAAATTGTGAGGTTGATAATAAAGATAAAAAAATATATATTTCTTAAGAAATGTTTGCAAATTTTAGATTTTTATAGATGTTTTTAAGTAAAGAGTGACACTGAAATCACATTCAAAAACAAAACAAATAAAAAACACATTTTGTTCTTAAGTTCTTCCGAAATTGTCCAGGAATTTATGATTTTAACTAATTCTCTAAAAACATTATAAAATCATTTCACTTCAATGGTTGGCACCGACCTCTTTAAGATATAACAAAATTATATATAGTACAAGAAAGTGACTTCAAGTATCATTGTATGCTCTTATAAGAAACTGAATAAGAAGTACCTATTATTGTAGTTTAGCAACTATTTGCCTTATGTTATTATTCATTCAAACTCAAACTCAACATGAATGAAATATCGGCGCCATTGTACTGGAAATGAAAATGTAGAAGCATTGGTATACATATGAATGTACTACATATAATTTAGTATAATAATATGTTAGTTGTTATGAGGAAATTTGCCATTATTACATTTGCAACAAATCTCTTTATTCAACATACGCTCATATTCATTTGTGGGCATTAGGCTGGCACCTACATTCTGAGATAAAATTATTAAGAGTGAGTTAATATACAAAAATCATAAACAATATTAAAAGCTGTAGCATTTAATTTGGCTTTAATAATAATGTTCATATATCGCACATGTTCGAAAAAAGGGGACAACTCAAAATTTCAAAACTTTCAAAAATTCTAGATGTCCACTTCTCTACCCAACGTCGAAATAGTCTCATGTTTAGTATACTCTTCCGTAAAAAAGAACCGTTATACTTCATTTTAACTATTACATATGTACTAAAATCACATCATAATAACTGCCACCCTATTACTCATACGCACATTGTATATGTGCAAATATCCAGCACGATGTACAAAATATTACTCAAATATCATATCATATGACAACGAATAGATCTTTGGTAAAATAAATTCAATTAAGATTATTAACTTGAGTATTCACTCCCCTGTGGGTCCTTTCATCAGCCTCACATTGAATTTGTAAACTTAGGAGCTTAGAAATAGAAACTAAGCATTGTTGTGTTGTAATGAAACTTGCAATGCAAATATAAATTTCATTGTGCAGTTGTCTTATTCGTTTAGTAATTACGTCAAGATAGCAAGATGGAAAACAAAATCGTTACATTGTGATTGTTGTTAGGTTTTTCATACTTTAGTTGGTAACAAAGAAGAACACAAATGTTTGTAACATTTCTATAGACTTAGTGCGTGGTGAATTGTCGAAGTCAAAGTGTTTGCTTAAGTTAAAGGGATACATTAAATTTTGAGGTGAATGTGAAATAAGTAAAACATAAATTACTTGAATAACTATAAGCTTTTTTTTTAATATATGCAAACCACACCAGCTATCCAACCCAGTGGCGAAATTGGCAAGGACTTTTACAATCAGGCATGCAACAATACCTTCTGAGACATTCCGACGTTATGTCATTAGACCTTGATTCAACTTGCCTGAAAACAGGATTTCTCCAACCATTCTTAAATATCCCAAAGCACACCTTCCTTGAGAAGCGAGAAACAAGGTCTTCGATGATTTGTTATTCCACAATTCCTTCTCATAGAAGGGAGATGAAATGTACATACACGAGGATGGTCGTCGTTTGTTCTTCTTCTTATATTGTTTCATAGGCTACATGGTAGCATGGCTGACTGACAAGCGCAATGTAGTGATCATTTATCATTTCATTATCATTTCACGATAGCGAACACCATTCACAGTAACTGCCTGACCGACCTCATTTTGGAAAAAATACGACAAGACAATGCCGCGAGTCTATAAACCAAACAGTCACTCTTTGTGGGTGCATTGGTTTTTCGACAATCACTCTTTGATTATCATTCGCCCAAATGCGCAATTCAGCTTATTGACGAATCCACTGAGGTGAAAATGTGCCTCATCACCGAAGATGATTTTCTTTGAAAATTGTTCATCCATTGTTGCCATTTCTTGCCACCATTCTGACCATTGACGACGTTTAGAATGTTCAAGAGGCTTTAGTTTTTGAGTCAATTGCACCTTGTAAGCGTGTAAATGCAAGTCTTTATACATATGTTAATCAACGACGAGCGTGAGAGGTCCAATTGTTGGGCACGACGATGAGTTGAGGTGGACGGCTCTTTAGCCACACTATCGCGAATAGCAGCAATACGAGCTGTACGCGGATGCACTGGTGTTTTTGCATCTTCGGACTTTTGACTTTTCCGATTGTACGCACATTGGGACGATTAAATTGACCGAAAAAATCACGAAGTGCACGATATGTATTTTGATTTGAACGCTCATTTTCATAATAAGCCTGAATAACTCTAACGCGTTGGTCGATTGTGTATCTTTCCGTGGTCCAAATTCAGTTAGTCTGAATTTGAGAAATGTCCAATGAAATGCAGAAAAGAACTTGACGTTTAAGTGTGGTTCACATTTAACATCGGCCCTTACAATTTAACCACACTTTATAAATGATCGGCATCGAAATCTGAGTCTATTTAAATGGGACCATCTGTCCGTCTGTCCGTCACCACGATTACAGCCGTTGTTTTGAGGGTTATCGAACTGAAATGTGGAATGTAAGCTTATATCATTGATTTGAAATTTGGTCTGCAAACTTTCATCCCTCAAGCGGAATTTAAGTTCTAAGATGAGCAACATCGGACAAAAACTACTTACACCTCCCATACAAATTTAACCTTTTTTTGGGAGTCCATCTGTCATCACAATTACAGCCTTAGACTAAGAGCTATTGATCTGAAATTAGGTACACAAGCTTCCATCCTCTAAGCGGAGGTTAAATTCTAAGATTAGCAAGATCAGACAATAACCACTCACTCCACCCATACAAACAGCCTCCTTTTGGGGGTGTTCGTCTGCCTGTCCTTACTATCACAGCCGAAGTGTAAGAGCCATCGATCTGAAATGCTAAGAACAAAAACGCACAAAAACCACTACCACTTCCAATACAAACAGCCCCTATTTAGGGATGCTGTCTGTCTGTCCCCACTATCACAGCCGTAGTTGAAGAGCTATAGAGCTGAAATTTAGTATACAAACTTTTATCGTTTTAGAGGAGGTTAAATTCTAAGATGAACAAAATCGGACTAAAAAACTACTCCCACCTCAAATACAAGCTGCCCATTTTTGGGGGTTAAGAAATGCATAACAATATTCTCAGGTCATATAAAAACTTCAAGCATACCTAGTAAAATTTTCTAAGCAACATTTTTGTAGAACATTTGAATGTTGTTAAGTCCCATTTAAAGGACCCTTGATTGATTTTTCTGATTCTGAACTGATTTTTCTATAAATAAGAACGAAAAGGACACGTTACGGTTGAAGATAGTGATTTTAGTAGTTCCACAAAAAGAATCCACATAAAACTCCATTGAAGACATCTGATATCGATAATGCACATAAGCAATAAGACACAAAGATACTCTGACTATTTTAGGTCGCTACTCACACAGTGCTTTGAAAAGAGAAAAAATGATTAGTACAAGTTGGTGATATCGATTTATGGCCTTAGAACACCCCAAGTAGAATTTTCTAAGGAAAATTTTTGTGGAACATTTGAATGTTGTAAAGTTCCAGTTTAAGGTCCTTTTCTGACGTTTCTCGAAATAAGAACAAAAAGGACACGTAACGAGTCGAGATAGAGCTTTAATAGTTCCAAAAACATAATCCTCATTTAAACTGATATTGAAAATGCATTTAAACAATAAGAAACATAGAACCTCTAACTATTTTAGGTCGCTGTTCACAGAGTACCTTGAAAAGAGACAAAATTATTAGTAAAAGTTGGTGATATCGATTTTTGGTCTTAGAGTACCTCTAGTAAACTTATCTTAGCAACATTTTTATAGAACATTTGAATGTTGTAATGTGCCAATTTAAGGTCTTTTTCTGAAGTTTCTCGAAAAAGGACAAAAAGGACACGTAACGAGTCGATATAGAGATTTAAATAGTTTCGAAAACACAATCCTCGTTAAATATGATATAGGAAATACTCCAAAACGATAAGCATCATAGATACTTTGACTATTTTAGGTCGCTGTTCACAGAGTACCTTGAAAAGAGACAAAATGATTAGAAAAAGTTGGTGATATCGATTTTTGGTCTTAGAGTACCCCTAGTAAACTTATCTTAGCAACGTTTTTGTAGAACATTTGCATGTTTTAAAGTCCCATTTAGGGCCTTTTCTGACGTTTCTCGAAATAAGGACGAAAAGGACACGTAACTATTACAGATAGAGATTTAAATAGATTCAAAAACATAATCCTCGTTATAACTGATATCGAAAATGCATTTAAACAATAAGAAACATAGACACCCTAACAATTTTAGGTGGCTGTTCACACAGTGCTTTGAAAAGAGAAAAAATAATTACTAAATGTTGGCGATATCGATTTTTGGTCCTAGAGCAATCCAAGTTTAATTTTCTAAGCAACATTTTTGTAGAACATTTGGGTGTTTTAAACCCTTATTTTAAGGTCCTTTTCTGACTTTTCTGGAAATAAGGACAAAAAGGACATCTAATAGGTCGAGTTAGAGAGTAAAAATTTACATAACATAATCCTCGTCAATTTTCATTACAGGCATCTAATATCAAAAATGCACTAAACCAATAAGAAACATAGTTTTTTAAGACCTATTGCGAACTCTTGTTAAGGTTTAACTAAAAACTTCACCAGACCATAAAATGGAAGTTCGACCTAGGAGGTTTCTGTCCTGCCGGAATTTTAATATACTCACCTAAAGCTTTCATTGTCATCTTCCTTATCTTATCTTGCGCACTCAACCAGAAATTTCAACTCTTAAAACTTTTCACACTTACTCACTTATTTTCATATGCCAGTTGACAATTTAAGAAAAAAGCAATATAAGAGATGAAGACAATGCCACCACGCTCGAACTCATTTCATCATCATTTTATTTCCTTTCCATTGCTTATATGACTTCTCGGTTTGTTTGGTTTGTTTGTGCCGCCGCATAAAATTCAAATAAAAGTAACTTCTTTGTCATTTGCTTGAGCACAGGAAACGGAAGTGCAAAATAAATAGAGAGAGAGAGAAAGAGAGAGAAAAAAATTGAATACGAAGAACAATTCTAGAATGTCACCTAAGTGATAAGATGACTTGGCGCGACAGTTACCGACCACCACCACCACCGTCAGCGCCAAGGCAAACCGCAACAATCTGGCATTGTTCTCTGGCTGAACACAGGCTAACACACTTATGCATATAGTAATAACAAGCAAGCACACGCCCATACACACAAATACACAACTGAAGCAACAATTTCATTATTATGCAAAAATTTCTATTTGTATTGCCGTTTCCTTGGAATCGGAACCAAGAAACGTTTGTACGAAAAACAGGAAAAAAAAATATTCAAATCTTAAGACGATACAATAGCAAAAATTTCATATTGTATGTGCGTGTTTGTTAATATCAATAGAATACATTATATTGCGAATAAAATATGTGGTTCTGTGTAATCAGCAGATAACTACAGATGCTTTCCCAGTGCAGTGTCAACAAAGTCTGGCTTATATTTATTCCGCAGAGCATTTCATAACAAATATCGCATGAATAAAATAAAATTCAATATAAACGCAAATATATGCTGGAATAACAAGAAGAACATACTCTGCTAGAAGTTTTTATGTATTCGGTGAAGCGAGGGATTTAATTAGTTTTGGTTTTCAGTATTATCTAGGAATAAGCTATTGTATTAAACTAATTATGTAACATTTCCAAAAAATCAACACTGCCACCTACGGCAGTTAGAAACTGACAGATTAGACGACAGATTATTATCGCTGCGAAAAAGTTGCAGCATACTTCGGATAGTAAAAAAAAAGGAAAAATACCATTTCCAATACTTGAAGTGTGAAGTACGTACCAGAATACGTACCAAATATTACACAGACATCCTTTTTCTTCCTTAATGGCAGCAACAACAGAAATTTATCTATCAGTAGCCGCACGTAGAAAAGTATTCCAAGCGCTTCGGTCTTTTGCGCACCATAGATAGTTCGTCACACCAAGTTTAGTTAACAGCTCTTTCACCTGGTTTATCCATCGGAGTTTTGGTCGCCCCCTCGTGCGCCGCCCATCGAGTTTATTGCCGAAGACTTTTCGAGCCGGAGCGTTTTCATTCATTCGCACAACTTGTCCAAGCCAGCGCATTTGGTCTATTTGAACGCGCTTGACCACGTCGATGTCGTTGTACAGCTCATATAGCTCATGATTCATTCGACGACGGTACTCGCCGTTCACGATGATGGGTCCAAATATTTTGCGAAGTATTTTTCTCTCGAAGACTCCCAGAATAGATTGATCCGCTTGTGTCATTATCCAGGATTCTGCGCTGTAGAGCAAGACAGGTAGGATCAGAGTATGGTAGAGCTAGATCTTTGTTCTTTGAGAGAGCGCTTTGTCGTTAAATCGCTTGCTTAGCGCATAGTAGCAGCGGTTTGCGATCAGTACTCGTCTTTTGATTTCGAGGCTGACATTATTATTTTTGTTTATGGCGGAGCCAAAGTAGACAATACCATCTCCCACCTCAAGGTTATAGTTGTCAACGTTCACACAGCGTCCCAGACGATAGGACCCTTTGTTCGTCGATACAAATAACTTGGTTTTGTGCTCGTTTATTACCAGACCCACTTCAGCCGACTGTTTTTCAATGCTCGAAAAAGCCGCAGTAACATCTCGCAATCCACGTCCAATAATATCTATATCATCGTGCATACGCGAGCAACATGTGACTTTTGTTGAAGATGGTACCATTCCTGTTTACTGCAGCCTTCCGCATAATCATCTCCATTATGATGTTAAAGAGATCGCAGGACAGACTATCGCCTTGTCTAAAGCCTCGCTTGGTAAAAAATTGCTGTGTCAGATTTTTGCCAATTTTCACTAAAGTCTTCGTGTCAGTCAGTGTCATCCCGCAGAGTCGAACTAGTTTTGCGGGGATACCAAACTCAGTCATAGCATCCAACAATTTCTGTCGTATCGGACTGTCAAATGCAGCTTTGTAATCGATAAACAGATGGTAGTTGTCGATCTGCATTTCTTGGGTCTTCTCCAGGATTTGTCGTAGCGTGAATATATGGTCGGTCGTGGATTTACCAGGTGTAAAGCCACACTGATATGTTCTAATCAGGTTCTCGAGAATGTGCTTTAGTCTTTCACATAACACACTAGACAGGACCTTATATGCCATGGGTAAAAGGCTAATCCCGCGATAGTTGGAACACACACTAGGATTGCCTTTCTTAAGCACGGGACATAGGACACTCAGATTCCAATCATCGGGCATGCATTCCCTGGGCCAAATCGTGTTTATGAGCTTGTGCATGCATGTTACCAGGTCATCGCCGCCGGCTTTAAAAAGCTCTGCCGGCAGTCCATCGGCTCCCGCAGCTTTATTATTTTTAAGCCGCGCAATTGCCGTGCTGATCTCGTTTTGGCTCGGTGGTCGATTGTGCAATTTCGTCACTTATGCTGCCTTCGGGAACGAGAAGAGATTGAAAGTGTTCTCTCCATATTTGCAGCACACTCTGAGTGTCCGTGACCAGATTTCCGTCTCTGTCCTTACAGGTGGGGATCCCTGTTCCAAAACCTTTACTTTTTACCTTTTGGTAAAACTTTTGGGCCTCACCTCTATCCCTGTAGTTTTCGATATCCTGGCTCTCTCTATTCTTCCACAGACGTTTTTTCCATCTGAACTGGCATATGACATCCTGCTATCCGAAAATGCGACAAAATCTTTAAAGAGAGAGTTTTTTTTTATCTCACATTGTATTCCAACAAACGTATATTAGAAAATTGTAAATACTAATCTCAAACGAATACATGCCAAATTTCTAGCCGTTTGGTATAATTCAATTATTCCTCCACATATTGTCTTTTTAGAAACATGATCCTGTGGGCGAGACTACGCCTACTTAGCTAATCCCGCCTAGTTTTGTGCTGTACTCGGAAAATGATGTTAAACGCATCCATACTTAAGTAAACATTGCTCAGTGTTATAGTACAGCAGAAATTGCATTTTAATTAAAGGGGTCCTATGAGCAGTGCTACAGCTTTTGATCAAATCCCGTCCCTTTTTATTTCAAACACGTACACTAATGTTAAATGTATACATTCTCAACAATTTCAAGACGTATGGTGCGTTTTAAAAGATATAGTGCTATGGGTGACGTCACGCCTACTTATCTAATGCCGCCTATGTTTTGCCTGGCTACGCATATTGCTGTTAAATGCAGCCACATTTAGTTCACTCAGAGTAATAGAACGACAGATATTGTATTTCGAATAATGTGAGCGCCACACCTCCTAATCCGATCTTTACTATCATAAAATGAATCCAAATTAAATTTCATGACCATTGGCACAATAGACTACCAAATATACGGCCGGGGCACAGTGGTTGCCGTTTCATACAAAGAGCGCCCAAAAATAGGAGTTTTCATAGGTGAATAATATTTGGCACATCTCACAAACTCTTCTAATGACACCAATTTCTAAAATTTGTTTAAAATCTGTGAAAGGATTCAAGGACCTCTCTTAGATCCTGAAAATTTAAATTTCATAGTAGGCACACCAAAGTCGTCATATCCATTGATTCCATCAATCTATGACTAAATCTTAAATTTGGTCAATGTAAGACAAAGGATTCAAGGACCTCTCTTAGATCCTAAAAATTTAAATTTCATAGTAGGCACACCAAAGTCGTCATATCCATTGATTCCATCAACCTATGACTCAATCTTAAATTTGGTCATTGTCGGCAAAGGATTCAAGGACCTCTGTTAGATCCTGAAAATTTAAATTTCATAGTAGGCATATCAAAGTCGGTATATACATTGATTTCATCACTCTATGACTAAATCTACAGTTTGGTCAATGTCGGACAAAGTATTCAAGGACCTCTCTTAGAGTACACAATGAAAAAAACGACACTGAAAACGGTGAGGCCGCTTTGTTCTATTGAAAATAACTCAACAATCCGCAAATTTCCGCTGCTAAAATTTACAGCTTATAATCTGTAAATATTGGTTAACATTTTACAACAAATTTGGTTGTTAACTTCGATTGACTTCGCAACTAAAACTATAAGTGAAATTTGGAAATACTGAAGTAGGCACATGTAATAAGTTAATTTTATAAAATAGACACAGCATGCTGAGAAGTTTTTAATTCTTTTCAATAATAGTTAATACCTTTCTTTACAATATTTAATTCTTAAGCAATCTTTTTTAAAGAGGTTTTTACGTTTTAATTTGGACCTTTACTTACAAGTTACTAACGCTGCGAAACAAAATTATTTTCATAGTCTGCCTTTGGCAGCTATTCTTAAAGAGGACAGGTGGAATAAAGCAAAAACAAAATCTATTTGAAAGAGCAAAATCTATTGTAAGATAGTGTTGTCACAGTATTACCCAGAACTTTGACCTAATTTTTTTATGTTTAGCCAATGGGGACGACCATTGTGCGGGGCCATGCCCACTTGATATATCAAAATTTCATGTAGCCTTAGTTTTCTTCTAGTTTAAAGGAATTGTAATTCTTAAATTTGTTTCAGCTAAATCGGACTAGTGGTTCTCGAGATATGTCAAACAAAAGAGCCTTAAACGTGACAAATTTCCCTATCCGATGCTTACTAACTTCAAATCGATATTAAATTATTATGGCATGTTAATTGACAAAACGAATGATGCAGAACTTCCTCTTTTTGGGGCTACTTTCACGTGCAGTTCTCAGAATAGAGTTCCAAATCAATGAGCTGAAAAATGTTGTACTGTGTTAGAGGGACAGGCCGTGGCATAGTGGTTAGAACACGCGACTACCATGCGGGAGATCGCAGGTTCAAAACCGGCTCCAGTCATCTTAAAAAAAAAATTGTTCTTTCATTGTCGGCTCCCCTCGAATGTTGTTGACAGCAACTTCGCAGTAGTTATAAGTGTCGAGTCAATCGGTGTGTCTAGTAAGAGCTTCTCAAACAGCGACGTTCGCATTCTTCGATAAACAAGAAGGTGCCGTTAGTTGTGAATCTAAAAGTAGAAAGCGTGTTAATTCACAATAACGCGAGAAGCTATCCCATACCTCATTCATGGGGTGCAAAGGGAAATTAAGTAAAAAAACAATATTCAGCTTTAAACTTTTTACAATTTTTACGATATTTTTTAGAAAATTTTAAGATGTACTTACAAATACACGGTCAATTTTCAAGACAATTCTTACCTGAAAGAAAACAACAAGAAAATAAATGTAGATAAATCATTTTTTTTTAAAGAAAAAAATTTACAAAAATATAGTTATAGACTAACTTTTAAACGAATTGAATAACAAATAAGGGTTTCAGAAGTAAAGGGGAGCAAGTGAGAAAAAGTTAATTTCGATATATTCGCCTTCAAAGTTTCAAAATCTAGTACCAATGCAGGTAATACTTTCACTGGTTTTCGGCTTAAAATCACCACTGAAAATAAACATATATCTCATCTGATGCTAGTAGATAGAGATGGTGCCAGGGAACACAGCTACACATATAGCTCAATCTTTGTCTATTTGGCACTGGCACCTCTTTGCATCTGACCCCCTCAATTATAATTACAGCACATTTTAATGAACTTTGTCTTAAATTTTTATATAAAATTACACATTTATAATTTTTATATTTCAGCTTTGTAGCTAAATATTTTATGTTCATAGGTAGTTTTCTGTTTTTTATTTTTCATTTTTATACTTATAAAACCTGTACGTCAGTTACAGTTTTTCTAAAATCTTATGACCTTTTGTTTCAGTTTCAACATGACGCTATTTGGTATTTGTGCTCAAATTATACGAATCAACACACACACATGTGTAGTGGATACTCTAGTTCTCGGAATGATTTTAAAGATGTGTTAATGTGTCACATCATGACATAATCCTCATTCGGCATCTTAAAAGTGCAAATGCATCATAGCGACGAATTGCTGGCAAACTATCCACAAGATTTGCAATGTGAGACCAAGACCCCACTTACATTAACCGCATGAGTAGACAGAGCGACAGCATAGCTCATATCTACTTAACATGCAAATGATTTCTAAGAAGTGCACTTAGGATTTATATAATTCATAAGAAAGAAGGCAGCAGCTTGTATAAGTGTAAAATACGTGGAGATTTTTGTAAACTTGATAAATATAAAAGGTTTTTCTGAGGTTGGCGCTGATAGTGGTAAAACGCCCAAAACATGTTTTCTTTATACATTTAGGAAGCAAAGACGAAATATTTACATATAAATTTATTCACTTATGATAAAGGTCAACGATAGAGTCGAGACATTTTGTGTTGTACATACAGCTAAGATAAAATGTCATGCAGGTGTTTGTTAAAAAAGTCAGCAAAATGCATAGTTGACAGACAAACGAGCCGAGGCATATATGTAGTTTTCAGTCAATGGACCAAATTCACAAATCTATTATAATTGAAAAAGCTGAATCAAAACTTAATTTCTTTTTACACCGCATGAATGAGATATAGGATACCTTCTTGCGCTATTGTTATACAATTTTATTTTTAGTAGCACACAACGGCACCTACGTGTTTATAGACGAATGCGAAAGTTAGGTGTATGAGCAGCTTTTGCTAGATTTTTACTGCGAAGTTGCTGTCGACAAAATCGTGAGGCCGTCGATACAATAATTTAGATGCCTGTGTTTGGGATTTTTTCCCCCAAACTCTAATTCCTAATAAGTCTCCACTCGAGGTGGTTGAACTTATTTGCATTCTGTTTCACATCGATATTTGTTTACCAAATATCATACGATGAAACAGTTAGCCCTTCTTGCTTTGGGAGAACAAAACAACAACAACAAGAACTAGTCAAACATACGTATATGTATGTGCATACGAATGTACATTCATTGCTGATGCTGTCGCTGACCAACGACTGATCTTTTTGTCGCTGCAGTCGACGTCACCCACTAAACATATGCAAGAAGCAATGTAGATGTTTTGCCTAACATCTGCATGAAGAAAAAGAGTGATGATTGAGAAGTTATAAGAAACGGACGTTTCTTCATGAACAATAATAAATAAATATAATGTTTAAAATAAAAATGAAATAATGAAATGCTGAATACTGAACTATGAATTATAAAATAAAATAAGTGAATTATGTATTTAATTTAAATAGTATAAAGTAAAAGTGTTTCAATGGAAACCTGATCATGGGGATCAGGGAGGAACTATGCAACAAATTCCTGCGCGGAAAGTTATAAAATCTCCTACAGCCTGTTACAAGAATCAATCCCTGGTCTCACGCATGACAGTCTCGTGTTCTAATCATCATGCGATTTCATTTAAATCGGTTCAGCCGTTTAGATGTGACCGATACACAAACAGACCAACACTCACATATATAATACTAGCTTTCCCGGCTCGCGTTGCTTCACCCTTACTTACAATGAATCTTCTTGTGGATTTAAGCAATACTGATGAAATGCAAATTTTTCATAACTAATGAACTAACCTTCCACATTTGGTCTGGGCGATAGTACCAGTTTTATCCCTTTTTCGGTACTCTACAACTAAAAATCGAATTTCAAAAAAAAAAAATACTTTACAACGCACAGCTAAAATATTCACTTACATTATTGCGACTATACCTTTAGCCGATTAGTACCAGTTTTATCCCTTTTCGGCCTTTTTATAACTCCACCCAACGGGTAGGAGGGTATGTATCATTTGGTACAATCCAAATGTGTAACACATATAAGGAGTCACTTTAGACCCTATGTTTCTTTGAACCAAATTCGATTCGTGACTTTTCTGTCTGTCTGTCCGGCTGGTACGCACGATAACGTTCGAAAGACGCAACCAATTGTTTTAAAACATAGCATGGATTAATATTTTCCCAAGAGAACTTACGGTATTGTAAATGGGCTACTTCTGGTACCTCCCATACAAATGTACCATTTCGCCCACTTCACCTGACTGGAATTTCTGTACTGGTTTTACCTCTAAAAGGTAAGAATTTCCAAGTCTATATAAATTATCATGAGTATATCATTAGCCGTTTGGCTGGGCGATAGTAAAATTTTTTTCTCTTTTTCGATTATATTTTACCCAGAAATATCGAATTTCAAAAAACCTTCAATCCAATTTAATAGTGAGCATGTCCATATCAATTTCTTCGATCATTACATAAGCCGATTGGTCGAGTCATTTTTACCCATAAATGTACGAATATTCAAAAATCCATTCTTAAGTGACTTTTATTCGAAAAGGGGAACAACCACCCCAAATTTCATCATCCTATCTACAGCAAGTAAGAAATTTCTAAAGTGGATATTGTTTAGCTCTACAAAACCTTTAATAAGAAATTGTATTCATAAACGTTTGTTATCAGTCTTTTAGCTTTATGTGATTCGGTGGCAACGCCAATTATTTTAAACATTAATGATGTATAAAAAGTAGCTTTATATTCGGGTACAAAAGCTTTATAATCGGATATGAAACATTTATTTGCACTTATAATAATTATAGAACGTTACTGTAGCACGATTTTTCATAGACTACGATTAACATGACGGTAAGAAACAGTTTAAGTAAAAAATTACATACAAAATTTAATTTGTTTTCTCTTGTAGAAATAATACAAATACAAAAAAATACGGATACAAATTACATTATTTCCTTGTTTTGATTGTTTATACGTCACGAATATTATTTCATTATTTACAAATAATTTTTAAAGATTTTTGGAGAAATATTTTTTGAAATGGAATTCATGAATGAAAAGTGTCTATTTAAATATTTTTCTATGTGCGCAATGATCACGAATACAATTTCCTACACAACGAGTACACGCAACAATACTTTCCAATATGAAAAATGCCTAAAACTCAAAACAAAGGTCTCAAATTCTAAATATACAATAAATTGTACAAACGTCAAGTTATAGCATGCTTAAAGTAGGGACAATCCTTCTCTAACTATTGAAGATATAAATCTTTTATGAATACTGTTTTCTCGAAATTTGCTTAAAAATGGTTTATAAGCCTCTTACAACTTTTTATGAATAAGGCCGATAGATTATGGAAATGTTATTACAATCGTTCTATTAATATGAACGACATAACAATTTTTCTAAAAGGGGCGTGGCACCGCCTATTTTCCAGCGAGACGTTATCCCCTATGTACCACTTATATATGCAGAAAATTTCATCTTCTTACCTTTAATGACTAGTGAAATATGACCAATAGAAATTTTGGTTTGTGTGGGCGGTGGCACGCCCCTTTGTCTAATTATGTCTTTATGTAGCATATGATAGAGGACCTATGGATAGTGCTACACAATGAAAATTTCATTGCAATCGGTCCATTTATTTCCCCCATATTCCGATTTTTTTTAAAGGGGCGTGGCACCGCCCTCTTTCCAGAAACAAAGTATTTTTTTCTTATACGTCCGATATACGTACCAAATCTCGACATTGTACATATAATGGTTTAAAAGATACAGCCATTTCAAAATTCGAGTTGTATGGGGCGGTACCACGCCTATTTTACCCCCTTTACAGTCCGAATTTCCAAAAATCCCGTCTTAGTGCGCGCCTCCGTCACAAAAGAAACCGACATTCCGAATTTCACGGTTCTAGCCTTAACCGTTTGGGCTGTGGAGTGATCAGTCAGTCACCCAAGCCTTTTATATATATAGATTAATACAGATTCTAGACTATCTAAACTTAATAAGATGGCTTCTTAAAGTTCAAGATTCGCTTTCAGGCAAAAAGCTCACTGACACATAACATTTTCTCAAACATTAACAAACAGTGGTTATTTTTGGGCGTCGGGAGTGTGATGCAAGGTAAAGCTTCTGATCGGTTTAACTTGGCAAACCCAGAGTGATCATTGCCAATTGCACTTCAAGTCTACTCACAAAACTCCGTAATCGTGGTACTACTGCGAACGGAGTACCTTCACGTGGTGATGCCTGGAAACGTGCTTCTGACACCCGTCAGAGCACGGCTAACTGTGAGGGGCGAAACCTAAAACCCAGGCACGTCAGCTCAGAGTGAGCGGTACCCTGGTCAGCGTCTGACCCAGAATGGGCGGCTGCAATAAAATTCTGGCAGGAGGAGAAAACTGCGACGTGGTGCGCTGGGCTTGCAACCCGCCACTGATGTATAACCGATTGCAATGAAAAGAAGTAAAATAAGAATAAAACGGACCCCCCAAAATGTTGACGACCACTGCAAACGAATTAAGGACCATGATTTGAGGATATGCACCTGGAATGTTAGAACACTGTATAGACCAGGTGCCTCCATCCAACTGGCGGAACTCCTTGAAAAATACAAGGCTGACATAACCGCTTTACGGGAAATCCGGTGGACGAGACACGGGTGCTCGCGCAATAAGAGGTGCGACATCTACTATAGTGGCCATGCGGACAAGCACGAGTTTGGTTGTGGGTTTGTGGTTGGCAAGAGACTGCGACACCTAGTCTCAAGGTTTAACCCGGTGTGTGAACGTATAGCCACCATAAGAGTCAAAACTAAGTTTTTCCACATAACACTTATATGTGCCCATGCTCCGACAGAAGAGAAAAGCGATGAGGACAAAGACGAGTTTTACGAGAGCCTAGAAAATGTATATGACCGTAGCCACAGCCATGACATCAAAATTGTACTAGGCGATTTTAATGCTAAAATAGGCAGGGAGACCGGATTTGAGCCTACAATCGGAAAATTCTGTCTGCACACCGAAACGTCGAACAATGGCATCAGACTGACTGATTTCTCTGCGGCAAGAAATATGGTAGTTAGCAGCACTAGATTTTACCATAAAAATATTTATAAGGCAACATGGTTATCTCCAGATCATTTGACGAGGAATCAGATAGATCACGTGGTAGTCGATGGAAGGCACGCATCGAGTGTTCTGGACGTACGAGTGATCAGGGGTGCGAACATTGACTCCGATCACTTCCTTACCGCAGTTAAGGTATGCACAAGGCTAAGCATGACGAAAAACGTAGGTAACTATGCACAACGAAAGCTGAACATCGGTAATCTGCGGGCCACAGAGGTAGCGGAGGCCTACTCCAACCACCTAACTGAACTGTTACGGAATGCTCCAAACTCTGATAATATTACCTCGCCATAGAACGGACTGCGAGAAGCCACGAGAGAGAAGGATGCTGCATACAGAGCGAAACTGCAGCCAATGGCAATGCGTGCCGTTCGTGAATGGCACAGGGAGAAGAGACGAGAGGCAACTCGTCTTTTTAGGCGGAAGAAAAAGGAGCTACAGAAGAGATAGGATGAGTGCACAGAGTTGCTCTAAAGTAGATGCGAAACCCGAAAATTCTACCAGAGAGTTAAGGCGCGAAATCGTGAAATAGGGTTGCCCTCCCGCAAAGACAGCGATTGCCAGCTAGTGACGGACCCGGATAACGTTCTGAAGATGTGGAGAGATCATTTTAGAAATTTACTGGATACGGACACCACTCCTGAAGACCCCGCTCCAATCCATGACGATGGTATTAACAGTCCACCTCCGAGCCAGAGCGAGTTACGCGTGACAATCCCCGCCATAAAAACAAGTAAACAGCTGCAGCCGATGGTACCCCTGCTAAATTATTTAAGTCAGGCGGCCAGGAGCTGGTTAGGAGCATGCATCAGCTAATGGAGAACATCTACCCTACGGGAAAATTAACCGGTACAGTACCAGTCACGGGACCGGTTCCCTGGGGTGCATGAACCGGTTCCAGTTTCGGAACTTTTGTATGTAGATAACCGGTACGATTTGTATGGGGTTGGCCACTAAAGTGTCAATTGGCACCTAACTGATATTTTGTGATGTGTCTTGAACCGGTTCAACAGTACAAGCCCTACGACAGGTTCAGTAAAAACCAGTCACCTTACTATGATATCTGTTTTTTGTTAATATGCCCCAAAATAAAACGGAAAAATTAAATGAATCTCTTTGATAAATTACTTAGCTGTCTAGGGTTAAATTATATATAAATATTTTATATTTTTCTGACTTTTCTACTTATTTATAAACAACGCCGCTGGAAACACAACGCCGCAGAATACTACAGATCAGTCAAATTGACTTTTCTTTAACACTTTAGAACCAGTTTGGTGACACATCCCCTCTTCACCCGTCCTGTGATAGGTACGCTCAGGTAAATTAACACCATTTTTCCCGTAGGGTACCTAGTGGAGAATATGACCGGGGATTGGAGTCTCACTCTGTTATGTGCCTTATACAAGAAAGGAGATCGTAGTGAATGTAAGAACTACAGTGGAATAAGCCTATTACCAATTGCGTACAAAGTGCTTTCGAGCATATTGTGTGAACTTCTCAAGCCAATTGTACAAAAACTAATTGGACCTTATCATTGCGGCTTTAGACCTGGTAAATCAACGACGAATCAAATATTCACCTAACGACATATCCTGGAAAAAAAACTAATGAAAAGCAGATAGACACCTACCACCTCTTTGTCGACTTCAAAGTTGCCTTCGACTCTGCAATAATGAATAGGCTATTTGAGGCCTTGTCTGAGTTTGGTATTCCTACAAAGTTTATTCGACATTGATTGTTAAGAATCACTCTGAATCATTCAACACGGAAAGAGGTCTCAGGCATGGTGATAGCTTGTCCTGTACGCTATTAAATAAAGCGATGGAGAAGGTGATGGGAAAGACTGGTGTCAACATATCTGGCACCATATTCCACAAGAGCCACATGCCACTAGCCTATGCCGATGATATGGACATCATTGGCCGACATTTGCGGGATGTTACTACAATTTTCTCCTCTCGAGAAAAGGAGTTAGCAAAAATTGCTTTAGCGGTCAACGAGGACAAAACGCACCTTGAACGTTGGCAATTATTGTTTTGAGGTAGTAGATTAATTTACCAACCTCGGAACCTCCGTCAATAAGAAAAATAGTCTCAAGCAAGAAATTAAGCGGAGAATAGTGCGTGTCAATAGATGTTTTTACGGACATCGGCAGCACTTTGGTAACACCACCTTATCTCGGAATACTAAGAAACAGCTATACCAGGTGCTTATTTTACCCGTTCTGTTGTATGCTGCCGAATCGTGGGTGCTTGCGACATACAAAACCTAGGAGTATTCCAGAGAAAAGTACTGCGAAAAAGTACTCCAACGAAACAATAAGAGTCAGAATCCAACGACTACGATGGCTGGAACATGTTGCCAGGATGAATGTAAATGCTCCAGCAAAAAAAGGTGTTTGAAGGCCAACCTAAGGGACGGTGCAAAGCAGGGAGACCCAAACTTTGTTAGAAAAACCAAGTGGTTGGCGACATGCCACCCTCTGGTAGGACTAACTGGAGAACGCACGCAGAAGACCGAAGCGTGTAAAATTCTTTATAACTTCAGGCCTTAAATATATGAACCACGTTCGTAAGTTGTAAAGGGCCACTTAAATATGTATGTAAGTGCTTTACTTTTAAAATTTTTGTTATTTCCGTAACACTGTGGAACATTTTTGGGTTCATTATCTGGGTAGTGAGAAATTCCAAGTCAGGATGAAGGTACAAGGTCAGTAGAGTAAAACCCCCAAAGGGCGATTGATATATCCATGTAAAAAATTGAGCTGGATAAATCTTCAATCGTTTTATCTGTGGTTTTCTTTAAATTCTACTAAATGTTATTCCATCAAGTAATCAATGTTGGTGGTCTTATAGTTAGTCCTTCATGGTCAACATATATTATGATGAATTACTCAATTCGTCTAAGTAGCAGTAGCTAAGCAACTACTCTCTCTCTCTCTCTCGCAGCCTTTACATTACATTCATTATATAACAACTTGACAGCTATTATATTCGTATATTTTCTCACTCCCGAGAAAATTATGAACAATATTCAACCATCTCCCCGACGGTACTAACCAACCAAACCAGCACACATGTCCCACAATTTGATAAAAATTCCACACAATTCCACATATATACATATGTATGCGAGTACTCGAGGTCCATATCCATAACCGTACAGATGAGACTATTCATGGATGTCTAAGGACATCCTCTTAATCATGATATTATTGTGGCTACTACATTAGTTTGTACTGTGTCTAATCAGTTTGTGTTGGTTTTTTGTTTGTTTGTTGTTTACCACTGAATGTTGCTGCTTGCCCGGAGGTTGAGCAGCATCGGAGAAGATGTGTAAAGGGAATGACAGTAAACTGTACATTATATCCGCTCCTTTGAGAGATTACATCAATGTTGTTGGTGTTGTTGGTGTGTTTGTAACATTTTTTTGCGTTTCTTTTTAGGTTTTGGTTACTGTAACAAAAAATCTTGCAAGCACTGAAACACATGGCAAATATAAAAAGGAAATGGGATTTAAAATATTAAGTTCAGTTTTCATGTGGTAATGCCACCGCAACCATAAACTAGTATATGAACAGCGTATGCATTTGGTAGAGTCGAATATGTGAATAGCCACTACCACATGACGGGTTGAAGGTGACTTTTTTTGTTAATGCAATAATAAAGTTAACTTCTGGGTATACATTCAACTTTAGAATATTTCGGAGAGTTAGAAAAAATATCGTACGGATTATCTGGGTCCAAGTCCTGGCATATCTGTCTATCGAAGTTGTTGTGTGTCTATAAATAGAAGCTGTCCTTCCGAGGTCAGCACCTACGGTGTAGATGCGATCAATATTTGAATGTAAGTATCTTAAAAAGTAAATGTCAGGAAGTGTTCTTTCGGGTCATAATAAAGATTCGGGCATTAAAACTCTATATAGATGTATTTTGTTAAATTAAAATAAAAAGGTCTAAATGAATCACGTTTTATGTGATAAAATTCTCCAGGAATTCAAAATAATTTAACAATTTTAGGAAAAATTAGATTCCGTTTACCATATCATCCCAGTTTAAAAATTAAAAAAAAAGGAATCGAGTGATGGTTTAACAATTTCTGAAGCAACAGATTCCTTACTTGATAACCGAATCGATTCTTTTAACAAGGCAAAACAGAAATTACAAATCAGTGTGACGGTATTAGGTCAGTATAGGACAACTATCAAAAGGTTAGGCGTTTAATTTTTTTATGACCTTTTTTATATTTATTTTTGTTTTTTTTTTTGCTTAGTTTTTCAGATACAGCTCGAGAACCATTGGTCACACCTCGCCTGAATGACGAATGGGTTGACCTAAAATGGCAACGAAAACGGTAAATGGGGTTTTGTTGGGGGTCAATTGTACATTAAAAATCAAAAATCCACTTGAATCAAAATCCTAGCTGATCCTTTTTTTACTCCGTTTTGCGCTTTTTTATAGAAGTGACGTTCTTTGCCCCATAATTGCGCCATCAAACCATAGAGATAATATATCATGTTATATCTCATTGGAAGCGTACGGACTTCAGCTTTAAGACACTTCTGTCCAAACTGATGTTCTCAATACAATTATAAGCTTTAATAAAAAACAAGACTTTTGAATTTTTTATAAAAAAAAATATTTTTTTTGCCGGTTTTCGTACCTGCCACACATTGTGTAATACTAATGTTATGCGGATTTTGTACAACGTTTGATTAATATTAGTGTTGTTTGGATTTTATATTAATCATACGCACCTCGTTCCAATAATGTGGCTAGAGCAACGGAGTTTGTTTCCAAACGGTTTGTATGATGTAGAAATATTTCGAGGTAATTGTTGAAGCGGGTCTGCCGTACTTGATTAGGCACGTCTTTGCGGGATGTCTGAGTTGGATAGAGCCGATTCCACAATCTTGTTCTGCCTTATGACGGTTGACACAGTCCTATTCATCTGCGTCTTAAGGGTTTCACGGCGATTCAGATAAGCCCAGCCTTATAAATACATGGTTGCCGTTCGTCGTCGTCGAGCCAAAGCGGTGAGGAACTTCCGCCGCCTCCCATCGGTGAGGGTATTGCATCCTTGCAATATAGTATCGACAGTTTCAGCTGCTTGGGGTGCTAATATGTAAGCATTGGTACTTGCGATTATGTAAAAGTTTCAGTCTGAACTCTTTTCTGCGAAAGACGACCAATCGTGCGAAGTTTGGTTCTTAAAACACAAATTGGTAGCAACTTCTCTGCAAAACTCCCACCGGTGAGTGTGACCGTGGGGATCAGGAGCACCGGGACTTATTTCCGCCTGATCGATTGGTTGTTGGCCCCCTTGTGAGATCATCATGCGGGCTATGGTTTAAACCAAAATCGCTGGTAGAGTCTTCTCAATGTGAAATTGCATTGCAATCGGGTGCAATAGACCTATAGAGTATCAGAGGTGGTAAGATAGGCCTCATCTTGACCAGAAGGGCAATACATATCATCATGCGGGCTATGGTTTATACCGAAATCGCTGGTAGAGTCTTCTCAATGTGAAGTTGCATTGCAATCGGGAGCAACACACCTATATAGTAGCAAATGTGGTAAGATGGGCCTCATCTTGACCAGAAGGGCAATACATACTGTCATACCCTAATTGGTATCTCCTGGCTGGAAGAAAGAGCCGAAAATTGCTTGCTCCCAAAATTGTCGATTCCTAGATAGCTGAAGTTCGCTTGCGTTATCCCAGGGGGCGCTAGCAAAAGCATTGCAATATGCCCAGTGTGATAAGCAGGGCAACCGGAAATATGCCCTAAAAATCGTGTTTTATGCGCATAAAATATGACCTGAAAAATGGCAAAATATGACCTAAAAATCAACAAAAACATGCCCTAAAAATTAAAGTCATACAATTTTTTTCATAAAAAAAAAACAACTTAAAAATTAAAAACAATATTATTTTAAATTCAGACTTTGTTAGTAGTTTTGATAAATTTACATACACAAATGTTGAGTAAAATAAAATAGAAATAAATATTTTCGAGGAAATATTCCCCGGAAAATTTTAATGTAGGTGTCCGAAGTCACGAACTATCCCAAATCTATTTTTACGAATGATTTATCATTTTCTTTTATTTGACATTTGACCAAAAAAATCTTACTTTAAACTACTGTAGACCAAAATTGTGACTTATTGGAGCAAAATGTAGTTTAGGGTTTTGTTAATTCACTTCTGAAAAAGTGCGTTGCACTGCTCGCCTGAAAATAGACTTTTTAACATTTCATTTTGATTTTATTTTGGAACCTTTGACTCATAGAGGTTATTTGTTTTCGGTGACTCCTAGTGAAGTTTTCCGGAGAATATTTCTATAGAATATTCTAATCCTTGACCTCCGTCCAAAGTTGACTTTTAAACAGTTTTTCAAAATTGGGCCAAAAATGTCCTATACGGGTGGGAGCTGGAGTGTTAAAATGTTCGGAGAAAATATTCCCCTGATTGTTTCAATATAGGTCTCCAATTGTTGAGTATTTAGCCCTTTCCAAGGCTGCTGTATTTAGTAAAAATTTTTCCCTTGCAATTACCTTAAAACACCTGCTAAAATGTTTGCCGCATTTCTGCTTGTTGCATCTATAGTTTCATCGATTGACATCCATATAAATTAATTTTTTTGATTTGCTCGTATATTGTCCATGCAGTCGTTGTATAATATTTTTAAATGTTTAGTTCAAAAAAGTGTTTCGGTTGGCACTTGGTAGTCCGTGTATTTCTTAAATCGTGTTCTTATATTTTGATTTCTCATTTTGTAAAGTATAATGTCAGCAGACCCAAAAGCTCGGCACATTTTTTTTTTGAAAATCATGTTCTTTTTAAAGTCTACCGGAACATTCTGGCAAAAATAATTGTTTGGTCTGCTTATTTTCACTTCTATGACTTAGTTGAATAAGTTTGCCGCTTTCCACATGTTGCTTCACTTGAAATCTGCGATCTGCTGCAATAACTTTGCTGCAGATTTTAGAATAGAGGAATCCACCATCAGCTCGTAAGTCTGGAAACTTTTCTACAATTGCCTTTAGATTTGCTGCTTTTATCGGGTTAGCTTTAGGCATTATGTCCAGGGAGAAAAGCACCTCTTTTTTATGTTTTGTTTACTTATTGAATAAGAAAGCTCGTTAAAAGATTGATAAACGTTTTACATTTCACAGTTGTGTAAAACATGATTTGGCTGTTAAATTTTACAAAACCAAAGTTGCAAAGACACTTGTTTATACGAACAAAAAAATAATGTCAAAAACACAAAATATGCTTAAAAAGGGATATTTTTGAAAAAATATGGCCTAAAAAATATAAATTATGCTTTAAAAAATGAGGTTTTTTTAAAATTATGCTCCTAAAACTAAAATTTCCCGAAATATGACGTTATGGGTAAAATATGCCAAAATATGCTCTAACAAATAGGTCTCAAAACACTTGTAGGACCATGAAATGTGTAAATACATTACCCATTTGTTAATATCTCGTTGTAAAAAAAACATGCTGTAGCATATTTCCGGTTGCCCTGGTGATAAGCATACCATAGGTAAGGCCTTCAAGTCGAGGCTCATGAAAAACTCTCGTGGACTCTGTACCGTGCATTTGTAGCGAGTTTGAATATTGTACTCGATTCATATGCATCCACAACGTATGAGTAATATTAATTGTATGCTGATTTTATGTTAATCATACGCACATCTTTCCAATATTGGAGATTTGTGGTTTAATAACACAGCCAATCTGGAGGTTGCGAAATTCCAAGTCACTTCCAATTTTAGTTACCGCCAAGCCATTTGGGGTTTTTATTATACTGGTATTATACGAGTGAAGGTTATTTTCTAAGATGAGCAAGATCGTACAAAACCGATTCCCACCTACCAAACTAACTCCCTCTTTTAAGGATTAAAAAATTCAGAAAAATACTTATAATCTTGAATACCATTATAACGTGAATACCATCAGATACCCTTCATCATAATAAGCTTCGGTTAAAAAGTATATGATGTTTTTTTTTCATTTCAATATGTGAAATAAAATTCCAAAGCTGGTTTCTTTCACACACACACACACGCATTTATTAGCCACCCTAATGTATACCATTGTCCATTGAATGTACAACGTAGGTAACATTTCACTGAACAAAAACATGTGTTCTTTGATTTCGCTATTGTTATTTTAGGATCTCCACTTGCAACTCTCACAAAACCTGTATTTTAATAACCCCCAGGGTGAACACTAATCTACATAGACAAAACTGTACGATTTCAAAAATAAAAGAAAACAACAAACATATACACAATTCTTTTAATAGTGTTTATTGTTTCCACAAAAAAAAACCTTTTATACTCAAATGTTTTTACGTGTGTGTAGTTTTTAAACCACAAATAGATTCCATGAATTTTAACGGAAATACTTGTACGTACGCAATGGGCTTGTGTGGGTGTTAGTGTGGGACTCTTTCATACTAATATGCGCTTAATGTTTATTTAGGTACATAAGCTTGATTTATGTTGTCCATGAATAGGGGGAGACAAAGGGCTTAACGCAGTAATGGTTTGCAAAGGGTTAAGATGTAAAATATTTTATTCAAATAGAAAGATTATTTATTATTTAATGTTTTCCATAGAAAATGTTTAAAATTAACGGTTAGGATAGGTGGTGAACTTAAAGAGTGAAAGTCTGAATATTTATTAGTACCCTTAGACCGTAATGCATGAAGTGTATCATGTAGCTTGGAAGAAGTGTATCATGGAAGTCTTAAATTAGGGGCCCATGGCTTTTTCTTGAGATAGATATTGACAGGTGCCGTGACATAACCCCCCACGGACTTAAAACCCAAAACAAATTTGGGAACACCCAATTTCATTGGGGATTATGTCCGATACTTATCTGCGGACATAAGCCCCAATGGGGATTATGGCCGATTTTGTTGTTGTATTTAGTATTTTAACAAATGCAAAGAACCATTTGAAATCTTGCTATTGTTAGACCCACTTCTACCGAATGCTTCCGAATGCTCGAAAGGTCGCAGTAACATTTAACAACTATATCAACAGCATTTACAAGCAGCATGTGGCTTTTGTTAAAGATGGTGCCAGTCGTGTCGGACAGTATCGCCTTTTCTGAATCCTCATTTGGTAGCCGTACCAGCTTTGCGTAGGTACCAAACTCAGCCATATTATCTTATAGTTTCTGTCGTATCGTACTATTGAATGCAGTTTTTTATTCATAAACCGATTGTAAGTGGCGATCTGCATTTCTTGGCTCTTCTCCAGGTGTTGTCGTAGTGCAAAAATATCTGGTCGGTCGTGTGTTTACCAGGTAAGGTACTGATAAGGTACATGAGTCGTTGTGTTTTACATCTAGTATCGTCGTATAGACCTGACCAGATGGTGGGCTCCACCCCACTAGAATATACCGCTATGCCGCTATTAAGGCCCGGATCTTATTTTAACACGCTACGAAATATTCAAATCGTTCAATATTTCTTGTGTGGGGGGACCAGAATGACTAACATATACAAGCTCAAGGTTTTCACTCCGTCCGATCTGGCCCCTATGGTTTGCTACGTGATGTTTTTAATATTCTATTATTAAGTCATATGGGCAATAACCATTATATCCTTAGCACTCAATTTACTTCACGCCGCCATCAGTAAGAACCGAATATCCCATCCGGCCGGCCCCACATCCAACACCAGATTACCGAAGTAATCTGTCGGCTAAATACTTTGTCTCCATTGACTAGGAGCATAGCTCCCTATCCGGCAGACCGCAACAAAACTACCGTCTGATAGGTACCGTAGTACCCCATTCGGCTAGCATCACCATTTTGCAGCTTAAAGGCTACCAGGCGTTGGACAATACACAAACAAAAACTGAATGCTTATTGTCCATTTAACATGATAGGAAGAGCTCAAAGAGTCTGACACAATTATAATCTATCGCTTATTGAAATTAGTCCGTAACAACATAACAGTGTTCCTGCAATCGCTGTTACACTCTTGTTTTAGGTTTGGTGCTAACCATCTCCAATACGTTGAGTGTGCAACGCCACTCTCAACTAAGAATCTGTGAGATGCACAATGAGAGATGCGAGATACGTATGGTATCAACGGACACCCAGCTCCTTTTCTCTCGAGCATCTTAGTCTTCCAGCGCGTCTTTTGGTATAACCACAGCCACCACGAGGCACAGAACACTGTTCCATACCAATTCGATGGGTAAGTAGTTATTACGCTACTTAGGGCCCCCAACCGCCTGTGGTACCATCTTTAGACTCCTTGGTAGGAGCTCGTAAAGATAATATCACCTTTATTACCTCTTTTTGCCTTGCAGAGCCAGAAAGATGTCCACTGGTGGTTCTCTCGGGTCCGTGGGGCGATACTCCCCAAAAGTCTCCGAAGAGACCCCCTGCGGGTACTGATAAGGTACAATCAGGTTCGTTAGGATGAACTTTAGTCTTTCACATAACACACTAGACAGGACATTGTATACAATGAGCAAAAAGGCTGACCCCGCGATAGTTGATACACACACTTGGATTGTCTTTGTTAAGCACAGGACATAGCACACTCAGATTCCAATCATCGGACATGTATTTTTTAAGCCAACTTGTGTTTATAAGCTGGTGCGTGCACGTTTTCAGCTCATCGACAACAGCCTTAAACAGTCCTGCCGGCAGTCAATCGGCACCCTTAGATTTATTTTTTTTAGCGGTGCATTTTTCTCTTTTTGGCTCGGTGGTGGACAATCCGTCGTCGATGATTGGTGTGATTTCGTCACTTATGCTGCAGCGAACGAAAGAGTTCCTTCCATATTTGCAGCACACTCTAAGTGTCCGTGATCAGATTTCTTTCTATGTAGTAACAGATGGGGATCCCTGTTCCAAAAACTTTGATTTGTCCTTTTTGGTACAACTTTTGAGTTTTACCTCTATCTCTGTAGTGTTCGATATCCTGGCTCTCTATTATTTTCCATTAAGGGACATTTCATATCCTTCCTCTTCTCATTATAATGCTCCGCCAGAGCACGCGTCGACATTGGCTGTAGTTTTGCCCTGTATGCAGCATCTTTTTGATCAGATATTTCAAAACATTCCTCATCACACCAGGGTATGTTTGAGCGTGGTTTTTTTTTACAACCCTGTACAGTGGGGTAATAACTTTTTGCATTTTTTGCGAATATCAAATCTCCCTAGACAAAATCGTGTAGGGCATGGACAAATATTAAGAACTGCGTATTTAGTTTTTCGCTATCGTTAAAAAAGGTTACGCACCAAACGCGTTAAAGTTTTGAATCAAACAAAGTTAAAAACAAAAAATTCATATTAAAGGCATTTTAGAAATCGCTGTCGGTGCGTAAGGTTTTTTTTAGCAAATTGAACTGAAATAGTTTTTTTTATCATTAATACAATATTTGCCATTAGAAAAGCCCTGGGGAGAATATTGTCCAAAAAAAGTTATTACCCTACTGTACAGTCGTTGCTTCAGTTGTCATAGAATGCGCAATATGTTGTCGCTGAGTATCAGGAACATCAGAAATAGAGGGTTTTGTTTAAAGTAATTACGAGAGTTTGTTGCAATAGGAATTGGCTATCTCGGTGATATGCAGCTTTGCGATGTCTAGTTTCCTTAACGTTGGTTACCAACTTTGTAGGCACTAATTAACAGCGTGGATATCTATGCTGCAACTAGGTGGCAATCCTAGCCTATATCTGCTCAGCGCATCACACACACGTCCATAACAATTCCACCGTTAATTACTTCATCTATCTGGTTTATTGTCTTTTGATCATGAGATATCCAGGTTGCCTTGTAGGTATCTTCATGCTGAGTTCTGGTTCCACTTATTACCATGTTTCTTGCTGGAACGAAGCTAACCAGTCTGAATCCTTTATCGGAGGTTTTGTTGTGTAGACCGAATTTTTCGAATGCTGAAGCAAGAGCTTCCTATTTTAGTTTAAAAATCTCCCAGCACTATGTTAATGTCTGGTGCGGGGCAGCGGTCATATATTTCCTCCAGGCGCTCATAGAGTGCATCTTTAATGTCCTCGTCTTTGTCTTTCGTCGGAGCATTTACGCAAATCAGCATAATGTAAAAATATTTCGCCTTGATGCGAATAGTGGTTATTCGGTCACTTACAGGGTTAAACCGCGAAACCAGATATCGTAGTCTGTTGTAGACTATTAATCCACATCCGTCTTTCTGCATGGCAGCTGTAAAAGATGTCACATTTATTTCGTCGTGTGCATCCCTGTCTTATCCCCTGACGTCAGGCTTGTATTTGTCGAGAACATCCTCCAGTTGGTTAGAGGCATGCATCATCTTTATAAAGAATTCGCACATTCCGGATGCATATCCTTAAATCATGATCCTTATATCGTTTGCTTGGGTCGTTAACATTTGGGGGGGTTCTTGCTTTTTTCTTTTCTTCGTATTTGCATAATAATTGTTTTGTTTAAGGAGAGTGGCTTATTAGGCCACCGCGCCCGATCCTAGTTTCTTGGGACTGCCAAAGCCACTTAGAGATCCTTTGTGTTGATGTTCAGTAACTTCTGTTACCTACTTCCTAATATGCATTGGTGGCAACATGTCTTTTATGTTACCCAACAGTTCGCCTTCTTACATTTGCAACCACTGAACGGATGTTCATTAGCATTGCCCGGGGAATACTTGATCTCTCGCACGTTGTGATTTACTTGGGGACCTCCTTGGGGCCCAAGTGAATAACGTTTTGGTAAACACAAATTTGAAAATCCTCCATTCCCCCGTAAAAGATATTGCTAACGATTAAATTTGAATTTTATCAAAAATAACTGTTTTATTTCTCATTTTATAATAACTTATCAAATGTTTTGAACACACGACTATCATGCGGGAGATCCCGGGTTCGATTCCGGCCTTCAGTACACTATATTTTGCTTTACTACATAGAATTTTTAGATTCAGAAATAACGGCACCTACTTGTTATTCGACGAATGCGAACGTCACTGTTTGAGAACATTTACTAGGCATGCTGATTATCAAGACACTTATACTGCGAAGTTGCTGTCGACAACATCGAGGGAGCCGGCAATAAAAAAAGGAAGATGACTGAAGCCGGGAATCGAACCACAGATCTCCCGCATGATAGTCGCGTTATCTAACAACTATGCCACGGCCGGTTCCAACTAAATGGGGCATACTTGAATATAAAATGTACTCCAACAACAAGCTATACAATAGAGTTGCAGAGCTAAAATCGGTAATAGCGGCTTGGGTCTCTTTTATGAACACCCCATAATGTAAAAAAATGCACAAAAGATAAGCTTAACCAATAACCAATTTTGTTGTTTTTGAATGTAAAAATGTAGTGTTAAAAGTTCTTGCATTCATTATATTCGGTTTTTGGATAACACAGTACAGCATTTTTAAGGTCATTGATTTGGGACTCAATTCTGCGAACTACACGTGAAAGTAACCACAAAAAGAAGAAGGAATTCATCATTCGTTTTGGCAAATTACATGCCATAATAATTTAATACCGATTTGAAGTAAGTAAGTATTGTTTACGGGAATTTGTCACGTTTTATGCACTATTGCTTGACATAACCCGAGAACCACTACTCCGATTTAGCTGAAACAAATTTAAAAAAAAAAAAAAAAAAATTCAAATCCTTTATTCTGTTCATATAACGTTTCTCTACATAAGCAACGGTTTCGCTTTTCCATTCATCAAATGATTTTGAACTGGGTTTATTTTGTAGCAGTAACAATAAAACTGTTGTACTCCGTGGCGTATGATTTACGTGGAATATTTCTTATGATAATCATGCGCCATCATATAGTATTTATGTTATGTCAAACAAATTCTCATATATGATACATGTAACTTCACGAAACGAATGATGCAAAACTTCTTCATTTTGGGGCTACTTTCACGTGCAGTTCTCAGAATTGAGTCCTAAAATTATGTCGAGCTTAAAATTTTTCGCTCTCCAGTGTATTACTATATATAATTTAATATTTAATGTAAAAAAACCTAATTATAAAACAATAATTGTAAATTATATTGCAGAACGGAAATAACTTAAGTTTATGGTTTCCGCTATGGCTTCATCTGTCCTTAGAAACTAACACACACTCACGTGTACACATAGGTTTCTCTCAAGGTCTTGCTTTGTTTTATTTCTGCTTTCGCAAATACATTTATTTATATTTCTATGTGTTCAAAATCAACCAGGGAAATGTGAAAACATTACCACACAGCTTGTTAAATGATTTCAATTAACACAATTCAAAAATTACGGAAATGAAACAATAAAACATTACAGCACTAATTCCCATATATTCGCACACAGTATGCCTGTGGTCCAAAGCCAGCGGTGGTCATTGATAGGCCTTGTAAGGCCTTATTACAACGTCTGCTGCGATAAGCAGAATAAATTTAAAGAAAAAGTATATTCCCTTTACATGACATTAATGAGATATGCGAGAGCTTTTTGCACACTTCTATTTTTAGACTCACAGAACAGCATCGGCCGTGGCATGATGGTTAGAACACGCGACTACCATGCGAGAGGTCCGGCGGGTTCGATTCCCGGCTCCAGTCATCTACATTTTTCTTTCATTGCCGGCCCCCTCGATATTGTCGACAGCAACTTCGCAGTATAGTGTCGAGTCAATCGGCATGTCTAGTAAAAGCTTCTCAAACAGTGACGTTCGCATTCGTCGATAAACAAGTAGGTGCCGTTTGTTGTGAAACTTAAATAGAAAACGTGTTAATTCACAACAACGCGAGAAGCTAACCCATGCCTCATTCATGGGGTGTAAAGGGAAATTAAGTAAGTTAAGTTCAAGAACAGGACCTTCAGTTTAACGATGAATGTATATTAGGCCCCCCTGAGAAAGGTCCTTGACAATTTCCTCAAGGTATCAAGTCGGTATGTATGTGTGTACCACACACTCACACATTTTCATATTTGCTTTTGTATATTACAACTTTTCCGTTTGGGTGAAAGCTCTGCAAAAAAAAAGAACACGTTGAAATGTTTAAATGCTGCCGGAATACATAAACGCATGTGTAAATGTAAACCAAAGTACACAAGTACTTGTGTAATAAATGTGTATGAGATTTGCACAAAAACAAAGTTAGAATAAAAACTAAACATCCCGAGAGTAAGAACGCAAGGCGAAAACGTCTAACGCACACAGCAACAACAACAAAAAAACAAACAAAAATAACATTTGTATGGCAGAGCGCACAAGTTGAAATAAGAAATGACAAAGAACAAACTTTTGTAAAGCAGCTTAGTATAATTTCTCCCAAAGTATTTCGATAATAAATTATGAGTGTAATTTTTTGATTACATTTAAAACAAAAACCGTAACGCAGCAATGTGACTGCAGCAGTTGCTGTTGTTGGCTGTTGTAATGGGACAGTGGCAGGTCATGACATAAGAGCAGCTGTGTTCGATATATAGTTAGTAAAATCTTGTAACCTTACTTAAATTCAATTTCATTAACACCCTTTGAATGAGGTATGGAATAGCTTATCGTGTTGTTGTGAATTAACACGCTTTCTATTCTTGTTTATCGAATATTTTACTAGACATGTCGATTGACTTGACACTATACTGCGAAGTTGCTGTAGACAACATCGAGAGAGCCGGCAAAAAACTAAAATGTAGATGACTGGAGGCGGGAATCGAACCCGGGGTCTCTCGCATGATAGTCGCGTGTTTCAACTTTCATGCCACAGACGGTGCCCATCCTGTAATCTATTACAAGTAATACTATTAATACACTACAAGTAATAATACTAATACAATACAAGTAATAATATTAATATATTATTATTATTAGCCTTTAAAACAACTTGACACATATATATATTTACATATATCTTAGTGCCTATGTCAGAGGCCGAAATGATCAAAGATTTCCATTCGCTTCGATCTTGTGCGCACCGTCTCCAGTCAGTCCTACCAAGCAGCGTCAGTGATTCCTCCACCTGGTCCTTCTAAAGTAGTCGCAGTCTCCCTCTTTTGCGCCGTCCTTCGAGGTCTTGATAGAATACCTACCTGGAGTTTCCTCATCCATTCTCACGACATGGCCTAGCCAGCGTAATCGTTGCACTTTGAACCGCTTGACGACATCAATGTCGTGGTTCATCCGAATCCTAAACTCGCCGTTTACGCAAATGGGTCCATATATTTTGCGGAGTATTTTTCTCTCAAACACCGCCAGATGAGCTGCATCTGCCTAAGCACCCAAGATTCAGAGGCGTACAACAGGAGGGGTAAAATTAGTACCTGGTACAGCTGGACTTTGGTAGTTCGAGATAGGGTGGTGTTTATAAAGTGCTCGCGTAGTCCAAAGAAACACCTGTTGGCAAGCACTATTCCCCGTTTTATTTCGAGGCTGACACTGTTGTTTTTGTTCATGGCGGATCCAAGGTAGATAAATTCATCCACTACCTCAAAGCAATAGTTTTCCACGTTCACGCTGCGTCCCCAACGGGTGGACACTTTGTTCGATGATACCATTAACTTCGTCTTGTCCTCATTCACCGCCAAACCCATTTTCGCTGACTCCCTTTCAACTGATGTGAAAACAGCTGTTACCTCTCGCATCGTTCGACCGATAATGTCGATATCATCGGCATATGCGAGCAGCATGTGGCTCTTATTAAATATGGTGCCAGACATGTTAACCGCTGCTTTCCTTAACACCTTCTCCATCACTATGTTGAACAGCATACATGACAAACCGTCACCCGCACTGACTAGGTCCAATCAGGTTTTCCACAATTGGCTTTAGACGTTCACAAGGATTTTATACGCAATCTATCATAGGTTAATTTCACGGTAGTTTTTACACTCACTGCGGTCATCTCTTTTGTAAATAGGACATAGCACACTGAGATTCCAATCCTCTGGCATGCTCTCCTGAAGCCGAATATTCTCTATGAGCTGTTGCATGCTTAAAACAAGCTCATCTCCACCCGCCTTAAACAACTCAGCTGGAAGACCATCAGCCCCAGCGGCCTTGTTGTTCTTTAGGCGGGATATGGCAGTTGTTATCTCAGCTTGGCTCGGAGGTGGATACTCTATGTTATCATCTCGGATTGGTGCACAGTCTTCTTCCGTCAAGTTTTCACACATCAATAGGCTGCAGAAGTGATCTTATATATTCTCAGTACGCTCTCGGAGTCAGTAACGAGATGACCATCCTTGTCTTTACAGGAGGGAAGACCTGTTCCATGTACCTTTCCTTTTATCTTCTGATAGAATTTTCGGGCTTCAAATCTGTTCCTGTAATCTTCAATACACACATTATTCCGCTCCTTAAGCTCTCGTTTGTTTCGCCTAAAGAGTCGAGTCGCCTCCCGCCTCTTCTCTCTATACTTTTCATGAACAGCTCGCGTTGCCATTGGCTGCAGTTTGGCCCTGTATGCAGCATCTTGTTCCCGGGTGGCATCGCGGCATTGGTCATCGTACCAGGCATTATCGTTAAAGGGCTTCACATACCCTAGTACGGACCGCGCAGTCTTTTCCATCGAGTGGGCAATATGTTGCCATTGCGCGCTAGTATTTTCGGGAGTTGGAGCATCAAGAAGTAGTTGAGTGAGTTGGTCAGAATAGGCGTTGGCTATCTCCGCGGTCTGCAGTTTAGCGATGTCCAGCTTTCTCTATGCCTAGTTACGCAGGGTTTTCGCTCTGCTTAGCCTAGTACGCACCTTCACTGCAGTGAGGTGGTGATCCGAGTTGATGTTCGCACCTCTCATCACTCGTACGTCTAAGACACTTGACGCGTGCCTTCCATCGATTACCACGTGATCAATTTGGTTCCTCGTTACTTGATCGGGAGATATCCACGTTGCTTTGTGAATGTTTTTGTGGTCAAATCGTGTGCTGCTAATTACCATGTTCCTTGCTGCAGAGAAATCAATCAGTCTGATTCCGTTCGGCGATGTGTCAGTATTCAGACTAAATTTTCCTACTGTTGGGCTAAAGACATTCTCCCGGCCTATTTTGGCATTAAAATCTCCCAGCACGATTTTAACATCATGGCCCGGGCTACGGTCATATGTTTCTTCAAGTTGGGCGTAGAATTCGTCTTTGACCTCGTCACTTTTCTCCTCCGTCGGAGCATGAGCACATATCAGCGTGATGTAGAAAAATTTTGCCTTTAGTCTTATGGTGGCGATTTGTTCACTGACAGGAGTAAACCTAGAGACCAGGTGTCGTAGTCTCTTGCCGACCACAAATCCACAACCAAACTCATGCTTTTCCGCGTGGCAGCTGTAGTACACGTCACATTAATATATTGATAGTTTATTTAAAAAGTAAATGTATTCTCTCTATATTCATTTGAAAATAGTTTTCCTGCAGTAAACTATTTAGCTGGGTTACTTATAAAAGATTTATTGCGATCGGAGTCCTTTGTAGTATCTTGTTAATATTTGATTGTTTTAACGTTAGTTAATGCACTTTAAACGAGTCTATATTTTCTTAAAAAGAAAAAAATTATAAAGGATGCATATGTTAAACTCCACAATGCCTTTGTTGGTGTCAACCAAAACTCCATATAAAGGATCAAAATACTGAGTTTCTATCATATAACTTGTAATGGTGTAATGTTTTCCTGTGAACGGTTCACTTGTCGACACATAGTGTAAATGTATAGCCATTAACCGGCAGGATACTGTATCTTTTCGCATACAGACAAATAAAACCCTCAGCCACTACAGAAACTTATCAAATACCACAAAGATAACATTGAAATATTGTTTGCTCAAGCTATGCACAGAGAGAGAGAGTCGGCAAACAATCAGTAAAGGAGAAAAATTTCAAAAACTAACTATGAAGGTAAATGCATTCACTGTTTGTTCGTATACACGTGTATTTGTGTTACATTATTTAGGAGTGTGCGTGTAGTTTGACGAAATGCCAACGGCTGAGGTATCATCTAACTTTTGCAACATACTTTGTTGCTGTTTCCTTAGTCATGGGAATTTCTTTTGACACTTACAAAATGATTGGTGGGATTTAAGCACTGTATGGGAGGTGATAGAGAGGCGGTGGGGAGGCACCGTACACTTGCAACATATTGAAAATTGTTAGGAAGATGTATGGTTGTCGAGGCACAAGCGGGTTTCATATACGTGATTTTAGGCGTCACATAACGCAGTACAACATTTTATAACTCATTGATTTAGGACTCAATTCTGAGAACTGCACGTGAAAGTAGCTCCAAAAAGTAGAAGTTCTACAACATGCGTTTTGTCAAGTTACATGCCATAATAATTTAATATCGATTTGAAGTTAGTAAGTATCGTATAGGGAAATTTGTCACGTTTTAAACTCTTTGAGTCCCAAAATCATGTGTTGTACTGTGTAAGTATGCATCTTAGGAAGTAGGTAACATAAGTTACTGAAGCTCAACACAATGGCTCTCTTAGTGGATTTGGTAGCCCCAAGAAACTAGGATCGGGCACAGCGGTATAATAAGCCACTCTACTAAAACAAAACCAATTATAATGAAAACACGAAGAAAAGAACAAACAAGAACCCCCCCCCCCCCCCCCCCCCCCCAAATGTTGACGAGCACCGTAAACTTTATAAGGACCATGATTTAAGGATATACATTTCAAACTCTATAACGAGATGGTGTCTCTAACCAATTGGCGGAAGACAAAGACGAGGACATTCTATGAGCGCCTGGAGGAAATATATAACCGCTGCGCTGCACAGGACATTAAAGTTGTTCTGGGAGATGTTAATGCTAAAATAGGAAGGGAAGATGCTCTTGGTTCAGCAGTCGGAAAATGCAGTCTACACAACACCACCTCCGATAACGGAGTCGGACTGGTTAGCTTCTCGTCGGCATGAAATATGATAGTGAATAGAACCAGATTCCAGCATAAAGATATCCACAAGGCATATCCTGGATAACCCCAGACCAAAAAACAAAAAGTCAGATTGATCACGTGGTAATCGATGTAAGGCGTGCGTGTGGTGCGGTGCACACATTGACTCGAATCACCACCTAGTTGCAGTCAAGATACACATACCACTAAGCAGGTTCGAAAACGGTCTTAATCACAAGCAAAGCTAGCTAGAGCTAGATATCGCTCGGCTATCACCGAGATAGCCAATGCCTACAGCAACCAACTCTCTCAATTGCTTTAAACAAACCTCCCTAATTCTGATCTTCCCGACACATAGTGGCATCATATTACGGATTCTATGACTACAGCTACAATGTCCGGACTGGATTCTGAAAAGCCACACTTACCGGTCTATTCTGACGTGGTTACAATGGTCACGACGGATACAATAGACTACTTTGGTTACAAAATCAAAAAATCGGTATTCCGAATCCTTGTCACCGTGACAATAGTTACAAAAATTGTTACCTGCCAGAAAGGAGGTAACAAGCTGGTTACAGCTGTTTTGAATAATATTTTGAGTTGTGACAAACAAAATTACGTTACATTTTATTGGATATGAAGTAGAAAAAGGTTAGGAAAAAGAACAATTGCCCAGAAACCTGCGGGACAGTAGTGACCAATTCTCCATTACACAGTTATTGTCCAATATTTTCGACTGTTCACTTAACTTGGGCACTTGTTGGCCTTTTATATTCATTTAAATTTGTATAAATATCTAAAATGGGAAAACATTTTTTCTTTTTTCTGTATTGTGTTTTCATATTTTGTTTGTTAAATTCAATAATCAGCTGGGAATTGTCAATAATTTACATTTCACCACGAGGTGAACATTTCCTTGTTACGAAATTGCCAGAATACCCGTATCAAGAATTGGTTACAAAATTGTAACAAATTTCTGATGACAAATTTTTGTAACCAAGTTATTAGAATAGGGCCGTTAGACACACCCTGATACGACGTGGAATGACGCACAATGACTGAGGGAAAAGTTACTGCATACAGGGCAAAACTGAAGCAAATGGCAACGTGTGACCCAGCGATATAATGAGAAGAGGAGGGAGCTGAAATGTATCTTTGGGCGGACAGTGCGTCTATGGAAGAAAAAAGAGAGAGACAGGACAACAAAAATTACGGGAATAGAAGTGAAGCCCGAAAGTTATACCGGTAAAAAGCAAAGATTTGAAAGAGGGATCCCCAAATGTCAAGACAAAGATGGAAATCTGGTTACGGGCACTCAGAGTGTGCTGCAAATATAGAAGCAACACTTTCGCTCTTTTCGACAAATTCACGTCAATTATCGAAAACGGTGTCGATTGTCCACCACCGAGCCAATGCGAGATCAGCACGTTTTGTGCATAAGAAAGGCGAGTACAAACTATTGTGTGAGTACAAACTATTGCGCGATCAGCCTTTCTAATGTGAAAGTCCAAAGCCCATCCTAAAGAACCTTATCAGTGTAGTAGAGCCAAGAAATGCTGATCGACAATTACCATCTGTTCATCGATTACAAAGCTGTATTCGACAGAATTCTGTGTTTGGTTTACATCTAGTAGCACCGATAATGGGACCGGCCATGGGATAGTGGTTAGAACACGCGACTACCATGCGGGAGATTCGTAGTTCGATTCCCAGCTCCAGTCATCTAAATTTTTCTTTCAATGCCGGCCCTCTCAATGTTATCGACAGCAACTTCGCAATCCATGAATTATGTATGGGATGGCTACTCGCGCAGTTGTGAATTAACACCCTTTCTATTTGTAGATTCACAACTAACGGCACCTACTTGTTTATCGATGAATGCGAACGTCACTGTTTGAGAAGCTTTTACTAGACATGCCGACTGACTGGAGCCAGAAGTTGAACCAGGGATCTCCCGCATGGTAGTCGCGTGTTCTAACTATTGCCTTAACTGCAGATACAAACGGTGTCAATTTTGTATCCCGTTTCAAAAATAGTTTTCTACCCTTCTACGGAGATAGTGCTTATTTTCTAAAAAAAGAGAGGAGTACTGAGCGCTATTTAGGCCCTTTCGATGTTCGCAAGTCCAACTTTACCAGACACTCATCCTACCTGGCTTAATCTACAGCGCAGAATCGTGGGTAATGATCACTTTACTTTTAATATAAGCGAAGGTCTTGTAAAAGTAAACAACTTCCTTCCTATGAAAAACCAGCGTTTAAATCACTGATGATTACCCCCAACTCCTAAGTACTTATTGTAACAGTTATTGAGGTTTTTTTACTACTTTTAAGTTTTGCTGGGTAACTGTGTACTTCCATTTCAGTTCAGCCAATCGTGCAAAATCAACAACGAAATGTTGCGTCATTTGCCATTTAATTTAGAAGAGCTTAAAACAATAACAAATTTGCTTTGTCGTCAGTTTTGAACACCTGATGACGGCGGCAGTCCTGTGGCGCCAGGCTGCTAAAGGGTTTCTCGTATTTTTTATTGGCGTCATCCCCCCTGCCGGCAACTAAAGTTTGTAAAGTTTGTTGGTAATAAATTTCGCGCAGCGTCTGCAACATAAACACTACCACATAGAGAAATAAAACTTTGAACACAATTTCGATTGACGTTTTTTATGTGCTGAAGGATGTTTGCAAAACCCACATTTACGCTGATTACTTCAAAACATTCTATAATCATCCAAATGTAATCAAGTAGTGGGGTGGCATCTTTCAACTCCTACCACCACCACCAATCAGCTATGACTCTTGGTGTAGCGTTACCAAATCCACTTGTGGCTTCACACGATGATTTCACGGCCAGGAAAGAGCATTGCCTTCATTGCTCTCAGGCAAAAAATTAAAAAAAACACAACACCAAATATTAGTTCAAAAGATAAATTTCATTCGTCAGCCACCACCATCACTTGCGTTTTGTCACAGACCATTTTAGTGGCTAATTATAAAACCATTAAAGTGTAAAATTTATCAGAATTAAATGCGACAACACACACACACACACAAAAAAATCTGCTTATGAAGCTAAATGGAAATTAAACATAATTTTAAGTGTGTCAGTTAACACAGGCGCAGGCAGACATTAAGCCAACAGTGGCGGCATGGAGGGGGGCACATTTATTACAAATGTAGAGAGCTTTAATACAAAATCCAAAAACAGAAAAATGGATTCAGTCTATCTGATTAGATATGTAAACAGTTTCCAATAAATTTGTTGACAAAAATCTGGCATTTTTAAAATATTTTTTTATGCAATATGAAAGTGTTTCTCTTTATAGTTTATTGATAAAAAAATTTATATATTTAAAAAAAATTACAAAAATATATCAACTAGACATCCCGCTGGTCTTTTCCTAAGGAGAGGCTAGCTGATGGGGCAGTAGTATCGCTACCACTAAAGCTGTGAACTTAAAGGGCATTAAATTTTCCTTTGATGTATGGTCTATCTGGGGTTAAAAGGACCAACTTGTTTGTATCCATTGCACCTGATAACACATATTCAGTCGTTAACCTCTCATAGCTCTGGTATCAGGCCTGCATCAGCTGCTTCATTCGTAATATGGAGACTGAGGTTGGCATATGCTGTATTACTGCGGTAAAGATTTATTTGTAGGATATTTATTCCTGGGTGCATCGATCACTATAACCTAGTGACTCTCTCGATAGTGATGCACTCATCCACAGAGCTCGCAAAATATGCTCAACCAAATTTTACTACGCGGTCTGCTCACTTAAAAGACCGAAACAAATGAGACGGAATCGCTCAGTGTCTGAACAGCAACCATTTTTTTCGTTTTGTTCGTGTTCTTGCTCTCAGGTTTCGGGTTGAACATAACACATGAATCGGTCTCTTACTGACCGCTCGATACGAACAGAACCTTCCGTCGCTCACCTACTGAGAATCAGTAAGTGAGCAAAGCAAGCAAACTGTCCGCACAAAAGGTCTTTATTTTTATTGTTGCTTTGCGTTGTGTTGTTGCCTTAAAAATTTCGTCATATGCTTTAAAGAGGTGAGAAGAAGAAAGGGGGAAAGGGGGATCATTAGTGTGCATATGTGTATGCGTACGTTGCCTATCCACACGCGCAGCACACATACACGCTCAAAAGACCGTTTGACGAGTTTTTACGAAGTAAAGTGTCTCGAGTAAACCCATGATCCGATCTAGTGAACAGAAATGCTCGTCGGTTGAGCAAAGAGCAAGAAAAAGAAGAACGAAGTTTAAGGGTCTTTCGCGACAGTTTCGCATCGTGTCAGTGGATGAGTGGTTTTTTTCTGACAACAAGAACAAGGGAGACCAATTGTTGCGAGCTCTGCTCATCCAGTAGCCTGGCAGAGCTGTACCTTAGGACAGCGTTTACGCCGCATCTATCATCTTTTAGTAGCACATCCTCTTCAACTTTTTCGCTACTGGAATATTTGTTAGCCTTAACATCGGCATCCCCCGACTTAGTTTTATCTAGCATTCCATTCAGTGTATCCTCTTTGTACACAATGAGGGATTTACTTGTGAACCCAAATGAATCTGGCCGGGGATTTAGGCACTGATAGTTAAGAACCAAAGCAACCAGCTGGAAGGTTTCCGCGGGATTCTTAGCCTTGACAACTCTTCAATCCAAGGTGGGAATGGAGGGGTTGCAGTTATTGATTATCCGCAAGATCTACTATGAGTCTGTAAATAAGTTTTTCGGGACCCAAACCCAAACCAAAAAATAATATGAAAACACAATAAACAAGAACCACCCAGATGTTAACGATCTCCTCAAAAGTTGTAAGGATCATAACTAAGGGTAGAAAAACTTAATTTGCCTTTATACCCCGTAAATAAGCCATGGGATAGCTTTTTGCGTTGTTGTGAACTTACACACTTTCCATTTTTTAGATTCACATTCTTTAGGTTATCGACGAATTCGAACCACTTTGTTTGAGAAGCTTTTAATAGATTTATTTAACTAGACACCAAACTGCGAAGTTGCTGTCGACAACATCGTGTGGGCCGGGGGGATTAATGTAGATGACTGTAGACAGGAATCGAACCATGGATCTCCCGCATGGTAGTCGCGTGTTCTAACCATCATGTCACGGCCAGGCCCACGATATGCACCTAGAATATCCGAACTCTCCAAAGAGGGTGTCGCGGATGTCCTCGACAAATACAAGGCTGACATTATAGCAACACAGGAAATTCGAAGAACGGGACATGAATTCACAGAAAAAAGAACAGTGACATCTTTTACAGCTGTCATGCACAAGAACACGAATTAGGATACGGACTTATAGCCGGCAAGAGACTTCGACATCTGGTCTCGCGGTTTAACCCTGTAAGTGATCTAAAATCCACTATCCGCATCAAGGCGAAATACTTTTACATCACGCTGATTTGTGTACACGCCCCAATGGTAGAGAAAGACGATGACATTAAAGATGCATTTTCTGAGCGCATGGAGGATATATATGACCGCTGCCCTGTACGGACATTACAATTGTTCTAGGAGGTTATCCTGCTGAAATAGGAAGGGACGATGCTCTTGGTTTACTTACTTACTTAAGTGACCCATTACAACTTCCGAACGTAATTGATAAATTTGAGGCCTGAAGTACTAAAGAATTCCAAACGCTTCGGTCTTCTGCGTGTGTTCTCCAGTTAGTTCTACCAGATGGTGGCACGTCGCCTACCACTTGGTCCTTTCAACGGAGTTTGGGTCTCCCTGCTCTGCGTCGTCCTTCAGGTTCTCCTTCAAACACCTTTCTCGCTGGAGTATTTACATCCATTCGGGCAACATGTCCCAGCCATCGTAGTCGTTGAATTCTGACTCTTTTACACAACACCTTTGAACAATAATTCAGTGTGGCGTCGGCAAGAAATGTGATAGTGAGTGAAACCAGCATAAAGATATGCATAATGTAACCTGGATATCCCATGACCAAAAAACAATCAACTAGATTGATTACTTGGTAATCGAGGCATGTCTCAATTGTTATGGATGGGCGTACGACGCGTGGTGTATATATTGACTCGGATTACCACCTAGTTGCAGGCAAGGCACGCACGCAATTAGCTACAGCTAAAAATGTTCGTAACCAAGAGCAAAGGAATTTAAACATAACAAAGCTGCATACCACCGATATAGCCAATGCCTACTTTAAACTAGTCACACAATTACTTCAAACAAACGCCCCAAAATCTGATATTCCGAACACACAGTGGTAGCATATAACCACTGCCGGAACGATCGTAGTGGTTTTGAGAAACCTAGCCCTGGTACGATAAGAAATGTCGGTTAATGTCTGGGGAAATGGATGCTGCATACAGGGCAAAACTGCAGCCAATAAATACACGTGTGGTGACGGAACGATATAACGAGAAGCGAATATGGAACGCCTCTTTAGGCGAAAAAACGTCTATGGAAGAAAAAAAAATCTGGTCACGGACACTCAGAGTGTGCTGCAAGGGAACACTTTCCAAATCGGCTCGTTCCTGAAGGGAGCATAAGTGACGCTATAACGCCAATCATCGACGATGGAGTAGATTGCTAACCACAGAGCCGATCATCAAAGCTTAAAAACAATAAAACTGCGGTTGCCGACGAACTGGCGGTATAGCTTCTAAAGGCCAGCGGTAGTGAGCAGGCAATGCGCATGCTCCAGCTCAGAAACAAGATATGAAAAGCATATCCTAGCGAACTTTATTGGATCTTATCAGTGTGGCTTTAGACCCGCTAAATCCACAACGGATCAGATATTTACACTACGACATATACCCTGGAGAATATCGATTACAAAGCTGCAATCGATAGTCCCATACGACAGTAACAAAAACATTCTATGGCTGAGTTTAGTATCGCTGCGAAGCTGATATGACTTTGTGGGATGACACTGACCGACACACTCTTCAGTGAAAATAGGCTAAATCCAGCCATTTTCTACCAAGCGAGGCTTTAAGCAGGGCGTTAGTTTGCCATGCGATCTCTTTAACATCCTAAGGAAGATGATCATGCAAAAGTCTGGAGTAGGCACGAATGGCACCATATGCTGATCGTGTATGCCGTTGATATAGATAGCATTGGTCGAGGACTGCGGGATGTTACTGCGGCCATTTCAAACATAGTGAAGCAGTCTGCAGAAGTGGGTCTGGTGACAAATAAGGTCAAAACAAAGTTACCACCACCGAGTCTACTCGTTTCGGATGCTGCGTGAACCTTGACAAACAAAGAACAAAGACGAACAAAGATCCAACTCTAGCAGACACTGACCCTACCTATCTTGCTCTACAGTCCAGAATCCTTTAGACAAGGAGGTTGTTTCAACCATCGAAGAGTCTACTCGTTTCGGATGCTGCGTGAACCTTGACAAACAAAGAACAAATACGAACAAAGATCAAACACTAGCAGACACTGACTCTATCTTTCTTGCTCTACAGTCCAGAATCCTAGACAAAGTCACAAACGCAATCTATTCTGAGAGTCTTTGTGAGAAAAATATTTAACAAAATGTTTGGACCCACTATCGTCAACGGCAAGGGCCATCGTCAAATGAACCATAAAGACATCGACGTAGTCAAGCACGTTCAAATAGACCGAATGCTCTGGCTTGGACATGTACGAATGTTTTAAAACACCCTAAATTTTATTACAATGTTATCTCGACCTTCACTTTCATATCTCTGCGTCCTTACTAATTTTAGTACTAACTACGAACACAAATGTGGTGGTGGATACCATAAAATGTAAGCAAAGCTTGATTTTTTTTTTTTTAATTTCCGCTATTCATTTTGCCCGCGTTCATTCATTTCCGGTGCTTAGCTATGAACATCTGCCAGCAGACAAGCCTCAACGACAATAACAATACAATAACCCAATACAGAAACAGAATTTGTACGTTGTAATTTTATGAACACTGAATGTTCCACTTCACTACTACCATGTCCTGCAGTATTTACATATATCCCCCCACCAACACCGCCACGTCGGAGATAAGGCTAATATTGTTATTGCGCGGCATTGCTGCCATAATTGAGGTATTAGGTGAAACGAAAATTATGCAGGATAGTTGTTTGCTACAACTAATATGAAGTGAAGAGAAGAATTACATGCTATGGCGGCTACAACAAATTAGTTTTGCGGTAATAGAAAATTTGAAAATGTAAATTTAGTGAATGGGTGTACTCAATGGGGCAGCACAGGACTATTTTAGGGAAAACCTAGAGGTACAGTTGTAAGACTCTTTTGAAAAATAAACAAATTATTAACTAACATTAGGAAAATTTTAGAATCTACAGAATGTTGGCGATACGCGTAAGCTTTTTTTTTTAATATTCACCTTGAAAGTAATCTCCGATTTACAGACATGGTGCATCTATACAATTGGCCAATGTCCTTGTAAAATATCAGGCTGACATTACCGACATACTGGAAATTCGATGGATGGGATAGCTACGAGGCTTGTAATTTAATGTCGGGTCCTCGCAATCTAGTGTTGCTAGATGCAAATTGGAACTTAAATTTTCTCGGTCGCAAATTACCCAGTAAAAATTTCCGTGCGATGATTTTTTACGATTTTAGGCGTGGATTAACGAGATAAGAGTGTGCCAAACTTCTTATCTTACAACCGTAGCTGTAGCAGCATGTATACTAATTATGTACAGAAGTACCATTTGTTGGACTTTGTTTGACATTTTTCTGTATGTGGACATCGGAAGAGTCTACCGCCAGACGATAACATCATACAGCATCATATACTGCAGCATAATGGTGTTGAAGCCCTATTGCCTAAAGAGCATCCTTTATTAGAGCGTCTTCTATGGATAACTGAATACCGTTCAGAGCTATATTCAACATTAAGGGCGACACAACACGACCTTTGGGTATACCTATATAGTTCAAATACTAGAATTTTTCAGAAAATCGGTATCCGGTTTATACGAAATATACCTTTTTCCAACAATTCAGTTTTCGAAAATATATAAAACCAGTAAGAAAGTTTCAGTCGGGCGACCCGACTTACATATACCATCACCCTCAGTAAAATAAAATAAATTGCTATTATATTGATATTATTTAGGTCTCATAAGGGGCGCCGCTAGACTTCCAATTTTTTCTCCAAAACTTTATCCTGTTATAACTTAACGAAATACAGAATTGGGACACGATCGTGTCGAGAATATTGATGTTATTACTCCATCTCTAAAGTGGGCGGCGTGGTACATTTGTATGGGAGCTACCAGAAGGGGCGTGTCTAGACATCCAGATCTTTGCTCCAAAACTTTATCCTGCTTGAACTTTACTAAATACAGAATTTGGTCACGATCGCGGTAGTTCTAATAATAATATTAATCGTTTTCTAAAGTGGGCGGTACCAGATGTGTGTGGGAGGTACCAGATGGGGCGTTGGTAGACTTCAGTTTTTTTCTCAAAAACTGTATCATACTATAGCTTTACTAAATTAAGAATTAGGGTACGAGCGCGATGGATTTATTGATATTATTACTCCATATCTAAAGTGGGCGGAAAGGGGAATTTGCATGGGAGGTACCAAAAGGGGCGTGGCTAGACTTTCATTTTTTTTCCAAAACTTTATCCTGTAATAGCTTTACTAAGTACAGAATTTGGGTACGATCCCGTTGGGTGTATTGATATTATAACTCGATTTCTAAAGTGGGCGGAATGGTGTATTTGTATGGGAGGTACCAGAAGGGGCGGGGCCATGTAGCCCATTTGCAATACCGTAAGTAGTTTTGGGGAAATATTAACTCGTGCAAAGTTTCAAGACATTTGGTTGCGTCTTTCGAAAGTTGTCGTGCGAACCAGCCGGACAGCCACCAGACAGACAGACAGACAGACAGACAGACGGACATGGCTCAAACGACTTAAAAAGTCATGAATCGAATTTGGTTCAAAGAAACCTAGGGTCTAAAGTCACTCCTTCTATGTGTTACACTTTTGGGTCGTATCAAATGATATATACCTTCATCCCTAAGGGTGATGGTATAAAAATTTCTCTTTACACCCTAAGAATGAGGTATGAGTGCTTCTGGCAATGTTGTGAATTAAAACGCTTTCTATTTGTTGATTCACACTTCACACCTACTTGTTTATCGACGAATGCGAACGTCACTGTTTGAGAAGCTTTCACTAGACATGCCGATTATCTCGACATTTATACTGCGAAGTTGCTGTCGACAACATCGAGGGGGCCGGCAATGAAAGAATAATGTAGATGACTGGAGGCAGGAATCGAACCCGAGATCTCCCGCATGGTAGTCGCGTGTTCTAACCACTATGCCACGGCCGGTCCCAATATATGATTTAGTAAAAAACCGAGTTAACCGGTTTTTCGAAAAGTGTATAATAAAACCAAATATGCAATTAAATTTGAATATATGTATACTACTCACAAACTTTGAACGCTTTTCCAGTAAAACTTACATTTTACACTAAGCATGGTTTAGTATTAAGGTTTCGATTCGATCACAAATTATCATCCTTTACCATTGGACGCTCAGTATATAGTAAATAAAGGCGCAAAGTTTTCATATGAGTATCGACGGCTTCCCACTCATTTCTAGATGAGATCCCAACCTATTTCAGGATGAGATATCAACTGTTTCTTAGTGATTTCCCAACTATTGTTTGGTGATAATAAATCAAGCCCTATATGCGATTGGACACTTAGTTTAAGAGATCACTGCATTTAAAGTTTTTCATATGAATATCGACGGCTTTCCAGGCATTGCAACGTGAGATCCCAACTATATCTTAGTGATTTTACAAATATTGTATGGGGATCGCAATATGCTCAATATTTATCTAAAATTTCTTTACTAAATTAAGTATTTGAAATATGATTTTCAATATCTTTATATGAGTGTTTATTGGTATAAAATGTTTTGAGCTACTTACAAATCTTTCATTAAAATGCAACATAATGTTTACCTGAAAGAAAGCAAAACAAAAATACGTTTTAATACATTATGTTCAAGTGAATTATATTTACAATAACAATTTATATAAAATGACAATAAAATATCTTTTCACAGAATATTAAATTCATTATATATACTTTTTGTGCACAGATTCTGGTTATATACGTTTACCTGCAAATCTCATAATTTGAGGAATTTGAGAATTACGAAAAGATTTGGTTAATTTGGCGATATAAGAAAGCATTTAAATATGCAATCGAAATACGAAATAAATGTCGCTTATTCAGGAATACGAAACATTTTATATTTAACATTTCGATCTCAGTATCGAAATATGATATGGTTTATAGTTTTACGATAACGAAAATCACGCAGTGACCGCAGACTCTCATGTTTAAGTTTCTTCTCATTTATCGCCAGACACACTACTGCTGACTGCTTCTGAATGCTTGATAAGGCGGCAATTATACGTCGCAGTCCTTGGCTAATGATATCTATATCATTGGAATACACGAGCACTATGTGACTTTTCTTAAATATGTTCTTAGTTCCGCTTGAACATTTGTATTATAATGTTAAAGCGATCGCATGACAGACTATCGCCTCGCTTGGTAGAAAAAAGCTCTGTCAGAAGACTTAACAGAAGACTTCGTGTCGGTCAGTTTCACACAACGAAGATATATCATCTTCTTGGGGATATCTAATAGTTTATGTTGCATCGAATTGTCGAATGCGTCTTTGTTAGCGAAAAACAAATGGGAAGTCTTGAATTGCATTTCTTGGTTCTTCTCCAGGATTTAACGTAGCGTGAATATCTGGTCGGTAATGGATTTACCTGGTCAAAAGCCACACTGATATGGTCCAATCAGGTTAGCTGAAATGGGCATTATTTGGTCTTCCACACAACACACTCGACAGTACATTGTATGCAACGAATAAAAGGCTGATACAGCAGTAATTAGTGGATAGCCTTGCTTAAGGACAGGATATAGAACACTTAGATTCCAATAATCGGACATTTAATCAAAAGCATTTAAATATGTAATCGAAATACGAAATAAATTTCACTTATTCAGGGATGTGAAACATTTTATATTTAACATTTCGATATCAGTATCAAAATATGAAATGGTTTAAGGTTTAACGATAACAAAAATTACGCAGCGTCCGTAGACTCTCGTGTTCGTTCGATGGTATATTATATGCAATGAATGAAAGGCTAATCCCGCGGTAGTTGGGACACACACTTGGATCGCCTCGCTTAAGAACAGAACATAGAACACTTAGATTGCAATAATCAGGCATGCATTCCTGTTGTTAGGGTACCCGTGGAGAAAGTGGGTACCCGGGAAAGGAACAGAATAGAGGGGCATGAAAAAAGGAAATCCAACGACGCTTATACAAGGACTGCCTCTAAGGCGGTGCTAGATGCCTTTTAACACGCGAGGCACCGCCCTATATGGTAAGCGACTTTTGGGCACTAAATAATGCGTATGGGATGGGGAAACACAGAGAGGAGCAAAGGATTTAGATAGCGTTATAATCTTTTTATGAACTGATCCATGCACATTGCCAGCTCACCGCCGGCAGACCATCGAAAATGCCGTGCCGATCTCATCCCAGTAGTGGACAATCTACTGCGCAATCGATGAATTGACCTTCGTCCCTTATGTTCCGTTCCGCCATATCACTCGTTGCTATTGGCTGCAGTTTTCCTGTATGTGGTATCCATTTCCATCCATCCATCCATCCATCCATCCATCCATCCATCCATCCATCCATCCATCCATCCATCCATCCATCCATCCATCCATCCATCCATCCATCCATCCATCCATCCATCCATCCATCCATCCATCCATCCATCCATCCATCCATCCATCCATCCATCCATCCATCCATCCATCCATCCATCCATCCATCCATCCATCCATCCATCCATCCATCCATCCATCCATCCATCCATCCATCCATCCATCCATCCATCCATCCATCCATCCATCCATCCATCCATCCATCCATCCATCCATCCATCCATCCATCCATCCATCCATCCATCCATCCATCCATCCATCCATCCATCCATCCATCCATCCATCCATCCATCCATCCATCCATCCATCCATCCATCCATCCATCCATCCATCCATCCATCCATCCATCCATCCATCCATCCATCCATCCATCCATCCATCCATCCATCCATCCATCCATCCATCCATCCATCCATCCATCCGTCCATCCATCCATCCATCCATCCATCCATCCATCCATCCATCCATCCATCCATCCATCCATCCATCCATCCACCCATCCATCCATCCATCCATCCATCCATCCATCCATCCATCCATCCATCCACGACTACCATGCGGGAGATCACAGGTTCAACTCCTGGCTCCAGTCATCTTATAACAGAAATTTTCTTTCATTATCGGCTCCCCTCAAATGTTGTCGACAGCTACTTCGCAGTATAAGTGTCGAGTCAATCGGCATGTCTAGTAAGAGCTTCTCAAACAGTGACGTTCGCATTCGTCGACAAACAAGTAGGTGCCGTTAGTTGAGAATCTAAAAATACAAATCGTGTTAATTGACAACAACGCGAGAAGCTTTCCCATACCTCATTCATGGGGTGGAAAGGAAAATTAAGTTTTTTTTTAAGTTCAGGTGATATGTTTACGCTTCTGGATATTTTTATGCTTAAATCTGTTTGCACTCACTTCCATGTTCCATTCAAGAATATGTTCCCTTCTAAAATCTTCAACAGCAATTTAAATGTACTAGTCAGAGCAAATGTCTTACATTTCCTCCAGGCGCTCATTGAATGCTGATCTCAGTAGAGTGTTCGGGCATTCCAGGTGCATATTACTATGTTATGTTCCTTACAATAATTATGGCGTTTATTAACATTTGGGGGGTTATGTTTTTCCTTTTATCGTTCCCGATCCTTGTTTCTTAAGGGGCTGCCAAAGCCACTAAGAGAGATTTTGTGTTGAACTGTAGTAACTTCTAATACCTTCCTAATAAGACGCATCGGTCCTTGTATGCCACTTAGGTTATTTGAACATTATGCCTTCTTACATTTCCTACTACTGAACGTATGTTCGATGACATTGCCCGGGGAATACGTGATCTCTCGGACGTTGGGAGCTGCTTAGGGACCTCCAAAGAGAGAATTCTAGTTATTCCCAATTAAATGAAGATCAAACTCAAACTAGAAAATCCCCACCTCCTGGGTCACTGTTATTGAGGTTTCAAATAGTTTTCAATGTTTCATAAAATGTTGCTTTGTTATATCTGTTTTTTTTTTTGCCTATGTCACTACTTAGTATCATCATTATAAATGGAGGTTAATGCAAAAAATCTTCAGTTTTTTTAACACAAAAATATTCGATTGAGCAAATGTGTGCAATTTGACTTCTTGCTAATATTACATTAATCCTTTATACTGTTTAATATATAAAATTTTACCAACTAGATCAAATTGCAGTATAGTTCATGTTGCACATGTAGTTTTGTAATACAACGACTTTCGGCCACATTGCTCTCATTTATAAACTAATTGATGTCTGTGTTAGTATCTGCTTCATGTGTTCAGACTTTTTATAACTTACTCCTCCACCATTTTAGCCTCAATAGATATTTAAGTAGAAAAAAACAATATTTTTGTGGGTAATAATATTGAAACGTGAGCTCTTCGATTGACCTGAATAAGTTATCATAAATTACATTAAAATTACATAGCAGCATTTTCTTTCCATTCGTATTTTTTTTTTTTTTTTGTTTTGTGTAAACGAATTATTATTTTTTTCTCTCCTTTGTTGTCTAAACGCAAGCAGGTACCTTACGTTCGTTCGTATTGTAGTGAAAAATATAGCCACAACATTAGAACGATAAAAATCTTAATTGAAATGTCATAAAATATTTACAGTTTCAATGTGTTTTTATTGCAACAAACACTAAACGCTCACAGCGATAGCAACAACAACAGCACGCCAATAATAGTCCAACACCATCGATAGTCGAACCTGCGAGGGAACATGACCACCGATGAAAATCGATGATTTGACCAACCAACTAAATGGCCAAACAACAGTTGGGTAGATACAAAGAAAAAAAAAAATATTCCAACATTTTCAAGCAACCTCCTCTACCCTCCCCCTTACTCTTCCAAGAATATGGATACTTAACAACAAATTCCTTACAGTAATTGGCAGATATTGGATAGAAGATAACCGGCTAGACATAAACGGACTTTCGGCTTTTAGTTTTGAATGAAAAGTGTATGAAGGCATATGAAAACACACGTGCAGACAGACAGGGGTGTGGTAGCAAAACTAATTAATTTTGCATATGAGCTTTGAAAGTGAGTGAGTTTAGGACACAATTATTGTAACGTACTGCTGTAGGCGGAATTGGCTTTAGACTGGAAGAATTGAAAAATGGATATAAATTGATTAATGACAAAATATAAAAATGCTAAATAGTTATGAAATACAGGTCTCAAAGTCGGTCAGAAGAATATAAATAATCGTTTGCAGGCGTAAAATATAAGGTTACCATTGGGGATGTAAAGTGAATCTTGCATCCTGGGCAACGTTCTTTCGTGATATTTTTTTATCATGAATAGCGGCAGATAGTGAGCGACGAACACAGATGGTTGGGCTAGCTACCAGAAGAAAAAACTACAAAGCAACCCCCCGACGCTTACAAACGTTATAAGGACCATGCTTTAAGGATATGAGCCGGGAAATTCCAGCCTTTCTATAGAGAAGATGTCACAATCCGACAGGCCGATGTCCTTAAAAAAAATCCATGGCAGACCTCAACGCCATCCAGGATATGAGATGGCATCCCTGCTGCTCGCTATGTAGCAATCGCGACATCTTTTACAGTTGCCATAAGAAAAAGCACAAATTTGAATGTAGTTGTGTAATTGGTTGGGACCGGGCGAGGCATAGTGGTTAGAATACTCGACTACCATGCGGGAGATAGCAGGTTCGGTTCCCGCCTCCAGCCATCTAAATTTTTCTTTCATTGCCGGTCTCCTTGATGTCGTCGACAGCAACGTCGCAGTATAAGTGTCGAGTCAATCGGCATGTCTAGTAAAAGCTTCTTAAACAGTGAGGTTCGCATTTTTCGATAAACAAGTAGGTGCCGCTAGTTGTGAATCAAAAAATAGAAGCGTGTTTATTCACAACAACGCGAGAAGCTATCCCATACCTTATTCATGGGGTGTAAAGGGAAATTAAGTTGTTTTTTTTAGTTGTGTAATTGGCCCGAGATCTAGACATCTTGGGGTTCAACCCTGTTAGTGATCGAATAGTCACAAACTGCTTTATGGTGAACTATATCTACATAACGCTGATATGTGCACATGCCCCCATGGAGAATAAAGAGATCTCTCTATATCGTTATTCTGGAGGATGGAGGAAACATTATCTCCTGGGACGTTTTAATGCAAAAATAAGAGGGGAAGGTGTTCTTGGTCCATCGATCTCTAAATTCAGTCGCATACCGACATGTTCGACAACGGATTCAGACTGGTTAACTTTACGTAGGCTAAAAACATGGCATTGACTGGTTTCCAATTGCCGCATAAAGATATCCACATTGCAATTTGGCTATCCCCCGATCAAAATACCTAATATAAAATATATCATGTGGTAATCGATGTAGGGCATGCATCCAGTGAAATGGAAATGAGCGTGATCCGTGGTGCTGGCACTGGCTCGGTTCATAACCTGGTTGCTGCCAAGGTACGCTTACGATTGAGCAGAGATAGCCACTGCCTATTGCAACCAGCACTCCCAACTACTACGCCACAAGGCCTTCCATAGCTGAATGGAAGCGACGTAGCAATCCGAAAGTGCCGGATTCGACTTCCGGCCGGAGAACTGGCCAAATCAACAACGATGAAAATTTACATTTCAAATACTTTAGAGTTCTCCAGCTAATAAAACTTATCCTAGAAGCTTCCACTACAAAAATCCAAATTGCGCAAGGATCAAGGAAAAAGGTAGTGATTTATCAACATCGCAAAATAAATCAACAATACCAGCTGGCGCCATCTTTGGAGGAATTTGGTGGTTAAAATTCACAACAATACCTAACAATCCCTTGACACAAACCTTCTTATCTACGAAGGAACGAAACAGAGTTGCAAACAATGATCATATGATAATTGGATTATATGCCCGATTGAGTGACGATAAATTGAAAATCGCTATAAAGAATTATCACCCCAGCAACTTCCTCAAGCTATTACAACCACACCAACAACTACGACATAACGCCCGTACTTCTGACGTCCCCGATACACAGCAGGGCAAAGTATTCCATATCAACCGCCGCAACAACCGTGCTTGAATATGAAAAACAGCGCTCAGGCCAATCCTGATAAAGAATGTCGCATATCGTCTGAGGAACATGATGCGGCTTAAAGGGCAACGCTGCAGCCAAGTATTAAACGGGCTTGTAGGGAACTGGCGAATCAGTTATTATCACCTATCACCTAACTCAACTGCTACGGAATGCTCCAACCCCTGATAATATTAATACGCAGTGACAAATATAGCAGACTCCATAGAACGGACTGCGAGAAGCATACTTGGGTACTCAAAGACGTCTCAAGAAGATGCCTGGTACGATGATGAATGTCGCAATGCCACGAGAATATACGGATTTTTCAAACAGGGCGAAACTGCAGATAATGGTAAGGCGAGTCGTTTGTTAACGGCACAGGGAGAAGAGACGAGAGGCAACTTGTCTTTTTAGACGAAAATAGAAGGAGTTGAAGAAGGGGCAGGATGAGTGCACAGAGTTGCTCCGAAGTAGAGGGGAAGCCCGAAAATTCTACCAAATGTTAAGGCGAGAATGCGTGAAACAGGATTGCCCTCCTGAAAGGACAGCGATGGTCAGCTTGTGACGGACCCGGATAACGTTCTGAAGATATGGAGAGATCATTTCAGAAATCTACCGGATACGGACACCAATCCAGAAGACCCCGCTCCAAATTATGACGATGGTATTAACTGTTCACCTCCGAGCCAGAGCGAGATACGAGTAGCAACATCCCGCCTTAAAAACAACAAAGCGGCTGGAGCCGATGGTCTTGTTTAAAGCAGGTAGGGAGAATATGCATGCATTATCTTATGGAGAACATCTGGCTAGAGGGGAGCATGCGCGGGGTTTTGAATCTCAGTCTGTTATGTCCCGTATACAAGAAATTGAGATCGTAGTGAATTTAAGAACTACCGTGAAATAATCCTGTTACCAATTGCGTACAATGTACTTTCGAGCATTCTGTGTGAAAAAATAAATCTGTACACATAACATTTACTTTAGGCCGGAGAGATTGTCCAGGTCTTACACTGAACAATAGCGCTATTCCACAAAGTCAAACAGTCAAATATCTTGGATTACACATTGATAGGAGATTAACATGGAAAAACCACATTAAAGCTAAGAAGGAACAACTTAAGATTAAAACTGGCAAGCTCTTTTGGTTAATCGGTACTAAATCGCAACTAAGTACTCAAAACAAAATTTTAATCTACAAAGCTATAGTGAAGCCTGTATGGACGTACGGTATACAACTATGGGGAACTGCTAGCAACTCCAACATCGAAATACTTCAAAGATACCAGTCCAAGACTCTGAGATTTATTATAAACGCACCCTGGTTTGTATCTAACAAAACAATTCATGACGACCTGCATATCCCATACGTCAAAGATGAAATCAACAGATTTAGCGCTAAATACTTAGATAGGCTGAGTAATCACGTCAACCCGCTGGCTATATCACTACTAGATGATACACATGAAGTTCGAAGGCTCAAGAGACACCACGTATTAGATCTACCATTTCGAAAGTAAATTAACTTACTTACTCATTTAACCACATTATAACCACACTAACCGAATAGAGTTTGTTTTATTTTTAAAGACGATCTCAATGGAGATCGTCAATTCTGTTATTTTTTATATATTAAACAATTTGCTGATTATCCTTGAGTGGATAGATTGTAAATAAAGAATTATATGAAAAAAAAAAAAAAAAAACAAAAAAATATCAGTGCGGCTTTAGACTTGGCAAATCTACGGAGGATCAAATATTCACCTAGCGACAAATCCTGGAAAAAACTCATGAAAAGCAGATCCACACCTACCACCTCTTTGTCGACTACAAAGCTGCCTTCGACTCTCCGATAAGGAACAGGCTTTATGAGGCCATGTCTGAGTTTGGTATTCCTGCAAAGCTAGTTCGACTATGCAGATGTACCTTGGAAAACACCAAATCCTCGGATAAGATTGGTAAGGAGCACTCTGGACCATTCAACACAGAAAGAGGTCTCAGGCAGGGTGATAGCTTGTCCTGTACACTATTTAATATAGTTATGAAGAAGGATATGAAAAAAGCTGGTGTCAACATGTGTGGTACCATATTCTACAAGAGCCAGATGCATATGGCAATGATATACACATTAGTGGCCGAAATCTGCGGGATGTTACTGCAGTTTTCTCATCGCTAGAAAAGGAGTCTGCAATAATGGGTTTAGCGGTCAACGAGGACAAAACAAAAATAATGATAACGACGAACAAAGTGTCCTCTCGATGGGGATGCACCATCAATGTTGGAATTTGTTGTTTTGAGGTAGTATATAAGTTTACCTACCTTGGATCTTCCGTCAACATGAAAAATAATTTCAGCTAAGAAATTAAGCGGAGAATAGTGCTAGCCAATAGATGTTTCTACGGACTTCGGCAGCACTTTAGCAACACCACCTTATCTCGGGATACTAAGAAACAGCTGTAACAGGTGTTCATTTTATCCGTTCTATTGTATGCTGCCGAATCATGGGTGCTTACTACAACGGACATACAAAACCTGGGAGTATTCGAGAGAAAAGTACTCCGAAAAATATATGGACCTATCTGTGCCGAAGGCGAGTTTTGCCATCGGATGAACCATGAGCTGTATGAGCTTTATCACGACATCGACGTAGCTAAAAGAGTCAAAATCCAACGACTTCGATGGCTGGAACATGTTGCCAGGATGGATGTAAATGCTCCAGCGAGAAAGGTGTTTGAAGGCGAACCGGAAGGACGGCGCAGAGCAGGGAGACCCAAACTCCGTTGAAAGGACCAAGTGGCTGGCGACATGCCACCATCTGAAAGGACTAACTAGAGAACACACGCAGAAGACCGAAGCGTGTGGAATTCTTTAATACTTCAGACTTCAAATTTTTGAACCACGTTCGTAAGTTGTAATGGGCCACTTAAGCAAGTAAGAAAGTAAAAAAACAAAGAGAGAGCAGACAGCAGTCATGCATGATTTGTAAAAATTAAAGCAAGGGATAACAAAACCTCTAAATAAATCACAATTTATAGTTTTGGGAGATATTGTTCTTGTCTCACAAGTCGATCCCAACAACAATAATTAATTATCACGAATTGTGCTTAGGTACTTACACATTCCCTATCTAGTTTCTAGTGCATGTCCCAAAAGAATACTTTGTAGGTTATTGACGAAACAGAAGCAGTACAACACTTAAGATATACATTGTGTTATAAAAAAGTCAAAAACATGGTAATAATCGAAAAAGATAATGCTAACGATTACATTTGCTGCTTTATTTCTCATCATATAAAACCTTATTAAGAAATTACATATGTACAAAATTTAAGCTTTATTAAGTAAACAATTTGCCAATGTCCTAAACACAAAATAATACCTTAAGACCCATATGCCCATGCACATAAAGTTTACCTTCAAATAAAGTTTCAATAACAAAAAAAGTTATTTTATATTGTAACATTCAATAAGAAGTCCTTTGAGTTACTGCTAACATGTTGCCGAATTTTCTAACTAAATTGTCATTGGCAATTTCAAAGTATACTGGCCTTACTCCCATACTAGCTAGATCCTTATGGGGGGAAATGTTATTGGTAAGACCAACTAATATCGGGTTGTTTGTTTGGACACGTGAGCAAACGAAATACAAAAATAATACCTAATACTCTTATCTAGCCCACTGCCATCACCATGGTCCTCGTTTTCTAACTGAATCTACTTTGTCACTTACCAATGTAATGGAATATCCTGAAAAAGGTAACTTGGGTAGGTGTAATCATAACATTTAGATCGAAAGATAACCAAGAGTTCATACTTTGCTACAGCATTACAAAATAAAAAAAACAGAAGGCAACCAGACAGACCGACTGACAAACGGACAAACGCTTAGCTTGGCTGTCAGGCATAGAAACAGACAGTTGTAATGAATAAAATCCAGGATGGATAAAAAATATACCACACGAAACTCAATACATAAATGCTAAAAAACAACAAAAAAGAGAAGAGAAGAGCAAAGAATCATGTGTCGTCCTTCACAACGCATGAATGTAGCCAGGCAATGTGGCGTTGCTCCGCCCCCTCTCTGCCCGCATTGTCTGTTACCTTTTGCTTAGAGGCAATAAAGCTTAAATGTTTATAATCCAAAACAGAAAAGGCTATATACCTTATATACCCCTTAAATAAACTGTTATGTTTTTATGAGCCGCACAACTGTTGGTGTGGCCAGCCAGGAATATGAAACTGAAACAGTGTGAGTGAATTGCCGCTCCATACACTGTATGCCAAAAGAGGCCATTTAAGGACGACAATAATCTGTACCACATAATGTATGACAGCACAACAGGTGTCCCTGGGGATGGGAGAAAGAAACTGCGTAGCAAGTATTTATTTGTTTTAAATACGAAGGAAATGAAAAAAAATCTTAAATTTCTGTAAAGTACAAGCAAAAATAAAACTGTTGTTATTTGTTGCCATGAAAATGACAGTTGATGTGCGTTATGACGCAGCTTTTTAATATACTATTGACAGATTCGCAAAAATATGTCATTACATGAAGTGTTTTTCGATATATCGTTTTCCATCCATGCCATTAATAAATCAACAAATTATTTCCCTCAACAGGAAGTAATAAAAATGTCGTATAATTTTAACAACAGGTTTTTGATTTGGCCATGGTATTTTGTATTAAAGCGTTACCGTTTAAAAAGAGAAACGTAACTTCTCTTCGTGACTGCCTGTAGGATGATTTTTACAGAAATTAGGCAAAATTTGAACAGCTTAGTATTCTCCCAGAGGGGACCGGCCGTGGCATAGAATTTAGAACACGCGGCTACCATGTGGGAGATCGCAGGTTCAAAACTGGCTCCAGTCATCTTAAAAAAAATTGTTCTTTCATTGTCGGCTCCCCTCAAATGTTGTTGCGATATTAACTGTCGAGTCAATCGGCGTGTCTAGTAAGAGCTTCTCAAACAGTGACGTTCGCATTCGTCGATAAACAAGTAGGTGCCGTTAGTTGTGAATCTAAAAATAGAAAGCGTGTTAATTCACAACAATGCGAGAAGCTATCCTATACCTCATTCTTGGGGTGCAAAGGGAAATAAAGTAAGTTAAGTATTCTCCCAGAGTGATACATTATGTCTGGAAAATTATGTGGCGGAGTTTGGGTCTCCCTGCTCTGCGCCGTCGTTCAGGTACGCTTTCAAACACCTTTCTCGCTGGAGAATTTACATCCATCCTGACAACATGTCCCAGCTATCGAAGGCGTTGGATTCTGACTCTTTTAACTACGTCGATGTCGTGGTAAAGCTCATACAGCTCATGGTTCATCCGATAGCGACACAGATAGGTCCATACATTTTTCGGAGTACTTTTCTCTTGAATACTCCCAGGTTTTGTATGTCCGTTGTCGTAAGCACCCATGATTCGGCAGCATACAAAAGAACGGGTAAGATTAGCACCTGGTAAAGCTGTCTCTCAGTATTCCGAGATAAGGTGGTATTACTAAAGTGCTGCCGAAGTCCGTAAAAACATCTATTGGCTAGCACTATTCTCCGCTTAATTTCTTGGCTGACATTATTTTTCTTCTTGACGGAAGATCAGAGGTAGGTAAACTCATCTACTACCTCAAAACACTAATTTTCAACGTTGACGCTGCGTCCCCATCGAGAGGGCTCTTTGTTCGTCGAAATCATTATTTTTGTTTTGTCCTCGTTGACCGCTAAACCCATTTTGGCTGACTCCTTTTCTAGTGATGAGAAAACTGCAGTAACATCCCGCAGTTTTCGGCCAATGATGTCTTTATCAGCGGCATAGGCTAGTGGCATGTGGCTCTTGTGGAATATGGTGCCAGACATGTTGACACCAGCCTTTCTCATCACCTTCTCCATAACTATATCAAATAGTGTACAGGACAGGCTATCGCCCTGCCTGAGACCTCTTTCCGTGTTGAATGGTTCAGACTGATCTTTACCAATCTTAACCGACGATTTGGTGTTGTCCATGGTTTATCTGCAAAGTCGAATCAGCTTCGCAGGAATACCAAACTCAGACATGGCCTCATATAGCCTATTCCTTGTGGGAGAGTCGAAAGCTGCTTTGTAGTTGACAAAGAGGTGGTAGGTGTCGATCTGTTTTCATGAGTTTTTTCTAGGATTTGTCGTAAGGTGAATATTTCATCCGTCGTAGATTTGCCGCACTGATATGGTCCAATTAGTTTTTCTTTAGACGTTCACACAATATGCTCGAAAGGACCTCGTACGCAATTGGCAATAGGCTTATTCCACGGTATTTCTTACATTCACTAAGATCTCCTTTCCTGTATATGGGACATAACAGACTAAGACTACAATCCCCGGACATGCACTCCTCTAGCCAGATGTTCTCCATGAGCTGATGCATGCTCCTATTCAGCTCCTCCCCGCCAGTCTTTAACAATTCAGCAGGAAGACCATTGGCTCCAGCAGCTATGTTATTTTTAAGGCGGGAGATTGCCAAACGTATCTCGCTCTGGCTCGGAGGTGGACAATTAATACCATTATTATGGATTGGAGCGAGGTCTTCTGGAGTGGTGTCCGCATCCAGTAAATTTCTGAAATGAGCTTGACTACGTTGATGTAATTGTTCATTGTTCAGCTCATTGTTAATACAACGGCAGTAAAGGCCGTTAACGATAATGGGTCCAAATATACTGCGGAGTATTTTTCTCTCGAAGACTCTCAGAATTGATTGTTCCGCTGGAGACATTACCCAGGAAGTCTGGTAGAGTAAGGTCATTGTTCGTCGAGAGAGAGATTTGTCAATATTTCTTGCTTGCTTAGGACATAAAACAAAGGTTTGCGATCAATACTCGTCTCTTGATTTTCAGGCTGATAATATAATTTTGTTTAAAGGCGGAGCCAAAGTTGCCTAGATCCTCTATCATTGCAATGTTAAAGTTGTGAACGTTTACGCATCGTCCCAAACGAGAACTTTTGGTTGGTTTAAACAAATAACTTCGTTCTCAATTCTGGAAGTCTGCAAGTCTGCCGACTGCTTCTCAATTCTGGAAAAAACCGCAGTAATATTTCGTAGTCTTCGGTGCTTGTAATCGATCAGTAGAATGCAGCCTTGTATTCGGTAAAAAGATTGTAAGTGGCGATCTGCATTTCTTGGGTCCTCTCTAGGATTTTTCGAAGTGTAAAAATCTAGGCGATCGTGTATTTAGTATAACACACTCGACTGGACCTTGTATACGAAGGCTAATACCGCGACACTTGATACACACACTTGTATCTCCTTTCTTAAGTACAGGATATGGTTAAGTTAATCAATCCGGTAGCCGCTTTCTGCATGGGTCCTAGTGGAAGTCCCGTGGTATCATTACCAATTTCGAATTTTTGCACCAAATATTTATACTCAGTTCGGTCAACGTAGCTCTCAAGCCAATTCGTTGCTCTGATAAAGACATGTTTGTACCGCAAACCGCCTGCTGATACACAGGCATTGTCCGATGACCAAATTTGAGGTTAGCAAAAATAGTGCAGTGGCATAGAAGATGCTCTGTGGTATACTCTTCTTACTCATCATTGCAGCTACTACAAAAAACCTCTCAGCGAAGTTTCCAATCTCTAGACTCTAGACAGGTTCAGGGCAAATCGTGTCTTCTGTATATATATATGGTAGGCCAAATTTGTTGGCTCGCTGTGCAAGTGGGTTCTCTCACACATCTCTCCTTAGCAATGAGGTTCAATTTTCCCGACATTAGTTGTTTCGCTCTTATGACATAAACACCAATGTGACTGTTAATATTGCCCGAGTTCACGGTGGTGGCGGCCCTTGTCAATGTATCGGGCCTCTATCTCCTCCAGAGAAGAAATACCTATTTAGTAATCGATGACATCAGTATGACATCATAAACGGGCGATCTACTTAAAATATAGTACTTAGAAATATCGTCCACTCATTATAACTTCGTTTGTAATGGCACCTACTGACATCGTCACTTACTTCGTAATCAAGCGTGTTATCAAGCTCGCATATAACATAATTTCAACTTAAAATGACACTTACTGACATCGTCGCTTACTTTGTAAGCAAAGGCGCACCGATTAAACGGTCTATGCTAGTTTTTAAGAGGAATGTAAGCGTGGAAATCATCCAGCTGTTCCATCAGTAAGTATATGAATATTGCTGCCCAATATCACACGATACTGACTTTTCTCCACCGCTGTTCTAATGGTCGCTATTTCGATCTGAAATATGCTACAGTGATCGGCCGTGGCATAGTGGTTAGAACACGCGATTACCATGCGGGAGATCGCAGGTCAAACCTGGTTCCAGTCATCTTAAAAGAAAAAAAAATTTGTTCTTTCATTGTCGGCTCCCCTCGAATGTAGTTGACAGCTACTTCGCAGTATTAAGCGTCGATTCAATCGTCGTGTCTAGTAAGAGCTTCTTAAACAATGACGTTCGCATTCGTCGATAAACAAGTAGGTGCCGTTAGTTGTGAATCTTAAAATAGAAAGCGTGTTAATTCACAACAACGCGAGAAGCTATCACATACCTCATTAATGGGGTGCAAAGGGAAATTAAGTTTTTTTTAAGTTTTTTTAGATCCGATAGCCAGATCGATAGTAGGAATTTCATATCCTCCAAAAATATACCACAGCCCGCTCTTTCTCTAAATTTCGAATCGTCCGTGATAATAAGGATGACATCCTCACAAAGTGTAGGGCATTATCATTACCATCATAGTAGGATCTATACGGGCTGTTAAGCACAGGACATATAACACTCCGATTTCAGTCAAAGGGCTTGTATTCCTTTAGCCAAATCGTGTTTATGAGCTGATGCATGCATGTTGCCGCCTCATCGTAACCCGCCCTATAAAAGCTCTGCCGATAGTCGGTCGGCACTCTCAACTTTATTGCCTTAAAGCCGTGAAATTGCCGTACTGGAATCATTTTGGCACGCTGGTTGGAGTGATTCCGTCACTTGTGATGCCTTCGGGAACGAGCTGAGTAATACTGTCGGCAAATACGGCAGAAATACTAGAACAAACCGTCACAATCTACGTGGACAATCCAGCGGCTTTAAAAGCTTTGGAATCAAAACTATTAAAGTCTAAGCCGGTGCATAGATGCAGAATGGCGATTGAACACTGCGAGGAAATAGTGGTTGACTCTGACGGGTCCCTGACGCAGTGACATATTAGGGAACAAAATGGCGGATGAATTACCATTGAGAGGCTCATCCCTTAAACCGGACCAATTCGATAAATTAGTGCAGCTACCTATATGTAACATCCACGTTTTGAACCGGCACACAGTTGCACCGCCCCATACATTTCTTGGAAAAAAATAGAAGGAGTGGTCGTACAGCAATGAATTTTGCAGAAACACTTCTCTGGGCTAAATTAAGAAATTTTGAAAAAATCTTTGAAACCCGCCTACTACCACACCCACCTTTCATATAACTGCACTTGCCAAAATTTTTTTTTTTGGACCTAGGTACGCGAAATTCGGGACATTCATAATTGAGTTTTCCTTATGAAAAAAATTTAAACATATTGGGGATGCCACGCCTACTTTAGATTTTACGCCCATTGAAAGTTGTAGATGTTAGGTGTTTTTCTTCCCTGTCTAGAATCATATGGAAATTTCATATAAGTTAAGAAATGTTAAATTTTATTCAAAAGTTAAACATGTTTTCTCTCCATACAAAAGAAGAGAATATCCCCAACAACCCTCCTCGAAGGATATTAGCCTTAAAATACACCGAAAATATCGCACAAATACATGCATTAAAATCGATATTACTAAAAGGGGCGGTATTTGGCGGTCAATTTTTTTTTCTTAATTGAAAGTACAGACTTGGACCTTACATTTTTTTGTAGTTAGAGGGCTAAGCAAGGCAAAGCACATAAATTTTTTTTCCATCAAAAAGTGAAAAGTTGATATTTTTTAGTATAATTTTTGATAATTTATAATTATTAGTTTACTTTTCCAATTTTAATCAAATTTTTTTTTATAATAAAGTAAGTGCTATATTTTCATTAAAAAATAAAACAAAAGCCATAGATATAAACTTACACATAAAAAAATTTCTTTATTTGGACAATAATTTTAATCTAATTTCATTGAATAAATTTCCGTTGACTTGTGTTAGTTTTTTTAACTACAAAATATCACTTTTCATAAAAAACTTTGTTGAATTATTCTTATCCAAATATTTCTTTACAAAACCACATCATTAAAATTTTGAAATTGCATAGTTGAAAAGCAGTATTTTTTCCACAGAAATGCCACTGTGCGCATATATAGCGCTTGGGGAACGAGGAAATAGTGGTTGACCCTGCCGGGTCCCTGACACAGTGACATACTAGGGAACGAAATGGCGGATGGATTACCTTTGAGAGGCTCATCCCTTGAATCCAACCAATCCGATAAATCAGTGCAGCTACCTTCATGTCGGATCTACGTTTTAAACCGGCATATATAGCGCTTGGGGAACGTATTCAAGGAACACCGCACTGAATGCATAATATCACGGAATATCTGGCTTTAACTGGATGCACGACGAACTAGAAGCTGGATAGGAAGGTTTTTAAATGGCAGAATACTATGACTTCAGAGCCCTTACATCGAATTGTCATATACATTTCTTTCATCGTCGATCTTTCATCGTGGGTTCCCAGAAATGTCGAGCGAATCGTCATGTCTAGTAAAAGCTTCTCAAACAGCTGACGTTCGCTTTCGTCTATGAAGAGGAGGTGCCGTTATGTGAGTCTTAAAATGGAGAGCGTGTTATTTCACAATAAAACAAGAAGCTATCTCATACCTAATTCATGGGGTGCAAAGAGAATTTACGTGAAGTAAAGTTTAAGTTAATGTCTTACATGGAGTCACGAGTTTACACAACAAATTAAGATAAAATGGCTGTTATTAGAAAAATTTGCCTTATATTCTATAGTAAAGCATTGCCAAACTTGCTGGTAGGGTAGTTTTGACTTAACTGCCACACCGTGTTTTGTACGCATTTTGTGGCAAGTAAGTCAAAATGACACTTATGTTAATTTTTTTAACTGCCAAAAATTTACAGTTTTCTGATTATAAACAAAAGCACCCTTTCGTCTGATCTATTGTTTTGATTTATACTAGGAACTCACATACATACACACTGTTTTTTTTTTAAACCAAGAGAGAGTTATAAAGAGAATGAGAGAATTAAAGAAAGGCTGAGAGCATTCTAACAAAAACAAACTACATACATAGTTTTCGTTAGCAACAGTTGCAAAAAAAATATTGTGGCTGTTAAATGAAATATTATCAATGAATATGGGAAAATAATTCCAAATATTTGTGGCAGCTAACTTAAATTGCCACGTATGAAATTGACACTTAAACAAGTACATTTCATACGAAATTTAAGAAATGAGTGAAATTTTGTGGTTTTTCGCAGGTATCACAAATTGTCAGCTCAAAGAGTGGCAGTTAAGTCAAAACTACTGTATATTATATACAAATAGCGCCATAGCCATCGTAGCAAAAACAGAACTTCCAATATCACAATTGTTAAAACCAAAAAAAAAAATAAAAAGTTTAATACAAAAGTCCTGAAAGAAACGTAAAAAGTAACTGTTGCTATTTTTCTCCAATCAATATCCGGAGATTGGAAAAACATAACGCCCCCTCGTATAGCCCCCAAACACCAACCAAAACCGTCCTTAATAATGTTGTTGCTTTACACTACTCTTTGAAATGTATTTGTCGTTCCTCTCTTCGTTTTCCGTTCTTAAGAATTTATGTTTCTTCTTCTTTTTCTCCTTTTGGACGTTAATTGTTTGTTCGTGTTGTACGTTGCCGTGTTATAACGAAAAATCTTTCGCTAATCGGACAAAATCGTTAATGCGAATTATGTTTTTCTGCTGTTTTCGCTTCACTCTTCTTCTTTACGTCTTTACAAGCATCCATCGTCTTCTATTCGTACCCTACCATCAGATGTTTTTTTTTTTTGGGTTTTTTTAGTTTGTTGTACGTTTTCGATTATGTTCTTGCGTTGCGTTGAAATTTCATATCGTTGTAACAGCACCATTATAACCAACATAAACTTCTCTTGTCGTTTCTAGCGCATTCATGAGGGTATTGTTGTCTATATTGCTCTACGTTGCTCCGCTTTTTAGGGGGGAGCCATAATAAAAGCAAATTCCCCTTCCCCTTTGTGTTGACAGGATAAGCAACAACTTAATACCTGGCACGAGATATCCCATCTTACAAGTTTATGCGCCACACGATTCGTCCCCAAGAAAATACCAACGGTGACCATTATTTATTTTGGGATTCGTCTCGGAGTGGAATTTGAAATTGGATTTAGAGGATTTGTGCTTGAAGTTTATAGAAAGGTGTGCAAGATGATATAAAAACTTTTTGATCAAATTAAAGACATTGTGGGGAATTTCTCGATATTTCTTAAAATTTAAGTCTTTGTGACCGGTTTTTATGTATGCATAAAAATGGTAGAGCTTTTTTTTGGAGATATGTATGTAAAATAGACATGAGTTAAAATGGAGAAGTTTTTGTACAAAGTACTGGACATGTGGACAGTTTAGTTCATGAGCCAGATACAATATCGTTATAATATAATGTAAGTGATGTTGTGAAAAGTTAACTGATTACACTATCTTTAAATTGAAATTGACAGTTTATTGCGGCAACACTAAGCTTAGCACAGTGCTAATAATTCTACACAGATCCAGCTAATTTAAGGATATACAAACGTCTAGCAAATTTAAATTCAAAAACTTGAACTAGCGAAGTCATTTTTTATTTGGTATTTTTAAAGGAAAATCAACTAGCACAGAACTAATCCTATGTTTGATCCCTGGCGCATAGGGACCGGTCCTAGTACTAACTAAAATATATAAAGGAAACACGTCACTTTAACATGACCCTGTCAGTGGGAGTGTAAACTAACACCTAACGACATAGCTTTGACCCGTGTCCGTGTATGACCCACAGTACCTGTCTAAGGACTAACGTCAGAGAACATCACTCAGACTACTCCTTAAAACATTTCCTGTGTCCGTTCTATAGGATTCATATAAGGACCAATCTCGTACTTCTCAGAAATGCTATACATCAGTCAAATTGACATATCTTTAACACTTTAAAACCAGTTTAGTGACACGACCTTTTTTTACCAATCTCTGAACAGTTACTTTACAATAGACACCTTATATCCCGAAGGCTATATTTATATTTTACCGGCCGTGGCATAGTAGTTAGAACACGCGACTACCATGTGGGAGATCACAGGTTCCACTCCTGGCTCCAGTCATCTTAAAAAGAAAAAAAAAATTTTTTTCTTTCATTGTCGGCTCCCCTCGAATGTTGTCGACAGCAACTTCGCAGTATTAGTGTCGAGTCAATCGGCGTGTCTAGTAAGAGCTTCTCAAACAGTGACGTTTGCATTCGTCGAAAAAAAGTAGATGCCGTTAGTTGTAAACCTAAAAATAGAAAGCGTGTTAATTCACAACAACGCGAGAAGTTATCCCATACCTCATTCATGGGGTGTAAAGGGAAATTAAGTAAGTATATTTATAAATTGAAACAATTTATAGCTATATTATCAACAGATTTTGAAACTCTTAAAAATGTTCTGATACAACATTTTGAACTACTGTTTATATATGTCAAAATATTCTTCTTCTTCTTATTTGGCAGCAGTAACAGAAGTTCGTTCAGCACTAGCTGCACGTAAAAAAGAATTCCAAGAGCTTTCGTAATTTGCGCTCCGTAGATAGTTCGTGACAACAAGTTTAGAGAACAGCTTTTTTTGAAAACGCTTTATTATAAACAAAAAGTACTTTTATTGTATCAAAACAGTACTTTTGTTTTTGAAAAAGTACTTCTTTTGTTTCAAAAAATACTCTTTTGGTATATTAAAAGTATATTTATTGCATCAATAAGTACTTTTATTGTACAAAAACATCTTCTGTATCAAAATCTAATATTAGGTGTCAAATAGAACTTTTAGTGGCCGAAAAAATAAATTCTATTCTACCCAAAAGTACTTTCAATGTATCAAAAAGTACTTTTATCGTACACAACATGAGGTTTAGGTAAAACTGAAAGCATTTGTATTGTACCATAAAGAACGATTTATTGTACCAAAAAATAATGTTTTGTTCAAAAAAGTAAATTTTATGTACGAAAAGAACTTTTATCGTAGAAATAAGTAAAATTTACTGTACACAAAAAGTACAGTTTATTGTACCAATGTGTATTATTATTGTATAAATAGTACCAAAAAGTACATTCCTGCACAAAAAACGGTATTTGCTGTATCAAATATTAAAATTTATTATACCAAAAAGTACATTTATTGTGCCAAAAAGTACTTTCATGGTGTGTAAAGTTCTTTCTTAAAAGTATATTTTTTTTAAAGCACTTTATTCTGCCAAAAACTAAAATTTATTGCACCAAAAAGTACAATCTATTGTACCAAAAAGTAAAATGTATTGTACCAAACAACACATTTATTGTATCAAAAGAAACAAGTTACTTTACCAAAAAGTTCAATTTTTTGTACTACTTTATTACAACAAAAAGTACTTTCAATGTACCACAAAGTACATTTATTGCACAAAAATCGGCATTTTTTGTACCATTTTTAGTATTTTACCAAAAATTACTTTTATTTTACACAAAAAGTGAGTTTATTGTACCAGAAAGTACATTTATTGTCTCAAAAAAGTACTTTAATGGTGCCAAAAATTATTTCTATTGTGTTAAAAAACCTTTTTTTATTAAAAGATACTTCCATTGTACCAAAAGGTACAATTATATGCACCAAAAAGTACAATCTATTGTACCAAAAAGTAAAATTTATTGTACTAAACAGTACATGTATTGTATCAAAAGAAAAAAGTTGCTGTACACAAAAAGTGAGTTTATTGTACCAGAAAGAACATTTATTGTACCAAAAATTGTGCCAGAAGTTATTTCCATTGTATTAAAAGTACTTTTTCATCAACAAGTACTTGTATTTTACCAAAAACTACAATTTATTGCACCAAGAGTACAATCTATTGTACCAAAAACTAAAATTTATTGTACCAAACAGTACATTTATTATAACAAAAGAAACAAGTTATTGTACCAAAATGTACAATCTACTGTACCAAATAGTCTATCTACTGTACAAAAAAGTACTTTAAAGGTGCCAAAAGTTATTTCTATTCTATTAAAAGTACTTTTTTTTATCAAAAAGTACTTTAATTGTACCAAAAAGTAGAAGTTATTGTACCAAAAAGTACAATCTATTGTACCAAAATGTGTAATTTATTGTACCAAACAATATATGTATTGTATCAAAAGACACAGAACAGTTACTGTACCAAAATATAAAATCTATTGTAGCGAATAATACGATTTATTACATTCAATGTACCAAAAAGTACTTTGAATGATTTGTACTAAAAAGTACTATTATTGCACCAGAAAGTACATTTATTATACCAAAAAGAACTTTTTATTAAAAGTACTTTTTTTATCAACGAGTACTTGTATTTTACCAAAAACTAAAATTTATTGCACCAAACAAAACATTTATTATAACAAAAAATATTATATTATAACCAAAAATGCTGTCAATTTACCAAAAAGTACTTTTATTGCACAAAACTTGACATTTGCTGTACCAAATATTAAAATGCATTGGTCCAAAAACAAATTTTATTGTACACAAAAAGTAATTTTATTGCACCAGAAAATACAGTAAAAATTTTTATTATAACCATAAGTACTTTCAATGTACCAAAAAGTACTTTTATTGCACAAAAATCTACATTTGCTGTATCAAATATTAAAATTTATTGTACTAAAAAGTACTTTTTTGTACCAGAAAGAACATTTATTGTACCTGAAAGTACTTTAGTGGTGCCAAAAATTCTTAAAAGTTCCTTTCTTTATTAAAAAAAAAGTACTTGTATTTTACCCAAAACGTACAATTTATTGTACCAAACAATACATTTCTTGTATCAAAAGAAAAAAAGTTATTGTACCAAAAAGTACAATTTATTGTATCAATTAGTACGATTTATTATTATAAAAAGTACTTTCAATGTATCAAAAAGTACCAAAATGTACAATCTATTGTACAAAAAGTAATTTTAATGTACCAAAATGTACTTGTGTTGTGCCGAAAAGTTCTTTTATTGCGCCAAAAAATACATTTAAAGTATTAACAATAAATGTTATTTTTCCGAAAATTAAATTCATTGTACAATTGTAAAAGTACAATTAATTGTACCAAAAAATAATTTCAATGTACTAAAAAGTGATATCATTGTTCCACAAAACTGATTTTATTGAACTAAAATGTACAACAATGCACTAAAAAAAACCTTTAATTGTGGCAAAAAGTTCTTTAATTGTGTCAACAGATAATTTTATTGCACAAACAAGTAGTTTTATTATATCGGAAAGTACTTCACTTGTGCCAAAAAATATTTTTATTGTATTGCAAAGTATTTCTATTTTACCAAAAATTTCTGTTGTTGTAGCAAAAACAAGAAGTGCAATGATATTATCTTAACTTCTTGATATTTTTAAGATTTTGCTTAAAAATACAAAAATCTCTTTTTGATACAGAAAAGAACTTTCATTGTACCAAAAAGTACAATCTTTTGTACCAAAAATAAATTTATTGTACCGACAATTCTTTGGTTGTAAAAAATTACCAAGACTTGCAAACTAACTTTAATCGCCTAATTTGCGACATATCGGTGGCAAAGCTGGAATATGTAATCAAAATTTGGACTATCCAAATAAACCTTATGAGTTGAAAAAGTAAATGTCAGGGAATGTTCTTTTGGGTTGTAATAAGCATTAATAATTTAATAAATTAATAATTTAATGGCTATACGATTTTTATTGGTCAAGGTGGATTTTATATTTAAAAAATGCAAAAATGCCCATTTTTTACCGTTAACCTATAGGTTGAAGGACATGAGCTCACCTAATTGTTTTGATAACTGCAGTGAGTGTTGCCTTAATAAGACAGAAAACGTGATGACCATTAAATTATTATGGCAGCCCACATGACAATAAAAATGATGCAGAAGTTCTTAGTTTTGGGGCTACTTTCACGTGCAATTCTCAGAATTCAGTCCCAAAATCATGTGTTGTATTGTGACGTCACCTTAACGAACTTTAATACCACACATATATATTACTACTGCCTTTTTTTTCATTTCATATATTCTATGTACTAGTTTAATAGTCGGGTTGTCTAAATAAAATTATAATACAAATTAGCTCGCTATCGCGACTATTAAACCAAAGTAAAAAAAAAATTCCCTTTACACCCTATGAATGTGAATTAACAAGCTTTTTATTTTCAGTTTCGCAACTAACGGCATCTATTTTTTTACAACAAATGTGAACGCCACTGCTTAGGAAGCTTTTTACTAGACATGCCTATTGACTAGACATTATACTGCAAAGTTGCTGACGACAACATCGAAGGGGTCGGCAATGAAAGCAAAATATAGATGACTGGATCCAGGAGTCGAACCTGGGATCTCTCGCATGGTAGTCGCGTGTTCTAACCATATTGCCACTGCCGGTCCTAACCAAAGTGTAAGCGATGAAAATTATGGCCATGACATGTATTTTGGCTAAACTAAAGCATTTTCATAACTAAGCTAAGCTAATTGTTTCTTTTATACTAGATGTAAAACTATCAATTTCATTGCCAAATAAAAAAATTACATTCGTCATAATAACCTTAGAGTTACATCTGTTTCCTCCCCCCCCCCCCCCCCCCCATCTCCACCAAGTGTCTACTATATTTTAATATGATATTTGTTGTTTTTCACAACTTACTAAGCTCTGGAAAATTCTGGGTATGCCTTCATTACCATAGCCCCCCCTACTGACCATTGTTGCTGCTGCTACATCGACCGTACTAATGTAGAATATTAGGAATGGGTCCCAAAAGACTTTAATCGATAATTTTATTTGCGTAGACGTCGTAACTGCTGCCTTCTGCTACATACCATTCCCACATCGATTACTCTGTATTTGACGATGCAAACTTCATTAAAAAGTTTGCCTATCAATTTTGAGCTTAGACTTCATTAACAGCCGTATATATACAATATTTTTAGCTAAGTGGCTAAGCAATCTCACGGGTTTTTGGTTATTGGAATACACAATAAGTTATTACCTAAAGTAAAGTAGAGCCATAGAAATGAGAAAACTCTTCGGCATACTATAAATAGATAAAATAATTTTAAATTTAGTTGGGACTAACATAAATTTTACCTATTCTAAGTTGTGTTGCCGTCCTCCCATATAGTTTTGCAAATAACTAATTGAAAAGAAAGCTACATTTACATTATGATTTCTATAAGAGAAGTTTTTCATCCAATGACATTTCTTTTTGGTACAATAAAAGTACTATTTGATACATTAAAATTACTTAAAGTACTTTTTAATTATTTGAAATTACTTTTTGGGGTAATGAAAATACTTTTTGTTATTAAAAGTATTATTTGTACCAGAAAAGTACTTTTTTACACAAAAAAAGTACATTTCGATAAAAGCAAACTGACTAAATTATTCTTTGGTATAATAAATGTACTCCTTTCGAAACAATAAAAAAGTTGTTTGTACATTAAAATTACTTTTTTTTATATAAAAAAGTACATTTTGGAATTATAATAGTAATCTATATATATAAAAGGCTTGGGTGACTGACTGATCACTTCACAGCCCAAACGGCTAAAGCTAGAACAGTGAGATATTTGAAAATTCGGACTGCAAGAGGGTAAAATAGGCGGTGCCCGGACATAACTCCCACGGACATAATCCCCAAAATGATTTTGGGGCCTATGTCCGCCACGCTCTGCGGACATAACCCCCAATTTGCATTTGGGATTATGTCCGCGGGACATAGCGGGCTTATGTCCGTGTGTGGTTATGTCACGGCACCAGAATAGGCGTGGCACCGCCCCATACAACACGATTTTTGAAATGGCTGTATATTTTAAACTATTATAGGTACAAAGTCGAGATTTGGAACGTTTATCGGACGTACAAGATTCTATGTTTCTGAAAAGAGGGCGGTGACACGCCCTTTTTTTTAAAAAAAATTAGATTGGCCATATAAATGGACCAATTGCAATAATATTTTCCTTGTGTGATACAATCCATAAGATCTATGTTATAGCATACAGGAAAATATAATTAGCCAAAGGGGCGTGGCACCGCCCACACAAACCGAATGTTTAATCGGTCATATCTCAAGAGCCATTAGAGGTAGGAAGGTGAGGTGACATTTGCTACATATGTTACTGATACAAAGAGGATTTCGTCTTGCTGGAAAATGGGCGGTGGCACGCCCGTTTTGAAAAAATCGTTATCTGGGCGAAATAAATGGACCAATTGCAATGAAATTTTCTTTGTGTTATACTATTCATAAGACCTCTATCATAGGCTAAATGAAGACATATCTTGGACATAAATGGACCAATTGCAAAGGGGCGTAGCACCGCCCACATAAACCGAATGTGTAATCGGTCATATCTCAGGAGCCATTAGAGGTAGGAAGGTGAGGTGAGATTTGCTACATATGTTACTGATACAAAGAGGATTTCGTCTCGTGGGAAAATGGGCGGTGCCACGCCCGTTTTGAAAAAATCGTTATCTGGGCGAAATAAATGGAAAAATTGCAATGAAATTTTCTTTGTGTGATACTATTCATAAGACCTCTATCATAGGCTAAATGAAGACATAATTAGACAAAGGAGCGTGGTACCACCCACACAAACCAAAATTTCAATCGGTCATACTTCAGGAGCCAGGTAAGAATATGATATTTACTACACATGTAAATGATACCTAAGGGATTACGCGTCGCTGGGAAATGGGTGGTGCCACGCCCCTTTTGGAAAAATTGTTATGTCGGTCATATTAATAGAACGATTGTATTAACATTTCTACAGTCTTGCTTACTGGCTGTATATAGGATGAAGAAATTTAGGGTGGTTGTTTTCCTTTTTGAATAAACGTCAGCTAAGAATGGATTTTTGGAAATTCGTACTTTAAGGGGTAATTACCAATAAGGGATACAAATGTTACTATCCAGAGACCAAAAGGCTTATGATATAATCATGAATCAGAACAGAGCAAGGAGGTTTTCGAAATTCTTATCTTTTAGGGGTAAAAAGGCCAAAAAGGGGTTAAACTGCTACTAAACGGCTAGAAGTATAGTCGCAAAAATATTTTAGGTGTGCGATGTGAAGAAATTCCTTCTTTAAAAAACCGACAAAGGGATAAAACTGGTACTATGACCCAGACCAAATGCCTAAAGCTATAATCGTATATGGGGTATGTTTCCTATAGCATTAGAGGGGCTACCAGTTCATTTGAGTTGTGTGATACGAGTTTATCTTTTGAATTAATAATAAGCCACTCTCCTTAAGCAAAATTGATTATTATCTAAACTCAAAGAAAAGAAAAAACAAGAAACAAGGCATGTCTCAAGTGTTACATACATGTTATATACATTTTTCTTTCACTGCCGCTCTCTCGATGTTTTCAACAGAAACTTAGCAGTATAGCGTCGAGTCAATCGGCATGTCTAGCAATACACATGTAGAGCAGGAAATTATACGCTCCACTATATTTCGATGCTGATGTACTTAAAGGTTCACAATCCAAAAACCGAATATGAGGAATGAGAAAGAATCAAAAACTATACTTTTACATCCCAACAACAAGAAAATTGTATTTAGTTAAGTTTATGTTTTTTTGATTTTTAACATTTAGGGGTGATTATGGAATTAAACACAGTGGTTTTTAAATATGAAATAAAACTTTTTTTTTTTAAAACAAAAAGCAAAATTTAAAATAAAAAAACACTTGTCATAATGCGTATGACCTCTCTTATTTTGAATAAACTCAAAAAACGCCTTTCGGTCATACTATTTATCAGGGTTTTTGGGGTTGAACTTTCTATTACTACCGATTTTAGCTCTGCAACGCTATTGTATTGGAGTACATTTTATGAACAAGTATGCCCCACACATTTTTAGTAGGGTTCTTGTCATGGAAACACGATGGCCCCTCTAAGACTTCAAAGTTTTCTAACCGAACCCAACCGTTTGTTTCCTTTCTGAGTGAGTAGACGCAATCTTTTGCTGAGGAAATGTAATTTATCTCCTGCTTTCGCCTGCAAGAAGGGCAATAAATTAATTTCCGGTAGGTCTCATCGGAGTTCATACTCTTCGGAGTAATGCGAAAGCTTGGAAAGGCCAGCCCAAAAATTTATTTTGCAGAGAATCCACCCCAAATCAGACGGGACCAACCCGAACGGCCCCACACAAACCTGACGATTTTAATTGCTACTGGAGGGATCTGTATGCCCCCCACATTTTCAATAGGGTTCATGTCATGGAAACACGCTGGCCCCTCAAAGACTTCAATGTTTTCTGACCGAATAAAACCATTGTTTCCTTACAATATTGTTTGCCTTACGTTGTTGTAATGTGTACATAAGCATTGGTCCCTTTTCTTATCTATTTTTACATTCCCGGAACGATCGAGTAAATGTGTGTACCTATCTTCCTATGCACAATACAACAACGTACGAAAATACTAAATTTTGTTTGATTGTGTGGAACAACAACAAGTAATAGGATCTATTAATACAAAATATGAGTAAATAACAGAACAAACACCTATCACCCGTTTACGGAATACAAAGCTGCATTCGATACTACGATATGAGTTTGGTATCCCCGCGAAGCTGATACGACTTTGCGAACTAGCACGACTGACACGAAGTCTTCAGTGAAAATAATAATAAGCAAAATCTAACATAAATCTAACATAGCCATTTTCTGCCAAGCTAGGCTTTAGACAAGGCGATAGTCTGTTCTGCGATCTCTTTAACATCGTAATGGAGATGATCATGCGAAAGACTGCAGTGAACAGTACTGGTACCATCTTTAACAAAAGTCACATGCTGCTCGCGTATGCCGATGATATAAATATCATTGGCCGGGGACTGCGAGATGTTACTGCGTCCTTTTCGAGGATTGGGAAGCAGTCTGCAGAAGTGGTTCTGGTGATAAATAAGTACACGAGTTATTTGTTTCAACGAACAAAGAGTCCACTCGTCTGGGATGCAGCGTAAACGTTGACAACAATAACTTTGAAGTGGTAGATGTTTTTATCTACCTTGGCTCCGCCATATTCAACAATAATAATGGTAGCCTGGAAGTCAAGTGACGAGTATTGACCGCAAACCGCTGCTACTATGCGCTAAGGAAGTGATTTGATAGCAGAGCCCTCTCTCGAAGAGCAATGATCACACTGTACCAGACTCTGATCCTCTGGTCCTGCTCTACAGCATAGAATCCTGGGTAATGACACAAGCGGATCAATCTATTCTGGGAGTCTTCGAGAGAAAAATACTTCGCAAAACTTTGTCCTGTTATAGCCTTTACTAAGTACAGAATTTGGGTACGATCCCGTTGGGTGTATTGATAGTATTACTCGATTTCTAAAGTGGGCGAAATGATGTATTTGTATGGGAGGTACCAGAAGGGGTGGGGCCATGTAGCCCATTTGCAATACCGTAAGTAGTTTTGGGGAAATATTAACTCTTGCAAAATTTCAAAACATTTGGTTGCGTCTTTCAAAAGTTATCGTACGTACCAGCCGGACAGCCAGACAGACAGACAAACGGACATGGCTGAAACGGCTTAAAAAGTCATGGATCGAATTTGGTTCAAAGAAACCTAGGGACTAAAGTGACTCCTTCTATGTGTTACACTTATGGGTTGTAACAAATGATATATATCCTCGTCCCTAAGGGTGATGGTAAAATTATTTGTAAAATACATTTCGGACAGTTTATGTCTTCGGAGAACTATATTAAAATTTTCAGGGGAATATTTTATGGGAAAATTTTAACCCTGGTTTCTGACCCATTTTCCAATAAGAGGAATACTTGCCGCTTTATTTAATTGACAAAACTTCGCAGAATCCTCTATGCAAATACAGAATCATCGTTTTGTAAAACTCTCTCAACCGCAGCGCGCGGTCTTCTTCACAAAAATGATCCATAATGACAAAATTCCCAAAAGCCAGGCTTCATACTGGCATATTCCCCGTGCCCCTCTGACTAGTCATCTAAACAAATAAAAACTTCCTTTTGAGACACCCTGTTTGGTCATTTTGACATTCCCATTTTCACACAGCATCATTACGATGCTCGATAAAATCGTTTTCTCTCTGACCCTCCTGCCTACTTATGTATGCCTACGCTCGTATCGATATACATACGAACATAGTCATTGTATTTTTATATGGGATGTTGTTAAAGCGTTCACGTAATTTGAGTTTTATATATAGTTTTTGATGGCCATTAAATGTGCGAAGCATAGGTTTGCAGCCAAACGAGACCATATTCGATTTGATGGCAACTGTTACACATCCGCTGCCACCACCTCTGGCATCAATATAAAGTTTCCATGATGGTCGTAAAAAACGTACGAACTGCGTTAAAAGTCTGAAACACCACCAGTTGCTAAATTGAACTATAACTGCAAAGCAAAGTAAAAAAAAAACAAAAAAAACTACACTAAAAAGATGGAAATATAAAAAATGGCAGCATAAACTTGGTATATAAATGTACTAGACCGACTCAAGTTTTGCACTGGATAAAAAATACACACACTAATTGGCATAAGATTACCTATATAATATTGAATATTCTTTATAGGTATATTCTATACATTGTGGTGGTTTTTACCAATGACTTTTAACACATGGATCATGGAAAGGAAAGGACAAGAGGTCACTGCATGATGTGATTAAGCCATGTGTAGATTTGTTAGAGCAAATGATAGACAATGATTTAAAAATGAGGTACAAAGTATTGAAGCTATTTAAATTTGTTCTGATTATAGGAAAAAAAAAGCGAATCAATTACATAGTAAAACACATGATTTGGGACTCAATTCTGAGAACTGCACGTGAAAGTAGAATCAAAAGATGAAGTTCTGCATTACTCGTTTTGTCAAGTTACATGCCATAATAATATAATATCGATTAGTATCGTATAGGGGAATTTGTCACGTTTTAGGCTCTTTTAATCTATCCTCTCTCACCACCACCACTTTTACTAATGAAATCGTAGACAACCAGAAACCTGATAACATCCCCCCTCCTTACCGTAGGCGTATCAGAAATGTTGTGATGAAATATTATCCATACGCCTTAGTGTCATTTGCATCTTAATGAAGCAATTTTAGTCAAAATAACCCAATACACACACACACAACACAACTCAGTCTAAAATACCCATTGTATGTATAGAATATAATGTATAGAATATAACATACCAACACACACACACATGTAGTATCACATATTCAGATTTAATAGTGTGTATATGAAAAATCAACTGTTTTACAAACAAACAAACGACAATAACAAAATATAGTCTTCCTTTTTCTGCTTTTTGCTTTTGGGCAACTCTCGATTTTCATCGTATCGTATAACTTAAAAATCCATTACTTATTTCTATCAAGGAATCATCCCCTATTATACTTTAACCCCCATGCCCCGCAGACGATGTTGCACACCATGTACCCAGTCATCGCGCGCTGTCATATCACTAAAGTCACGTAAATGTATATTTACTGTCATGAAACTGTCAGACGTTTGCCATTCTGTCACATAAAACCCTTCGTAGTCTTTAAATAACCCTTTAACAAATTTTGGCCCTAACATCAACAACAAAAAGTAAAGAAAACTGAAATATATTACCCTATTTTCTGTGACTATTTGAATCAGGGATGAGCAGCAAGTATAGAGTAAAGTACTTTTTGGGGCAAAACATAAAAGTAAAGATTAATATTTTGACACGTGAAAAAGTTGATGGACATGTGACAGCTAGACAGGCTGCTTTAACTTGAAGGCTGGTTGTTTGTCGAAACAAATTAGAGCAAAATATGGAACATAATTGGTTCGGTAGGCAAAAGTTTGCCATATAAAGCATCAGCTCACCTGAACCGACTGTGGCATAGTGGTTAGAGCACGCGACTACCATGCGGGAGTTCCGTGGTTCGATTCCCGGCTCCAGTCATATACATTTTTCTTTCATTACCGCCTCCTCGATGTTGTCGACAGCACCTACGCAGTATATGAGTCGAGATAATTGGCATGTCTAGTAAAAGCTTCTAGAACAGTGTCTTCGGCATTCGTCGATAAAAAAAGTTGGTGTCGTTTGTTGTGCACCTAAAATAGAACGCGTGTTAATTCGCAACAACACCAGAAGCATCCCACATCTCATTCATTGGGTGTAAAGGGAAATTATTTTTTTTTTTACCTATAAGAATATGAGGTTTCTTTCAAGTTTTTGAAAAGTTTTTTTTATCGTAAATTTGAAAAATTCGCTTAGTGCCCATTAAAACTATGGTATATTTATCTATTTGTTTCTGATGCATTTCAAATGTGTCAATTGTATGGCGGACTGAATGCTTTTCTATGTGAAGAGCGTTAATACTTTAAGTGTCCTTGATATTATACCCTTCACCACGCGCATGAACAGAGTGAAGGGTATATAAATTTTGTTCTTCCATTTGTAACGCCCATAAGGCAGCGTGTTAGGTATGACAAAGGTATGATTTAAAGGTTACGTATGTCTGTCCCCGCGATTACAGCCGCAGTTTAAGAGATATCGAGCAAATTTGGAATGCAAGCTTCTATCCTCAAAGCGGAGGTTAAGTTCTAAGATGAGCCCGATCGGTCAAAAACTACTCCCACCTCTCATACAAACTCCCCCTTTTTGGGGTCTGTCCCTGCGATTACAGCCGTAATGTAAGGGAAATCAAGCTGAATTTGTATGTTAGCTTCCCTACACTAAGCGGAGATTGAGTAGTAATATAAGACCGACCGGTAAAAAACTACTCCCATCTCCCATACAAAATCCCTCTTTTTGGGGTGTCCGTAAGTCAGTCCCCGCTATTACAGCAGTAATTTTGTTGCCCTAAATGGAGTATGAGTTCTAATATGACCCCGATCGGTCAAAAACTACTCCCACCTCCCATACAAACTCCCCCTTTTTGGAGTCTATCCCTACGATTACAGCTGTAGTTTAAGGGCCAGCTTCCCTTCACTAAGCGGAGGCTGAGTAGTTAGATTAGACCGATCGGTCAAAAACTACTCCACCTCTCATGCAAAATTAATCTTTTTGGGGGTGTCCGTATGTCAGTCCCCGCGATTACAGCAGTAATTTAAGAGCAATCAAGCTGAAATATTGTATGTAAGCTTCCCTTCCCTAAGCGGAGGTGAAGTATTTAGATGAGACCGATCGGTCAAAAAACTACTTTCACCTCCCATACAAACTCTCCCTTTTTGGGGCCCGTCCCTGCGCTTGCCGCCGTATTTTAGAGGTATATATCAGACATTTTGTACGCAAGATCCAATCTCTAAGCGGAGGCTACTTTTTGAGATGAGCAAGGTCGGTCAAAAACTAGTCCCACCTCCTATAAAAGCTCCCCTTTTTTGGGGAGTCCGCCTAACTGCCCCCGCAATTACAGTCGTAAGTTAGGAAATAACGAGCTGAAATTTGACATGCAAGCTTTAATCCTATAATAGGAGCTTACGTTGTGAGATGAGCAATATCAGACGAATACTTCTCCCACCTTCCATACAAACTACCCCTTTTTGGGGGTGTCCATCTGTATGTCCCTGTGGCTTATCAGCTTTCGAAAATTGGTATGTAAACTTCTGTCCAGAAACAGAGGTTAAGTTCTAAGGTAAGCAAGATCGCAAAATACAAATGTACCTTTTCCGCCCACTTTAGAGATGAAGCAATAATATAAACAATTCCAACGTGATCGTACCCAAATTCTTTATTTAGTAAAGCTATAGCAGGATGCAGTTTTGAAGAAAAAAACAGAAGTGTAGCCACGCCCCATCTTGTACCTCCCATACACATCTGGTACAGCCCACTTTCGAAATCGATTAATATTATTAATAGATCTAACGCGATCGTGCCCAAATTCTGTATTTAGTAAAGCTCAAGCAGACAAAGTTTTAAGAAAAAATTTAGAAGTGTAGACACGCCCCTTCTGGTACAATCGATTAATATTATGAATAGATTTAACGCGATCGTGACCAAATTCTGTATTAGGTAAAGATATGGCAGGATACAGTTTTGGGGAAAAAATCTGGAAGTCTAGCCACGCTCCATCTGGTACCTTCCATACCCATCTGGTACAGCCCACTTTAGAAATCGATTAATATTATTAATATAACAGGAAAGTTTTGGAGCAAAAATTGGAAGTCTTGCCGCGCCCCTTCTGATATCTCCCATACAAATGTTCCACTCTGCCCACTTTAGAAATCGAGTAATAATATAAATATAAAACAAAATTTTATGTTTTACTGGGGGTGAGGGTATATTTATCTCGGGTTGCTCGACTGAAACTTTCTTACTGGTTATAGTGCCAAAAGGTAGTTTTATTGTACCAAAGTGTATTTTTTTAGATTTCGTTGAACCGAAGAGCATTTTTGTATACCTTAATTGTAGCAAACATTCTACTTTGTTCTTTGCACCAAAAAATACCTTTTTTGTAGATAAAGGTAAATTTTTTTTAACCGTAAAGTATACTTCGTTATAACCGAAAATACTTTTTTTTGTATCAAAAACTTATTTTGTACCAAAAATAACCTCTTTTGAACCAAAAAGTACTTTTTCAAATCAATGTTCTGAAAGGTACCTTTTTTTACTATAAAGTCCTTTTTTGTACACTTAATGTACTTTTATTGCATCAATATGCAATTCTTTTCTTACTAAAGGGTATGTTTTTCCCCAAAAAGAAATTTTTTTTCGTACCAAAGACAACTTTTTGTATCAAAAATTACTTGTACCAAAAAGTACTTTATTGTACAAAAAATCGTTTCATTTCATCAAAGAGTACTTTTATTGTACCAAAGAGTACTTTTTTGTTTCCAAAAGTACTTTTATTGTACCTAAGAGTACTTTTTCGTAACAAAACGTACTTTTATTGTCCCAGACGATTATTTATACCGACGAGCACTTACATTGCATCAAAAAGCATCTTTAGTTTTACCTTAAGGTATTTTCATTGTACTCAAATATATTTTATTGCATCAACAAGTACTGTTAAAAGTACTTTATTGTAGCAAAAATTTATGTTATACCAACAATTACTTATATGTACCAAAAAGTACCTTTATTGCACCAAAAATATCATTATTGCACGAAAAAGCATCTTTACTTTATTAAAAATTACTTACGTTGTACTTAAAATGTATTTTTATTGCAGCAACAAGTACTTTTACTTTACTTTTATTGTACTAAAAAGGACTATTGTTGTAAAAAAGTACTTTTATGGGGCAAAAAAAATTTAGTTGTACCAAAAAGTTATTTTATACCAACAAGCACTTATATTGTACCATAAAGTACTTTTATTGTATTTTAAATGTACTTTTGTTGTATCAATGGTACTTTTATTGTACTCAAAAAATGGCCAAAAGAATAGTACCAAAAAGTACTTTTATTGTACCCAAAAGTTATTTCATACAAACAAGTACTTATATTGTACCAACAAGCACTTATTTTTTACCAAAAAATACCTTTATTACACCAAAAAGTACCTTTATTTTACCTTAAAGTACTTTCATTGTATCTAAAATTTACTTTTATTGAACCAAAAAGTACACGTTTTAATTTTGTTGTACCTCAATTGTAACTTCTTTGCTCCCAAAAGTACCTGTAATTAAAAATCGATTTTGTATCAATCTTTTATTTGTACTAAAAAGGACTTTGAATGTACCAAAACGTAATTTTATTGCACCACCAAGCACTTGTATTGTACCAACAAGTACCTTTTTTGCCATAAACAACTTATATTGTACACAATATGTTTTTTGTACTGCAATTCTACTGTTAATTTACCCAAAAAGTACTATCATTGTACTTTAATTTTCTTAAGAAGTACCTTAATTGTACTAAAGGGTATTTCATCCTCAAAAATTGTATTGTACCAAATAGTACTTTTTGTATCAAAAAGTACTAGCTTGTACCAAAAAGTACTTTGTTGTACAAAAAGGTCCTTTCATTTTACTAAAAGGTCCTTTCATTTTACTAAAAAGTACTTTTTGTGTACCAAAAAGTACTTTTTTGTTTCCGAAAGTACTTTCATTGTACAAAATAGTATTTTTTTTTTGTATCAAAAAGAATTTTTATTTTACCAAAATTAATTTTTGAAGTACCAAATTGTAACTATGTTATACTTTAATTGCACCAAAAAGTACCATTATTGTACCAACGTTTATTGCAACAAAATGTATTTTTATTGCTGATATTTACATAAAAATGAAAACTCTTTTTTTAAACAATCCTATTTTACCAAAAGGAACAAGTATCGAATTTGTAGCACATTTTAGTATTACACAGTACAACAATTTTGAGAATTGCACATAAAAGTAGCCCCAAAAATAAGAACTTCTACATCATTCATTTTGTCAAGTTGGCTGCATTAATAATTTAATGTCCATCATGTTTTCAGTCTTATAAAGGCAACAATTACTGCACTTTTAGAAATATAAGTTCATAAAATGAGCTCATGTCCTTAAATCTATAGGTTGAGGGTAAACATTGGACATTTTTCAGATATAAAAATACACCTTGGGCAGAAAAATTCTAATGGCGATTGCAGCCAACTTGACAAACCGAATAATGAAGAAGTTCTAATTTTTGGGGCTACTTTCATGTGCAATTATCAAAATTGAGTCCCAAATCAATGAGCTGACAAATGTTGTACTGTGTTATGATTCCTATTAGGTTGGCTCTCATTACCATGTCACTTTAGAACTCATTTCAATACTCTTGCGTTTAAAAGAAACGGGCGTCACAACAACTACTACTGCCATCGTGGGCAAATCCTCAAATTAAAATACACCTTAAAATAAAATGTTAAACTACTCTCTATAAACTGATGCTGCACCCTTTTTTTGCCGTCACTCGGTCATGTTGTGACTGATCCTTTTTTTTTTTTTTGAGTCCACACCTTTCTTTTCGTCCTTGTCCTGACCAAGAAGTCGTTGAAAAGTTGCCTATTTAAATAGATGTTTGGGTGGCTTTTTCTTCCATTTCGTCTACGGCACCAAAACAAATGAGTCAGAAAAAATACAAAACCCTTTGTGTCAATTTCTTTACTATATAGAACCCCCATTTGAGCCACTGCCGCCGCCACAGTGAAAGCTACGCTTGTCCTATTGTCCTGTGTCTCGGGGCGGACAAATCAAAATAGAATTTAATGGTATTAACTGGGATTTAGTTTAGAAGCAGCGGCAAAACGCTGTACATTTCAAACTCACAACGACAAACTGGAATACACAAGCAAAGGAATTTTTAATTAAAATGTACAAAGCCCTAACAAACAAAAAGGAAAAGTTCAACAGCAGAAAACATAGCAGCAACATAGAAATTAAGATGTATTGGTTGGCGAACATACATTGATATAAATAAATTATACAATTTGTACAAATGTCGGCCATTGGCAGAAAGCAACAGAAAAAACAACAACGAAAAAAAAGTGTAAAATTACGTGACTTGTAATCACATTCAAATGCCAGGACTATTTTGGTCACTGCATTCAGTTTACTGTTCAAGTGAACAGTTAAATTGAAATGTAGTCTTTAAAGCTTAGCCTTATAAGCTGCAGATAGTTTGTGTATGTGTGTGTGTGTGTGTGTGCACTCAGTAAATTGATGAGCCAGGTGTCCTGTGGCCTTTGGACCCCAAACCTAATGACTTTTGTCATTACATTGGGGAATTGTGCTGCATAGACTTTCATTCATCAGGTCTCTACTCAACTATGACTTCTACGACTAATGATAAAATGAAAGGACAATAGCTTTGTTTGTCTTGCCATTGATTAAATGGTAGAGAACGGAGAAAATCTAGTTCGTTTGGCAAGGAATAACAAAAGTCATAGTTTTTAATGTTACGAACAAAGGATAATTAATTTCAATCACATTTCCTGTGTTGCTTCGAATGAGGTTGAAAATTAATTACGGGAGTACAGTGGGGATGTGCTAAATGATGTATACGCTGTGAAGTGTATTGAGCAACAAGCAAACACAAAACTTGCAGGCTACGAATGATGATGGATAAGAAAATAATTGAATTGTGTTGTATTACAAAAACAAACGCGAAATACATTTAAAGAACATTAGATAAAAAGCTAAAGGTTGAAATTTTTATAGTGGTCCCACTAAAATGTAGTACTAGTACAGATTTTTTGGTTACCGTTGGGGATGTAAAATGAAACTTGCATCTCAAAGCGACTCACAGCCATCTTTGTGAGAACACCTGGGCAAAGTTGTTTCGTGATATTTGTATCATACATAGCGGCAGAAATTAAACGACGAACCCTGATGGTTGGGTTAGCTACCCTCCTTCAAGTCCTATACTGGCTATGAAAACGTCAAAAAGTAACAACAAATGTGGACGACCTCCGCAAACTTTATGAGAACTTTGATTTAAGGATCTGCATTTGGAACGTCCGACATGCAGGAGATGAGATGGACAGGGCAGGGATGCTCGCGACGTACAATTTGCGACATCTATTACAGCTGCCATGCGGAAAAGAACGAATTTGAATGTGAATTTGCAATTGGTCAGAGACTAAGACATCTTGTGTCGTGGTTCAACACTTCAATACTCATCAAGGCGACTTATCTCTTACGACGGAATATACAGACGAGGGTTTCGGTTTCGCCAGCAAGTCAATATCAGTCTTCGTCCTCTTAATGTGTGATAGAATCCACACCGTAGTGATCTGCCGAAGGGGAAGCACAAATCTAGAACGACTTTCAGTTTGGCTCTAGAAAAAGTTCACCACAACTATTGACCATGATTTTAGACGATCGGCCGCCAATAGTTTTGACTAACTTCGACCAGGAAGCCTGCCTGATCTGTGCTTATACTAGGATCGCCTTTAATCAGAGTCAACTTCTCCTCAAGTGTTGCCCAGTTTAAAAAAAAAACTTAATTTCCCTTAACACCCCATGAATGAGATATGGGATAGCTTCTCGCGTTGTTGTGGATTAACACGCTTTCTATTTTAGATTAACAATAAACGGCACCTACTTGTTTATCGACGAATGTGAACGTGACTGTTGGAGAAGCTTCTACTAGACATGCCGATTGACTCAACACTTATACTGCGAAGTTGCTGTCGACAACATCAATGGGGCCGGAGACAATGGATGAATCGATGGAGAGAAAAATTAAAATGACTGCAGCCGTGAATCAAACCACGGATCTCCCGCATGGTAGTCGTGTGTTCTAACCACTATGCCCCAGCCGGTCCTAGTTGCCCAGTATATTGTTCTAATTTTCTCGTCGGGGTCAGCCCTGTCCACAACAGCCACTTGAAGAGAAGTATTGGCTCCAAAGCTTGTTTGTTTCCTTGGCCGCTTCGCGCCTTTTATTTGGTTCGTCCCCAGAGCGAGATTACCGTGCAGCAAGGTTTCACATGGCTCAATAGCCACCAGAGACTCTGAATGGGGAAGATCCTTAACAATTTCAATAAGGAACCTAGCATCAGGATATTTCTTTTGAAACTTCATGAAGTATTTCTTCTCAGAGAGCAGAGCGGCATCACGACCCTGTAACCTCGCATTACCGTCCTTCTGTTTCTTAGATCGCACATGATTCGGTAGAGCAAAAAACGTACATAACCAGTCACAAAGAAATGCCTGAATTCGCTAAGCTACAAACTCCCGAGATAGCCACTGCCTACTCCAATTAGCTATTCCAATGACACAAATCTATGACATTCCGCAAAACACAATCGCCGCAACAACTTGGTGCTTGGTTATGAAAAACGGCGCTAAAACGAATCCTGATACGACGCAGAATGTCGCATAGTGTCTGAGGAATGGGATGCTGCTTTCAGGGCTAAGCTACATCCTAGTATAATCCGGAATGTTAGGGAACGGCACAAGGAAACAGTAAACATTAGAGGCAGTTATTGAAGGGAAAATAATCTTGAGATTAGGGAACGGGATAGCCAACATATAGATAGGGATAGAGGTGAAGCCCAAAAATTCTACCATAAAGAAAAAGCAAAATGTTGCGGTACTTAGCAACCCACTCCCCACCCTGTGCAAGTTCAAGGACGTAAATCTGGTTATAGGCACGTAGAATGTGGTGCATAAATAAACACGACACTCCAGCAACTGTTGGTTCCGCAAGGCAGTGCCTGCAAAGGTATCACGCCAATTGTCGACGACGACTTAGATTGCTCACCACCAAACCAAACCAAGGTAAGAAAAGCTATATTGCGGCAGACTGTGCCGAAAGATTTCCGGCCTAGCTCTTCAAGTCCGCTGGCGATGGACTGATAATGAGCATGCACTAGCTCCTACGCAGGGGTTGACTTAACGAATACATGCCCGATGATTGGAGTTTAAGCGTATTATGTCCTGTGCTGAAAAAAGCCAATGCAAGTGTGTGCTCCCACTACCACGGAGTAGTCTTTTATCCATCGCATATAAGGTCTCGTCAAGTGTGCTATGAGATGGTTTAAAGCCAGTGATATCCAACCTGATGAGGGCTTATCAGTGAGGTTTACAAAAAAAAACTTAATTTCCCTTTACATCCCATGAATAAGGTGATGCGATAGCTTCTCACATTACTGTGAATTATTAAAACGCCTAGAGGAAATATACGACCGCTGCCCTGGTCACCAAATTAAAATTGCCCTGGGAGGTTTTAAAGCAAAAATCGGAAGGGAAGATGTCTTGGTTCTTCGATCGGTAAATCTAGATTAGATTCTAGATTTGGCAGAGCTGACTCGAAGCCAAGGCTAAGTTTGATATTCCAGCGAAACTGATAAGCTTTTTAGGAATGACACTGACGGACACGAAGTCTTCAGTGAAAATTTCCAAGGACCTTACCAAACGAGGCATTAGACAAGGCGACATCCTATTGTGTGATCTCTTCAATATAGTGAAAGAGATGATAATGAGGAGAGGTGCAGTAAACTCGGGTGGCACTTGCGTACGCTGATGACATACACATCATCGGTCGAAAACTGCGAGATGTGACTGCAACCTTCTCAGGCATCAGAAGGAATCAGCTACACTGGGTCTTATGGTGAACGAGGATCACACAATGTTATAAGTTTCAACGAACAAAAAATCTACTTATTTCGAAAGCTGCGTGAACGTTGACTATTACAACTTCGAGGTGGTAGATTGGCCGCCAAGATCATGTGATTTTCCACCGTTGGACTTTTTTCTTGGGAATTATTTGAAGCAAAAAGGTGTATGTCGATAAGCCAGCAACAATTCATGAGCTAAAGGATGAGATAATTCAGAACATTAACGGCATAGAACCTCAATTATGCCTCAGAGTCATCACCAATTTGGATCATCGGATAGAGCTGTGCCGCCAAGATCGCGGCGGGCATTTGGACGATATTTTATTCCATACATAATTGAACCATACCAATATAATATATAATATAATATAACAGAAATTACAAGAATTTCCTAAATAATTTTTATTCAAAATCAACATCGGCCCTTAAAATTTAACCACCCTTTATTACTACGAAATGTATAGTGCGAATTTCCAAAAATACCGTCTATATTGTCATAAAACAAAAGTACATGCCAAATTTCAATGTTCCACCTACAGCCATTCGATCTAGGCGATTGGTAATTTTTTTTCCTTCTTTGTCACATTTTAACCCCTAATGGAACAAATTTTATGAAGCACATACATATTTCACAGAAGGTCCAATAATTGACCTATATAACGACTTTTTCAAAAGGGGCGTGGCATCGCCCATTTCCCAGCGAGACGTAATCCTCTTTGTATCAGCAACATATGTAGCAAATCTCATCTTCATACCTTTGATGGTCCGTGAGATATGGCCGATAGAAATTTCGGTTTGTGCTGGGCGGTGCCACGCCTCTTTGTCTAATTATGTCTCCATGTAGCTATGATAGAGGCCCTACGTACAGTACCACACAGTGAAAATTTTATTACAATGGGTCCATTAATACGACCTATATAACGATTTTTTCAAAAGGGGCGTGTCATCGTCCATTTACCACAGACAATTAATCCTCATTGTACCAGTAAAATATGTAGCAAATCTCTTCTTCATACCTCTAATGGCTCGTGAGATATGACCGTTTGAAATGTCGGTTGTGTAGGCGGTGCGACGCCCCTTTGGAAAAATATGTTTCTATGTAGCGTATGATAGAGGCCCTACGGACAGTATCACACATTGAATATTTTCGTCGACTATAAAGCTGCCATCGACAGCCCGATACGGCAGAAATTACTCGAAGCCATGGCTGAGTTTGGTATTCCAGCGAAGCTGATACGCCTTTGCGGATTGACGCTGAATGACACGAAGTCTTCAGTGAAGATTAGCAAGGACCTTACGGAGCCATTCTATACAAGACGAGGCCTAAAACAAGGCGACGGCCTATCATGTGACCTCTTCAACATAGTGATGGAGATGATAATGAGAAAAACTGCAGTAAACACGAGTGGCGCTATATTCAACAAAAGCCACATGGTATTCGCATACGCTGATGACGTCAACTGCGGGATGTGACTGCAGCCTTCTCAGGTTTACAGAAGGAATCAGCGAAAATGGGTCTAACGGTTAAATGAGGACAAAACGAAGTTATTAGTTTCAATGAACAAAGAATCTACTCGATTGGGAAACTGCGTAAACGTTGACAACTATAATTTCGAGGTGGTAGATATTTTTTTATTTACCTAGGCTCCGCCGTCAACAAAACAAATAATGTCAGCCTCGAAATCCGGAGAAGAATCCTGCTTGCAAATAAATGCTACTATAGACTTAGCAAGCGATTCAATGACAGAGCCCTCTCTCGACGAACAAAACTCCAGCTATACCAGATACTGGTTCTACCTGTCTTAACGTATGGTTAAGAATCCTAAGATATGACATAAGCGGATGAATCGGTTCTGGCAGTATTTGAGAGAAAAATACTCCGTAAAATAAATGGGATTATCGGCGTCGTATGAATCATGAGCTGTACGAGCTGTACACTGACATTGACGTGGTCAGACGCATTAAAATGCAGCGGTTGCGTTGGCTAGGTCATATTATACGCATGGATGAAAATGCTCCAGCTCGAAAAGTCTTCGACAATGAACTCGATGGACGGCGCAGAAGACGGCGACCAAAATTCCGTTGGAAAGACCAGGTTACTGAGAACCTTACAGAAGTAGGTGTGACTAACTGGAGAAGAAGCGCAGAAGATCGAGGCGCTTATAATACTTTTCTACGTGCGGTATATAATCCAGTGGGATTGTAAAGAAGTACCAGCTAAGTAAGTAAGTATGAGGCAAAACCGCAGCAATCCCTTACTATTTGACACACCAGTTCTGGTGCCCACCATATAAATAACCGATATTTGCCCTTTTACATACATATCATTTTATCATTTTTTATCAAGGTAAGCGTTCACTGAACGTTGATTTATGGGTTTGCTCCACAAGCAGGCAAAAAATAATACATAAGTAATTTTATTTTAATTAACAAACTGTTAATTTCAATAACTCAAATACAATATCTTATATTGGGTGATGGTATTTATCAGTCAGCTAACCTGACTGAAATATCTGTACTGGTTTCTAATCACGTTTTGATGTAGCCTATGATAGAGGCCCTACGGACAGTACCACACAGTAACAATTTTATTGCAATCGGTAAATTTATTTGACCTTTACCTATAATGGTTTAGGAGATACAGCCATTTAAAATTTGGAGCTGTATAAGGCGGTGCTACGCATTTTTTTACCCCCTTTCAGTTTGAATTTCAAAAAAAACCACCTTAGTGCGCGTCTACGTAGTAAAAACAACCTACATGCCAAATTTCAAAGTTCTAGCTTTAGACCTTTTGGTCTGGGGAGTGATCAATCAGTCACCCAAACCTTTTCTATATATAAATTTAAGAAATAATTCGCATAAAATTAATTCCCTGAAAAATCTAAAAATACCTAAAATCCATTTTGCAAACATGATTATTTCTAACAAATGATGATTAATGTCTCTGTAGAAAATCCCTTGAAAGCCAAATTTTCAATGTCACTCAACAGAGAAATTTCGCTCCACTAAAATATTGAATAACCTAATGATTGATGATAGAACACTTATTACAGTGTTATAACACAATGATGTTACAGATAGAAAGTTACTATTTATAGGTATTTATTCATTTGCCACTAGAATTGAAATAATTTTACATTCCGTCTCACTTACCTCAGTATTGTTTTTCTTATTGATTTAAAGTCAATGTCACGCAACAGCTGCTGCTCACAACAGTGTCAGTAATTTAAGCCAAGTCCAAAACAATGATTTGCTTTCTGAAATGCAAAACAAAAAAGAAAACACATACATAAATAATTTGGAATTTCAATTTGAATTAAATTCATATAAATTCATATTTTTATTACAGATCCATTTAGCGAAATACACATTTATATATATATATATATACAAAACAAAAGGGAATATGAACAGAAAATCGATATACCAGGTTTAACTCACACACACACACACACATTCGAATCTACATACCTTTGCAGATACTCTTACAGGCATAACACGTAATAGACATACATACAAACGATAGTCGTTATGAAAGGAATCCATGACATGTTTTATTTTTTATTTTTTTTTTTTTTTGCTACGCTGTGTTCCTCTTCATTGTTCCTTTATTTCCCAAGTCTTGTGCATGATATGAATGTATTGGATGTAGAACAAAAAGGAATGAAAATTAAAAGCATAAATAGGACAATGTCATGCCAAAGTGGAACAAGTATGTTAAAGAAAAAGTTGTGTCCTTGCGACTGTTTGACTGAATGTTGGTATGTTTGTCTATATGTCTGTCTGTCTCTCACTACTTAGCAGGATGAGTGAGTATGAATAAATACGCTTAATTGCTGTTTTCGAAATGCCTACACAACATCACATCGTGAAGTGAATGAAGGTTAATGAGAGGGTTGTGTGATAGCTTACTAGGCGTGAATAGCAAAGGAGTTTTAACTGCAGCACTTTAAATTATTACCGAAAAAATGATAATTTGTATTAAAGAAATACCAATTTTTTATAGAGTAATTTAAATTTATATAGCAAAATGTCAATTTGAGCTCAGTTGATGACCTTATTTTGTGATAAGTGCATTTAGTGAAAACGTAATGGCCATTAAATTATTAATGCAGCCAACTTGACAAAACAAATGAGGCACAAGATCTTAGTTTTAGGGCTACTTTAACGTGCAATTCTCAGAATTGAGTCCCAAAATCATGTGTTGCACTGTGTTATTCAAGGGGTTTTGCCTTAGTCTAAGCTAGGCCCAGTGGCCTCCAGGGTCTCCCCAAGGACCCACAAAACCGTTCGAAATAAACGGCAGGATTTTCCCCAAATAGGGCAAGATATTATATTCTCATAACCTTTATTTATTCCACATAACTTATATACAACAAAACACTGCTTGATCCTTGAGCTTAAGTGCCAACGAAGGTCTGGTGTACTTAAGATGTCTGATGGCGGATAGTGATGCCTGTGAATATGTTTGGCCTCGCGGACTCGTATTGTTGATGGTGTGTTGAGTAGTGGTACCAAGAGATATGTTGTTTTCTTTTACAGGAAGGCAAGCCTTAAACGAGCGAGGGGAATTCAGTGACGGTAAAAGGACAAGTTTAACGTTACGCTTGTCAAAAAATTTAAGAGATCGGTATTTCTGGTCGTCCTATGCCTAAAAGAGTCGCATGGTCCTTAATAACTATAAAAAAATGAGGAAAACTACTTCGAGACTCTGGTCTTATAAGAGCAAGGACTCGTTATATAGACTTAGGGCCAGTTGTACAGGCTTATAGCCCGCTGCACAAGTACAAGCACTCGTTGTATAGACATTAGGTCAGTTGTACAGATTCATAGCCCGTTGTTTAAGTATAAGGACTCGTTGTACAGACTAAGTGTTCAGTTTACAGTATTGTAGCCCCCTGTACAAGTGTAAAAACCTGTTGAACATACTAAGTCTCCGTTTTACAGGATTGTAGCCCGTTATATAAGTGCAAGGACTCGCTGCACAGACTTTGAATCCGTTCTGTAGGCTTTTAGACAATTGAACAAGTGCAAGGACGAGTTATACAGACTCAAGAGCCGTTGTACAAGTGCCAGGACTAGTTGTGCAGACTTTGTCTTACAGCCCGTTTTACAAGTACAAGGACTCGTTGTATAGACTTAAGGTCCGTTGTACAGGCTCATAGCCCGTTGTAAAAGTGTAAGGACTTGTTGTACAGACTAAGTCTCGGTTTTACAGGATTGCTATATCCATTATTAATCCATTCTGTACGCTTATAGCCTGTTATACAAGAAAAAGGACTCATTGCACAGGCTTTGTATCCCTTATGTAGGCTCATAGCCCTCATAGTACAAGCGTAAGGACTTGTTGTACCGACTAAGTCTCATTTTTACAGGATTGTAGCCCGTTATGCAAGTGCAATGACACTTTGCAAAGACTTTGTCTTACAGTCCGTTTTAAAAGTACAAGGACACGTTGTATGGACTTAAGGTACGTTGTACAGGCTAATAGCCTGTTGTACACGTTTAAGAATGTGTTGTACAGACTTAGTCTCGGTTTTACAGGATTGTTATACATGTGCAAGGACTCGTTGCACAGACTTTGTATCAGTTATGAAGGCTTATAGCCCGTTGTACAAGGACCAATTATACAGGCCCAAAGCCTGTTGTACAAGTACAAGAAATCTATTTGCATACTAAGTGTCCCTTTAACAGACTAAGTCACCATTTTACAGGATTGTAAAACATTGTACAAGTATAGAAACTTGTTGTGCAGACTAAATCTCCGTTTAACAGGATTGTAACCAGTTGTACAAGTGGAAGGATTCGTTGCAAAAACTTTGTCTACATTTGGTGGGCTTAAAGCCAGTTGTATAAGTGGTAAGGACTAATTGTGCAGACTCAATGTCCATTGTAAAGGCTTATAGCCCGTTGAACAAGTGTAGAGAATTGTTGTACACACTAAGTCTTTGTTTATCAGTATAGTAACTAGTTGTACAAGTGCAAGGACTCCGTTGCACATCTTTTTAATCCGTTCTGTAGGCTTATAGCCCGTTGTACAACGGTAAGGACTAATTGTACAGACTCGAGGCCCGTTGTACAGGCTCTTAGCCCTTTGTACAACTACAAGGACTATTTGTCTGTTTTACAGGATTGTAGCGCATTGTACAAATGTAAGGACTCGTTGCACAGACTTTGTATAGTATAGACCGTTGTAGAAGTATAAGGACTAGTTGTACAGACACAAGGTCTTACAAGATTGTAGCCCGTCGTACAAGTGCAAGGACACATTGTACAGACTCAAAATCAATTTTACCAACTAACGCCCGTTGTACAAGTGCAAGGACTAATTGTACAGACTCAAGGTTCGTTGTACAGGCTCATAGCCCGTTGTACAAGTGCAAGGACTCGTTGTACAGACTCAATGTTAATTTACCAACTTATAGCCCGTTGTACTAGTGCAAGGACTTATGGTACAGATGCAAATCTTCGTACAATCCCAAAAGGATCAAGGAGATCAGATATAAGATTTAAAATGGAAAAACACCTGCGCATGCTCGTCCAATTCGTTCTCCAGAAAACATTGATATTGTTTGCGTTAGTGTGCAGAAAAGCCATCAACATCGACTCGTCGAGGTGCACAACAATTGAACATCTTATCAAGAACATCACTGATGTGAATATTGAATAAAGATTTAAATTTACACGCTTACAAGGTTCAATTGACTCAAGAGCTGTAGCTTACTGAACTTTTCAGCGTCGTCCATAAGCCGAATGGTTGGTTGAACAGATAGAAGTGAATGGAGATTTCAAAAAGAAAATCGTCTTCAGCGACGAGGTACCCCTTCAACTCAGTGAATTCGTTAACAAGCAGAATTGCCTTATTTGGGCAAATGAGAATCCACAAGTGATTGTTAAAAAGCCGCTGCATCCACAAAGAATAACTGTTTGGTGGGGTTTATGGGCTGGTGGCATCATTGGGCCGTGCTTCTTCCAAAATGAGGTCGATCTAGCAGTTTTCGGGAATGGTGTTCGCTATCGCGAAATGATGACGGACCCCTATTGTCGTTTGAGGACATGGAGCTGGACAATATGTGATTCCAACTGGATGGTGCCACTTGCCCAAAAAAGAACGAAACAAAGACTGTTTTGCGCAAGAAATTTAATGGCCGTGTTATCTCAAGACGTGGCACTATCATGTGATTTAATACCGTTGGACTTCTTTCTTTTGAAATATTGGGAATTTAAAAAAAAGTGTACGTCAATAAGTTAAGAACAACTCAAAAGCTAAAGGCTGAGATAATTCGGCGCATTAAGGACATTGAACCTCAATTATGTCTCAGAGCCATTGAAATTATGGACCATCGGATAGAGGTATGCCACCGAAGCCGTAACGAGCATTTAGCCGTAATTGTCATAGATCCTTTTATCATTATAAAAAATTCAATTCGTGCGTTTGGGTTGGACCATACATTGTATTCTACTGTTTTGTACGGATGATATATTAATGTTATCATGTTACTGAGAATTAAAGTAAATAATATAACTACAAATTTGTTTCCTCTTCTAGCTTAGTCTTATATATCATACAATCCTCGCATAAAGCCCCCTTCACTTGTGTCATATGTACACGAATGTTGGGTACGGTCAGGCTGTGGGAATATTCTGGGTTGTTCATCGTATAGAATACCTGGTGTTAACGTGTTAAGTTATAAATCCTCCGTTGTCAATTTGAAAGACGTTAATAAAAAAGTTGCATTATTGTGTAAATTTTACAATATATATGAACATATCTTATGTGATATATATATATATGTACATGTATACACGTATGATAACATAAGTGCAAGAAGAAAAAGTGAGTATATCTGGTTACACATACATGCACATACATCATTTTGTTTGATGTGGAATTAAAGGATTTAAAATGTTTATATAAGAGTTAAAATATAAATGATTGGACCAACTTGGACAGGTATGATATACTCAACATACAAAGTATTACGGTTAAGGCTTAAACAAAAAAGAGTTGTTGTCAAGTTGAACGTAAATTTTCTCAAAGCAGACACTTTTCATTAAAGCTTGAGAGAGACAATTTTTAATTATATAATAGCTTAGATAGCGTAGAACACAATCTGAGGAGTAAGATTCTCATAGCATTACATACATACAATAAATACGCATAGCTGAATAAATTTGAACGAGATAAGAAATTGTATATGTATTGATTTATAACTTATTCATCTTCTTATGTGGCAGCAACAATAAAATATCAGGCATCAGTATAGGCACGTAAAAAAGAATTCTTAGCGCTTCAGTCTTTTGCGCTCCGTAGATAATTCGTGACACCAAGCTTAGATGGGCCAGATGGCCCATCCAAGGAAATTATGGTTGCCGCCTCCTACGCCGCCCATCATGTTTATTGCAGAAGACTTTTCGAGCTGGAGCTATTACATCAACTTATCTAACGTGTCCCCGGCCAGCGCATTCGGTCTATTTGAATGCGCTTGACTACGTCGATGTCCTTGTATAGGACATGGTTCATTAAACGACTATACTTTTCTCTTGAAGACTCCCAGAATAGATTGATTGCTGTAGAGCATGACAGGTAGGATCAGAGTCTGGTAGAGCTGGATCTTTGTTCCTCGAGAGAGCGCTTTGTCATTAAATCGCTTCTTAAACTGGATTTCCCTTTGCACCCCATGAATGAGGTATGGGATAGCTTCTCGCGTTGTTGTGAATTAACACGCTTTCTACTTTTAGATTCACAACTAACGGCACCTACTTGTTTATCGACGAATGCGAACGTCACTATTTGAGAAGCTCTTACTAGACACGCCGATTGAATCGACGCTTAATACTGCTAAGTTGCTGTCAACAACATTCGAGCGGAGCCGACAATGAAAGAAAATTTTATTTATTTTTGTTTTCTTTTAAGATGACTGGAGCCTGGTTTGAACCTGCGATCTCCCGCATGGTATTCGCGTGTTCTAACCAGTAAATCGCTTGCATAGCGAATAGTAGCAGCGGTCGCTTGCTTTACAGGCTTTCATTATAATTCTTGTGTACGGCGGAGCCATGATAGACAAAACCATCTACTACTTCGACGTTCATGCAGCGTCCCAAATGAGTAGACTTTTGCTCGTTGAATCTGTCCTCATTTATCACCAGACCCAGTTCTGTCAGCTGCTTCTCAATACTCGAAAAATTCGCAGTAACATCCCGCAGTCAACGACCAATGCTATCTATATCGTCGGCATACGCGAGCAACATGTGACTTTTGTTCAAGATCGTACCATTCCTGTTTACTGCAGCCTTCCGCATGATCATCTCCGTTACTATGTTAAAGAGATCGCAGGACAGACTATGGCCTCGCTTGGTAGAAAATGGCTCTGTCAGAATTTTTTTCACAGAAGACTTTGTGTCTTGGGTCTTCTCCAGGATTTGTCGTAGCGTGAATATCTGGTCGGTGGTGGATTTACCAGGTCGAAAGCCACACTGATAAGGTCCAATCAGGTTCGCCAGAATGGGCTTTAGTCTTTCACATAACTCACTAGACAGGACCTTGTATGCGATGGGTAAAAGGCTAATCCCGCGATAGTTGGTACACACACTTGGATCGCCTTTCATATACACGGGACATAGGACACTCAGATTCCAATCATCGAGCATGCACTCCCTGAGCCAAATCATGTTTATGAGCTGGTGCATGCATGTTACCAGCTCATCGCCGCCGGCTTTAAAAAGCTCTGCCGGCAGTCCATCGGCTCCCGCAGCTTCTTTATTTTTAAGCCGCGCAATTGCCGTGCTGATGTCGTTTTGGCTGGGCGGTGGACAGTCTACTCCACCGTCGACGCTTGGTGCGATTTCGTTACTTATGCTTCCTTCGGGAACGAGATGAGATTGAAAGTGTTCCCTCCATATTTGCAGGACACTGAGTGTCCATGGCCAGATTTCCGTCTCTGTCCTTACAGGTGGGGATCCCTGTTCCAAAACCGTTGCTTTTTACCTTTTGGTAGAACTTTCGGGTCTCACCTCTATCCCTGTAGTTTTCGATATCCTGGCTCTCTCTTTTCATCCACAGACGCTTTTTCCGCCTGAACAGGCGTTTTATCTCCCTTCTTTTCTCTTTATAACGCTCCGTCACCGCACGCGTCGCCATTGGCTGCAGTTTTGCTTTGTATGCAGCATCCATTTCCTCAGACATTTCGCGACATTCATCATCGTACCAGGGCTCGTCTGACCGTGGTTTTTCATAACCCAGTACGGTTGTTGCGGCAGTGGTCATAGAATTCGCAATATGCTGCCATTGTATGCGGGAACATCAGAACTAGGGGGATTTGCTTGGAGTAATTGAGAGAGTTGGTTGGAGTAGGCATTGGCTATATCGGTAGTATGCAGCTTTGTAATGTCTAGCTTCCTTTGCGTTTGATTACGAGTGTTATTAGCACTACTTAATCGTGTGCGTACCTTGGCTGCAGCTAGGTGGTGATCCGAGTCGATATTTGCACCGCGCATCACACGCACGTCCATAACGCTTGATACATGCCTTCAATCAATTACCACGTGATCAATCTGATTTCTTGTAGACTGAATTTTCCGACTGCTGAACCAAGATCATCTTCCCTTTCTATTTTAGCATTTAAATCTCCCAGAACAATTTTAATGTCATGTGCAGGGCAGCGGTCATATATATCCTCCAGGCGGTCATAGAATGCTTCTTTGATATCATCGTCTTTGTCTTCCGTCGGGGTTTGTACACAAATCAGCGTAATGTAAAAATAGTTCCCCGGATGCGAATGGTGGCTATACGGTCACTTACAGGGTTAAACCGCGAGACCAGGTGTCGTAGTCTCTTGTCGACTATGAAACCACTTCCAAATTCGTGTCTTTTTGCATGGGAGCTGTAGTTCACAGTTCTTTCGTCGTGTGCATCCCTGTCCCGTCCATCTCATTTCCTGTATGGCGGTGATGTCAGCCTTGTATTTGTCGAGGACATCCGCCAGTTGGATAGAGGCACCATCTCTATATAGAGTTCGGACATTTCAGGTGCATATCCTTAAATCATGGGTCCTTATATCGTTTGCGGGGGTCGTCAACATTTGAAGGGGGGGTTCTTGTTTTTGCTTTTTTTCGTGTTTTCATAATAAATTTTGTTTAAGGAGAGTGGCTTATTAGGCCACCGCTCCCGATCCTAGTTTCTTGGGGCTGCCAAAGCCACTATGAGAGCCTGTGTTGAGCTTCAGTAACTTTTGTTACCTACTTCCTAAGACGCATCAGTGGTAGCATGCCGATTAGGTTACTCAACGTTTCGCCTTCTAACTCTAGCTAACTTCTAAGAAGTTACTTTAAATTCATTGCCCGGGGAATACTTGGTCTAAGAACGGAAGTTGTTAGGTCCTTGGACGGTGCCACAAAGGACTCGCTTCTGGTCACTCCCAAGTGCGTGACAATCAGTAACTTTTAACATCTGGGCAAAGTCGCATTCCCCTACTCGTTATTACGATTCGTAATAGAATCTTTGTTTTGATAAGTAAAAGAATCGTTTTTTCGACTCGTAATAGAATCGCCTTTTGGATTCATAAAAGAATCGCTTTTACGATTCGAGAATAATTAAATTTAAGTATGTGTAGAATTATGCCCTCCAATGTGAATTTTTTCCAAATTTTTTTTATTGTAATTTTTTTAGCATAGTTTTAGATATTGAATAGGTGAAAAAAAGCGAATCAAAACTATCCAAAAAAGGTTTCGCACACACGCCTTTAATATACACGAATCAGAGACTAAATACGGCAACTTACACATTACAACACATGATTTCAGGACTCAATTCTGAGAACTGCACGTGGAAGTAGGCCCAAAAAGAAAAAGTTTAGCTTCATTCGTTTTGTCAAGTTACATGCCATAATAATTTAATATCGATTTAAAGTTAGTTAGAATCGTATAGGGGAATTAGTCACGTTTTAGGCTCGTTTTTTGCCAAAACGAAAGATGCAGAACTTCATCTTTCTTTTTGGGGCTACTTTCATGTGCAGTTCTCAGAATTCAGAACCATATCAATGGGCTGAAAAATGTACTGTGTTATATATAAGGCGGTACGAGAAAATTTTATGTGTGAAAGCTTGTCAACTAGTAGAATGTCACAGCATTTCGCTGCTGACAGACAAATTATCGACAGATTCCTTGTATCTGAAGGCGCCTTTACACTTACTTTCGTATATATTAACTTACGTATGAGTAATAAATATTATTTCACATAACTCATACGCTCTAGCATGGGTAAACCCCATATCGTCTCATAAAATGCTATGACCTTAACAAATAGCCAATTGCGATACAATAACGTGATGGTCATTTTATTATTATTATTAGCCTTTAAAACAACTTGACACATATATATTTATATCTTAGTGCCTAAGTCAGAGACCGAAATGATCAAAGATTTCCATTCGCTTCGATCTTGTGCGCACCGTCTCCAGTCAGTGCTACCAAGCAGCGTCAGTGATTCCTCCACCTGGTCCTTCCAATGTAGTCGCGGTCTCCCTCTTTTGCGCCGTCCTTCGAGGTTTTGATAGAATACCTTTCGCGCTGGAGTTTCCTCATCCATTCTCACGGCATGCCCTAGCCAGCGTAATCGTTGCACTTTTATTCGCTTAACGACATCAATGTCGTGGTATAACTCGTACAGCTCATGGTTCATCCGAATCCTAAACTCGCCGTTTACGCAAATGGGTTTAATATTTTGCGGAGTATTTTTCTCTCAAACACCGCCAGATGAGCTGCATCTGCCTGTGTAAGCACCCAAGATTCGGAGGCGTACAACAGGACCGGTAAAATTAGTACCTGGTACAGCTGGACTTTGGTAGTTCGAGATAGGGTGGTGTTTATAAAGTGCTCGCGTAGTCCAAAGAAAAACCTGTTGGCAAGCACTATTCTCCGTTTTATTTCGAGGCTGACGCTGTTGTTTTTGTTCATGGCGGATCCAAGGTAGATAAATTCATCCACTACCTCAAAGCAATAGTTTTCAACGTTCACGCTGCGTCCCCAACGGGTGGACACTTTGTTCGATGATGCCATTAACCCTAGACGGGTAATCTTCGTCGATTCGACGAACACTGTTGCTTTTTTTTCAAATATCTCTCTTATTTTTCACAATATTCTGTTGCCTTTTGCAATAGCGTTAGTTTGTGATGTTTTTTTCAAGCTATGCTCGCATATGACAGCATTAGTTAAGCGTAAATGTTATATTTTTGCAATAAACAAAAACTCGCGTCGTCGAAACGACGAAGGTTACCTTTTGTGTGACTTTTTGCTCTTGCAAAAAAGTCACCAAATCAAAAAATATTTTGATTTTTTAAATTAAAATATTTAAAATGTCGGAATTACCAGATGATTTAATTGAAAATTGTGAAAATGCTCCTGAAGACTCCAATTGCGATTCAATGATCGAAGAGCAAATTGAAAAATATATCGAGGAAGATGTATTTTTGCATGAGGAGGAGTACGACTGCGATGACGATATTATACCAGATTCGGGTGATGAAAATAATCGTGAGCCACTAAATTTGTTCCGAAATTACTAATAATGTGTAAAAAAAACAATTCGTGGGAAACAAATAAAATTTTTGGTCCACTAAAAATAAAATGATTTAAGGCGTGGAATAAATATATTGCATCAAAGGTGAGAACCGACTAGTGAAGCAATTGGCCGAACTAACCCCTTATCGTACTTCTAGCAATTCGAATGCGATAATATTTCGGACGAAATTGTAAATTAGAAGAATGTTGAAATTGAAAATCGCTTTCAACAACACGAGTTTTTGAATAAATAAATTCTGGCCTTTTTGAGACTCTTTAATCAATAATAGAAGAAAAAAATACTGAAAACAACTATTTATGAAATTGTCGAATGTTGGAAACGAAAAAGAAGAACAATAAACGCTTATTTTGTAAAAATTGTTCTTGCGAAAAAAGAAAAATGCAAAAGATTTTTTGTTATACCTGTATGTGGGAAGCACAAATTCTAAGTTTCGCCTACTATACAAAGAAATAATTTTTCGAAGTTATTTTTGTTTTAATTGATAAAATTAAGTGTATTGTAAATTTTTTTGCACAAGTTGAGAAGCCATGTCTATTTTATTTTATACTAAAAAACTATTTAAATACTAGTATCTACTTGAGACCAAAAAAAATGGGGTGAAAAGAGACATGCTTGAAAATAAACCAAATAGCTTTAAAAATATACAGTTTTTGTGTTTTCTTCTTCGCTAGAGTCTATATTTGATTAAATATGATGTTTCGGACTGGTACGCTAGATTTTTTGCTAAGAATTTCCAAGTGAAATAGGACTTCGTCGATTCGACGAAGATTACCCTTAGTGTGTGTAAAATATGATTACCCTTCTAGGGTTAACTTCGTCTTGTCCTCATTCACTGCCAAACCCATTTTCGCTGACTCCCTTTCGACTGATGTGAAAACAGCTGTTACCTCTCGCATCGTTCGACCGATAATGTCGATATCATCGGCATATGCGAGCAGCATGTGGCTCTTATTAAATATGGTGCCAGACATGCTAACCGCTGCTTTCCTTAACACCTTCTCCATCACTATGTTGAACAGCATACATGACAAACCGTCACCCTGTCTAAGACCTCTCGTCGTATCGAATGGTGCAGATAGACCCTTGCCAATCCGAACAGTCGATTTTGTATTCGTAAGGGTACACCGGCAGAGACGAATTATCTTCGCAGGAATACCGAACTCAGACATGGCTTCGTATAGCCGATGCCTGATGGGACTATCGAAGGCAGCTTTGTAATCGACAAAGAGGTGGTAAGTGTCGATTTGCTTCTCATGGGTTTTCTCTAGAATCTGCCGTAGTGTAAATATCTGATCCGTCGTGGATTTGCCTGGTCTAAAGCCACACTGATAAGGTCCAATCAGGTTTTCCACAATTGGCTTTAGACGTTCACACAGTATGCTAGACAGGACCTTATACGCAATCGGTAAGAGGCTAATTCCACGATAGTTTTTACACTCACTACGGTCACCTTTTTTGTAGATTGGACATAGCACACTGAGATTCCAATCCTCTGGCATGCTCTCCTGAAGCCAAATGTTCTCTATGAGCTGTTGCATGCTTAAAACAAGCTCATCTCCACCCGCCTTAAACAACTCAGCTGGAAGACCATTAGCCCCAGCGGCCTTGTTGTTCTTTAGGCGGGATATGGCAGTTGTTAGCTCAGCTTGGCTCGGAGGTGGACACTCGATGTTATCCTCTCGGATTGGTGCACAGTCTTCTTCCGTCAAGTTTTCACACATCAATAGGCTGCAGAAGTGATCTTTATATATTCTCAGTACGCTCTCGGAGTCAGTAACGAGATGACCATCCTTGTCTTTACAGGAGGGAAGACCTGTTCCATGTACATTTTCTTTTATCTTCTAATAGAATTCTCGGGATTCACCTCTGTTCCTGTAATCTTCAATACACACATTATTCCGCTCCTTAAGCTCTCGTTTTTTTCGCCTGAAGAGTCGGGTCGCCTCCCGCCTCTTCTCCCTACACTTTTCATGAACAGCTCGCGTTGCCATTGGCTGCAGTTTGGCCCTGTATGCAGCATCTTGTTTCCGGGTGGCATAGCGGCATTCGTCATCGTACCAGGCATTATCGTTAAAGGGCTTCATATACCCCAGTACGGACCGCGCAGTCCTTTCCATCGAGTGGGCAATATGCTGCCATTGCGCGCTAGTATTTTCGGGAGTTGGAGCATCAAGAAGTAGTTGAGTGAGTTGGTCAGAAAAGGCGTTGGCTATCTCCGCGGTCTGCAGTTTAGCGATGTCCAGCTTTCGCTGTGCCTGGTTACGCAGGGGTTTCGCTCTGCTTAGCCTAGTACGCATCTTCACTGCAGTGATGTGGTGATCCGAGTTGATGTTCGCACCTCTGATCACTCGTACGTCTAAGACACTTCCATCGATTACCACGTGATCAATTTGGTTTCTCGTTACTTGATCGATAGATATCTACTTTGCTTTGTGAATGTTTTTGTGGTCCAATCGTGTGCTGCTAATTATCATGTTCCTTGCTGCAGAGAAATCAATCAGTCTGATTCCGTTTGGCGATGTGTCAGTATGCAGACTAAATTTTCCGACTGTTGGGCTAAAGACATTCTCCCGGCCTACTTTGGCATTAAAATCTCCCAGCCCGATTTTAACATCATGGCCCGGGCTACGGTCATATATTTCTTCAAGTTGGGCGTAGAACCTCGTCACTTTTCTCACTTTTCTCCTCCGTCGGAGCATGAGCACATATCAGCGTGATGTAGAAAAATTTTGCTTTAAGTCTTATGGTGGCGATTCGTTCACTGACAGGAGTAAACCTAGAGACCAGGTGTCGTAGTCTATTGCCGACCACAAATCCACAACCAAACTCATGCTTTTCCGCGTGGCAGCTGTAGTACACGTCACACATCCTCATCCGCGAGCATCCATATCCAGTCCACCTAATTTCCTGTATAGCAGTAATGTCAGCCTTATACTCTTCGACGACATCCGCCAGTTGAATAGAGGCACCTGGTCGGTAAAGAGTTCTAACATTCCAAGTGCATATTCTCAAATCATGGTCCTTAAAACGTTTGCGGTGGTCGTCAATATTTTGGGGGTTTCTTTTTCTCTTATTTCTCATTTTATTCACTGCCGTTATACTGGTGGCGGGTGGCAAGCCCAGCCCAAGTCATTTTATGCTTCCTTAAAAAAAAACAGGTTAAGTTATTTTTTTAATAAAGTTTTATTGGAAAAAGCCAAACCCCCTATGACTAGATATAACCGTGTTGAATTATGGAAAAAAAAATCGTATGGCCATTAAATTACTAATTCAGCCAACTCGACCCAATTAATGATACCGAAGTTCTTATTTTTGGGGCTACTTTCATGTGCAATTCTCAGAATTGAGTCCCAAATAAATGTGTTGTACTGTATAAGGTTCCAATTACGACAATTACATTTTACAGGTTTTCTAAATCAAACCTGGTTTTAGGGTTAATGTTTATTTCCAAACGTTCAAGCCCAAAACGTTTGGAACAACTTTGTTGAAGAAATCTTATCGGTTAAAACTTAAGGCTGATTTACACGCTATCCACCCATATCCTTGCACGCTATCCACCCATATCCTTATTAATTTTCATCCAAATTGTTTCCTTATTTTTCCAGCAATAACAGTTTTTTTTGTGAAATTTATCCTTGAAAGTTTTTAGCTCTGCGTAAAGTGTATTAAATGTTAAGGACTCCACGGAAAAAAAACCCGTACAACAAGAAATGCAATTACACTAATTTTCATGATGGAAATACTTTATATCAGCACTTTTGACGATATAAATAAAACTTTTCTCATAAAAGCTGTCTATGTTAAAAATTTAAATTTTTCAATTCACAAACTTGCCAGTGACACCACTTTTATTAATAACAATCAATCTGCTGCATCAATAAATTATTTTAAATAAGATTTTTTAAACTGTAATTTTCAAATCTACAGATCGCAACATTTCATTATTTAAATTTTAAACAATACTTTAATATGTCTTCACTTTGGATAATCCTTCCCACAACCATCACTGACTTTTAAAAATTGACAACCTTGACCACTGATGTTACACAGAATCACAATAAAATGTAAACTTACAACATACATCCGCATGCAATATAATAGAAAGCCATGTAATACAAGTACTTTTTATATGCAAGGATATTAGAGAGAGAGCTAAAAAAAACACCCACAACGGCAAAGGATGAAAACTGCTCACTCACCTGTAATCAAGGTCATATTCTTTTGCATTTACATTCCAGAGCTCGTAAGTAATTCGTATGGGTTGTTCAATAAATATTTAAATTATTTATAACAAAATATACATACATATGTATTGGAAATGTATTGTTAGTATTTATACATTTCTCTTAATCGAAAGGTTATTTTTCTTTTTGCTTTATATTTCAATGAATTTTATAACTTTATGCACTTATACATACATGTACTTAGAAAGCATGGATAAATAAATCGTTTAACTGTAACTTTGTTAAGGTTGTTATTTGTTTCCGGTGTAATTTGGAGTAGTTTGTGTTGTCGTTATTGTTGTTACACGATATTACACTTGTGTTATGTTCACTTGTTGTCGTCATGAAAATTGCAATTTATTTTGTTTTCCTTCGTATGTGCTTTTGTCTTCGGTACCATGAGATTTCTCTATTTACCACGATTATACAATATTACAAACTTCGGTGTTTTTTTTTTCAAAATTTGTTTGTTAAATTTATTTCAACTTGTTTAAATATTTTTTACTCACTCACATACCATATACTTTTTGTTGTTATACACACTTACTACTACTACGTTTCACGGTAAACTTGTTATTTTGGAAAATTTTCCGTTTTGTTTTTTATTTCTTCGTTTTCTTATTTTATTTATGTAGTGGCGTCGGTGGCGGCGGCTTTTTCTCTGCCCCACTCACTTTTAACTTAGAAATATTTTTCTCGGGCCGCGCTACCTAGGTTGTTTGTGAAAAGTACACACGCACGCACGCACTCACTCACGTATACGTCACCTTTCTATCTAGACTCTCACGTATGAGCAGCAGTGTATAGATATTTAGATTCAAAAACAAAAATTTAATCTCACAATCACCATCACTTAACTTTGTGAACGAAAAATATCCGCCACAGAGGCGAACAAACAAATCATGTATTTTACACACATACATGCACAACCGACGAGTACATTTACACACTAATGCATTGATATATGCCGCCGTGCACAAACCTACACACACACATTGATTCCTATAAAACTTGTAGCTTTTGCAGGCGTTTGCTCGCAAGTGTCTGAGTGTGTGTTACAAAAGTGTTTTTCCCCGTCGTAGTACTAGTAGTTAACAACGTTACGTCCGTATTGGATATCCTCCACTCATGACGGTACAACTCGTACTGTGCCTTAACCTCTCAGGTTGCCAGCTCGAATGTCAATCACATTTAGTTACACGCACGCACACACACACTCTCTCTCTCACTCTCTCTCTCTATCGCACAGACACTTGTTTGGTGTTCCTTCTGCCTGCCACAGGGATATTTCGATGTTTTCTTCTTGTTGTTACTCTATGTTCTATGTTCTTCCTTTGCCTCAGCACACAGTTACTTTCACTTTCGTTGGCACCATCTTCAATTGGTTTTTATAGTTACATCCTGTTGGCTTTTCGCATCGATGTGTGTGTGTGTGTGTTGAGTAAGTGTTTTGTGCACCTGTTTGTGGCCGCTCGCTATATATGCTGCGATATCCGTGTCCCTGTCCGTGTACGCTTAGAAGCAACAGCTAACTGTTGGTCCTTTTTAGTTTACATCGCTCTTTATATGTAGTGTTGCTACTGTTTGTGTGCTTAGCTCTCTTTGCTTACTTTCCAATTGGGAGAGAAACTCTTATGCCTCGCGCTGAAAGCAAAAAAAAGGTTGTAGGGTTGTCGTAATATTAAGACAACTCTTATAAAAAGGATTGTTTTGTATTGTTGATATATGAATATGAATATGAATTTGTTCTCATCGTTCGGTTTAAGAACTTTACATCGGTGCGAAGATAGCATCAACGAAAAACATTCGTCAGCATAATCCACACAAGTTCTTGTCTACACTTTGTCCATTGAACAAAAGTGCACATAAGTTGTTTTTGGCACAAATGTCATGTATAGATACAAGGTTCTGCAGGATAACATGTCTTGTTCCTAAATTTGTAAAAAAAAGGTTTGCACTGTGTTATAAAACCATAAATACACAATATTTTAACAATGTACGTATGAGTAATATAAAATCCGAATAAAATTAAAATTACGCATACGTTGTACATACATTCATATGTAGCAAGTACCAAATTCAAATTCGCTACATATGTACTGTGCCGTACTTCGGTCAGGGTCGTCATTAGCAATGATTAGTTTTCTACTGGGGACCAGCCGTGGCATGATGGTTAGAACACTCGGCTACCATGCGAGAAATCCCAGGTTCAAGTACTGGCTTCAGTCATCTAAAAAAACTAATTTTTCTTTCATCAACTTCGCAATATAAGTGTGGAGTCAATCGGCATGTCTAGTAAAAAGCTTCTCAAACAGTGACGTTTGCATTCGTCGACAAACAAGTAGGTGCCGTTAGTTGTGAATCTAAAAGTAGAAGCAACAACGCGAGAAGCTATCCCATACCTCATTCTTGGGGTGTAAAGGGAAATTAAGTAAGTAAGTTTTCACAGATGTGGCAGCTTATATACGGCCAGAGATTTGGATTTATTGGGAAAAATCTAAATTATTTGAAGATTCCATTCGACAAAATTAAAATTATATCTACAATTCTGCTGAAAAATTAAATGAGAAATCTTTAATGGTTTTTGAGCTGCAAAACTAAGCGAACAAACATCAAGATCAGAAAAAAAATATAAAAGATCATTAAAAAAAAAGTTTGGCCTGAAAACGACAAACCCTTTAGGGGGTTTCGCTATACTGACCTAGTACCTTCACCTTGGCTTGGAATTTCGGCATTTTCATCCATGCGTGGAATATGACCTAGACAACGCAAACGCTGTACCTCAATGCGTTTGATCTTGTCACCGTCGGTATATAGCTCGTTCAGCTCATGATTCATACGACGTCTAAAGATGACAAGTCAGTTGTTGATTTACCAGGTATAAAAATACCCTGATAAGGTCCGATCAGGTTGGATAACACTGGCCTTAGTCTTTCACATACTCAAAGCAATCTCGACATCACTTTATATGCGATGGGTAAAAGACTAAGACCTGCTGTAGTTGGAGGACTCGATTGGATTTCTCTCTTTTCGCTTTATTTATTTTATTGACTCTGGAGCCTAGGTAGCTGAAATTATCTACTACTACAAAATCCTAGTTGTCAACGTTTACGCAGCTTCGCACATGAGTAAATTCTTTGTTCGTTACGAATAACAACTTCGTTTTGTACTCCTTCATCTTTAGGCCCATTTGAACTAAGTCTTTCTGTATATCTGAGAAGGCTGCAGTCACATATCTCAGTTTTCGGCCAATGATGTCAATACCATCAACATATCCAAGTAGCATATGGCTTTTGTTGAATATCGTGCCACTCATGTTTTCTGCACCGTTCCTCCATCATAATATTGAAGAGGTCACACGATAGGGCTGTCGCCTATTCTAACGCCTCGTCTGGTATAAAAAGTTTCAGTCTTGGTCATTCTGCAAAGGCATATCAGCTTCGCTAGAATACTAAACTCAAGTAATTACTGCCGTATCGGCCTACCGAAGTCAGTTTTATAGTCGACGAAAAGATAGTACTGGTCGATTTGTTTCTCTTGGGTCTTTCTCACGATTTGCCGCAGTGTAAATATCTGTGTCAGTTGTTGATTTACCAGGTACAAAAATACCCTGATATCTGGTTGGATAACACTGGCTTTAGTCTTTCACATACTCATAGCACTCTTGACATCTCTTTGTATGCGATGGGTAAAAGACTAAGACCTGCTGTAGTTGGTGGATTCGATTGGATTACTCTATTTTCGCACAGAACATAATACGCTCGTTAAGGCAAACCGTGCTTAGGAGCTGGTGTGTGCTCGTCATCAGCTTATCGCCGCTGTATTTGTAGAGCTCTGCAGGAAGTCCATCGGCTGCTTTGTTATTTAACAGCCGCGTTATGGCACTTCTTTCCGCCGTTTGGCTTAATGACGGGCAATCTAGACGTCGCCTGAAATTGATGCTTGCCTTTCGGAACCAAGATTTGTCGAAGTGATTTATTCCAGATCAGCATCCTTGTTGTTACATTAGGGTAGTTAAGTACCATAACCTTTTACTTTTACTTTATAATTAAATATACAGGCTTCACCTCTTTCCTTGTACCTTTGTATATCATAGTTTCTCCGATTCTTGATTTGGAGTTATTGTTTTTTTTTTTTTGCTTAAATAGCTGCCTTGCCCGTTTTGCAGTCACCATCTTCGTTAGACTGTAGTATTGCCCTATAGCATCCTGTTCCTTAAACGCTTTACGACATTCCTCAACGTAACATAATTTGCCGAAATGCCGTTTTTCCCATCTAAGAACGGCTGTTGCTGCGGTTGCCATAGAATGAGCAATATGCTGTCAATGTCGTGGTAGTTGAGAGAACTGGTTGTAGTAGGCAGTGGCTATCTTTGGGGTGTGCCACTTTGCGAAGTCCAGCTTTCTTTCCGATTAGTTCCGTGCGTCTTTTGTTCTGCTTAGTAAGTATCTTATAGGGGAATCTGCTCTTTAGTTGGAAATAACATAAATATTATATGCCGGCGTAGGATTATCATAAGTAATATTCCACGTAAATCATAAACCCAGTTTAAAATCATTCGATGAATGGAAAAGTGAAACCTAAAACCCAGGCACGTCAGCTCAGAGTAAGCGGTACCCTGGTCAGCGTCTGACCCAGAATGGGCGGCTGCAATAAAATCCTGGCAGGAGGAGAAATCTACGTCGTGGTGCGCTGGGCTTGCAACCCGCCACTGACGTTTAAACTATTGCAATAAAAAGAAGTAAGATAAGAATAAAACGGACCCCCCAAATTGTTGACGACCACCGCAAACGAATTAAGGACCATGATTTGAGGATATGCACCTGGAATGTTAGAACACTGTATAGACCAGGTGCCTCCATCCAACTGGCGGAAGTCCTCGAAAAATACAAGGCTGACATAACTGCTTTACAGGAAATCCAGTGGACGGGACACGGGTGCTCGCGCATGAAGACGTGCGACATCTACTATAGTGGCCATGCGGACAAGCACGAGTTTGGTTGTGGATTTGTGGTTGGCAAGAAACTGCGACACCTAGTCTCAAGGTTCAACCCGGTGTGTGAACGTATAGCCACCATAAGTGTCAAAACTAAGTTTTTCCACATAACACTTGTATGTGCCCATGCTCCGACAGAAGAGAAAAGCGATGAGGACAAAGACGAGTTCTACGAGAGCCTAGAAAATGTATATGACCGTAGCCCGAGCCATGACATTAAAATGGTACTAGGCGATTTTAATGCTAAAATAGGAAAATTCAGTCTGCACACCGAAACGTCGAACAATGGCATCAGACCGATTAATTTCTCTGCGGCAAGAAATATGGTAGTTAGCAGCACTATTTGGAACCATAAAAATATTCATAAGGCAACATGGTTATCTCCAGATCCAATGACGAGGAATCAGATAGATCATGTGGTAGTCGATGGAAGGCACGCATCGAGTGTTCTGGACGTACGAGTGATCAGGGGTGCGAACATTGACTCTGATCACTTCCTTACCGCAGTTAAGGTACGCACAAGGCTAAGTATGGCGAAAAACGTACGTAACCAGGCAAAACGAAAGCTGGACATCGGTAAACTGCGGACCACAGAGGTAGCAAACGCCTACTCCAACCACCTAACTCAACTGCTGCGGAATGCTCCAACCCCTGATAACCTCGCAGTGGCAATACATTACTTACTTACTTAGCTGGTACTTTATGCAATCCCAGTGGATTATATACCGCACGTAGAAAAAGATTATAAGCGCCTCGATCTTCTGCGCTTCTTCTCCAGTTAGTCACACCGAGTTCTGTAAGGTTCTCAGTAACCTGGTCTTTCCAACGGAGTTTTGGTCGCCCTCTTCTGCGCCGTCCATCGAGTTCATTGTCGAAGACTTTTCGAGCTGGAGCATTTTCGTCCATGCGTACAACATGACCTAGCCAACGCAACCGTTGCACCTTAATGCGTTTGACCACGTCAATGTCAGTGTACAGCTCGTACAGCTCATGATTCATACGACGCCGATACTCTCCGTTAACGATGATGGGCCCATATATTTTACGGAGTATTTTTCTCTCGAATACCGCCAGAACCGATTCATCCGCTTGTGTCATAACTCAGGATTCTGAGCCATACATTAAGACAGGTAGAACCAGTATCTGGTATAGCTGGAGTTTTGTTTGTCGAGAGAGGGCTCTGTCATTGAATCGCTTCCTTAGTCCGTAGTAGCATTTATTTGCAAGCAGGATTCTTCTCCGGATTTCTAGACTGACATTATTTGCTATGTTGATGGCGGAGCCTAGTTAGACAAAATTATCTACCACCTCGAAATTATAGTTGTCAACGTTCACGCAGTTTCCCAAACGAGTAGATTCTTTGTTCGTTGAAACTAATAACTTCGTTTTGTCCTCGTTCACCGTTAGGCCCATTTTCGCTGATTCCTTCTGAATACCTGAGAAGGCTGCAGTCACATCCCGCAGTTTTCGACCGAAGTAGCATGTGGCTTTTGTTGAATATAGTGCCACTCGTGTTTACTGCAACTTTTCTCATTATCATCTCCATCACAATGTTGAAGAGATCGCACGATAGGCCGTCGCCTTGTTTTATGCCTCGTCTGGTATAGAATGGCTCCGTAAGGTCCTTGCCAATCTTCACTGAAGACTTCGTGTCAGTCAGCGTCATTCCGCAAAGACGAATCAGCTTCGCTGGAATACCAAACTCAGCCATATCTTCAAGTAATTTCTGCCGTATCGGGCTGTCGAAGGCAGCTTTGTAGTCGACAAAAAGATGGTACGTGTCGATCTGTTTCTCTTGGGTCTTTTCCAGGATTTGCCGAAAGGTGAACATCTGGTCAGTTGTTGATTTACCAGGTCTAAAGCCACACTGATAAGGCCCGATCAGGTTGGATAACACTGGCTTTAGTCTTTCACATAGCACACTCGACAGGACCTTATATGCGATGGGTAAAAGGCTGATCCCGCGGTAGTTGAAGCACACACTTGGATCACCTTTTTTCTGCACAGGACATAATACGCTTATATTCCAATCGTCGGACATGCACTCTGCGCAGGAGCTTGTGCATGCTCGTTATCAGCTCCTCGCCACCGGACTTGAAGAGCTCTGCGGGCAGACCGTCGGCACCGGCTGCTTTGTTGTTTTTCAGCCGCGATATTGCTCTTCTTACCTCGGCTTGTCTTGGTGGTGGGCAATCTAAGCCGTCGTCGACAATTGGCGTGATAACTTCACGTGCGCTGCCTTCTGGAACCAGCAGTTGCTGGAAGTGTTATCTTCATATGTGCAGCACACTCTGCGTATCCGTGACCAGATTTCCATCACTGTCCTTACAGGTGGGGAGGCCATTACCGTATCCATTTGCTCTTACTTTCTGGTAACATTTTCGGGCCTCACCTCTATCCCTGTATCGCTCTATATCATCGTTCTCCCGTTCCTTCATCTGAAGTTTTTTTTCGCCTAAATAGCTGTCTCGCCCGTTTTGCTTTCTCCTTATGCCGTTCTCTATAAGCAGCATCCTGTTCCTCAGACGCTATGCGACATTCTTCATCGTACCAGGATTCGTCTGAGCGCCGCTTTTCATATCCTAGCACGGTTGTTGCGGCGGTTGCCATGGAATGCGCAATATGCTGCCACTGTGTATCGGGAACGTCAGAAGTAGAGGCGTAAAAGTTGGGAGAGCTGGTTGGAGTAGGCAGTAGCTATCTCTGGGGTTTGCAGCTTCGCGATGTCCAGCTTTCTTTGTGTCTGGTTACGTGCATTTTTCGCTCTGCTCAATCTTGTGCGCACCTTGGCTGCAACCAGGTAATGATCCGAGCCAATAATAGCACCACGGATCACACGCACATCCATGACACTAGATGCATGCCTGCCATCAATTACCACATGATCAATTTGATTTTTGGTGTTTTGATCGGGGGATAGCCAAGTTGCCTTGTGGATAACTTTGTGCTGGAATCTGGTTCCACTCACTACCATGTTCCTTCCCGCTGCGAAGCTAACCAGCCTAAACCCGTTGTCTGACGTGTCGGTATGCAGGCTGAATTTATCGATCGATGGACCAAGAACATCTTCCCTTCCTATTTTTGCATTAAAGTCTCCCAGAACAATTTTAATGTCGTGGCCAGGGCAGCGGTCGTATGTTTCCTCTAGGCGCTCGTAAAATGCATCCTTAATCTCATCGTCTTTATCTTCCGTCGGGGCGTGTACACAAATCAGCGTGATGTAAAAATATTTCGCCCGGATGCGAATGGTGGATACGGTCACTTACAGGGTTAAACCGCGAGACCAGGTGTCGAAGTCTCTTGCCGACTATGAAACCACATCCAAATTCGTGTCTTTCTGCATGGCAGCTGTAAAAGATGTCACAGTTCTTTCGTCGTGTGCATCCCTGTCCCGTCCATCTCATTTCCTGTATGGCGGTGATGTCAGCCTTGTATTTGTCGAGGACATCCGCCAGTTGGATAGAGGCACCATCTCTGTAAAGAGTTCGGACATTCCAGGTGCATATCCTTAAATCATGGTCCTTATATCGTTTGCGGGGGTCGTCAACATTTGGGGGGGGGGGTTCTTGTTATATTTATTCTCCGTGTTTTCATAATAAATTTTGTTTAAGGAGAGTGGCTTATTAGGCCACCGCTCCCGATCCTAGCTTCTTGGGGCTGCCAAAGCCACTAGGAGAGCCTGTGTTTAGCTTCAGTAACTTCTGTTACCTACTTCCTAAGACGCATCGGTGGTAGCATGCCGATTAGGTTACTCAACGTTTCGCCTTCTAACTCTAGCTAACTTCTAAGCGGTTGCTTTAAAGTCATTGCCCAGGAAATACTTGGTCTAAGACCGGAAGTAGTTAGCTGCTTGGACAGTGCCGCAAAGGAATCGATTCTGGTCACTCCCAAGTGAGTGACAATCAGTAACTTTCAGCCTCTGGGCAAAGTCTCATTCCCCTATGGCAATATATAGCCGACTCCATAGAACGGACCGCGAGAAGCGTACTTGGGTACTCAAAGCCGTCTCAAGAAGATGCCTGGTACGATGATGAATGTCGCAATGCCACGAGAGAGACGGATGCTGCATACTGTTCGTGAACGGCACAGGGAGAAGAGACGAGAGGCAACTCGTCTTTTTAGAAGAAAAAAGAAGGAGCTGAAGAAGAGGCAGGATGAGTGCACTTAGTTGCTCCGAAGTAGAGGGAAGCCCGAAAATTTTACCAGAGAGTTAAGGCAAGAATGCGTGGAATAGGGTTGCCCTCATGCAAGAACAGCGATGGCCAGCTAGTGACGGTCCGGATAACGTTCTGAAGATATGGAGAGATCATTTCAGCAATTTACTGGGTACGGACACCACTCCAGAAGACCCCGCTCCAATCCATAACAATGGTATTAACTGTCCACCTCCGAGCTAGAGCGAGATACGAGTCGAAATATCCCGCCATAAAAACAACAAAGCGGCTGGAACCGATGGTTTCCCTGCTACATTGTTTAAGGCTGGCGGGGAGGAGCTGATTAGGAGCATGCATCAGCTCATGGAGAACATCTGGCTAGAGGAGAGCATGAACCGGGATTGAAGTCGCAGTCTTTTATGTCCCATATACAAGAAAGGAGATCGCAGTGAATGTAAGAACTACCGTGGAATAAGCCAATTACCAATTGCATACAATGTCCTTTCAAACATGTTGTGTGAACATCTAAAGAAAAACTAATTGGACCGTATCAGTGCGGCTTTAGACCTGGCAAATCTACGACGGATCAAATATTCAAATACGACAAATTCTGGAAAAAAAACTTATGAAAAGCAGATCGACACCTTACTTTAAAAAAAACTTAATTTCCCTTTGCACCCCATGAATGAGGTATGGGAAAGCTTCTCGCGTTGTTGTGAATTAACACGCTTTCTATTTTTAGATTCACAACTAACGGCACCTACTTGTTTATCGACGAATGCGAACGTCACTGTTTGAGAAGCTCTTACTAGACACGACGATTGAATCGACGCTTAAATACTGCGAAGTTGCTGTCAACAACATTCGAGGGGAGCCGACAATGAAAGAAAATTTTCTTTATTTTTTTTCTTTTAAGATGACTGGAGCCAGGTTTGAACCTGCGATCTCCCGCATGGTAGTCGCGTGTTTATAACCACTATGCCACGGCCGGTCCCGACACCTACCACCTCTATTTCGACTACAAAGCTGCCTTCGACTTTCCCGTAAGGAATATGCTATATGAGGCCATGTCTGAGTTTGGTATTCCTGCAAAGCTGATTCGACTTTGCAGATGTACCTTGAAAAAACACCAAATCCTCGATTAAGATTGGTAAGGATCACTCTGAACCATTCAACATGAAAAGAGGTCTCAGGCAGGGTGATAGCCTATCCTGTGCGCTATTTGATATAGTTATGGAGAAGGTAATGAGAAAGGCTGGTGTCAACATGTCTGGAACCATATTCTAACCTATGCCGATTATATAGACATCATTGGCCAAAATCTGCGGGATATTACTGCAGTTTTCCCATCACTAGAAAAGGAGTCAGCAAAATTGGGTTCAGCGGTCAACGAGGACAAAACAAAAATAATGATTTCGACGAACAAAGAGTCCTCTCGATGGAATCGCACCGTGAAAGTTGACAATTATTGTTTTGAGGTAGTAAATGAATTTACCTACCTCGGATCTTCTGTCAATAAAAAAAATTATGTCAGCTAAGATATCAAGCGGAGAATAGTGCTCGCCAATAAATGTTTTTACGGACTTCGGTAGCACTTTAGTAGCACCACCTTATCTCGGGATACTAAGAAACAGCTATACCAGGAGCTAATTTCACACGTTCTGTTGTATGCTGCCGAATCGTGGGTGCCTACGACAACGGATATACAAAACCTGGGAGTATTCGATAGAAAAGTACTCCGAAAAATATATGTACCTATCTGTGTCGACGGAGAGTTTCGTCATCGGATGAACCATGAGCTGTATGAGATTTACCAAGCTAAAAGAGTCAGAGTCCAATGACAAGAAATGTGTTTGAAGGCGAAACTGAAGAACGGCGCAGAGCAGGGAGACCCAAACTTTGTTGGAAGGACCAAGTGGTTGGGGACGTGCCACCATCTGGTAGGATTAACTGGAGAACGCACGCAGAAGACTGAAGCGTGTGGAATTCTTTAATACTTTAGGCCTCAAATTTATGAACCACGTTCGTAAGTTGTAATGGGCCACTTAAGTAAGTAAGTAAATTAGATTTTTTAGTCTTCTTAGAAACTTTTTCTATAAAAATCTAATTATTTGTAAATATTAAACTTGATCATTGATATTAATAAAATTAATCTGTTTTTATGAAAATCACCAGAACTTATTTTGCTGGAAACGTCCCAAAACAGAATTGCATTAATTTAAAAATTTAGGCGCCTTCTCTTTCAACAGTTGTGTCACAAATAAAAATTACTTCATTATTTCAACAAATATTTAGAAATACTGGCAAATTTGTTTTTTCTACCAAAAATTTAGAAATATATCTAACTTCGGTCGATTCAAACCAATCCATATTTCCAACACAGCAAATTAACAACAAGTTGTTATCACAAAATTCTCATTTTGTATATAGACACCTTAATTTCACACTTGTCAAAAACACTTGAATAGTGATTTTTTGAAGAATTTGCTGTTAAATCCCTCGAGGCAAAGGATAACGACCTGAGTTTGTGATAATTCTTAAAATTATGAATAGATTCGATACAAAATACTCGTACGTACGTACATCTTCTCTCTCAACATTAATCGAATGACAGGTTTTTGCAAATATTTCCACTTGAATATGAGAATCACACAACAAAATATAAAACTCATCGAAAGCAACAGGATTATACACATTTAAGAGAGTTGCGAGTAAACCCCCTACCCAAATAGCTACACAGCCTTGACAAAAGAGAGAGAGAGAAAAAATATAAAGGCAAAAGAGCATTTCTCGTGTATAGCTCTCTCTCCCGTGAACCGTCAAGAGCATGACATTGAAAGTGCGTGTATGCAACAGATTTTCTTTCATTTGTCTGTATGCGTCTGTGTGTGTGTGTGCTCGTCAACAAGGATACCTACACAGACACGAGTAAATATACACAACTACCAGCGCATACATTCAACTGGTAGCTGTGACTGAGCTGGAGTATGAAGGACATTTTCTAATATTTAACAGACTGGAATGTGAATTGGAAATAAGAAAAGCAACAGGATTAAATTGGAAAACATCGCATGAAAAAGCATCGTTTATTATTTTTTTCGTAAATATTTGGATAGTGATTTTTCCCCATCATATCGTGTGCTGTTTTCCTCGAGCCAAAAAGAAGAAATAACAATTGTGCTAAAAAAATATGACATAAACCATGAGTGTCAACGATGAGAGAAACAACAGCAACATTTATTGAAAATTTATTAAAGTCAATATTTCATCACACTCAAAAGCCTTTGGGGACAAGTAATAGCAACTGAAACAAAAGGAAACCGTAACATTGAGAAAATGTGATTTAACAAAAACAAATACATAATGTTTGTAACAAAAATAAACTGTAAATGCGAATGGAGAATGTAATATAAATCACACACAACAATGTGGGAAGGTCGGATTAAACTTGGCCTACAACTGAGCTACTTCTTTTTGTGTACAATTGACCAATACAAAAGTGTTTAGCACTAAGCTATCACGTAGTCAGCAGACGAAGGCACACACTCTGGCATACGTTCCAAGTAATCCTATATACAACTACAAGTAAAAGTAAAACTTAAGCAGTTTTAGCTTTAAGCGAAAATCGTAGAAGTAACATAAAGATGTGTGTTGTATTGAAGTGTGCGTGCCTTCATTTGGATATATACAGATGTCTGTAGTAATATGAGGATGTATAGCAGCACGTATACACAAATAAAGATTTTGTTCGTATAACAGCTATACACACATATCTACACACGTATGTATTAGTGAATATGCTAAATATTTATATTATATTAGGGGAGCCATTATTTAGTTGTTTCCAAATAGTATGTCCAAATTGTATGCCTTGCTATATAGTTCATAATGTGTCTGTCTTTATATAGCTTGCTTAGGACATTAGCGTGGCGTATTTGCGATCCATACTGGCCCTAGGCGACATAGTAAAATATTTCAAAATGATTTAATATCAATAATCACGCAGCCTCCCAAACGAGTTGACGATTGAAACAAAAATCTTGGTTTTGTCCTCATTTATTACCAGACCCACTTTTGCCGACTACTTCTCAATACTTGAAAAGGTTGCAGTAACATACCTCAGACCACGGCCAATGGTATATAAATCATCGACATACGCCAGCAGCATGAGACTTTTGTTAAATCTGATCCGCGTGATCATCTCCATTACGATGTTAAAGAGATCGCATGACTACCGCCTTGTCTAAAGCCTCGCTTGGGTGTAAATGGCTATGTTAGATTCTTGAATATTTTTCCTGAAGACGTATCAGTTTCGAGGGGTTACCTAACTCACCCATAGTGTATAGATATTTCTGTCGTATCGGACTTTCGAATGAAGTTTTGTAAACGATAAACAAATGGTAGAAGTCGATCTAAATTTCTAGAGTCTTCTCCAGGGTTTATCGAACTGTGGATATCTAATCGATCAGATTCTAACCATCGGGTATGAATTCCATGAGCCAAATCGTGTTTATGAGCTGGAGTTTGTACGGTGGCAGTTCGTCGTCGTCGGCCACAGATTTATTGTTTTTAAACTGTATTTTTGGCCTGCTGATCTCGTTTTGGCTCTGTGATGATCAATCACGTCGATGATTGGCGTGATTTTGTCACTTATGCTGCCTTCGGAAACGAGAAGAGTACGAAAGTGTTTCCTCCATTTTCTCACTCTGAGTGTCCGTGTCCAGATTTCCGGTTCTGTCCTTACAGCTGGGGATCCTCTCACGCTGTAATTTTCGATATCCTGGCTCTATTTTTTCTTCCATAGACGCTTTTTCCGCCTTCTCTTTTCATTATAAGGCTCCGACACAGCACTCGTTACCATTGACTGCAGTTTTGCCCTGTAAGCAACATTATTTTCCTCAGACTTCTCGCGACAGACTTCTTACTAGGACTTGTCTGAGCGTGGTTTTTCATAACCAAGTACGGTCATTGCGGCAGTGGCCATTGAATTCACAAAAAGGTGCCAGCGGGTGTCATGAACATCATACATTTCACAGCTATATAACTAGCATGGTGGGTTTTACACTAGAATTATAGGTTATTTTCCGATATGTTTGATGGAGTCTAGAAGCAGCACTAACGTATTTCTCGCTCTGTTTATCCTAATGGACATATGCATGATAATGACCCAACTGTTTTATCGATGAAACTACCTAGATTGCAAAACGAAGGAACTTTCTCCATATCCTCGGCCAGGATAAAGATAATGTACCTTGAAAAAGTTAGTTGGGAATTGACAATTATTATAAAGCTATGTTAGGTTGCGGACAAGTTATCACTCGGTCATAAGACTTTGTCACTTACCACCACTCGGAGGGCATTATAGTACGAAAAGCGGATGTCGTTTTGGATGTAAAGTGAATCTTGCATCTCAAGCCGACTACAACCACCTTCGTAGTTGCACCTGGGCAACGTTGTTCGTGATAAATGTAACCATGATTAGCGACGAACCCTGATGGTTTGGCATTACAATTGTTCTGGGAGACTTTAATATAAAAAAATGAAGGAAAGATGTTCTTGGTCCATCGATCGGTAAATTCAGCCTGCATACTGACACGTCCTACAACGGGTTTAAGCTGGTTAGCTTCGCAGCGGGAAGAAACGTGGCAGTGAGTGCAAATAGATTTCAGCATATAGGTATCCACAAGGCAACTTGGCCATACCCCGATCAATTCATTTAATATCAAACTGAACATGTGGTAATTGATGGCACGCATGCATCTACTGTCATAGACGAGTGCGTGAGTCGTGGTGCTAACATTGGCTCTAATCATTACCTGGTTGCAGCTATGGAACGCACAGTTTCAGTAGTGCGGAAAACACACGTAACCAAACACAAAGAAAACTAGACATTGCGAAGCTGCAAACCCCAGAGATAGCCACTGCCTATTCCAACCAGCTCTCCCAACTACTACGACACAACGCTTCTACTTCTGACGTTTCCGATACACAGTGGCAGCATATTGCGCATTCCATGGTAATCGCTGCAATAACCGTGCTAGGATATTAAAAACGGCGCTCAGACTAATCTTGATACGATAAAAAATGTCGCATTGCCAATTGTAACCCGTGATGTTAAGGAACGGCACAAGGAGAAAGTAAAATAGGCGAGACAGCTATTTAAGCGGAAAAAACGTCAGATGGTGGAACGGGAGAACGAGGATATAGAGCGATACAAGGATAGAGGTGGGACACTAAAATTTTACCTGAAAGTAAAAACAAACGGCTACGGTAATGGGCTTCCCTCCTGTAAGGACAGGGATGGAAATCTGGTCAACTGCTGGTTCCAGAAGACAGCGCACGTGAAGGTATCCTGCCAATTGCTGACGGCGGCTTAGATTGCCCACATATGAAGAGCAATATCGCGACAGAAAAATAATAAAGCAGCCGGAGACGACGGACTTCCGGAAGATCTCTTCAAGTCTGGTGGCGATGAGCGTCTTATGTCCTGTGCTGAAAAATGTCCTGTCGAGTGTGCTATGTGAAAGACTAAAGCCTCATTGGGCCTTATCAACAACTGAGCTGATATTTACATTTATTCGTGTTTGCAAGAAAAAATTTTTTTGTTTTCAAATGACCAATTGAACTTTTGTGAAATGGCGATTTTTTTAATGAGGTGTGTTCATTCAGTCGCATGTAACTGCGGAAATACTTAACCGATTGAAATGTGGTATATCTTGTTTTGAAGGTAATTTCTAAAATACTTAAACGGTTTGGTATAAACCCACAGCATTTTTTTAAGTTTGTATCATTTAAATCCTTAAATTTCGATTTTCAAACTGATTACATTTTTTTAATTTTTTTTTAAAGTTTGTGATTTTTGAAGTCGTGAAATAATGCAAACTTTTTTTTTACGAATTTTTTCCGAAACTTCTTTTTTACAAGCAACAAATATTTCTGTGATAGTTAACAGAATGAAAATATTTTTCTTTGGCTTACTGATACAACAATAAGAACAACAGAAACAACTACTGTGCACACTAATTTGCGAACAATTTCATTAAATGGAAACGATAACTGTCACTTTATCAAACAGTGCTGGATAGAAAACATCAAAAACTTTTCAAATCTGAAGCTTCATGTAGATGATTTTGGAATACTAGCGGAATGACATTTTTTGCGACATCTCATGGCGAAGGGTCCTACGATGGTCTGGGAGGAACAATCTAAATATTAGCAGCCCGTGCATGCTTGTCCAGCCTCATAAATCCCATTAATAGTGCCGTAAAATTTTACGATTGGTTGAATAAAAACGTGAAGAATATTCATATAGAGTTCTTTAATAACTATTTGACAACACGAATATAAATATGCAAACGAAATTTTAATTTTTGGTCAGTGGGCGGAGTGGGCGTGAAAAAACTGTATTTTAGCCCTAGAAAGATTCAATTTGGCCCGACAACACAAATATGAAAACGTAGACGAAATTTTAATTTTGGATCGCAGGGCGGAGGTGGCGCAGCAAAACTATAGTACTCAACAACACGAATGTTAATATGCAAACGAAATTAAAAGTTTGGACCAGTGGGTGGAGAGGCGTGACCAAACCGTATTTTAGCAGCAGAGAGATACATCGTCACTTCACTTCATTTTCTGTTCTACGGAATCTGTGGTGCAACATGTTGTACATAATCGGTTATATGGAACCAGAAACAGAATAGAATGTCGATTAAAAAAGAAACGATTATAGTATCAATACCATTCGCAACAAGTTCTGAAAAATTTTCCTGGGCAGGTTCAAACTTGTAGACGAAATTGTTATTGTCAATAAGTGGCTGAAGAGGGTTTGGCAAAACTGTATTTTAACCCTAGAGCGATAATATTTGTTATATGTACTTTTATCGAAAAGTACATTTATTGTATCAAAAAGTACAATTTATTGTATCAAAAAATACGTAGTAAAAAGTACAGTTTATTGTAACAAAAGTACACTTTATTGTACATAAAAGTGTTTTTATTGTACAAAAAAAGTACATTTGTTGTACAATAAGAACATTTATGGTATCAAAGAGTACTTTATATGTACCAACATTATAATTTATTGTATTGAAAAGTACTTTTATTTTACACTAGAAAAAATCAAATAATTGTACCACAAAAATAACATTTATGGTATCAAAGAGTGCTTTATATGTACCAAAAAGTATAATTTATTGTATTAAAACGGAATTTTATTGTACACAAAAAGAACAATAATTGTACCACAGACTACAATTTTTGTACCATAAAATACTTTAAATGTACTTATAAGTACTTTTGTTGTGCCAAAAATTATCTTTACTGTATCAAAAAGTACTTTTTTTATCTCAAAGTACTGTTGTTAAGCAATGAGGAAGGACTAAAAGAGTTGCTTGCTTGCTTAGCTGGTACTTCTATGCAATCCCAGTGGATTATATACCGCACGTAGAACAATATTATAAGCGCCTCGATCTTCTGCGCTTCTTCTCCAGTTAGTCACACCGAGTTCTGTAAGGTTCTCAGTAACCTGATCTTTCCAACGTAGTTTTGGTCGTCCATCGAGTTCATTGTCGAAGACTTTTCGAGCTGGAGCATTTTCGTCCATGCGTACAACATGACCTAGCCAACGCAACCGTTGCACCTTAATGCGTTTGACCACGTCAATGTCAGTGTACAGCTCGTACAGCTCATGATTCATACGACGCCGATACTCTCCGTTAACGATGATGGGCCCATATATTTTACGGAGTATTTTTCTCTCGAATACCGCCAGAACCGATTTATCTGCCTGTGTCATAACCCAGGATTCTGAGCCATACATTAAGACAGGTAGAACCAGTATCTGGTATAGCTGGAGTTTTGTTCGTCGAGAGAGGGCTCTGTCATTGAAACGCTTGCTTAGTCCGTAGTAGCATTTATTTGCAAGCAGGATTCTTCTCCGGATTTCTAGGCTGACATTATTTTCTTTGTTGATGGCGGAGCCTAGGTAGACAAAATTATCTACCACCTCGAAATTATAGTTGTCAACGTTCACGCAGTTTCCCAAACGAGTAGATTCTTTGTTCGTTGAAACTAATAACTTCGTTTTGTCCTCGTTTACCGTTAGGCCCATTTTCGCTGATTCCTTCTGAATACCTGAGAAGGCTGCAGTCACATCCCGCAGTTTTCGACCGATGATGTCTACGTCATCAGCGTACGCGAGTAGCATGTGGCTTTTGTTGAATATAGTGCCACTCGTGTTTACTGCAGCTTTCCTCATTATCATCTCCATCACAATGTTGAAGAGATCGCACGATAGGCCGTCGCCTTGTTTTAGGCCTCGTCTGGTATAGAATGGCTCCGTAAGGTCCTTGCCAATCTTCACTGAAGACTTCGTGTCAGTCAGCGTCATTCCGCAAAGACGTATCAGCTTCGCTGGAATACCTAACTCAGCCATGGCTTCAAGTAATTTCTGCCGTATTGGGCTGTCGAAGGCAGCTTTATAGTCGACAAAAAGATGGTACGTGTCGATCTGTTTCTCTTGGGTCTTTTCCAGGATTTGCCGAAGTGTGAAAATCTGGTCAGTTGTTGATTTTCCAGGTCTAAAGCCACACTGATAAGGCCCGATCAGGTTGGATAACACTGGCTTTAGTCTTTCACATAGCACACTCGACACGACCTTATATGCGATGGGTAAAAGGCTGATCCCGCGGTAGTTGGAGCACACACTTGGATCACCTTTTTTCAGCACAGGACATAATACGCTTATATTCCAATCGTCGGGCATACACTCCTTAAGCCAAACCGTGCGCAGGAGCTGGTGCATGCTCGTTATCAACTCCTCGCCACCGGACTTGAAGAGCTCTGCGGGCAGACCGTCGGCACCGGCTGCTTTGTTGTTTTTCAGCCGCGATATTGCTCTTCTTACCTCGGCTTGACTTGGTGGTGGGCAATCTAAGCCGTCGTCGACAATTGGCGTGATAACTTCAAGTGCGCCTCCTTCTGGGACCAGCAGTTGCTGGAAGTGTTCTCTCCATATGTGCAGCACACTCTGCGTATCCGTGACCAGATTTCCATCTCTATCCATTTGCTCTTACTTTCTGGTAAAATTTTCGGGCCTCACCTCTATCCCTGTATCGCTCTATATCCTCGTTCTCCCGTTCCTTCATCTGACGTTTTTTTCGCCTAAATAGCTGTCTCGCCCGTTTTACTTTCTCCTTATGCCGTTCCCTAACAGCACGGGTTACAATTGGCTGTAGCGTTGCCATATAAGCAGCATCCTGTTCCTCAGACGCTATGCGACATTCTTCATCGTACCAGGATTCGTCTGAGCGCCGCTTTTCATATCCTAGCACGGTTGTTGCGGCGGTTGCCATGGAATGCGCAATATGCTGCCACTGTGTATCGGGAACGTCAGAAGTAGAGGCGTTGTGTCGTAGAAGTTGGGAGAGTTGGTCGGAGTAGGCAGTAGCTATCTCTGGGGTTTGTAGCTTCGCGATGTCCAGCTTTCTTTATGTTTGGTTACGTGCGTTTTTTTGCTCTGCTCAATCTTGTGTGAACCTTGGCTGCAATCAGGTAATGATCCGAGCCAATATTAGCACCACGGATCACACGCACGTCCATGACACTAGATGCATGCCTGCCATCAAATACCACATGATCAATTTGATTTTTGGTGTTTTGATCGGGGGATAGTCAAGTTGCCTTGTGGATATCTTTGTTCTGGAATCTGGTTCCACTAACTACCATGTTCCTTCCCGCTGCGAAGCTAACCAGCCTAAACCCGTTGTCTGTCGTGTCGGTATGCAGGCTGAATTTACCGATCGATGGACCAAGAACATCTTCCCTTCCTATTTTTGCATTAAAGTCTCCCAGAACAATTTTAATGTCGTGGCCAGGGCAGCAGTCGTATGTTTCCTCTAGGCGCTCGTAATATGCATCTTTAATTTCATCGTCTTTATCTTCCGTCGGGGCGTGTACACAAATCAGCGTGATGTAAAAATATTTCGCCCGGATACGAATGGTGGCTATTCGGTCACTTACAGGGTTAAACCGCGAGACCAGGTGTCGAAGTCTCTTGCCGATTATGAAACCACATCCAAATTCGTGTCTTTCTGCATGGCAGCTGTAAAAGATGTCACAGTTCTTTCGTCGTGTGCATCCCTGTCCCGTCCATCTCATTTCCTGTATGGCGGTGATGTCAGCCTTGTATTTGTCGAGGACATCCGCCAGTTGGATAGAGGCACCATCTCTGTAAAGAGTTCGGACATTCCAGGTGCATATCCTTAAATCATGGTCCTTATATCGTTTGCGGGGGTCGTCAACATTTGGGAGTGTTCTTGTTATATTTATTCTCCGTGTTTTCATAATAGATTTTGTTTAAGGAGAGTGGCTTATTAGGCCACCGCTCCCGATCCTAGTTTCTTGGAGGCTGCCAAAGCCACTAGGAGAGCCTGTGTTGAGCTTCAGTAACTTCTGTAAAGTCATTGCCCAGGGTATACTTGGTCTAAGACCGGAAGTAGTTAGCTGCTTGGACAGTGCCGCAGAGGAATCGATTCTGGTCACTCCCAAGTGAGTGACAATCAGTAACTTTCAGCCTCTGGGCAAAGTCCCATTTCCCAAGGACTAAAAGAGTTTTTTCTTAAATTCATAATATTTTTTTCAGAGTTGTGTCAGTAAAGTTTATGGACTATTTACATTGCGTCAGTTTGTTTTATCAAAAATTTTGGCAATAAGTCATCAGAAAAAAGTATTTCGTTAAATTCTAACAAAACAACCTCATTTACACGATGCTGACACATTTTAAAAGGAGATACTGGCAATGATGTCAGTTGTGTAACTGAGCCTTTATAGTACTCAGAATTGCCGATATGAATATACCGACAAAAAAAATATTTTCGGCCGGCGGGAATATATAAATTTTGTTCCAATCGGTGAACAGAAGGGAAAGATGTTTCTAGAATAATATAAGGTAATATTTGTATACACATAGTCCTTGGCGATATAGGTATGAATTTGCAGACGGATGTTTTAATATCGGTTATTGAGACGTGTTTAGTTTAATCAGGTAAAGGTGTAACTTGGGGTAACGAATTGTTTACAGAGCGTACAAGATCGACGCTTAAGCTTAGCCCTTTAAGTTGGCGAGCCAAACATCTTATAAGTATTCGTCAAGTAAGCAATAGCGAAGCATTGCCGGATCCACTAGTGTTTAATACATTGAAAACTGACAACAAAAACTTTTTATACACTACAGTTACAGTTATTAAGGATTTTTATACAAAATATCTTTGTGTTTTCATATTCTTCAAATATGTTACAAAAAGGTTTCAGCTTTTTGGAATAAGAAAAAGTTTATTAAAAGTCAAGTTTCATAATTGACGTCAGAGTCAAAAGTGTGTAAAGGACGAAAAGTAGCGTTTAATAAACCACGATAAATCACGAACAATGAAATGCATTTTGTTCCGATAGGACGCCAAATAACAACATAATACAAAAAATTAATTAATGTGGGTTATAGTCCCCAGATTTTGTCTACAGAGTATAGTGTATTTAATCCTTTCCCCGTACTTTATTCTGCGTTGCGTTTTCAAGTGGCGACCATATATTTCGTCTTTGAAGAGAGCTTCACTTCGACAACGTCAATTACCATCAATATGAAATGCTCAATGAGGTCGTGGATGTTACATTACTGAAGCCCTTTCGTAGTCCAGGAACGCCGTTAACGCATACAATTTATTTCAATCCAATATGCAATGAAAAACACTAATAGGCTAATAGGTTTGTTTTCCTGTGGTAGAGAGTGTATTACTCGATTTACCCACCTTGGGAATAAAAACTACCTTCACTTCATTAGAATCAGTGCAATACAATCACCGTTTGTACCGTCTGTACATATTTGAGTACCTCAGGTCTTTTAAGAGCAATTGCCAAAAACGGGCAGTCTCATTTACGCCGTCAATAGCTTCACTGAAATTCACCCATGAAGACCATTTTGCCCGTTTTAGCTTTCTTAATATTCGTTAAAGCTTCTGCGATAGGCGTCCAAATCCGTTTGCTCCTTAGAACGCTTGGCCCTGTTAAATAACTTCCTTGAGCTTTTCTGTATTTTCCTCAGCTCTTCATTCTACCGCCAATGGCCGAAATTTACCTCCTAGGTAATTAAAAGGACATAACTCATTAAAACCGTCACGCAGTATTTGCGAAAAAATATTGAAATTTGCTCAAAAGTAATGGATAAATACCAAATTAAACTATACAGAAACTCTTTCTACTTTCTGATATATAGTGCTCACAAAGTTCTGGACCTTTCTGTTTTCAGCGAGTAACATCAAACACATAAAGTTTAAATTTTGTAAAAAAAATAAATCTCTAGGTTTAATGAACCACCATAGACAGCTTTAACATTCCACAACAGAAATACAAATAAATCAAAAAATTATCGTACGACGGCTGTACGACAATGATACAATGATGAATGTTCATACTAATCAATCATGGTGGCGTATGATAAACACGAATACATTGTGCTCTTAATGGCCTCACTCACACTTGTTACTACTGCGGTCGGTGTAATTTACCTGTTACCCTGTGTGTGCATGTGTGTGTGCGTGTAAAGATGGGTGGGTACATTCGTTTCGTATATGCTTCATTTTTATTTTATTCAACCAACATCAACAACAAAAGCAACGGCAAACGACAAAAAACACTGACGAAATTAATTAAGGACTGCGAAATGAGTGCAAAAAGATAAAATTCAAACAAACAAAGTGAACAAATAAAAATGATATCCCACCAAATCAAATTGTAATAAAACCGAAATGTACAAAGGCAGCGAATAGGAGGGTGGCGGCGAGCACGAGAGGTAAAAGCGCCTGTGCTCGTGCTTGGGCAGGAAAAGCAAATGAGACGAGAAGCAACAACAAATGGCATATACAGATGTCAGGATATAAATCCAAAAACGGATACATTAATGAATAAATATCTGTTGTTGGTATGTTTTTGTTTTTGCTCTGTATTGGTGTTTAATTTTTTTGGTAGTTCGAGCAACCGAAAAACACACACACTCACCACACGACAACGCAAATTTACGGCGAAAATAAAAATAACAAACCATACATACACAAATGCACACGAAAACACACACACGCAACTGTATACAATAATAAAAAGGTTTTTTCATTTCGTTTCGTTTTTTCTTCATGTTGTGTTTTTTTTTCTTTTTGATGAAAAAAGCTATAAAACCATTTTCGTGACTTGCAACAAACTTGTACTCGTACTCGTACCTGTTATAACAGAAGAAGCAACAGCCACAACAACACTACCACTAATGCCATAACACAACGCCATAGCATTTAAAATCACATACACATAAACAACAAACACAACAATTTCCCTCTCCTTCATCTTGTTGCATACACCTACACTCAACACACACACATACGCACGCACACTGTGCTTTGCCATTGAAGTTAACAAAGAAAGTCTGCATTGATATAAACAGAAATTTATTTGTTAACCATAAGGTACCACACCACATGGGGTGTATACACGCACACACACACACACATAGATACATCCACACAAAGGAATTCGCATTAGGAAACAGGAAGGTGGATCCTTAATATGAATTGCGAATATTGGAATTTAAAGAAAATTGTAATAGTTTGTAAATGTTTAAGAGAAGAATTGTAGAACTTACGGATAATTTTCTTATCAATTTTAATTTACCAAAAAAACTTACATTTCGATTGTTCTCACCATAGAAGAGATGCTGTGTTTTTGACTTTGGATATAGCACAATAAATTCGTAATAATAATAGTGGCAGGTAAGGTTAGGTTAGGTTAGGTTAGGTTAGGTTAGGTTAGGTTAGGTTAGGTTAGGTTAGGTTAGGTTAGGTTAGGTTAGGTTAGGTTAGGTTAGGTTAGGTTAGGTTAGGTTAGGTTAGGTTAGGTTAGGTTAGGTTAGGTTAGGTTAGGTTAGGTTAGGTTAGGTTAGGTTAGGTTAGGTTAGGTTAGGTTAGGTTAGGTTAGGTTAGGTTAGGTTAGGTTAGGTTAGGTTAGGTTAGGTTAGGTTAGGTTAGGTTAGGTTAGGTTAGGTTAGGTTAGGTTAGGTTAGGTTAGGTTAGGTTAGGTTAGGTTAGGTTAGGTTAGGTTAGGTTAGGTTAGGTTAGGTTAGGTTAGGTTAGGTTAGGTTAGGTTAGGTTAGGTTAGGTTAGGTTAGGTTAGGTTAGGTTAGGTTAGGTTAGGTTAGGTTAGGTTAGGTTAGGTTAGGTTAGGTTAGGTTAGGTTAGGTTAGGTTAGGTTAGGTTAGGTTAGGTTAGGTTAGGTTAGGTTAGGTTAGGTTAGGTTAGGTTAGGTTAGGTTAGGTTAGGTTAGGTTAGGTTAGGTTAGGTTAGGTTAGGTTAGGTTAGGTTAGGTTAGGTTAGGTTAGGTTAGGTTAGGTTAGGTTAGGTTAGGTTAGGTTAGGTTAGGTTAGGTTAGGTTAGGTTAGGTTAGGTTAGGTTAGGTTAGGTTAGGTTAGGTTAGGTTAGGTTAGGTTAGGTTAGGTTAGGTTAGGTTAGGTTAGGTTAGGTTAGGTTAGGTTAGGTTAGGTTAGGTTAGGTTAGGTTAGGTTAGGTTAGGTTAGGTTAGGTTAGGTTAGGTTAGGTTAGGTTAGGTTAGGTTAGGTTAGGTTAGGTTAGGTTAGGTTAGGTTAGGTTAGGTTAGGTTAGGTTAGGTTAGGTTAGGTTAGGTTAGGTCCCGTTGTGATACCATTTTAAGATTTTCGCACCAAATGTTCCTATTCTATTCGGCCAACGTCGCTGTCAAGTCATTTCGTTGCTCTGATGAAGGCATGGATATTCCGCAAATCGCCTACGGATAGACAGGTTTTGTCTAGAAGCTTTTCGTATCTCAGCTTTTTGTATCTCAGGTCACCAAAAGCGGGGCAGTGACATAGAAGATGTTCCGTGGTCTCCTCTTCTTCCTCATCATTGCAGCTTCTAAAAAAATCGTTGTAGGGTAGTTTCAGCCTCTTAGCGTGTTTGCCAACCGGCCAGTGACCAGTAATTACAGCTATGATGTTTCTCAGGTGGTCTCTGGACAAGTTCAGCACAAATCGTGTTCTATGTGCATCCATTGTAGGCCAAATTTGTTTGGTCGTGGTGCAGGTGGGCTCTCTTGCCCGTCTCTCTTCAGCAATGAGGTTCAGTTTCCCCGCAATGAGCTATTTCCCCCTTGTGAGAGGGATCCCAATGAGACCGTAAACTTCGCCCGAGTTAACGGCCTTTGCCAACGTATCGGTCATTTGGTTTCCATATATGTCCCCATGTCCTGGAACCCATGTTAGGGTAACCGTCGAATGTCTCGCTATCTCCTCAAGAGACGACCGGCATTCACGAACATTTCTCGAAGTGGTGTACACGTTCTCTAGGGATCTGATAGCCGCTTTACTATCAGTAAGAATATGAATATTGCCGTCCAATATTCCAAGATACTGAATTTTCTCTACGGCTATTCTAATGGCCGCTATTTCGGCCTGAACTGTGCTACAATGGTCTGGTTGCCTGATTGATAAACTCAGATTCAACTCTTCCGAAAAGATTCCACAGCCCGCTCTTTCCTTTGATTTTGAACCGTCCGTAAAAATTAGGATGACATCCTCCCCAAAGTTCAGGGCATTATCATTACGATTATAGTAGGACCTATCCGGGATGTTCCATATAAAACCCGGATCGAATAGAGGTTCAGGTATGGTGTAATCCCTGTGGTAGATCACATTGATTATTGAGTTGTAAGTGCGACTTCATTTAATCTTGGTTTGGCAAATTGAGGGATTTTGTATCTCCGTGTAAATAGCACCAGTTCTGTTTTACTCGGGTTAACACCCAGTCCACAGTCATGACACCATTTTAAAAGAAGTTTCAGTGCAGATTCCAGTAGCTCGGAGAGTAGTTTCGGATCTTTGCCGGTGACTATTAGTGCCACGTCGTCCGCATATGCGACGGTTGTGCAGCCCGTTTGTTCCATCTTCTGCGTTGATGGAGCTCTCTTGAGCTAGGGACTTTTTTCTGTCGTCGCTCTTATAGACACGCAGGAAGATGGAGTCAAAACCATAAAACACCCTCCCTTGTGTCTTCCTAAGCGGCAGATGCGTGTCACTGTTGAGTATAATAGTGGCCTTCCTGCAATCTTCTACCACTTCAGTAACCTTAACTACTTTCCAGTCCTGTGTGGGTAGTTGAGGATTACTGTATTGCAGGATTCACAGGATTGACAGGATTTCCATAGGGTCGAATGGTTTAGCGGGGATCTTGGCAATAGATCGTGGCCTCTGTGGAACATCAGCCAGATGTATTGCTTCGAGTCTCGCACCAGGAAAACCTCTCCGAGCGACTCAATAGCAGCATTGTACTGTTGCGCTGAGCGCTCATCTGCACAAGCCACAAGTTTGATGTGTCCCTGATACCAGCCTACATCATGACATTGCGGCGGTGGTCCGGGTCGCTCCCGGACGAATTTTAAGAATGCCACAGTGAGGGAGACAACAACTGATTTCCAATTTCTAGAGGAAATAGTGCCGTCGCTGTTGTTGCGGTCTACAATCGCCCATATAAGGTGGTCTTAAGCGACATCCTTATATGACCTATGAAGTGTCCGTGCAGGATTTAGTTTGAATTTCTTCGATCCCGGAAGGGATTTGATTCGATTCTAATCAAAATCAGCAAACGTTACTGATTGACTGACTATTCACTGTCCGGTCCAAACCGCTTTCCCTAGAAAGACGAAAATTAAAGTGTATATTCATTCTTCTTTTAGAGTAGGCAGTCGGTCAGAGTGGATTATTCAAAATTCGTACTTTTAGGGGTACAGATATCCTTTGGCTTAATGTGAATACCTGCCCGTGATGGCTTAACTCCACGGTGGGATCAACCCCACTGGAACATACTACTAGGACGCTGTTAAGGCCCGGATATAATTCTTCAATTCAAAAAGGATGTTCAAAATGTTCATATTCCTTTTGTGAGGGCACCATATTGACTGACAAGTACAAGCTCAAGTTTTGCACTCCGTCCGATTTGGCCCCCCACTCCTAATTATTTGCTACTTTAAGTTACATGTACAAGTACATGCACTTGTTGTTTCAATCAAATCATGTCTTTTATCCATCCTTCACGCCACAAGTGCGCCCACGCCGCCATCTGCTAGTAATCGAGGTTACATCTGACATCTCTCGATTTAATCCACTCTGGGATAAAACTTCAAAATACACAGACCTGTTGTATCCCTTCCGCTACCGTCGGCGAGTGAATTAACACTCCCTCAGGCTAGCTTCCATCGATACCAGCATTCCTTTCACTGCTGTCAGCGAGTGAGTTAACACTCCGTCTGGTGGCCTTCGATAGCTCAGTGGAAGCGACGTAGACTAGCAATCCGAAGGTGCCGGGTTCGATTCCCGGCCGGGGCACTGGCCTAATCAATATCGATGAAAAATTAATTACTTTTCAAATACTTTCGAGTTCTCCAGCTAACAAAACTCATCCTAGACGCTTCCAGTACAAAAATCCAGATTGCGCAAGGACCAAGAAAAAAGGAAAATGATTTGTCAACATCTCATATAAATCAACAAGCTAGCTGGCGCCATCTCTGGTGGAATTTGGCGGTTAAACTCACAACAGCAACACCAACAATCCTTGACACAAACCTAGTTATCTACAAAGGAACGAAACAGAGTTGCCAACAATGATCGTATGATAATCGGACTATATGCCCGATCGAGTGCCGATAAATTGAAAATCGATATAAAGAATTATCACCCCAGCTAACCACCAGCTGTTACAACAACAACAGCAACACTCCGTCAGGCCAGTTTCCAAAAATACCGTTTTACCACTTGTATTTCATAAGAAATACAAGCATTTTACCAATCGAACAATTACAAATATATAAATTTTGAGATTGGACATGATTTGATATCTGCTTGTAGCTCAAAGAAGATTGTAGCTCAGTGAGAGATGCAAGACTCGTATGGTATCAAGGGACACCCAGCTCCATTTCTCTCGAACATCAAACTCTCTGTCTACTCGTGTAACTTTGAGTTTTAACCAACAACCACCACGAGGCACAGAACACTGTTCCATACCCATTCGGTGGGTAAGTAGTTTTTACGCACCCCAGCCGCCCGTGGCCTGGTCTAAAGCCGCACTGATTAGGTCCAATCAGGTTTTCCACAATTAGCTTTAGACTTTATACGCAATCGCAATCACTACGGTTATCTTTTTTGTAAATAGGACATAGCACACTGAGATGCCAATCCTTTGGCATGCTCTCCTGAATCCGAATATTCTCCATAAGCTGTTGTAAAAACACAAGATCATGTCTACCCATCTAAAACAACTCAGATTGAAGGCCATCTGCCCCAGCGGCTTTGTTGTTGTTCTTTAGGCGGTATATGACAGTTGTTATCTCAGCTTGGCTCGGAGGGGGACACTCGATCTTATCGTCTCGGATTGTTACACAATCTTCAGCAGCCGAGTTTTCGGACATCAAATGGCTGCAGAAGTTATCTTTCCATATTCTGAGTACGCTCTCGGAGTGAGTAACAAGATGACCATCATTGTCTTTACAGGAGGGAAGACCTGTTCCATGTACCCTACAATTTATCTTCTGGTGGAATTTTCGGGCTTCACCTCACTTCCTGTATAGCTCTCGTTTTTTCCTCCTGAAGAGTCGAGTCGCCTCCCGCCTCAACTTCCTGCACTTTTCATGAACAGGTCGAGTTGCCATTGGTTGCAGTTTGGCCCGGTATGCAGCATATTGTTCCCGGGTGGCATCGCGGCATTCGTCATCGTGCCAGGCATTATCGCTTAAGGGCTTCACATACCCCAGTACGGACCGCGCAGTCCTTTTCATCGAGTAGGAAATATATTGCCATTGAGCGGTGGTATTTTCGGGAGTTGGAGCATCACGAAGTAGTTGAGTAAGTTGGTTGGAATAGGCCTTCGCTATCTACGTGGTCTGCATTTAAGCGATGCCCAGCTTTCTCTGTGCCTGGTACGCCTTCACTGCAGTGAGGGGGTGATCCGAGTTGATGTTTGCACCCCTGATCACTCGTACGTCCAAGACACTTGACGCGTGCCTTTCATCGATTACCGCAGGATCTATTTGGTTTTTCGTAACTTGATCGGGAGATATCCACGTTGCCTTGTGAATGCTGCTAATAACCATGTTCCTTGCTGCAGAGAAATCAATCAGTCTGATTCCTTTTGACGATATGTCAGTATGTAATTCGTTCACTGACGGGAGCAGACCTAGAGACCAGGTGTCGTAGTCATTTGCCGACCACAAATCCACAACCAAACTCATGCTTATCCACGTGGCAGCTGTAGTAAACGTCACACAAACACATCCGCGAGCATCCATATCTAGTCTACCGGATTTCATGTATAGCAGTAATGCCAGCCTTATACTCTTCGAGGCCATCCGTCAGTTGAATAGAGGCACCTGGTCGGTATAGAGTTCTAACATTCTAAGTAGATATTCTCAAATCATCGTCCTTAAAACGTTTGCCGTGGTCGTCAACATTTTGGGGGGTTCTTTTTCTCCTCAGCCCACCAGGTGCCGCATTTTATTCCTTCTGCCAGGATTCGATGGCATGTCCCAAGAGATATTCACTTGCGTGACTTGCGTGGTGCAAATATAGCGGCGGATAACTTCTTGGTTTCACATACGCACGAGACTAAGCAGTGTGCAAAAAGATTGTACCTAGACATCATGGTTGAATATTCCAGAGATAGCCAATGCCTATTTCAACCAATTCTGGTTTTATAACACACAGTGTAGCTTAATGAATATTCTATGACAACTGCCGCAAAGACCCGCACAAACACGTTCTGGTACCAAGAGAATGTCGAGTTATGTCCGATAAAAGGAATACTGCATAGAATACAAAAGAGTGCAAGAATAGGAAAGAGACGAAACACCTCTTTCAACAGAGGAAATGTATATGAAAAGGAGAAAATTATCAAAAACTACAGGGATGAGGTGAACAACGTAAGTTCAACCAACAATTTGCATAGTTTGGTTTGGGATACACAGAGTTTTCGTATATAGAGAAAACATTTTGTACTCTGCTCTTTTCCAAGGACAGCTCAATTGACGATATCTAGGCAATCATCGGTGCCATCTTTCACAAGCTGCTTGCATTGAGAAGTAGTCGCTAGAAGTGGTTATAGTAATGTTGTTTACATTTTTTTTTTTTTTTTTTTTTTTTTTTTTTTTTACGAACGTTCCCATCGCCGCCTCTCACACCCGCCCCAACCGACCGAGGGGGCCTCATCCCCATAACGTGGAGATAACGTACACACTGCGGACCGGTCCGTAGTGGAGAGCGAACAATATAGAATGTTCATATTCGGCTACAGATTAACTATCATCAGCCGATGCTAAATGTACCATACATACTAAAGAGCATAGAAAAAACTAAAAAACAACAGAATTATAACAAAGTATATAACATACACTTATTATCTTACATTAAATTGAATACAATAATGATAACTACAATTTAAAACGAAGATCCTACAGACTAAGTATTGAGATAAGTTATTATAACAGACTTAATAGAGTCTGGGGATGTGGAGAAGTCGATAAATTCATAAATGTCATTGAAGTCTGAACACATTCTACGCAGCGGTTCAGATACGGCATAATTATGGCGTCTAAAACAAATGTAGAGGGGTTTGAAATATCTGGAAGTCCTTAATGGGATATTAAGATAAACTCGTGAGAGAATATATTCCGATCTTATATCACCTCTGAGAATTTTATAAATCGTAATAGAATTTAACATTTTTCGCCTACTAAATAGAGTAGGCAATTTAATTAGAGACAGTCTGCTGACGTATGGTGGAAGATTGGAGTTTGGATCCCATCGAAGATCCCTGAGACAGAACAGAAGAAATTGTTTTTGAACCGACTCTAACATATTGATATAAACATCGTATTGTGGATCCCATACAACGGATCCGTACTCCAGAATGGGTCTTACAAGTGACGTAAAAAGTTTCTTCGTAATATACGGGTCAGTAAATTCCTTAGCCCAACGCTTTATAAAAGAAAGAACTCCATATGCCTTGTTTACTGTTGTTACAATGTGACTATTGAATGTTAATTTTCTATCAAGTAATATTCCTAAATCTAGAAATGAGTCAACCTGTTCCAAAGTGCAGCCTCCCAACCTATATTGGGATGAAGAATGGCGGGATCTATAGAATACCATATTTTTACACTTTTTCAAGTTAAGCTCCATTAAGTTAATGTCGCACCAAGTACCAAAGCGATCAAGATCATTCTGAAGAAGAACGTGATCGGAAGCATTATTATATGATAAATATATCTTGACATCATCTGCATACATTAGGCAATTAGAATCCACTATTGCATTAGGCAGATCATTAATAAACAACAAGAATAAAATTGGACCCAAATGGCTTCCCTGGGGAACGCCAGATGTCACATGAATAGGCTTAGAGATGGAATTGCCGAACATGACCATTTGTTCGCGGTTCATTAGATAAGAAGAAATCCACTTTATGATATTATTGTCGAAACCAATATTAATCAACTTATGCAGTAAGAGTTTGTGATTTACCTTGTCGAAGGCTTTACTGAAATCAGTATAAATTACGTCGGTTTGCATTCCCGAAATAAAACCTTCAATAACGTGTGAAGAGAATTGTAGCAGATTGGTGACAGTAGACCTGCCCTTACGAAAACCATGTTGCCGACAATCAAGAATTGAAGAGACCCTGTAAGATATAATATCAGTCACCAATTTTTCAAAAAGTTTGGGGATGGCGTTGAGTTTAGCAATACCCCTGTAATTCGACACCCTTATAGTGCTACCAGACTTATGAAGAGGAATTATATACGAGCTCTTCCAGATGGCTGGAAAATATCCAAATTTTAAAGAGGCGTTAAATAACAAAGTCAATGGTTTTGCCAATGTACTTGAACAATATTTTAAAATAGAATTCGGAATGCCGTCGGGACCAAAGGAGTTTGTGGGTTTCAAAGATGACAAATTCTGGCGAATCCATATTTGATCGAGATAAGGGAATCCAAACGGCTCTAATGATCGCACAAGAAAAGGATAATGAAAGTTATTAGGGAATGTTCTAGAAGAATAAACCGTGGTAAAAAAATCAGCAAAGCAATTTGCGATAGATTGTGTATCAAAATGCTCAACACCATTCATGACAATTCTTGAAGTAGTTGATGCGGATTTACGCTTAGCGTTCACAAATTTATAGAAACTCTTAGGATTATACCTCAAATTATTTCCAGCCCTTGCCAAATAAGTTTTATAACATTTACGAGACATATCGTTATATTTACACCTGGCAATGGAGTACTTGCAATAATCAAATGCACTACCTGACCTCTGGTAATTCTTATACAACCTAGTTTTCAAGTTCTTCAGTTGTCTCAAATATTTAGAGGACCAAGGGGTTGAATCAGGTTCACGGTCAACAGTAATCTTGGGCACAGATTTATCCATGAAATCCCGTATAATATCATAAAAGATTAACAAAGCCTTGTACAGACCGAGTCGATCATTACAAAGTAATAATGATTCCCAGTCTTCTGCTCCGATAAGGCTATTAAGCAATAAATAATTAGCACGAGAGAAACAGAAAATTTTCTTATTTGACAGACGCAAGCCCACATTTACAGTTCGATAGGAATATCGAATTCCGATTGTTGGATGATATGAGTCCTCAGGACAAGTAAGAGGATCAACACGAGATACTTCGAAAACATCAGAGTCATTAACTAGAACTAGATCGAGGATTCTATTCATCGAATTTGCAGTGTTATTAATCTGGACAAGATTATTTGCAGCAATACGCATTACAAAATCAGAAGACCAATCGGAAGGCGTTAAAGGAGTTAAGTGTTTAGTATCAGGCAAACATAACCATGATACTAACGGCAAATTAAAATCACCCATTACTATTATACGATCCATATCAGAAGTCATATTTACTACAAAAGAAATTGCATCTAAATGCCGTTCATAAATACTATAATCGGAGGATGGAGGAATGTATGAACATGTGACAAAAAGTTTAGCAACACTTAGTTTTATCGACACTGCCAAAAATTCAATGTCATCAATGTTCGTTTGCACAATTTCATAATTGAACGAATTAAGTACGGCAATGAAAACACCGCCACCAGTTTTAACCAATCGATCCCTACGAGCAATGGAAAATCTATTACATAAAATCTCCGAATTAAGAATATGAGGCTTTAACCAAGTTTCCGAAAATACAATTACATCAAAATCAAATCCAAAACTATCAACGTAAAGAGTTGTAACAGCCTTTATAGCATTTAATACATGTATTAGCTATTTATTGCCTCACTTCTCAACATTCTTCCGGCTCCTCTACATCCAATAGTAGGAACATAGCTACTTCAAAGTGAGTGGATTGGTTTTGTCGTGCAGTCGAATAGGTGGAGCGTACAATGTGGGCCTTCCCCGCATGCTGTGCATAAATTCTGTATTGCTGGATTTATTCTCGACCAATACGAGTTGAGCCGACTACAATATCTTGATTTAGCTGGGCTAACAATTTGGCCATAAATGTTCCTCAGAGCTGCTGAGTATTTTGTAGAATCCAGGTTTTCCGTATTGTTATACTACTACTACACTTTACTAGAGATTTGAAAAAGCTTTGGTGACCACAGTTTGTGAGCCTATGAGATTAGGTTGCAAGTATCTAGATGATTTACCCATTTCCTCCTTCTATATTCATTGATCAGCTTAGTAATCTCCAGGTATAGTTCGACGAGTCTAGCATCACCTGGTTATTCCCAACGAATTTCGTCACGCTCATCTGCCACAACTGGGAAATTAATTTTGATTTACGGCATTTATACAAAAAAACAACTGCTACCATGGATGGGGTGAGTAAATCACCAAGTTGGCGGTTGGTATATTTCCATAACTACATCTAGTCCTACTTTTTCTGATTAACACATGTGCGGCGTTCTGAAAATACGAAGTCTTTGGATCAGTCAATTATTGGCAGGCAGGTGGTCAGATGCAAGTGATGCTATTGCTAGCTATTGTGATTATCATGTCAGGCGAGCTGTCGCAAGTTCCTAACATCCTGATGGGAGCATCATCGTTTTGGGGGCTTGACACTGGCGAAGTATGCAGATTGAAAAGCCTGATCTCTGCACCCTAGTATTCTAGGTATTAGCCATTGGCTTTTTGATCAGGCGAGATGAATCTATGTTACACTATGTAGTGGAATATAAGCGCTAAGCCTCCTCCCCTGCTTCTTGTGCGGTGCAAGAACCGAATATTGTATCAATGACAACTTTGAAGACTGAAGTTACATACTCCATTGTGTGACTAAGACCAAAGCAGCTGTTTTGCCGTTGGAGGTGAACAAATCCATTTCCGAGTCGCTTCAGAATATGGTAAATCCGACTGTCGTAGATGCAACGAAGAGTCTACTTGTTTTGGGCACGGGGTGTACGTTGACAAATAGCACTTGGAGGTGGTAGATGATTTTATCTCTATCGTCTCCAATCTCCTACTTGCCAAAAGTTCTTATTTTCTTTAAACTCTCTTAAGAGTATTTTATAACGTATTCTCTGTTTTCAACTCTAACCCCATTTGGTCCATATTTCATGGCCAACGTGTACCTCTTGTTATAATTTTTATTGCTCCTGATTATGTTACCAATTAACTTTCACTAGACATTTACAACACAATTCAGTTAGTAGAATTCGCCGCTTAAGTCCATAAACTACAATTTTAAAGTTGTTTTAGTTCATGATGGTCTCTGTAGGCCAAAAGACATAATCACCCTTTTTTTTGCCTTAATAAGCGATGACCATAAAGCAACTTAAATTATCGCCCAAATGTGCCCTCGCTGTGTGTTCGTCTGCCCGTTCGTTCATCTTTTGGAGGGTTCTTAAATTTCAATAGCTCTTGTGGCTCACGCTGCTGAGGACTGAGACGATAAATTGGGTTTCTTTGTATCTGTAAATTGTTTGGTGCTTTTGCTTGCTGCTGTTGTTGTAGGCGGCTATTTGGAATTCCAATTAACGGTTAAATGGTTGTCACAGTTATTGCAAACCATTTTGTTTTTTTCTCTCTCTCCTTTAATTTATATTGCTTGCTTGCACCCTTTTGCTGTCATTTTCACCCTAAGGATGCTACAGCAGTCAAGTACATGAGTCACTTCATACTCAGTCAGTACTTATAGGCATAAAGTTGTGTTAAAGTTTTTAAAGTTCTTAGGAAGCGATGAGTAGGGACGATATAAAAATGTTCTCTTGACAGTTTAGCGTTGCTAATTAAAGAAAATTAAAGAACTTAGAATGGAAAAGTTTTTGTTGCTATAAGAGTGTCTGTCAAGCGATGAAGATCTGGATAAATAGCTGTCGAAAATTGCATATTTAAAAATGTTTTGTATTTTGTACTGTTTTTATTAAAATAAGAATAATGAAGGGTCTGGAATTTGTGTTACTATGTGGGTGTGCAATAGGAGCCTAAAAAAATTAACAATGTGTCTTAATATATCTTCGTTTTACGGTGCATGAGTAAGATATAGGAAAACTTTACAAAGTTTAACCACGCACCCGAACGTCAGATATTTGAGAACATGCCGATCGACTCGTCGTCACCGCTAAGTTACTGTTGATTGTCAGTGACTTAGACTGGAATCAAACTCTGGTCTTTCGCATGCTAGTCGCACGTTATAGACATCTCGTAGTTTGGTTTAAAAACTAATATTCGGTTACAAAAAATATAGTTTCTGATTCTTATTTCTTGATTTTTAATTTTTAATTTTTAATTTTTAATTTTTAATTTTTAATTTTTTATTTTTAATTTTTAATTTTTAATTTTTAATTTTTAATTTTTAATTTTTAATTTTTAATTTTTAATTTTTAATTTTTAATTTTTAATTTTTAATTTTTAATTTTTAATTTTTAATTTTTAATTTTTAATTTTTAATTTTTAATTTTTAATTTTTAATTTTTAATTTTTAATTTTTAATTTTTAATTTTTAATTTTTAATTTGTAATTTGTAATTTGTAATTTGTAATTTGTGATTTGTAATTTGTAATTTGTAATTTGTAATTTGTAATTTGTAATTTGTAATTTGTAATTTGTAATTTGTAATTTGTAATTTGTAATTTGTAATTTGTAATTTGTAATTTGTAATTTGTAATTTGTAATTTGTAATTTGTAATTTGTAATTTGTAATTTGTAATTTGTAATTTGTAATTTGTAATTTGTAATTTGTAATTTGTAATTTGTAATTTGTAATTTGTAATTTGTAATTTGTAATTTGTAATTTGTAATTTGTAATTTGTAATTTGTAATTTGTAATTTGTAATTTGTAATTTGTAATTTGTAATTTGTAATTTGTAATTTGTAATTTGTAATTTGTAATTTGTAATTTGTAATTTGTAATTTGTAATTTGTAATTTGTAATTTGTAATTTGTAATTTGTAATTTGTAATTTGTAATTTGTAATTTGTAATTTGTAATTTGTAATTTGTAATTTGTAATTTGTAATTTGTAATTTGTAATTTGTAATTTGTAATTTGTAATTTGTAATTTGTAATTTGTAATTTGTAATTTGTAATTTGTAATTTGTAATTTGTAATTTGTAATTTGTAATTTGTAATTTGTAATTTGTAATTTGTAATTTGTAATTTGTAATTTGTAATTTGTAATTTGTAATTTGTAATTTGTAATTTGTAATTTGTAATTTGTAATTTGTAATTTGTAATTTGTAATTTGTAATTTGTAATTTGTAATTTGTAATTTGTAATTTGTAATTTGTAATTTGTAATTTGTAATTTGTAATTTGTAATTTGTAATTTGTAATTTGTAATTTGTAATTTGTAATTTGTAATTTGTAATTTGTAATTTGTAATTTGTAATTTGTAATTTGTAATTTGTAATTTGTAATTTGTAATTTGTAATTTTTAATTTCTAATTTTTAATTTTTAATTATTAATTATATATTATCAATTTAAAAATTGAAATTGTCTATTATTAACATAATGTTTAATTTTTTATTTAATTTTAAGTCTAGGTCTGATTTCTAATTTACTTGCGCCGTTCTCTCTTTCTACCAATGCAACCAATATTTCAGATCTGAATTTTTTTTTGCATATCAGTTCCAACACTTGTTGAACTTTATTTCTACACAAGTTTCATCTTATTAAGTGTTGCCTAGACAATTGCTGCCGCACAACAATAGCACGACAAAGACAACTACTAAATAGCCAAATTGAATTTCGGATATGAGACGCAAGACAAAGAACTCTACACAAGTCGCTGGTGATAAGCATGAACACAAAAACCTGAATTAATTAAATAGTAAATACACATCGCCATTGTCAACAAGTGTTTTCTCATCGAGTTATCCATCTGTGTTGGCAGTCATTGCCATAACGCTCTCCGCCTCACATACTCTCTCTCTCTCTCTCCCTCTCTGTGTGGCTCTCTCTCCCTTTCCCTTGCACTTTGCTTTCGGTCTGTCACTCGCTTTTAACGTGCCATTAATATTAATTGTTATTTTATGTTAAAGTTGCAGCGACAGCTGAAACGGAAGCGAGTGTGATGGTAAGGGGAGGCAAGCCAGCGAGCGATTCAATCACAGATGCCATGGAAATCCTTAAGATTCAATACAACCACACTAAGAGGACATCTATACCAAATGTGAGGACAAACAAACAATAACAGCAATAATAGAACGAAACACAATCATTTGTGATTTCATCTACACCCACTGTTTAATGGCCTCCACTAAGGACGTGGGCGAAGTTTATAGACTGTGTGTGCGTGTGTGTTGGTGTGCTTAAACAATGACAATGTTAATCGCACTTAGTAGAGAAAGCATCTGCAAGGGTTACTGGAGTAAGGCCTTGTTCTGCTTATATGTACGTTTTTAAAGTGGGCGGAATGGTACAATCGTATGTGAAGTACCAGAAGGGGCGGGCTAGACTTCCAGTTTTTGCTTCAAAACTGTTTCTTGCTGTAGCCTAACTAAATACAGAATTTGGACACGATCGCGTTGTAGGTATTTGTATTATTACTCGATTTCTAAAGTATGCGGAATGGTACATTTGTATCGAAGGTACCAGAAGGGGCGCGGCTAGACTTTAAGTTTTTTGTCCAAAACTTTATCTTGTTATATATTTACGAAATACAGAAATCGGGTACGATCGCGTTGTTTATATTTATATTATTACTCGATTTCTAAAGTGTGTAGAATGGGTACCAGAAGGGGCGTGGCCGTGTTCTGAGAAAATATTAACTCCTGCAAAGTTTCAAACAATTTGTAACGTCTTTTGATAGTTATCGTTCGCATCTGCCTGCCGCTGCGCTAAAATGCGGAAGCTAGGATGTATTCCTTTGCGACCTCCGACCAAGGAATCTAAAGATGGTACTACCGGCGTCAAGGGTAGTTTCCTGCCTACCCTTCCAGATTATCTTGTGATGTATGATTTAAATCACAAATTAGTAGGAGCTACTCTGCGAAACTTCCATCGGAAAGTAAGGCCTGTAGCGTGGGGAAGCAGGAGCACCGGGACTTGTTCCCGCGGTTCAAGCTTGCTTGGACTATTTAAAGGGGGCGCTGGCAATAGCATTGTAATATGCCACGGCGAGACTAATGTAAAACTCTCTTGGACTCTACACTTCCTGGTCGAATGGGTAAGCCTATACGTGGAAACACGTATAGGCTGTGTTTGAACCACACGACGGAAAGAAAAAACAAAAACCTCTCACCAATTCCACGATCTCAGTGGAAGCGATATAGATTTGTAATCCGAAGGTGCCGGGTTCGATTCCCGGCCGGGGCATAGGCCAAATAAAAGTCGATGAAAAATTACTTTTAAATACTTTCGAGTTCTCCAGCCGACAAACTCATCCTAGATGCTTCCACTACAATAATCCAAATTGCACAAGGCCCAAGGAAAGGAAAATGATTTGTCAAAATCGCAAAATAAATCAACAGTACCAGCTGGCGTCATCTTTGGGGGAATTGTGCGGTTAAAACTCACAACAACATCTAGCAATGCACTGATGCTCATATTTGGTTTAGATTTAAATTTAGCTTTCTATATAAGGAGAAGGCCTCCCCGAAGGCCTCTAACCACATATAGCTTCATAAAAACACACAGAAGCGCCATACACGCGTTCACGCACACAATCAATTAAAAGTGTGTACGCATAGATGGCATATCGTACTGTGCAGAACAACTTGTTGATCATTACATCTGGTGCTACCAAGGCTACGCCGCCAACCAATGCTAATATTCGTTTATTCACTTATTTTCATATTCCCGCCTGTATACATTTGCCTTGACAAAGACAGCAACAACAACAAAAGCACCAACACCAACATATTATAAGTAACAACGTCAATATATTTTCTAACCTCCCACCCCCGTAGTTATGTGTCGGATACAGTGTTTTTGTTACAAACATTGTGGTTAATTAGTTAATTCAGAAGTTCATCAACTCGGCGTTTTATCAATTACTTACAGTCAGCAAGAAAGTTAAGGCGACTAGAGGTCTAGGGAAGGTAACTAAATAAAATGTATAGAATGTGAGATCAAGAAAATTAAATTGCTCTAGCAAGTCATTCTTTATAGAAGTAGGGAGCATTTGTATTACTTTTTCTTACAATTTATAAGTAGATTTCGCAATATCTGCAGTTTACTGTCTTCTTGACACAAAAACCTTGGTAATGTTCACGATAACTAAAGGACCCAGCAGCAACAAATTGAATTTGTCTACGAATAATATTTCATTATCAATGAATGCTAGTGTGCCCAAAGTATTTACTACATCTTTCCTCGTTACGAACACAACCTGTAGAACTTAACTTAATTTCTCTTTGCACCCCTTGAATGGATATGGGATAGCTTCTCGGCTGTGGCATAGTGGTAAGATACCGGGTTCGATTCCCGCTTCCAAACATCTACATTTATCTTTCATTGCCGGCTCCCTATATGTTGTCGATAGCAACTTCGCAGTATAAGTATCGAGTCAATCGGCATATCTAGTAGAAGCTTCTCAAACAGTGACGTTCGCATTCGTCGATAAAAAAGTAGGTGCCGTTAGTTGTGAATCTAAAAATAGAAAGCGTGTTAATTCACAACAACGCGAGAAGCTATCTCATACCTCAAACTGTAGAAAAAATACAAAAACTTTGATTTAGGTCAAACTAATACAAATTTATTTATGCTACTAAAAATTGATTCAATTAGGAATTTTTTATTGTTTTGTATGTACAAATCTCATGTGACTGGTATCAAGGTTAGTGGCGGTCTCAAAATCAGACACACCTATGCTTTAAACTTCATTGTGATTTCATGGAAACTAGCGAAGGTCATATCTCTAGTTTCCGCATTGAACCATCCTGAGCGCCTCAAAAAACTTTTGAGTCGACTAATATTAAAGATCATCTAGGTCCCTTAAGAAAGAAGAGTCCAGTATTGATTGCGTTGCTCTCTCTGGAGAGTATCCGACTTTGCAGCGGCAAAAGGCGGTAGTGAGGGTAGTAAGTATGTTTGTTACGAGCTCCGAAAGTTCGTATTACGGGAGACCAGGTATGCCAAAGGTAACTTGTTACCGGTCTTGTAGTTTTGGGGTAGAGTCTACTTTTTGTGTTGTAATGTCAAAAGATACGATGGTTATTTCTATGAGCGCCTGGAGGAAATAACATATATGACCGCTGCCCCGCACATGATATAAAAATTGTTTTAGGAGATTTTATTGCTAAAATATGAAGAAAAGATGCTGTTGGTTCAGCAGTAAGTGGACTTCTGAAGAACATTCTAGCTGACGATAACTCCATATAGCATTATAGGTTGTACCACAGTAGTAAACTGTCAATAAACAATAGGGATTTAAGCCCCATTTCCCTCTTGCACACCTATAGCGCCCTTTTTCTAGGGTATTGAGTTTGATATTCAGGTCCTTGACCAATATTACGACGAGGTATTATAAAATATAAGTACCACGGATGGGATCTTATACCTCCTGGTGAACAAAACCAGATCGGTCTTGTTTGGATTTACTACGAGACCGTTTCCTCTCGCTCACTTCTTCATAGCTAAAAGAGATATAAAACATCTCCTTAAGGAAAAAATATCTTTTTAAGTTTTACAACCCTTTTTTGACCTTAATACGTCTCTTTGTAAGCCACAAGCCTTCTAATAATGACGTCCACTACCAGGTTTGATAGTGCCATGGCTTTTTCTATATTTTCTCTACGGCAACTATTAATGAGTCTCACCAATATTTTTAGAAGAAACGGTGACAGGCGTATAGGGAAAAATCATTTAGCTCAGTATGGGATGGGTTTCCAGCTTTGGAAATAAAGACTACATTGGTCTCTCTGCACATAGTAGAGATATATTATATGTAAGATCGATACAGCCGATATAGAGCTCCTTGAGCCACGGAATCGGAGTATCAGCCACCGCTTATAGTTCACCCGGTGAGATCATGTCCGATCGGGGTGACTTGATAGGTGAGAAGCTGTTATGGATTCGGTATCCGCCTGCAGTGTTGTCCCAGTGGACATACCCTTAGGTATGCTTCCCGTCCGAAAGCAGCGTCTTTTCTATATTTTCACTAAGGTAACTGTCAATAAGTCTCTTCAATGTTTTAATAAGAAACGATAACAGACGGATGGGGACAAAATCATTTGGCTCAGTATGAGAGGGTTCTACCTATTTCAATAAACTAAACAAACTAAACAAACAGACAACGCTTACCGTTACCCTGTTAAGATCATGTCCGATCCGGTTGACATCAAAGGTTGGAGCTTTTATTTGACAATTTCTCTAGCTTGGCAATAGCTAAAGGATAACATGCAACGGTGGTGTCCGCGGCAGTTACCAGGATAGTAATAGTCCTCAGTATTAACTCCAGTGATTCCAGCGGTTTCTTGAGATAGCCTACCGCTGAAGGTGTGGAGGCCAGTATGTTTCTTAACATTGCGGCTTGAGAAGTGCCCTCCCTCATTTCGGTTGATGTCAAGAAAGTGTGTATCAAGAAGCAACCCCAGTGATTGGACAGATGTTGTCCAATTAACCTGCGGTTTCTTGATATAACTTACCGTGCAAGGTACGGAGGCCAGTATGTTCCTTAGCCTTGAGGCTTGAATTTGAAATTTGAATTTTGAGATTTGAATTTTGCTTGTTTTGAAAAGTTCACTCCAAGACTGCTATTCGTTGTTCTTTCTTATTTTCCCTATTCTGCAAAGCTCTTGTGGTTTAGTCCTGTTAAATAACTTTCACTTACAAACTTAATTTCCCTTCACATGCTTGAGGTATGGAATAGCTTCCCGCGTTGTTGTGAATTAACAAGATTTCCATTCTTATTTTCACAACTAACGGCACCTACATGTTTGTCGACGAATGCGAACGTCACTGTTTGAGATGATTTTACTGGAATTGCCGATTGACTCGACACTTTACTGCGAAATTGCTGTCGACGACATCGAGGGGGCCGGCAATGAAAGAAAAATGTAGATGACTGGAGGCGGGAATCGAACCATGGACCATCCGCAATTCTGAGATTTACTACGGCTCCAACGACTACCATCGGGATCGTTACTTACTTCTAAATTTGCATGTGGGACATGTAGGCTTGTAGTGAGTCATTCAGATCATTTGTGACCTGTTTCACCGACCACTCAATGCCCTCGATGTTTCGAGTATTGAAATCGTTGAATTATTACTGTTAAATGTCTCCCAATATGCCTTCCAGCCAGATTTTTGAACAGTTTCTATGGCAATTCAACAGAAACTGATATAGCGACAAAAAGCTGTGATTTTCCGGAACTTTCCACAGAATAATCTTATCAGTTAGTTCCTCAGAAACATTTAGTACCCTTGTTTTTTTTCACTTTTCCTTACTACAATTTATAAGATTAGTACTTACTATATACTCAATAAGTGACTTATCACTGTCATTAATATAAACTTGCTGCCTAGATTTTGTGATAGGTAATATGAAATCAAATAGCCTTTCCCGATAGTCCGCTACGTTTCAAGACTTAGAAACCAGCAATAATCGCGTAATTCGCGAGATGCTGATAACAATGTCGAATAAATGATCGAAAGTAGTAGTTTTTGAATTGGCCAACATTAGAATGAAAAAAAAAACCTTTAAGATATTAATGTCAGAGATTGTTCTTTCGGGTCATAATAATGATTCCCACATTCAGTTCTACTTTAACTGTTTTATTCCATATTAAAGAAAAAACTTATGAATGAATCACCCTTGACAAGCCTTAAGGTATAAAATCACAGTTGTGGACACACATAAACTCTTAAAATCTAAGCTAAATGCCATAAATTTAAAATCTCTACCTTCTCACATATAAACAACAGCAAACCACTGTGTTATATTTTTAGCACTAGTATTCTATTTCAGCAAAAAACAAACAAAGAGAAATACACAAAATGAATTGTATCTATATTTAAACGAAAACGCTTCCCATCCTACTCACAGCACCACATCACCAAGGTATCTTTCTGTCTTTACAGAGCTTCAAGGACTACAAGGACAACGATTCACAGCTGTAGAGAAACATATGTCAAGCTTTATTAGACTGCATCAAGTGACTGACGACGACTCAAAAAAAAAAAAAGCTGGAAAGATAAAATGCCACCGTAACGCTGAGAGCTAAGCAGCAACCACCCATTGAAAACATTGCATTGGGGGTTTGCTTATGGCATAGTCATCGCCTCGAATATTATGTAAAAAAAATACACCCAGCAATATGGCCACCAAGTCCATTAAAATGTAATAAACGTGATATTTTGGGAGTTGCAAAGTTGCGTCTTCTCAAATCCTTCGAGATGAGAATGAAGTAATTTAATGCCAACATGTTGGTGACTTTGTTGCCAATGAAATGTGCGCTGCTCTTGTACATATAAATAGATTTGATTTAATCCTGAGAGGAATAACAATTCATAGTTACAAGACGAATGCGCGTATGAGCGAAATGAAAATCAACCCAACGTAATCAGATTTATATTTAACGTACATATGAAATGCGAATAAGAAAAAAATATCGAATGCGGTATTTATTTTTAGATCATTGATTTCATCTGGTTTGGCGGAATTCCTCAAGGAAGTGCGTCATTGAACTGTTAAGAATTGTGGAGGGAAGGGGGACATAAAGAAGCTAACGCCGCTGGAAATTTTCTTTGCGTGGGTTCGTAAGTAACACATCATTTGGAACACGGTTTATGTTAATATTTAAGGGATTAATGAAATAACGAAAAATTAAAAAAAAAATCAAATTGTAGGCTGCAAAATTTAACTTTTGGATACAATTTTCGGATAACTCCCAATAAGTTTATGATTTCCAAGTCTTTGTCGATAAACTAGCTACGATTTTACACTTTCCAGCTAACATTCACTTTATTCGCCAGATACCAATAGGGAATGCTGGAAAGATGGAACGTAATATGGATTATCCAAGCAGACCACCTGCACCGTAATCGCAGCCATTATTTTAATTACATTATCTTTATAAATTAAATGTCAATTATTGTTATTTTTGTTCATAATAAATATTCCGGCATTTAGTTTAGTTTTAAGTGTTTTATTAAAAAATTACAAATAAAACTTCTAAATAAATCCTTCTTTATACACTTTCATCACAATTTACCTAATAATCTTAACACATACATGCAAACCGATAAAAGTACATTTTACGCCAAAGGAAATTTGAAGAACAACTGCATTTCCCATCCCTGCCTTTTATATTAACAAAAAAAGCGCCTGATAGTATGCAACGAAATATAATATATATGTTGTTTCTTTAATAATTCACAACAAATACAGTGAGAAACAAAACAAGGGGAACATTTAAATAAACGCTTGCGAATTGTTATCTCATAAGTAAAACAAATTGTTCTCTTGTATTAACATTGAATACACACATCTCTGCACTTTTAGAAAAATGTCAACGATTTTTAGAAAAAAAGCTCAATAAATTAACTCATTAATGTGTGATTATTTGGCCATGTCTGTTCCTATTTTTTATTTTTTTTGATTGTTTTTAAGTAACTTTAACCTTTCGTGTAATTTTGTAACTAAAACTTGACATAATAAAATTAAATTTTACACAATGTCTCGTCAAAGGATGTTGACATCATCAGACAATTTCAATACAATAATTTTGATTGAACTTAAATTGGGGAATGAGAGAAAGTGAAAAAAAGTTCATTTCGAGATATTTGCCTTCAAAGTTTCAAATTCTGTTTTTTGGTTAGATATCACCACTGGTAATAAATATTTGGCTCATATCTTGCTAAAAGACAGAGATGGTGTCAAGGATCACAACATTATACTTATCTATATTTGTCACTTGCACCTCTTTGCCTCTGACTCCCTCAATTTGAGTTTACTGATCGTTAATAACTTTGGAGTAACCAAATTCACTCTTTGGAGGTACCCAAGCAAAAAAGAACAACCTAAATGGCACGCTACCACCGATGCGTCTTAAGGAGTAGGTAACAGAAATTACTGAAGCTCTGTACAAAGGTTATTTTAGTGGCATTGACAGTCCTAAGAGTATAGGATCGGACGCGGTGGCCTAATAAGCCAGTCACCTTAAATTAGAAAAACTATTAGGAAAATACGAAGAACAGACATCAAAATGATTTGTGTACATGCCTTGACCTAAGACCAAGACGAGGACATTAAATATGCATTCTATGAGCGCCTGGAGGAAATACTGAATGGACTTGTTCTAGAAATTTTTAATGCTCAACTAGAAAGGGAAAATGCTTTTGGTTCTTTAAACTTAAAAACTTAATTTCCCTTTACACCCCATGAATGAGGTATGGGATAGCTTCTCTCGTTGTTGTGAATTAAAAAGCTTTATATTTTTGGATTCACAACTAACGGCATCTACTTGTTTATCGACAAATGAAAACGTCACTGTTCGAGAAGCTCGTACTAGACACGCCGATTGACTCGACACTAATACTGCGAAGTTGCTTTCGACAACATTCGAGGGGAGCCGACAATGAAAGAAAAATGTATCTATTTTTTTTTTCTTTTAAGATGACTGGAGCCTGGAGTTGAATCTGTGATCTCCCGCATGGTAGTCGCGTGTTCTAACCACTATGCCACGGCCGGTCACAATGCAGTCAGAAAATTCAGTCTACACAACAACACCCCCGATAAAGGATTCAGACAGTTTACTTTGCGTCGGCAAGACACATGGTAGTGAGTTGCACCAGATTCCCGCATAACATACCCACACAATGCAACCTTGATATTCCCTGAACAAAAGACAAGAAACCAGATAGATCAGTTGGTAATCGATGGAAGTCAAGTCTCGAGCGTTTTAGATGGGCGTGTGATGTGCAGTGCAAATATTGAATAGGATAACCACATAGTTGCAGACAAGGTACGCAGCCGAATAAGTAGCGGTAAAAATGCTCGCAACCAAACGCAAAGGAAGGTAGATATTAAAAAGCTGCATACCACCGAGAAAGCCACTGCCTACAGCAATCCACTCCGTCAGTTACTGCAAACAAACTCCTCTTATTCTTATATTCCCGACAAGCAGTAGATGTCACAAAGCTACAAACCACCGGGATAGCCAATGACTATTGCAATCAACCCTCTCAAATACTGCAAACAAACTCCTCTTTTTCTGATGTTCCCGACTCACAGTGGCAGCATACTGCGAATTCTATGACCACTGCCGCAACGACCGTACTGGGTTATAAAAAAACCGGCTCATACAAGCCCTGGTACGATAATAAATGTCGCGAAATGTCTGAGGAAATGGATGCCGCATACAAGGCAAAACTGCACCCAATGGCGACGCGTGCGGTGACGGAGCGTTATAATGAGAAAAGGAGGGAGATGAAACGCCTGTTCAGGCGGAAAAAGCGTCAGTGGAAGAAAAGAGAGAGCCAGGATACCGAAAACTATAGGGATAGAGGTGAGGAACGAAAGTTCTACCAAAGGGTTAAAAGCAAAGGTTTTGAAACAGGAGGACAGAGACGGAAATCTGCTCAGAGTGTGCTGCAAATATGGACGGAACACTTTCGGTCTCTATTCGCTCCCGAAGGCAGCATAAGTGACCAAATCTCACCAATCATCGAAAATGGAGTAGACTGTCCACCACCGAGCCAAAACGGGATCACGGCACGGTAATTGCACGGTTTAAAAATAATAAAGCTGCAGAAGCCGATGGACTGCCGGGTGAGCTTTTTAAAGCCGGCGGCGATGAGCTGGTAACATGCATGCACCAGCTCATAAACACGATTTGGCTCAGAGAGTGCATGCCCGATGATTGGAATCAGAGTGTCCTATGTGTAATGTCTATTGTGTAATGTGAAAAACTAAAGCCCATCCTGGCGAAGCTGATTGGACCTTATCAGTGTGGCTTTAGACCTGGTTAATCCATGGCCGACCAGATATCCACACTACGACAAATCCTGGATAAGTCACAAGAAATGCAGATCGACACCTACCATCTGTTCATCGATTACAAAGCAGCATTCGACAGTCCGATACGACAGAAATTGTTGAATGCTATGGCTGAGTTTTGTATCCCCGCGAAGCTAATACGACTTTGCGGGATGACACTGACTGACACAAAGTCCAGTGAAAATTGTCAAAAATCTGACATCTTTTTAACAACGTAATGGAAATGACAATGCAGAGGTCAGAGTAAACAAGACATCATTGGCCGTGGACTGCTTGATATTACTGCCGCCATTGAGAAGCAGTTGGCGGTTGTGGGTCTGGTGATAAATGAGGTCAGATCCAAGTTAGTGGTTTCAATGAACAAAGGTTTGACTCGTTTGGGACGCTGCGTGAACGTTTAGAAGTGTAAATTGGAAGTTTCAGATAATTTGTCTACTCTGGCTCTGTCCTAAATAATGTCAGCCTGGAAGTTAAGAGACGAATATTGATCACAAACTGCTCATACTATGCGCTAAGCTAGCGATTAAATGACAAAGCACTCTCTTGACGAACAAAGAACTAATTCTACAAGACACTGATCCTCCCTGTCTTGCTTTTAAGCGCAGAATCCTGGGTAATGACACAGATGGTCAATGTATACTGGAAGTTTTCGAGACCCAAATACCTCGCAAAATATTTGAACTCATTATCGATAACGGCGAATGCATTGGCTTTTCATGTTGTATGAATGGATGAAAATGCTCAGGCTCAAAAAGTCTTCAGCATTAAAATCGATGGGCTGAGCAGGTTGGCACCGCCGAAACATTGTTGGATAGACCAGATGAAAAAGCTGTTATCGAAATCGAAGCACTTCTTTTCTACTTGCGGCTACTAATGAATGAATTTCTTAAACTAAGACTGCGATAATGGGGGAAGACGGATGGACTTATTTAAATCGACTCAAAATCCGACTTAAACTTAAAAAAAACTTATTTTCCCTTTGCACCTCATGAATGAGATATGGGATAGCTTCTCGCGTTGTTGTGAATTAACACGCTTTCTATTTTTGATTCACAACTAACGGCACCTACTTGTTTATCGACGAATGCGAACGTCACTGTTTGAGAAGCTCTTACTAGACACGACGATTGAATCGACGCTTAATACTGCGAAGTTGCTGTCAACAACATTCGAGGGGAGCCGACAATGAAAGAAAATTAAATTTTTTTTTTTTTAAGATGACTGGAGCCAGGTTTGAACCTGCAATCTCCCGCATGGTAGTCGCGCGTTCTAACCACTATGCCACGGCCGCTCCCTCAAAATCCGACGCTGCTTACTAAACACGTATAAAGTGCTATGCCTGCCACGCCTCCTTTTGGGCGTTACAAATTGAAGAAAAAACTGCGTGTTGCAGGGTATACAAATATATATATATATATATATCCCTTATTTAATTTTTCATATTTTTTCGGTTATATTGATGTTTGTTTGATTAGTTTTCTAGCTGTAACTCAAGAACCATTGTTGATTTCTCATTTCATTCTTCAGCAGAATTGTTGAGAACTTCAAACCGTTGTGAAGGTTGGCATTGCTAATCCACTTGGCATTGCTAACAACAATCTGCGTATGATTAATAAAACTTCCGCATAAAATTAAATTAATTACTCGGACGTATATCGGCAAGGCCACGAAAAATGAAACCACATAGATTTTTTTTTTCTGTCACAAGGTCCAACATTTTTTTATATTTCGAATGTCTAATATGTATAGAGTATGGCAGCAATGTATGCCAGTGCAAAATTTGTGTCTGCTTTGACATTTTACATCCTTTTCATAAGTGGCACATGCAAGGTGTATTTGGAAAATATACCAATGTCGGCGAAAAAGGTAAATTTTGTTCTTATTTTTTTATACTTTAGACAGATGATTACTTTTTTTGGATAGAATACAAATCAAACTATTGATTAGCAAGCAAATTTGTGTACAATGCTTGGGATTTAGACCAATTAAGGCTTAAAGTAATCAGCCGCAAATATATGGTGACGTTACTGATAAATTTTTATAAAATGTTTTTTTATACATTAACTAATTATAAAAGAGGTTGGATGAGCTGATTTTTTTTGAGTATTTTTGAAGTACTTTCATAATCAATGCTTAAATGAAGCATTATTAGCACATAGCAGGGTATTTTTGCAAAATAAAATTGTGTGACGTTACTGACTGATTATTTTAATTTTTATTTTTTTTACTTTTTTGCTTAATAATTTGGTATTTAATTGCTAGACTCCGATTCCTGGTGCAATAAGAGACAAGCGTTATGTTAAAAAGCTAAAAGAAAGCAACAAATACGACGAGTACAAAAGGAAAAAGCTCGTCATTGCATAGTAAACAGTGCACGGTAATTCGTAATCGCAAATATTAGTTGCAGAAGTTGCTGAAGAAGAGTTTAAAAAATAAACACCATTTTGGATACGGCCACAATTTTCGCAAACGCAAAAAACATTCGTGACATTTCGTCTTCGCACCAAATCCGTAACATTAGGGACGAAATAGCAGCTCAGCAGGGATACAATTAAGATTGTTTTTTTTTTTGTGATATTTTATGTTTATTTACGTTAAAAAACCTTAACGCGATGCGATGATGAGAAGCGATGCTTTAATTTTGCAAAAATTAACAAGTCTGAATTAATAGACTTTTTTTTAGTTCAAAATAAAATTTCACAAATTTTTTGCAAAAAAAAACAAAAACAGAAGTTAATTCGACATTTTTCGTACCAAATAGCCGCTAAGACTGAAAAGTATTGAAAATTTACAAATTTTAATTTTAATGATGCAAAACTGATCAGGAACCAATTTCAACCCTCAAGCTATACACTAAACCAGGTCGATCTATATGGAGAAAAAAAAATATATGAATGTTACCGCCTTATATGAACAGTCATTTAAAAACAAATTCGGAGGTGCAAAATTTTTATTTTGTGGGCGTGGCAAAAACGCCGGTTTTGACGTTTTGTTCATAACTTTGTTATTCGCTGTCCGATTCTTAAGTTTTATATATCGTTGAAGATGGATTAACAAGAGCTTTATTATTAATATAGTTAAATAAAACTATGATGTCATATTCCAGTGGTTCTCAACATTGTGTCTTTAAAAACCCCCCTAATTATAACATTTTCAGATGCAGATTTGAAGCCCTGTAGAAACTATAAAATAATTGCGAATTAAACGTCACATGTTCTTCATAAACAAAAAAGTTATATTGATTTAACATTTTAGTACATATGATAGTTCGAAGTAAATTTGTATAAAAAGTTTTATTTGCTCAACCAAAGATTTCCTCATGCTCCGATATCGTATTAAGCGTCATCATACTTAATTTACATTAGTCGTTAAAAAAAATCTTTGGAAGTTCTTCAGGTAGATAGTATTCCGATTGTTTGGTATTTTCGAATATTGATTTTTATTTGTTTGAACTTTATTTATTCTTGAATTTATACGTTTTATAACAAACGAATGTAATAAAAATAAACAAATGTATATTTCGCATTGTCACATGTACTGACTTTTTAAATCAATATAACTTTTTTGTTTATGAATAAAAGTTAACGGTTTTTTCTCAAATCTTTACTAGTTTTTCAATGCCTTCAAATCTACATCAAAAAATTATATGCTTAGGGGGGTTTTTAAGAATACAAAGATAAGAACCGCTGGAAGATGACGTCGTAGATCAAAGTCTTTAACACACTAACAAAGCTGTTGTTAATACATTTTCAACGGTACATAGATCTTGACAATCGGTATACAAATAACCATGTTATGGTAAAAACCCCGAATCCGACGTTTTTGCCGCGCCCACAGAAAAATTTTTTTCGCACCCCCCAATTTGTTTTTACTTAACTTTTCCTATAAGGCGGTAACATTGACAACTTTTTTTTTCGACCCGGCTTACAATACACATTATTGAAGAGATAATTTAATTAACTAACACTCTATCATACAAAAATCAGCTCTAAAGGTCAAGCCCGATTTACTACAATTTTTTTATTATGAGAGTGGTTTAGTCTTAATTTCTCCCCAGGTTGCATCTTAAAACTCCTCTACGATGATTTTTTTGGTCGTTTAGGGTCCCTCTATTAACCCAAGAGAAAAAAGACCCGAAAATCTGTAACGGACCACATGCCAATAAACTCTATTTCCTCCGAGGGCAGCTACCTTCTGGCCCCGGCCGTGCTCAGTCATGGGGGAGTTCTTTTCGGAGTAAATAGGTTAGTAATCGTTACCATAAATAAAAGTTAGTAAGGTAGCTTTTCCAAGTACTAAACTGTAAGGTGACAAATTAATAGTGGAAGAACCGGAAAATGAAATAAGAAATGTAGATCGAAGTTAAACTAAGGCGATAGCATTTGATGTTAGTCTGCTACCATTGCATCTACCCACCCAGCCATGCTGATGCTAGTTATCAGCCCTTAAATGCAAGTTTCTAAGTCATGCCCTTAACTGTTCGCGATTGCACAACACGACAAGTTAAAACTTCATATGTGTATTTTTTAAAAACATTTAAAATTAACAAATAAGAACAACATTAATCCAAATTAGTTAAAAGGAAAAATATGGTATCAGAAAATTATTTAAAACAAAAAAATAAAATATATGATCAACTGCTGGATTCAAATTACAAAGTTAGAAAATAAAGTGTGTTGTGTAGGATATGAGCTTATACAAAGTGATAATAGGGCTTATACAAAGTGATGATAGGAAAAGTAATAAAACTCACCATACAAGTCCCACGAAGTCCTCAGGCCTGATGACGGTAATGAAATTTGACGATGAAAACCTCCTAGGATCAATAGGTATAGCTCATTTTGGCAGTGTACAATTTAGGTTACAAAAAAAATCGGGTTAGATAATTTAAACTATGGTATAAAAAAAAAAATTAATACTAATTAATTATTCTAAAGGATTAATAATGATAGCAATTTAATAATAGATGATAGAATAGTAAGATTCACGCATTAATTGTTATATAGGCAGGACATTTCACAAATCTTGCTGTCATCCTTAAAAATTGCAATTGAAAACTTTGTCAACGGATGTTTTCCATACCCCCGATATTTTCCTTTATTGGTTTGTAAGGCAAGGCGTTGCTAAAGGTTTCTTCCCTCTGATATAAGTGATGAATATGAAGAATTTAGAGGTTGTCTATTTATGCACCATTATCTGATATTGTTTGGTATACTTTTATGGTGTTTTTACCACAAGCACAAAAGGAATGTTGATTGATGGATTTGGGTCCTGAACAGACCCATACCTAATGAATGAACCGATGTCATTATCCCAATTCGACACCATCAAATATATATGGCACAACTTACCATCAAATTGGTACCACGTAACCAAAAACAAAGAAGAAAATCTCCCAAAAATAAATCGCACGTAGGATACACAATTGGGGAAGTAATATCTTTCACAATTCACAATATATATCTATATATATATGTATATACCGGGGACTTCTAATATTACACACTTTTTATATATATTATATAATAACCGAACTGAACTGGTTGAAATATTTGTATCGAATGAAAATTTTTGAAAAGTGTGCTGACAATACGGAAACCGGAAAACAAAATTTAAATCAAATTTTTGTTTGCAAAGTAAAACATTACTGTATAACAACAAAAAACGTTACAAATCCTACCGAAATTCGTACGTGTGATGTTACTGACATTTTTGTGTGACGTTACTAACACTGCTTTTATGGCGATTACGTGATTAAAACATAAAATGAAGGCCCACCTTTTGGATAATTATCATCTTTCAGCCTTCCTTTTTTAAATACTGGGCAATTATAAACATAAACTCATTTCAATTCGCTAATTTTTACACAAACGTTCAGTAACCTCAAAACACACTTCCAAAATCCGGTGACGTTACTGACGGCTTAAAATGGTCATAACTTCACAACAAAACGAGATACAGCAAAATTGTCTGGGTATGAAACAACAGTTATGACGAGAACTTTCATATGCCACTCGTTGGGAGAAATAATAGTATTTAGTAAAGATATTCACCAAAATATGCATACGAACGTGACGTTACTGACGGTGGCCTTGCCCATATGTATACAAATGTAGCGAGTACCATATGTTAACTCGATATATATGTACAGTACTTCAGTCAACGTCATCAGCAATGACCAGCTTTATACTTATCACAGATGAGACAGTCGAGTGTATTGATATTATAACTCCATCTCTGAAGTGGGCGGAGTGGTACATTTGTTTGGGAGGTACCAGAAGCGGTGTGCCTAGACTTCCAATTTCTTTCTCCAAAACTGTATCCTGCTTTAGCCTCACTAAATACAGCATTTAAGCACGATCGCGTTGGGTCTTTTAATAATATTAATCGATTTCTAAAGTGGGCGGTACCAGGTGTGTATGGGAGGTACCGGATGGGGCGTGGCTAGACAGTCGAGTGTATTGATATTATAACTCCATCTGTGAAGTGGGCGGAGTGATACATTTGTTTGTGAGGTACCAGAAGCGGTGTGCCTAGACTTCCAGTTTCTTTCTCCAAAACTGTATCCTGCTTTAGCCTCACTAAATACAGCATTTAGGCACGATCGCGTTGGGTCTTTTAATAATATTAATCGATTTCTAAAGTGGGCGGTACCAGATGTGTATGGGAGGTACCGGATGGGGCGTGGCTAGACTTCCAGTTTTTTCTCCAAAACTCTATCCTGCTTAAGCTTTACTAAATAAAGTATTTGGGTACGATCGCGTTGGATTTATTGATATTTTTACTACATCTCTAAAGTGGGCGGAAAGCTACATTTGTATGGGAGGTAGCAGAAGTGGCGTGACTAGACTTCCAGTTTTTTTTTTCTAAAACTTTATCCTGTTATAGCTTTACTAAATGCAGAATTTGGGTACGATCGCGTTGGCTGTATTGATAGTACTAGTCGATTTCTAAAGTGGGCGGAATGATGAATTTGTATGGGAGGTACCAAATGGGCTACAATTTGCAATACCGTAAGTAGTTTTGGGGAAATATTAACTCGTGCAAAATTTCAAAACATTTGGTTGCGTTTTTCGAAAGTTATCCTGCGAAAGGGTATAAAAATGCAAAATGCAAAAAAAAAAAATTGGTAAAAAAAATGAATAATGGCCTAACGAAAATGTCCCCAACAATTTTAAAAAAATCCCCCAAATAATTTAAGAAAAATACCCCAAAGCGTGGCATCAATACTAGATACAAGTACAGCGTATATGGTGGAAATAAATTGAATATTTTATATTCCTGCAAATTTGGGTCATTATGCAAATGAAAAGTAACCCAAAGCCGAAAAACGAAATTTTACCTGAAATAAATGAAAAATTCCCCAAAATGTATACATATGAAAAATTTCTCTCTCTTAATTTCGAATAGTCCGTGAAAATAAGGTTAAAATCCTTCCCAAAGTGTATGAAATTGTGATTATCATCATCATAGTAGGACCTAACCGGGATATTCCCCATAAAACCCGGATGGAAAACAAGCTCTGGTACAGTGTAATCCATGTGACACCTCATATTGTTTAAGTCCAAAATTTTGGCAGGATTACAGTTTCTGTACATCCATGCTCTCGTGGCGTCTAAAAACAATGCGGGTTCGCTGCACTTTTCCTCTTCTAAATGTCGGGGGTAAACTAGCTATGGTCGTATACTTGTTGCCTAGTTGGCTAGAGTAACTTACAGTTACAGGCAAACTTGATACAAATTTCAGCAATCTTGCTAGAATATACACTTGCCGCATATGTACTCCACCTGGTGATGTGCCGTTTTATCTTGAATCTGTAGTTAATTTATGTATTTATTATCAAAAAAAATGTAGAAAGTAATAATTAGGACATGTGCTTTTGTCGAACCCTCTGAAAAAAATCCCTTGGATTATCACCTGCCATAAAGCAAAATGATGTAAATAAAAACACACATTTTTATTTCATTGGAAAAATTAATGTGATCAATTTATTATAATTATTTATTTATCACTTGTTTTGTTGTTGTTGTTGTTATTTTTAAAAAATATTTATATGATTTGTAAAATACATACAATCTTTATTAATTCATTACATAACATCGCTGATGTTTTGTTGTTTTTTTTTAATTAATTATAATAATAATAATAGAAATAATGGTGGTAGTATTAAAATTTATGGTAATTAAACAATAATTCTTGTTTTTGTTATATTAAATATTGTCGTAATCATAATAATAATAGCATAGCATAATAATAAACAAACAAGAGCAAAAATAAAAAAAAACTATGTGTGAACATAATATAAAAGTCTTACACATGTAACGCAATTAATAATAAGAAAAAAAGAAGTATGTAATTTTTATGTTCTCAATACACTCTAGGCTGAGTGTGTGTGAGTGTGTGTGAGAGAGAAACAATAGAAATTACAAATTATATTTCATGTTGATAAGACATAAATAACAATTATACAATATATGATGTAGCGGCATTAGTTAATAATTAACTTTTAATGGAAGTTATCAAATATTGATTTGATTTACTTTAAGAGTTTCTTTATATGTATACATACTATATTTATATGTGGAGTATGGAGTTGAGTAGTAGTAGTTGTAAGTTGTATGAGTAGTAGTGGTAGTAGTTGTTGAGTAGTAATGTCGCTTGTTTATGGTAATTACTAGTTAATTATAATTTGTTTATTGTTTTGTTTTGGTTTTTTTTGTTATGTTCGTCGGTCTGTTTGTTTGTGTTGTTGTTGTTATCAATTAAAATATTTTTGAGATATGAAAGAGAGCTCTCGACGAGTATTGAGTGTAATTAATAAATAAATGGTCATTGTCGGTCGTTAGTAGCTTAACAAAAAAAAGGAATATTATATGTTGCTGTTGTTTTTGTTTTTTTTTTAAGTTTAATTTTACTTGTATTTTTTTTATTGTTAATAATTAATTTAATTAAAAAGTGTGATAGTTAATGAATGTCAAATTGCAATGCAAATATTAAACTAAGTGTTTTTTTGTTTGTTTTTTTTTTTGATTTTTAGTTTATTGTTTAACTATAACTATTATTTTGTTTAAGCATATTTTATGTTGCCTTTGAAAAAACTTTAAGCTTATATAAAAAATATATTTATATTAATTTAGGGTTTATTTTTTAAATTATTTTAATATATGTTTTATATGCTAAGCATTTGATAAATGAACATGTTGCTTTTATTATTAATTAAATTAAATATAATTAAGTACATTTTTGTTTTAAGTTTTGAGTTTCCTTAAACTTGGTTTTTTTTTTGTCTGTTTTATTTAATTTTTTTCTTTATATTGATGCATTTATTTTTAGGTTGTATTATATTTCCATATGTTTTATTTAAGTTCTTTGTTTTACATAAAAATTTATTGTATCATGTAGTAGTAGTAGTAGTATATAATGTATATATTTAAACGGAATTATTTTGTTTTAAGTATATATATATATTTATATAAATTTTATTTTATTTAGAACAAAATCTATGAATAAACTATCATCATCTACTAAGCTTTACATAATGTAGCTTTAAAATTTTTTTTTTTGTAATTTTCCACAAAAAATATTAAAGAATAAACCAAAAAAAAATGTTTTTCACTAACATAAAGGCGTTTTCTTTCCTTTAAGGAAATACTTGAATTATTTTCAGTTTATATTTAATTAATGTATAGTGTTTTATGTGGATTGTGTGTAATTTCTAATTCAACATAACATTTCATTTTGTTGTTATTGTTTAGTAACTAATAAAAATTGGATAAAGTGTTATAAAACTTTAATATACCATAAAGTGTTAAATAGGAGGCATGGAAAGCTAGGCAGGAAAGCTAAAAATCCAGTTTATAGCTAAAATCTAGAGTAGTTACCCATTTGTGTCACTAGTTTAGATGTAACACTTAGATGAGACAAATTATGACCTCATAATTGGGTATCCTACTCAAGAATCTGCGATAAGTGGTTGATAATTGAAATTTCGGGGGAAAAACAGTAAAGTAAGTACAAATTCCATATGTTATCATGATAATCAGGTTTATGGTTTATATTAAGATATTTTGTTGCTCATGAATCCTGTAGGGTTTCATTGTAATTCTTCCAAGGTCCTTTTTAACGTTATATCTTGAAATAATTTTAAAAATTTTAATATTTCCTCTGCTCCCCAAAAACTTAGGGACTCAGCCAGATTAGGACTATCAAATTCCTTAAAATATAATACTACAACCAGAGACTATTAAGCTTTAAGGTAGCATTAAGGCATTCCTTTGATGATAACTAAGGGAGTGACAATTCTATATTTCCATACATTTTTAAATCCAAATTAAAAAAAATTAAAAAAAAAATATTGTTAGCTAAAAATTATAATTTTTTTAATAATTAATAGTTTAAAATATCTGATAGGAATATTTAAACAATAATATTTTTAAAAAAATTTATCTGCGAAAAAAAGTATTTACAAAAACATATATAGTATTTATTTTTGTTTTGATATTACTTTCTTTATTATATAAAACGATTTCTATTTAAATATAATTTAAAAAAAATATAACATAAATATTATTATAACATACTAAATATTAAAAATATTTGAATTTTTTTTAAATAAAAAAAAATATTTTAGACTGCAAAATAATAAAATTACTAATGTTTTATGTGCAGATATAATTCAAAATCAGAGATTTACATGTTAAAAAATATTTGGATTTTTTTTTTAATAAAAAAAAAAATTTTAGACTGCAAAATTAATAATAAAGTATATTATAAGAAAAAATTATTAAAAAAAGGTTTCTTCTTCATTTTAAAAAAAAGTCCTTATTTAAAAAAGTTTTTTTTATTTAAAAAAAATTATTTACTTTTTTTTAATACAATTTTTTATAAATTACTTTATTGTTTATTTTGCAGTCTAACATATTTTTTTTTTATTTAAAAAAAAATCCAAATATTGTTAACCATGAAAACCTCTGATTTTGAATTATATCTGCACATAAAACATTAAAAAATTTTTTTTAAATCATATCTAATTCTTATAAAATTTTTTTTTTGGTTAACTTTATGAATTAATATTTTTAAATCATACAAAAAAAATTATTTTTAAGAAAAATATTCTAAAATTAAAAGTATTTATAAAAGTTTATTTTTTTTCAAAATCAAAATATTTTACATTATAAAAAATCCGTCAAAATTTTTAATTTTTAATAATATTTGGAATATTTTTACATTTGGAAGAAAATTAAAGTTTTTTTTTATTTATCTTGCTGTCTAAAATATTTCTTTATATAAAAAAAATCAAATTTAAACACAAAAATCTCTAATTGTAATATAAAAAAATTATATTTTTAAAAAATTATATCTGCGTAAAAATGTGTTTATTCTATATGTTTTTTTTTTATTATTTTTTAATAAAATATTATTAAAGTTATCTCTGTAAAATAAATTTAGTTTTTCTGAATCTTGTTTATTTTTTGGGTGAATTTTTAAATTAATTTTTTCCAACGAAAAAAAATTGTATTTTCAATACAAATTTATTTTAGAATCAAAAGAATTTATAAAATTTTATTTTTTTTTTTAAATTTTCCATTAAAAATAATATTTTTTTTCATTGAAAAAAAAAGTAAAAATGTTTTTTTGCTAAGAATTTAATTTATATTTTACCCATAAACAAAGGATTCATAAAAATTAGTTTGTTACTACAAAGATAATTTTAATTAATATTTTATAAAAATTAGTTTGTTACTACAAAGATAATATTAATTAATATCTTATAAAAATTACTAAAAAAAATATGTAGAATACAATATGATTTAAAAAAAAAATATTAATGTTTAAATACTTTTTGTAACGCAGATATAATTTTTAAAAATTATTATTTTTTTTATATCAATATCAGAAATGTGTTTGTTTAAAAATATTTGAATTTTTTTCAATAAAAAAAATATTTTAGACAGCAAAATAAATAATAAAAAATATAGTAATTTATAAAAAAAAATTGTTTGAAAAATAGAAAACAAAAATTTTTTTAAACAAGACAACTGATTTAAATATTAAATATTTTTTATTTTAAAAAAATTTATTTAAATAAAAGTCTTATAATGGAAAAGTAATATCTATATATTATTTATGGTGAAATATTTTTTTGTAAATATTTTTCTTCACACATAAAATTTTTTAATTATATTATTGTTTAAAGATTTTTATAAAAGACTTTCGTGTTAAAAAAAATTCTAAAAAAATTATTTTCGACGACAAAATAAATAAAAAAAATATTTATAAAAAAAGTAAATAAAAACTAATTTAATGAAAGAAAAAAATCACATATATATTGACAAACAAAACATCTGATTTTGATATTCAAAATTTCAATTTTTTTTTTTAAATTTTATTTAAATAAAAAACTATTTTAACTTTAAAAAAAGAAGATTTTAAATAAAACCAAATTATTTTTGTAGAAAATATTTTTAGGAAAATAAATTTTTTTCACATATTTTAAAAGACAAAATAAATAAAAAAAAAATGTTTTTTTTTTTAAAAAAATTGTTTGAAAACAATTAAAAAAATTACAGAAATTGTTCTCACAATATAACTTTGATATTTAAAACTTTACATTTTTAAAAATTTTATTTGTGTAAAAAAATTATTTTAATAAATAAAGTAGGTACAAAAGAAACAAAAAATTTTCTTTCGTTCGTTATAATTTTTTTTTTATTGACGTTTCAAAAACCACTATTCTCTGCCGTATAACATACTTTTGTTTAAACAAAAAAATCTCTATTTTTTAGAAAAAAAGATTTTTTCTAAAAAATCTTTGTTAGCTAAAATAGAAATTTTCCTTTTCAAAATAAGATTTTTGAAAAATATAAATTTTTTATTTCGTTCGTAATAATAATTTCTCTTAATAATTTTTATTAATTTGTTGTTCAAATAAATAATTTCTTTAACTTTTTTTAAAATCATTTTAATTTGAAACAAAAATGTTTTTTTTAGCATTTCATATGTTAAAAAATATTTTTTTTAAATAAAATAATATTTTTTTTTTTTTGATAAAAACAATATTATTATTTGCATAAAATTACAACAAATGCATAAAAATTACAAAAAAAAATAAAAAGGTAAAAAAAATATTTTTTTAATACACTATTTTATTGTACTTTGAAATTGTTTCAAAAAAACGCCAATAAAATTCATCACAAATTAGGCATTTTTTATAAATTTTGTATTTTTGTACAAAATATTAATAAAATTATAAAAAATAAAGTCCAGTAAGCAATAATAATATAGTTTTTTTAAAAAACAATTCAAAAATTATAGCAAAAATATCACCAGTTTTCAACCAAAAAAAATATATTAAACAACAATGCAATTATTAAGAAAAGGTTTTTTTTATTAAAAAAAGGTCAATAAAAAATATGATTTGAACGAAAAAAAATATTTTTTTAAATAAAAAACTTTTTGTAGTGTTTTAAAAATATCTCAAAATTACATTAAATTTTAATATAATTTAATTATTTTTTATAAAAAGGAATTCCTGTAATTTTTTTAATTATTTCAAAAAAATTTGAATTAAAATAAAAAACATGAAAAAATTATTTTTAAATAAAAAAAGTTACGCAAAAAATAATTTTTTAATAAAACTGCATTCGTTTTAACCGAAGAAATTTAAAAATTTTCTAGTAGAACACAAATAATAAAAAATGTATTTATTGATAAAATTTGGGTATTAAAAAACATAAATTAATTAATTAAATTAAAAAAAAATTCTATCAACATACAAAATAAAGTATTGAAAAAATAAACTTGTGAATATTTTTTTTATTTTCTTCGAAAATTCTTCGAAAATTAATTTCTTGTTAATTAATGTAATTTTTATAAATCAAAAAAAAATCATAAAAAGTAAATTTTTTAATTTATTTTTTTAAGTTTAAAAATTTTTTGTTAATTATTGAATTAATTTTTTTATTTTAAAATTTTTAAAAATGAATTTGTTTTTCATTGTTCGATTTGAAATCTATTGTCTGTTATCGCTAATAGATTTTTTGATTTACAAGAGTTGTGTGCAATGGATTATATTGACAGCTGGCAGTGCGGATTTTTCAAACAATTCTACATAATCCATTCACACAACTCTTGTATATCAAAAACTCTATTAGCGATAATAGAAAATAGATCTCAAATCGAACAATGAAAAACATATTCATATTACTGCACAAATCGACAAAAACAAACAAGAGTAAATTTTTCAAAAATTAAAGTAAAAATTACGTAAATTTTTTTATAAATATTTTTTTTAATTTTATAAAACTAAAATAAATCATAAAAAAGTTAATTTTTTAATTAATTTTTTCTCTTATTTTAACAATTTAAAATTTTTTAATTTTTTTTTTTTTTTATTTAAAAATTTTTTAAATTTAAAGTAAAAATTTAGTAAATTTTTTAAATAATTTTTTTTTTAATTTGATATAACAAAAAAATATTATGAAAAATTAAACTTTTTAATTAATTTTAGAAATTTAAAAATTTTTTAATAAATTTTTTTTTTATTTTAAAATTTAAGGTAAAAATAAGTAAATTTCTTAATAATTTTTTTTAATTTTAAAAAATTTTAATTTAAGTAATTATATTATTTTTTAATAACAAAAAAATAATAAAAAATAATTTTAATAACAAAAAAATAAAATTGTTGACGTATGTCAAAGAATTGATCTCTGCTATCAATGTTTGAAGACAAACATTTTTGTTGTAGGATAACTTAAAAAATTACAATGAAACCCCTACATCAAACTACCGTTATGAACCTTACATCCTGTTTAAGTAAAATAACAAGGGTTAACATATTCGGATAATAAGAGTTTGTACGTCACCGATTGTCTCACATAGACCTACACTTACACATGTTTTTTAACACTTTTTTTCGCAAGCTACCAATGGACTTTCTATTTTTATTTTCATTTAAAAACTTGTGCTTGTCATTTTTATGTTTTACTAAGAAACTATACGTGTGGCTTACCTATTAAAGAAATGTGTATGTGTAATTTTTTTCTACTAAAATTATTACAAGTTTTGTGTTTGGGGCTGAGAGGGATGGTGGATAAGTCATAATAACACCAAAACTATCGGCATTACAGATTTCTGTATATTTGATATTAAAAAAAATAAAGTTAACATTTGTATAAAAATATGCGAATAGAATAAGAGTCGAGGCAACAATTGTTGTTGTCCCAACGCTCGGTTGTTTTAGTGTTAACATTGGTTCATGTCTTCTTTTACGTTGTGGTTTGAGAGGTCAATATATTCTAAACTTCATATAAACATTTCCTAAAAATTTTACAAAGTTTTAAAATGTATGCATACAAATATGTATGTGTATGTAAAATGAGTGGAAAAAAGTTTAATGTTTAATGTAGTACAGCAGAGTGCCTCCTGTATCCATGTATAGTAAATATATAGTTCAGATTTGGGGGGGTGGAAACAAAAACATATCCATTTCATTTCGTGTATGCATTAATGAGGATATTGAGCACGATGCGCTTTCTTGCATGGTAATGAGTTTTATGGTTGGTTTATATTATGTTGATTTCACTTTTGTAAATGTTTATTTTGAGTGGTTTTATTTATTTTGGAATGCTCTTAATTAGAAACATATTTAAATTTTATATGTATAGTTAGTACATTTTTTTCTATCTTTTTTGTATAGTTTTATATATTTTGTTTATATTTTTCACTATATTATTTATATTTCTTTTATAGCTATATTAAAAATGTTTATTGCGTTTATTTTACATATTATGGGTTTGAGCCATAAGTAAAAAGTTTTTATTATAATTATTATTATTTTGGAAAGAGTTACTACCGTTTTCATTTTTCTTTTGCTATAGTATAAGTAAGTTCATTCATTACATAAAGGGTATTCTTTTAGGCTATTTGGATTTACCAAAAATTATATATTTTTTTTTATATGTTAAATGCATCAAAAAACAATGTAAAGGGATGATATTTTTTTCTTAGTTTTCTTTTTAACAAATAAATAAGTTTAGGATTTTTTATATTATATTCTAAAAAAGAAAAACATTTATGTTAAAGTTTATGGCAAAAAAGAATTTCATTATCCTTACAGGCAACAATGGAAATAATTGTGTGTTCATTGCATGTTGTGTTGAAAATATTTCAAGTATTTTTTTTTCTCTTTTGCAGAGAATATCTTTCATATATTTTATAGAGGCATAAGGAACAAGGTAATTGTTTAAGATAGCAAACGAGGAGAGATTTAATGTTTAAAGGTTCACAAAGTAAGGAAAATGTATAACATAACATTTCTGTGCACTTAATATTTTGAGTTGTAATTATATTAAAGCGGAGAAACAAAAAAAATATATTTAATTTCACTTTTTTTTCAATTTGTTCACTGCTAGTAAATATTTGTCCCCTCAATAAAATTAAAATCATATTATGATTATTAAAAGCCACAGAGAAATATTTATTGGAAAAGTTTAGAGAAATTTGTGTTGAGAGATGTCATAGGTTTTGATAAACACAATGCACCACAAGAGATTACTTTTTTTGTTGCATTTTTTGAATCGTTCACGGTTCAGTTAGAAAGATAAGATAAAGGCAAATCGTTACAAATTTATACCAGCAGCTACAGACATTTGTTTAAATACCGAACATATCTTTTACTCATATGATTTAGTATAAATTCTTGCATATCTACATGTATTGTTTTCCTAGCTGTGGTCTGATGGGAAGTTGGTAACAGAAGTAACTGAAGCTTAACACAAACACTCACCTAGTGTCTATGGCAGCCCCAAGAAAGTAGGACCAAGCGTTGTGACCACATAAGCTACTCTTCTTAAATAAAAAAATCAATATTACAACACAAAGAAAAGTTAAATCAAGAACCCCCCCATATGTTGACGACTCTTGTTACAATGACCATGATTGAAGAACATGCACCTGGAGTGTCCGGATTCTCTATAGAGAGAAGCTGTCTCTATCCAATTTTCTGATGTCCTCGACACACAAGGTTGACATCGACGCCATATGGGAAATGCAATGAACGGGTCATGGATGCAAACGACGAAAGAACTGCGACATCTTTAACAGCTGCCATGCAGAAAAATATGAATTTGGATGTGGATATATAGTCGATTAGAGCCTTCGCCATATAGTCTCGCGGTTTTCCCTGTAAGTAACCGCCATCCGCATCAAAGTGAAATATTTTTACGATGACTGAAGTCAAATACGAGGACATTGAAGAGGCGTTCTATGAGCGCCTGGTGGAAATAAATGACCCCTGACTCGCCAATGACATTAAAATTGTTCTGGAAGATGCTAATGTATGGGACGATGCTTTTCAGTCAGTAGTCGTCAAAATCAACACCTCCGATAACGAATTAAGACTGGTTAGCTTCGCGTCAGCAAGAAACATGGTAACGAGTGGAACCATATTTACGCATAAAGATATTCACAAGGCTACCTGGATATCGCCTGATCAAAAGACAAAAACAGATTGATTACGTGGTAATCGATGGAAGGACTGTCGCCAGAGTCCGCACACGATTAATTAGTGCTAAAATAGCTCATAACCAAATACACAGGAAGCTAGACATCACAAGGTTGCATACCACTGAGATAGCCAATGCCTATTCCAACCAACTCTCTCCATTAATGCAAATGGGCTGGGACGAGTCCTGATACTCTAGAAAATGGCAAGGAGTGCGGCGGCGGAACGATACAATAATAAAAAGAGGGCAAAAAAACGCCTCATTAGACAGAAAAAGCGTCTATGGAACAATATAGAGACAGGATATGGAAATCAACAGGTACAGAAGTGAAGACCGAAAATTTTACCAAAAAGTAATAAGCAAAGGTAAGGACAGAGAGACGGAAATCTGGTCACAGCCACTCAGAGTGTACTGCAAATATGAAGGGAACACATTCGTTTGCTGCTCGTTCCCGAAGGCAGCAAATCACCCCAAAATCAAGCCATAACGAGATCGGCACGGCAATATCACGGCTTTAAAACAATAAAGCTGCGGGAGAAAGTGGACAGAGCTTTTAAGGCCGGCGGCGATGAGTTTTTAAAGTGCATTCACTAGCTCATAAACAAGGAATATATGCTCGATAATTAGAATCTGAGTGTACTATGTCCTGTACTTAAGAAAGGCGATCCAAGTGTGTGCACCAACTAACCCGGGGTCAGACTTTTACCCATCGCATACAAGGTCCTGTCAACTGTATTGTGTAAAAGACGAAAGCGCATCCTGTCGAAACTGATTGGACCTTATCAGTTTAGACCTTACAAACGATAAATCCACGCCCGTCCAGATATTCACACTATGAAAAGTTCTGAAGCAGGGCCAAAGAAACGCACATCTATATCTGCCATTACAAAGCTGCTTTCGACAGTCCGATGTGACAGAAATTATTAGATGCTATGGGTGAGTTTGGTATCCCTTCGAAGCTGATACGGTTTTGGATGACACTGACTGACACCAAACGAAACCTTAGACAGATGATACTATGTCATCCGATCTTTTTAACATCATAATGAAAATGATTATGCAATCTTAAGCTAATCATGACTGGTACCAGTCATATGCTACGCGTGCTGATAATATAGATGACATTAACTGTGGACTGGGAGTTGTTACTGCGGCCTTTTCGAGCATTGAGAAGCAGTTGGCAAAAAAGGGCAAAACCATGTTATGTGTTCCAACGCACAAAGTCTCTAGTCGTTTGGGACTTTGCGTGGACGTTAACAGCTATAACTCTGAATTGATAGATGATTAGCGCAGCTACTATGCGCTAAGCAATAAGCAATTTAATGACAAAGCCTTGTCTCGACGAACAAAGATTCAACTCTACCAGACACTGATCGTACTTGCCTTGATGTATAGAGTAGAATTTTAGGTTATTACACAAGCGGATCAACCTATTCTGGGAATCTTCTAGGGAGAAATATTAAGCAAAATATTTGGACCCATCATCGTTAACGGCGAGTACCGTCATGAGCTTTATAACGACATCGATGATGAATATGCTCCAGCTCGAAAAGTGTTCGGCAATAAACTAGAAAGGCGACGTAGGTGAGGGCAACCAAAACTTCGTTGAATGGACCAGGTAAAAGTGGTGTTATCTAAGCTTGTTAAGACGAACTATCTATGATAGCGCAAAAGACCGAAACACGAGGAATACTTATCTACGTGCGGCTACTGATGGGTGAATTTCTGTTAATGCTGCCAAATAAGAAGAAGAATAACATATTGCTTGTTTCTGTAAAATAAGGTGTATTAAAGCGTATACGTTATGTTAAACAATTGTGCGTTACTCATACGCTCATATTGAAATTAATATCATGCCATCTATCGATCATGAATTGTACTAAACACTGGTCCAACTATAATGCACAATGTTAAATGTTAGACAAACCTTAATGTCAAGTTTTTTTCCTCAACTAAATTTGACATTTCTTCCAATGTTTGCCAAATTCAACCATAGAGAGGTACACAATTGAGCAGCGAGTTAAGATTCTTGAACCTTTTACAAAAATCGGCTTTCAAATCAAAATGCATTTCGTGATTTTTTTTTGGTCGGTATAATCGACCAAATCTATCCTCAGTGGATTCGTTTATCCGAGTGTTTGGTGAAAAACCAATGCATCCACAAAGACTGACTGTTTGGTGCGGTTTATGGGCTGGCGGCATCATCGAGTCATACTCTTCGAAAATAAGATCGAACATGCAGTTACCATGAAATGTGTTCCATATCGTGAGCTGATAACTGGCTTTTTGTGGCCAGAAATTGAGGATATTGACCTAGACGACCTAGACACAGCCAATTTAATTGGTCTCCACGATCACGTGTTTTGACACCGTTGGACTCCTTTCTTTGGGTATATTTAAAAGAAACAGAGTACGTCCATTATCCAAGAACAATTCAAGAGCCTAAAGATGACATATTGCGGCACATTAACGAAAATATGGACCATCAGGTAGAGGTATGCCATCGAAGTCGATATTTGTAGTTGAAACAGAAGTGCTTCCTTGCAAGTAACTGCAGGTGCAAATAGCGAGTTTAGAACTCAGCTCCTCAAATGAATTTCTTTTATTTACAGTTTTATACATTTAGACGTTGTTTGTCATGTCTTTTTTGACACCTTTCGTTAGAATTCTCATCTCACTATATCTCAAAATATATTTCTTGGTATTTTATTTATTTCTATTCAATCGACCACTTGAATTTCTCTTCATCATTGGTATTTTTGTTCTGATGCGTTACAGATTTGTTCAAAACCCATTTTAAAAACAATTAAATTTAAATGCTTTAACTGAACTGTAAAGTTATTTAAATGATGACAAGTTATTGAATAATAACGAGAATGAAAAAAAATCTGTGTGAAAACAATGTTTCACTTCAATTGAAATGGTTGGTCAATTATAAAGCATTTGTAATATAACTAAGAATCATAACAGTTAAATAACAAATTGATTTAACGGAATTCGACATTGATTTTTGAAAATTCAAAAATGTTTACAGTAAATTTATATGAATAGCGGTTTTATATGTAAGAGCAATTGAGAGAAAAATTCATGTGAGGTGTGCAGGATGTTGTTAAACAACAGCTGCATATAAAACAATTTAACTAGTTCAGACAAACTATTGTCAAGTTGGTGAACTATTGTCACAGAAATTATGGATTACATCGAAATTTCTCCGTCGATTTGATAAGGTAAGCCACTCTCTTTATTCACACAAATCTGCCTTTACAACCAAAGCACTTAACTGTACAATGTTTAAAGTTTTTCGATTTTTTATAAATAGACTGAATGTTATGAATCAAAAATCGTGTCTGTTCGAAAAATACTATTATTGCCTGCCTCGCGAGGCTATGGGTTGCCTAACAGTGGTCAAAACAAAACTAAGGATAAAGTAATGCAGGAAATAGTTATTCTACTTACACTTTCTCTCCAATAAATATGTTTGCATTCTTTTCCAGCGTTTGAAAAAAACTCACAAATGTGCACAAAATGTACGCAAAACTCTTTTCATGAGAGTGTTTGAGAGGTGAATGTGACACAAACTCTGTACCGTTGAGCATGTTAACATGCAAACACATCTTGCTAAGTGTCGGAAAACGATGTTGCTCTTTTTTCTGACTCCCGTCGTGTGTGCGATAAAGATGACACAACTCATATGTGCACTGAGAAACGAAAATACCCAAACACGGAGTAACACATGAATATTCATATGGAGAAAAAAACACATACATACATATATTTATACACATACAGCTACATTTCTTCTTCTTCTCTACCAATCTTTTAGTGTCGCTCGTTTATGTGTGCACACCATCTTTGAGTGCTCAGGAAAAAATTGTAAAAAAGAGTTTTGTTATGTGTTGACTCTGTGTGCGGAGCATCTTCGATCATTAAACTCTTGTGTTTTGAGTTCGCCTGCGCTCATTTTCGACGTTTAAAATGTGTTGAGCAGAGTGTTTTGGAGTCTTTTCAATCCCTGTTCTTTTCCAACTAAACTAAAACATTTCTTTGTTTTCTTTTAAAATCAAACTATTATCCTTAAAGGACGTTTAAAAGTTATATATTTTATCTGTTAGCCGTAGAGCGTTTTAACAAATTTCTAGGTTGATTTTTACAAATAAGAATTTGCTATAAAATCAAAATTGTTTACAGCATACAAAACTAAACATTGACTTACTTAATATTTAATTCTCAGCTGATATCTCATCACGGTATCTCATCTGACCAGAATGCCTTGAAAATCTTTGTCCTGGCTATATCCGTAGAAAATTTCACTCGCTTTAAAATTCAATTCACTCAAATTTTAAAAATGATTTACAAAATATTAAATACACTATTGTTATTTGCGGCTGTCCATTGCAAACTAATCCTTAAAGGGAGTATACTATTTTTTTGTTCATACACAAAAAAAATGTCACATTTTTCTTGGTAATATTAAAAATATATGTATGTATATTTTTTTCCTTGTAATATTAAAAAATATGTATGTATTTGTTTTTTTTTTGCTATTACCCTTTTGTTAGTGCATTAAGTTATAAATCTATTTTCTAAATTTGTCTTTACCAACTTTATACGATTTCGCTCGTCGTTTACCTCTTATAGGTCACAAGGGATTCCTCTTCCCAAGCCAAATTGTCCATTGTATACAAATATACAACATGCGCACATATGTACGTACGTACGTACACACACTCACATCACTCACATACCCATTGCAGCTAAATTAAACCGCAAAATCTCCTTCACCCCATGACATTTTATAATCTTCGATATTGAATAAATCGAAAATATCCGTTGAGGTTGAACCGAATGTATCATTGGCATTTGCGGCATCAATGCCGCCTACACCGCCGTCGCCGTTGGATATAAGACCGCCCAGGTCAAGAGTGCCACTATCCGATTCCTGGCTGAGGCCTCCTGTCAGACCGCTACCGCTGTTGCTGTTCGTATTGCTGCAAATGGACATTTGTTCATGGCAATGTTGTTGTAAATGGTTGAGTTGATGATGGTGACCGCCTCCTGCTAGGACTGCTGCTGTTGCTGCTGAGGAGTTCGTCATTGCCGTTCCTGCAGCTGCAGCTGCTACTGCTTGTTGTAGACCACAAGTATTTGTTGAATTATTTTCTTGCGCTAATGTGTTTGTTTGTGCATTTGCCGCTGTTGCATTAGCACTTAGACCAAATGGATGCGGTGGTGTATTGATATTGGAATCCGGTGATAGAGCCGAGAAATTAAAACCACTCAAAGGATTATCGAAGACATCATCGCATACATCCATGGGTGTGCTGGCATCCGTTGCATTGTGGTGAAGGTGATGATGAGGATGGTGGTGTTGGTGATGTTGGTGATGTTGTTGCTGTTCATGATGCTGATGGTTGCTGATGATGGCATTATCATGATGTTGCTGGTGGTGGTGACTCTGTTGGGTCAAATGGCGCACAAATGAATCGGCATCAAAGTCATCCAAAACACTGGCACAGTGGTTGCTGCTGTTGCTGTTGGGGTTGCTGGGCGAGCTGACGCTGTGTCCTTGTGGCGATTGGTCCAGATGCAGCGAATTATTATGTTGTTGCATTATGTCCGCTATAGAAGGCTGAAGACTGGGATTCATATCACGTCGTAGACCATTTAAAATATTTAATTTATCATTGGAATGATGATGATGGTGATGCTGCTGCGATTGCTGACGTTGATCGTGTTGTTGTTGTTGTTCGCCGCCGCTTTGAAGTTGATGCTGCTGCTGCTGATTATGATGGGGTGGTGTACTGATGTTGTTGTTGCTGCAGCTGCCTGCTTTAAGTCCATTGTGATTGGACATTACAAAGCTATTGGTCGTTGTATCTTCGCCTATGTCCATTTCCAGCTGCTGCGACATGAATTCAAATAATTCGTATTCATCGAAATGATTAAGTTTGGCCTCCTCAGTAGCATTGGCGCCATGCAGCGACTGCTGTGGACGTTGGGCATCCAAACAAGTTTTACTCAGCATATCATGATGCGAGGGTGACTGATTAACCGAGGATGTAGCGCCTGCCGACATGCCGCTGACATTGTCCGCTGGACTGTGATGCTGCTGATGATGTGGGGGATGGTGGTGATGATGATGACGCTCCAAAAATATATCCAATGTTTTGGCTGCACTTTCCGCATCAATGTGGCAATCGGGCTGTATGGGTGAGGTCATGTCAATATTTTCAATTAAGTTGCTGACAGTCGTGTTGGACGAGTTGTTGTTGCCGTTGCCACCAGACGAATTGTTTAGTTTGTCATTGCAGGGATTGGTGTAATAGTCAAATATCGAGCCGGGTGAACTGCAGTTGAGGGAAGTTGCTTTGCTGGTCAAATTGAGGTCTGAACAATCCATGGCCAAGTTGACAGTCGGCTCTGTTTCTTTTTCGTTAATCATCATAGGTTCATCCGCTGGCATCTTAACTTTGATGTCCTTGAGGTTGTCTGCCATGGTTTCCTGCTTAATGTTCTGCTTAGAGTCTAGCAAACCGGTGTCGCTGTTGGTGGGGAATATTAAACCCTCGGTCAAATCACCCATTAAGCTGTTGGTGCCGCCAGGTGTTAAAGGGGTCATCACTGGCGTTATTGCCTCCAGCTGTGAATCACTTTGCTTAATTAGTATATCCAGAACATCTGTTAGTTTTTCCGATTTGATGCAAGTCTTCAAGGGTTTCTGATCCATAGCTGAAGGTTCTTCCTTAATTTTTATCATAGCGCTACCACTGGCCGTGGCATTTGTGGCAGGCATTACCTGTTGTTGCTGTTTGGCCTTTAGCTGCTTGGTGGCCTCCTCGTATTGTGGTGGTGGCGGCGGCGGAGGTGGCGGAGGCTGCAAATTTTGTGGCTTGATGTCCAGTTGTATGATTTGTTGCGGCGCCGTTTGAGCTCCTTGCAATTGTTGCCTTAGCTGTAGATTCTGCAATTGTTGTTGACTGATGATGGGCTTATGTTCTGTTGCTTCCGTCGAAGGGACATTGATGGCTGCCGTTCCACCCGCTGTTATGGGAAATACTATGCTGGGCAAGGAGTTTGTTCTTTGGTGGCCATTGATCAGTTTCTTAGTAGCCGGCGAGGCATTCGCCAGACTAATGTTGCCAATGGTGTGGGCCGTCATATGCTGATCGTTGAGCCCCACTAGGAAAATGGTCTGGTTGCCTTCGTTCCATACCAAACCCAAATTGTTGTGGGTCTTGGTCATGGGTAATTGGTTCGCCACTATAGTGGCTGTTGTGCCGGGGGTAGCAGTGGCTTTGAGGGCTTGAGACTTGAGCTTGGCGCTGGTAAGCTTATCGTCGTGTTTGGGATTGACGGTCGAGGTGGTAAGGGTAGTAGGTCCGGTTGGAATGAGTACAGTTTGTGTCTTTTGTGTTAGGAGTCGTAGTTGTGCCTGGGCCTGAGCCTGGGCCATGGCTTGAGCTTGCACTTGGGCCAGCACTTGAGCCTGAGCTTGTGCTTGCGCCTGAACTTGAGCCTGTGCTTGGGCTTGTGCCTGCGCCTGAGCTTGTGCCTGTGCTTGTGCCTGTGCTTGCGCCTGCGCAGCAGCTGCTGCAGCCGCTGCTTGTTTTTGCTTTTGTATTTTCGCCTCCAGTTGCTGCTTCACCACCATCTTTTGCGTCATCACCGCCGGTGCGGCATTGGTAGGCGTGACTGTCGTCGGCGTCATCGTCCCCTTCTTATTGCCAGCCACGGCTGCTGGTATTACCAGCGATTTTACGGCTGGCGCTGCCTTAACCGTAACCTTGGCTGGCACTATGGCTTCCTTGATATGTGGCTGCAGCACCGCCAGAGTTTGAGCAGCCGCACCTCCTGCTGCTGCCCCTGCCGCCGACGGGTGTGTGGAGGTGGCTATCAGTGTAATCTGTTGCGTGTGCGGCACTGCATTCATCACTTGAGCTGTTACGCCGCCAGGCTGTTGTTGATACATTGCGCCGGCATTCTGTTTTGCCGGTTGATGCGTGTGTTGTTGTTGTTGCTTCTTGCGGATTTCCAGCAACTCCTGCTGCGAACGCTGCAATTGTCTTTGCAGCTCATCGATTTTTCGTTGCTGCTCCCGCAATAGCTCCTCATTAGTCAATATGATGGTGGCTGTTTGGGGTTGCGGCTGCACCACCGTTTGCAACGTCATAGGCCGCGGTGAGTCCACCTGCTGCACCACATCCATTTGCTCTTGTTCCATGGGTTGCCCATGACGCTCCGGTGTCACGGCCACAGGTGGACGCGGTGAATTATTTTCCGTTTGATCCATGGCATCGGTCATGCTCTCGGTAGTACTGGTAACCATGGGTGCAGAAGGTGCCTCCAGTGGCTCCAGCGGCAAGTAGGGCTTAAGGCGTTCGATTAGTTGAGGCTTTGGTCCGGACACGGGCAAATTGCGTTTCTTCAAATGCATTTTCAAATCGCACACCTTCATCTTCTCCAGCTTGGCCAGATCGGTGATCGTCGAGCTTGTGCTCGTGGACTCTGCATAACTGGTGGCGGGACTGGCGGGTATGGAGGAGCTAACCGAGGGTGCCGGTGAGGGCAAAGGCGGCGGCCGGGGAGCTGAGACGAGGGTTATGCTATTGCCACCACCATTCAAATTACTGCTGACCCCCTGCATGGGTGTGGGAGTATTGTTGGTGTTGCTGCTGCCACTCTGATGCGTCGCTGGTGTCAAGGTCATTGCATTCGCTGCCGTCGAGGTGGTAATCGAATTCACCATTGTCGTCGAGGACTTTGAACCCAGTGCACCCCCAAGTGGGGCTGAGATCGTGGAGTTGCTGCCCGTTGCACTGGATGCTGGGGGGATGATGGACTGATTCTTCTTTAGGGTCTCCAGGAATTTCAATAGACAATTCTGCTGCTCCAGCATTAACTGATACGAGGTCTCCTCGGTGCTGCTGGTGGCCTCGGAGGTGAGTTTGTGGGCCGCACTGGGAGGTCCCTTATACTCGTGGAATTTTATGGTCCTGGCCTTGGAAACCGGCTTCGATTTGGATTTCTTGCGATTCTTATCCTTGCCCGGAGCATCGGACTTGGCTATCTGCAATGCAGGCGATTGTATGACGGGTCGTGGGGTTAAACTTTGCGGCGGCGAGGCAATTGATGACAACGGACTAAGGGTGGATGTCGATGAGGCCAAGGAGCAGGGAGAGGCCACCATGGGTATGTAGTGGGGCGCGGTGTTGGTGCCACCGGCCACTGATTGGCAAAGTTCCTCGTACAAATTTGACGTTTCCTGTTTCACCTTAATGCCCGCATTGTTGGTGGAGGTGGTGGTGCTGGTGCTGCTGATAGTACTGCTCATGGAACTGCCCACTGTGGATGTAATTGTGGTGCAGGGCAGAGGAGGTGGTGGCGGTGGAGGTATATAGTTGGGCTTTGTCGTAGCCAATTTATTTTGTACGACTGGTCCCGAAGTAACCACCACCTGGCCACCACTGGTGGGTATGGTCAGCGCAACGGTTACAATGCCCGCCGAAGCTGCGGCAGCTTGTAAAACATCTGCACAGCCTACCGCGGCGGGCGTCGCCTCGGCTCCCTCCAAGCGCGGTGGTGTTTGTCGCGTGTCACTCTCCGACGACTGAGAATCCTCCTCAAACGTGACATAGCTGTTGGGATGTTGCGGTCGTGTCAGCAAACCTTCGCTGGTGGCCTTAAAGGTGACCAAACCCTCCTTTACGATCTTCTCTATGGGCTTCTCTGTATGCAGTATATTCTTCTTGATCAGCTCCAAGGGACCCGGCCGATGTTGTATCTGAGAATTCAACTGATCGGCCAAGCGAGCCTTCTTGAGCATTCGCTGCTTCTCCGCCAGACTCGGATCGATGTGGCACTCATCTTCTTCGAGTATGTGGCGTCGCTCCAAGTCCTCACGATTGGGACGCTGTTGGATTTTGGCTTTCAGTAAGTCACTGGTTTTGGCACGCTCCAATTGTTTGCATTGTTCGTGTATAGCGGGGGAGGTTTTCAAAGCTAGGCAGCATCAAAACAAGAAGAAGAAAAAGATACACACAAAAAATTAAGGCAACCAACAAAAGAAGACTTATGCAATAACACCAGCATCAAAGACATGACAAACTGTTGTGCAAGATGAAAGTATGAGGGTAAGCATGAGGCAGGTGGCAAGAGGCAGGAAAATTATTCAAATCCCTAACAAACATTTCGCATTTGTTTTATTTATTTCGTCGTAGTGCTGACAACACAAAAGAGGCAAGCAAGTCTACACAAGTGTGTGTTTTGTGTTTGAGCGACATCTAAACGCCTTAAAGTATGCTTTCTTTTCTCGGCAACTAACAAGCCTTAAAATATACCGTCTCCACCTCCCACCATGGCAATGACACAACATCTACTGCTCTGTAGCACCCCCACTCAAAATTCGTCAATTTTAAAATGTTTTCGTTATTCGCTTCTTCAAATATTCAGATTTGAATTGCAGGAATTCAACACACCGAAAGGCACAGAATGTCCCCACCCTACCTCGTGCGCTGAACTCAATTTTCATGTAGATTACTTTCATTTCCGTTTCGCTGAACGTTTTCCAACCCGCAAATCATCATCAGCGTTTACAGAATGCGGGCAAAGCGTTCGCTTGGTCTGGCGGTTTTTATTATTATAATTTTTCCACTTAAGGCGCGTGTTCGCATAAATTTCCCAAGAATTGCCTTATATCGATGCCAAGAATTGTACATAACTTGCTCACTTTCAAAACAGTGCCTAAAAAAGACTAACCATACATTCGAATATATTCATCATCATCATCACAACCGCAAACGGGCAAAGGTTACGTTTGCTTGTCTGTCTGCCGTTCCTAACTCGCTGTGTTGGCCTTGCATTTATTATTGATTTGTAAGACTGGTAATATTGAATATTTGCAATAAACAATTTTCTATAGGTGGCATCATAAAAGTATCTCACAGCTCTGACACATTTCAGGCCATGACAAGGGCACAGGCAAAATATCCATTACCCTTCTCAATATGATATGATAATGAGCCGAATTTAATATATATTTTTTTTTATAAATGTTAATATCATTATACGAGTACAGGAAGAAGTTAGGAAGAGAAATAAATCTATAACATTTTAGCAAAAGTTAATATATTGAATTTTTATTTTTCAAGAGGAAACCGATTTAAAGCAAATCTTACCAACCTGATGGTGGGAGAAGACAACAACAGACAAGCAATAAAATAGTGTTGCAAAGACATCCTTTGAAGGAAAACCTCAGCTCACGATGCATTACGCAGAATCCCTTTGTATCGCTTAGACAGCTCTATATAATAAACATTCACTACAATTTTCTCACTTCTGCCTTAAGCCGTTTGGTCTAAGTGATGCTACCAATTGTATACCTTTTTTTTGTTATTTTTCTCCTTAAAGAAGAGCTACGACACAGCTCGGAACAGAAAAAACACTTTGTTTGTGGAAGGAAGGTGATGCCACGACCCTTTTAAATGAAACGTTATATGGGCGATATAAATGCACCGAGGCCATAGGGCCTCTATCATAGGCTACATGAAAACATAGTTGGACAACGGGCTGTGGCATCGCCTACACAAAAAAAATCCAATCGAACATATCTCACGAGCCATTAAAGGTATGATGATGAGATTTACTACATATTTTACTAGTACAATGAAGATTACGTCTCGCTGAGAAATGGGCGGTGACATGCCCCTATTGAAAAATAGCGTTATATGGGCCAAATAAAAAGATTGATTGCAATTAAATATTCTTTGTGTGATACTGTTCATTAGGCCTCTATCATAGCTACATGAAAACATAATTGGACAAATCGCTCATATTTCACGAGCCATTAAAGGTATGAATATGAGATTTGTAAATGGTGCAAGGAGGATTACGTCTCGCTGGAAAATGGGCGGTAAATTCGTACCCACATTCGTACCTTTCAGGGGTAAAAAAGCCTAAAGAGCGATAAAACGGGTACAATCGCTCAGGCAAAACAACTAAAGGTAGAGTAGCAAAAATATATATTTTATGGAGTTGTTGTGAAGTAATTTTTCGAAATTCGTTCTTTAGAGGTAAAAGGACCGCAGAAGAGCTGAAACTTGTACTTTCGCCCAGACCAAACGCCTTAAGGAGGACTCACTAAAGTTTATCAAGAACTGCTTCCAAAACAATTATTATATTTTTATATTTTTATATTTTTATATTTTTATATTTTTATATTTTTATATTTTTATATTTTTATATTTTTATATTTTTATATTTTTATATTTTTATATTTTTATATTTTTATATTTTTATATTTTTATATTTTTATATTTTTATATTTTTATATTTTTATATTTTTATATTTTTATATTTTTATATTTTTATATTTTTATATTTTTATATTTTTATATTTTTATATTTTTATATTTTTATATTTTTATATTTTTATATTTTTATATTTTTATATTTTTATATTTTTATATTTTTATATTTTTATATTTTTATATTTTTATATTTTTATATTTTTATATTTTTGTATTTTTATATTTTTATTTTTTTATATTTTTATATTTTTATATTTTTGTATTTTTATATATTTATATTTTTATATTTTTATACTTTTATATTTTTATATTTTTATATTTTTATATTTTTATATTTTTATATTTTTATATTTTTATATTTTTATATTTTTATATTTTTATATTTTTATATTTTTATATTTTTATATTTTTATATTTTTATATTTTTATATTTTTATATTTTTATATTTTTATATTTTTATATTTTTATATTTTTATATTTTTATATTTTTATATTTTTATATTTTTATATTTTTATATTTTTATATTTTTATATTTTTATATTTTTATATTTTTATATTTTTATATTTTTATATTTTTATATTTTTATATTTTTATATTTTTATATTTTTATATTTTTATATTTTTATATTTTTATATTTTTATATTTTTATATTTTTATATTTTTATATTTTTATATTTTTATATTTTAATATTTTAATATTTTAATATTTTAATATTTTAATATTTTAATATTTTAATATTTTAATATTTTAATATTTTAATATTTTAATATTTTAATATTTTAATATTTTAATATTTTAATATTTTAATATTTTAATATTTTAATATTTTAATATTTTTATATTTTTATATTTTTATATTTCTATATTTTTATATTTTTATATTTTTATATTTTTATATTTTTATATTTTTATATTTTTATATTTTTATATTTTTATATTTTTATATTTTTATATTTTTATATTTTTATATTTTTATATTTTTATATTTTTATATTTTTATATTTTTATATTTTTATATTTTTATGTTTTTATATTTTTATATTTTTATATTTTTATATTTTTATATTTTTATATTTTTATATTTTAATATTTTTATATTTTTATATTTTTATATTTTTATATTTTTATATTTTTATATTTTTATATTTTTATATTTTTATATTTTTATATTTTTATATTTTTATATTTTTATATTTTTATATTTTTATATTTTTATATTTTTATATTTTTATATTTTTATATTTTTATATTTTTATATTTTTATATTTTTCAATTTTTCAATTTTTATATTTTTATATTTTCATCTTTTCATGTTTTCATATTTTTATATTGTTATAGTGTTATATTTTTATATTTTTATATTTTTATATTTTTATATTTTTATATTTTTATATTATTATATTTTTATATTTTTATATTTTTATATTTTTATATTTTTATATTTTTATATTTTTATATTATTATATTTTTATAGTTTTATATTTTTATATTTTTATATTTTTATATTTTTATATTTTTATATTTTTATATTTTTATATTTTTATATTTTTATATTTTTATATTTTTATATTTTTATATTTTTATATTTTTATATTTTTATATTTTTATATTTTTATACTTTTATATTTTTATATTTTTATATTTTTATATTTTTATATTTTTATATTTTTATATTTTTATATTTTTATATTTTTATATTTTTATATTTTTATATTTTTATATTTTTATATTTTTATATTTTTATATTTTTATATTTTTATATTTTTATATTTTTATATTTTTATATTTTTATATTTTTATATTTTTATATTTTTATATTTTTATATTTTTATATTTTTATATTTTTATATTTTTATATTTTTATATTTTTATATTTTTATATTTTTATATTTTTATATTTTTATATTTTTATATTTTTATATTTTTATATTTTTATATTTTTATATTTTTATATTTTTATATTTTTTAATTTTTATATTTTTTAATTTTTATATTTTTTAATTTTTATATTTGTATGTTCTGATTTTAAAATGCAATATTAAGTTACACATTTCCTGCAATTTCCGTTAACTTAATTTCTTTCAGCAATTCTCCGAATTCCCTCAGCCATGATGATCTGCGTAATGACTTGAGCAATCGCTGTGTTGTCTTTGAACCCGCACAATGAAAATTTTATTCTATTTTATTGCGTCTCTTTATAATTTTAAATGCTTAACTAATAAATGTCCATAACGCCAACACGCTTAAAGTTTTCTCTGGCAGTCATAGCCTCAAGTGATGTAATGTGGTTTTTTTTCGTTTGTTGAAAAAAAAAACAATTTTTTTCCTCCTTTTCACATCAAGTTTTGTGGTAACGTTATGCTCTGACCTCATTTGTGTCTGGTCCAAAGCCTATAAACTTTAAGCATACTTTAAGGCTTTCTAATTGATGTGCATACTATGGGAACGCTTAGCATAATTAAGAGGTGCAAGAAAGCAAACAAGTGATGATGCCTCTAACGCACAGCATCTTAAAGGAGGCGATGGAGCAGCGAACGGTGCTATGAGATTTTAGTGAAATATGCCAAAGTATATTAAGATCAAATACTTACGTGGTATTATGCCTTGTTCGACAAGTTGTGAGTGAGGTCTCCTCACCATTAATTTCACTTTAAGCGCTGCAAGAGAGAGAGAGAGAGAGAGAGAGAGAGAGAGAGAGAGATAGAATAACACAATGAAATTTTCATGAGTTTCAAATTGGTGATTTACAAAAATAGCTTTAAATGGAGAAATTATAATACAGTAATTTAACTTGATGTTATTGGTGTGTATGTGGTTTCATATTATACCTTATTGTGTTACTTGAGCTCAATACAAATCTGGGAATTTGTAAAGGTTTTTGGCTGACAGCCTACGAGGCTGTGAGATTTCACAAATTGAACGAATTAAATATAAAGGGCAAAAACATAGATAGAGCACTAAGTTAAAGGGCCGTCGCACAGTGGGGTATGGGATCCCCAAAACGGAGATTAATTAAAAAATGAAAATTGCGATTTCCAATTAAAATTTTGTTCTCAATAATTGTACACAGAATACTGATTCAATAGATACTAGAATCAATTACATATGTTGTTTATTTAAAGTTCTATGCTCTCTCAAACTTCGGAAATTTTTTCGCTTTTTCTTCGTGTTAGCGAAAAGTGGAATATCGATATTTTGAAGAGAAAGTTTTTGCCTTTTAGTCATTTAAAAATCTAATTATTGTTATGGATCATTCAACGTCAGCTATTGAGGAACAGAAATAACAATTAGTTGTATAAAATAAATACGTAAAATAATTTTTAATTATTTTTGAAAAAATGGTCTAAATTTAAGGTATTTTTAAAATGAATGTAGATTTTTAAAATGGTTCCGGGTAAAACCGTGTTGAAAAATTAACATAATTGTAAAATATAACATCTGTACTTTCAAAATCAAGAAAAACATTTTGCGCGTTTTTGCGCCAATTTGTGTTATTAAATAAATTGTGATGTAAGACACTCCTGCGAAAACGGTGGAAAATTTATTTGGTTTGATTTGGCCTCATTATCTTTGATTTAGCTGTATTGCAATTTGTTGCTGAGCATTAATTTTTAATTATACCCTACATAAGGCAATATATGCTTATTTGCCTTGATAAAATTCAAATTGAAAATATGGTTAAATGACATTATTTCACAACAACTCTAGATTTTATAGCCGTCACAGCAAATTTTTTCAAAACACTAAAATATCAACATATTCGTGAAAATTAATTCAGAACTAATTAATAACAAGCACTAAAACTAGTTTTTCATGCAAAATTCAGAGAAATACCCTCTAACTATTTCAAGTTTCTTTTATAAAATGTGAATCATTTCGAGGTTTGTTTTTTAAATGGTTTTATTTACAAAACACGAGTGACCGATTGAAAACTATTATTTGATTGGTGTTTAATATTGTTTGACATTTTGTCATGAAGAAACTAAATTGGAAGCAGCGGCTCCAAAAATTATTTTTTTGTTAAATATGTTTTTCGAGCCCTTCGCTCAACAAGTAGTATGTATAATAGACTATCTGAGAGCGCTATTGTCAATATTATTCTCAAATTTTGTCCTCGGTGTACGTTACTGTATAATACGCAACCAAAAATACCACTTCCATCCGACATAGTGGAGAATGTTGCGCCTGTAGCGGAGACCGTTACTAAAGATGCCGACCAGTCGATTAGACACCGTGAGCATTCGGTGCACGCTTTGCATTAGATATGCAACAACTAGGAATGACGCCGTAATGATGATTTCCCATTCCTTTCCCAACGCCTCCGCCCACCCCGCCGAGATTGCACATACTTTTTCAAATGTATGCAGCTTTTTGGTCCACTCTGTATATAAACAGATAAGTGTGTATGCATATGTAAATAAGCATTTATATATATTTTAAACAGTTAAAACATAAGTCAATATTAAATTTCAAAGAGATCGGATACAAACCGTAGCTTTTATAAAGGTTTGATTCTACTACAGTATTTATACATGTAAGTATATATATCGGGACTATACGTATATATGGACCGATTTCTTAAAAACTTCAAACCAATCGATCTTATAGCAAAAGGAATATCTGTGCCAAATTTGGCAAAGATCGGACGCTTCCTTGAATTAATCTCCGTTTTGGGTGTTCAATACCCCACTGTGCGTCGTGTTTGGAAATTCATAATTTTTTTGAGGCAAGAGAAAAAGACAATACATGATTTTGGGGCACAATTCTGAGAACTGCACGTGAAAGTAGCCCCAAAAAGAAGAAGTTCTGCATCATTCGTTTTGTAAAGTTACATGCCATAATAATTTAATATCGATTTGAAGTTAGTAACTATCGTATAGGGGAATTTGTTATATTTTAGGCTCTTTTGTTTGACATAACATAAATACTACATGGTGGCGTATGATTATCATAAGTAATATTCCACGTAAATCATACGTCACGGATCACAACAGTCTTATTTTAACTGCTACAAAATCAACCCAGTTCAAAATCATTTGCCGAATGGAAAAGTGAAACTGTTGCGTTATATGAAAGGATTAAAGGAATTGTAATTCTTAATTTTTTTTAAATTTGTTTCAGCTAAATCGATCTAGTGGCTCTCGAGTAATGTCAAACAAAAGAACCTAAAACGTGAAAAATGCCCCTTTACGATACTTGCAAACTTCAAATCGATATTAAACTATTATGGCATGTAACTTTACAAAACGAATGATGCAGAACTTCTTCTATTTGAGGCTACTTTCACGTGCAGTTGTCTGAATTGTGTCCCAAATCAATGAGCTGAAAAATTTTGAACTGTGTTATATAAGAAGATATTTTACGTATATTTAGGTAGTCGATTGTAATTCCATTACTAGCTAATTCTTCTTTTGCATTACATGTCTAGCTAAAAATAAAAGGGTTCGACAAATAATTACATGTTTCATTCACAAAGTTAAAGTAAACCTTGTTGATTAATAATTCTTTTCAAAAATCCCAAAATATCCCAATAATACCTAAAAATCTATCAAACCAATTTGTGCCTTTCCTCTCCAACAATTATTCCCTCTTACAACAACTTGAGTACATGTGTGTTGTAGCAAAAATATCTAACAAATGCCGCAAACAGCACAAAAAATACAAGAGGGGGGACGAAGAACAAGAACAACTTTTAAAACAAGTCTTATTTAATTTTAGATAAGTGTAATCACTTTTACAACAAAATACCAAAATCCTTTAAATTTCTTTGCTGTTGTCGTTGGTTGGTTTGGCCATAGAACAAAACTTTTCCACAAACTTCACACACGCAAAACATTTGAGTGAAATGAGTAAACTTTAACTATGACAAGATTGTTGTGCTAAAATGTAAATTTAATTAACACATTTACAACAAAAGTATTATGAGTACTTTGAAAGGACCAGAGCAAAACATAGAATGGTTGGGGCTATGGGGAAACCTTAACACAGACTTTGCTGAAAACTAATATTATAAACCAAAGTACTTCTGGTATATACACAAATACACACATACGCTTGCAGAAGTAACAATTTGTAGTTTAATTGCTATTAGAGGGGAGCTTTGACAAAAAAAATTAAATATTTAAGTTATTCTACTTTACATACTTATAAGATACAGTCACAGGGAGGAATACGCACATATCGTTTCTCACTTCCTAAATTTAGTTCCAAAATCTAAAAACCTATTTTTATCAAAGATTTTGAAACAAGTTCTGTTAAACTTTAAGTTACGCGAAATAAACATGCATATTAATAAATTTCTCCTTTTACGTATTAGCATATACAAAAAGGAATCAGTCACATGTCCTTTGAAATTACACACTTTGTTGCTAACGACAGTTTTCTTGTTTACATAATACCAATGAAAAAAACAAACCACGCATATACGGGTAGCGTATGAGTACTGGCCATATGGCTGTGGAGTGCCCAATATAACTCATACGCCGCCTACGTCGCCTCAACGTATTTTATTTCAATGTAAACTTTAGACGCTTGTGCATAATTAACGTCATAACAAAATCAACAACCAACAAAACAGCATTCAAAAAAAAATGTAAAGGACCTCCACAATATTAGTCAAAATCATTACAATGAAATTTATATGACAAACATTAATAAACGTACTTTGGCAGGGGAAAAACAAATATTTTGAAATAACCACAACAGAGGCATTAAAATGGCTATCAAAGGAAATAAAACCAAGAATATTTTAAAGAGAATTACATATTCGAAATATGTTACACAAAGTGAAAAATAGAAAAAAAATTTTAATAACTTTTACATTTTGATTATCTTTGGTAATGTTCGGCCTTCAGGTTGTCGCGTTAAAAGATTCGATGGGCCTTAAAATTTAAAATTTTTTCTTTTCAATATTTTTAGGAATTCTAATTAAATAATACCAAAAAAAAAAAACAATTAAATAAAATAAATTTATATAACAACATCAATTTATGCTTAATTCCTTACATTGAAATATTATTAAAAATGTATCGTCCTGGGTCGTCTTCAAAATAAATTAGTGATATGTCGGTTAGGGCCCCAGCAAAATGTATGTACGATTTTTGTTTTTTGCGGAAATTTTAAATGCTTTACCGGAATATTATCCCACTTGATGTACAAGTACATGGCAGAAATTTGAGTAAGATCAGACAATTATTTTCCGTGCCCCTCTTGTGTCATTACCAGGGCCAACAAAAGTATGCATTGCATACTTGCATATGCAAATGCATATTAGAGCCCTTCCGGCATATTTTGGGGTTTTCAAGTTTTTTTTATTATTTTTTTCTCCTTTTCGTATATATTCTTGGCAGTATATACAACAATTGTTTATTTCTTTAGGATTGGAAGATAATCTCTATAATTTTTTTGCAACTGGCGACGCCTATCCTTTGTTAAATAATTAATATTAATGAATTGATATCTTCTACAAACGCTGTATTTTTTAAAATATGTATTTCCGAAGAAATATTATTTTTGTGTTTGTATTAAGGATTCTGTCGTACTTCCAAATAGAAATAGTCAATTAGCGTTACTCTTTTTTAAAATGACAAAGCAGATAGACATCTAAAGTCAACACACATTATATACTTGGACTTTCTAACTCCTTCAGAAGCCATATAAATTTGAAAAAAAAATCGGGTTTTCACATACAAAACACTAAGCAAGTGTTCTCCTTTCTTTCACAAAAAAAAAACTTCTTAAAATCACATATATTCATAGACAATATATTGGTCAAGATTTCAAAAGCGGAAATCAAGAATATGATAGACAAATTGCGGTGAAGGCGTATACATTATATTTATTATACATTTAAGGATTAAGTACTCCATTAAATTCACTCATGTAATTTTTTTTGCAGTAGAGTAATTAATCAATAGTCTGAATCTTATAAATGTAATGTAAAAAATAATTTCACTTAATTTTCAACTATTTGTGATGAATATTCATTAAATTAAATGAATTCAGTTAATAAAATTAACTACCAATCAAAATCTGTGGGGCATTTTTTTTCAGTTTTTAAGGCATTTTTTAGTGTTTTTCCTGCTTATCTAATGCGCATATATTTAGTTTTTCCGGGCATATTTGTGTTGGCCCTGGTCATTACCCAGGATTCTGCGCTGTAGAGCAATACAGGTAGGATCAGAGTCTGGTAGATGTTTGTTCTTCGAGAGAGCGCTTTGTCATTAAATCGCTTGCTTAGCGTATAGTAGCAGTGGTTTGCGATCAATACTCGTCTTTTGATTTCCAGGCTGACATTATTATTTTTGTTTATGGCAGAGCCAAGGTAGACAAAATCATCTACCACTTCAAAGTTGTCAACGTTCACGCAGCGTCCCAGACGAGTGGACTCTTTTTTCGTTGAAACTTGGTTATGTCCTAATTGATCACCAGACCCACTTAAGACGACTGCTTTTCAATGCCCGATAAAGCCGCAGTAACATCTCGCAATCCACGTCCAATGATATCTATATCATCAGCCTACGCGACAACATGGCTTTTGTTAAAGATGGTGCCATTCCTGTTTACTGCTGCTTTCCGCTTGATCATCTCCATTACGATATTAAAGAGATCGCATGACAGACTATCGCCTTGTCTTAAGCCTCGCTTGGTAGAAAATAGCTCTGTCAGAATTTTTCCAATTTTCACTGAAGACTTCGTGTCAGTCAGTGTCATCCCGCAAAGTCGTATTAGCTTCGCGGGGATACCAAACTCAACCTTAGCACCCAACAATTTCTGTCGTATCCAATTGTCGAATGCAGCTTTGTAGCCGATGATCAGATGTTCGATTAAGGAATTATATTTATTTTCTCGCAAATATGTAATTGTCAAATATTAACGGCCTTTTTAGCAAACTTGGTTCCAAATAGCCTGGTTATATTGTAGTATTTTCAATTCCAAATTTTATGGACGTTTTTGTTATTCAAATTACAAATTCTCAATGAAAATTTTCAAACAAAAACTGACAATAATAACACAGTGCAACAGTGAAAAAAATACAAAAACGGGATAGTATAGGTTCGATTCTACTATCGAAGGGTAATAAAACCCTATACTCAGTTTGGCGAGATTGGTGACCAATTTTTTTTATGGGACCCTAAAGATTCTCAAAATCAGTGAGCCCCATGAAAAAAGGTGTCATCAGTTTTTGTCCAACAACTAACTCACACTTCGTAATAGCGCTAAACTGTATTCGGCAATAATGTAGCTGGGAGTTTTGCGCAATAACTTTATTAACACATTATGTCCAAAAGGTTGGTTATTCCTGCCCTTTTTCAAAAAAAATTTAAGAAGAATTTATTATTTTTTTCACTTTTTTGAGCATTACTTTAAGGGAGTCCAAATTTTTCTCTAACTTTGTTCGCCAAAATTGTAGCCCTGGTAACGATAAACAACTTTCGTGAACATATCAATCCAATCTGAACGTGTCTAGGCAACCTAAATAGCTCATAAAGTCCACGTTGATACCGGTTTTTCGAACCTTTACGCACATATAAGCCAGTAACGTGGTTAAATATCAAACGATTTTTAATTTCTCAGTGGATTTAGAAAGACGAGACTGCGGCCTTTCCAACCATATATAGTTATATTGGTAACTTGTCATCTTTGTTTGTTTTTTGCCTCGAAATTTCAAACTTTTGTAATATTTTCACTATTTTTAAGTTTGATGAAGTTTGTAGCCCCTATTTTATATGGGCACCCTAATGTTTACTACTTTATTCAGAAAGTGCACGCTATCACGAGTTAAACGCATATGTGTTTGTAAAAATCTGTTTACAAATAGTTAAGTTATTCAAGTTTTCCGAGGGACGCAACTTTCATATCCTATGCTAAAATCAAAGTTGAAGTAATTAATAACAACACCAAAACAATGTTTCTTCTTTAACTCTTCGATTTTAGCATAGGATATGAAAGTTGCGTCCCTCGGAAAACTTGAATAACTTAACTATTTGTTAACAGATTTTTACAAACACATATGCGAAATGCATCAATACAAATTTTCAACAGTCCTCCATATACTGCGTTTTCAAAACTAGGTTCCAATGGGCGGGGCTACGCCCACTTTATATAACAAAAATTCACGGTACCCGATTTTCACCACCGCCCACACATTTGCATTCTGTGAAACTTTGAAAAAGATAAGTGAAGATACTTAAAAAAGCAAATAAACAAACACAAACTCATTTTCATACATATAGATTTGAGCTTTGACTTTTTTGGGGCACGGCTTAAAGTTGTCCGATTTTGCTAAAATGTTGACTATAGTCGTTTTATAACAACTGACACAATATTCCGCCCGAGCATTACCAAAGTTGAATTGTCGCTGCCACCCTTATGTCGGTAAATTACTGAGAATTTGTCAGTATCACTCGTAGCTGTATTTGTAAGTACCATGATTTGAGTATAAGCACCTAGAACGTCCGGACTCTCTATAGAAAAGGTGTCACTATTCGACTGGCGAATGTTCTCAAAAAAATACACGGCTGACATCACCGCCAACCAGGTGATGAAATGGATGGGGCAGTAATGCACATAAAACAACTGTAGTGGCCTTCGATAGCTCAGTGGAAGCGACGTAGACTTGCAATCCGAAGGTGCCGGGGCATTGGCATCAACATCGATAAAAACTTACTTTTCAAATACATTCGGGTTCTCTAGCCAACAAAACTCATCCTAGATGCTTCCACTACCAAAAATCCAGATTGCGCAAGGACCAAGGACAAAGGAAATGATTAATGAACATCTTAAAAATAACTCAATTAAACCAGCTGGCGCCATCTCTTGGAGGAAAATGGTGGTTAAAACTTAAAAACAACCACAACTAGGAATCCTTGACACTAACCTTGGTATCTACCAAAGGAACGAAATAGAGTTGCCAACAATGATCCAACAATGATGGAAGGCATCAATCTCTTGTCATGGAAGTGCGCGTGATCCGTATTGCTAACATTGGCTCGGAATATTACGTGGTTGCAGCGAAAAACGCGCATAACCAAACACAAACAAAGCACGAAGCTGCAAAGCCCAGAGATAGCCACTGCCTACTCCAACCAAATCTTTCAACTACAACGCCGATACTTTTGATGTTCCCGATACACAGTGGCTATGAAAACCGCAATTCAGACGAATGCTGATACGTTGAAGAATGTCGCAAAGCGTCTAAGGAACAGGATACTGTTGATTGGGGCAACGCTACAGCCAATTGTAATCCGAACTGTTAGGCAGGGCATACGGCATGTATGCCGCCGAATGGTGAGTGCTTACGACAACGGACATACAATACCTTGGAGTATTAGAGAGAAAAGTACACCGAAAAATATATGAATCTATTTGGGTCGACGGCGAGTTTCGCCATAGGATGAACCATGAGCTGTATGAGCTTTACATCGACATCGACGTAGCTAAAAGAGTCATAATCCAACGACTAAGATGACTGGGACATGTAGCCAGAATAGATGTAAATGCTCCAGCGAGAAAGGTGTTTGAAGGCGAACCTGAAGGACGACGCAGAGCAGAAAGACCTAAACTTCGTTGATACAGTAATGCATTGAGTTCGTGTTCATGGAGTTTCTGTCGATTTTCTCCTAGTGTATGCGTGTTGTCCATTCGATAGAAGATTCGAGTTGATGGAACTCCTGATGACAACGTCCATGATCCTCTCAAGAGTTTTGAAAAGGATTGATTTGAGACTTATTTGTCTGTAGTCCTTCGCATTGGTGTATGATGGTTGTCCTGCCTTTGGAATGAAGACCACTTTCGTCGTTCTCCTACCTATTGGCAGGTAAAACAGCCGTTAAAGAAAGCATTCAGCCACGACAATAGTATCTCCAAGGCCTGTTTAAGTTGAACGGGTATAATTGCATCTGAACCGGGGGATTTATACAGAACAAAGCTGTTGATGGCTTCTTTGTTTGCGCCCCCCTTTAATGGCTGGTATTCGGTCGCAGATATGGGTAAATGTGACGGTTACAGAGTTGGTCTCTTTACTTGGTTATTGGGCGTCCGTTGAGATTTCCAAGGCATCCTATGAAGATTCAGACAAGGTTTCTTCCTATTTCATAATGTATCCTGGGGTGCCTGGGACAATACATTTCTGAGTCTGCTTACTTCTGCGCATTTTTTTCCAGATCATTGATGTATTTTCTTCATGAAGATTTGTGAGCCTTTCTTATTGCATCTTGAACAGTCTAAAATTCTCTTTGTACTCCTCTCACTGGCCTGTGCTCTTGACATTGTTGAAGGATCTCGTCGTTGCACCATGAGGGTTTGAGACTTCAAGTAACCAATAAGAAGCTCAAACACTTATGGATGATTACTGGAGAAGTCACAGCAAAGGGTGCAGATGAGATAGTATGACAATTTTCGAAATAGCTATTCGCCTTGCAGTTGTCATTTAAACCATTTCACTCAACCCTTGTAAAACAAAATCTATAAGCTTTTATAGAAATTATGAAAACCAATTCATAGTTTAAAATACTTTAAGAATTTTCAAAACATTTAAAGATTTGAATATCATTATCATTATCCATCAAATGCCTGACTCTGTCAATGAATAGCCATCAATAGAGGCTTGCATTCTCCTTAGTTTTCGAGAAAGACTTAAATTTATTTCAATTACTTTTACACATCCATCCGCTGTCATTATGTTTATTTTTATTTCCTGTACTGCCTCGTTCTTCCGCTGCTCACTCTCTCTCTCTATCTCTACTACTGCGCTTCCTTCTCCAGCTAGGAAAATTAAAAGATCAAAGTGTGACACTACAAATAACAACATGAGTGCGATGACAGCTCATTTTACACTCAATGACGCTATTAAACTAACAAGAATAACTTGAAAACAAACAACAACGAAAGTGGAATATAACAGCACAAAAAAAAAACAACATGGTCCGCTTATATATATGTATACTACTACAAACAGACAGACATTAAGATGTATGTATGCAACACACAAATGTAATACAGACACTGTTGTTTTTCATTCCGTGACATAATACAATGGCATTATAATCTAAAGGCAAAAGAAAACAAGTGAAAACACACAACGATATACGTTATACAACTTGTTGTAAATAGATAACAGGCAGGACTCTTACAAGGACCTTTCCTTTGGCAAAGGACTGTAAATGAATTAGTGAGTGTTTGAAACATGGCACTAACACGTATACGTGTATACGTGCATTTATATAAATATACACATAGGAAAGTATGTAGCAGCAGTCAACCATGCAGAGAAGTAACGGAAAATGTACAGTGTCCGGACTAATAGCAAAAAGATCACTAATTACATTTTATATATACGAAGTTATGTTAGAGATGGATGTGTTGTAATATTAAAAAAGATATATACAGTAAAACTATTGTTGCTTTGTTTTGGTTTTTGTAGCAAACGTTGGACAAACGTTATGACGCAGGTACGCACCAATAATGGATTTTTCGAAGTTAGGGTGTGGCACCGCCCACACAGTACCAAATTTAAATTGGATGTATATTATAAACCATAATATGCACAAAGTCGAGATTTAGGAAAAATATATTGGTCATACAAGAAAAAAAATACTTTTTTTGGGGAAAGAGGGAGGAGCCACGCCCCTTTTGAAAAACTCGGTTTATCGGCCAAATAAATGGACCGATTGCACTGACATTTTCACTGTTTAGTACAGGCCGTAGGACCTCTATCATAGGCTACATGAAAACATAATTAGACAAAGGGGCGTGGCACCGCCCAAAGAAACCAAAATTCCACTCAGCCTTATCTCACAAGACATATGTTTTTTATATTACATACGTTACTAGTACAAGGAGAAATACGTCTCCTAATGAAATGAGCAGTGCCAAGCCCCTTTTGAAAAACTCGGTTTATCGGCCAAATAAATGGACCGATTGCAATGTTATTTTCACTGTGTGGTACTGTCCGTAGGTCCTCTATCATAGGCTACATGAAAACATAATTAGACAAAGGGGCGTGGCACCGCCCACACAAACCAAAATTTCAATCGGTCATATCTCACGAGTCATTTGAGGCCATTGAAGATAAGATTTGGTACATATGTTAGTGGTACAAAGATAATATCGTCTCGCTGGGATACGGGCAGTGCCACGCCCTTTTTGAAAAAATCGTTATATCGGCCAAATAAATGCACCGATTGCAAAGAATTTTTCACTGTGTGATACTGTCCATAGGTCCTATATCATAAAAATACTTAATTTCCCTTAACACCTCATGAATGAGGTATGGGATAGCTTCTCGCGTTGTTGTGAATTAACACGCTTTCTATTTTTCGATTCACAACTAATGGCACCTACTTGTTTATCGACGAATGCGAACGTCACTGTTTGAGAAGCTCTTACTAGACATGCCGATTGACCACACACTTATATGTACTGCGAAGTTGCTGTCAACACCATTCGAGGGGAGCCGACAATTAACAAAAATTTGTTTTTCTTTTTTTTTAAAGATGACTGGAGCCAGGAGTTGAACCTGTGATCTCCCGCATGGTAGTCGCGTGTTCTAACCACTATGCCACGGCCAGTCCTATATCATAGGCTACGTCAAAATATAATTAGGTAAAGGGGCGTGGCACCGCTCTCACAAACCAAAAAGCCGTTGAAGATGAGATAAGTTACCTTATGAAAAATTGTTAAAACACCCACTGTATGGTACTATCAGTAGGGCATAGGCTAGATGAATACATAATTAGGTAAAGGGGCGTGGCATCGCCCACACAAACAGAAATTTCAATCGATCATATCTCACGAGCCATTAGAGGCCATGCGATTTGTTACATATGTTAGTGGTACAAATGAAATTTCGTTTCGCTGGGATATGGGCAGTGTCACGCCTCTTTTGATAAAAATCGTTATATCGGTCATATCCCGCGACCGATTTTCAGAATTTGTGTCGTATGATAGCCAAAACGGCTAGAACTTTAAAATTCGTGAAGTATGTGAGGGGTAAATAGGTCTAATCGCTAAAATAGGGGCGACGGTTTATTTTATAGAAAAGTTGTGCGATACGAAGGGATTTGTCGAAATTCTTACTTCTAGGGGTAAAAAAGTCGAAAATGGATATAACTGGTTCCATCACCCACACTATGCGTCTAAAACTATAATCCTGAAAATTGAAATGGGCTTGAGTTAGCGAGCTACACCAAAGGTTATTTCGAAATTCGTACTTTTAAGGGTAAAAAGGCCGAAAAAAGGGATAAAACTGGTACTATGGCCGAGGCCAAATAGCGATAGGTAGAATGGGCGAAAATTTGGGTTAATAATATGTTTATAGATTAGTTGTGCGATACGAAGGGATTTGTCGAAATTCGCACTTTTAGGGGTAAAAAGGTCAAAAAGGGATTAAAACTGGTTCCATCACCCAGACCATGCGGTTAAAGGTAGAATGGCGAGAGTTGAGGCGAACATTTATATTATAGAGCAGTTTTGCGAACCAGAAATTCAAAATTTGTTTTTGTAAAGCTAAAAAGGCCCAGAAATGGATTAAACCGGTACTGTCGCCCAGACTCAAAAGCTATAAGTAGAATCGCGAAAATGGGGTGAAATATTATTTTTATTAAAATGCGCACTTTTAGAAATAATAAGAGTGGAAAATAAACAAAGCTGGTACCATTACCCAAAGATATGGCTAAACTTATATCATTCTCTCTTTAGAATTAAACAGCTACAAAATGTTTAGTTTTGGGGGTAAAAAGGCCGAAAATGCTATCAAACTGATACTATTACCCTGATAAAACAGGTACTTAACTTAATTTCCCTTTGCACCCCATGAATGAGGTATGGGATAGCTTCTCGCGTTGTTGTGAATTAACACGCTGTCTATTTTTAGATTCACAACTAACGGCACCTACTTGTTTATCAACGAATGCGAACGTCACTGTTTGAGAAGCTCTTACTAGACACGACGATTGAACCGACGCTTAATACTGCGAAGTTGCTGTCAACAACATTCGAGGGGAACCGACAATGAAAGAAAATTTTTTTTTTTTTTTTTAAGATGACTGGAGCCAGGTTTGAACCTGCGATCTCCCGCATGGTAGTCGCGTGTTCTAACCACTATGCCACGGCCGGTCTATGATAAAACAGGTACTGCTGCAGTAAATATTTGTCTAACTGAGTATTTGAGGTAAACAAAGCAATTTTTCCAAATTCGTATTTTAGGGATAAAAATGGAAAAAAAACTCGGTAGACCGTTTGACCCAAACCGACCGTGGCATGATGCTTAGAGCACGCGACTACCATGCGGAAGATCCCGGATTCGATTTCCTCCTCCAGTCATATACATTTTTCTTTTGTTGCCGGCCCCCTCGATGTTGTCGACAGCAACGTCGCAGTATACTGTCGAAGCAATCAGCACGTCGAGTAAAAGCTTCACAAACAGTGATAAACAAGTAGGTGCCGTCAGTTGTGAGTCGTAAAATAGAATGTATGTTAACTCACAACAACGCAAGTGACTATACCATACCTCATTCATGGGGTGTAAAGGGAAATTAGGTTTTAAGAACAATCATATCCATAAAAAGGTAAATTACGTTTTTTTTCTTAAAGAATTTTGGCCCAAACGGCTAAAAAAAATTAGATGGTAATATTGATGATGTGTGGCAAAGGCACAGCAAAGGGTGCTGATGATGTTAGTTTGGCAACTATCGAAATAGCTATCCGCCCAGCCAGCTGTCAACATAATTTATTTCACATAACTCTTGTAAAACAAACTCTATTAGCAATAACAGAGTAGATATTAAACCGAACGATAAAAACAAATTCATGTTCAGCACAGATCGACAAACAAAACAAGAGGAAAAGTTAATATTTATGCATAAAATTTTTTTATTGAAATATATTTTTTTCTCAACTGTGTTTATTTCAGCTCATTCACTCACTTATTTCAATTTTGCCTATCTGTTATAATTCTTTAGCCCTATACTGTACTCATTTATAACATGATGTATACGTAATTGTTTTACCGCCTTAAATTATGTTATGGTTTACGTCGTACTGTAAACACCAGACGCCTACGTTGGAGCTGTTCGCTTTTTCGGACGCCTTGAGGCTAACGTGGTTGGGTTTTGTTGGTTACTGCAGCCGTCGTCGTCTTCGTCGTCTGGTGGTCAAAACAAATAAAACTGAAACGCAAAATTAGATAATGTAAACAGCTCTCTTTAACGTTAATTACGAAAATCATTTTAGCAGGAATTCTTTTTACTGACAACTTGTTGTTATTGTTGCTGCCCATTACGACGACCATTTTGTTTACGTCCCATAAAAAGAAATCCATTCGTGGAATTCTGGTAAGGCTGTCAAGATTGTATGTGGAAACTGTTTTAGACTAAACGAAATACAACAACAACAATAAAAAAAACAGGCACAGCAATTCCATCAGTATACGTTAGTCTGCAAGTATTAATGGTAATGTTGCCACAATGGCTACATCTGACAGGGTTAATTTTGGTCTCTGTTATGGCACATAGGGACATATGTGTTTGATGCTGCCTTTTCCCCCTATTTCATCCACTGGGACGAACGCTAAATTTTAATGTAATGTAATTAATTTTGCTATTTGATTTTTACATTAGCTCATAATACACCTTCTGCAGCTGTCCATGGGCATTTTGACGCAGCCCCGTTAATTTTAGTTAATTGATGTTAAAATAGACACAACAAAATTCCTTCATTAGATCGGAATAAAAAAAAAATATAAACACTAGAACTTTGTCGTAAAAGTTTTACTTTTGTTTTCAGTGTGGGCAAACAAATTAGATCATGGCAACTTTGTAGACTAGATTAAAAATTTAAAAAGCAATAAATACCAAAAAAAAAAACAACAAATAAAAATAAAAACAATGTGATGATGTGACCTACAAAAGTGGACATAAAGCGTATTGTGTCCATGGAGTATATTGGCTTATGACAAGATTACACAAGTTAGTCAGTGTGTTTGTTCTTATAAAGGCAACACTAACAGCACTAATCACAAAATAAGCTCAAAAATCTCAATCACAAGCACCAAATTAAATATCTGTAAGAGAAAAACCTGAGCGATTTTGCGATTTTTAAGGCAATATTCTGATTTTTTTTTTCTTTTTATTCAATAGTCTACAGCCATTTACATTTTTCTTTCATTGCCGGCCCCCTCGATGTTGTCGACGGCAACTTCGCAGTATCAAGTGTCGAGTTTATCGGCATGTCTAGTAAAAAGCTTCTCAAACAGTGACGTTCGCATTCGTCGATAAACAAGTAGGTGCCGTTAGTTGTGAATCTAAAAATAGAAAGCGTGTTAATTCACAAAAACACGAGAAGCTATCCCATACCTCATTCATGGGGTGTAAAAGGAAATCACGTTATTCAATATCTACATTAAATTATAAATGCAGCCAACTTGAAAAAAAGAATGATGCAAAAGTTCTTATTTTTGGGGCCTCTTTTACTTGCAGTTCTTAGAATTGAGTCCCAAATGGTAATGAAAAATGTTGTACTGTGTAATTCTCAAACTCTATCATCATTTCATAATATCATAACGATAAAGACAACAACGTGTATGACATTTCATTTACTTCGTTCAACTTTCAGAGATCGCCGACTTCATCTACATACACTTATTTATATTAACGGTAAAAATTTACATCAGGGCTAATAGTCTAATTTCAAGCGTTGATCTTGTAAACTCTCTCTCTCTCTCTCTCCTCTCTCTCTCTCTCTCTAACTCTCTCTCTCCCCTATCTCTCTCTCATTGATCTGGGACTCAATTCTGAGAACTGATTTAAGCAATTGAACAGATTTAAGTAATTGAAATTCTCAATTTTTCAAATCGGTATTAAATTATTAAGGAATCTACAGAACTTCTTCTTTTTGGGGCTACTTTAACGTCCTGTTCTTAGAATTATATTGTCGACCGGGAATTCATGTGTTCTATGTGCCAAAAACACATTCTGAGTAAATTGATGTTAAAGTTTGAAAGCCCTATATTAAAAAGGGATATAGAGCAACGAGACATGAACTATCTTGATTTCTAGAAGAGATAGCCTTAAATGGATTATAGATTTGAAAAATTTGGTATCAATTACACGAAATAGCATGATTGACTCAAAACTGTCAAAATGACGTCTGGGGTACATGAATTCGCAAACGACGGTATGTCAAATTGTATCTCTCTCGGGCTAAAACATAGCTCTGACACAATCCGTGGGCTCTTTAATAAAAAAAAAAAATTTCGTCCTCAAATTTGAACCGGAGGTGTTGAGTACTTTACACCCTATGAAAGAGGTATGGAATAGATTCTCGCGTTGTTGCGAATTAACACGCTTTCTGTTTTAGATTCACAACAAACGGCACCTACTTGTTCACCGACGAATGAGAATTTCACTGTTTGAGAATCTTCTACTAGACATGCCGATTGACTCGACACTTATTCTTCGAAGTTGCTGTCGACAACATCGAGGGGGCCGGCAATGAAAGTAAAATGTATATGACTGGAGGCGGGAATCGAACCCGGAATCTCCCGCATGGTAGTCGCGTGTTCTAACCATTATTCCAGGGCCGGTCCGGGTCGAGTACTATCTGTGTACTAAATTTTACTTCTCTAGGGCTAAAATACAGTTTTGCCTCACCCCCGCCGTCCACTGATCCAAAATTTAAATTTCTTCTGCATATTCATATTCGTGTTGTCGAGTAGTGTCTAAGTATCAAATTTTATTTATTTATGCCGAAAATACAGTTTTGCCACGCCCCCACCGCCCACTGTTCAAAATTAAAAGTTCGTCTGCATATTCGTATGCATGTTTCCGAGTAGTATCTGGGTATCTAAATTTATCTCTCTAGAATTAAAATATGGTTTTGCCACGCCCTCTCCGCCCACTTTAGGGCTAAAGTATAGTTTTGCCACACCCCCTTCGCCTCCTGATTCAAAATTAAAAAGTTTTATGCATATTCAGATTCCTGTTTCCAAGTAGTATCTGGGTATCAAATCTTATTTCTCTAGCTCTTAAAAAAAATGTAACCACGCCCCTCCGCCCACTGATCCAAAATCAAAATTTCGCCTGCATATTCATATTTGTGTTTCCGAGTAGTATCTGGGTATCAAATTTTATTTCTCTAGCTCAAAATAAAAGTTTTGCCACGCCCACTACACCCGTTTGGTCCAAAATTAAAATTTCGTCTGCATATTTAGATTCCAGTTTCCGAGTTGTATCTGGGTATCAAATTTTATCTCTCTATGGCTAAAATAAGTTTTGCCACGCCCCCTACGCCCACGGATCCATAATTATAATTTCGTCTGCATATTGATATTCGTGTTGCCGAGCACTATCTGGGTATCAAGTTTTATTTCTCTAGCTCTTAATAAAAGTTTTGCCACACCCACTACACCCGTTTGGTCCAAAATTATAATTTCGTCTGCATACTCATATTTGTGTTGCCGATTAGTACCTGGTAATCAAATATTATCTCTTTAGGTCTTAAAAAAAGTGTTGCCACGACCACTCCACCCATCGGGTCAAAAATTTTAATAAAACATATATATTCTACGGCAATCTCCTAACTGCCTACTAACTTCCGACCAAATTTTATCGACATCGGTTCAGCCGTTTATATATGACTAGTGGACCCGGCAATGCTTCGCTATTGCATATTGACTAATATTAAAAAATTAACTTAATATAATGCACGTATATCAATTCAAATTGGCTCACAGTTATAAAAGCTGTGCATATGCCAATTTAAAACATACTTTGGCAACGTTTCCTTAACTCGATAATAATATGGTTGGCTTGCTTTCTTAATGCGATAATTTTAAGCGTCGATCTTATACCCTCGGTAAACAATTCGTTACCCGAAGTAACTCCCAAACCAGTTCAATCAATAACGTTTTACTGTGTCTCTAAGTAAAAATATTTAAATTGTCTTATGCAATATTGTAATTGTAGTGCCGAATACTATCTGTGTACCAAATTTTATTTTTCTACGGCTAAGATTCGATTTAAGCATGCCCCCTCCGCCTACTGATTAAATTTTTGTAATTGTTGGGCATAGTTTTGTTTATTTATTGTGTTGCATCTCTCGAGGACTAAAATACAAATAAAATTTCCTCCGCAAATTTGTAATTGTAATGCCAAGTACTATGTGTGTATTAAATGTTATCTTTTTAAGGTTAAATACAGTCTTGCCACGCCCTCCACCCACTGATTAAAAATAAAAACTTGGCTACGTAAATCTGCCCATTGATCGAAAATTAAAATTTTGTTTGCATGTATGTATTGTATTGTATGTATGTATCATATTGCATATATCATAAAGTTTTGCCATAACCAATATGCCTATAGGGTCCAAAACTAAAATTTCGTCTGCATATTCATATTTGTGTTGTCGAGTACTATCTGAATATTAAATTGTATGTATCTCGCTCTAAAAAAACTTTTGTCACACCTACTTCGCCCATTGGGTCAAAAATTAAAATATCGTATGCATATTCATATTCGTGTTGTCGAGTACTATCTGGGTATCACATTTTATCTCTCTAGCTCTAAAAGAGCTTTGTCACGCCCACTGCGCCCATTGGGTCAAAAATTAAAATTTCGTCTGCATATTCATATTCGCGTTATCGAGTACTATCTGGGTATCAAATTTTATATCTCTAGCTCTAAAAAAGTATTGTCACGCCCACTGCGCCCTTTGGGTCAAAAATAAAAATTTCGTCTGCATATTCATATTCGTGTTATCGAGTACTATCTGGGTATCAAATTTTATCTCTCTAGCTCTAAAAAAAGTTTTGCCACGCCCACTCCGCCCATTGTCTCAAAAGTGAAGATTTTATCTGCATATTCTAATTTTTGTTGTCGAGTACTATCTGTGTATAAAATTTTATCTCTCTAGCTCTAAAAAAATGTTTTGCCACGCCCACTCCGCCCATTGGGTCAAAAATTAAAATTTCCTCTGCATATTCATATTCGTGTTGTCGAGTACTATCTGGGTATCAAATTTTATCTCTCTAGCTCTAAAAGAGCTTTGTCACGCCCACTGCGCCCATTGGGTCAAAAATTAAAATTTCGTCTGCATATTCATATTTATGTTGTCGAGTACTATATGGGTATCAAATTTTATCTCTCTAGCCCTAAAAAAAAATTTTCCATGCCCACTCCGCCAATTAGGTCAAAAATAAAATTTCGTCAGCATATTCATATTCGTGTTGTCGAGTTCTATCTGTGTATTAAATTTTATCTCCCTAGCTCGAAAAAAGTTTTGCCACGCCCACTCCGCCCATTGGGTCCAAAATTTAAATTCCGTCTGGATATTCATATTCATGTTGCCGAGTACTATCTGTGTATCAAATTTTATCGCTCTAAGTCTAAAAATATGTTTTGCCACGCCCAATATGCCCATCGGATCCAAAAATAAAATTTCGTCTGAATCTTCATATTCGCGTTGTCGAGTACTATCTGTGTATCAAATTTTATCTCCCTAGCTCGAAAAAAAGTTTTGCCACGCCCACTCGGCTCATTGGGTCAAAAATTAAAATTTCGTCTGCATATTCATATTCGTGTTGTCGAGTACTGTCTGTGTATCAAATTTTATCTCCCTAGCTCGAAAAAAAGTTTTGCCACGCCTCTCCGCCCATTGCGTCAAAAATTAAAATTTCGTCAGCAAATTCATATTCGTGTTGTCGAGCACTATCAGGGTATCAGATTGTATCTCTCTAGCTCTAAAAAAAGTTTTGCCTCCGCCAACTGGTCTAAAATAACAATTTCGTCAGCATATTCATATTCGTGTTGTCGAGTACTATCTGGGTATCAAATATTATATCTCTAGCTCTAAAAAATGTTTTGCCACGCCCACTCCGCCCATTGGGTCCAAAATTTAAATTTCGTCAGCATATTCATATTCATGTTGTCGAGTACTATCTGGGTATTAAATTTTATCTCTCTAGCTCTAAAAAAAAGTTTTGCCACGCCCACTCCGCCCATAGGGTAAAAAATTACAAAATATATAGCCTATAGTAATTTCCATATAGTACACTAACTGTCTTCTAAATTTCATTGAAATCGGTTCAGCCGTTTAGGCGTGATTGAGCAACAAACATACAAACAAACAAACAAACAAACAAACAAACAGACAGACATTCACATTTATAATATTAATAGGATTGAGCCACAAACAAACAAACAGTCTAACATTCTCAATTATAATATTTACTGCCTTGCCCGGCTAGCGTTGAACTTGCACTTACAATGAATTATCTTAAGAATTCAAGCAATTAAGGTCAAATGCAAACACTTTATTAGACGAACGCTTTATCCCATTGCTCTGAGTGCTTGTACCACTTTAATCACTTTTTTATCCCTAAAAGTACGATTTTTAAAAAATCCATTCGTATTGCACAACTTAGATGGACTGGTAGCACCCTCTAATTCTATAGATCTGGGTGATAATAACAGTTTTATTCCGTATCGGCCTTTTTTACCCCCTAATAAAAAAAATGTCGTATATTTGGCCAACATCTCCGCATTCAATAAATTTTACAGGCTAAAATATTTGACAGATCCTACCAAACCTTATCCAGTTAGTAATGACAAGTTGAAAGGGGCTTAAAGAAGCTACCTTTATTTCTGTAATTTGTACAACCAAATTAAGCAATTTGTAATTTTGATGACCTCTTGCTACCTAACCATAATATATTTTCCAAATTTCTATTCTCTTCGTATCTCTTAATCTTTTTATTTGATTCCTCGAATACACTGTCATTTATTTTATTTCCTCCCATATATCCATTCAGTTACTTTTAAATGATGAAATCAAACACAGAGCCCAGTCGTCGACACGTAAACGATTTTTATCAAATAATTCCATCAATTGTTTTGCCACAAAACGACGCTTAACTCCGGCAGCCAGCATACGACGGTATTATCGCTTCTCGAATCCAAACGGAAATGTTTATCATTTTTATTTGTTGTTTTAACAAATTAAGCGAATCGTTTGATTTGGGTAGAAAGACGGCGAGTCTTGTATGAATTTCAGTTAAATTGACGCCATTTTGGCTACAATGTAATCACTTTGATTGGTAGCACACGATTGGGGGAGGGGCGGTGGGGTCCGTGGAGGAGCGTCAAACGGATGTTCAAATAAACAATAAAATGAAAATGAACATAACAATAACGCAAATACCAACAATCGCGCGCACACACGGTGTATAAAAGGAACGTTGTGGTAAGAATATGTTCGTTATACGCACACACAGACACACACGCATAGCGTTCGTCATAAATAAGGCAACGATTGCCTCTATACAAACGTGAAGGAGAATCAGCCATACGTCCACCCATAGGCAGAAAGTGTAAATACAACACACACGCAGCCACATGCCCCACACATGTGAGCATATTCTGTTGGTCAACGAGGGGGTTGTATGATAATGAACTAAGCTAAAATAGATGAAGTGCAATTAATTGTACGTTTTAATAAAATTACTGTTAAAATTTCAGCAAACTTTAAAAGAGGCGTTATCATACACAGTATTAAGTAATGCAATTGCTACAAAAAATTTTATTGGTTTTCATAAATTTTAAAAAATTATTGGGTTTTAATCTCTCCTGCCAAAGTTAAGATCTACGTCAACACACCGAGGACTAAAAAACTATATCTAAATGGACAATTTCCCGCGGAAACTTTAGTTTGTTTCTGCTTACGTCGACATAATGTAGTTATCATATAACCCTCTTCAGCTGAGCAACCGAATGCCAGCTATTGTAAACATTATTGCCGGCGTAATCGATTACGTGATATGCATGATTACCTTCACCCCCAATATAGGCATCCAAAATTCAAATTCATTCGTTAAGACAACAGGGCCGAACTACGTTAAAATCTTGTCCCAGTTTCTAAACGTAACAAAATGGTAATAATTCTAGATTTATGTTTGTTTGTTTGTTTGTTTGTTTGTTTGTTTGTTTGTTTGTTTGTTTGTTTGTTTGTTTGTTTGTTTGTTTGTTTGTTTGTTTGTTTGTTTGTTTGTTTGTTTGTTTGTTTGTTTGTTTGTTTGTTTGTTTGTTTGTTTGTTTGTTTGTTTGTTTGTTTGTTTGTTTGTTTGTTTGTTTGTTTGTTTGTTTGTTTGTTTGTTTGTTTGTTTGTTTGTTTGCTTGCTTGTTTGTTTGTTTGTTTGTTTGTTTGTTTGTTTGTTTGTTTGTTTGTTTGTTTGTTTGTTTGTTTGTTTGTTTGTTTGTTTGTTTGTTTGTTTGTTTGTTTGTTTGTTTGTTTGTTTGTTTGTTTGTTTGTTTGTTTGTTTGTTTGTTTGTTTGTTTGTTTGTTTGTTTGTTTGTTTGTTTGTTTGTTTGTTTGTTTGTTTGTTTGTTTGTTTGTTTGTTTGTTTGTTTGTTTGTTTGTTTGTTTGTTTGTTTGTTTGTTTGTTTGTTTGTTTGTTTGTTTGTTTGTTTGTTTGTTTGTTTGTTTGTTTGTTTGTTTGTTTGTTTGTTTGTTTGTTTGTTTGTTTGTTTGTTTGTTTGTTTGTTTGTTTGTTTGTTTGTTTGTTTGTTTGTTTGTTTGTTTGTTTGTTTGTTTGTTTGTTTGTTTGTTTGTTTGTTTGTTTGTTTGTTTGTTTGTTTGTTTGTTTGTTTGTTTGTTTGTTTGTTTGTTTGTTTGTTTGTTTGTTTGTTTGTTTGTTTGTTTGTTTGTTTGTTTGTTTGTTTGTTTGTTTGTTTGTTTGTTTGTTTGTTTGTTTGTTTGTTTGTTTGTTTGTTTGTTTGTTTGTTTGTTTGTTTGTTTGTTTGTTTGTTTGTTTGTTTGTTTGTTTGTTTGTTTGTTTGTTTGTTTGTTTGTTTGTTTGTTTGTTTGTTTGTTTGTTTGTTTGTTTGTTTGTTTGTTTGTTTGTTTGTTTGTTTGTTTGTTTGTTTGTTTGTTTGTTTGTTTGTTTGTTTGTTTGTTTGTTTGTTTGTTTGTTTGTTTGTTTGTTTGTTTGTTTGTTTGTTTGTTTGTTTGTTTGTTTGTTTGTTTGTTTGTTTGTTTGTTTGTTTGTTTGTTTGTTTGTTTGTTTGTTTGTTTGTTTGTTTGTTTGTTTGTTTGTTTGTTTGTTTGTTTGTTTGTTTGTTTGTTTGTTTGTTTGTTTGTTTGTTTGTTTGTTTGTTTGTTTGTTTGTTTGTTTGTTTGTTTGTTTGTTTGTTTGTTTGTTTGTTTGTTTGTTTGTTTGTTTGTTTGTTTGTTTGTTTGTTTGTTTGTTTGTTTGTTTGTTTGTTTGTTTGTTTGTTTGTTTGTTTGTTTGTTTGTTTGTTTGTTTGTTTGTTTGTTTGTTTGTTTGTTTGTTTGTTTGTTTGTTTGTTTGTTTGTTTGTTTGTTTGTTTGTTTGTTTGTTTCATGATTCATGGGCGTAGGGGGCGTGGCAAAACTTATTTTGGCCATAGAGAGATAAAATTTGATACCCAGATAGTACTCGACAACACGAATATGAATATGCATACGATATTTTAATTTTTGACCCAATGGGAGAAGTAGGTGTGACAAAAGTTTTTTTTAGAGCGAGATACATACAATTTAATATTCAGATAGTACTCGACAACACAAATATGAATATGCAGACGAAATTTTAGTTTTGGACCCTATAGGCATATTGGTTATGGCAAAACTTTATGATATATGCAATATGATACATACATACAATACAATACATACATGCAAACAAAATTTTAATTTTCGATCAATGGGCAGATTTACGTAGCCAAGTTTTTATTTTTAATCAGTGGGTGGAGGGCGTGGCAAGACTGTATTTAACCTTAAAAAGATAACATTTGATACACACATAGTACTTGGCATTACAATTACAAATTTGCGGAGGAAATTTTATTTGTATTTTAGTCCTCGAGAGATGCAACACAATAAATAAACAAAACTATGCCCAACAATTACAAAAATTTAATCAGTGGGCGGAAGGGGCATGCTTAAATCGGATCTTAGCCGTAGAAAAATAAAATTTGGTACACAGATAGTATTCGGCACTACAATTACAATATTGCATAAGACAATTTTAATATTTTTACTTAGAGACACAATAAAACGTTATTGATTGAACTGGTTTGGGAGTTACTTCGGGTAACGAATTGTTTACCGAGGGTATAAGATCGACGCTTAAAATTATCGCATTAAGAAAGCAAGCCAACCATATTATTATCAAGTTAAGGAAACGTTGCCAAAGTATGTTTTAAATTGGCATATGCACAGCTTTTATAACTGTGAGCCAATTTGAATTGATATACGTGCATTATACATATCACCGAAATAGACAATGCCTACTCCAACCAAGTTTCTCAATTACATCAAATACAAGCTGCGGGAGACGATAGGCTGCAGGCGGAGTTTTTTAATGTACCAGCTCATAAACACGATATGGCTAAATGATTGCATGCCCGACGATTTGCATCTAAGTGTTCTATGTCCTGTTCTTAAGAAAGGCGATCCAAGTGTGTGTATCAACTATCGCGGGATCAGCCTTTTACCCATCGTATACAAGGTCTTGCTTAGTGTGTTATGTGAAAGACTAAAGCCCATTCTGGCGAACCTGATTGTACCTTATCAGTGTGGCTATAGACCTGGTAAATCCACAACCGATCAGATTTTCACACTACAACAAATCCTGGATAAGGTCCATCTGTTTATCGGTTTCAAAACTGCATTCTACAGTGCGATAGGACAGAAACCATTATATGATATGGCTGAGTTTGGTATCCTCGCGAATTTGAAACGACTTTGCAGAATGACACTGAATATCATGAAGTCTTCAGTGAAAATAAGCAAAAACCTAACAGCCATTTTCTACCAAACAAGGTTTAAGATAAGGCGATATTCTGTCATGCGATCTCTTTAACATCATAATGAAGATGATCAATCGAAAGGCTGCAGTAAACACGACTGGTACCATCTGTAACAAAAAATAGCTGCATGAGATTTATTTTATATATCATTTGCCTAGGACTGCGATTTGTTACTGCGGCCTTTTCGTGAATTGAAAAGCAGTCTGCACAAGTGTTTCTAGTGCTAATTGAGAACAAAACCATGTTATTTGTTTCAACTAACAAAGAGTCTACTCGTTTGGGACGCTGCGTGAATGTTGAGAACTATAACTTTGAAGTGGTAGATGATCTTGCGTACCTTAGCTCCGCCTAAACAAAAATAACAATGTCAGACTGGAAATAATTTTATACTACTACTATGCGCTTAACAAGCGATTTGATAACAATGTCTTCTATCGACCAAAAAAGATCCAATTCTACCAGACATTGATCCTAGCTGTCAACGCTAAAGACTGAAGCTCGTGGAATTAGTATCTAATGCCGGCTACTGATGGAAGAATTTCTGTTGTCTGCTGCCAAATAAGAACGTCTCCTTGCGCCCACTGATCGGAAAATTAAATGTTCTTTTTCTTAAGCATAGCTATGTTATAGTACTATCTGTGTATAAAATTCTTAAAAAAAATTTCTAGAGCAAAAATCTTGTTTTACGCCCCATCTGACCATTTAAAGTTAAATATTTCTTCTGTATAGACGAGTATATATGTGTATCAAATACTATCGCCTCCGCCCATTATTCTGAAAAAAATGTGTCTTCTAAATAGCTGTAGTATCTGTGTATCATATTGTAGTTCTCTAGGGTTCAAAGAACACTTCTGGCTGTATACCAAACTATTTTGCCACGCCTCAGTTTTTCCGCTGATCTCAAATTAAAATTTCGCCTACATATTCATATTTGTTATGCCGAGTGATATCTGTGTATTAAATATCATCTCTCTGAGCATTAGAAAAATTTTCGCTACGTGGACTCTCAATGTATGCGAGAATTACAAACTCATCTTATCTCATCCAAAAAAAAAAACAAGTTAGTTTTGAGTGAGGTTAGGTCAAAAAATAATATGAGCTCGGTCGGTCGAAAAAAATATTTCACCCTAGTTTTCTTAAACATCAAACCGCGAGCGGCACTTAAATTTTTAACCGATCGAGCTAATATTTTTGTAAATTTTTTTCTTAATCTAATCTCATACAAAACCTTTTTTTTTAGAAAAAATTAGGGTCCACCTTAATCTGCATACTAATCGAATATATCAATTTCGTCAGCAAATTTGAACCTGTAGTGCCGAGATCTCTCTTTGTATCAAATTGTATATATTCAGGGCTTAAATTCAGGTTTGCCACGTCTCCTCCGCCCACTTATCGGAAATAAGAATTTCGTGAGCAAATTTCAACCAGTGCAGCCAAGTACTATCTGTATTCAAAATTGTAACTCTCTAGGGCCAACATATAGTTTTGCCATGCCCACACCGCCCACTGATCGGAAATAAGAATTTCGTCTGCAAATTTCAACCAGTCCAGCCGAGTACTATCTATATACCAAATTGTAGCTCTCTAAGGTTAAAATATAGTTAAGCCACGCCTTCTCCGCCCACTGATCGAAAATAAGAATTTGGTCATTAAATTTCAATCAGTCCAGCCGAGTACTATCTGTGTACTAAATTGTATTTCTATAGGGCTAAAATATAGTTTTGCCATGCCCACACCGCCAACTGATCGGATATAAGAATTTCGTTTGCAAATTTCAACCAGTCCAGCCGAGTATTATTTGTATACCAAATTGTAGCTCTCTAGGGCTTAAATATAGTTATGCCACGCCTCCTCTGCCCACTGATCGGAACTAAGAATTTCGTCTGAAAATTTCAACCAGTCTAGCCAAGGGCTTTCTGCGTACCAAAGTGTATCTTTCAAGGACCTCAATTCAGTCTGACCACGAACCCTCCGCCTACTGATCGAAAAAAAAATTTTGTCTGCAAATTTCAACCAGTCCAGCCGACAACTATTTCTATACCAAATTGTAGCTCTCTTGGGCTAAAATATACTTAAGCCAAGCCTCCTCCGCCCACTGATCGAATATTTTATTTTCGGCTGCATATTAATAATTGTGTTGCAGATTACTTTCTATGTAGCAAATTGTATCTCTCTGGGGCCTCAATGAAGTCTGGCCACGCCTCCTCCGCCCACTGATAGAAAATAAAAATGTCGGCAAATTCCAATCAGTTTAGCCGAGTACTGTCTGTGTACCAAATTTTATCTCTCTTGGGCTAAAATTCTGTTTTGCCACGCCTCGTCCGCCTATTGATCGGATATAAAAATTTTGTCTTTAAATTTCAACCAGTCCAGCCGAGTACTATCTGTGTACCAAATTGTATCTCTCTAGGACCTCAATACCAATCAGGCTTATACCAGTATACCAAAAACCTTTACAACAAGTATCATATGTGTAAAGTACACTCTGAAAATATCTTAATTTTCAGTTTAAAAATATTAATGGAAAAATCAATCATTATCTCTTAACCCAAAGCTACTTGGCCTCTTTTTAATCAACATTTAAAATTAAATGTAGTATTTCATTTCTATGGCCATTACTTAATTTTTTTGCCAGTGTAGAAACACAAGTGTGTTGTTACATTATTCCATTTTACTATAACAATACAATAAACCATAACGCCGTCATTCGCTTCCGCCTCTTTTGCGATTGCCACCACTGTGTTTCCATCTTTGTATGCAAATTTTCTGCATACAAACAGAATGATGGGGCGATGATGATGTTGCTGGTGATGACGGAGTTAAAGTCCATTTCATGTCAAATGTATCGAGTAAATTTGTGTTTGCTCAAGATTTCTGGACGTTATTATTCACAGTGAATAAACAGTGAATCGTAAATGTAAACAAGAGTCGTCTTTGACGCAGTATTGTGTACTACTGCTGCATCAGCCGGCGGACCGGTCATGCATCCATATACCGATGCATCTGTAATACCGTAATATGGTCGTGGATCCAATATCCGCAGGCAGCAGCTAAAGCATCAAGTTCCCTTCGTATGACTTTAATATAGTCCAAACAATAAAAGAAAAGCACAACAAGGAGGGGTGGACGGCAAAACGTGTTGTAAACAATCAACAACTTGTTGTTATCCAAGATACGAGTGTGTATTAAGACAAAAAATATAGTCACATACATACATACAGACGCACAGGCACACATGTACTTTGTAGTCTCCCACCAAATACAATCAACTATCGTACGTGCTGCAGGCAAGTGTTTGGGTGGGTGATATGGTAAAAGTACAGAAAAATAATGCTCTAGATACTCTCGTATGTATAGAGCAATAAAACTTAGTCATAAGATCCTATCGGACATTGGTAGTAGTTGTTGGTAGTGTTTCTGGTGTTGCTGTGAGTCCGAGGATGACGTTCGTTCGTCCATGTTAATGGTCAGTGTTTAATGGAGTGTTGAAAGGGCAAAACTACTGAGATAATAAACTTTTAATATCATAATAATTTGCATGATTATTTTTATAGTCGGACGGACGTATTAAATACGAGTCATTTTCAGTTAATAGATAAACTATTACAATGTATTTTAATGCTTCCAGAAGCAGCTCTTTTCAAGATGGCGTTAAGGATAGAGAGTGGGGTGGTTAAGGCCCGAGTTGGCACATGGTATGGGAGAAGAGATCAGAGAAGCTATTGGAAATAATTTACAAGATTTATAAAGTTCGTAAAAGTAATGAAATTTATAATATTCATTAGAGCATAATCTCATTTATTTATTAAATTCATAAATTCAGATTACATAAATTCATAAATTCATTAAATTCATAAATTCATAAATTCATAAATTCATAAATTCATAAATTCATAAATTCATATATTCATAAATTCATAAATTCATAAATTCATAAATTCATAAATTCATAAATTCATAAATTCATAAATTCATAAATTCATAAATTCATAAATTCATAAATTCATAAATTCATAAATTCATAAATTCATAAATTCATAAATTCATAAATTCATAAATTCATAAATTCATAAATTCATAAATTCATAAATTCATAAATTCATAAATTCATAAATTCATAAATTCATAAATTCATAAATTCATAAATTCATAAATTCATAAATTCATAAATTCATAAATTCATAAATTCATAAATTCATAAATTCATAAATTCATAAATTCATAAATTCATAAATTCATAAATTCATAAATTCATAAATTCATAAATTCATAAATTCATAAATTCATAAATTCAAAAATTCATAAATTCATAAATTCATAAATTCATTAAATTCATAAAATTCATAAAATTCATAAATTCATAAATTAATATATTCATAAATTAATATATTCATAAATTCATAAATTCATAAATTCATAATTTCATAATTTCATAAATTCATGAATTCATAAATTCATTAAATTCATTAAATTCATTAAATTCATTAAATTCATTAAATTCATTAAATTCATTAAATTCATTAAATTCATTAAATTCATTAAATTCATTAAATTCATTAAATTCATTAAATTCATTAAATTCATTAAATTCATTAAATTCATTAAATTCATTAAATTCATTAAATTCATAAAATTCATTAAATTCATTAAATTCATTAAATTCATTAAATTCATTAAATTCATTAAATTCATTAAATTCATTAAATTCATTAAATTCATTAAATTCATTAAATTCATTAAATTCATTAAATTCATTAAATTCATTAAATTCATTAAATTCATTAAATTCATTAAATTCATTAAATTCATTAAATTCATTAAATTCATTAAATTCATTAAATTCATTAAATTCATTAAATTCATTAAATTCATTAAATTCATTAAATTCATTAAATTCATTAAATTCATTAAATTCATTAAATTCATTAAATTCATTACATTCACTAAATTCATTAAATTCAATTAATTCATTAAATTCATTAAATTCATTAAATTCGTTAAATTCGTTAAATTCATAAATTCATAAATTCATAAATTCATAAATTCATAAATTAATATATTCATAAATTCATAAATTCATAAATTCATAAATTCATAAATTCATAAATTCATAAATTCATAAATTCATAAATTCATAAACTCATAAATTCAAAAATTCATAAATGTATAAATTCATTTAGTTCATTGAATTCATTTAATACATTTAATTCATTAAATTCGTTTTATTCATTAAATAAATTAAGTTCATTAAATTCAGCATAATTAGCAAATTCATTAAATACTTTTAATTCATAAATTCATAAATTTATAAATTCATAAGTTTATAAATTCATAAACTCATAAATTCATAAATTCATAAATTCATAAATTCATTAAATTCATTAAATTCATAAATTCATAAATTCATAAATTCATAAATTCATAAATTCATAAATTCATAAATTCATAAATTCATAAATTCATAAATTCATAAATTCATAAATTCATAAATTCATAAATTCATAAATTCATAAATTCATAAATTCATAAATTCATAAATTCATAAATTCATAAATACATAAATTCATAAATTCATAAATTCATAAATTCATAAATTCATAAATTCATAAATTCATAAATTCATAAATTCATAAATTCATAAATTCATAAATACATAAATACATAAATTCATAAATTCATAAATTCATAAATTCATAAATTCATAAATTCATAAATTCATAAATTCATAAATTCATAAATTCATAAATTCATAAATTCATAAATTCATAAATTCATAAATTCATAAATTCATAAATTCATAAATTCATAAATTCATAAATTCATAAATTCATAAATTCATAAATTCATAAATTCATAAATTCATAAATTCATAAATTCATAAATTCATAAATTCATAAATTCATAAATTCATAAATTCATAAATTCATAAATTCATAAATTCATAAATTCATAAATTCATAAATTCATAAATTCATAAATTCATAAATTCATAAACTCATAAATTCATTAAATTCATTAAATTCATAAATTAATAAATTCATAAATGTATAAATTCATAAATTCATAAATTTATAAATTCAAAAATTCATCAATTCATCAATTCATCAATTCATCAATTCATCAATTCATCAATTCATAAATTCATAAATTTAAAAAATCAATAAATTCATTAAATCCATTAAATTCATTAAATTCATTAAATTCATTAAATTCATTAAATCCATTAAATTCATTTAATTCATTAAATTCATTAAATTCATAAATTCATAAATTCATAAATTCATAAATTCATAAATTCATAAATTCATAAATTCATAATTTCATAAATTCATGAATTCATAAATTCATTAAATTCATTAAATTCATTAAATTCATTAAATTCATTAAATTCATTAAATTCATTAAATTCATTAAATTCATTAAATTCATTAAATTCATTAAATTCATTAAATTCATTAAATTCATTAAATTCATTAAATTCATTAAATTCATTAAATACATTAAATTCATTAAATTCATTAAATTCATTAAATTCATTAAATTCATTAAATTCATTAAATTCATTAAATTCATTAAATTCATTAAATTCATTAAATTCATTAAATTCATTAAATTCATTAAATTCATTACATTCATTAAATTCATTAAATTCATTAAATTCAATTAATTCATTAAATTCATTAAATTCATTAAATTCGTTAAATTCGTTAAATTCATAAATTCATAAATTCATAAATTCATAAATTCATAAATTCATAAATTCATAAATTCATAAATTCATAAATTCATAAATTCATAAATTCATAAATTCATAAATTCATAAATTTATAAATTCATAAATTCATTAATTTATAAATTCAAAAATTCATTGAATTCATTTAATACATTTAATTCATTAAATTCTTTAAATTAAATTCGTTTTATTCATTAAATAAATTAAGTTCATTAAATTCATCATAATTATCAAATTCATTAAATACTTTTAATTCATTAAATTCATTAATTTCATTAATTTCATTAATTTCATCAATTTCATTAATTTCATTTATTTCATTGAATTCACTAAATTTATTAAATTCATAAAATTCTTAAATTTCTTCAAATTCATAGAATTAATAATATTCATAAAATTCTTATAATAACTTTTTAAATATTGCATTTTTGTTAAAAAAATTCTATATTTTCTCTTCTTTCATTAATTTCATTTATTTCATTGAATTCACTAAATTTATTAAATTCATAAAATTCTTAAATATCTTCAAATTCATAGAATTAATAATATTCATAAAATTCTTAAAATAATTATTTAAATATTGCATTTTTGTTTAAAAAATTCTATATTTTTTCTCTTTTTCAAACGTTTCGTGGCAAAATCTTAATCATTTCCCTTCTGTGCCTGTAGTGTTATATTAATTTTTAGCTCCACAAACTACAGGTACTAAAATTTACCATATCCCACGCTGACAACGATTGTTGTGCATATTATTGTCCTGCCCCTCATATCTTCACCAACACATTTGACATTTTCGTAATAAGCTTTTAAGCCAATTAGCCGAATGAACAGAGTTAAAAGTTAACCTTTTGCATTTTTAAAATCTGCTAATCGCAAACAATTAAATGGTTAATTATTAAACTTAACAAACATCTTGTTATCGTTCAAATTATTTGTTATGGTACTTGATATTTTAAAATGCTCCAACCATCCATCCTCCACCACGGCTTTGTGCTGCACTGTTTATGAATCCACTTTTGAATATTTTACTGGATTTTGTGGTTTACTCTCATATTGTGTTTTTAATAATTTAACATTTTTGTGGCATTAAACAAGTCCTCTGGTCTACAAAATGGGAAATACCACTGGGGGTAGTAGCAGCCGTGGTCATCATCTATGTAATGTGTAAGTATGGAGGTAGCCCTTACACGAAAGCTTAGCCTTTGCTGTTTAACAAACCGTTAAACCGGAATAGAGACTAACTGTGGTCTTAGAGGATGATGATGATGGTAATTTCATGAGCTGGAGACTAGTAGGTGTACTGGTCCTTTGAACAGGAACTTATAAGTATAGTACAGCGTTTGTTGGTGTAAGTTGCCCCTTGTTACCACCACATCACACAATCCTACTTAAGTTTTCTATACATTGTCTGATAGAACATTTGCGAGAAGGAATGCCGGTTTCTTCTTTTGGAATTTACTCTAATTGCAATTTTTGAGGGTAAAATGAAACATATACAAAGAATAAAAGAAAAAACTTTGAATTGTCTGTTATATGACTGAATAGATATCGGTGTAAGTGTGAAGGGGGGCGGAAGGAACAACGGTAGGAAGGATGTCTATTGTATATGGAAGTTTTAACGTACGTAAGGATTACAGCTACGAAAATCCTATAGAGAAACTCTATTAGTGCACAACTACACCCACCAAGATACATACAAAAACATACACAATAGTTGTTGTTGCTGTATCGATAAAATATAAACAAGGTGTTTTTTCTTTAAAAAAAAAAATAAAAATGTGCTAACAAATTTGTGAGTTTTTAAAGATACAAGTAAATAAGCTCGATTATGAAGTGCAGATTTGTATGTGTATTCGTTTATTTGCTATTGCAATAAAAAAAAATTTAGCAAAATATAAATTGTTTTAAATGTTAAAAAAATATATTTGGTTGGAAAATTGCAAATCTCTACATAACAATCGTTTTTGTATTTCTACTTGTTTTCTGATAATCCTCCGACAAGCTTCAGTTAAAGAGAATTGTAAATAGTCATAGAGAAAAAATAAATAAATTCAAATTGATGCATTTCCTAATAACAAAACCGTAATATATTATTGTCAATAGAGTACATTTTCACAGAAAGTTATTTTATGTTTTGCCATGAAGGCTAAGTACTAAGTTTGCACAAAAATTTTCAAGTGATAGCAATTAAAACTTTATGAGCATGCTGTTGTTGTTTTCTGCTAAAATGCTTTCTTATAAAACTGTTTTATTTTTTGTATTATTGATATTTTTATATTTTTATATTTTTATATTTTTATATTTTTATATTTTATATATTTTTATATTTTTTTGTGTTTTTATATTTTTATATATTTATATTTTTATATTTTTATATTTTTATATTTTTATATTTTTATATTTTTATATTTCTATATTTCTATATTTCTATATTTTTATATTTTTATATTTTCATATTTTTTTAATTTTTATATTTTTATATTATTATATTTTTATATTTTTAAATTTTTATATTTTTATATTTTTATATTTTTATATTTTTATATTTTTATATTTTTATATTTTTATATTTTTATATTTTTATATTTTTATATTTTTATATTTTTATATTTTTATATTTTTATATTTTTATATTTTTATATTTTTATATTTTTATATTTTTATATTTTTATATTTTAATATTTTTATATTTTTATATTTTTATATTTTATATATTTTTATATTTTTTTGTGTTTTTATATTTTTATATATTTATATTTTTATATTTTTATATTTTTAAATTTTTATATTTTTATATTTTTATATTTTTATATTTTAATATTTTAATATTTTTATATTTTTATATATTTAAATTTTTATATTTTTATATTTTTAAACTTTTATATTTTTTTATTTTTATATTTTTATATTTTAATATTTTTATATTTTTATATTTTTATATTTTTATATTTTTATATTTTTATATTTTTAAATTTTTATATTTTTATATTTTTATACTTTTATATTTTTATATTTTTATATTTTTATATTTTTATATTTTTATATTTTTATATTTTTATATTTTTATATTTTTATATTTTTATATTTTTATATTTTTATATTTTTATATTTTTATATTTTTATATTTTTATATTTTAATATTTTTATATTTTTATATTTTTATATTTTTATATTTTTATATTTTTATATTTTTATATTTTTATATTTTTATATTTTTATATTTCTTATATATTTATTAAATATTTTTGTAATTATTATATATTTATTAACTAAAAAATAAAAAATAATTCCATATATATTTGTCACAACATAGCAACAATCGCATAATTCATTCAACCATCAATTACATTCGACCAATATTATTTTGCACATTTCCTTTAATTTTCAAGATTTCCCTCCCCATTCCGATTCAAAATAAGAAAATAAGAAGGAGGAAACAACACAACATTTTCTACTCACATTCTTTGTTCTTATCCATTTGTGGCTGTAGCGGACTTGAATCCACAATTGCTTTGGGTGGCGATTGTCGGGGATCATAGAAATCGGAATTTGTGCCATCTTCACTGCTGCTGATGCCTCCTACAAATGATGCATTCAAACGCTGTTCGCCTGCACGAAACGTAACGAAGCGCAGAAACGAAACGAAAAAAGGAGAAAGGAAACCCACGAATCATACATTAGTGATTATCACCGTAATGCCATCAATCATCATCACACGCCTGAACTGGGTGAGCTGATTAGCCACAGTCAGCGTGTGTGATTGACTGACTGACTGACTGGCCATACTGACGCGCACTAACTGACGGAATGTCTGAATGGCAGACTAACTCTTTACTTACCCTCTGACATATCGTCGTAGGCTTCCTGCAGCAGTATGACGTCTTGAAATGTGTGCTCGAATGCGCTTTTGCCACTCAGGTGCGAAGCTGTCAGAAGACCGTTACACGATGAGTCTGAAATTATCTCAAATGTGGTGGCCGAGCCGGGCGATGAGAATGTTGCAAGTAATGAACCACCACTGAGGCTATGCAATGATGGTGATTTTGGAATAACGCGCGTAATTGTTGTCGCTCCCACAGCCGTAGGAATCTGCGTTGCCAGTGGGCAGGTGTTGCTGCTGGCGGAGAAGGTGGTGGTGATGATGCCGCCGCCGTTACTGCTGGTGGCTGTTGTGCTTGTCACCACCACTGGCAATGATTTCGCAATTGCGGTGTTGGTTTTGGCGGAGGATGTTGACGACGTTACGCTACTGGATTTGTTGGTGTGTGTCTTTACATGCGATTTGGGTGAAAAGTCAAAGTTTAAAGATTTCGTCGACGAGGCTGATGAGGAGCACGATGGCGGCGACGATGCTGAGGACGACGACGAAGAGGAAGACGACGATGAGGAGGAAGATGAGGACGACGACGATGATGAATAGGCGGATTTGTTGGTTATCAAGATTGGCGGCTTCGCGTTGCTCGTTGTCGTCTTGCTGACAATGCCACTTCCTGTCGTGTTGTGTGACTTTTGCGATGAGATCGTTGAATGTGAATTACCCGAACAATTTGAGGTTACACTAGACGCTGGCGATGCTGACGAAGATGAGGCTGTGTTGTTGTTGTTGTGATGGTGATGGTTGTGGTGGTGGTTATGGTGTTGCAAGAGATTTGTGGCAGCAGCACCGTTTAATTGATGCAAATGGAGTGTATTTTGGTTACTTAAAAAGTTATGCGTGCCGGCCGCACCAGAGTTCAGATAACCGGCAGTGGTATCAATCGTAATCGGCGTCACACAAATCGTGTTGTTCAGCAGATTGATGCCGTTGTGGTTGGATGTGGTCGTGGTGGTGATGGTGACACCGTTGAGGCTTCCGTTTAGGCAATGATTTTTTAGAAAATTGTTCTTCAAATTGTTGTTAGCTGTGGTTGCGGTAATGGCGATGCTATTTTTATTGCTACTTACAAATGATCGATTACAGGCTGAATTGACCAGTAAATTTGAATTGCTGCCAATGGATAGAGTGGTGGTGTTAGTGCCGGCGACGCCGTTGGCGACTGCTGTTCCGTTGGTAGTTTGTTGAAACCAGCTGGGGAAACTGCCCTTAAGCGTGTCAATAAGATCCTGATCGAGCGTTAAACGCCACGACGCAGGGCCGTCCACGCCGTGCGTAGACTCTGCAAAGAGAAAGAGAGGAAGAGTTGGATATAAGAAAAAATTTACACTGAAGAAAAATTATTAACATATAAAATGTTGCATTTTTAAACCAATAAAAAACTAAGTCTACATTTTTAAAGGGAATTAAGGATTTTGTATACCAAAAGTATCAACGGTTGGGGCTGATCGCCAAATAAAACTTCGATACAAATTCTCAGTGTGTTTGGAAGATCAAGCGAACATACAACTGCTTAAATGATTAAATGATTAATTTACGTTAGTATACCAAATGATACATCAAATTCGGCTAACGATCAAATTCAATGTGTCACGCACTAGGATGACGCGTTTCGAACTTCATGACGATTTAAGTAAAAGATAAAACTTAAAAAAGTTGTCCCTCTTGGAGTCTGTAGGCCAAGAAGGTCAAAAGGAGTCTAAGTACTAAATACAGCGCAGGCGCTTAATTTCAAGATACCTTTCAAATCTCTACACATTTTAAAAACACGATGGTCTAAAAAACATTGGGCCTTATTACGATGCAAATGGTCAATTTGAACTTTTGAAAGTGATAGATAGTTCATAATTCCCATGAAACTCATTTTCACCTCGAGAGCTACGTTGATAAACAAAATTGCCGCCTTTTAGGTACTTTTGATGTACCACAACTCACTTTTATTTTATGTCAAAATACTTGTCATAAGGTCCAAGGAAAAGTGTCATAAAGTCTATGGTCCTTGGACCTTATGACACAAAGAAAAGTGTCGTAAAGCCTGTGAACCTTATGACATTTTTTTTTGGTGTACTAAGGCCTCAATATACGGCTTAATGGAGGCGGCCAACTTCTTGATAGCCCTGCTCCCACGGCCCTCAAATACGCATTACCATTGTGACGGGGCCCATGGATCTATGGACCTCATAACACGCCAACTACAGTTATTGCATCAAAAGTACCTCTAAAAAAAAAAAATTTATTTCCCTTTGCACCCCATGAATGAGGTATGGGATAGCTTCTCTCGTTGTTGTGAATTAACACGCTTTCTATTTTTAGATTCACAACTAACGGCACCTACTTATTTATCGACGAATGCGAACGTCACTGTTTTTAGAAGCTCTTACTAGACACGACGATTGAATCGACGCTTAATACTGCGAAGTTGCTGTCAAACAACATTCGAGGGAAGCCGACAATGAAAGAACATTTTTTTTATTTTTTTCTTTTTCAAGATGACTGGAGCCAGGTTTGAACCTGCGATCTCCCGCATGGTAGTCGCGTGTTCTAACCACTATGCCACGGCCGGTCCCAAATGTACCTCTATTGCACCAAAAATTGTATTTGTTTAACCAAAAGGTAAATACTTTTATTATGCACGAAAATTATTTATATTGTACTCTCTCAAAAAATACTTTAATTTTTTCATAAAATACATTTTACTACAGCAAAAATTTCTTCTAATGTACCAAAAAAAATAGTGTATTGTACCAACATGTATCCATTTTTGTACTAAAAAGTAGATTTACTGTACCAGAAAGTACTTTTTTGTACCAAACAGTACTTTAAGTGCCCTAAAAAGTACGTTTATAGTGCAAAGGAGTACTTTTGTTGAATTAAAAAGTACTTTAACTGTATCATAAAATACTTTTGCTTTACCAAAAAGTACTTTTTTGTATTAACATTTACATAAACTGCACTAAAAAGTACTTTTATAGTACAAAAACTACTGTTGTTATATCAAAAAGTACTTTAATTGTAATTTATGTACCTTTGTTGTACCAAAAAGTACTTTTATTGCGTCAAAAAGTACTTTTATTGTATTATAAAGTACTTTTGCTGTACCGAATAGTACATTTGCTGTATTGAAACAAAAAGTACTTTAACTAAAAAAGGTAAGTAATTTCACTGTACGGAAAATAACTTTTGTTGCACCAAAAAGTACTTTTATGGTACCAAAAAGGACGTTAGTTGTACAAAAACCCATTTTTCTGTAACATAGTTATTCTATTGTAACAATAGTACCTTCACTTAAGCAAAAAGTACTTTTGGTGCACTAAAAAGTACTTTTACTGACAAAAAGTACCTTTATTAATATAAAAAATGTTTTTTTAAAAATTACTTATTGTAATAAAATGTACTTTTATTTATTTTAATAACAAGTACTTTTATTTCAAAACAAAGTACTTTAATTTAAATAAAAATAAAAAGTATTTAAATAAAAATTACTTTTTATTAAAATAAAAGTTCTTTTAAATAAAAGTACTTTTAAATAAAAGTACTTTTAAATAAAAGTACTTTTAAATAAAAGTACTTTTAAATAAAAGTACTTTTAAATAAAAGTAATTTTATTCATAAAAAGTAATTATTTTATAAAAAGTAATTTTATTTAAATAAAAAGTACTTTTGAATAAAATAAAAAGTACTTTTATTGTAAAAAACGAACGTTTGTTTTAATAAAAGTTACTTTTATTTAAAAAAAATGTACTTTTATTGTAATAAGAGGTACGTTTATTTTAATAAAAGGTATTTTCATTTTAATAAAAGGTACGTTTATTTTCATAAAAGGTACTTTTATTTTAATAAAAGGTACTTTAATTTTAATAAAAGGTACTTTTATTTTAATAAAACGTACTTTTATTTTCATAACATTTACTTTTTTGTTAATAAAAGCTACTTTTATTGTAATATAAGGTAATTTTCTTATAGTAAAAAGTACTTTTATTTTAATAAAAAGTACTTTTATTGTATTAAAAGTTATTTTATTGTATCATAAAGTACTTTTGCTGCGCCAAAGAATAGCAGTAGCAATCTGACTGTACCAAAAAGTACTATTCATTTGACAAATAGTACTTTCATTGAAATAAAAAGCATTTTAATTGCACTAAAATGTACTTAATTACAAGAAGTGCTTAAAGTTTATCAAATAGATTTTATGTTGTATTAAAAAGTACTTTTGCTATACTTATTATTGTAGCATTATTAATTATACTGTACCAGAAAGTACTTTTATTGCACCAAAATTAACTTTTATTGCACAAATAACTAATTTTGCAATACCAAAAAGTACTTTTTCTTTTACAAAATTAAGTTTCATTAAAATAAAAAGTACTTTTATCGCACTAAAATGTCCTTTAATTGTAACACGAAGTACTTGAATTGTATCAAAAGGTACTTTAATTAGATCGAAACTTATTTTTATTGTACAACAAAGTACTAGTTTTGCATTTAAAGTATTTGTATTGCTTCAAAATGTACTTTTGTTGTATAAAAAGGACTTTTATTTATCAAAAAGTACTTTTATTGTGAAAAAAGTCCTATAAAATAAATTAATACATTGTTCACTAGAATTTTATGACATCCGCAGTCCAACATTAAAAACGTTTGTATCCCATTCTCTCTCATCCATGTGTGTACGTTATAACCCTTGCAGATAGACATAGTGATCAACCAACCACCTGTAGCTGTAGCGGTAGCTGCCACAGCCGAATATATGTATTTTTGTATTAATTAAATAATTATTTGTTGGCAAGCACAAAAATCAGCATTTCAAATGAGAAGTTGAGGTGTTGAAATCGAATTATTAAAATACTCTAGCAATCGTCGCCTCAGCAGCCACCGCCACCACACAAACCCAGGAACCGGAGCCAAAAATACAGCCACTGAAACGTAAACAAGTTCGACATTCAATGAATGTGAGTAGCACAACAGCAGCAGTAGCAGCAATCGCTAATGGCAGACAGCATTGTACTCTCATATAATTTATACAAATCCACGTTATATATATTAAAAGGAAACATACAATAAAGCTAAAACTCGCCGAGCGATAAAAACTGAGTATTTGAACTAGACAAAATTCTAGGGGATAAACAAAACAAAATAACAACTCGAACAATAAATTGGGTTAGTTGGCAGCCACAAAATTTGTAGGCAACACAATATCAAACAAAACCCCATTACCTCAAGACCCCAAGCACCTCATTACCCTGACATACTAAAGCACACACACTCACGCACACATGGACAAATGCATAAGTAAACAAATACATATACATATGTACTAGTATATGAAGTCGCACTGTCGTCGTGCTTTGTACCATAACAAATGCAAAGACAAAGAAAATTTTTACTTTTAAAATATTTTATATTTCGGTGTATTTTTTGTTGTTTTCTAATGTCCTTTGCGAGTATAAATAATTGATGAATTCCGAGGATTTGTCACAAACACGGAAATTGCCAACACTATTTTTCATACATTTTAAGTCAAGCCAAAAGACAAGAGATATACAAATGTCTCATCGCATTGTAACAGCAACTTATCACTGGTAATCTTTTACAGGGAATTTGAGAGAATTTGGAAGTGGGGAAAGCAACCACGATAACAAAATTTCTCAGTAAAATTGATTAGCAAGTTTGGTGCAAAAAAAACCTTTAGACTATAACAAATATATGTGCAAGGCAGAGGCCACGCAAGGAGCGACACGTTAGCGGCATTTCTGAGCGGCTAGGCGCCGCCGCTCTGAAATAGATCTTGATCTGATTTTAAGTGGTTTTCTGAGCGGCAAATCTACAAAAAAAAGTCGAAGACTGAAACTAAAAATATAAAAATATAAAATTATAAAAATATAAAAATATAAAAATATAAAAATATAATAATATAAAAATATAAAAATATAAAAATATAAAAATATAAAAATATAAAAATATAAAAATATAAAAATATAAAAATATAAAAATATAAAAATATAAAAATATAAAAATATAAAAATATAAAAATATAAAAATATAAAAATATAAAAATATAAAAATATAAAAATATAAAAATATAAAAATATAAAAATATAAAAATATAAAAATATAAAAATATAAAAATATAAAAATATAAAAATATAAAAATATAAAAATATAAAAATATAAAAATATAAAAATATAAAAATATAAAAATATAAAAATAATAAAATATAAAAATATAAAAATATAAAAATATAAAAATATAAAAATATATAGATATATAAAAGTATAAAAATATAAAAATATAAAAATATAAAATAATAAAAATATAAAAATAAAAAAATATAAAAATATAAAAATATAAAAATATAAAAATATAAAAATATAAAAATATAAAAATATAAAAATATAAAAATATAAAAATATAAAAATATAAAAATATAAAAATATAAAAATATAAAAATATAAAAATATAAAAATATAAAAATATATAAATAAATAAATATAAAAATATAAAAATATAAAAATATAAAAATATAAAAATATAAAAATATAAAAATATAAAAATATAAAAATATAAAAATATAAAAATATAAAAATATAAAAATATAAAAATATAAAAATATAAAAATATAAAAATATAAAAATATAAAAATATAAAAATATAAAAATAAAAAAATATAAAAATATAAAAATATAAAAATATAAAAATATAAAAATATAAAAATATAAAAATATAAAAATATTAAAATATAAAAATATAAAAATATAAAAATATTGAAATATAAAAATATAAAAATATAAAAATATAAAGATATTGTGAGGTCTTGGCATATTCATTGCGAGGTCTTGGCATAAGGCAACAAATTGTTTGGAATTTTTTTTAATTTTTTATTTCAGTTAAAAACAAACCTGCTAAATTTCTTCCGATTCTAAGTCCCCAACATCCCAAAAAATGTGAATTCAAATTTAAACATAAGATCATTGTTGTTTGTTTTACTATATTGTTAGAGAGATTATCGAAAATCGTGCCAACTGTCAAATGATGAAAAAGTGCTCTCAAGTATTTCATCCATTGTTCGCTTTTCCGCATGACTTGGCAAAAACGCAACAGCTGTTGTCAATGATGCATTGAGAGCTGCGCCGGTTGCGGTGGCGGCGCCATTTATTACCAAACAAAAGTGTGAAAAATCCAATTAAGACCTTTATTATCAATTCATAGTAAGAGAAAATACAAATTTAGCAAAAAAAAAGATTTCTTTCTACAGATTTTACGAAATCGGCACATGACAAGTTTGCACGGGCGCCAATGCTGTTCGATAGGGCAGAGGTGAAGATCTGCCTTTAGTTGGGTGGCGACTAAAGGAAATTAGATAATCTGTGCAAATTAGCACTAATTGTAGGCATGACGGAAGGGTTAGGATCAATGTGAGGAACTGTTGTCGATTGTCGCCGAGACACAAAGTTTATGATGAATAAGGAATTTTAAAACTCGTTAAAAGGCCAGCAACAATTTAATTTATTGGTGATTGTGCAAATAAATCAAAATTGTCAACTCTTGTACAACTAGTGTCATCTGCATGAGGTCAGGGTCGGAAATTTTCATCTTTATTGATTGTAATTTATGCGTATAAGTAATATTAATACTTACTTACTTAACTGGTACTTCTATGCAATCCCAGTGGATTATATACCGCACGTAGAAAAATATTATAAGCGCCTCGATCTTCTGCGCTTCTTCTCCAGTTAGTCACACCGAGTTCTGTAAGGTTCTCAGTAACCTGGTCTTTCCAACGGAGTTTTGGTCGCCCTCTTCTGCGCCGTCCATCGAGTTCATTGTCGAAGACTTTTCGAGCTGGAGCATTTTCGTCCATGCGTACAACATGACCTAGCCAACGCAACCGTTGAACCTTAATGCGTTTGACCACGTCAATGTCAGTGTACAGCTCGTACAGCTCATGATTCATACGACGCCGATACTCTCCGTTAACGATGATGGGCCCATATATTTTACGGAGTATTTTTCTCTCGAATACCGCCAGAACCGATTCATCCGCTTGTGTCATAACCCAGGATTCTGAGCCATACATTAGGACAGGTAGAACCAGTATCTGGTATAGCTGGAGTTTTGTTCGTCGAGAGAGGGCTCTGTCATTGAATCGCTTGCTTAGTCCGTAGTAGCATTTATTTGCAAGCAGGATTCTTCTCCGGATTTCTAGGCTGACATTATTTTCTTTGTTGATGGCGGAGCCTAGGTAGACAAAATTATCTACCACCTCGAAATTATAGTTGTCAACGTTCACGCAGTTTCCCAAACGAGTAGATTCTTTGTTCGTTGAAACTAATAACTTCGTTTTGTCCTCGTTCACCGTTAGGCCCATTTTCGCTGATTCCTTCTGTATACCCGAGAATGCTGCAGTCACATCCCGCAGTTTTCGACCGATGATGTCTACGTCATCAGCGTACGCGAGTAGCATGTGGCTTTTGTTGAATATAGTGCCACTCGTGTTTACTGCAGCTTTTCTCATTATCATCTCCATCACAATGTTGAAGAGATCGCACGATAGGCCGTCGCCTTGTTTTAGGCCTCGTCTGGTATAGAATGGCTCCGTAAGGTCCTTGCCAATCTTCACTGAAGACTTCGTGTCAGTCAGCGTCATTCCGCAAAGACGTATCAGCTTCGCTGGAATAGCAAACTCAGCCATGGCTTCAAGTAATTTCTGCCGTATCGGGCTGTCGAAGGCAGCATTATAGTCGACAAAAAGATGGTACGTGTCGATCTGTTTCTCTTGGGTCTTTTCCAGGATTTGCCGAAGTGTGAAAATCTGGTCAGTTGTTAATTTTCCAGGTCTAAAGCCACACTGATAAGGCCCGATCAGGTTGGATAACACTGGCTTTAGTCTTTCACATAGCACACTCGACAGGACCTTATATGCGATGGGTAAAAGGCTGATCCCGCGGTAGTTGGAGCACACACTTGGATCACCTTTTTTCAGCACAGGATATAATACGCTTACATTCCAATCGTCGGGCATGCACTCTTTAAGCCAAACCGTGCGCAAGAGCTGGTGCATGCTCGTTATCAACTCCTCGCCACCGGACTTGAAGAGCTCTGCGGGCAGACCGTCGGCACCGGCTGCTTTGTTGTTTTTCAGCCGCGATATTGCTCTTCTTACCTCGGCATGACTTGGTGGTGGGCAATCTAAGCCATCGTCGACAATTGGCGTGATAACTTCACGTGCGCTGCCTTCTGGGACCAGCAGTTGCTGGAAGTGTTCTCTCCATATGTGCAGCACACTCTGCGTATCCGTGACCAGATTTCCATCACTGTCAGGTGGGGAGGCCATTACCGTATCCATTTGCTCTTACTTTCTGGTAAAATTTTCGGGCCTCACCTCTATCCCTGTATCGCTCTATATCCTCGCTCTCCCGTTCCTTCATCTGACGTTTTTTTCGCCTAAATAGCTGTCTCGCCCGTTTTACTTTCTCCTTATGCCGTTCCCTAACAGCACGGGTTACAATTGGCTGAAGCGTTGCCATATAAGCAGCATCCTGTTCCTCAGACGCTATGCGACATTCTTCATCGTACCAGGATTCGTCTGAGCGCCGCTTTTCATATCCTAGCACGGTTGTTGCGGCGGTTGCCATGGAATGCGCAATATGTTGCCACTGTGTATCGGGAACGTCAGAAGTAGAGGCGTTGTGTCGTAAAAGTTGGAAGAGCTGGTTGGAGTAGGCAGTAGCTATCTCTGGGGTTTGCAGCTTTGCGATGTCCAGCTTTCTTTGTGTTTGGTTACGTGCGCTTTTCGCTCTGCTCAATCTTGTGCGCACCTTGGCTGCAACCAGGTAATGATCCGAGCCAATATTAGCACCACGGATCACACGCACGTCCATGACACTAGATGCATGCCTGCCATCAATTTCCACATGATCAATTTGATTTTTGGTGTTTTGATCGGGGGATAGCCAAGTTGCCTTGTGGATATCTTTGTGCTGGAATCTGGTTCCACTCACTACCATGTTCCTTCCCGCTGCGAAGCTAACCAGCCTAAACCCGTTGTCTGACGTGTCGGTATGCAGGCTGAATTTACCGATCGATGGACCAAGAACATCTTCCCTTCCTATTTTTGCATTAAAGTCTCCCAGAACAATTTTAATGTCGTGGCCAGGGCAGCGGTCGTATGTTTCCTCTAGGCGCTCGTAAAATGCATCTTTAATCTCATCGTCTTTATCTTCCGTCGGGGCGTGTACACAAATCAGCGTGATGTAAAAGTATTTCGCCCGGATGCGAATGGTGGCTATTCGGCCACTTACAGGGTTAAACCGCGAGACCAGGTGTCGAAGTCTCTTGCCGACTATGAAACCACATCCAAATTCGTGTCTTTCTGCATGGCAGCTGTAAAAGATGTCACAGTTCTTTCGTCGTGTGCATCCCTGTCCCGTCCATCTCATTTCCTGTATGGCGGTGATGTCAGCCTTGTATTTGTCGAGGACATCCGCCAGTTGGATAGAGGCACCATCTCTGTAAAGAGTTCGGACATTCCAGGTGCATATCCTTAAATCATGGTCCTTATATCGTTTGCGGGGTTCGTCAACATTTGGGGGGGTTCTTGTTTTATTTATTCTCCGTGTTTTCATAATAAATAAAGTAATATTAATAGGAATCATTTATATTACTCATACGTAGTTGGTAAAAATATTATTGAAAATTGTGATAATGAACTAGTTAAATTTGTTTATATCCAGGATTTTAAAAAATAACGCTATGCCAAAAAATTAAAAAAAAATGCGACATCAGTATCTCCACTATATGTTTTCATGCATTATGGTCCTAAGCCCTGTGTTCTTAATTCGAATTTTATTACTATAAATATAAACAAAAACTAGTGATTACCACAATGATTCTATGGCAGTTTGCGGACCGCTAAGGACACATGACCGTGCCTCATAAGATTTTCTGAAATTTTTGTCAATTGTATCTTTAGCTGACACGGCAGACGAGCACAGAATTTATGCATGAAATCATGCAATGATTTCATTTATTTTTGTTTTAATTTTAATTTAGTTTATTATTAAATTTAGCTGTCTGTTATCGCTGTAAGTATTTCAAAATAGATTCGCGATTGTTTTCTAAACATTTATTGTTTTATTTTTTTTTTTAATTTTATTTCTATTCAAAAAAATGTGTCCATCTTAGTGAATCGTGCGACATGTCACATATAAAAATGTTCAGAGTAGAGAGATAGGGAGAGAGATAACAAAATAAACAAAACAACTTAACTTGTAGCTGCGATGTCAAATGACGTTACATCGTTGGCCAAATCCAACAACAGATTTGGTTAAATGTTTGTAACACCTAATTGACATACTAAACAACAAATTTGTAGAATTCATGAAGCTCTCAACTTGGCCACTTGTAGAGTCTATACTATTAAAAATGCAGAGTTTAGATATAAAAATAAAGGGCGAAAAACACTTTCACATCGACACAAATGTACGAAAGCATGGTCGGTCGGAAAGTTGTACGAGTAGCCGCATTTTGTGCCACTGACAAGTGAATGTCAGTCTGTCGTTTTTTCTTTTGCCACTGAAGCAAGCGATACGAAACGAATCACATGAACGACAGCAAAATATGTGACAGTGTAACGAAGTGGGAACGTTAAGAATAATTTAAAGAATTCATTTTTTGAATGGGCTCTCTCCCTCTTTCTTTTATAGGTGTTAGTTGTTAGGTTCATCATTGCATGCGAAAGATAGGGGGATTTTTACGTCTTAGCTATATGTGCAATAGACAGTGGAGGGGGTATGTGCATTTACAGCAGTGGCAAGTTAATAAGAACTACTGTAGAAAGGCATACAAATTTAATATTTAATGTTTTCATTAAAAATATTAGAAATTGATTAAAAGTATTACAATTATGTATTAAAAAACTTAAAAATTAAAATTATAAAAAATATTAAATATATTAACAATATTAAAAATATTAAAAATATTAAAAATATTAAAAATATTAAAAACATTAAAAATATTAACAATATTCAGGATATTAAAAGTATTAAAAATTTTAAAAATAATAAAAAATATAAAAAAAAAATATAAAAAAAAAATATAAAATATAAATATAAAAATATTAAAACTATTAAAAATAATAAAAATATTAAAATTCAATATATTAACATTATTCACGATATTAAAAATTAACAAAAAAAAAAATATAATTATAAAATGTAAAAAAAATATTAAAAATATAAAATATATTTTAAATATAAAAAATATTAAAAGATATGAAAAATAAAAATATCCAGAATATTCAAAATATTCAAAATATTCACAATATTCACAATATTCAAAATATTCAAGATATTAAAAATATTAAAAAGATTCAAAAAATTTTAAAATATTCAATATATTCACAATATTCAAAATATTCAAAATATTAAATATATTCAAAACATTCAAAATATTCAAAATATTTAAAATATTCAAAATATTCAAAATATTCAAAATACTCAAAATATTCAATATATTCAAAATATTCAAATATACAAAATATTTGAAATATTAAAAATATACAACAAAAAAACAAGAAATACTAAACTGGCAAGTTAAGAAGAACTACTGTATCTTCAACAGGCATAAAAATTTAATATTTAATGTTATCATTAAAAATATTAGAAATTCATTAAAAGTATTACAAATATGTATTAAAAAACTTAAAAGTTATAAAAATTAAAATTATAAAAAATATAAAAATATTAAAAATATTAACAATACTTAAAAATATTAAAAATATTAGAAATATTAAAAATATAAAAATAATAATAATATTAAACATATTAACAATATTAAAATATTATAAATATAAAAATAATAAAAATATTCAAAACATTCAAAATAATAACAATATTCACGATATTAAAAATATAAAAAATATTAAAACTATTAAAAATATCAAATATATTAAACTATTAAGAATATTTAAAATATTAACAATATTAAGAATTTTAATAATCTAACAAATATTCAAAGTATTTAATATTTAAAAATATTTAAAATATAAAAATATTTAAAATATAAAAATATTTAAAATATAAAAATATTAAAAATAATACAAATATTAACAATATAAGGAATTTTAATAACATACCAAATATTCAAAGTATTAAATATTTTAAAATTTAAAAAAATATTAAAAATTTTAAAAATACTGAAAATATTAAAAATAATAACAATTTCAAGAATTTTAAAAATTTTAATAATTAATAATATATCCTCTTTGAGAATCATCTTCAGGAATTACAAATAAAAAAAAAAAAAAACAGAAAAAAAACCTTAAATGAAGTTGAGCGAAAATGTAGACTCTCGTCTTTGTATTAAATTTTAACACAGTGAAATATTGAAATATAAATACATTTTACCAAAACACTTGACCTCGAGCTTGATTTAAAAATAAGGAAATAAAGATAACTAAGAAAGGTCGAATTTAAAGAACAAAACTAAATATATTAAAAATGTTAAAAAAAAATCGAAATATTCAAAATATTCACATTGTTCAAAATATTTAAGATATTAAAATAATTAAAAATATTTAAAACATTCAAAATTTTTAAAATATTCTAAATATTCAAAATATTCAATATATTAAAAATATTTAAAACATTCAAAATTTTTTAAAATATTATAAATATTCAAAATATTCAAAATATTCAATATATTCAATATGTTCACAATATTCAAAATATTCAAAATATTAAATATATTCAAAACATTCAAAATATTCAAATATACAAAATATTTGAAATATTAAAAATATACAACAAAAAAATATATAAAATACTAAAAAAAAATTAAAAATATTAAAAAAATACAAAATATTAAAAAAATTTAAAAATCAAAATATTTAAAATAATAACTATATTCAAGATATTATAAAAAAATAAAAATATATAAAATACCAAAAATATTAAAAAAATATATTATATTAAAATATTAAAAAGTTTAAAATATAAAAGAAAATTTAAAAAGAGTAAAAATATATAAATATAAAAATATTAAAAAAATACAAAATATTAAAAAAAATTAAAAATCAAAATATTTAAAATAATAACTATATTCAAGATATTAAAAAAATTAAAAATGTTAAAAATATATAAAATACCAAAAATATTATCATTTATCATTTTATTTATTTATTTGATTCAGCCCATACAAAAGAATTTAATTCTTATTTAAAGCATAGGGGTTACATTTGTTGCAATTTGAATATAGTTGTACATTTTTTTAAATTTAAATTTAATTTTAGAATTTTAAATTTACATTTAATTAATTTGAGAAGTACTAATTAGGTAGAGATAAAAGTATAAAAAAGTATAAAAATAATTTAGAACATGGAAAAGGTTTAAGATAATATTGGATAAAATAATATAATTTAATGGAAAAAAACAAACAAAAAAGGGAAAAAGAAAAAAAAAGTACGGTTGGTGTGTAAATGTATCAAACATTTTTAAATTATTTATATTGTAATTTATTTATAAAAAAAGGATCACTGAAAAAATTTAAAAATATTGGATTTAAATTGGCTGTCGTTTGAGATTGTTTGAACATTCAAAGGAAGTAAATTCCATAGACGAATTGCACTTATGAAGAAGAATCTTTCGGAAAGTGTTTTGTTATGACTTATCTGTATAATCCGACACCCTCTTGCAGATCTAGCAAAGCGGATGTAGTTGAATAAATATGTTGGTCTTCTGTAATGTATAATTTTGTGCAGACTTATTAGTTTTCTTATGTTCAGTAAATTTTCGAAAGTAACGCCGTACATAGATTTGGCAAGTGTAGAAACATGATCACGTCTAGATAGCCCGAAAACATACCTAGTGATGTTGTTGAATGCCGTATTCAATTTTCTGGACATGTCACTTGTGCAACTGGAAAAAATTTCGCTTGCATAAAGAAGCTTCGGTACTAGGTATGTTTTTGCTAGTAATAGTCTTATACGAACTGGAGTAAATTTTTGACTAATGTAAAGGTTTCTAAGAGCAGAGTTGGTGTTGCCGATAGCTGAGGTTATATGGTCTTTCCAATTTAGCCTATGATTGAAAATAACTCCAAGATATTTAGATTTTGAAACTATGTCTATACGTGTATTTGTGATATTAATAGACAAATTTTCAGGAAAACTAAATGCTTTTCTACTAATTATCATGCATTTTGATTTTAAAGGGTTAATAGTTAACCCATTGGCTTTGGCCCACGTGTCAATGTTTTTGAGGTCATCATTCATATTATTGACACTATTTTCCATGTTCGATTTTGCGGCACTAATATACACCTGCACATCGTCGGCATACATGTGTATATTACAATTAACAACACAAGATGGGAGATCATTAGAGTACATACTGTACAACAAAGGTCCAAGTATGGAACCTTGGGGAACGCCTTTAGATACATTGAGCGAATTTGAGTAATGTCTACCAATGGCTACAAACTGGGATCTTGATGTGAGGTATGAATTCATAAGCTTTATGGAATTAGTAGAAAAATTGAAAAACTTTTTCAATTTTAAGCACATAATATCATGGTCGACACTATCAAAAGCTTTGGAGTGATCAAGAAGTACAAGTATAGATATTTGATTGCTATCCATATTATTTCTTAAATCTTCGGAGACTTTTTGAAGGGCTGTCACACAACTATGGCCAGGTCTAAAACCAGATTGATAAGAGCGAGTTAATAGAAAGATGTTCCTTAATCTGCTTGTTTATAATATATTCAAAAGCTTTTGACAGATAAGGGAGTATGGCTATTGGGCGGTACTGATTTCCACTTTTGGGCAGAGGAATAATTTTTGCCCGTTTCCATATTTTTGGGTATTGAGATTTTAGTATAATAGTGTTGAATATATGAGTAATATGAGGAATTAAAGTGGGAAATATTAACTTGAAAAATTTGGGATCAATACCATCGGGGCCCACAGCATTAGACTTTATGTGGGTTATACTTTCGTAAACATCAAATTGATTAACACAACCAAATTCGAATGATGGAATATCCTCTGGAACATTGACATTTTCATAGTATTCGTAATTGGGACTAGCAGGTGGGATGTTCACAAAATTGTTATTTAATTCATCTGCGTTCAAATTTGAACTGATTGGATTTGTTTTCTTTCCTATTCCAATTTTTCTTATCCCTTGCCAAGTTTGTCGATTATTGACTGCATTTTCAAAATGATTCCCAAAATATAAAGACTTTTTCAATCTAATAAGGCTGTTTACCCTGTTCCTTAAGTGTTTGTACTCGTCATGTAGTTCCGAGATTTTGAATCTTTTCCATCGGGCGTAAACTGAATCTCTCTGCGCCATCAATTGTTTTACCTCGTTATCAAACCACGGGTCATGAGTTTTAAAATTAGGTCGAGTTTTTAATGGAACGTACTTATCGTACAAATGTGTAATATTATGCACTAAAAATTTAAGTTGTTCATCTACATCAATCATGTAAAAAATTTCGTTCCAGTCGATTAGCATGGCATCATCATGTAAAGCAGAGTAATTTATCCTTTTGAAATCACGAAAAGTCAAAACATTTGAAGTAGGTTGATGTTATAAGTAAGAAAGAGAAGATCGTGTTTTGAAAACATAGAAGCGGAAAGCTGGGTATAGAGAAGAATTTTATGTGAACTGCTAACGAAAAAAAGATCAATTAGCGTATTAGTTGTATTAGAGAAATGCGTAGGATTTGAATTATTCACCAGTCTCAACCCGAGCGATTGCATCTCTAGAACTAATGAATTATCTTGGAGAACATTATTGTTAAAATCACCACAAATTATAATGTCACTGTAAATAAGCGTGATATTCTCGTGTTTTTCTAGAAAATGGTCATAATTTGTTCTCCTATTGGGTCGGTAAACTACACCAATTAACAACTTTTCACCATTGAACTTTAATTCGATGAACAAAAATTCCATACTATCGCCAGGACCAGATGTAAGCACAATTTTAGCAGATATACCATTTTTCACGAAGATTGCAACTCCGCCCGCCCGGCTTGCTCTATCTACTCTGTAAAGATGGTACCCATTTAAATCAAATGTTGTGTTCTGAAAATCAGGATGAAACCATGTCTCCGATACACAAATAATGTCAATATTCGAGTCACTAAAAATGAATCGAAAGTTATCAATTTTGTTCTTTAGACTCTGCGCATTAATATGAACAATAGTTAATCCGCTTTTTTGCGCAGCCAGAACACGAACCATATTATGGCAATTGTCTATTGAATTAGTCCTTATATTACTTCTTGAAATCATTGATTGATTGTGTTGTAGGAACAGCATTTAAATCCAATACCTGGTAAGCTAAATACACACCATAATGAACAAGACTACAATAAAGAGATGGAAATATATAAATTACATATAAAAAATTAAATTTTGACAATAAGTTTACATTAAAAGCAAATAACATAAAATAAAACATATAATTAATTACGAAAAAGCGCGTGCAGCTCGTCCAAAGACAGAACTTGCAAAGGTTTATCATCTGGGTTAATTTTGACATACACTAACCCACGACGTGAAAAAACAGACGATAATTTATGTTGGTGTTTGTACTGAAGTGCGTGTTTGAAAATAGCGAAATTTGTCTGCGTAAGGTTCTCATTTATAAAAATATTTTTTTCATTATTATCATATCCAATGTGGCATAATTTAAGATGACTTTTTGTTATATTTTTAAATTGGTTAATGGACCTTAATAAAAAGTTTTTGTCGTAAGGTGACATGAGCTTAAGCATTATAGTCGAATCTGTTTTGCTTTTTCCACCCATACGGAAAATTGATTTGATGGGTAACGGTTGTAAATTTAAAGTTTTACAAAGATTCGAATAAACGTTACAAAGATCCTCATTTTGTAGTTGGGGTATGCCTGTTATGCGCAGGTCTGAAGCGACTAAAGCATTATCCTGCCTGCGAACATTAGACTCCATACCTTCCACTTTGTTTTGTAAGGTTTTAATTTCACCACGCAAAACATTTATCTCGGAACACTGTTCTTCAAGAGCGCCAATGCGCTCAGAAAATTGTTGAAACTCTGATCTAAGAGAATCCGCACTTGAGGCAATCTCCTTCAAAAGCTTTTCCTCGGTCTCAGCAATATTCTTGTTGAATTCTGCAATTATACGCCGTTCGCATTCTTGCATTTCCTCTCTGATCTTTATTGAGAGTGTATCGGACAGAGATAAAGAGAGTTTCTCAAACCTATTATCCAAAGACTGCATGGCGCGAAACGGGGAGTCCACTGACAAACGTTGATGTTTATTTGTGTGCGTGTTACTGCAGTTCAATGCGAGAGAGTCTCTGGAGCGTTTTGTAACTGGTGAGCTCATATTTCTGCTTTATCTCGTATTCGCGTATTCACAATTTGAGAAGATGAGAGAAACTGTTGTTGTTATCTCAGTTCGTATATATGTATGTTTAGGAGATTTGTTTTGTTTATTTTTTTCTCGTTTAATATCGCAATGATTATTTGTTTTGTTTTAAGGGTTTCTTTAGTTTTTGTGACAAAAATTAACTTTCGACACAAGACTGTGTGTTTATATTTTAAACGAATTACACAAAGCACACAGAATAACGTTGGATGCAATTTAAATTTAATTTTAAAACGGGAGGAGAATTTTGCACGTCTGCTTCTCTTGCTTGCTCTTTTTTTTAAAAAATATATTATATTAAAATATTAAAAATTTTAAAATATTAAAGAAAAATTAAAAAGAGTAAAAATATAAAAATTATAAAAAGTATTACTAAATATTCAAAATATTCAAAATATTTAAAATATTAAAAATGTGAAATTTACGAAGATGAGCGACCAAATACCAGCCGTCGAAGGGGGCACGATCAAAGAGCCATCAACAGTTTGATCGGTAAAAATGTCCCCGTCAGAATTATATATATTACCGCCGAACTTTAACAGGCCTTAGAGACACTATTGCAGTGGCTAAAGCCTATCTTTAACGACGGTGTGAAACTGTCATAGCTGTCAATCCCAAAGCCAGGAAAACTATAACACACCAAAGCGAAGGACTACAGTCTCACATCATTCCTTCTGAAAACTTTTGAGATGATCATGTACGTTATCATCAGGAAGTCAATTCAAACCCTAACCGGGGAAAACCATTCTTAAGTGGCATAGAAGAACTAGCATCTTTTCACACCAGCAGAATCTGGAAGGATTGGATCGAAACTCCAAACACCCAATCAACTATAGACTGAAACTACCATAAAGGGAAAGGAACTAGTCACGCAACCAAGCACCACATACGCTGAACGCATCGCATTGCAGGGATACCCAGAAACGTCCAATTGGAAACAATGTGGGTCCCAAAGGACCTAAGTAGTCCTCTCCTCTATGGAAGGTATACCTGCAAGACAACCAACCAACATTAGCAAATATCAAAATATTAAATAAAAACCCAACTAAAAATACTACATACACTGCAAATACAAAACATATCCTTCATAAGTCCTATACGCATTTGTATTTACATTGTACCTACACGCCGTTCACGCCTCAATCAAATCAAATCAAATCACATGAAGTTTAACGCTTCAGTTATTTGTTTATTTCAGGGTATTACTTAAGTTCCAAGACTGTGCTTTTTATCGTATTACAATCATTACCGTAATGGTATCCTAAGGTGATAAATAAATTTCATTGATTATCCTTCTTCGCCTGACCACGCTACATGGTTGTCATGATGGTAAATATGCGATAATAGAATTATTTCCCTTTAGCCCTTGTACACAGACATTAATCTAAATGACTGTTAACATTGCATAGATTGATTCAGTTGTAGTTGTTGTGATTGATAGAAAAAAAAAGTCGCTACATATGACTAAATGATTTTGGTATTAGTTGTGGTCTACTATGGATTCTACGGAGGGGCTAAAGAGAATATTACAATTTTTTTGCAGAGTAGGAATTGTGAAATATTTTAGTTGTTGTTGCAGAATAAAATGAAAAGTCGTTTTAAATTTTTTGCTATAGACAAAATTTTAGGATATGTAAAAGTATATCAATGCCTTCCGAGGTCTTTTTCTGCTATTCATAGATAAGTGAAAGTATATTCAAAGATGATCGGTTATTGTTCCCTAGCCGATGATAGCTTGTGTAAGGTTTTGTGGTACAATTAATGGGAGATAGGTGTCATCATGCTGATATGCTTTTTTTTATTCATAGAGAATAATTTTCGTATGATATTGTAGTACAATTAATGAACGATAGGTGTCTCTGCAGTAATTAGCTTTTCAATGCATTTACTCTAAAAATATCCCATGAGCACAAGATAATTTTTCTAATGGATAATTCATATGGATAACTTATATTGATAAAAGTTAGTTGGTTGTTTTGCAAGACAATAATAAAAAACTTAATTTCCCTTTACACCCAATGAATGAGGTATGGGATAGCTTTTCGCGTTGTTGTGAATTAACACGCTTTCTGTTTTTGGATTCACAACTAACGGCAGCTACTTGTATCGACGAATGCGAACGTCACTGTTTGTGAAGCTCTTACTAGACCTGCCGATTGACTCGTCACTTTTACTGTGAAGTTGCTGTCGACAACATTCTAAGGGGAGCCGACAATGAAAGAATTTTTTTTTTTTTTTTTTAAGATGACTGGAGCCAGGAGTTGAACCTATGATCTCCCGCATGGTAGTCGCGTGTTCTAACCACTATGACACGGCCGGTCCCAGATAATAATAATAATAATACCATCGCTTTTTGCCTACCCGATATCTTTTATAGTAATTGAATTGAAAATACTATAACTTAAGCGACACCTATCGCTTTTTAATTGTACTACAATACCACACAGAAGTTATCCTCTGTGAATTTAACCCTTATCCTGTATTAATGGGTCAAAATTGCCCAAACCGTTTTTGAGTTCTTATAACTTTGGACATTCTGAAAACTGATTCGTGAAATTTTCTGACAATTATTTTTTTGGACTAAATTTGGTCTTAAAAGATCAATAAAGTTAAATACACTTTTTGGATGTGCCCTACGAACAAAGTTACGGATACTGCATTTATGGGTCAATATTGCCCAATACAAATTTAAACGAAATTTTTAACTATGTTTGACTTTTATTGCGATTTAGGCATATCTAAGTCAAATATAGTACCTGTGAATTTCTTCGACAGTTATTATATCCATTCAGCTTTCAAGAAAACTGGATTCTGGTAGACGAAATTTCAACAAAAGCATATTTGCGCGTTCTTCTCATAGCTCGTATGTATTTCGATCTCGTGGTGTGGCTAGTAAGTTGTGAGATGATAAGAAGGGCAGGCCAATATCGTAGGCAATGATTTCAGAATGTACTCCGAGTTCTCCTTTCGATAACAAGTCAGACAGAAATTTAGACAAGCGCGAGATAAACTAGTTCTTATAAATGACTTTTGGCATCGCTGGGAAGGACATTTTAGAATAATGTGTTATTCCTGGCGAAAGTACGAACGTAGGTGAACAATTAGTTACAAACCGTGGACGTAGTCCTTTCATGGAATATATTCCCTCTAAACCCGGCAAATATGGGATAAGAATCCGGGCTCTATGTGACGTTCAGATAAATTATACATGGTTGTTGCAAGCAAAAACATACAAATAACACTGTAAACTGAAAGCCGGAACAAGATATTTGTATTGTTTTGGATTTAGTTAAAGATTTGAAATGTCGAAAAGTTATATGCAAAAATTTGCTTACATCCTAAGGATTTCGAAATTAACTACTTAAACGAAACCTTACTATGGCTCTCCAGTTCGAAAAAAATAAAACGTACCTTCTGCAAATAAAATTGGACATGAAAAATATACCAGAAAACTTATTTCAATTCTTCTCGATAAAGAAAATAAGAGCACTATTTTCGCATTTATCTCGTACACAAGCAAAATAGGTTTTTCATTTTAGTAAGCACATTATATCATACGCCATGACACGAAGTCAGGAATTGATATATTAGTTGGCCAGAAATTGCAGTTGCAGGCGCAGATCTAATCGATGGCTCTCAACCCTATTCCACAACATGTTGGACATTGCAAAATATAACGCTTATTATTTATTTACTTCAATAAATCAAGACTGGAATAAGAAAAATAATTTCTGGCGTCTTATATTATTGAAAGAATTAGGCAGGCCTCTTGTTCAACGGGAAATGTGTCGTCAATATAATATTTCTTCTAGCAATTCAGCTAAAGCAATCGTACGCAGTTAAAATCCAGCTGCAACAAGTGAACTTCAAAAGACAAACCTTACAAGCGACCATCGCTATATATATCCCAAATGTTCAAAAAGTACAAAATACTGAGAAAATGTTCCAAATGTGCAAAGTTTGTGCGTAAAAATCATTGTAATGGAATAATTTCTTTTAAATACGGTCGAACTATTTCAAAAAATTTAAATATTCAAATAAATATGTATTGGGCAAAATTGACCCATCAATACAGTATACGTAATTTTTTTTAAGTACAGGATAAGGGTTAAAATCATATTAAAATGACGACACCTAAAGTTCATTAAATTTACTCTTATATAAGACAGAAACTATCATAGTCCAGTGAACAACAGGCTAAGGTTTTTTTGTTTGGTATTGTTGCTATATTAATGCTCATAACTGTGAGAACCTTATCACAACTTTGTTAAGTTGACCGACAAATTTTTCTTTTACGCTGACAATTTCACTATTACTCGTGTCATTTTAACAGGTTATTCGTTCAACGGCGTCGTCGCTATTTCTACATATAAACAATTTGTTAGTGAATTGTAGGCGCTGATGCAACAATACAAAAGTTGCATCATACGCTAACAACACAACACAACAGCTTACGGTAAATGGGCAATTCTTTTATCACATAAAAGAATTTGGTCTAAAGCTGATGACAAATATCGAAATGTAAGTTTGTCGTAACAGAATTTGCTTTGCTACAGTCTGCTACATTAATCTAGGGCTAGGGTGGTGTGATAATTTAAGGCATGTCAGACATCTAAGTTTCTGCCGATGTGGTGTTCTTTATTCAAAAAGCTATATTTTGTTGAACCTGAAATATATTCGAGTGAATACTTAGATATTATACAAGTTATAAATAGGATGGATTTACACTATGCGACTAATAAACAAAAATCAGCATCTGTAGTACCACTTTATTTTCTTGATGCATTACACAATACAACAATTTGCAGCTCATTGATTTGGGACTCAATTCTGGGAACTGCATGTGAAAGTAGCCCCATTAAGAAGAAGTTCTGCATCATTCTTTTTGTCAAGTTACATGCCATAATAATTTAATATCGATTTGAAGTTCGTAAGTATCGTATAGGGGAATTTGTCACGTTTTAGGCTCTTTTGTATGACATAACTCGAGAACCACCATTCCAATTTAGTTGATAAAAATATTTAATTTATAAAAATATTTAAAATATTTAATATATAAAAATGTGAAAATTACGAAGTTGAGCGACCAAATACCAGCCGTTGAAGGAGGCACGATCAAAGAGCCATCAACAGTTTGATCGGTGTAAATGTTCCCGTTGGAATTATATATAGCCTCCGAACTTTCACAGTGGCTAAAGCCTATTTTTAACGACTGTGTGAAACTGTCATAGCTGTCAATCAAATAGAGAATGGCTAAGGTGATATTTATCCCAAAGGCAGGAAAACTATTACAAACCAAAGCGAAGGACTTCAGTCTCACATCATTCCTGCTTAAAACTCTTGAGATGATCATTTACGTTATCACCAGGAAGTCAATTCAAACCCCAACCAGGGAAAACTTTCGTAAGTGGCATAGAAGAACTACCATCTTTTCACACCAGCAGAATCTGGACGGATTGGATCAAAATTCCAAACTCTGAATAAACTATAGACTGAATCTACTATACCGGGAAAGGAACTAGTCACGCAACCAAGTACCACATACTCTGAACACGTAGCATTGAAAGGATGCCCAGTAAAACGCCCAATAGGTGACACAATGGGTCCATAAGGACCTAAGTAATCCTTTGCTCTACGGTATGCCTGCAAGCCAACCAACCAACATTAGCAAATATCAAAATATTAAATAAAAATAAATTATTATGGCATGTAACTTGACAAAACGAATGATGCAGAACTTTTTCTTTTTGGGGCTACTTTTACGTGCAGTTCTCAGAATTGAGTCTCAAAATCATGAGTTATACTGTGTTATTAATGCAGCTAATTTCACAAAACGAATGATGCAGAAATTCTTATTTTTAGGGCTACTTTCACGAGCATTACACAAAATTGAGTCCCAAAATCATATGTTGTACTGTATTATGGTCTTCCGATAACAAAAATAGTTAAAATTATGTTTTCTATGGTAAAATTTATTTTATATGACTAAGGTGGAAATTGATCTATGGATCTCTCTAATCATCATACTTTCGTTAGCTCTTCACCCTCGTTTTTAATTTACATAAGTGTTGTCGCATACGGTATTATAGATAACATTAATCATGACATTTGTATCACAGTATGCGCATATCATCGTATAGCTTTGATTCATTAACAATATTAATGACATTCGTCGAAACAGATATCGGTTTCCGACATATGCACCCAACAACAACAAAATGTACATAGTTTTCCTTGTTGGCTCTGTGTGTGTGTGTGTGTGTGTGTGTGTGTGTGTGTGTGTGTGGGAAAATAAAGCGAATTCTAAATAAATAATCTTCTTATGGTCGAAATAGATATTACGCAAAGTTAATTATATCAATTTATCAAAGTGCATAAGTTTTTAGAATACAGTCTCATACATACACAAGATATTTTATTATGACATTAGCAGATTGAGATATTTGATACTACATGCGTAATATCATGTTACCCACAGTCATTATTGTTTTCACTTAAATATCGCCGGAGAATCACAACATGTTAGGAGTAAACTTATTCATATAAATATTTAAGGGCAAATGGGTTTTTCTTTTTGTTGTTAACTATAATATAGTGGCAGCCATATACCAAAAGATGCAATAAATACATTAACTATAAGTTATTTTGTGTTCCTCTCAAATCATGATTTATATGCCAACAAAACTAGGTACACCAAGAGTTTTTAATGTATATTCCTTGCCAATGCATTAGTGCAACAACAGCAAATTGTTTTTCTGTGGGCGTTAGTTGTAAAGGCCGGCCAAGTGTAAGTGCGAACAATCAAATGGCTCGGCCATATTGTTTGTCGTGATATCTCGCTGCTGTCCGGCATAGCAACAAACTTGTGTTTGGCTTTTGTTGTGTTACACACACTCTAACTATGCCATAACATCTGCCTGTGGGTCATTGTAGTTGGCTCTTAAAAAAAAATAGTGTTTGTTTTCTAAACGCACTTTGAGAGCTATTTCTGAGGCCAAAGACGCGTGCGACATTTCTTATTTAGTTTGCCGTAAATAATAGCAGATAATATTTTTTCCTAAATTATAATTGTATTTACAAAAAACAAAATTTGTTGCAATGTTCGGGTAGCCATTGCAATATTTACTACTATTGTATTGACTGCGTATGATTAATATTAATTTTAAGTATATATATATATATATTACAGTTAATTTGGAGTGTAATGGGGCGTATGATTAATACTATATGGACAATCAACACAGTTTCTGTAGAACTTTTGGTGCATAAAGCTAACATTCACAGTCAAATCAAACCGTAAACTTGGTTGAGAATTGACTGAGTTCACTATGAGCTTATAATTGAGAAAAGGTCCGAAAAATCGATTTTTGACCCAAAGTAAAAATTTTTTGGGTGTTATTGTGCATCAGTTTGTCACAAAGGGGTCTGAAGATAAACTCGTCATGGAGTTCGAAACGCGTCATCCTAGAGCGCGACACACTGAATTTGACCAAAATTATCAAACAATAAAAACACTTTTCTGATCGTTAGCCGAATTTGATGTATCATTTGATACACTAACGTAAAAAAGGTGTTAGGAAACTTTAGACTACAGACTACTCGACCAGACCTACAACATACACTGGGTCACCCTCTAAATTCCAAATGACTGTAACACCATGTACATTGTTTGTTTGTCTAAACGATTAAACCCATTTTAATGAAATTTAGTAGAAATATGGCCTGTGTTATGTTGATGGGCGTGGCACAACTTTTTTGAAGCTAGAGAGACAAAATTTGGTACACAGATGGAACTTACTAATTTTCGGTCAGTGGGTGGATGGATCGTGGCAAAACTGTATTTTAGCCCTACAGAAATTAAATTTGGTACAATTTTAGTTAAAATTTGCAAACGCAATTTTTATTTTTGCATAGTGGGAGGAGTTGGCGTGGCCTAAGTGTTTTTTTTTAATCCTAGAGAGATACAATTTGTTACTTAAATAGTACTCGGCACTACATTTACAAATTTTCAGATGAAATTTTTAATTGGAATCAGAGTACTGACAAAATTTGTATTTCAAATAGTAAGCGGAGGTGATGTGGCAAATATGTCTTAAAGACCTAGGGAGATACTATATGATATGTATGTATGTATGATATGTATGTACAATAACAAATTTGCAGATGACATTTTGAATTTGGATTAGTGGGCGGAGGGGCGTGGCAAAACACTTTTTAAGCCCTTGAGAGATCAAATTTGATATATAGATGGTACTCGGTACTACAATTACAAATTTGCAGATGAAATTTGAAATCTGGATCAGTGAGAGGAGTGGGCGTGGCTTTTCCAAACTATAATTGAGTTCTAGAGATATTAAAAATTTGATATGTAGATAATACTCGGCACTACATTTACAAATTTGCAGATGAGATTTTCAATTCGGGTCTGTATACTGACAAAATTTGTATTTCGAATAGAAGGTGGAGGGGGTGTGTCAAAAATTTATTTAAGCCCTAGGGAAGTAAAATTTGGTACTCAGATAGTACTCGGCGGTAGAATTACAAATTTATACACGAAATTTTTAATTTGGATCGGTGGGAGGAGTGGGCGTGCCCAAACTATATTTAAGCCCTAGAGAGATACAATTTAATACCTAGATAGAACTCGGCACTATTGAAATTTGCAATTTGCATCAGTGGGCGGAGTGGCATTCCCAAACTGTATTTTAGTTCTAGATATAATTTGATATAAATATGGTACTCGGCGATAGAATTACAAATTTATAGACGAAATTTTTTTTATTAGGGTCGGTGGGCATAGGGCGTCCCCAAACTGCATTTAAGCTCTAGAGTGATAAAATTTAATACCTAGTTAGTACTCGGCACTATAACTACAAAATTTCAGATGAAATTTCCCAAATTGTTTTTTAGTTCTAGAGAGATAAAATTTGGTATGTCGGAAGTACTCGGCACTACATTTAGAAATTTGCAGACAAAATTTTTATTTTCAATAAATGAGCAGAGTGGGCATAGAAAAATTCTATTAAAGCCCCAGAAAGATACAATTTCAAGTGTAGATAATACACTGCACTGGAATTACGAATTTGCAGACGAAATTTTTATTTTCAATAAGTGGGCGGAGTGGGCGTGGCAAAACTTAATTTAAGTCCCAAAGAGATACAATTAAATATGTAAATAGCACTCGGCTCTAGAATTAAGAATTTGCAGACTACATTTTTATTTTCAATAATTGGGCGGCTTTCCCATGGGCATGGCAAAACTGTATTAACCCTTTAATAACGAGAGTGAAATAATGGGAATTTTTCAAAGATTTTGTCAGTACTACATATAAATAAGTTAAAAAAACAATTTTACATAAAAAAGTAAGACGAAAAATTTCAGAAAAATATCCATTTTTACTGGTGTTATGACGACTGTGACCATATGGTAACAGCTTAAAAACAGGTAAATAAAAAGAACCAAGTACAAAATAGTTCACGCAATATGTTTTTATGATATTTGACATCCTTCCCAATTAAAAAAAACTAAAAGTCTTTAGTATATCAGTCTTTAAATAACCAAAAAATATACTTAATATGGAGTGACTTTTTATATCCCTTCATATTGCTGTTTTGCGCACATATGAAAAACACCTATTTTAAATAATCCCCCACGCTCGCTTCTGAAGTCTGATCGCATAGCGGTAAATCAAGAATGAAAGATCAAAGCATGCTTTGATGAAATTAAAAAAGAAATTTCTTGACATATATTCTTATGTTTTTTTTATTGCATGCAATATCTAACGCTGTCAACGTTACCATATGGTAACAGTCGTCACTAATGGGTTAAGGCCCTAGAGAGATAAAATTTGGTAAAAAGACTATAGTGGGTCAATTTTTTTCTTTAACAGGCGGTTATCAAAATCGTTATCTACGATGAATTCCAAGGAAATTTACCCTAGAAGCCATGGGTATAACATCAAAATCGAGCCCCCGGTTTTTAACGAGGAACTTTTTGTATTTCATACTAGATTTGCGATAGAGTTGTATGGAAATCCATAGTACTCACAATTTTTAGTGATTAGGGAAAAAATTCATGAGCCAACAAATGGGGGAGGTGGGGTGGTTTCAAATGGCGGCGCATCGTGGTCAAATGTAGTGGGAAATCGAAAAAAAATCCACAACAAGCCTCGTAAATGCCGTGGAACCGCCCCTAGAGGTTTTAAGTGTGTGACCAACCCCCAGTCATTTTGTCCTCCGAAGATTTTTCCCAAACATACCTACCCCCCTCCCCCTCCATATTCACTTCCTAAGCAGGCTCCAATACAAAAATCCATACAATTTGTTTTCACTATTCTAATTGCCCTTATGGTGTCCCTAGAGGAGTTTAATGTATAACCTACCCCCAATATGTTTGCAACCCAAGCAGTTTCTCAGAACATATCTACACTCTATGTTTAACCCTTTACATTGTCCCCAAACAATTTATTTTATTTCATTTATTTTTTTATGAAATCAGCTCCTGCTGCTCACATGGTGCTTTCTAGATGGGTAACATGTACGACCGACCCCCACTAGTATTTCCCTCCTAATACTTTCGACGGACATACCTACCCCCTTTCTACACTCGCTAAGGGGGTCCCATACAAAATGGACTTAAAACGACCAAAACAAAAAAAATCTCCACTAAATAATATTTCCGTTAAAAATTTTAGTTTTTATTGACGACAATTTATTTTTCAAGAATTTTTAGGAAATTTTTGTATGAGAGCCCCCTTAGATTGAGAAGATAGGGGGTACAGGGGGAAGCTATGATAGAAAAAAATATAAAAAGGGAAATACTAGTTGGGGTCGGTCATGTAGGTGACAGCATGGGAGCAGATAGAGGGTAAATATGTTCCGAGAAACTGTTGGATCGTATACATATTTCATGCCTCTAGGGGCATGTATCAATCAGTTCTAGCGGTGGGAGCAAATATTTTAAAAATGTGACTTTTGTATGGGAACCTCCTTAGGGGTTAATTTTCTTTGCGTTGACACAAAGATTTCTCCATTATCCCACAACCTATCGATATTATGCAATAATTATTTAATTAATATTGCTGGATATACAACATAATTATGCCCTTGATTTATAGTCCTAAATTTCATTTTAATATCATGAAGATATGGTATAAATTCCTATTTTTCTATTACCCTTGAATTTACAAATATTAATTGATGATGATTTTAATCGATTTTAAGGATTTCATACCACAATGGACCTACTGACCGACCGACCACAACAGTTCGTAGTATAATCAAGAAATTCACAACATTTCAAACTCTTCCAGATTATTTGGCATTTTTCAACTAGAAATTGATTTCAATTAGTGCAGCCGAATGTCAATATAAATTAATGTCAATTAAATTCGTATACACGCACACACATGGACTCCATTTTAAGTAAAGGCCCAGCATAAGCGATTATATGTATGTATGTGTAAATCAACTAACTGTTGTTTGGTCGACGAATGTAATATAGTGAACTATAGTAAGGCAGTCAAATATTTGAAGTTATGCAAAAGACCAAAAGAGAGAGAGGAAGCTTAAGTATATGTTGTCCCTTAATGATGTTAGTTGATGCAAAGGAAGGGTTAGCTGGAGAGAGAGAGGGGGGGGAGGGTGTACAAAGCAAAGCAGAGAAGGAGTGGATATTTGTTGCTCTACTGTACTGTTGATTCATGCGTAACAGCGTTTCTTGTATTATGAGTGAAAGTCTAATTTGTGTCCATTTCAAAGGATTCTAACAATTTTTGAAAGCATTAAGGAAATAACAAATTGTCTAACATTTAGTGGACCTCATACATAAACATATTTATTATGTAGATACATACATATTTTACTTATGAAAAGATTTGCCAGCTAATGAGGGTATGTTGAAATATAGAGAGTGAGGTGTGAACACTAGTTTTCACAGCTTTTGGAAAATGTAAGGAAAACAGTGGAGGACACGAATTTAACATCATGGATGGATAAGTTTAATAGTGATATCATAATAATAATTATGTCAATCATTGTTTGTATATATCTGATAACATATCGTTTAAGTTAATATTGGGTCATATGACAATACAATTAAATTTCAGTATAAGAACAGCTTCAAAGATATGAAGACCATAAAGCGTATGAGAAATTACATTTGCTCTAGTCATATTGTTCATTCACCATATATGTCAATTAATTTATACGTATGAATAATACTAATACAGTTTAGAGATGCTTTACTACAGAGAAATACGGAATTTCCCAAAAAAACTGAATTTAGGCAAAAAAAAAACAACACAATGAAGACAGACAAAGATTTAAGTACTAGAAGAACAAAATTTTGTTAGCGATTTAGGGTGATTTCCTTTGCAACTAGAAAATTTAGACCGAAAGACAACATTCTGTCATAATTGAGAAAATTATTGCAGCTTCAACGCACAGGGCGGCTGATTACTGTGTCTAATCGATTCGACGCCTTCTGAACATCTGATCACTTGTATGATACAACTTGACGAAGAATCTTGGTTTGGACTTAAAGCCGCCGGACTTGAATCCATCATTTTATTTCAGTCAATGCGCTATGCTCAACGAAGAAATCCTTTTTTCGCCACGCATTTTGATGACCCAAGTCTTTCATCCTCGAGAAGCTTTTACCAAACAGTTGTTGTCTGCATCATCGAGTAGACTGTTGATGTAACAAATTTATGGCTATAACTAGGTTAGTTTAGGTTGTGGACAAGTGTAATCTGTTAAAAATCAGATCACACTACACATCGAGATCAGCTGATCCATTTGATTGTTCATTAAAAAAATTAGAAAGAGAAGGGGAGGAGCAAGAAGGGGATATAAGAGGGTTATAGAGACTAGAGAAAATCGTGGTAACATTAAACGTCATCTTGACCCAGTTAGCCATGGAAGGCACCGCATGAAACAAATTAAATTTCCTACTCGGACTAAGAAGAAATACTCTAGGTCTTCTATATAACATCGCTATATAACTTTTCCCTAAGCACAAAGCTACATAGAATATGTTCCATATTCTAGGACTCCTCCTCGTCCTTACAGACACGGCAGTAGTACGGTATGGATTTATCCCATTTGACTGATATTGCAATATCCTGTTAGAAATCAATTTCATATCACTCTTGCACAGGCCAACCATGTACACCGATGGGGATCCGCTGTATTTGGGCCACAGCGATCAAGCAGTTATACAATCGGTTCTGGATATCTAACATCTGCTGGCTGTTTTCCACATCCAATCCTCCACTAAGCCAAAAATGTAACAAATGGTAGAGTGAACAAAGAGTCCAGATCAGGCACAGTATACCTACTGCTGCGAATACGTCTGTTGATTCACTACCAGGAATTTCGCAATGTCCTGGGACCCAATGGAGGCTGACATCCAGAGGCTTTACTCCATCTAACTTTTCCTTACAGTTTCTCGTCAACTTCCATTTACACAATGTAGAATTGATCGCATTTATTGCGTCCAGGCTATCCACACAGATGGTTATCTGTCTGCTAGTATCAATTCCACATTCGCGGCTTTCTGAATGACCAAAAGTACATTGGCTCGCGAGCCAAGAGCCCAAATAAAGAGCTGGCTCGCGAGCTAAGAGCTACAAAATTTTAAATGAGCTCTTGGCTCGCGAGCTGGGAGCCACAAATTTCAAACGAGCTCTCGGCTCGCGAACCAAGAGCCCAAATAAAGAGCCGGCTCGCGAGCTAAGAGCCAAGAGCCCAAAAGAGCTGGCTCGCGAGCTAAGAGCCAAGAGCCCAAAAAGAGCCAGCTCGCGAGCCAGGAGCCAAGAGCTCAAAAAAGAGCCAGCTCGAAAGCCCATTTGAAATTTTGTGGCGAAAAGTACATTAAAAGTACTTTTTGGTACAAAAGTGTACTCGGGTACAAAAAAAGTACTTTGTGTCAAAAAGTACGTTAAAAGTACTTTTGGTACAAAAAAGTACTTTGTGCTGAAAAGTACAAAAAAAGTACTTTGTGTCAAAAAGTACGTTAAAAGTACTTTTGGTACAAAAAAGTACTCTGGTACAAAAAAAAGGACTTTGTGCCGAAAAGTACATTAAAAGTACTTTTGGCACAAAAAAGTACTCTGGTACAAAAAAAAGTACATTAAAAGCACTTTTTGGTACACAAAAAAAGTACTTTCAGGCGACTTTATGAACGTAAAAGTACTTTTGGTACAAAAAAGTACTTTGTGCTGAAAAGTACAAAAAAAGTACTTTGTGTCAAAAAGTACGTTAAAAGTACTTTTGGTACAAAAAAGTACTCTGGTACAAAAAACAGTACTTTGTGCCCAAAAGTACATTAAAAGTACTTTTTGGTATAAAATAGTACTCTGGTACAAAAAAGTACTTTGTGCCAAAAAGTACATTAAAAGTTCTTTTGGTACAAAAAAGTACTTTGGTGCAAAAAAAGTACTTTGTGCAACAGAAAATTTTTTTTGGGCTAATGAAATTACTTTTTGGCGTAAAAAAGTACTTTTGGTACATAACTTTGGTACTTTGCTCAAGAGCCAAGAGCTCGCTGGCTTTTGGCTCCTGGCTCGCGAGCCAGCTCTTTTTGGGCTCTTGGCTCTTGGCTCGCGAGCTGGCTCTTTTTGGGCTCTTGGCTCCTGGCTCGCGAGCCAGCTCCTTTTGGGCTCTTGGCTCTTAGCTCGCGAGCTGGCTCTTTTTGGGCTCTTGGCTCCTGGCTCGCGAGCCAGCTCTTTATTTGGGCTCTTGACTCTTAGCTCGCGAGCCAGCTCTTTATTTGGGCTCTTGGCTCGCGAGCCAAGGATACACCCTCAGACCACAGGTCTTGGCCCACATCGTCCTCATATGCCATAATATTGGTACCATACTCATTTAACCATTTTTTAACCTTTGCTCGGTATTCCTTGGCCAAATTGGCTGTTGATCAAGTACAACACCGAGGTACCCATTCAGTTTCAGTGGCCTGATGTCCTTAAGTTTAGATCTGCATGTACAGAGAACCAATTAAGTTTTTTGAGGTTTCACCCCCATACCACAGGTCCTGGCCTATCGTAGCAGCTTTCTAAGGGCATCTTGGATAAGATAACACATCGTTGCGGAAATTTCCCATCTATCATGATGACCACATCGCCCGCATATGCCACAATTTTCGTACCATCATCATTTAACCACTTTTTTAGTTTTTCTCGATATTCCTTGACCAATTCTGACACCACCTAGGTACCTGATATCCTTTACCTTATACCTACGTGTGAAGAGAGCCAATTCCGTTTCCTGAGGGTTCAAACCCAGACCACTGGCCCTAGCCTATCGTAGCAGCTTTCCAAGGGCATCTTGGATAAGGTCACACATCGTTGGTATACATTTCCCACCTATCATAATGATCACATCGCCCGCATATCCCACAATGTTCGTACCATCCTCATTGAACCACTTTTTAACCTTTCCTCGTTATTCCTTAATCAAATAAGTTTCGGATCAAGGACACCACCTGGGTACTCATTCCGTTTTGGTGGCGTGATGTCCTTTATTCCTTTATTTTAGATCTACGTGTTAAGAGAACCAATTCCGTTTGCACCTAGGAACCCAACAATTCTGTTTTCCAAAGCTTTCTCTCCAGACCACAGGACCTGGCGCCTTCGTAGCAGCTATCCAAGGGCAGTTTAGATAAGGTCACACATCGTTGGTAGACATTTCCCATCTATCTTGATGACCACATCGTTCGTACCACAATTTTCGTACCATCCCCATTTAACCTCTTATTAACATTTTCTCGATATTCCTTGACCATCTGATCAAGAACAACACCTAGGTACCCATTCAGTTTTTAGGTCCTACCACCAAATCAGACATCCATATGTAATAATTGCCGTAAAGACTGCCGCAGTGTATAGCCACATTATGATTTTCGGGCTGAGTCCCCAACTTTTAGCTACAGAGTTCTAGCACATATAAAGGCTATTGACATCCCTTTTGAACCTTTTCTCAATTTTCTTTGACCAATTTAGTTTCTGATCAAGGACAACACCGAGTTACTTGACCTCCGTTGAAAGTTTCAGTTCCACGCCATTCATCTACGGTGGCCAGAAGTCCTTTATTTTATATCTAGGTGACAAGTTGTTTGAAAAAGATTGTTTGGGTAAGGTCACACATCGTTGGTAGAAATTTCCCACCTATAATGATGATCACATCGTCCGCACATGCCACAAGTGTCGTACTATCACCATGGCACGATTTAAGTACTTCGAATATCACAAGGACCCAAAGAAGAGGGGACAGGACTCCTCCTGCGGTGTTCCTTTAGTAGCTATCTTTATCACGCAGCTTTCACCACGTGCTGAGTAGACTTCACGGTTTCCCAACATACAATCCACCCAATTCACCTGCGGATGTGATAATGTTCTCCAAGCCACAAACGGCAATGTAAACTCATCTCAATCTGCTTTTATCCATGTCTGCCCCAATACCGCTATTGAATAAAAAATTTTCTTTTCAATAATTATTAATAGAAATTTTTATAATGCAAAACCACATAACATTTTCATATCTCTTTCATGGAATGCAAAGCAAAAATTTTTTTTTGATATCACTCATACGTCAATAAATCGATATCACTCATACTTCAATGGCTTCTATCGAAAAACCTTTGTCTTGCATTATATTTTTAAGCTCATTATTTTCATTTGCATACACTCATAACCACGTTACTGTAGAGATATTTGCACAACATCTTAAGATACTCACACATGGTCTTTAAATACTTATAAGTCAAATCACACCCTTATATGTTTAGGAAACTGTGCAGGTTTTGTTCAACAAGGGAGAGTTTGGAAATTTGTTTAACATCTTAAATGCTAAATTAATATTTTCACAACTTACTGTTACAGGGACACTATGCCCCCTTACAAATCGGCAGGGAGAAATAGGCGATATATCATACTCATATATATTTTGCATATCTTCCATACACAACCCATATCCTTTCTATACTTCAGTTATTATTACACAACCCTCATGCTCACAGCACAACAAACAAAAAATATACAAGCATCCACTGGCAAATATAAGTATTTTACAAATGTAACTGTATATTTACATATACCTAAAACTACTTAGCACAACAGGCATAGAGGCGGAGCAGCATCGGTGCCTGCTACTCTACACAGCTATACCATGATGAAGGGTAGATGAAATATTATACCATTACTTTTGGACATTAAACGAAAATGGCAAACAATTTATTAACATTTGCTGCAGCTAGTGAGTGAGGGGAGTATTCCCCGGAAAATATCTTGAGTTTTACATAATGAGATGAGAGAGCCGCCTGAGTGCGGAGTTACATCGATAGATAGACCGATATAACTAATATTCAACATGTTGTTGTACGACGTTATTATGATATCTGAATCTATTTCCGTTCATAATTGTTTGTGTTATATTAATATTAATTTGTAGCGAATGGTTGTAAGTAATTTGTTGGGAAATCTTGTTTAGTTTACTGTGTTCAAATTATTCAGACGAAACAAATTTGAAAAATGATCGCAAAGAATTAGAGAATGAATTCAAGGAGTCAAATGAGCATTAGGGCAAAGTTCGTGTAACAGCACAAAGGAGTATAGGTTAAACTATTAGTAAAATTGGTTTCTTTACCTTATTAAAAATCCGACAGAATTTATTAAGTATTTACTGTAGTAATTTTGTTTCAGAAAAAATATTAGAGCGAAGTGAAAAAAGTGAAAGATAATGAGTTATTAACGATACAGTTTTAAATGGTATTATAGAATTTGGAAATACATGTCAGGGTTTAAAAAAAAAGAGCCCAGCCTTATTCTTGTAAGACCACTTATACTTATGAGTCGAGAAAATATTAAATCTAACTATCATTTAATGAAATCTAGAATCAATTGAGTATCCGTTATAGGGATTTATCTCCTAGAAACCAGTGGCATGTGTAACTCATGACGGATGCGTATGATTACTATATAATGAATTAATATTACTTATACGCATAAATAGTACTACATAACAAATACAAGTTCTAAAATCAAACCACATGGCGATTTCAATGAAAATATAGGTTACATTTTGTTTAAAGTCTGTATTTGTTTTGGAAAAACTTTTAATGATTGAGTACACATTTTAAGAATTTTTCATCTAGAAACCAGTGGCAGGTGTAAGTTATGACGAGTGCGTATGATTACTATATAATAAATTAATATTACTTATACGTCAACAATATATAACACATACAAACTCTAAAAAATACCACATGTCGATTTCGATTAAAATAGAATAACATTTTGTTTTTAGTGCCTGGAAAGACCCATATGTATATCCATATAGAAGTGGGAAAATATTGTCATTACTGGTTTCTATTCGAAAATGTTAACACACACCAAAAATTGAAGAGAAATTTTCCCTAAAATTAATAAATTATTTCCCAGCTAAACAAAAAAGACCTCTCAGTAAAAATAACAGAACTTCTCATCCAAAAGTACTTCGAATTTTGGTGCATCTCTACTTACTTACTAATTTTCCTTCTACACCCCATTAATGACAACATTCGAGGGGAGCCGACAATGAAAGAATTTGTTTTTCTTTTTAAGATGACTGGAATCAGGAGTTGAACCTGCGATCTCCCACATGGTAGTCGATCCTATCCGGCCGGGTGCATCTCCAGTGATTTTAATATTGACATGCCATAGGAAGGAAGTGATTAATTTTTGTATATTCCTTCCTTAAATTTTTTCCTACAAAAAAATTATTTTATTCAGAAATGCCTTTTATGTAGTTTTGGCATTAAATCAAGTCATATTTCAAGTCATTTAAAAACATGTTTTGAACCGATAATAGCATAACTGGCCATCTATCTAAAAACAGTTAATTAGGTTTTAATCCAGAAATGAAACTTTTTAATAACTTGTGAACATGTGTAATCTGGTAAATACCAGACCATACTACATACTCATCTATTATGACAACCCATTAAAAAAGGAGAAAGGCGAAAGATAGAGATAATAGAGCAAAACCCCCAAGCGTTACAGTGGCCCAGGTAGCCGTGGACGGCATGGCATAAAACCTATTAAATTTCCTACTGCGGCTGAGGAGAGAGATTGTAAGTACTCTATAACACTTTCTTAAGTATCTAAGCCTCCTTAGGAATAGAGCGGTACAGATAGAAAGAAGGTGTTCCATCATCTTCGACTCCTTCTCGTTCTCACACACACGGCAGTAGTCCAGTATGGATCTATACCATTTGCCTGTCAGGTGCATTATATTGCAATGACCTGGCAGAATTCCACAGTCCAGTCCCATATCGCTCTTGCACTGGCCAACCATAAACGCTGATGGCGATCTGCTGTATTCGGGCCGCAGCGATCTATCAGTTACACAGTCGGTTCTGGAAATCTGGTCTGTTGGCTGTTTTCCACATTCAAACCACCGCTAAGCCAAAATGGGCGGTTGAACACCTCTCACGAGAATTATGTTCAGTCATAGTATATACAGCCTACTCTGGCCAATAGGTCTGCTGATTCATTTCCAGTAATCTCGCAATGTCCTGGAACCCAACATAGGCTGACGTCTATAGATTTTAGTCCATCCAACATCTTCTAACAGTTATTCAACAACTTTTACATCCCTTTTATTGCAGCCTGGCTATCCACACAGTTAGTCATCTGTCTACTAGTATCGATTTCACATCCTATAATATCCTTTGCAGCTTTCTGCATGGCCAGCACCTCAGTGTGAAAAATAGTGCATTCATAATGAAAGAGAGGCATAGATGCTGGTCATCCCTATAAACATCAACTCCGGTGCAGTTTTCCATCTTCGATCCATCAGTGAATCAGTAAAAGTATTTTCTTATATAATAAATATATATTTTAGTACAATAAAAGTACTTTGATTTTTGGTACAATAAAAGTAGTTCGTGGTACAATATAAGTAATTATGGGAACACTTATTGGGACCGGCCGTGGCATAGTGGTTAGAACACGCGACTACCATGCGGGAGATCGCAGGTTCAAACCTGGCTCCAGTCATCTTAAAAAAAAAGAAAAAAAAAAAAGAAAATAAATTTTTCTTTCATTGTCGGCTCCCCTCGGATGTTGTTGACAGCAACTTCGCAGTATTAAGCGTCGATTCAATCGGCGTGTCTAGTAAGAGCTTCTCAAAACAGTGACGTTCGCATTCGTGTTAATTCACAACAACGCGAGAAGCTATCCCATACCTCATTCATGGGGTGCAAAGGGAAATTGGTACAAAAATTATTATTTATGGTACAATTAAAACAAGTACTTTTTGGAACATCACAAGTACAATAAAATAAAAGTACTTTCTAATACAGTTAAAATCCTTTTTTTTACAACAAAAGTACCTTTTGGAACATCACAAGTACTTTTTGGTATATTGAATATCCTTATCGATAAAATATCAGTACTTTTAATACAACAAGTCCCCTCTGGTATAAAAATAGTACTCAGTGTTACAAAAAAGTACAGCCTGATATAAAAAAGCACCATTTACATAATTATGGTATTTTTTGGTACAAGCAAAGTACTTTTTAGTATAATAAAAGTTCTTTTTACTACAAGGAAAGTTCAAATTAAATTTATTTTTGATAGAAAATGAATCAATTTTCAGTACAATTAAAGTACTTTTTGGTACAAAAAAAATCCTTTTTGGTACAATTAAGGCAATATACAAAGCAATAAAAACATTTGTGTATACAATTAAAGTACTTTTGATACAATACAAATACTTTAAGTGCAATCAAAGTACTTATTTTATACACTTTAAGTATGTTTTGGAACAACACAAGTACTTTTCGTTAAATTACAAATACTTGTCGATACAATAAAAGTACTTTCAATATAACAAGTCCCCTATGTTGAAATAATAGTACTTTGTGTTTAAAAAAATTAAATGTCTGATATAAAAAAGCACAATTTTGTCCAATTATAGTACTTTTTGGTACAAGAAAAGTACTTTATTATATAAAAAAGTACTTTCTAGTACAATACAAATTACAATAAAAAGTTATTTTTGGTATACAAAATCTCAAAACATAAAATATTTTTTTTTTTTTTTTTTTAACAACAAAAGTAGATCTTGGTACAATAAAAGTACTTTTTGGTTCGAAAACACAGTCTGTATGGCACAATAAATTTTATATACATTACAATAAAAACATACACTAAAAGTACTTTTCCGTATACATTTTGGTAGAATAAGTTGTACTTTTTGGTACAATAAATTGTATTTTTGGTACAATAATTTTTACTCCTTGTTACAATTATTTGTACCACAAACTGTGCTTCTTGGTACAATTAATTGTACTTTTTTTTATCATAAATTTCACTTTTTAAATTGTACAATGAAATGTATTTTTGGTACCAAAAATGTTACATTTCAGTACAATAAATTTTACTTTTTAGTACAATAGACTTTACTTTTTGGAACTATAAATTGTTCTTTTTTGGTACTATAAATTTTAGTACAATACATTTATTGGTATAATAAATTGTACGTTTGGTACAATAAATTGTAAATTTGGTACCACAAATTGTACTTCTTGGTACATTTTATTGAACTTTTGGTAGCATAAATTGTACTTTATAGTACAACAAATTGTACTTTATGGTACAATAAATTGTATTTTTCCTACACTAAATTGTACTTTTTAGTACAATTAACTGTACTTTTTGGTACCATAAATTGTACTTTTTACAACAATAAATTTTACTTTTTGGTACTTTTTAAAACAATACATTTGTTTGGTATAATAATTTGTACACTTGGTACAATAAATTGTAATTTTGGTACCACAAATTGTACTTCTTGGTACATTTTGTAGCATAAATTTTACTATTTATTACAACAAATTTCACTTTTTTTACAATAAATAGTACCTTTTAGTACAATAAGTTGTACTTTTTGGTACAATAAAATAAAAAAATACCAAAAAGGTATAATATTGCAATAAAAAGTACAATTTATGGTACCAAAAATTTAACTTTTTAGTACAATAAATAAATTTTTTGATACCATAAATTGTACTTTTTAGTACGATATTGAAGTTTTTAACATAATGCCATAAATTGTACTTTTTAGTACCAAAAATTTTACTTTTTGGTACCATAATTTGTACTTTTTCTTACCATAAATTTTAATTTTTTGGTACCATAAATGGTACAATTTGGTACAATATATTGTAGTTGTTGATACCATAAATTGTACTTTTTGGTAACATAAATTTTACTTCTTGGTACCAAAAATATTAGTTTTTGTACAATGAATTTTACCTTTTGGTACCATAAATTTTACCTTTTGTACTATTTGGTACAATAAGTTTTACTGCTTGGTACAGTAAATTGTACTCTTCGGTACAATTAATTGAACTATTTGAAATCTAGTACACCGTGAAAACATATCAACAAAAGTTGTATGTACAATACTTTTTTATAGAAAAAAACTACAACAGTTTTACAACTTTGAACAACTTTAGCACATGCGACACATACAACGGTTAGAAAACTCTTGTGAACACCCTAATTATATTTCATACTAGTAGTTAGGTTTTAAAATGAACTGCGTGAAGTTCTTTAAAGGTACATTTTTGGGAAGTGTTTTATCATCATCTTCAACTAATCTGCATGTAATCCTGTGAAAACGACTGTTTTAGTATATTTTTTCAATACAACAAATGTCTTTACCACAATCTGTTTTAAATATACACCCTAGAATAATCAGACAGTTTAATTATAATAAAACGAAAATGAATTAAATGTGCAAGCAAAAAAAACAAAAACAAAATTCACTATTTACGAGATGACATTATTTTTTTTTATTCGTTGTCTCTGGTTTCTTTTTCAATTTCAGTGTTTAGGTGTAGTCGAATGAAATCTGTTTCAATTGCCAAGAAATCTGTACAGAAGACAATCGTTAAATGTTTGTGTTAGCCACGTTATTATGCGAGATTCATGTCGACACACAGTGAAAAGCAAAAGAAAACACATTCCGAAGACGCCCCCACATTGCATAATTAAACACGGACATATACTACGATGATGATGATGTTCATCATCGTTCTCCCTCATCTTCATTACGATCATCATGATTTTGAATTAATTTTGTTTTATAGCCACGAAAAAGAAAAATATTGCAAACAAAGCAAACACCACAAAGCTTCTTGAACATAACTGCAGCTGCAACGCATTGCGTTGCGTATTTGTTAGTGAAATTCAAACTTGTCAATAAGTTTTAGTAGAAGTCTGTCTAGTTTAAGTGGGAAGACATTCAAGAGACATTTTCAACGTAATGAAGACATTGTTTTTTTTCTTTTGTTGGTTTTGATGTTTATGTATATGTTTTTATATTTATGTGTATTCAATACAGGGTCACATTTTTGTTAGGGAAAAAACTTCAATGTTATTACTTAGTGTCCGTCCCAGCAGGGTTCTTGGCATCATATGAAAGGCAAAATCCTAATGTGAGGGACGAATTAAACATAGTAATGTTATATAGATATTAGCTGACTAGGTTAGATAACTTTGCAAACTCTAGTAACAAGAAAATTATTTAAATTTAAATGTGTGTGTGTGTGTGTGTCTTTATACATAATCGTTTACATATTTCAAAGCAAGTCCAGTGAAACGGAATTATTTTAATGAATAACATAATGTCACAGTAGATAATAATATATCAATCAAAGTGCATGTAATTAAATGCAGTCACACATAATTTGCATTAAATTAATTTCAAGTAAAAATTACAATTAAATACATCAACGGTAATTAAGCAATCACACAAGTCACATACCGAATATAATAAATAAATTTTCCACTGTTTGTTGTCCTTTTGTCGAAAACGTAAATTAAATCTAAATAATGTATATTATACGTGCATTTGGCTATTATAGCATAATTACAGCGTTTTATGATAATACAACAAAAAGTTGCAAAACGCCACCGCATCATCAATCAATAAACCCACGCACTCCCGCACCCACCGAGGTGACCGATTAATTAAACGTACATCGCAGCCGCGGCACAAACCAATGGACACCAATTGAAATCAATCTCTAATGTGTGGATGCACTTCACTCACACGGTAGCCGTGGTAGGAACTTCAAACATAGCAATAAATATATATATTCAATGTATACTTAAACAATACATACCTATATAAACAATCTCCTCAGTACGTGGAATTGTTTATACGTATATGTATCGACGACAACAACAACAATCGCACATAATATAAATTAAGCCAATATATGGTAGATGTGTTGGCATAACAACTCATAGAATTTTTATTAAAATTCCCGGTAATATATAATGACAAAAATTTTTGGACGTCAGTATGCGTGTGGTAAATGTCAGCTACAATGACCACAATAATCAAAATATTTGTTTAAATAAAGCAGCAAGCAACATTAAATACCACATGGAGGGAATATTTTTATTGTAAATAACAAAATAATACTATATGGGGTAGTTGTCTTTTTGAGGGTTCATATTGACTTGTTGCACATTACGCAGTATCATAAAGTTATAACCCCACCCGAATTTAAATTATAGATTTGTATATGTAGGGGAACTGCTGTCAGCAATAGTAAATTCTTATATTTTTATATTTTTATATTTTTAAATTTTTCTATTTTTCTATTTTTCTATTTTTCTATTTTTCTATTTTTATATTTTTATATTTTTATATTTTTATATTTTTATATTTTTATATTTTTATATTTTTATATTTTTATATTTTTATATTTTTATATTTTTATATTTTTATATTTTTATATTTTTATATTTTTATATTTTTATATTTTTATATTTTTATATTTTTATATTTTTATATTTTTATATTTTTATATTTTTATATTTTTATATTTTTATATTTTTATATTTTTATATTTTTATAACGTTATATTTTTACATTTTTATATTTTTATATTTTTATATTTTTATATTTTTATATTTTTATATTTTTATATATTTATATTTTTATATTTTTATATTTTTATATTTTTATATTTTTATATTTTTATATTTTTATATTTTAGTATTATTTTTTTATATTTTTAAATTTTTATATTTTTAAATTTTTATATTTTTATATTTTTACTAGTGGGCCCGGCAATGCTTCGCTATTGCATATCCCGTTATATTGGATGTCCCGTTATATTGGAATACAGAGTTATTTAAAGAATTTTTTTAAAGGTTTTCCCATGGACGTACGCAGGTATCTTAAAAGAGTACACAAAGTTGTTTATCATCGATTGATAATATATTATTTTTAACTTCTTGTAAGCGCGGAATACCTTGTGTTATCGAATATTGCCATTTTCACCCCCTAAATGTAGAAAAATCCAAACAATGTGTAGCCTATGTTACTCGCGGGGTTATTCGGAAGATTCCCTGAAAATTTCATCAAAATCGGTCCAGCCGTTTTCGAGTCCATACGTTACATATATACATACACACATCCTCTTTTATATATATAGATATTTTTATATTTTTATATTTTAATATTTTTATATTTTTATATTTTTATATTTTTATATTTTTATATTTTTATATTTTTATATTTTTATATTTTTATATTTTTATATTTTTATATTTTTATATTTTTATATTTTTATATTTTTATATTTTTATATTTTTATATTTTTATATTTTTATATTTTTATATTTTTATATTTTTATATTTTTATATTTTTATATTTTTATATTTTTATATTTTTATATTTTTATATTTTTATATTTTTATATTTTTATATTTTTATATTTTTATATTTTTATATTTTTATATTTTTATGGTTGGTTGGTATGCAGGCATCTCCTTCTTCAAAGGAGAACACTTAGGTCCCTATGGACCCATTGTGACACCCGTTGGGCATTTGTGCCATCCCTTCAACCTATGCTATCAGCGCGTGTGCTGACTGATCGCGTTGCCAGTTGTCGATTGGGAATCCGGAGTTTCGATCCAATCCGTCCAGTTGATAATTTTGCAAAAGTTGTTAATCCTTCCGATGTCCAACGATGCAAGTTCTTCTACACCATTTAAAAAGGGTTTCCCCAGGGTTTCCAGTCTCCTTCTGTATAGCGCTGGGCAATCACAAATAATGTGGTCGGTGGATGGTTCACTGCTACTGTTTCCGCAGTAGTAGCATTCGCTTTTCGTTGCGAATCCCATTCTTTTCGCATGCTTGCCTATGGGTCCATGTCCCGTCAGGAAGGCAATAATCTTCCTTATCTGGTCCCTCTCAAGACTTACCAGGTACGATGCACGTTTCGCGTTGTATTCTGGCCAAGTCATTTTGGCCTTTCTACAGGTTTCTTCATTCTTCCATCTGTCGTTTGCAATTCTAAACGTTAGATTTTCAATGGTACTTTTACAGGTGGATATAGGGCGAAGTGCTACGTGTTCAACGTCGCTTTCCAGCAGGGCTGAGCCCTGTCTGGCCTCTTCATCCGCTCTGCAGTTGCCCTCGATTCCGCTGTGTCCGGGAATCCACGTAACCAGAACTCTGTTGTTCCTGGATATCTCGTTAAGAGATTTCCGGCAGGCACTGACCACTTTCGATTTGATGTCACAGGACTTCAACGAGTTTACCGCCGCTAGACTATCCGTGAACAGGAGAATATCCTCCTGTGATATCTTCCTCACGTTGATCACGTCCGCGGCTCGTTTAATAGCAAGTATTTCCGCTTGGAAAACGCTGCAGAAATCTGGAATTCTTGATCTTATATTTAGGCCCAGATCCGCGGAGTAGATACCGTAGCCGACCTTGTCATCCAGTTTGGACCCATCGGTAAATATGTTCATTGGTCCATACATTGCGTTCTCATTCTCTGCCCACTCCTTTCTGGAGGGCGTTCTAGTTCCGTATAGAACGTTTGATTTCCGTGTGTTTAGCACGTAGTCAGTTTCGAGTGAGATGTTGATGTGGTTCAGGATCTTTGAATGTCCGATGGAACGATCCCAATGATCAATCTCGTTTAGTCGAATAGCCGATTTGAGAGCAGAGCATTTGCAGCTCAGATCAGGTGGTAGTAGATTGAGTATCGTGTAGAGAGCCTTAGAGGGGGTCGATCTCATACATCCGGTTATCAGGAGATTTTATATTTTTATATTTTTATATTTTTATATTTTTATATTTTTATATTTTTATATTTTTATATTTTTATATTTTTATATTTTTATATTTTTATATTTTTATATTTTTATATTTTTATATTTTTATATTTTTATATTTTTATATTTTTATATTTTTATATTTTTATATTTTTATATTTTTATATTTTTATATTTTTATATTTTTATATTTTTATATTTTTATATTTTTATATTTTTATATTTTTATATTTTTATATTTTTATATTTTTATATTTTTATATTTTTATATTTTTATATTTTTATTTTTTTATATTTTTATATTTTTATATTTTTATATTTATATATTTTTATATTTTTATATTTTTGTATTTATATATTTTTATATTTTTATATTTTTATATATTTATATTTTTATATTTTTTTTATATTTGTATATATTAATATTTTTATATTATTATATTTCTATATTTTTATACTTTTATATTTTTATATTTTTATATTTTTATATTATTGATATTTCTATATTTTAATATTTTTATACATATTTTTATATTTTTATAATTTTTTATATTTTTATATTTTTATATTTTTATTTTTTAATATTTTTATATTTTTATTTTTTTAAATTTTTATATTATTACAAAAAGTACTTTTATTTTATAAAAATACGTTTTTGGACAATAAAAGTGAATATTTGTACATTTTTAGAACACGGCAAAGAAAAAATAACAAACGGAACCCTGCAAATATTGACGACCACCGAAAACGAAATAAGGACCAATGCAAAAATAGGAAGGATCATTAACTGGTTGCAGCCAAGGTGCTCATAATATTGAGCAGAGCGATAAACGCACATAGCCAAACACAAAGAAAGCTGGACATAGCGAAGGTGCAAACCCCAGAGATAGCCACTGCCTACTCCAACCAGCTCTCGCAACTTCTACGACACAATGCCTCTACTTTTGACGTTCCTGATACACAGTCTGGCAGCGCATTCCATGGCAACCGCCACAACAACCGTGCTAGAATATGAAAAACGGGGCTCAGACGATTAAAAATGTCGCATAGCGTCTGAGGAACAGGATGCCGCCTATAGGGCAACGGTGTAGCCAATTGTCATCCGGGCACAAGAAGACAGTGAAACAGGCGAGACGGCTATTAAAGCCAAAAAAAACGTCAAATAAAGGAACGGGAGAACGATACAGAGATGGAGGTGAGGCCTGAAAACTTTACCAGAAAGTAAAAGTAAAGGCTACGGTAATAGGCTCCCCTCTTATCAGGACAAGGATAGAAATCTGGTTACACATACGCAGAGTGTGCTGCATATCTGGAGAGAACACTTCCAGCAACTGCTGGTTTTAGAAGGCAGCGCACGTGGTATCACGCCAATTGTCGACTGAAAAATAATAAAGCAGCCGGTGCCGACGAACTTCCGGCCGAGCTCTTCTTCCGACGATTGGATTTTATGCGTATTATGTCCTGTGCTGAAAAAAGGTGATCTAAGTGTGTGCTCCAACTACCGCGGGATCAGCCTTTTACCTATCGCATCTAAGGTCCAGTCGAGTGTGCTATGTGAAAGACTAAAGCCAGTGTTATCCAACCTGAGCGGGCCTTATCAATGTGCCTTTAGACCTGGTAAATCAACAACTATTCACACTTCGGCAAATCCTGGAAAAGACCAAAAGAGAAACAGATCGACACGTACCATCTTTTCGTCGACTATAAAGCTGCCTTCGACAGCCCGATACGGCAGAAATTACTTGAAGCCTACTAACACTAACACGAAGTTTTCAGTGAAGATTAGCAAGGAACTTACGGAGTCATTCTGTACCAGACGAGGCCTAAAACAAGGCGATGGTCTATCGTGTGACCTCTTCAACATAGTGATGGAGATGATAAAAATGAGAAGAGCTGCAGTAAACACGAGTGGCACGATATTCAACAAAAGACACAGTGCGCGTACGCCGATGACGTATACATCATCGGTCGAAAACTGCGGGATGTGACTGCAGCCTTCTCAGGTTTACAGAAGGAATCATGCCCAAATTAATGGCGCAAATAGCCATAAATCGATGAATAGCTTAAATAATTGTTTTTTTTTTTGTTTTAATTTTCGAATTTAATTGACAAGAGATATTATTCATTTAGCAAATTTTTATTTGGTAAATGTTATATTGAGAAAGTTGTGGCTACCCTACCCTAGGTAAGGCAATGTGGCGTATACTTTACGTTACAGAGATGTTTGTAAATCATACGTAAAACATTATTATTAACCTAACTCACAACACGCCCTCTATATCATTTAAATTGTACTATACCTATAGGAATCACTATATTCCATGTAGGAACAAATAATTTAAAGTACATAAGTAGACAATTGGGTAATTTAATATTAGTTTGAATCAATCAAAGTAAACACTTTTGCATTATTGCAATATTGTTCATAAACGAATTTACACTTGAGTGTAACAGGTTCTAAAGATAATTTATATATGTTTGTAATTAAATGCCAAAGACTATGCCAAGGTTAATATTTCACCGTGAGTGCGTTGTATACATATGCTTTTAAGATATTTATACACTATATAATTATACTGTATATAATTATAATCTACGTAATTATATTCTATATAATTAATCACTATTGCTTTTGCATACACACCACCAACTAGTCGGCCAAGGCGGAAATGCTCGCATAAACAAGATCGACCGCCCCAGCAGTACCTACAGAAAATTACGCCAATTAGGCAATAAAATCTCTTTTTATTTACAAATGTTCGCTTTTCTTGCATTTTGGTTATAATACAAATTAGCTAATAATTAGTGGATAATTATAAAATAAATAATTGTTGTTTCTTTTAAAACAATCGCAATACAATGATAACAAAATAAACATTTCAACTAAAACCGGTTGCTGTCCGAGATTTGGGCAGAGGGGCGTAAGGGGAATATCAAGGGTAAATTCGATCTCTGTTTTGTGCTCTTTGGACCCAAAAAGTTTGCGAATTATGAAAATGCATGAAAATTGCCAATTAACAAGTGGAAACTGCGAAGTCACAAATATGAAATTGTTATTATGTTGAATTTGTATGTTTATCTAATCGATTTGTGTTTACTGGGGAATAATTTAAATAAAATAATTGGAGAGTGTTGGCATTAATAAATAATATACGGGGGGGGGCTCAAATATTATGATTCACATCTGTAGAGGGGGTGGTATACTTTACCAATGTATTCCCAATCATTAAAGGATAATATGTTGCCATGGAACTTTGGTGGCAGAAAATTAAGTTCTGCGGTATTAAGGAGTGTAATAAATTAACATAATTTAGGGCAAACAAATTACAATTATACTCTATGCTAAATATTTATTTAAACCTTGCAGTTCTTTCGAAAAAAAATTGCTATATAAACATCACCGTAATTCAAATAAAAAAAATAATTAAGTTTTTCATTGCAAATTGCAATCTAATACAAATATTTATATACAATCTAATGAAAATGACACTAGCAATTTCGGAATTCTCTGAAATTATCACCAATAAAGGTGGAACAAATTAAATGACGCCTTAACCAAATATATCTAAAAAAAATTCAGATTAAACTGTTTTAAATCATTGCCTAAATTGCATTTTCCAGTTTCGTTATGGGTCTTCGAGAATTTATACTTATGTCTTTCGTCAGCATAATCCTGAGCAATAAAAATAACGATCAAGCAACAGAATTAGCTACTGAATTTATGTGGCGGTTATCGCCACACATTTCAGAATAATTAAATCCTACGCATATCAAAAAATGGCCCCTGACAAATGTTTTAGGTGAAATTAAGTTGTTATTTATATGCAACGAACCGTGAACGTTAAAAAAAAAACAAATTAAAACATATATTAATACATGTGTGTGTTATAAATTTGTATATGTTTTAGATTAAAAAGAATAACCGCATACATATATAATATATGTCCATGTGCAATTTTGCCTCCATGACAGGTTTCATAATTTAACTACAACTAATTAAAAACAAACACATATAAATTAAGGAAATCACGAGATTTCTTGCAACATATAAACAAATTAAGATTAACACTCAATGCTCACCACACACATTAATGCCTAACCAGCTGTCACGGCTACTTTGTATACAGTGATTCATAATTTATTAAAGTGTTGGACGCATAGCCATTGTACACTTAAACTTGCTCTCGTTCAACATTTGTACCTTTACAGCCACTATCTCAAATACAGTTATTAATATTAAACATTTTTTTACTTGCAGAAATTCATTTGTAAATGGAATTCTATTTTGTTTAAAAATTTTTATGAAATTTTCCTATTTAGAAGATTATTGACGTTATTAATTAAAAAAGTGGAATTTTTTTTAAAAAAAAAAAGCAACGAAAAAATATCTTTTTATATTGAAGATAAATTTTTGTCTAAAATCTTACTTAATTTCCCTTAACACCCCATGAATGAGGTATGGGATAGCTTCTCGCGTTGTTGTAAATTAACACGCTTTCTTCTTTTAGATACACACCTAACGGCACCTACTTGTTTATCGACTAATGCGAACGTTGAGAAGCTTTTTACTAGACATGGCGATAGACTCGACACTTCTTTACTGCGAAATTGCTGTCAACAACATCGTGGGGATCGGCAATGAAAAAAAAAAAATTTAGATGACTGAACCCAAGGGAATCGAAACACGGATCTCCCTCATGGTAGTCACGTGTTCTTAACCTAATTCCATGGCCAGTCCGGTCTAAAAACATTGTTAGATATTTTGTATTCCGTCTATATCGAAAAATAGAAAAAATTTAGTGTGATAATATTTCATATCATATACATAATGCTTTAAAGAAAAAAATTTTTTCCAAAAAGTACTTTTTTGTTTTGGTTGTTTTATTCTCACAAGATACATTTTTTTGGTACTAAAAAGTAATTTTCAGTGCACTGTATGTTTTTTTGGATCTTTTATTCTAACAAAGTACATTTTGTTTTGTACTAAAAAGTAAAAGTAATTCTCAGGCTACTAAAAAGTACTTTTACTGTACGTACTTTCTGGTTCTTTTTATATCTTTTTTATTCTCACAAAGTACTTTTTTACGAAAAAGTTACTTTCAGTGTACTAAAAAATACTTTTAGTGGACCAAAGAGTTATATTTGGGTTAAAAAGTAATTTTTATAGCTTCTACTATACCAAAAAGTGATGTTATTGTACCAAAAAGAACTTTTAATGTAATAGAAATTACTTTTTATGTGTCACTAAGTGCTTGTGTCACAAAGTACTTACTTAGTTAATTTTCCCTTTGCACCCCATGAATGAGGTATGAGATAGCTTCTCGCGTTGTTGTGAATTAACACGCTTTATATTTTAAGATTCACAACTAACGACACCTACTTGTTTATCGACGAATGCGAACGTCACTGTTTAAGAAGCTCTTACTAGACACGACGATTGAATCGACGCATAATACTGCGAAGTTGCTGTCAACAACATTCGAGGGGAGCCGACAATGAAAGAAAATTTTCTTTATTTTTTTTTTTCTTTTAAGATGACTGGAGCCAGGTTTGAATCTGCGATCTCCCGCATGGTAGTCGCGTGTTCTAACCACTATGCCACGGCCGGTCCCTGTACCACAAAGTACTTTACAAAAAAATAGTTTTATTGTTCCAAAACGTACGTTTTACTTTTTCAAAAAGATCTTTACTTATTCCAAAAATTCCCCATTGTATTTTCATTGAAACAACATTCATTTTACAAAAAAGTCCGTTTTTTGTACTAAAAATCAGTTTTATAGTACGAAAAAGAACTTTTGTTTAACAAAAAAGTACTTTTATTGTATCAAAAAGCAATTTTTAGTGTACTAAAATGTACATTAACTATACATAAAAGTACTTTTCTTGTTTTGTACAAAAAAGTTATTTTACTGTATTAAAAAGTACTTTTGTTGTACCAAAAATAGCTATATTATACCAAAAGGTACTTTAATTGTATCAAAAGGTACTGTAATTGTACCAAAATGTAATTTTATAGTGGTAAAAAGTACTTTAATTGTATCAGAAAGAACTTCTATTGATTCACAAAGTACTTGTAACAAAAAGTACTTTAATTTTAGCACAAAGTACATTCATTGCATCAAAAGTACTTCATTGTACCATAAAGTACTATTATTGTACACAAAATTACTTTTGTTATCCACAATTTTAGTTTTGTGTCCAAAAAAGTACCTTTATTATACCAGAAAGTACTTTTATTGTGCCACAAAGTACTTCTATTGCAACAAAAGTACCTAAAAGTACTAAAAATTTACAAAAATTCACTTTCAAAGTACAAAAATTGGCCGTGCTACAAAGTGCATTTATGTATTTTAATGCACTAAAAGTACATTATTGTACCAAAAAGTACTATTATTGTACACTAAATCACTTTAATTGTCCAAACATTTAGTTTTGTGACAAAAAAAGGTACTTTTATTGTACCAGAAAGTACTTCTATTGTGCCACAAAGTACTTGTAACAAAAAGTACTTTCACTTTACCACAAAGTACTTGTATTGTTTTAAAAGTACTTTATTCTTCCTAGAAGTTTTAATAATGTACAAAAATTCAATTTAATTTATAGCACCAGAAAGTACTTTTATTGCACCACAAAGTATTTGTACCAAAAAGCACTTTAACTTCACAAAAATTATACTTTATTGTAACAAGATGTACTTTATTGTACCAAAAAGTACTTTTATTGCGGCAAAAAAAAACATTCATTGTATCGTACCATAAATGTCTTTATGGTAACAAAAGGTACTTTTATTATGCCAAAAGTACTTTCTTTTCCCTAAAAGTACAAATAATATACAAAAATTTACTTTTATTTCTCAAAAAGGTACGTTAATTGCACCTGCAAAGTACGTTTACCAAAAAGAGCTTTAATTTCACAAAAAGTTCTTTATTGTAGTGAAAGATACTTCTATAGCGCCAAAAAGTACTCTCATTGTGCCAAACAGCACTTTAATTGTACCAGAAAGTACTTTTATTAAGCCACAAAGTACTGTACTAAAGAGTTCTTAAACTGTACTACAAAGTACTTTGATTGTACCAAACAGTACTATTATTGTACACAAATTCACTTTTATTGTCCAAAAATGTACTTGTACCAAAAGGTGCTTTAACTTTACCAAAAAGTACTTTAATTGTGCCAAGAGGTACTTTCATTGTACCAAAAAGTACTTTTATTGCGCCTAAATGCACTTTCATTGTACCAAAAAGTAGTTCTATTGTGGCACAAAGTACTTGTAGCAAAAAGTACATTAACTTTACCACAAAGTACTTTTATTGTACCAAAAGTACTTTATTTTACCTAAAAGTACAAATAATGTACAAATATTTACTTTTAATGTCCCAAAATGTACTTTTATTGAGCCACAAAGTACTTCTACTAAAAAGTGTTTTTCGTTTCCAAAAAAGTGCTTTAATTTTACCAAAAAGTACTTTATTGTACCAAAAATACCTTAGAGTAGCCAAATTTAAATTTATTGTATCAGAAACCCTTTTTTTGTACAGAAAAGATTTTTTATTGTACAAAAAGGTGCTTTTATTGTACTAAAAATTATTTTCTTTTTACCTAAAAGTAATTTTTAGTGTACTAAAACGTACTTTAACTGTACCAAAAAGTACTTTCATAGTAACAAACATAACTTCAACTTTACCACAAAGTACTTTTATTGAACCAAATCTACCGTTCTGTAGCTAAATGAACTTTTATTGTACCAGAAACCTCTTTAATTGTACAAAAAGTACTTTTATAGTACAAAAAAGTAATTTTTTATAAAAAAAAGTACAATTTATAAAAAAAGTACTATTTATAAAAAAACGTACTTTTTCGTACTAAAAGTTTAAACTTTACCAAAAAGTAATTTTTATGGTTTCGCCAAGAAAAGTTAGTACTTTTATTGTGTCAAAAAGCACTGTACTTGTTCCAGAAAGTACTTTCAATGTGCCACAAAGTACTTGTATTAAAAAGTATTTTAATGTTACCACAAAGTACTTTTATTGAACCAAACCTACCTTATTGTACAAAAATAACTTTTATAGTACAAAAAGTACTTTTATAGTACAAAAAAGTACTTTTTATAAAAAAGTACCAAAACGGAATTTTTAGTGTACTAAAATGTACATTAACTACACATAAAAGTACTTTTATTGTTTTGTACAAAAAAGTTATTTTACTGTTTTAAAAAGTACTTTTATTGTACAAAAAATAACTTTATAATACCAAAAGGTACTTTAATTGTATCAAAAGGTACTGTAATTGTACCAAAATGTAATTTTATAGTGATAAAAAGCACTTTAATTGTAACAGAAAGTCTTTCTATTGATTCACAAAGTACTTGTAACAAAAAGTACTTTAACTTTACCACAAAGTACCTTCATTGCATCAAAAGTACTTTATTGTACCCAAAAGTACTATTATTGCACACAAAATTACTTTCGTTATCCAAAAACTTAGTTTTGTGTCCAAAAAAGTACCTTTATTATACCAGAAAGTACTTCTATTGTGCCACAAAGTACTTCTATTGCAACAAAAGTACCTAAAAGTACTAAAAATTTACAAAAATTCACTTTCAAAGTACAAAAATTGGCTGTGTTACAAAGCACATTTATGTATTTGTAATGCACTAAAAGTACTTTATTGTAGCAAAAAGTACTATAACTGTACACTAGATCACTTTAATTCTCCACACATTTAGTTTTGTGTCAAAAAAAAGGTACTTTTATTGTACCAGAAAGTACTTATATTGTGCCACAAAGAACTTGTAACAAAAATTACTTTCACTTTACCACAAAGTACTTGTATTGTTTTAAAAGTACTTTATTCTTCCGAGAAGTTTTTATAATGTACAAAAATTCACTTTCATTATCCAAAATTTTACTTTTATTGTCCAGAAAGGTATATTTGTAGCACCAGAAAGTACTTTTATTGCACCACAAAGTATTTGTACCAAAAAGTACTTTATTTTCACAAAAATTATACTTAATTGTAACAAAATTTACTTTATTGTACCAAAAGTAACATTTAAAAACACGTTCTTTGTATTAGAAAGTACTATTATTGCGCCACAAAGTACTTTTACCAAAAAAGCTCTTTAACTCTACAAAAATAACTTTATTGTACCAAAAAGTTCATTATTGAGCCAAAAGGTACTTTTATTATGCCAAAAAATACTTTCTTTTACTTTTACCAAGAAGTGTTTTAACTTCGCAAGAAGTACTTTACTGTAGCGAATGATTCTTCTATTGTGCTAAAAAGTACTTTCATTGAGCCACAAAGTACTCGTACCAAAGAGTACTTAAACTGTACTACAAAGTACTTTGATTGTACCAAACAGTACTAATATTCTACACAAAATCACTTTTATTGTCCAAAAATTTACTTGTACCAAAAGGTGCTTTAACTAAAAAGTACTTTACTTTCATTGTGCCGATAAGTACTTTTATTGTACCTAAATTCAAAGTGCTTTAATTTTACCAAAAAGTACTTTATTGTACCAAAAGTACCAAAAAGTAGCAAAATTTAACTTTATTGTATCAGAAACCCCTTTTTTGTACAGAAAAGATTTTTTATTGTACAAAAAGGTGTTTTTATTGTACTAAAAATTATTTTCTTGTACCAAAAAGTATTTTTTAGTGTACTAAAACGTACTTTAACTGTACCAAAAAGTACTTTCATAGTAACAAACATAACTTAAACGTTACCACAAAGTACTTTTATTGAACCAAATCTACCTTACTGTAGCTAAGTGAACTTTTATTGTACCAGAAACCACTTTTATTGTACAAAAAGTACTTTTATAGTACAAAAAAGTACTTTTTATAAAAAGGTAAATTTTATAAAAAAAAAGTACTTTTTACACAAAAAACCGTACTTTTTTGTACTAAAAGTTATTTTCTTGTACAAAAAAGTAATTTTACTGTACTTCATTCAACTTTACCAAAAAGTAATTTTTATGGTTTTCTCCAAAAAAGTTCTACTTTTATTGTGTCAAAAAGCACTCTTATTGTACCAGAAAGTACTTTAATTGTGCCACAAAGTACTTGTATTAAAAAGTATTTTAACGTTACCACAAAGTACTTTTATTGTACCACAAGTGTTTTATTGTATCAAAAAGTACAAATTGTACAAACAATTACTTTTATTGTATTGCCTAATTACATTTATTACCCAAAAAAGTACTTTTATTGTACCAGAAACCATTTTTATTGTAAAGTATAGTACTTTTATTGGTATTATGTAATATCCTTAACTAAGGACTTATGTTAAGGCATTTTTCACTATGTACACATATATGGCATCAGCCTTTTCGGTAATTAAGTAAGTACCTTAATGCTATGAAATTTGAATATATTAATTATGGTGATTAACTATTCAATTAATTTTGTCATTTTACTACTACGACTACTACTACTTCCCCCGTTTGTTGTCGTTCCTCTATACCATAAACCTTAATTAATATTAAATACAGTCATTATGCGTCAACATTTTTAATGCCAAATACGTTTTACATGGCCTAAACCGAATCAAGCCCATTCATTTTGATAGCATCTATCGCAGCTCCTACTTAATATGCCTGGCAACGCGACAGCCAACGCATTTTGGTGGTCCTTTCTATCTCAACTGGCTTTTCGTTGTCTGTAAGCGAGGAGAGCGGACCACACATGCTATCGCTTCAAAAAAGGGATATGAGCCAGAAAAGGAAGCAGAGCTTTCATTGTTATTCGTGTTTCAATTCATTGTTATAATGGGAGTGTATGATTACACTAACAGCGTGCTGAGGTGTTTGGTGTTCATTTACCATTGGGATGACAAACCATTTCAGAGTATTCCTGTGTGATCCTATGTTCCTATATTAAATCCATTGTGGATACGTGCATATTTTAATTATAATTAAGGCTAGGTGATTGACCCTGTGTTGTTGTAAGATTACCTAGGTATGTTGTTGTGTATAAAATATTTTTTAAAAGAAAGCAAATATGAAATTATGTCTTACCCCTTGCAAGTTGTATTGAGTTGATGGTGTCATGTGGAAATCGCTTACCTGGAATATAACAAAAATAGAAGATAAGAATAATAAATTAAATAAATTTAAATCAACAAATCATTTTTATTATATACTAGCGGGCCCGGCAATGCTTCGCTATTGCATTTTAAATTTCAATATATTTCACATTTAGGTCTACAAAGTACTTTGAAAACGGTACTTAAGCTCGATAATGATATGTTGAGTTTATTAAATTATGTAACTCATTTCAAGCAACTCCTTAACATGAAAGTTAACAAATTAAGCGTTGTTGTTTTAAATTCTAAATACCATAGGCTATATGACGATAGTAAAAAGTTCATCAGCAAAGTCATATCTTTTACAAATCGGAAACAGACATTCAGTTTAAGTTAAAAATTCAATGTAGTAGCGGTAACCGTCTGTATACTAACTATCTCTTTGGGCGTAAAAAACACTTTTGACATGCCTTCTCCGCCTATTGGCCGAAAATGGACATTTCGTTTGAAGCTTTATGCCTTTAGCCATAAAAACCTCTTTTGCCATGTATTCTTCTCACATGGATCAAGAATATTTCCGAATACTATCTTTGTATTGAACTCGTATTACAATTCTATGAGATAATTCGGTCACAAAAGTTTGGCTTGACAAAGTGATGATCTCACGCGCTGCATGGCATATTACGCCGTCGTGTTGGAACCATTTCTCCTTCAAATAATGTGCAATGATATGATAAATAAAAAAAATCAATTGATCGTCCACTGGTTTTAGTTCTTCTACCAGTTGGATATATGAATATAGGCCAAGATCTTTCCTCAGCATTTGCAGAGACCGAGTTGCTGAGAACGGCGTCGGTTCGATAAATTCGAGTCCCCTGCCACACTTACGTCTACAGCGTTGATGGCTTCTATTAGCTGCTCAGATGGATGAGTATATGCACCATAAACTTCACAAAGGGCAAACAGAACGCGCATTTTAAAAAAAAATAAATTTGCAAGATTTGTAAACGTTGTTGTTGTGTAGTCTTTACATGGTGATTTTTCAAAGAAAGTCTCAATGAAAGTCTATCACACTTCACACACCTCGCCTGAATGACGAATTGGTTGACCTAAAATGGCAACAAAAACGGTAAATGGGGTTTTGTTGGGTGTCAATTGTACATTAAAAATCCACATGAATCAAAATCCTAGCTGATTCTTTTTTTAAGATAAAAGGATTTTTCGTTTATTTACTCCGTTTTGCGCTTCTTTTGGAAGTGACGTTCGTTGCCCCATGATTATTGAAAGCGTACAGACTTCAGCTTTAAGACACTTCTATCAAAATTTAAGTTTTCTGCACTAAATTAAGCTTTCCCAGCGCGAGCTAGAAATTGGTATTACACACAAAGTTTATTGGTGACATTTTCTAACAATTCATCGTAGATTTGGTTACAATTTTTGGGAATAAAAAAACTGGCCCACCTTACTGTTCATACCTCTAGGCGAACTGCAATATACTGTAGAATTTTGACAGTTATAACTGTTTATTTTAAAAGGGGTGTGGTTCAGCCCACTTTCACTCTTACTGTAATTTCTACTGCAACAACAACATATGTAACAAATCTCATCTTCATACCTCTTATAGTTTATGAGATATAGCCCTTTTTATTTTCATGTTTTATGGGCGGTGCCACGCCCCTTTATCCAATCACAACCAAATATAGCCAGGGACTATCTCCAGGTCATCAGTACCACTTGGTAAAATTTTCGTATCAATCTGTCTATTGGGAAAGCCTGCAGAGCGGTTTTGAAAAGGGGGCGTGGCACGCCCCACTTCCACGCTGGCTGTAATTAATACTGCTCCAACAACATATATACCAAATCTCATCTTCATACCTCTGATAGTTCATGAGATATAGCCCTTTTGATTTTCAAGTTGTATCAGCGTTGCCACGCCCCTTTATCCAATCACAATCTATTATAGCCAGGGACTATCAACAGGTCAACAGTACCATTTGGTAAAATTTTCGTACCAATCGGTCTATAAGAAAAGCCGTTAGAGCGATTTTTGTAAAGGGGGCGTGGCACCGCCCACTTCCACCTTGGCTGTAATTAATACTGCTCCAACAACATATATACCAAATCTCATCTTCATACCTCTGATAGTTCATGATATACAGCATTTTTGATTTTCAAGTTGTATGGGCGGTGCCACGCCCCTTTGTCCAATTGGACCGAATTGTAAATATAAACCACCCGCGGCGCCACCCAAACGCATACAAAAAAATTTATGCAAATCGGTCCAGCCGTTCGTGAGTTATGAAGTCACAACACACTTGCAACAATTTTTTATATATATAGATTAACAAAAACCATAATTGAACAAGATTTGGTACTTTTTTATTTATTTTATTATTTAACATATTTCTTTTCTCAATAGTACAGTAAATGTACTATAGGTGGCGCACAAGTAATAACAACAAGAGTCAGTGTAAGTGATTGATATAAACGAGTCCATAGCGTATACTTTTTTTAAGTATTTTCTGCTACTTAATTTAAATAAATATGCGAGTATATATATAGATAATTATAGATACATTTCTGTCTGTCCAATTGCCACCGTAACAGTAATTGCATATAATGATGCTGTTCTAGTTTAAGCCTTATCGCAATCTGTCAACAGTTATAATTACTTCGGCCACATAGATTATTCTCCATTTTGTCTTCGACGAACTTTTCTTTCAGATATAAATAAATAAATTACTCTTCCATGAATTCAACTTAATGCAATTAAGTGTAATCTATGCAACATTATAGCTCTTGCCAGCGAAGAAACTGCAACGTTTTTCACTGCAGTTTTAATTAAAATCTTTACCAAGAAAAACTCAGAGAGAATTTATGTTTCTAAATAGAAGCGAATAAATTTATTTAGCAAAATTTATAGTAAAATCAAGTAAACATAAAACTAAATAATACGGTTTTAGTTGGTCGAGAAACCACTAAAAGGCGGAAGAAGGAAAAACTATAAACAAAGAAATTCAAATCAAGCCAGATACAGGCAAATGTGTAGCATAGAATACAGCGTGGTGGTATAGAAGCTAGTGAACAATTTTATTGGAATTTTTAAAAAAAATGTTATCAAAATATTTAAGAAGATAATATTACAAGTTTTCACAAGTTTAGACGCAAATTGTAAGTAGAAATAGAAAGAAAATATATAAAAAAACTTATAAAGCATCAGAAGCATTTGTGTGGAATTTTTTTAGTACAACAACAAAACGATCAAAAATATTTAAAACCAAAAAATACAACGACACTTTAAAATACATAAAAAAATTGACTATCAATATCTCAGTTATGTGATGCGATATAAAACCTCAACCATAATAATTCATCAGAATTATTCGTAATAATATTATGCTTTGGATACTGATGACTTTCAATGGAATCATAATACATCTGCATTGTGTTTCATAACATGTGTCCACATATTCCATTGGAATTCTTCTGATATAACAAAAAAAAATACAAATGCTGAAAGGACACAGAAGAAGCATGTGATAACCACAGAATATTTTTAATTATTAATTGCATAGAAATGCAATTGAATGTGTGCAGAATTATTGAAATCGTATGGAACAGATATGTGGTATAATATATAGTAGGTTGACATTGCTTATGTGTATCTACATAATTGATGGCAGAGAAATTTACACTATACCCAATAAAAGAAAATAAGAAAGGGTAATTTTCAAGCAATCACTTTTTAATGCTATGCAGATTAGTAATAAACGATGTTAAAGCACTTCCGTATATGTTATTTTAAAAAACTCCCAAAAAGTCATTGTAAAAATTATCACAGACCCACTAGTACTAACAAACTATGTATATTTGATGTTGTACTGCCAAAAGTTACATACCAAATAGTACTTTTGATGTTCCAAAATTGACATGTTGTACTAAAAACTACTTTTATTTTATTAAAAAGTACTTTTATTGTAACCAAAAGTACTTTTATTTCAACAAAAAGTACTTTTTTCTGTACCAACATGTACTTTTTTCTACCAAAAATTACCAAAAATTAAGGGTCAAAAAGTACTTATAATGTACCTAAAAGTACTTTTATTTAATATTCATACTCTTTAAGCAAGTGTATTGTACCAAAATGTCCTTTGTTGTACTAAAATGTACTATTATATTGTACCAAAAATAGCTGGTTTGTAACAAAAAATTATTTTTGTTGTACCAAAAATAACTTTTATTGAAATGACACTTACTTGAATTGTACCTAAAGTACTTTCATCGGGAGTGTGATGCAAGGTAAAGCTTCTGATTGGTTTAACTTGGCAAACCCAGAGTGATCCTTGCCAATTGCACTTCAATTCTACTCACAGAGCTCGGTATTCGTGATACTACCGCGGACGGAGTACCTCCACGTGGTGACGCCTGGAAACGTGCCTTTGACAACCGTCAGAGCACGGCTAACTGTGAGGGGCGAAGAGTGAGCGGTACCCTGGTCAGCGTCTGACCCAGAAAGGGCGGCTGCAATAAAATTCTGGCAGGAGGAGAAAACTGCGACGTGGTGCGCTGGGCATGCAACCCGCCACCGACGTTTGAACTATTGTAATGAAAAGTAAGAAAAGAATAAAATGGACCCCCCAAAATGTTGACGACCACCGCAAACGTATTAAGGACCATGATTTGAGGATATGCACCTGGAATGCCTCCATCCAACTGGCGAAAGTCCTCGAAGAATACAAGGCTGACATAACCGCTTTACAGCAAATCCGCCGGATTTAATCCGGTGGATGGGACACGGATTCTCGCGAATGAAGACGTGCGACATCTACTATAGTGGCCTTGCGGAAAAACACGAGTTTGGATGTGGATTTGTGGTTGGCAAGAGACTGCGACACCTAGTCTGAAGGTTCAACCCGGTGTGTGAACGTATAGCCACCATAAGAGTCAAAACAAAATTTTTTCACATAACACTTATATGTGCCCATGCTCCGTTAGAAGAGAAAAGCGATGAGGACAAAGACAAGTTCTACGAGAGCCTAGAAAATGTATATGACCGTAGCCCCAGCCATGACATTAAAATTGTACCAGGCGATTTTAATGCTAAAATAGGCAGGGAGACCGCATTTGAGCCTACCATCGGAAAATTCAGTCTGCACACCGAAACGTCGAACAATGGCATCAGACTGATTAATTTATCTGCGGCTAGAAAAATGGTAGTTGGCAGCACTATATTTGACCATAAAAATATTCATAAGGCAACATGGTTATCTCCAGATCAACTGACGAGGAATCAGATTGTTCACGTGGTAGTCGATGGAAGGCACGTATCGAGTGTTCTGGACCTACGAGTGATCAGGGGTGCGAATATTGACTCCGATCACTTCTTAAGGTACGCACATGGCTAAGCATGGCGAAAAACGTACGTAACCAGGCACAACGAAAGCTGGACATCGGTAAACTGCGGACCACAGAGGTAGCGGACGCCTACTCCGACCATCTAACTCAACTGCTGCGGAATGCTCCAACCCCTGATAATATAACCTCGTAGTGGCAATATATAGCCGACTCCATAGAACGGACTGCGAGAAGCGTACTTGGGTACTCAAAGCCGTCTCAAGAAGATGCCTGGTACGATGGTGAATGTCGCAATGCCACGAGAGAGACGGATGCTGCATACAGAGCGAAACTGCAGCCAATGCCAATGTGAGCTGTTCGTGAACGGCACAGGGAGAAAAGACGAGAGGCAACTTTTTAAACGGAAAAAGAAGGAGCTGAAGAAGAGGCAAGATGAGTGCACAGAGTTGATCCGAAGTAAAGGGGAAGCCCGAAAATTCTACAAGAAAGTAAAGGCGAGAATGCGTGGAACAGGGTTGTCCTCCTGCAAGGACAGCGATGGTCAGCTAGTGGCGGACCCCAAAAACGTTCTGAAGATATGGATAGATCACTTCAAAAATTTACTGGGTGCGGTCACCACTCCAGAAGACCCCGCTCCAATCCATGACGATGGTATTGTCCACCTCCGAGGCAGAACGAGATACGTGTGGCAACCTCCCGCCATAAATACACCATTCTGATGGAGCCGATGGTCTCTCTGCTGAATTGTTTAAGGCTGGCGGGGAGGAGCTGATTAGGAGCATGCATCAGCTCATGGAGAATAACTGGCTAGAGGAGAGCCTGCCCGGGGAGTGGAGTCTTAGTCTGTTATGTCAAATATACAAGAAAGGAGATCGTAGTGAATGTAAGAACTATCGTGGAATAAACCTATGACCAATTGCTAACAAGGTTCTTTCAAGCATATTGTGTGAACGTCTAAAGCCAATTGGAGGCTTTAGACCTGGCAAATCTACGGCGAATCAAATATTCACTATACGACAAATCTTGGAAAAAAAACTCATGAATAGCAGATCGACACCTACCACCTCTTTGTCGACTACAAAGCTGCCTTCGACTCTCCAATAAGGAATAGGCTTTATGAGGCCATGTCTGAGTTTGGTATTCCTGCAAAGTTAATTCGACTTTGCAGATGTACCTTGGAAAACACCAAATCCTCGGTTAAGATTGGTAAGAAGCACTCAGAACCATTCAACACAGAAAGAGGTCTCAGGCAGGGCGATAGCCTGTCCTGTACACTATTTAATATAGTTATGGAGAAGGTGTTGAGAAAGGCTGGTGTCAATATGTCTGGCAATATATTCCACAAAAGCCACAAGCCACTAGCCTATGCCGATGATATAGACATCATTGGCCGAAATCTGCGGGATGTTACTGCAGTTTTCTCATCACTAGAAAAAGAGTCGGCAAAAATTTGTTTAGCGGTCAACGAGGACAAAACAAAAATAATGATTTCGACGAACAAAGAGTCCCCTCGATGGGGACGCAGCGTCAACGTTGAAAACTGTTGTTTTGAGGTAGTAGATGAGTTTACCTTCCTCCGATCTTCCGTCAATAAGAAAAATAATGTCAGCCAAGAAATAAAGCGGAGAATAGTGCTCGCTAATAGATGTTTCTACGGACTTCGACAGTACTTTAGTAACATTATCTCGGAATATTTAGAAACGGCTGTACCAGGTGCTAATCTTACCCGTTCTTTTGTATGCTGCCGAATCATGGGTACTTACGACAACGGACATACAAAACCTGGGAGTATTCGAGAGGAAAGTACTCCGAAAAATATATGGATTATCTGTGTCGACGGCGAGTTTCGCCATCGGATGAACCATGAGCTGTATGAGCTTTACCACGACATCGACTTAGCTAAAAGAGTCAGAATGCAACGACTACGATGGCTGGGACATGTTGCCAGAATGGATGTAAATGCTCCAGCGAGAAAGGTGTTTGAAGGCGAACCTGAAGGACGGCGCAAAGCAGGGAGACCCAAACTCCGTTGGAAGGACCAAGTGGTAGGCGACGTTCCACCATCTGGTAGGACTAACTGGAGAACACACGCAAAAGATCGAAGCGTATGAATTCTTTAGTGCTTCAGGCCTCAAATTTATGAACTACGTTCGTAAGTTATAATGGGCCACTTAAGTACGTACTTTCATTAAATAAAAATTTACCACTAAGTACTTTCATTGAAAAAGTATTAAACTATGTGACAATATCTACTTTTATTGTACCAAAAAGTACATATTGGGGCAAAAAATACTTGTTTGTACCCAAAAGTATTCCTACTCTAAACCCAAGTACCTCTATTCTACCATAAAAGTACTTTTTTCTACCAAAAGGTACTTTAATGTTAACATCAAGCACCTAATTTATATATAAATACTTTTGATGTACCAAAAAGTACTTTTATGGAAACGACTTGTAGTTTTGTTGTCGAAAAAAATTTGCTGTACCAACTATTACTTATTTGTACAAAAAGTACTTTACTGTATAAAAAGTACTATAACTGTACTTTTTGTACTTTTGTACTTTTACTATATTTAAACTACTTTTACTCTATACAAAGTACTTCTTTTGTATAAAACCAATAAGTACTATTATTCCGTAAAATGCTACTTTCGTGTACCAAAATATAGTTTTATTGTGACAAAAATTTAATATCATGATATTTTATTATACCAAAAAGTACTTTTATTGTGCTACCAAGTACTTAATTGTCTAAAAAAAATACTGTTATATCAACAGTTACTATTTTGTACAAAAAGTATTTTTACTGTGTAAAATGTACTTTCATTGTATTTAATTACTTTTTTTTAATGAAAAGTACATTTTGTTTGTCCATAAGTACTATTGCTGTTCTAAGAAATACCCTAATTGTACAAAAAAAATAAGTATTTAGTACCAAAAAGGTACTATGTACCAACAACTACTTTTGTTGCACCAAAAAGTACTTTTATTGTGTCAATAAGTGTACCAAAAAGTACTTTTATTGTACCAAAAAGTACAAGTATTGTTGTACTAAGAATTTATTTTTTGTACAAAAAGTACTTTTACCGCCTTAAAAAGTACTCTCATCATATACACATTTATTTAATTGTATAAAAAGTACGTTTGTTATACCGAGATGTACTTTTTTTGTGTGAAAAGCAACTTTTTGTGTACCACAAAGTAATTTTATTGTATAAAAAAGTAATTATATAGTACCAATAATAATTTTATGTAAGAAGTAATTTAATGTACAAGGTACAAAAAGTACATTTTGGTACTTTTACTGTATCAAATTCTTTAATGTAACATGTCACAAAGAGTACTTTTATTGTACCGAAAAAAAACTTTATAATTTGGTACAATAAGTGTGTGCAAAACTACGTTTGTGAGTACAAAATATTATTTTATTGTATCAAAATTATCTTGCATTGCACCAAAAAGTACTTTTTGTAATTGTATTGTTCGAAAACCCTTTAATGTAACAAGTACCAAAAAGTATCTTTACTGTGTCAAGTACATTAAGTGTACCAAAAAATTCCATTACTATATAAAAAAAAAGTACTTAAATTGTTCTTACAAGTATGCAAACATTCCTGCTTTAACCAGGCCTATAATTAGTTGTCCGTTTAAAAGATCTATACACTCCGTGACAGCACAAATGCTGCATGACCAACCCTTTACCCTCCCTGAAATACTGTATTATAAACATAAAGGTATACCTATACTCTGAGACACACAACCCATACCAGTATAACAATCTTTCTCTTACATCTCACATCAGCCTATTAATCTTCAGTCCATAATAAAATAGCTTAATTGCCCAATTTGAGTGGCGACATGTGTTGTGATCCATCAATATGGCTACACAACTGTCAAACTTTTGGATAGTTGTAATAATTTTCGCACCAAACTAATGTGTGAACTCTTTATGTTCCACCCCGCACGAGAAATACTCATACAACTGAAATCCCAATAGGAACATGAGTTTACAAGGTTCTGTGACATGGTCCGACAACGGACAAAATGACAATAGAACATGTTCAGAGCATCGCTAATAGTAAATCGCCCGCCTCCGCGTATAGATTGTTATGATAATGAAAGTGTCTGTCTGTTAGTCCGTAAGTATGTCAATAGGTCTACCGGCCGAACGCGATGAAAACAAAAAATTTGGTGACGTAAATCCGAAGAGGCCCAGCAGTAAAATTTTCATTACACGGTACTTTGAAGCTGAATGAAAATACTTTAAACGAATGATGAGATTTTTTTAGATTTTCAAACGGAATTGTTTTGTTTTTTTTTTTGACATTGGATGACATATATTGGATAAGTTTTAACTATGCCGCCAAATGGCCATTTCTTTTCGACTTATATTTGAGGCGCACAGTGGCGTGAAAATCGGCATCTAGTAACTTTAATGATGCCAATGAATGATATGATTGTAATGATTCCAACGATTGTAATGAATGTAGTAATTGTAATGATTGTAATGACTCTAATGATTCTAAGGATTCTTATGATTTCAATGATTCTAATGATTCTAATGATTCTAATGATTCTAATGATTCTAATGATTCTAATGATTCTAATAATTCTAATTATTCTAATGATTCTAATGATGATAAGGATTCTTATGATTTTAATGATTCTAACGATTCAAATGATTCTAATGGTTCTAATGATTCTAATGTTTCTAATGATACGGTAATGATTTTAATGGCTCTGCTGACACTAATGATTTTAATGATTCTAATGATTCTAAAAACTTTAATGATTCTAATGATTCTAATGATTCTAATAATTCTAATGATTCTAATGATTCTTATGATTGTAATGATTGATATGATTGTAATGATTCTAATAATTCCAAGGACTCTAATGATTCTAATGACTCTAATGATTCTAATGATTCAAATCATATCAAAGATTTTAATGAATGAATGACTGTAATGATTGTAATGATTCTTATGATTGTAATGATTCTAATGATTGTAATGATTGTAATGATTCTAATGATTCTAATGATTCTAATGATTCTAATGATTCTAATGATTCTAATGATTCTAATGATTCTAATGATTCTAATGATTCTAATGATTCTAACGATTCTAATGATTCTAATGATTGTAATGATTGTAATGATTCTAATGATTCTAATTATTCTAATGATTGTAATGATTCTTATGATTCTAATGATTCTAATGATTCTAATGATTCTAATGATTCTAATGATTCTTATGATTATAATGATTGTAATGATTCTAATGATTCTAATGATTGTAATGATTCTAATGATTGTAATGGTTCTAATGATTGTAATGATTGTAATGATTGTAATGATTGTAATGATTGTAATAATTGTAATGATTCTAATGATTCTAATGATTCTAATGATTCTAATGATTCTAATGATTCTAATGATTCTAATGATTCTAATGATTCTAATGATTCTAATGATTCTAATAATTCCAATGATTCTAATGATTCCAGTGATTCTAATGATTTTAATGATTCTAATAATTCTAATGATTCTAATGCTTCTAATGATTCTAATGATTCCAATGATTCTAATGATTCTAACGATTCTAATGATTCTAATGATTCTAATGATTCTAATGATTCTAATGATTGTAATGATTCTTATGATTCTAATGATTCTAATGATTCTAATGATTCTAATGATTCTTATGATTATAATGATTGTAATGATTCTAATGATTGTAATGATTCTAATGATTGTAATGGTTCTAATGATTCTAATGATTCTAATGGTTCTAATGATTCTAATAATTCTAATGATTCTAATGATTCTAATGATTCTAATGGTTCTAATGATTCTAATAATTCTAATGATTCTAATGATTCCAGTGATTCTAATGATTTTAATGATTCTAATAATTCTAATGACAAGGCGACGGCCTATCGTGCGATCTCTTCAACATTGTGATGGAGATGATAATGAGAAAAGCTGCAGTAAACACGAGTGGCACTATATTCAACAAAAGCCACATGCTACTCGCGTACGCTGATGACGTAGACATCATCGGTCGAAAACTGCGGGATGTGACTGCAGCCTTCTCAGGTATACAGAAGGAATCAGCGAAAATGGGCCTAACGGTGAACGAGGACAAAACGAAGTTATTAGTTTCAACGAACAAAGAATCTACTCGTTTGGGAAACTGCGTGAACGTTGACAACTATAATTTCGAGGTGGTAGATAACTTTGTCTACCTAGGATCCGCCATCAATAAAGCAAATAATGTCAGCCTAGAAATCCGGAGAAGAATCCTGCTTGCAAATAAATGCTACTACGGACTAAGCAAGCGATTCAATGACAAAGCCCTCTCTCGACGAACAAAACTCCAGCTATACCAGATACTGGTTCTACCTGTCTTAATGTATGGCTCAGAATCCTGGGTTATGACACAAGCGGATGAATCGGTTCTGGCGGTATTCGAGAGAAAAATACTCCGTAAAATATATGGGCCCATCATCGTTAACGGAGAGTATCGGCGTCGTATGAATCATGAGCTGTACGAGCTGTACACTGACATTGACGTGGTCAAACGCATTAAGGTGCAACGGCTGCGCTGGCTAGGTCATGTTGTACGCATGGATGAAAATGCTCCAGCTCGAAAAGTCTTCGACAATGAACTCGATGGACGGCGCAGAAGAGGGCGACCAAAACTCCGTTGGAAAGACCAGGTTACTGAGAACCTTACAGAACTCGGTGTGACTAACTGGAGAAGAAGCGCAGAAGATCGAGGCGCTTATAATATTTTTCTACGTGCGGTATATAATCCACTGGGATTGCATAGAAGTACCAGCTAAGTAAGTAAGTAAGTAATAATTCTAATGATTCTAATGCTTCCAATGATTCTAATGATTCCAATGATTCTAATGATTCTAATGATTCTAATGATTATAATGATTGTAATGATTCTTATGATTTTAATGATTCTAATGATTCTAATGATTCCAATGATTCTAATGATTCTAATGATTCTAATGATTCTAATGATTCTAATGATTCTAATGATTCTAATGATTCTAATGACTCTAATGATTCCAGTGATTCTAATGATTTTAATGATTCTAATAATTCTAATGATTCTAATGCTTCTAATGATTCTAATGATTCTTATGATTCTAATGATTCTAATGATTCTAATGATTGTAATGATTCTTATGATTCTAATGATTCTAATGATTCTAATGATTCTTATGATTATAATGATTGTAATGATTCTAATGATTCTAATGATTGTAATGGTTCTAATGATTCTAATGATTCTAATGGTTCTAATGATTCTAATAATTCTAATGATTCTAATGATTCTAATGATTCCAGTGATTCCAGTGATTCTAATGGTTCTAATGATTCTAATAATTCTAATGATTCTAATGATTCTACTGATTCCAGTGATTCTAATGATTTTAATGATTCTAATGATTCTAATGATTCTAATGATTCTAATGATTCCAATGATTCCAATGATTCTAATGATTCTAATGATTCTAATGATTCTAATGATTCTAATGATTCTAATGATTCTAATGATTCTAATGATTCTAATGATTCTAATGATTCTAATGATTCTAATGATTCTAATGATTCTAATGATTCTAATGATTCTAATGATTGTAATGATTGTAATGATTGTAATGATTGTAATGATTGTAATGATTTTAATGATTGTAATGATTGTAATGATTGTAATGATTGTAATGATTGTAATGGTTGTAATGATTCTAATGATTCTAATGATTCTAATGATTCTAATGATTCTAATGATTCTAATGATTCTAATGATTCTAATGATTCTAATGATTCTAATGATTCTAATGATTCTAATGATTGTAATGATTGTAATGATTGTAATGATTGTAATGGTTGTAATGATTCTAACGATTCTAATGATTCTAATGATTCTAATGATTCTAATGATTCTAATGATTCTAATGATTCCAATGATTCCAATGATTCTAATGATTCTAATGATTCCAGTGATTCTAATGATTTTAATGATTCTAATAATTCTAATGATTCTAATGATTCTAATGATTCTAATGATTCTAATGATTCTAATGATTCTAATGATTCTTATACTTCTAAATGTTCCAATGATTTAAATGATTGTAATGAATGTAAAGTTTGTAATGATAATGATTCTTATGACTCCATTAATTGTAATTATTGTAATGATTGTAATGATTGTAATGATTGTAATGATTGTAATGATTGTAATGATTGTAATGATTGTAATGATTGTAATGATTGTAATGATTGTAATGATTGTAATGATTGTAATGATTGTAACGATTGTAATGATTGTAACGATGCTAATGATTCTAATGAATCTAATGGTAATGGTTGTAATGATTGTAGTGATTCTACCCAGGAAAATTTTTCAGAACTTGTTGCGAATGGTATTGATACTAGAATCGTTTCTTTTTTAATCGACTTTCTATTCTGTTTCTGGTTCTATATAACCGATTATGTACAACATGTTGCAGCACAGATTCCGTAGAACAGAAAATGTGTATTCGTATTCGAAATAAGTATTTTTTAGAGGGTATTTATTAAGAAAAACTCAAAAATCTGAGTAAAAATATATTTTGAACTAGCACCCAATTGAAAATCAATGAAATTTCAAAAAACAGCATATGTAATTCAGTTATGTAGCAATTGATTTCATAACAGGTTCCATGAGAACATGTTGGTTTTGGGACAATTTCAAACAAAAATAATATATTGTGCAACCGAAAGTGGAACTTGTTACTTATCAGTAAAAGCTGTTCTGTAATTGTTTCTTTGCAACAAAATATTTTGCTGGGTAATGATTGTAGTGATTGTACCGTTTTTAATGATTGTAATAATTCCAGGGATTCTAATGATTCTAATGATTTTGATGATTCTAATGATTCGATTGATTCTAATGATTCTAATAATTATAATCATTCTAGTAATGCTAATTATTGTAATGATTCTAATGATTTTAGTGATTGTAATGAATATTCTCATTGTAATGATTTTAATGAATGTAATGAATGTAATGATTGTTATGATTGTAATGATTATATTGATTCTAATGATTCTAATGATTGTAATGATTCTAATGATTCTAATGATTGTAATGATTGTAATGATTCTAATGATTCTAATGATTCTAATGATTCTAATGATTCTAATGGTTCTAATGATTCTAATAATTCTAATGATTCTTATGATTCTAATGAATCTAATGATTCTAATGATTGCAATGATTGTAATGATTCTAGTGATTCTAGTGACTTTAATAATTCTAATGATTGTTATGATTACAATGATTGTAAAGATAGTAATTTTTCTAATAATTCTAATGCTGCTAATGGTAATAATATAATTGAAAATAATGCAATGATTTTTTGTAGTAATTTAAAGTGAAAATATTGTTGTCTTGGGATTCAATATAAGAATTCATAGCTTTCAGTCACTGCTAAGTGTTTATGATGATGTCGACAGCATTGACGCTTCTGTTATCAGCGTCTGTTGCATGCTTGTAGTTATTGCGTTGTTGCTGTTCAAAAGATGTCAAATGGTTACCCTTGTTCCACTTTTACGGAACAGATTTTTTTTTTGTATTTGTTGCCTTATATGATTTGTTGTCAGTTTGTGTTCCATTTAGCCGGAAATTTTCATTCACTTAATACTGTCGTCAGCAAAATAAAAAACTTTGCAATTAGTTTTTTTTTCTATTTGGGAATTGTATCGTATTGTCATGTCGGCCTTATTAATTTCAATGTTCATGTTGCTCTCGGTATTTCCTCAAAGTAAAGAGACTCTTTAGTGTATCCAATGATTTATTTATGTTTAGATGTCGTTGTGTGCTTTCATAAGATTAGCTAGATTTTGAATTGTTTTCCAATGTTTTAGCTTTTTTTAAGATTTTTTTTCTGTATTATTTTAAATTTTCTTGGCAACCACTAGCTAAGTTCTATGTTTGTCATGTATTTTGTTTTTTTGTCTTTGCTATTGTTTGTAAGAATAACACATAGAGACAGACAGATGAGGTAGCTGGGTATAGTAGACAATAAAAAAAAACGACAAGGAATAAATTGGGGGTGGGTCAGACCATACAGCTGTAGGAGTCGCAGCATTTAATAGATATATCTATAAATATATATATTTTTCTATAATTTTCTAGCATCTAATTGTTAAGTTTTGTTTTTTCGAGCTTAATATTGTGATGTTGATTTCTCTGTGAATCATTTGTGTTAAAACTAGTCAAAAATGCATTAAAACAAAATGATGTCTTAAAAAATCTTGCAATATATTTAGATATACATTTGAATGTGTGCTCGTTTGAATACTTTTCGAGAAAGTCTTATTATATATTATTTGACAATAGATATCCATAATCATAGGAAACCCTATAATGTTCACCTGTAATTTGATGCAATATAAATTCATACATATGTTGCCAAACAACACATATTTTAAGCGCTTTAAGACATCAATAACCCTTAATTAACATTTGTCGGAAAATCCTCTCACACTTTAGGTCTAACATTTGACTACAAAATAGCATTAGATGATATAATCATTTAACTAGTTTACCACAAAAAAAATTCTTTGAATAATAAAATCTGATATTAGCAAATCAACAAATAATTCCTCGAAGCAAAATCAATCCGATTTATTACAATTTTCATATTTGAAATATTTTTCCTTTTTGTCATATTTACAAAAATAAACAACAACAATTCCTTCGCAAGTGACCACAAATCTATGCATTTACACACACACGCACACAGTTGTGGTGCAATATTTACAAAAATAAAATTTGTTGAACTTTAAGCTTAAAGGGGTAATGCAGTAGATACAATTATCGTTGTTGTTGTCATTGTCGTTGTTGTGGCTTATATTGTACAATAACCACAAAGACCAATGAACGAAATGCCAAAACCAATAGTTTTCCCCTTCAATGAACAAACAAATTTTTACATTTTTCTGATTTTGCATTTTTTTTTGTTGTTGTGTCGTGTTGGTGTTTGTTTCCCTCCACATTTGCTTGCTTGGGCGAATTGCGCAAGTGACGACATCATTTGTTGCACTGGCACCGGCACCGCCGACATAACGCCACCAACAACGACATCGACGGCAAGAGCAACAACTTAACTTGGTCATAATGCGCAATTTTCAAACAAATCGAAACCAATAAATATTCCTCGCTCAACAGCTGTTGCTCGTAAGAGTGAGGCAATCATAGTCCTCACTCGCCTTCGTTGTAGTTCAGTCACAATTTTTCATGTTCATCATAATTGTTTTTTTTTTTTGGTGCTACTTTTCAATATTGAACACACGATGACTAAGAAGAGCGGAGTGTGAATATTTATGAATGAAAAAGAGTAATAAGAAAATATCAATTTTGCGATATTACAAAAATGACGCAGGTCATTAGTATGCTATGGGGAGATTACACTGTGGAACATTTTCGGGGTCATTGTCTGGAGAGGGGGGTGAGAAATTCCAATGCAGGTTGAAGGTATTGGGTCAGTAAAGTAAAACCCCTAAAGGCTATGGCGTTCTTAGGCCAAACTTTTTTTTAATGAATTTTTATATGTTTTGCTTATCTTGCTGTAATGAATCTAATGATTCAAATTATTGTAATGATTCTATTGATTCTAATAATTCTAATGATTGTAATGATTCTAATGATTCTAATGATTCAAATGATTCTAATGATTCTAATGATTCTAATGATTCTAATGATTCTAATGATTTTAATGATTGAGATTATTGAAATGATTTTAATGATTGTAATGGTTGTAATGATTGTAATGATTGTAATGATTGGAATGATTTTAATGATTGTAATGATTTGAATGATTGTTATGATTCTAATGATTCTCATGATTGTAATGATTCTAATAATTCTAATGATTCTAATGATTCCAATAAATATAATGAGTCTAATGGTTCTAATGACTCTAGTGCTAGTAATGATATAATTGTAAAGATTATAACGATTGTAATGATAGTAGTGATTGCAGTCATTTTAATAATTTCAGTTATTGTAATGATTTTAATGATTGTAGTAATTCTAATGATATTAATAATTGCAATGCTTTTAATGACTCTGATAGAAATTATAGTAATTATTGCAATGATTCTAATAATTCAATTCATTCTAATGTTTCTAATGATTCTATTGATTCTAATGGTTCTAATGATTTTAATGATTCAAATTATTGTAATGATTTCAATGTTTCTAATCATTCTATTGATTCTACCGATTCTAATGATTTTAATAATTCTAATGATTCTAATGACTGTAATGATTCTTATGATTCTAATGATTCTAATGATTCTAATGATTCTAATGGTTCTAATGATTCTAGTGGTTCTAATGATTCTAATGTTTCTAATGAATCTAATGATTTGAATGATTCTAATGATTCTAATGATTCTAATGATTCTAATTATTCTAACGATTCTAATGATTCTAATGATTCTAATGATTCTAATAATTCTAATGATTCTAATGATTCTAATGATTCTAATCATTCTAATGATTCTAATGATTTTAATGATTCTAATGATTCTAATGATTCTAATGATTCTAATGATTCTAATGATTCTAATGATTCTAATGATTCTAATGATTCTAATGATTCTAATGATTTTAATGATTCTAATGATTCTAATGATTCTAATAATTCCAATGATTCTAATGATTCTAATGATTCTAAGGATTCTTAAGATTCTAATAATTCTAATGATTCTAATGACTCTAATAATTCTAATGATCCTTATGATCCTAATGATTCTAATAATTCTAATGATTCTAATAATTCTAATGATTCTAAGGATTCTAAGAATTATAAAGTTTCTAATGATTCTAAGGATTCTAAGGATTATAAAGATTCCAATGATTCTAAAGATTCTAAAGATTCTAATGATTCTAATGATTCTAATGATTCTAATGATTCTAATGATTCTAATAATTCACATGATTCTAATGATTGTAATGATTCAAATTGTTGTAATGATTCTAATGATTCTAATGATTCTTATGATTCTAATGATTCTAATGATTCTAATAATTCTAATGATTCTAATGATTCTAATGATTCTTATGATTCTAATGACTGTAATGATTCTAATGATTCTAATGATTCTAATGGTTCTAATGATTCTAGTGGTTCTAATGATTCTAATGTTTCTAATGAATCTAATGATTTGAATGATTCTAATGATTCTAATGATTCTAATTATTCTAATGATTCTAATGATTCTAATGATTCTAATAATTCTAATGATTCTAATGATTCTAATGATTCTAATGATTCTAATCATTCTAATGATTCTAATGATTTTAATGATTCTAATGATTCTAATGATTCTAATGATTCTAATGATTCTAATGATTCTAATGATTCTAATGATTCTAATGATTCTAATGATTCTAATGATTTTAATGATTCTAATGATTCTAATAATTCCAATGATTCTAATGACTCTAATAATTCTAATGATCCTAATGATCCTAATGATTCTAATAATTCTAATGATTCTAATAATTCTAATGATTCTAAGGATTCTAAGAATTATAAAGTCTCTAATGATTCTAAGGATTCTAAGATTTATAAAGATTCTAATGATTCTAAAGATTCTAAAGATTCTAAAGATTCTAATGATTCTAATGATTCTAATGATTCTAATGATTCTAATAATTCAAATGATTCTAATGATTGTAATGATTCAAATTGTTGTAATGATTCTAATGATTCTAATGATTCTTATGATTCTAATGATTCTAATAATTCTAATGATTCTAATGATTCTAATGATTCTTATGATTCTTATGATTCTTATGATTCTTATGATTCTAATGATTCTAATGATTCTAATTATTCTAACGATTCTAATGATTCTAATGATTCTAATAATTCTAATGATTCTAATGATTCTAATGATTCTAATGATTCTAATGATTCTAATGATTCTAATGATTCTAATCATTCTAATCATTCTAATCATTCTAATGATTCTAATAATTTTAATGATTCTAATGATTCTAATGATTCTAATGATTCTAATGATTCTAATGATTCTAATGATTCTAATGATTCTAATGATTCTAATGATTCTAATCATTCTAATGATTCTAATGATTCTAATGATTCTTATGATTCTTATGATTCTTATGATTCTTATGATTCGAATGATTCGAATGATTCTAATGATTCTAATGATTCTAATGATTCTAATTATTCTAATAATTCTAATGATTCTAATTATTCTAATGATTCTAATGATTTTAATGATTCTAATGATTCTAATGATTTTAACGATTCAACGGTTAATGATGACAATGATTCCAATAAATCCAACAATTTTAAAAATTCGTACGTTTGCATTTTACAAAAATTTAATGTAAATCTTTGTGAAGAAGACGATTTAAAGTTGTTCTGGGCACAATTAGGACGCTAGACCACTTTCGAGTAGAGAGTCAAATTTGTAAGCGTTTACACTCTATTTTAGTGAAATCTGTTGAAATTCGAGCTCGGCCAGATCCAGCTAATTCTAAACAATTGAATCGTTGGATCTTCATTTCGAAGTTGTAAAAAAATTTGTAAAGTTGTTATTCAATGCATTGGAAGTGCTTTCTGGAATAGTTCATTAAGTGGCCTATAGGGGGGCTCACGAGCTGATCAGCTTTAGAAACCTATACAAAATGTTTGTTGAAAAACACTACTGAATAAAAATTATATTTCATTGTTTTTTCAACAAGCGCATGCTCGGACGAAGGGTATATTCAGGTTTATCCCCCATTTTTAACGCCCATAAGAAGGCGGAGTAGGTAGTTGTCCCTCTTTCTGTACGTCGATTACAGCCGTGGTTTAATATCTATCAAGCTGAAATTTGGCCTGCAAGCTTTTATCCTCTAAAAAAGCAAGGACGGATAAATCTATCTACCAACCGTTGTGGAATATTTAAATTTGTTGTGTACGTTGACAATTACTAAAGCGGAAGTTGAATAACATATTCATTCTTGTCGTCTTACAACATACTTGTAATACAACAAAAATTTCTCGTAATTTGTTCCTATGTCTTGCCATGCTATTACATTGGCTTTCTAACTTGTATGCCGATGTCCAATGTTGTTGTTGCTAGTTGATTTTGTTTTTTGTGCCTTCAGCTGCTAACATTTCATCATTACTTTTTGAGCGTGAAATACATTCATGGCTGTGCATTCATCCTAAACATTTGGCATTTCGACTGAACGTGTTTTTTTGTTTGCTTTTGTGTTTGAGTGTTTTTAGTTGTCTTCATTTTCACCGCCAAGATGAATTGGGCACTTTCGGAGGTGGGTGAAATTGAAATGGTTCGTTTGGGGTCTTAGAAAGAAAGAGGGGGGGAGAGAAGGAGGACATTTACGAAATTTGTGAATCACATTTTAATTTATTAATGTAAAGAAATGAATGGAATTTTTGGTAAAACTTAGTACAAACTATAGGCGAATCTCTGGCGAATCTTTTGGGAGGGGACTTGTAGCGGAATATAAGAACTATATTTAAATTATCTTTGTGTATCACTGACACACATAAGTGTTACCTTCAGCGATGTCAAGGGAAAGTTGGTAGTTGCATGGCTTTAGACTTTTCGACGTCTAGTTGATTAACGCTACTGCAGTCTTCTCATGTATTGAAAAAAAATCATCTTAGATATATTACATGATACGTTTTTTGGTATAATTATAAAGTCTTACTACTATACGAGTATTATATTTTATAGTGTAATAATAAACATTTTTAGTTTATACAAATTTTTACGAAAAACCACAACAAAAACGGTCTGCATATTTCACACCATATCGCCATAGATTTGTACATATTAGCAGTTGCACATCGTTAATTTTTTTTTCGGCCATTCGACATCGCGGCATTGCAGAAAAATCCAATTTAAACTTATTTGTTTATTAATTATTTTTAATAATAAACCAAAAATAAATAATACAAAAAAAAATGCACAACCAAATAACATTAATAACTGTGCAAGAATACGACAGCGAAAAAAAACTGTGGGTTTTTTTTGGGTTTCGCATAAACAACAAAACCTTGAAAGTTTATTGATCCTCAGAGGTGGAGGAGGAGGAGAATAACAACATAACCGCTCTCAACAAAAAGCCAATGAAACTCACCACTGAATAGGGCACACATACAAATGTTCATGTTTGTGTTCATGACTCTGTCATAAAGCAAAAATATTAAGGGAAAAAAATTAAAAAAAAAAAATCACGATTATGACAAATTATGACAAATGCATACAAATATTTGACTACCAAATAGGGGGAGAGAGAGAGAGAAAAAAAAATACCATAAAAATTAAATGTAAAGAATTGAAATAAATACGAATTTAATCGACACAGAATTTGTATGAAAAAAATATTATATAACTAGTAAGATAATTATATACGGCTATACCAAAGCTCAGATACTTGACTCTACAACTTTTTTTTTATTATTTTTTTTTACCGCCAATAAGGGAGATTTCATATGGAAAGTGGGAGTTGATTCTATCCGATCTTGCACATCTTAGATTTAATCTCCGTTTAGAGGATAGAAGATTGCATACTAAATTTCAGTTCCATAGTTCTTAAACTACGACTGAAATCTTGTGGACAGACAGACGGACACCCCCAGAAGGGGGGAGGAAGTACTATTTATCTGAATTTGTTTTTTTAAGAGCATGGCTTTTGCTTATAGGGTAGAGGCTGCCATACCAAATTTCAGATCGATAGCTTTTAAACCACGGGCGTAATCGCGGGAGCAGACAGACGGACACCCCCGAAAAGGTGGAGTTGGTGTTGGTGGTGGGAGTAGTTTTTGTTCGATCTTCCTCGTATTAGAACTTTATCTCCACTTAGAGGATAGAAACTTGCGTACCAAATTTCAGCGTGATAGCTTTTTAACTACGGCTGTAATCGCGTGACCAGACAGACGGACACACCCAAAAAGGGGATGTTGGTATGACAGGTGAACGTAGTTTTGTCTAATCTTGCTCATCTTTGAACTATCTTAGAAATTTGAATACCAATTTTCAGATCTATAGCTCTTAAACTACGGCCGGAATCGCGGCAACACACAGACGAACAGCCCCTAAAATGGGAGGTTGGTATAGAAGGTGGACGTAGTTTTTGTCTAATCTTGCTTTTTAAATGAAACATCCGCTTAGAGGATATAAACTTCCATACCAAATTTTAGATTGACAGCTTCGAAACCACGGCCGTAGTCGCGGGAACAGACAGAGGAAACCTCCAAAAAGGGGCAGTTTGCATGGAAGGTGGGTGTAGTTTTTGTCCGATCTTGCTCATCTTACAGCTCAACCTTGATTTAGAAAATATGAGCTTGCATACCAAATTTCAGGTCGATAGCTTGTAAACTAGGGGAATTTGTATGGGAGGTAGGAATAGTTTTTGCCCAATCTTGCTCATCTTAGAACGATTATAGAACATTGCATACCAAACTTCAGCATTAACTATGGCTGCAATTGCGGGTACATAGGATTTTTTTTTTGTTTGATCTAGATCATCTTAGAACTTAACCTTCACTTAGAGAAAGTTGCATACTAAATTTCGGCTCGATAGCTCTTTAACTACTCCTGCTATCGCGTGGCCAGACAGACACTCAGACTGACGGACATCTTCATATCTCGGACGCTCAGTTCGTGAGTGCACGTGGTGAAGGGTATACAAATAGTATCATTAAATAATTTTTGTCCAAATAGCACTGCCGACACGCACACAAAAATAGTTATTTGGTTTATTGGCATATCATCACATATTTTCTTGCTGTGCAAATCGAGCGCCGCCTATAGTACATAATATGAACTATTCCAGAAAGCAATACCAACAAGTGAACAACAACTTGTCAGATTTGTCTTGTATTCATTTCAAGAGTATAGCCTATGGGACACAGCAGTCTTATAACTGCGAAATAAAATTTTCAGAGTGGACCACGTTAATGGACACATGTAATCTAGTAAAATACCAGAACACACTACACACCGAGACACATACATTAATTGCAGGTATTTTAATTGCAAGGAACTTTCAGCTGTCCCCTGCCAAGTCATCGGCAAGCTCTTTACCAACATAAAGAAGAAAGTACCGCTGTCAGATTTGTCTTGTATTCATTTCAAGAGTATAGCCTATGGGACACAGCAGTCTTATAACTGCGAAATAATATTTTCAGAGTGGACCACGTTAATGGACACATGTAATCTAGTAAAATACCAGAACACACTACACACCGAGACACAGACATTAATTGCAGGTATTCTTAATTGCATGGAACTTTCAGCTGTCCCCCGCCAAGTCATCGGCATGCTCTTTACCACCATAAAGAAGAAAGCACCGCTGCAGTTAAATGTTATTGACGATGAGCAAAGAATTCCGACGGTTACTTTTGGCAGCATGTTGTCTTCCGTTGAGCACGCCACAGCATAATGCAACAAGTTTCCTAGTAAGAACAAGGTACTTAAGCGACTAGCTGGCAACACTTGGGGCAATGGCAAGGAAACCTTGCGCACTACTTATAAGGCGAAACGGTTCCTTCTAGGATGTCATCGGGAAGGCCATCCGAACCACGATCAGACGGAGTTAGATGGCCCCCGATACATATCAGAAAAAAATCTTTGGTTTCATGAGAGGGATATCCAGCACTAATATTTAGAACACCTGGATCCTATTACATACAGAGCAGCTCTGAGGGACATTCATAACCACACGGTCAGCCAAACATCTTCAAGCTACCGAATGAATGTACTTTTGTTAGGTCATCCCCCACAAATACCAAAAGAAGAGAATAGCTTGCCGCGAAGTACGAGATACTGATACTGGCCAAACTAAGATCAGGGTACTGTACCGCAATACAAAATTTATGTGCAGCATGTGAGGAAGGCCTACATGATACTCTTCACCTCATCAACTGCACGGCAAAACCGACCCGACTGAATGGACCCAGCCCAGTTTAATACATTTGTAAGTAGAAAAGTTGGAGGAAGGTTGATGGAAAATAAACGTACTAATTACTACAAATGATGAAAGTGCCCTACATTTATTTGCAGGTCGAGCTGTTACAACAACAACAACACCCCATGAACTGCTGATCCATTATGATTGTCCGTTAGAAAAAGGAGAAAGAGATGGCGAGAAAAAAGAAGAAGAGTGATAGAAAAAGAAGAACAAATCGTGGGAACTCCAATCGGAGCCGACTCGAACAGAGGAAATATACATTATTTATTCTATATAACATTCCCCTAAGTAGCTTAGCCTTATACGGGCTAGTGCGGCGCAACTACAAAGAAGATGTTTCATCGCCTCGAACTCCTCCTTGCCATCACACACACGGCAGTAGTCCGGTATGGATCTATCCCGATCTATGCCTGATATTGCAATGTCCTGTTAGAATTTTACAAGCCAGAGTCAGAGTCAAATAGGTCTGCTGATCCTTACCAGTAATCTCGCATTGTCCTTAGACCCAACAGAGGCTGACATTCAGATGTTTTAGTCGATTATACTTCTCCTTACCGTTACTCAATGTAGAATTCCATTCACGCAGATGGTTATTCACGGCCTAGTATTAATTTCACATAGCCTGAAACAGAGCTTTAGCTGCAGGTTTTCGCAGTAAACACCAGATCCTGTGCCCTATTCCATTTTTGAACCATCAGTAAAGACAGAAATGGAGTACACTTAAGTAGTACAGCGGTCATTCCATTCTGATCTTTCCGCGTTGTGAATGTTTACTTCACGAAAATCCACAGAAAAAAAATCAATAAGAGGTGGCACATGAAAAGAAACGCCATTGCCCAAAAGCTGCAGAATCTTCGCATGACCCAGTACAGATTGATGCCCAAGGCCAGCTTCCATCGGATAGCTGATAGCCCCTCGGGCTGTAAAGCCTTGACCTACAAGCCCAGGGCGGAATTCTCAGGAACACATTTAAAGCCACTAGCCTCAGAAATCTGCATTGAAGACATCCTTGGGCCCTTGCTAAGAATTTGTAATAAAATACTCTATCTAGCCCCTTCCACCAATCCCGACACACCCATAGATGAAAGTTGGCCGGGCTACCGCAGAATACAGCCACACTGTAACTTGGGGCTGAGCTTTTACATATAGTGTACCGGCACGCGTAAAGGACATTCATACCCCCTCTTTCACCTATCCTCGATATTTCTTGACTTATTTAGCTTATGATCGAGAAAAACACAAATGTACTTGGTCCCCATTAAGAGTTTCAGTTCCACACCATTCGGTATGGGTAGCCTGAAGTTCTTGACTTATATCTACGGATTAAGGGAACCAATTCTGTTATCTGAGGGTTTATCGCCAGACCACAGGTCATGGCTCATCGTAGCATATTACCAAGGGCAGTTTGCATAAGGTCACACATGATTGGTAGAAATTTCCCACCTATCATGATGACTACGTCGTCCGCATATGCCACTATTTTCGTACCATCCTCATTGATAGATTTAAGTACTCCGTGTATCGCCTGTGGTGTGCCTCTAGTACCTATATACTTCTCTCAACTTCCACCAAGTTCTGAGTAGACGACACGGTTTCCTAGCGTTCAATGCACTCAATTCACTAGCGGACGTGATATATTTATGTTATGTTATTTTTTAAAAATCATTTTTGACTAATTTTATTAAATGAAATCTTCAACAAAATTTTCATTTATCACCTTTTTTCATAAATTTTCACCAATAACTCCAAATTTCGGGCCATGTATAGGATGTATCATCTTTGATAAGTAGAAAACTGGTCATTTCTGATAATATTGAATGACGACCCCAACCCAAGTACTCTACTGTACATATGTAGCGAGTTTGCATATAATACTCGCTTCATACAAACGTAGGTATGAGTGTACAACGTATGAGTAATATGAATTTTATGCGGATTATATATTAATCATACGCACTTTGTTCCAACATTGTAAATTTTTTGTTTAATAACACAGTGCAACACAAGTAAATATGTAGCGAGTTTGCATATGGTAGTCGCTTCATACAAACGAAGGTATGTGTGTCTACAACGTATGAGTAATATGAATTTTATGCTGATTATATATTAATCATACGCACTTTGTTCCAACATTGTAAATTTTTTGTTTAATAACACAGTGCAACACAAGTAAATATGTAGCGAGTTTGCATATGGTAGTCGCTTCATACAAACGAAGGTATGTGTGTGTACAACGTATGAGCAATATGAAATTTATGCGGATTATATGTTAATCATACGCACTTTGTTCCAACATTGTAAATTTTTTGTTTAATAACACAGTGCAACTCAAGTAAATATGTAGCGAGTTTGCATATGGTAGTAGCTTCATACAAACGAAGGTATGTGTGTGTGTGTACAACGTATGAGTAATATGAATTTTATGCGGATTATATATTAATCATACGCACTTTGTTCCAACATTGTAAATTTTTTGTTTAATAACACAGTGCAACACAAGTAAATATGTAGCGAGTTTGCATATGGTAGTCGCGTCATACAAACGAAGGTATGTGTGTGTACAACGTATGAGTAATATGAATCTTATGCGGATTATATATTAATCATACGCACTTTGTTCCAACATTGTAAATTTTTTGTTTAATAACACAGTGCAACACTAGTAAATATGTAGCGAGTTTGCATATAATACTCGCTTCATACAAACGGAGGTATGTGTGTGTACAACGTATGAGTAATATGAATTTTATGCGGATTATATATTAATCATACGCACTTTGTTCCAACATTGTAGATTTATCGTTTAATAACACATTGCAATACACAATCTGAGGGGTGAGAAATTCCAAGTCAGCGAGAATGTACTAGGTCATTATAGTAAACCCTACAAATGGCTTGGCGTTTGCTACAATTCAGCTAAAGAATGAAATGAGCAATCATCAATGGTTCTTGAGTTATAGCTAACAAAAAAAACTAAGCGAATAAACATCAAGATAAGCCAAATATATAAAAGGTCATAAAAAGTATGTCCTTAGAGCGCCAAATCCTTTAGGGGTTTTAGTATACTTGCCTAGTAACTTCACCCTGACTTCGAGTTATTAATTTTTAGCTCATTGACATTGGGACTCAATTCTGAGAATTGCACGTGAAAGTAGCCCCAAAAAGGAGAACTTCTGCATCATTTTGGCTGCATTGTTATGATGCTACGTAACAATCTTTTTGGTACTTGTGGAGTGACCTAGTACATGTTGTAGGTCTGGTCGTGTACAACATGACCTGTATACCAAAGTTTTCTAACAACCTCAAAATCTTGACACGGTTCAAAAACCGGTTTTTCGGATCTTTCCTCACTTATTAGCTTCCCAGTAGGAAGTATCTTCATACACGACTTTGTCTTTAACGCTGTCCTCAAGACAAAATGTGAAAAATGTCGTGCAAGACAAAGCGGACACTTGTATGAAAATTTCGTCGACGATTTGTATGGACGGTCCCCTATGTGTCATCAACGATTTACTATGGTCGTGCACCTATCCTTGAGGATGTCTTGCAGACACTTCCTACTGGGTTAGAATGGCAAGATATAATGACGCGATAAAACCGTATTAAAATATAGAAAAAGTGCTAAAAATCCACCTTGAGCACAAAATTCGTATGGCCATTAAATTGTTAATGCAGCCAACTTGACAAAACAAATGATGCAGAAGTTCTTGTATTTGGGACTACTTTGCAATACACATTACAAATCACGTGTTGTAATGTGTATGCAAATCTATGCAACTTTGCGCTCCACTTAAGAACGCCATGACAATGAATTCCCATTGGTTGCTCTTGCATTTCATAGCCACTCCGCCCCAGTCTGTAAAGCGACTTTTGTTCCACCCTGTATAACAAATATATACATTGTTCTGCTACAAAATATTCTATTACATTGTGTTACAATAACATAATGGCTTGTCTGATCACTGGCGCCAGCACACTAGCTGTTGCAAGCAACATTATCGTACATCATGTTTCTACGACATTAACAATCATTCATGTGTCAAATTTGCATGTAAATTAAATTATTTTCAAAATGACAAATTCGAATGTTGCATAAAGCTATAGACTCGAGAAAAATTATTAAACATCTACAGGTGGTTTATTTTGTTCGAACATTTAATACTAATAATGTTGCAGTCGTGACAAAAGATTTCCCCTGAAAAACTTTAACATTCGTCCATATTTTGCATTTAACATGAATAATTGTTAAGGACTTTGGACCTGACACAGTTAACCTTGACTGTTATCTAGCTAACACGTCAACGAGAAAAAAAATGCAAAATGCGCATCAAATATGTCATTATTTCTCTAAAACATCCAAATTTGTTTTTGTTGACTTTTTATATATTCCAACAACTCCTACGTAAAATACGTACAATATATTTTTAGCTGAGTTGACATCAATTGGCATCAATACTGTCAAATATTATGCATCTCGCATAATGATGATATAGATGACGATGGCCGGGATTGCCATAAATGTTGCTAGGTAGGAAAATAATAATGATTCAGTGGAAAAACGACATGTGATGGAATAAATTATAATACAAAATAAAATTGACGATAACTTTCTTTACTTTATTGTTTGCAGCAGTAAAAAAATGCGCAGTTGACCAAGACAACAAACGTTAAATGTCAGAACTTAAGCGTATCAATAACATACTGTAGTAGGCGGTTGCTTATAATAAACTTTAATGCTGAGGCAAATAATTATGTAGCCTACAAAGTTATATCACAACAGAAAATCTATATTTATTATCAAACTTTCGATTAACATATTTCACGGGAAAAGGGAAATGCTTTATTAATAATGATATATAACTGCTGCGTGTGGCAAAACTTTGCCTGCATCTGATGATGTTAGTTGAACGCTTCGTGTGCACTGCAGAGATGTTCACTGTGAAGAAGTGTAGCAAACGAATAAGGTCTACACCAAAATTACAAGAAATCAATTAAAAATCTGATGTATTAAATTACTCCACAATTGTTCAATTAAATTTTATACTTTATTTACTTATACTGCTATATTAATGCTCTAGAATTCGCAATAATCATTCTTTGAAGGAATATGACAATTCTCAGCAAAAATATAATACATAGCTTACTTAGAAGTACCCTGCAGTAAAATTGGAGACAGTTTTCAAATAAACAAGTTCTAAAATGAATCTAAGAGAATAGATAAATTCTAGTTTGAATGGAATGCAAAGAAAAACACTGGAAAAAAACTAAAAAAGGAATTGTGTGTTTTCGTAGTTGAGAAAACCAATGCAGATAATAAAAAAAAAACGAAAACTTGTCTAAGTAGACAGTATTTTTTCACTAGATCAGAATGTATTCTTGAGAAAAAGTTGTAAACTATAACGAGTTGACCTATTTCAGGCAGAGTACAATGAGAATGCTGCGGCGGTGACAATCGCCAGTACAACCCCTAAAGGATTTGACGTTTTTAGGACAAACTTTATTTTATGACCTTTTATATTTTTTGGTTAATACTTACTTTCCTACTTTCATTTCATTATCGGCTCCCTCGATATTGTCGACTTCGCAGTATAGTGTCGAGTAAATCGGCATGTCAAATAAAAACTTATCAAACAGTGACGTTCGCATTCGTCGATAAACAAGTAGGTGCCGTTAGTTGTGAATCTAAAAATTATAGAGCGTATTAATTCACAACAACGCGAGAAGCTATCCCAAACCTCATTCATGGGGTGTAGAGGGAAATTATTTTTTTTTTTTTTCAATTTATATTTTTTGCTTACCTTGACGTATATTTGCTAGTTTTTCAGCTATAACTGTAGAACCATTCATGATTTCACATTTCGTTCTTCAGCTGAATTCAATAGGGCACGCCAAAACCTTTGGGGGTTTTACTAAACTGACCTAGTACCTTTACCCTGGCTTGAAATTTCTCACCCCCAGATTGCCTGTTGAACTGTGTTATTAAACCATAAATCCAAAATATTGGAACTATGAGCGTATGATTTATATAAAATCTGCATAGAAAATTAATATTGCTCATACGTTGTACACAAAAACATACATAATTATGTAGCGAGTACCATATGCAAACTCGCTACATATGCAATGACAGGGGTTTCTACTTATCGAAGATGAGTTCGCCTATATATGGCCAGAAATTTATAGTTAAAAATATAAGGTTAGATTTAATTTTCAAAAAATATAAGACAAAAAATTTTCAATATAAGACAACCTAAAAATGGCCTTAAATAGATGGCCTTAAATAGATTGGCCTAAGAACGCCAAAGACTTCTGGGGGATTCTATACTGGTCCAGTACCTTCACACTGACTTGGAATTTGTCACATCCCAGACAATGACAACGAAAATGTACCTCAGTGTAATCTGTAATCTGACTAATGCTCTGCGTCATATTTGTAATATATCTAGTATCACAAAAGTTTGGCCTGAGAACGCCAAACCCTTTGGGGTTTTTTTTTCTATACTAGCCCAGTACTCTAACTTGGAATTTCTCATCCCGTACATTGACTGTTGCACTGAGTAATGTGACGTCATGCGCAATAAGAAACTTTCTGGAGGCCATTAATGTATCACATCCGCTTGTGAATTAAGTGGACTGCATGCTAAGAAACAGTATTGTCAAGCTTGGGAGAAGCTGCGTGAAAAATATAGCTACTAGATGAACACCTCAGAGGATAAACGGATTACTTAAATCATTCAATGAGAATGGTACGAAAAGAGTGGCATATGCGGACGACGTGGGAAATTTTTGCCAACGATGTGTGACGTTATGCAAACTGTCCTTGGTAAAATGCTACGATGGCCTGGGGGTAAACCCTCACAAAACAGATTTGGATCCGATTTTAATTGGATCGGATTTCCCGTAGATATAAGGTCAAGGACTTCAGGCCACCGACACAGAATGGTGTGGAACAGAATCTCTCACATGATTTCTCGATCATAAGCTAAATTAGTCAAGGTATATCGAGGAGAGGTTGAAGGGGGGTGTCAATGCTTTTAACGCGTACCGTATCTCTATAGGTAAAAACTAGAGACTCAACAAGAATACAGCCACATTGTATTTTGCGGTAGTCCGAGCAATTATCATCAGATTGGTGGGAGTGCACAAATAAGAGTAATTTACTGAAAATAATCAGCAAAGTCCAAAAGATATCTGCGATGGGGAATACTGCGACTAGAAGGAGCATACCTGCCGCCGGCTTTGAATGTATTCCTGGGCCTTCCGTCCTTACGTCAAGGCTATTGCAGCCCAATTGCAGGCTATTATATTGAGTGTAGCTGACGATTGGCATCAATCGATGCATAGTCATGCGGAGATTCTTCGCCTTTTGGCTAATGACGACTCTCTTCATCTGGCATCCTTACTGATTTTTTAACGAAACATGTGGATTTCCGTAAGTTAGAAGTTAAAATTCCAGAAAGATCGGAATGTAACGAAGGCAGATCTCTTCATGGTGACTTAAAATGGTTTGAAGACGAAGCATGGCACAGGAGCTGCTGTTTACAGCGAGATCCTGCAACAAAGCCTCTCTTTAAGGCTACATATATTGAAAGCAGTGTTTTTTAGGCTGAGGTACTAATCATTCATAAAGCTCTTATGGGAAGTGGCATCGATTCTAGCAGACGGATAACCAAATGTGTGTGGATAGCTAGGCTTGCATAAATTGCGAATAATTCTACATTGTGTAAATCAAGGAATTTGAGAAACTGTAAGGAGCAGTCTCGAAATCAGGCTCTGCTGGGTCCCAGGACATTGCCAGATCGCTGGTAAGGAATCATCAGAATCAGGAATCATTATTGGCCAACGGAAGCCGTACTATCCCAGTGAAGAAATTAGCCAGGCCTTATGCAAGCAGGCATGCAACAAGGCTCTCTGAAACATTCAAACGTTATGTCAACAAGGCCTAGTCTTAACATGCCTAATATCTGTACTTCATTATCCTTTCTGAAATATCCCGAGCACATCTTCACTCCATTCTTTAAAGAAGTTTCGATGATTTGTTATTCCACCGTTTCGTGTGTATACACATTCCGTCTCCCTTCTCACAGAAGGCATGAAAAGAAAAGGCGACGAGGATCGTGTTCGTGTGTTTTTCTTAAAAAGGTTTATTATTGAGTCCGGCCGTGGCATAGTGGTTAGAACACGCGACTACCATGCGGGAGATCCCGGGTTCGATTCCCGCCTCCAGTCATCTATATTTTTCTTTAATTGCCGGCCCCCTCGATGTTGTTGACAGCAACGTCGCAGTATAGTGTCGAGTCAATTGGCATGTCTAGTGAAAGCTTCTCAAACAGTGAAGTTCGCATTCGTCGATAAACAAGTAGGTGCCGTTAGTTGTGAATCTTAAAATAGAAAGCGTGTTAATTCACAATAACGCGAGAAGCTATCCCATACCTCATTCATTGGGTGCAAAGGGAAATTAAGTAAGTAAGTAAGTTTATTATAAGTTTTAGTCACACAATTCGAATGCAGTTTCATAGCCTAGATGGCAGCATGGCAGGTCAGGTATTGAGTTGAAAATCTAGCAAGATTTACTGTCGTTTAAAAAAAAATTCAAGAATAGAGAGAAATATACTAGACAATTTGAGGGTGATCAACTGCATATTTATTTTTATTTTTCAAGTCCTTCTTTTACATGTGCATGCCTTCTTATAGGAAGAGACAATGGAAGGCCTTGCCTCCCAACGACATCCTATGTTATTTGGAAAGAAAGAAGGAACTCAGAGCGTATTCCTTCTCACTGCTTTTGAAAGCGTCCTTTCGCTGCTGGAATGCCTCATCATGACTGTCTGGGAAATTGTTCACCCGCAACTTTATTACCATTTTAGCTAAGTGGAGGATTCGATGTGTCAAGAAGTTATTAGTCGTGGGATCTTCAGAACTAAACGGTAAACTGATAGATCGCTGTGACTTGAATATAGCAGATTTGAATGAGGTACATTGCTGGCCTATGCTGCAGTGATTTGAGACTTTCCTGTGGAATTCTAACTGACCACTGTAATATCAGGAAAATGGGATAGATTTTTTTTTCCTTTATTTAAAACATTTATTTAACAATTGTAGTATTATCTATTTATATCTATTCATACCGGACTAGGCGGAGTAGGCTAACAGGGCCAAGATGAGTGGGGATTTTGCAAGATTTTTTTTCTTTATCTATCCCTTTCTTCTCTACTTTTTCAATCTGGTGTTTACCAGATTACACGAGTGCATAACCTGAACCTATGGTGGAAAACGATAAGAAACTTGTCTTAAACCTCTAAGCATATCTTTGACTATAGTTATACTGAGTTTAAGGGCGTAAAAAATTGATATTAAAGTTGTCAGTAAATCAATTATAAATCATGTTTATTATAATTACTGGTCGCCATCTATAGTACGTTATGGGTATTAAAAATAAATTAGTTTTAATGTACCGAAATTTAGGGCGCAAAAATGTGGTTATAAATTTGTTCGCAAACCATATCTAAATAGTGTATATTTAAATTCATAAAAACAACATGATTTCTGTGAATTTACATATATTCGCAGAAGAGCTTTTTTTAATTAATTATTTCGAATTTTTTTTCATAAATTAAATAAATTTTACTAGACTTAAGTATATTGTTAATTTATAAAAATTATTGTAATAATTAAAATTTTTCCATTATTTTAAAATTTGTCAACTTGTAATATGTTACAAATTCAGCTAAAATTGAGAGCGAAAATAGATGTTCAAGACACCCAATTTTTAACACGTGAACGCTAAATTTTCTCTTAAGCCAGTATGTTTCTGTTGTTATTCGATTTATATAAAATTTTAATTTATTCTATAATTTCTTATCTTTTGTCAAAAAAGTCACATTAAAAAATTCAATTCACATTGATAATGATGGCTCCCACTCATTTGATAAAATTTAAAAATATATGATTTCCCAATTTTGATTTAAAATCTAAATATTCACAAATTTATCGGTATAACACAAATTATGCTAATGTGATGATGTGAGCAGTACCTTAGTGCCGAGAGTTTTCATTATGATGGAAACAAGCGATTCCTATCCTACCACAGGGGTAACATATTAAACCAATTTAAAGAAACCACACGATATGACTCACCTGGAAAGATATAAAAAAAAGCAAATTTATAAATAAATTGAAATATTTATAGACGAAAGAATTTAATAATATAAATCAAATCATGTGTTATACAATCATTTGCAAATACGTAACGAACAAAAAATAAAAACACATATAAATAATTTTGAATTATTGAGGATCATTAAGAAGAAATTCAACAAATTAAAAAATTGTTTATCGAAAAGTAAAGTGTCGCACACAACACTTACTCATACAGAATTGTTTAAGAAAATTTTAAATTTTATTTAAATGAAATGATTCAAGTAAATTGATGTTCTATGTTCACACAAAAAAAAACTCGATTAGCTAATTTAGTCCGAGATAGATTCTGGAGTGACAAAATTTGTTTATAAATCTAGTATATAGATCGAAATGGAGGTTTATTTAATAATTCTCACTATGTCAGTATAAAAAGGAAAAACTTTAAATAAAATCAAAGAGTAAAAATTGTACAACAAAAGTACTTTTGGGCGCAATACATCACATTTGTGTACAATTTTATTACTTTTTGGTAAAATAAATATACTTTTTTGTACAATCAAAGTAAATTGTCCAATATTGTTCTATTTGTCCTTTTTGGTACATTGCAGTACTTTCTAGTACTATAAAATTATTCTTGGGTACAATAGCTGGTACTCTTTGGTATGTACAATATAAGTTATATTAGGTAAAATAAAAATAGCTGTTGATACAATAAAAATACCTTTTAAACAATGTTAGCACCTTTTGATATGCGATTAAAGAACATACTGGTTATGTTAGTACAATAAAAGTACTTTTTGTTGCAAGAAAGGATTATTTTGGTACAGTAAGAGTACTTTTTCGTGCCATAAAATTTCTTTCTGGTACAATATACTATACAAAATACTTTTTGATACGATGAATTTATTGTTAGTCCACATAAAGGTATAATAAAGGTCCATTTTGGTACAAAAAATAGAATAAGTATACTTTTTGGTGCCAAAAATTACTTTTTGGTACTAAAAAAATACTTTTTACACAGTAAAAACACTTTATTTTCGTACAATAAAAGTAAGTTTTGGTACAAAACACGTAGTACATGTATGATATATTGTACTTTTTCGTACCATAAAGTAATTTTATTGCACCATTAAATACTTTTATGTATCAAATGTACTTTGCTTTTTTTTTTTTTTGGTACATTAAAAGTACATTTTGGTACAATAAAAGTACTTTTTGGTACAATAAAATTATTTTTTGGGCACAACAAAAGTACTTTTTGTACAATAAAATTAAATTTTGTTGTTACAAAATTAGTTTTTGGTACATTAAAAGTACATTTTGGTGCAACAAAAGTACTTTTTGGTACATTAATAACACTTTTTGATCCAATAAAATTTCTTTGCAGTACAATAAATGGTATAATAAAGCTAACTTTTGGTACAATAAAAGTACTTTCTAGCACAATATAAGCACTTTCTGGTACAATAAAGGTACTTTTTGGTACAATAAAAGTACTTTTTGAAACAATAAAAGTTATTTTTGGTACCATAGAAGTAATTTTTGGTTCAATAAAATTATTTGTTGGTACAATAAAAGTACTTGTTGGTACAATAAAAGTACTTTTTAGTAAATAAAAATACATTTTGGTACAATAAAGGTTCTTTTTGGTACAATAAAAGTAAACTTTGGGTACAACAAAAGACCTTTTTGGTACAATTAATATACTTTTTGTTGCAACAAAAGTACTTATTGGTACATTAATAACTCATTTTGATTCAATAAAATTTCTTCGTAGTACAATAAATGGTATAATAAAGCTAACTTTTGGTACAATAAAAGTACTTTATGGTGCAATAAAAGTACTTTTTGGTACAATAAAAGTACTTTTTAGTATAATAAAAGTTCTTTTTGGTACAATAAAAGAACTTTTTGGTACAAAACATGTAATACAATAAAAGTACTTTCTCGTAAAATAAAAATACTTTTTGGTACAATAAAAGTACTTTTTCGTAAAATATAAATAGTTTTTAGTACAACAAAAGTACTGTTTAGTAGAATAAAAGTACTTTTCGGTATAATAAACGTATTTTTCGGTCTCTTAAAGGTACTTTATAGTACAGTAAAAGTACCTTTTGAAACAATAAAAGTAATTTTTGGTACCGTAGAAGTAATTTTGGTACAATAAAATTATTTTATGGTACAATAAAAGTACTTTATGGTCCAATAAAAGTACTTCTTGTACAATAAAAGTACTTTTTACTATAATAAAAGTTATTTTTAGTACAATAAATGGTACAAAACATGTAATACAATAAAAGTATTTTCTCGTAAAATAAAAATACTTTTTGGTGCAATAAAAGTACTTTTTCGTTAAATATAAATACTTTTTAGTACAATAAAAGTACTCTTCAGTACAATAAAAGTACTTTTCGGTATAATAAACGTATTTTTCGGTTCCATAAAGGTACTTTGTAGTACAATAAAAGTACCTTTTTGTACGAAAGATGTACTTACTTTTAAGTACAGAAGTAAAAAGAAGTAAAAATACTTCATTTTAGTGAAATTAAAGTACTTTTTGGTAAAATAAAAACACTTTTTAGTACAAAAAAGTACTTTTTTCTACTTTTTGGTACAATAAAAGACTTTTTGATACAGTAAAATGATTTTTCAATACAATACAAGTACTTTTTGGTACAATAGAAGTACTTTTTAGTACAATCAAAATACTTTTTGTAACATAAGAAATATTTTTAGGTACAACAAAAGTACTTTTTGGTACAGCAAAAGTACCTTTTGGTATAATGAAGGTGCCTTTTGTTACAAGAGAAGTATTTTTAGGTACAACAAAAGTACTTTTTGGTACAGTATAATGAAGGTACCTTTTGTTACAAGAGAAGTATTTTTAGGTACAACAAAAGTACTTTTTGGTGCAATAAAAGTACTTTATGGTAAAAAAAAGTTCTTTGTGAGATCGAAATCTCTACCCAACGGCGAGTTAGCAATAACTTCTAAAAGCAGCCATGCACCACGGCCTTCTCAGACATTCTGACATCATGTCTTCAAGGCCTTGATTTCACATGCCTAAAAACAGACATTCTCCTTCTTTCCTGAAATATGACGAGCGCATGTTCACTACGTTCTTAAAAGAACACTGCTGCAGGCCTTCTTTGAGAAGGAAGAATCAAGGTTATCGATGATATGTTATTCCACCACTCCGTGTGTATACACATTCCGTATCCCTTCTCATAGAAGGCATGAGAAAAGGCAACGAGAAAAGAGTTCGTGTGTTTTTCTTACAACAGTTTATGATAAGTTTCAGTCACATAATTCGAATACATCTTCATAGGCTTGATGGTAACGTGGTAAGTAAGTTTAAACTCCACCAAGGTTAACTGTTGGTGGAAAAAAAGTGCAAGTATAGAAGGTAATATGTAGAAGTGAGAAATTTCTTAAAAATAAACAACAATTTGAGGGTAATCAAATGCATATTGTATTTTTAATTTTCTAGCCCTTCTTTGTCATGTATACGCAGGCCTTCCATTACTTAAAAACTTAATTTCCCTTTACACCCTATGAATGAGGTATGGGATAGCTTCTCGCGTTGTTGTGAATTAACACGCTTTCTATTTTTAGATTCACAACTAACGCAACTACTTGTTTATCGACGAATGCGAACGTCACTGTTTGAGAAGCTCTTACTTAACATGCCGATTGACTCGACACTGATACTGCGAAGTTGTTGTCGACAACATTCGAGGGGAGCCGACAATGAAAGAAAACTATTTTTTTTTTTTAAGAATTTGAACCTGTGATCTCCCGCATGGTAGTCGCGTGTTCTAACCATAATGCCACGGCTAGTCCCAATTAGGTCTTCTTAAATGAGTCGACGAAGGGAGACTTTGCCTCCCAACATCACCCTATGTTATTTGGAAAAGGAAGAAGGATGTAGAGGGAAGGCCTATTGACTGCTTCATAAGGCCTTCTAGGTCCTTATTTTCGCCGCTGGGTATAAGCGTATCTTTAGCTTTAAATGTTGCTGTGCAATTTCCATTGTATCCATCCCCACCCATCTCTATAAAGCAGATTGTAAACTGATGCTTTTTATGAATTTATTTTTCAGTTTTTTAATCAGCATTTTTTAAGTTGCTTCATAACAAATTTAAATTTTAAAAATCAATTTAAACCTTTACTTTATATGTAAAAAAAACTGAGGTCGGTTATAAATCATTAAATTTTTTTCATACACCTTTTATAATGATCTGTTCAAAGTTCTTTAAAATTCCATGTTTGAAAGTGATTTAGCAGCATCTTCTATTAATTTGCATGTTAATATTTTAAAAGTGATTCACTAAGAATGACTTCTCCTATATATATTGCTGGGCATAATTTACAAAGGCGCAGCACAACTCTAATGATTTGTTAATCCCTAATAATTAGCATAAATGTATTTGAATGTAACATATGCAGCCTTTGAATAACAAATACTTGTAATTAAAGGACAACTGCATTACATTAATTGTCATACATTTAGAACAACACATACATATATCATTTCCGAGAAATCAGTTTTCCATTGCAATTTTCGCAGAAGACTCCATTAGAATACATTAGAATAATGCGTTTATTGTTGTTTTTTTCCTCCTTTTGTTCACTATTGCCATTAATGGTATGCAAATGTGTTTGCAAAAGAATATCTATCATGCATCACGCTCAATCAATTTGTGGACGAGAATATTAAGGGTGAAAAAAAAAACAAACACTTGCTATTTGTAAAATTCAATTTACTTTCCCTGACCCGTTTTTAGGTTTCTAGAGTATGACATACATATGGGTCAATTATTACAACAGCTATTATGGCTAGATTTAAATTCCATTATTGCCACAAAACGGCAATTAAAGTAGAGCGCTGTTATGTTTTGTACTTTTTTGACTTATCACCAATTCGCTGTAAAAATATTTTTTTAACAAAATACAAACTTTGTTTGTTGAAACCCAAAAATAAAATAACATAATATCACGTCTCACAGGTAAATTGAGTAGTTTAAACAGAACGGACTACAGACATGACTCACTTTTGTTTTAGGGCGACTTGTAAAATAATGATGAAGAACACTTATAAAAGCCATAAGAAACTTTTTTCTTACATTATAATAACTTAGAATAGCCAAAAGCGCAAGACAGCCCAACACCCAACATCCATCCCCTCGGGGGAAAAGTAAATAGAATTAACAACAAGTGGAGCGGGTGGCCTTTAGATGTGAGACATAGGCGATTAGGTGTTGTTAATTCTTACACAAAACCCGGTTTGGTTTTATATGTGTGTAACGAATAGGAAATAATTGTGGTTAACATACAGAACGCAGTACGAAATTTTTCAGCTCATTGATTTGGGACTCAATTCTGGGATCTGCATGTGAAAGTAGACCCAAAAAGAAGAAGTTCTGCATCATTCGTTTTGTCAAGTTACATGCCATAATAATTTAATATCGATTTGAAGTCAGTAAGTATCGTATACGGGAATTTGTCACGTTTTATGATCATCCTCATTACATAGTCAAAGAGATCGCACGACAGACTATCGCCTTGTCTAATTCCTCGCTTGGCATAGGTCTCGAATTTTAGTAATATCCACTGAAAACTTTGTGTCCGGTCAGTGTCATCCCGCAAAGTCGTATCAGGTTCGAGGGAATACCAAACTCACCCATAATATCTAATAATTTTTGTCGTATCAGACTGTCGAATGCTGCTTTGTTAGCTATAACCAAATGGTAGGATCTGCATTTCGTAGGTCTTCTCCAGGATTTGTTGTACTGAGAATATCTGGTCGGTCGTGGATTTATCAGGTCTAAAGCCACACTGATAAGGTCCAATCAGGTTCGCTAGCATGGTCTTTTTATGCGATGGGTAAAAGGCTGATCCCACGACAGTTGGTACACACACTTTGATCGATATTCTTAGGCGCAGGACATAGAGCACTCAGATTTCAATCATCGGCCATGCATTCATTGAGCCAAATCGTATTTATAAGCTGGTGCATGCATGTTGCCAGCTCAACATCGCTGGTTTTAAAAAGCTCTGCCGACAATCCAACGACAAATCCATCCATCGACTGTCGGACCTGTATTATTTCTAAGCCGTTGAATTGGCGGGCTGATCTCGTTTTGGCTCGGTGGACAATCTACTACGTCATCGATGATGGCCGTGATTTCGTCACTTATGCTGCCTTCGGGAACGAGCATAGAACGAAAGTGTTCCTATCATATTTGCAGCACAGTCTACGTGTCCGTGACTAGATTTCCACCCCTGTCCTTACAGGTGGGGGGATCCCAGTTTCAAAACTTAAGCTACATTGGAGCTTTACCTTTAGCCCTGTAATTTTCGCATCTTTTTCCTCAGATATTGCGCGACACTCTTCATCGTAGCAGGGCATGACTGAGCGTGTTTTTTCATAACCCAGTACGGTCTTGGCGGTAGTGGTCTTATAAATCGCAATACTCTGCCACTGTGCGTCGGGTGGTGGACAATCTACTTCGTCGTCAATGTTAGGCGTGATTTCGTTACTTATGCCGCCATCGGGAACGAGCAGAAAACGAAAGTGTTCCCATTATATTTGCAGCACAGTCTAAGTGTCTGTGTCCAGATATTCATCTCTGTCCTTACAGGTGGGGATCCCTGTTCTAAAACCTTTACTTTTTACCTTTTGATAGAACTTTTGGGTCTCACCTCTATCCCTGTAATTTTCGATATACTGGCTCTCTCTTTTCTTCCATAGAAGCTTTTTCCACTTGAAGAGGCGTTTAATCTTCCTCCACTTCTCATTATAACACTCCGTCACCGCACGCTGGCTGCAGTTTTTCCGTGTATGCAGCTTCCTTTTCCTCATACCTTACGCGACATTCCTCATCGTACCAGGGCTTGACTGAGCATGGTTTTTCATAACCCAGTACGGTCTTGGCGGTAGTGGTCATAGAATTCGCAATATTGTGCCACTGTTTGAGAAAGTTGGTTAGAGTGGGCATTGGCTACCTCGGTGGTATGCAGCTTTGTAATCTCTAACCACCTTTGCTTTTGGTTGCGAACGATTTTAGTACTGCTTAATCGATTGCGTACCTTGGCAGCAAATAGTGATCCCAGTCAATATTTGAACCACGCATAACACACACATCCATAAGGCTTGAGATATGCCTTCAATCGATTACAACGTGGTCAGTCTGGTTTCTTGTCCGTTGATTAGAGGATATTCAGGATGCCCTGGTCGATATTTTTATGCGGGAATCTGGTTCCACTCACTACCATGTTTCTTGTCGACTTGAAGCTAACTAGGCTGAATCCGTAATCGGGGGTGTTGTTGTGCATGGGCAGGGCAGCGGTCATAGAACGCCTCGTTTTTATCTTCCGTCGGGGCTGGTACACAAATCAGCGTGATGTAAAAATATTTTGCCTTGATGCGAATAGTGGCTATTCGGTCACTTACATGGTTAAACCGTGAGACTAGATGTCGAATTCTCTTACTTCCTATAAATGCACATTCAAATTCGTATCTTTCTGCATGGCATCTATAAAAGATGTCACAGTTTTTTCGTTGTTGTTGTTGTTGTAACAGCTGGTTGAAGTAGCTTGGGTGTTAATTCTTTATACCGATTTTCAATTTATCGGTACTCGATCGGGCATATAATCCGATTAGCATACGATCATTGTTAGGTGTTGTTTTTGTTAGTTTTAACCGCCAAATTCCTCCCAAGATGGCGCCAGCTGGTATTGTTGATTTATTGGCGATGTTGATAAATCATTTTCCTTTTTCCTTGGTCCTTGCGCAATCTGGATTTTTGTAGTTGAAGCACCTAGGAAGAGTTTTGTTGCCTGGAGAACTCAAAAGTATTTGAAAAATAATATTTCATCGAAGTTGATTTGGACAGTGCCCGGGAATCGAGTCCGGCACCTTTGGATTGCTAGTCTACGTCGCTTCCACTGTTTTCAGTTTGAAAGAGTTCTTTCGTCGTGCCCATCCTTTCCCGTCATCTCATTTCCTGTATGGCGGTAATGTAAGCTATGTATTTGTCAAGGACATCCGCCGATTGGATAAAGGCACCATCTCTGTAGAGAGTTCAGACATTACTTTCTGATGTCCGCCTTGTATTGGATGTCAGCCAATTGGATAGGGGCACCATCTCTTTAGAGGTTCTTGTTTATCCTTCATCTTCGTGTTTTCATAAAAGTTGTTTAATTTAAAGAGAGTGGCTTATTATGCGACCTCACTCGACCGAAGTTTCTTGGGTCTGCCAAAACCACTAAGAGAGCCTACGTGTTTAGCTTTAGTAACTTCTGTTATCTACCCAGCGTTGAAATTAGCAAGGCCTTCTGCAACCAGGCATGTAACAAGGCCTTGTTTTAACATGCATGAAAACAGGAATTCTTCTTCCTTTCTGAAATATCCCGAGCACATGTTTACTCCATTCTTTAAAGGCCACTGCTGCAGGCCTTCTTTGAGATGGGAGAATCCACTTTTTTAATGATTTGTTGTTCTACCATTTCGTGTGTATACACATTCCGTCTCCCTTCTCATAGAAGGCATGAAAATAAAAGGCAACGAGGATCGTGTTCTTGTGTTTATGATAAGTTTCAGTCACACAATCCGAATGGATCTTCATAGGCTAGATGGTAGCATGGCTGACTAAAAATCGCGAGGTAGTGAGTTTAATCTCTAGCTAGATTAACTGTCGTTTGGAAAAAAAAGTGTAAGTATAGAGAGAAATATATAGAAGTGAGAAATATTTAAAAATAAACCAAACAATTAAACAGTAACCAACGCAATATCTTTTCTTTTATTTTTCAAGTCCTTCTTTTTCATGTGTATGCAGGCCTTCCACCAGGCCTTCTTATAAGAAGCGACGATATTGCACCTTCTCACATTCGCTACTGCTGAACGGATGTTTAAAAGCATTGTCCGGGGAAAACGCAATCTCTCGTTCGTTGTAAGCTGCTTGCGGAACTCCAAAGAAGGAATTCTGGTTATTCGACAGTGAATAACGATCACAAATATCAAACTCAATCCGAAACAATCCCTCTTTCCTGAGAAACACAACCTGTCGTATAATGCTAACTATAACTATTCTGATCTATTTCCCTGTGATTCCAGGTTTTTAGTTAAAAGAATTTATTAAATTTTAGTATTTATGTTAAATGTTATATAAATTCATAATATAACCACTTCAAATGAATGCTCAAAATAGCTTTGTAAAATAAATTTGCATTTATTGCTACAAATACTGCTCTCGAACCTAACTCATATCTATTCTAATGCAACCTACCACAACCACCTCTCACATAAGAATCCTGTACTCATCTCACTTTTCTCTCTCCTTGCTAAAACAAATACAGAAACATATACAAAAGTATACTTGAATGGCATAAACGCTGGCAGATATGAATATAAATTAAACCAGAATGCTGTGACTCTGAGACAGTTCGATAAGCTTTCTGTGTGATGAAAGCTTATGTTACTTTCTACAGTCTGTTCATCCACCACACAATGCAGAATGACAAAGTTTATTGTGACTACCTGTGTATGTGTGTGTGTGTCTGTTGGTATAACAATACTTTCAAGAATTTCTGATGACTCTTCGATTTTCATTCATTTGTTTTATGTCGTTGTCTTCGCTACCTCCTTGCAATGCCAGTGAAAATTTGGCATGGACAAGATGGCAGTAAGGCAGTTATACATATACATTGTGAGGTGAATGAATGAAAGCACAGTTATTGTTGGTAGTATACGTGAGAGCGTCATTCGTTTTATTGTTATTGACAAATACTTGACGGAGGTTTTGCTTGCAGACTGTCTCACAAACCTCGACCACCAACACCACCACCGTTGTCTGCTGACTGGGAGTTATTCGGCGGTGTGTTACGCATCGCCGGCTATTGATGTTATGTGCTGGCTGCTGTTGGTGTTTGGTGCTTCAGTTAGTTTTATGTGACTTTTATGTATTGTGCGTATTGTGAAATATTGAATGTCTTGAGAGATTTCTTTGTTGGCCTTCTGCTTCACAGCTTTTGTGCAGTTTGTTTCGTTTTCATTGGTATCACAATTTATTTCCAAATTAAATAGTATACTGCAGGGAGCGGAACGTAGGCAGGATGCACGACAGCAGATAGACGAGTAGGTTATGCTGGCGTAATTAAATTGTCACCGGTAGAAAGTTAAATGTAGCATTACAATCGTGAGGTGGTCAATATGATGTTGGACATAAAATGTCACCATTTTTTATTAGTGAAATAAATCGCCTTACTGTTAGCAGATGGTAGTGGTAGCCCAGAGCGTGTTAGTTATTGTTGTTGTCATGACTCATTCACCTTAGTTGAAATAAACTTCTAGCCACCTATCGGTTATTAAGTGTACTATTTTTCAACCTGACGAAAAGTTTCGGAGTAATCTCAAAACTAGTTGTACGGAAAAATGTGAAGTCACACTACAAGTGATGCAAAAATAAAGTATTTTCTTTCTAGTTATAAAAATTTTAGAGATGCAACATATTTCGTCAAATACGTTTAACGCAATATAGAGTTGTATATACATAATAACACTCTGTTGAACATATCTACTGCACACAGAACAAGGAATTGCAGGCCAAACCGTCGCAAAAGAATAAAACATCAGTCTTGCGAATTATAATGGACAAGTCATATGACAACAATCGACTTTTTAAGGGACACTAAGCTACCTAAGCAGTACACAAACACACATTTTTCAAAAAGTTTTCTGTCCTTTTTTCCCACAACTGACACCAGAAATATTCTCAACACAATAAAAAGATTAAATGAAACTTCAAATTTTAAGCCCGCAAGCGAGACCTTCACCTTTTCTTATTTTCAAATGTAAAGATATAAAAAAAATAAAGAACAAAAAACCCGAGAACAAAAAAAAATACATTGAAACAAAGAAAAAACTCACGTAATATAAACGTAACACTCTTAACAGGAATATTTGTGAAAAAATCCTTTTGATACATCCTTAAACAACTTTTTTTCGTTTTAAGCAAAAACAGGTTGTGTGTTTTTTTCACCATTTCTTTTTAATAAATTTTCTGTCACTTCTTTCATTTTCCCCCCCACCATTGGCATAGCTACCCTTATTTGTTGCTTTTTCCGTTTGCTTATGGATTCATCACAAAAATAAACTTTATAATTTGCAAATCAGTGTCCTCCGGAATCAAAGTTATACTATGTTTCCTTTAGCTTAAGCCGAGGGGCAAATATTTGCTTATAAACCCTAAAATAATCAAGAAAGTTTTTGTTTTTTGTGGGAGCAAAAAGAAAATCTTCGCTCGATTCCATAAACAGTTGCAGGGGAAAAGAAGGGCAGCTGACATCGGGATATTGTTGGCAGAAGATATATCATGAGCCAGCAGAATTTTTCAATTATTCACAATTATTAAAACAAAAGAATCTTAGTTGTTTGTTGTTGTTTGCGTTCGAAGGTAACTAAGATGATAATTCTTATAGTGTCCATGTTCTTCACTGCACTGTGGCATAGTTTGCAATTATAATAGGAAATTTAGAATATATAGCTATGAGAAAGAATACGGGAGCAACAGTTAACCGGTTAGTTTCGCTCTACAATACAAAAATTAAAATAAACTTAACTTAACTTCCCTTTACACCCCAGAATGTGGTAAGGGAAAGCTTCTCGCGTTGTTCTGAAGTACATGCTTTTTATTTTAAGATTCACAACTAACGGCACCTACTTGTTTATCGACAAATGCGAACGTCACTTTTTAAGAAGCTTTTACTACACATGGCAATTGGCTCGACACTATACAGCGAAGTTTCTGTCGTCAACATCGAGGGGGGCCGGCAGTGAGAGAAAAATTAAGATGACTAGAGCCAGGGGTCGAACTAGGGATCTCCCGTCTGGTAGTCGCGTGTTTGGACGATCATGCCATGCGAAAGAACATAATGCATCGAAACAGTATAGTGCGAATACTGATGTCGAATTTTTTTTCAGCGCGAGTTAGTATGAGCTGCAGCGCTGCCTTTTATGCAGCCTCTTTCCACTCAGCCATAACGCGAGCTTAGTTTTTCATACTATATTACGATATTTGCGAATGTTATCATTGAATGCACAGTATACTGTCACGGTGTAACGGGAACATCAAAAGTACTGCCGTTTGTTGGCGTGAGAGTTGATAGAAATAGGCATCGGATATCTCGGGAGTGTGTAACTATGCAATGTCTATCCTACTTTGCGTTTGGCTACGAACAGTTGTCGCACGCCAAGCTATTACTAGACTATTTTTGCATCACGAATCTCACGCACGTTTGAGACATGTCTTCCATCGATTGTCATGTGATCACGATAGTTTCTAGTCTTTTGATCGGGAGATACCCAGGTTGCCTAGTGGGTGTCTTGCTGTGAAAATCTGCTTCCATTCACTATTGTATTTGTTGCCGACGCGAAGCTAACTAGTCTGAATCAGAGGTGGTCAATGAGTACACAAAGTTTGAATAACTTTAATACTCATATATTTGTTTATACCCTTACCTACTTTTTCTTCAATACATGTGTACATGTGAAAGTTAGAAATCATACTTTTGAACTTTGTGGAAATACATCGTTATACTCATCTCAAATCAGTTTGGATGCCAGAAATAGCTAACTTGGCTTAGAAGTACACGAATGGATACGAATATTGGAAAAATATTAGATAGAACCCTGTAGTTAGTACAGTAAAAGTACATTGTGGTTACAATCAAAGTACTATTTAGTACAATTAAATAACTTTTTGGAACAACATAAGTACTTTTTAATTCAATTAAAGTACTTTTTAGCAAAATAAATTACACCTATACCTCGATATACGGCCTTGATACGTTCCCAAAATGTTGGCCGTAAATCGATACGCTGTAAAGCGAGGTAATAAATTCTTGTTCTTATTTTTCACTTATTATTACTCAAGATCGGAAAAATGTGCATAAAAACTACGTCTACTCACGATCAGCACAAACAAGAGACTGCTGCGTCAACACTAGCTGCGCTTGTGAGTGAATGCTTTTGTTAGTCTCTCACTCTTCGTAGAAAAATTTTAGATGGCGAGGTAATGTGCGCCGTAAAGCGAATGTGTTCCAGAATTGAAAAAGGCCGTTATAGCGAAATGCCGTAAAAAAGGTATGATTGTACTTTGTGCTACAAAAAAGTATAATTTTTGGATACACTTGTTGAGTACTTTTGTGTGCAATACAAGTACTTCTTGCTGCAATGAAAGCACTTTTTGAAAGAATAAATGTACTTTGCGAAAGAAAATACAATAAAAGTACTCTTTAGTACGATAAAAGAACATTTTAATACAATAAAAGTATTTTTTGGCATAATATATTCAACAAATTCAATAAAATACTTTTTGATACAATATAAGTACTTATGGTACGACAAAACTCCTTTTTCGTACTAAAGTACTAATGACAAAAGTACTTTTTTGTACAAAAAAAGTACTTTTTGTGTACAATAAATATACCTTTGTGTACAATAAAGCACTTTTTAGTACAATAAAATTATTATAAGTACAACAAATTAAAGTACTTTTTTCTATAATAAAATAACTTTTTGGTACAAATAAAGTATTTTTTAGTACAATAAAAGAAATTTTTTGAGTACAATAAAAGTTCTTTTTAGAACAATATAAGTACTTTCTAGCACAATTGAGAAAAAATAAAATTACCTATTGGAGCAAGGAAAGTACATTTTGTTTAAAATAAAAGAACATTTGGTACAATTGTACAATTGAAGTACTTTTTGGTTAGCGGAAAGTACTTTTTTGATAACACAAAAGTACTTTGTGGTACAATAAAAATAATTTTTAGTACACTAAAAGTACTAAACGACTAGTAAAAGTAATTTTTAGCTGGATAAATAATCTTCAACAACTGTTTGGTGCAATAAAAGTACTTTTGGTTACAATATAGGTACATTTGGTGCAATTAAATCGCTTTTTGAAACGATAAAAGTACATTTTGATACAATATAAGTACTTTTTGGGTACAATAACAGTATTTTTTTGTACAATAAAGGTACTTTCTGGTGCACTAAAAGTACTATTTCTTGTCATAAAATTACTTTTTTGTATAAAAAAAAGTTATTTTTGGTACATTGAAAGTACTATTTGCTACAATTAAAGTAAATTTTATACAATAAGTTTTTTTCTGGTACAATAAAAGTACTTTTTAGTACAATAAAAGTACTTGGTGGTACCAAAAAGTATTTTTAGTACACTGAAAGTTCTTTGTGGTACAACAAAAGTTCTTTGTGGTACAATAAAAGTACTTTATGGTACAATAAAAGTATTTTCTGATACAATTAAAATATTTTTTTGCGCAATAAAAGCTCTTTTTGATACCATAAAAGTACTTTTTTGTACACTAAAAGTACTTTCGGGTACAATAAATGTACTTTTTAGTGCACTAGAAGCAATTTTTGGTACAATAAAGAAATTTTTGTACAACAAAATTAACATTTTGTACAACTTAAGTAGTTTTTTTGAACAAATAAAGTACTTTTTGGTACAGTTAAAGTAATTTTTGTATGCTATTTACAAGGTGAATTTATTTATATATATATGTGCTTTATATTTGGATTAATAAGTCTAAAGCAACTCCTCCGAACATTACCTTCATCAATATCATCTGCGGTAAATTACACAAGGGAACAAAATTGAACTTTTTGAGTGTTGTTTGGAATTCTATAGCAGTTTTTTACTAATTTGAGGTCGCTGATTTTAAATCTAATCTCCATTTTTCTCCATCAGCTCGAATTTTTAAGTTACAGGTACTAATCGTATTTTCGAAATTTTTCCATAAGCCGGATTTTAAAATTTTGTTTTTTTTCTTTAAAGATATCGTTGTTACCTTTGAAAAAAATTAAATTTTTTAATATCACAAAAAAAAATGACTGAGCAACGGCTGTTTTATTCAAAAATAAAAAAAAAAAAAAAAAATACACATATAAATTTTCTTCACGCTGAAAGTTAATCGGTTGGGGGCAAATTATCATATTAAAATAGCTTTCTAAAACATGTATGTACATAATAATCGATTGAAAATTGAATGAGTTATGCAATGTTCGGTGATAACAGATTTTTCGCATTTTTTTGTTTCTAAACAAAAAATATTAAAATTTTGTATTTTTAAAAATCATGACAAATTTGAAAATTTATTTATAGTTTAATTTATAGTTTTGCCTCCTATTACAATATTAATTAACTGACCAAATTTAATTAATCGGCAGTTGTCAATTTGGAAGTTCAGGTAGAAATATTAATTATTCAAAAATAGGTCATTTTGTATGGGAGGTACCAGAAGGGGTGATCCGATATAGTGCAAATTTATTCCTGATTCATATTTTCATAACAGTAAAACTTACGCAAAGTTTGACTGAATTCAGTGTACTTGCAAAAAAGATATGTATGTAAGACTATTGGGGTGAGTTCGGTCATTTGTATGGGAGGTACCAGAAGGGGTATGGCAACGGTTTCGATATTTTTAGGGTTTGTCTACTTTTGCAAGATAAATAAACTGACCAAATTTAAATATCCTCCTGTAGTCTGTTTGGCAGCTATCGAAGATATATTAATTATCCAAAAATAGGTAATTTTGTATGGGAGGTACCAGAAGGGGTGGGGCTATTCGGCCCATTTACAATTCCATAAGTTCGTTTCAAAAAATATTAATTCTGATAAATTTTCATAACGATCCGTTAAGGTTTGCTCGAGTTACACTTTCACAAACTTATTAATAAATGTTATTTCTGTATGGAAATCGCGATTTTTGTAAATTTAGTTTTCTCAGTAAATTGTTGACAAAATCAAAAGTTGTGCACAGATTTTACTGAAATATAGCTCATTTGATTCAAACTATATTAAACTAAATGTTTTAAGGCCAACACTGTGATTTTTGTTGCATTATTTTTTTTATGAATTTTTAAAAAACAAATTTTTTTTTTTTTTGAAATTGTTAATTTTTTTTAAACTACAACGATATCTCTGAAACTACTAGGCCAAATTAAAAACAATGTAAGCACGAATTAAAGATAATTTTGTTGACGAGTTTTTTTTTTTTTAATTGAATATGGTGAAACGTTTTCAAGTAATTTAAATATTTGTAGTGGAAGTGCCTTAGTTTTGGACATAACGGTATATCGCGAAAAGTCGAGCTGATACAAAAAAAACCAAGTGCAGATTTGGATTCAGCGTCCAAAATTACCTTTAAACCAATATTCAGTTCTTAAACAACAAATACCTTGTTCCCTTGTGTTATTTATTGAGCTCAATACCGTTCTTAAGACCTGGCCAAAGCCATGTACCATACACATCAAGTTGAACGTATATGTAGAAGCGACTACAAAATTCAATCAAACTTCTCGGTTCACTAACAACACCTCGTCTTGGCCACCTGATTATAATTACCACTACCATTTAGATATCGAAGATCCCCATCAGGATGGGAGTTGGCATCTTACGATCTCAGTGGGCATATTCAATATTTCCGTTCATCGTTCTAGTAGAAATATAACTCCCTGTCTAGTTCCCTTCATATCATGTATCATATATATAAATAATAATAATAATATTATATATAATAAACTACTCGTATCCCAATATTGAGGAACCAACGCATAGTAACGTGCCTACCTACGTTTCTGCAGTATTAGGTCCACCCTTGTTAAGGGTACGGAGTTACCTGATCTTCTAAATTATATTCAACCAAGACTGATGGCATCAACAGACACGAGTCACCATAACTCGAGGAGCATCAACATTAAATTTACCAACGTCTTTTTGGTTATAACCACAGCTACTACGTGACAGCACTAAAGTGAAACCTTACCCAAACGACTAGGCATATAGCAAGCTTCTTTATACTACACCTGTCGACCGCTTGGCCGGCCCGTGTAACTTTAGTGGTGGCGTATGTGTTGGCATTGCCTATTTTTCGGTAGCCAGACTTTGTCAATCGTACTTTGGTAAATTTTCTTAAACTTTGTTATATTCTCTTCTTTCCTAAGAGAAACATAAACATTCAGTTTTAAACAGACTTTTTTAACGGTAAACAAAAATTTAAAAAATTTACACAGTTAATTTTTGCACAATGTTAATAGAATTTCACAATTCATCTACTCCAATTGTAAAAAATGTTGACTCGTCAATTGAAACAAATGGATCATATATTTCATCACGGTGTTTTCTCTATTTACATAGTAGACGATTTGGAATCGTGGCTGTCTCGAAATTGTTCAACTTATTTGTTTTTTTGCGTATTGCCTCCTTTGAAAAGTGGCTGCTGGCTGCCTTAGAAGAACTAACAAAACAGAATGTAGACGACAACAACAACTGAAAATAGAACATTCTGACGGATGGCACACGAACGCATTTACTCTGTTTTTTTTTTATTGTGCACTTTGTTGGTCATGCTGTTGTTGTTGCCACTATTGCCGCTGCTGCCGTTGATGAGTTGCAACAAACGCTTTTATGTGAAAGCACACAAAATTGCAAACTGCTTGCAAATTGTTGTTAATGCTGCTGCTGCCTCTATGTTGCTGCTGTTGTTGTTGGTGTTAGCATTTTGGGTCCACGCTTCTATTGCTAGCATTTTGCCATTCTGCGTCTGTCTGTCGTTCATCGCACAATTCAAGCCGAAAATAAACAAATTGCCGTTTTCTTAGTTCATATAAAGACGAAAAAGTGCAAGTCAAATATGTTGCTGCACCAAACAACGGAGAGAGAGGGAGAGGAGAAAAAGAGCGCTAAAAACACGACCAAAAAGGAAAAACTATTTGGCCTAAAACTGTGTTAGATGGTTTATATGTGGATGGACTGACTCGTAAATCTTAAGCTCTGTGATCAAATGTTTTTAATTTTTTTTTTTGGTTGTTGTGTTTTTTTTTTTTGCGTTTCTAAAAAAGAAAATTTTGCGTGCCAAATATTTTGACTTTTCTTTCGTATGAAAATAAGAAAAGAAAAATAAAGATAGCGAAAAAACGACATTCGATTTTAGAGAATAATTTTAAACAAAATTGCAAAATTGCTTTTATATGGACTTAAGTTTTATGGGCCGCCTGAGACACACTTCTTGTCGGAGGGAGGTATATAAAGTTAGGCTATAAAAATGTTGCGATGAATGGATATATGTCAAAGATGTTATTTCTCTTTGGTCAAGACATTTTTAGACAAAAAAAATACAATGTAATATGTATATCAAAACTAAATGACTTGTAAAGATCGGCTGTGATATGATGGTTTTAACATATACCTATCAGGCGAATGATGTAGGTTCAGACCATATCTGAATTGAAATCAAAAACAATGGTTGGCAACTAGAATGTTATCTTATATTGTCATAGAATGTGAACTTGACAAGAAATTTAAATAAAAAACTATAAATTTAAATTTCACACAAAAACAAATCTATATCTACAGCTAAACCACAACTATATACACAAAAATGTACAACTATATACACAAAAATGTATTCAAATAAAAGTAATAATTTTCTGTTTATATATTTAAATGACAAAAGTAAACACATTTTCATTAGATTTTCTCGTATTTGAAGTGCAATAAGAAGAACAAATAAAATAAATGGTTATTTATTTTCTTTATATATATGTATATAAATTATTTTAAAAAGTTGTTTGTTAGTTTTTATTTAGTCTAATATAAAGATTATTTAGCTGTCAGCATCTAGTATAAAAATGATTTAAAGAATAAGTGACATAATTTTGTGTTTGTGCCTCAAAGTCAATTAATCAAAAGATTTGTGGTTGTCCGAACTATGACCAATAATTTAAGATGAATAGCCGTAATAGTTTATATTTTATTTCATTATGATATTTTAATGGAATAATAGAAATGAATTCATAAAACAATTAACATTAATAAAATATATAAAATTTATACAATTGACAACAACTATATATTCATTAAAATTAATAAAATTTCTTAAATTAATAAAAAACAATATAAAAACTCATAAATTCATAAATTCATAAATTCATAAATTCATAAATTCATAAATTCATAAATTCATAAATTCATAAATTCATAAATTCATAAATTCATAAATTCATAAATTCATAAATTCATACATTCATAAATTCATAAAATCATAAATTCATTAATTCATAAATTCATAAATTCATAAATTCATAAATTTATTAATTTATTAATTCATTAATTCATTAATTCATTAACTCATTAATTCATTAATTCATTAATTCATTCGTTCATTAGTTCATTAATTCATCAATTCATTAATTCATTAAATAATAAATTCATAAATTCATAAATTCATAAATTCGTAAATTCATATATTCATATATTCATAAATTCATAAATTCATAAATTCACAAATTCATAAATTCATAAATTCATAAATTCATAAATTTATAAATTTATAAATTCATAAATTCATAAATTCATAAATTCATAAATTCATAAATTCATAAATTCATATATTCATAAATTCATAAATTCACAAATTCATAAATTCATAAATACATAAATTTATAAATTTATAAATTTATAAATTCATAAATTCATAAATTCATAAATTCATAAATTCATAAATTCATAAATTCATAAATTCATAAATTCATAAATTCATAAATTCATAAATTCATAAATTCATAAATTCATAAATTCATAAATTCATAAATTCATAAATTCATAAATTCATAAATTCATAAATTCATAAATTCATAAATTCATAAATTCATAAATTCATAAATTCATAAATTTATTAATTCATAAATTCATCAATTCATTAAATAATAAATTCATAAATTAATAAACTCATATATTCATAAATTCATAAATTCATAAATTTATAAATTCATAAATTCATAAATTCATAAATTCATAAATTCATAAATTCATAAATTCATAAATTCATAAATTCATAAATTCATAAATTCATAAATTCATAAATTCATAAATTCATAAATTCATAAATTCATAAATTCATAAATTCATAAATTCATAAATTCATAAATTCATAAATTCATAAATTCATAAATTCATAAATTCATAAATTCATAAATTCATAAATTCATAAATTCATAAATTCATAAATTCATAAATTCATAAATTCATAAATTCATAAATTCATAAATTCATAAATTCATAAATTCATAAATTCATAAATTCATAAATTCATAAATTCATAAATTCATAAAGTCATAAATTCATAAATTCATAAATTCATAAATTCATAAATTCATAAATTCATAAATTCATAAATTCATAAATTCATAAATTCATAAATTCATAAATTCATAAATTCATAAATTCATAAATTCTTTAATTCATTAATTCTGTAATTCATTAATTCGCTAATTCATTAATTCATTTATTCATTAATTCATTAATTCATTAATTCATTTATTCATTAATTCATTAATTCATAAATTCATTTATTCATTAATTCATAAATTCATTTATTCATTATTTCATTAATTCATAAATTCATTAATTCATTAATTCATTAAGTCATTAAGTCATTAATTCATTAATTCATTAATTCATTAATTCATTAATTCATTAATTCATTAATTCATTAATTCTTTAATTCATTAATTCATTAATTCATTAATTCATTAATTCATTAATTCATTAATTCATAAATTTATAAGTTTTAAATTCATAAATTCATTAATTCATTAATTCATTAATTCATTAATTCATTAATTCATTAATTCATTAATTCATTAATTCATTAATTCATTAATTCATTAATTCATTAATTCATTAATTCATTAATTCATTAATTCATTAATTCATTAATTCATTAATTCATTAATTCATTAATTCATTAATTCATTAATTCATTAATTCATTAATTCATTTATTCATTATTTCATTAATTCATAAATTTATAAGTTATAAATTCATAAATTCATAAATTCATAAATTCATTAATTCATTAATTCATTAATTCATTAATTCATAAATTCATTAATTCATTAATTCATTAATTCATTAATTCATTAATTCATTATTTCATTAATTCATAAATTTATAAGTTATAAATTCATAATTTCATAATTTCATAAAAATCATAAAATTTATAAAATTCACAAAATTCATAAAATACATAAAAGTTATAAAATTCACAAAATTCATAAATTGATAAATAAAAAATTAAAACAATTCATAAAATTCAAAGAAATCATTAAATTCATAGAATACATTGAATTCGTAAAATTTGGAGAATGCTTAAATTAAAACAAAACTCAATAAATTATTACAGTCAAATTATTTACAGTGATAAAATATGAAACTTTATAGTTTATATAAAGTATTTGAATTTTTATAAATTTTTCTGATTTTTTTTACATTTGTGGATCTTTAATATTTTAATAATTTTGAAAAATCATTGCTAATATTTAAAAAATTACAATTTCTTTAAATTTTTCGAGTTTTCATAACAGGTCACACCCGTCACATAAAGCGGTCACCCCTTAAAATTTTCTAAAAGGATTTGCTTCTTAGAAAAAATTTTTTTCTATAAGTAAAATGTATTTAAAAGAATCCAAAACAAATTACACAATTACACGCGCACAATTGTGAAATTTTTTTATATGGAATACAACCTCAGTCTTACTTACTTAATTTAACTTTACACCATGAATGATGTATAGGCTGCTTTTTGCGTTGTTTTGAATTAACAAGCTTTCTGCTTTAAATGCACAACAAACGGCACCTACTTGTTTATCATTGACTGTGAACGTCACTGTTTGAGAAGCTTTTACTAAACATGCCGATTACCTCGACACTTACACAGTACAGCATTTTTCAGCTCATTGATTTGGGATTTTTACATTTTTTTACATTTGTTTCAGATAAATCGGACAGGTGGTTCTCGAGTTATGTCAAAGAAAAGAGCCTAAACTGTGACAAATTCCCCTATGCGATACTTACTAACTTCAAATCGGTATTAAATTATAATGGCATGTAACTTGACAAAACTAATGATGCGGAAGTTCTTCTTTTTTGGGCTACTTTCAAGGGCAGTTCTCAGAATTGAATCCCAAAATCATGTGTTGTACTGCGTTATACTTAAATTTCAAATTTGTTAAGTCACACCCGTCTCAGTCTTCTAATGGTCATTTTGAGCAGAAATCGTGTTCTTTTAGTATCTGTCAGTTACCATACGTTTTTGCCATTAACATCGCTGATTTTTGTATTAATATTTTTGAATTATAACCAAAAATATGAGTATCATGGTCGCACTTGTCACACAGGAGTTAACATAGTTTTGTAAAAATGTACTTAATTACATATTTTTTTATTCATTTTAAAAATTCCATAATTTGATTAAAGTTTTAAATGTGGATGTACTCATTTTTTTTAGATTATAATTTTTTTTATAATTATTTTCTCTATTTTGTAAAAATTTTGTTTTTTTGGATTGAATTGAATTTTAAAAACTTTGTAAATTTTCATGTTTATTTCATAAATTTTAAACAGTTAAATATTTATTTTATAAATTTTATATATTTTGTGGTTTTTATTTATTGTGAATAATATTTGTAATATTTACTAAGTTCATAATAATTACAAATTTCATAAAATTTATAAAAATTCTGAATCATTTAGAACCCACAAAATTCTTTAAATATTTTAAGGTCTACATGAAATTAATGAGGGTTTGTTGAAAAATGGGATAAGCCCTTCTTCTATTTCCATATAATTTTTTGCAAATATTTTTTTGAAATATATCCTAATTTTTCACTAACTATAAGCTGCGTCTCTGATTTCTCTATTAGACTATTTTTATATTATGATAGTCTTGCGCCTGAGTGGTGTTTTACCCTATAAGTATATATACTAGACCATTTCATTTTACCAATTTTTTCGAAAAGTCATTGGGATAATATATTTTCTAATTCTACTTAAAAAAACAAAAATTTTGGTATATAAAACTTGAAAATTGATCGACGTTTAGGGGTCGCGCAAAATCGTTTAAGGTTTTGGCTGCAAAAAGGCATGTTTCAAAAATACTGATTTACTTATATGATTAAAAAATTGGATACGCTTGACCGATTTTAATCAGATTAGACTTATTTTAAAGGTAATAATATTTCACACATTTTCTGTGAAGACATCAAAACATTTTAGATAATAGTTTGAGTTAAATAACCTTTTAAACCTAAAAATTTTTAAATTTTAATTGAAAATTTTCCTACTTTTGCCCATTAAAAAATTTTTTTTTTTAGTTTTGAGTCTAATTTTTGTTTATCTTTAAATGCACAATTGACAAACACTTTCTAACGATACTTTTGATGTATGGCAGGACCATGCAAATGACATATGTTCAGCAGCAGCAATAATAATCAATAGTGATAAAAATTGTATATTTTTAGTAAGAAAACCGATTTAGGTAATTAAAAAGAAGATTTTTTTTCAAATTGGATACGATAACACCTTTTGTGTTCTTTTTGTATGTTTTATTGCGTTTTTAGATGACTTGTACTAATTAGTTTTGCTGGTTATTGTCCTTCGTCAAAGTGTTGTTCACAGTTTTAATAAGCCCAATAGCAATCGTTGACAACGCTGATGTTTTTCACAATTTCTTTAATCCGTTTACAATTCTCATTCTTGGGCCAATTTGACTGGTGGATAGCAAGAAACCTGCTGCCTACTCCAATAATATCGAAGAATTTCATAGTATTTTCTGAAATCATTTTTGTAACATTTCCTTCGCAATCTTGGTCACCAGGATGCTTTAATTCAGATGTAATTTTAATTAAAGTTCCTTCGGTATGCGTGGGGTCGAAAAGAAAAAAGCCGAACGCGATGTCACTTATATACCTTAAATGCCACACAAAAGTTTTGAGTGCAACATTTGGTATCATTTCATTAGATTTGCGGTATTTTTTTTAATATTTTATCAACAAAATGTCGTTTAATGGGGCTTGTGTTGCAAGAGGACACTTAAAACAAGTTTTGAATGTAAATTTTGACCACAAAAATGTTGATCTGAATTAATCCATTTAGCTCATCACCAACGAAATAGTAAAAATTTCAGCAACAATTAAAAATTCTATTCATTATGTTATACATCAAAAGTATCGTTAGGAAGTGTTTGTCAATTGTGCATTTAAAGATATACAAAAATTAGAGCCAAAACTAAAAAAAAATAATTTTTTAATGGGCAAAAGTAGGTAAATTTTGAATTAAAATTTTAAAATTTTTAGGTTTGAAGGGTTCTTAAACTCAAACTACTATCTAAAATGTTTTGATGTCTTCACAGAAAATGTGTAAAATATTATTACCTTTAAAACAAGTCTATTCTGATCAAAATCGGTCAAGCGTATCACAACTTTTAATCATATAAGTAAATCAGTATTTTTGAAACATGCAGCCAAAAACCTTAAACGATTTTGCGCGACCCCTAAACGTCGATCAATTTTTAAGTTTTATATACCAAAATTTTTGTTTTTTTAAGTAGAATTAGAAAATATATTATCCCAATGACTTTTCGAAAAATTGGTAAAATGAAATGGTCTAATATATACATAGATAGTAATAGTTTTATGTAAGCATTTATTTAATAATTTTATAAATTATGTCCGCAACCTATCATACATTTATTGAACTACGCAAAAAATAACTTCTTCACATACCACACAGATATAACAATAGTTGCAAATACGTACTAACACCCTGTAATTCTATTTCTGTGAACAATTGTATGAAATTATTTGAATGCATGGAAATAAGATATCCTTTATTATTTTCTGCAATGACCTGCTTAATATTTATGTGGAAGCGAATGTAACCATTGTGACAAAAACTAAAGAGGACTCTGTTGTAGGCGTATACAGGATTACTACTACCAGAGTCCCAACATTGTAAATGTTTTTCCAACAAATGCAAAACAATTTCCGAGATAAAGTAAAGTGTACGCTGAATTAAACATATTTGCTCTCTCTCATCATTACAATGTTATTAAAAGTTTTATAGGGAAGTTAATTAAAGTTCATGGTGGGATAAGAGAAAAAAAATATAAAAATTAAAATAATACATGTCTTCTGCGAAAACGCCTATTAATATCCTAAGCTCTCATACAAATTCAAGAAACATTCTTATGCGTCGAGTTTTTGATTTATAATATCTATAATTGAATAACTTAACTTGTAATGATTTAACACAAGTTAAATGTCCACTCTCTCTTTCCTAATCCAAATTTTATGCCGATCTATAAATTTGTGTGACCTTTAATGATATATAAATTTCATACGCTATATCGCAATCCTCTCTGACAATCATATTCACAATTTCTCTGCCCTCTTCCACAATAGTTTTCCGATAATTTTAATATTTAAACATAGCCACTTGTGACGAAACCTCTGAAGAAGAAGACAAAAAAGCCGGGAAATCAGAAAATTTTATAAATTAAGCAAAATAGTGTACAAATACATAAATGAACTTGTTTGATTATTTATTACCATAGTTTTTCTTCTATAATGTGACATCTGTTAGACAACAATTTAAATAACTTTGATACGGTGCCAAGTCTTGCTAAGTCTTGAGGAATGACAACAATAATAAGTTTTCAACTTTTCTCTCTAGCCTAATCTGAAGAGAAGAAACATTGTTCAAATAAAATAATAGTAAACAAACAGAATATGTGTGATATAATAAATATGTGAAGCAAATAGAAGAAAGAAATCACTAGAATGTCAAACAGAAATATGTTAGGTGTTTAGTATTTATGACTTTGTTTTGATAATTTAAAATTTTATTATTATGCTTGAGACATATTTCCAAATTTATATAGAAACAAAGAAAGATCAAGCTAAATTGCAACAAAAAATAATTTAATTTTATTTTTAAAAAATGTGATTTTATAAAGCAAAAATTTTAAAATTCATTATATTTATTAAAATTCATTAAATTCATTAAATTCATTAAATTCATTAAATTCATTAAATTCTTTAAATTCATTAAATTCATTAAATTCATTAAATTTATTAAATTCATTAAATTCATTAAATTGATTAAATTGATTAAATTCATTAAATTCATTCAAATTCATAAAATTCATGAAATGCATTGAATTCAGTAAATTCATTAATTTTATTAAATTCATTAAATTCATCACTATCACCAAATTAATTAAATTCATTATATTCATCACTATCGCCAGTTTCATTTAATTCATTAGATTCATTAAATTCGTCAAATTTGTATTTAATGAACTCAAATTCATTAAAATCATTCAATTCATAAAATTTATTAAATTCAATAATTTCATTAAATTCATTAAATTTATTATATTCATTAAATTCATTAAATTCATTAAATTCATTAAATTCATTAAATTCATTAAATTCATTAAATTCATTAAATTCATTAAATTCATTAAATTCATTAAATTCATTAAATTCAATAAATTCATTAAATTCATTAAATTCATTAAATTCATTAAATTCATTAAATTCATTAAATTTATTAAATTCATTAAATTCATTTAATTCATTAAATTCATTAAATTCATTAAATTCATTAAATTCATTAAATTGATTAAATTGATTAAATTCATTAAATTCACTAAATTCATTAAATTGATTAAATTCATTAAATTCACTAAATTCATTAAATTCATTAAATTCATTCAAATTCATAAAATTCATGAAATGCTTTGAATTCAGTATATTCATTAATTTTATTGAATTCATTAAATTCATCACTATCACCAAATTATTTAAATTCATTATATTCATCACTATCGCCAGTTTCATTTAATTCATTAAATTCATTAGATTCATTAAATTCGTCAAATTTGTATTTAATGAACTCAAATTCATTAAAATCATCCAATTCATTAAATTTATTAAATTCATTAAATTCATCAAATTCATAAAATTCATTACATTTATTAAATTCATTAAATTCATTAAATTTAATAAAAATTCATTAAATTTATTAAATTCATTAAATTCATTAAATTCATTAAATTCATTAAATTCATTAAATTCATTAAATTCATTAAATTCATTAAATTCATTAAATTCATTAAATTTGTTAAATTCATTAAATCATTAAATTCATTAAAGTCATTAAATTCATTTAATTTATTAAATTCATTAAATTCATTAAATTCATTAAATTCATTAAATTCATTAAATTCATTAAATTCATTAAATTCATTATCTTTATTCAATTAATTAAATTCATTAAATCCATTAAATTTATTAAATTCATTAAATTCATTAAATTCATTAAATTTATTAAATTCATTAAATTCATTAAATTCATTAAATTCATTAAATTCATTAAATTCATTAAATTCATTAAATTCATTAAATTCATTAAATTCATTAAATTCATAAAATTCATTAAATTCATTAATTAATTAAATTCGTTAAATTCGTTAAATTCATTAAATTCATTAAATTCATTAACTTATTAAATTCATTAAATTCATTTAATTCATTTAATTCATTCAATTCATTTAATTCATTTAATTCATTTAATTCATTTAATTCATTAAATTCATTAAATTCATCACTATCACCAAATTAATTAAATTCATTATATTCATCACTATCACCAATTTCCTTAAATTCATTTAATTCATTAAATTCATTTAAATCACTAAATTCATTTTATTCATCAAATTCATTAAATTTATGAAATCCATTAAATTCAATAAATTCATTAAATTCATTGAAATAATCACATTCAGTAAATTAAGCCAATTCATTAAACTCATTTTATTCATCAATTTCATTAAATTTATTAAATCCATTAAATTCAATAAATTCATTAAATTCATTGAAATAATTACATTCAGAAAATTCAGTATATTAAGTCAATTCATTAAATTCACTAAATGCATTAAATTAGTTAAATCCCTTAAATAAATTAAATCCATTAAATTCATTAAAATCATTAAATTAAATTCATTAAACTCATTACATTCATTAAACTCATTACATTCATTAAATTAATTCAATGCATTAAATTTATTAAATTCACAAAATTCATTTAATTCGTTCAATTCAATAAATTCATTAAATTCATTCAAATTCATGAAATGCATTCAATTCATTAAATTCAGTAAATTCCTTAATTTCATTAAATTCATCACTTCCACCAAATTAATTAAAATCATTATATTTATCACAATCACCAATTTCTTTAAATTTATTAAATTCATTAAATTTATAAAATTCATTAAATTCATTAAATTCATTAAAATCAATAAATTCATTAAATTCATTTAATTCATTTAATTCCCTAAATTCGTTAAATTTATTAAATTCATTAAATTTTATGAATTTAATAAATTCATTAAAAAAATAATTAATTAAATTCATTTAATTCATTTAATTTATTATTATTATTTATTAAATTCATTAAACGCTTTAAATCCACCAATTTCATTAAAGGTATTAAATTCATTTGATGCATAAAATTCATTAAATTCGTTAAGTTCGTAAAATTCATTAAATTCATTTGATATAATAAATTCATTTTATTCGTAAAAATCATTAGATTGATTAAATTTATTAAATTCCTTAAGTTCAATAAATTCATTTGATTCATTTAATTCATACAATAAAATAAATTCATTAAAATAAAATAATTCATCTAAAATACTAATTCATCAATTCAATAAAATTCATTAAATTCATTTAATGCATTGAATGCTTTAAATCCACTAATTCAATTAAATGTATTAAATTTATTTAATATATTAAATTCATTTAATGCATAAAATTCATTAAAATCGTTAAGTTCGTAAAATTCATTAAAATTATTAAATTCATTAAATTTATTACATTCATTAAATATATTTAATTTATTAAATTCATTAAATTCATAAAATTTAGTAAATTCATTAAAATAATATAATTAATAAAATTTATTAAATTTATTAAGTTCATTCAATTCATTAAATTTAAAACATATGTAAAGTCCCTTAAAGTTATCACTCTGTATATTTAGCGTAAAACATATCTTGTTATGTAATTCATCTCATTTGCGCATTCGAAATGTAATTTCACTTACATACACACACCTACATACAATTGACATACATATACATACACAAGTATTTGAGCCACAACGAGAGATCTTGGTGTCTGAACGCACATAACAAAGTGCAAATGGGATTTTTATTATACTTCATCGTTTTTATATTATGGGACATTAAGCTACTGGCCACCAGGACTTTTCGGTACATTCCTTATTATTTGAAATATAATTTTATTTGAATTACTGGTATTTACTTACTAATCAATTAAAAACGTTTTTCTTACCTGAAATGAGAAAAAAAGAAAATAATTACAAAAAATAATAACAGATGGAAAGGAGTAACAAATGAAGAATATTTTGTTTTTTTTTGAGGAAAATAATGTTCTATACAGTTAAATGCTGCGCAGTCTTACACTATTTTTAGGTCGACTAAAAGCTATTAACCATTATTTAAATTTAAATGACTGAAACATTAATATACAACGAAATTATAGCAATACTTAAAAATTTCGATATTAATACTTGACGCCACCTATCTTCCATTAATTGAACTATTCTAGGAGTTAATCTGTAGTTCTTAATCAATGTAACATGTTTATGTATAACACCAAATTCAATCAATCAATTTACATGAACATACATTTTCAATTTGGCTGCAACCGTCTCTATATGTCCCCTAAATGCCGCAGCTGTTGGCCAAATGTCTCGGCTCCCTTTACGGCATAATTTATGTCCGAGAAATCACAGTTTTCCTGGTCCATATACTTCACACCGCATTAACATGAATTATACTTGTGTGTGTGTGGCACCAAACGTCGTCGATGTCGGCGGCGGTGGCACAAAATCCATACAATGTGTTGAAATGTGTCCACACAGAAAACCGACAAAAAAAATCCAAATCCAACCAATAGTTGAAAAGGAAATAAAGACCTCCACAATTGTTCGCTCCAACACACAAAAAAAGGAGAAAGGCCAATCACATAAACCTAAACAATTTATTTGAAGCCAAAAACATAACTTCAACGAAATCCGATGTGCCGACAACATAGTCAAACATTTTCGACATGAACAAGTCGTGTCGGAGACCCACAATAGAAAAAGGCGAAAACGACTATTTTTCACTGATTTCAATTGCAAATTGTATTCTATCCATTTCGTTTGGCAGTTTGCAGCTCGAATTATGTTCATTTCAATTCAAATGTTAATTACCAAAAATGGAAAGCTGTGAAAATTGAATAAAAATTGATTATCAATTTTAATTGAATTTAGCTTTGACTGTTGCGTCATGTTTATTGGTATATACATAAAGTTGTACTTTTTTTTCATTTAGACACAAAGTTATAGATACACAAACGTTTTATGACATGATAGCTGCAATTGGAATTTGTGTTGTACATAAAGAAAGAGTGTCAAAGATAATCCTTGGGATCATCATGTCAACAGGAGATGACAATTTACATAGGAAGTGTACAGGAAATATAAGCTATATTGAGGACCATCAGCATAAAATGTCTTAGGAAGTTGAATGTCATAGAATAAATGAGGCGTTGCGTACATGGTAAAAACATAATACTCAATGATTTTTTTGGCAACTGTCATTAATTTAAGTGGTTCAATGTACTCAACTCATACAGAAATTATCAATCTAACAATATTTGTGTAGCTTAATAATAATAAGCTGCAGAGTAGTAACGACAGGTTTCCGTCTTGGTTTATTAAAAAGTTTGTTGTCCAACGATTATATCGTCATAACAAAACAGGATTTTATTAAAATGTAGCATTCCCGACTACTAAAGTCTTCAACTTTATATAAAAATACATTAGGGCGTATTCTTTACGTTATGAAGTTCATTATTGCTAATACGTAACTATATATCCATCTATCATGCGCTATCTATTGGACATTTATTGAACCACTGATTTTGAACATTAATAAAGTGACAAATTACACTGTGACTAGGGTGTTCAAAACCGAAACCGAAAAACCGTTAACCGGTTTTTTTTATTTAAAACCGTATGCCGGTTTTTGCAAAAATAGCATTTTCGAATAACCGGTTTAACCGAGTTTTTTCCGTCGGGTACTCGGTTTTTTTTCTAAATTAGTTTGAAATTGAATTTTAAAATTTTACGCATTCTTGTTTATAAAATGTAAAAAGATTTTTTTAAATTAATATAAAATTTTATTTTAAAATTTTCTAAAGCTTCTAAAAACATTCTCGTTTACAAAAGGTTAAAAGTTTTTTCTAAATTAATTTAAAATTGAATTTTAAAACTTTAAAAAGCTTCTAAAAACATTCTCGTTTACAAACATTGAATACCCTAATTATATAATATGTATTAGGACCGTAAAATATCCTACAAGCTAATCATGTGTAAAGTAGTCTAAAAAGGCGGAAACGATGGAATTTGCTAAAGAGCTTTTTAAAAGACTTTATCCTGCAATTTCCCCAACAACAGCAGAGTTTAGTAACAGTTCAGATTGTGAGATGAGGGAATCTCCTAATGGTAGTCTTTGCAACGATTTAAACAGGACAATAAATAACATCCAAAATCCACCAGTTAAAACAAATTGCAATGACACACGCCTATATGATGATTTCAACCAGAGCTCGCAATAATTGGTCTCTCTCGTTCTTGTTGTCAGGAAAAAACCACTCATCCACTAACACGATGCGAAACTGTCGCGAAAAACCCTTAAACTTTGTTCTTCTTTGGCTTGCTCTTTGCTCAACCGACGAGCATTTCTGTTCACTAGATCGGCTCATGGGTTTACTCGAGACACTTTACTTCGTAAAAACTCGTCAAACGGTCTTTTGAGCATGTATGTGTGCTGCGCGTGTGGATAGGCAAACGTACGCACACACATATGCATACTAATGACCCCCCTTTTCCCCTTTCTTCTTCCCTCCTATTTAAAGCATATGACGAAATTTTTAAGGCAACAACACAATGCAAAGCAACAATAAAAATAAAGACCTTTTGTGCGGACACTTTGCTTGCTTTGCTCACTTACTGATTCTCAGTAGGTGAGCGACGGAAGGTTCTGTTCGTATCGAGAGGTCAGTAAGAGACCGATTCATGTGTTACGTTCAACCCGAAACCTGAGAGCAAGAACACGAACAAAATGAAAAAATGGTTGTTGTTCAGACACTGAGCGATTCCGTCTCATTTGTTTCGGTCTTTTAAGTGAGCAGACCGCGTAGTAAAATTTGGTTGAGCATATTTTGCGAGCTCTGATTTCAACTATTTCGATAGATTTAATAAAAGGACAGAAAAGCTCAACATCCTTCTAAACCCTCTTTTGTCAATAAATCCTACTTCCACAATAAGTGAGCGTGTGTTTTCTGTATCAAGCTTTATAAAAACGAAACAGAAGAATTAACTCAAAATTGAACACTTAAATTGCATATTATTTCTTAAATACTATTTTAACCAGTAAGAAAGTTTCAGTCGGGTAAGTCAACTTGCATATACCCTTACCCTCAGTAAAACATATAATTTTCTAGTATATAGATATCATTACTGGGCGAAGTGGTACATTTGTATGGGAGGCACCAGAAGGGGCGTGGATAGACTTAAAGTTTTTTCTTCAGAACTTTATCCTGTTTGAGCCCTGCTAAAAACAGAATTGGTCACGATCGCGTTATATCTATTAATAATATTAATCGATTTCTAAAGTGGGTGGTACCTGATGGGTATGGGAGGTACCACATGGGGCGTAGCTAGACTTCCAGTTTTTTCTCCAAAACTTTGTCCTGATATTGTTTTACTAAATGTAGGATTTGGGCACGATCGCACTGGGTGTATTGATATAACATACTAAATAAATGCATTTTTTTAAACCAAATTATATTTTTCATAAATGTTTTTAACTTTTTAGGAAAAAACCGAAAAAAACCGGTTAAACCGGTTTTCTTTCAAATGCTGTATTCGAAATCCGATTTTTCTAAAAAATCAGTTTTTCGAATAACTCGGAAACCGGGTTTCTAAAAAAAGGAGGTATTTGAACACTCTAACTGTGACACAGAATTTAACTTTTCGAATCGGAATGGGATGAAACTAAAAGCAAATGAAAGTTCACATTTTGAATAAAAAAACCCTCAAGGATTTTTTTTAAAGTTTAGTGGGATGCACTATGCGTATGCGCATATGCGAATGCGAATTATTGGCATCGTTTTGTACATTCGCTTTCGCATTCGCATTCGTATAAATATATTTTTCAATATTCGCATTCATACAAGTAATAGTGAGACTGATGAAGACATGCAAGAGATTACGTTTTCAGTTCCTCATGCAATAAAATTGTTAGATGAATACAATAAAGAGAACAAAAATCATATCTCAGAAGATCCTTTATTGTGGTGGAAACGAAACAGCTCGAAATACCAAAAGTTAGTATCTTTGGCACCAGTTCTTAGCTACGCCTCCGGGAAGTGTTCCCAGCGAACAGTTGTTTAGTGGAGCCGGACTTATCTATGATCCACTAAGAACTAGATTGCATAGCGAAAAAGCAGCGAAGCTTCTTTTTGCTAAATACAACTTGGCTCTACTAAACTTTGAATAGTGAATACTTAAAGACTGAATTTCTGAGAATTATATATATTTTTGTTTTTGTTTTACTTTGAAATCAATATTTTATGTGGGAGTGCCACAAAATCCCCAAATACAAATTCCCCACCCTACATTTTGGTGTGGTTCGGTTTCTTTTAGCGACAATTTTCCGCGCACTCAAAACTCAATTGAAGCTTATAGACTCAAAACTATTGTAGGAGTAAAAATGCGGCGCTTATGAAATTATTAAAGAGTTAGGGAAAGAATTTATAGAAATAAAAACAAACATAGCCAAAATATACTCAGGCATAGGTATAAGAAAAAATAAAAAAATTTGGACCGTCTCAAGAAAATTAAAAAAGTTGTTGAATCTCGAGCTGATTTGGAAAAAAAAAAATTATGTCGCATCCATATTCCATAATATTTCACGTTGCAATTAATATATTTATGTATGAAATGTTGTAAATGTATTTTGTTTAAACCGTAATTATTGTTATTTTTCATTTATTATTAATGCAAGTGTCCTCAATGAATTTTGTATATATTTCAGTTTTTGTAAATAAATTTTCATTATAATAAAAAAATTTCTATTTTTAATTATGGTTGCCAGATCTTACAAAAAATCATCCCTGAAGATACTGGAAACGTCGGATGCATAAATGTTAAAAATAATCTTTGACATCAAAATGACCTTGAAAGCCCGATAACAATTAATATTTTAAAAAGTAATTTAATTTCAATACCTACATTTGTTAATTTATAATTTACATTTTTTGAATTTTTATTTCAGAAATAATTTCAAACATAAAATTCTAAATTTCTGTGTGATAACCATTCAAATTATGTTAAAAATCGCCGAGATTTTGTGTTTGGGGATTTTGTATTTGGGGATTTTGTATTTGGGGATTTTGTGTTTGGGGATTTTGATTTGGGGATTTTGGTTTTGGGGATTTTGATTTTGGGGATAACGTGGTACACCCATTTTATGCTTAATTACTTAACTGGAATACATATTTTTATTTGAAAAGGCAAACAGTAGGAATGATACGTTTATGTAAACAATTTTGTTGACATTCGCTAAATAATTTTGGAATATTCGCTTTCGTATTTGCAAAAAATTATTAGTATTCGCATTTGCATTCACATTCGCAAAAACCAAAAATAAGTATTCGTTTTCGCAAAAAAAAATACTCCAATATGCGCATTTGCATTCGCATTCGCTAAAGCACATTCGTTACATCCCTAATGAAAACAAACAACGAATAGACTTCTTCTGAATATATTTTCTTTGCTACGGATATCCTTTCTGTATTCCTATTACCATCTCGTTTTTCTTCCTTGTTTAATTTAAATGTCTCCCTCTCTCACTCTCTCTCTCAGTTTAAGTGTTACTAATTTGTTAAATACATTTCGCACTGTTTCTCGTTGGTTGTCATTATCATTTAGTATCATAATTCCGCAATCCTTTTATTTTCTGTCTTCTGATTTTATTCAAATTATTTTCGTTTACTCTACTCGCTTCTTAAATATATTGTTTTCTTCCTTATTTATACGTCCTTACTTTTTTTAGCCTGTTATTTTTTCTTTATCTCTCTCCCCTATATTTCTACTGTTTCAATATATCTTACTTTTTAAATTCATTTAACGCTCTCTCTCTCTCTCTATCTCTCTCTCTGTCGGTCTGTCTATTGTATTCTCTTTATCAAAAATTTATTGCTTCCGCAATCCTTTAATTTTCATTCTACTTATTCTCTCTTCTTAAACTTGCTTCTAAAATATGTTGTTCTCCCATGTTCCTCTTATGTCTAATTTTTCCTTATTTATATGTCACCACTTTCTTTAACCCCTCTTTACCTACATATGTCTCTCTCCCCTATATTTCTATTTCTAACTATATTGTTTTTTTCGAATCTCTTCTTTCTTTCATTATGCTATCCATCAGTTTTCCCTAATTTCTTGTCTCTCTATTGTATTATTTCCCTATTTCCTATTATTCTCGATTCTTCTACACGATTCTAAAGTATGTTCTTCTTTCTACTTTAATTCCAATTAATACTATTCTTAAGTCTTCTTCGTTCTACCCAATTTATTCTCCTCCTCTCTTTTTTTATTCCTTTCCCTCTCTTTTTTGCCAAAATCTTCGTCTGACTCTCTCTTTCAATCTCTTTCTTTCTTCCTATTATATATTCTTTACCTATTATTTGTTGTTGCTGTTGAAACGTGTCTTTACTCATTACACCGCAATCTTTTAATATTGCTTCTCCTTATTTATTTCATCTTACCCACGATTCTTCTACACGCTTCTAAAGTATGTTGTTCTTTCCATTTCAATTCCAATTAATACTTTTCTTTTTTCTTTTTCTTCGTTCTTCCCTATTTATTCTACCACAAATCTACTAACCTTTTTACCTTTCTCTTTCTCTTTTGCCTAAATCTCACTCTCTCTTCCTCTATATTTCTACAGAAGTTCCTTTCCTCTTTCCTTTTTTTACCCTTACTTTCCTTTCTTTATATTTTTCGCTAGTTTAGTGGGTCCCTCTCTCTATATTTGCCATATTTCTTATCATTCTTTCATGATTGTCCGATTGACAAAGCATAGACAAGAGCTTGTGTGGATTATATGGACGTGTGGGCTTTGCTGATACCATTTTCGCACCGGTATGTTTGGGCTTCTCGATGGTTTCTTAAAGCTTTTTACACAACTCTTGTAAAACAGATTCTATTAGCAATAATAGAATAGATCTTGAACCGAACAATGAAACCAAACTCTTTATGAAAAAACTATATCTTGGGCTGCCATTCACTGCTTTAAAATACTAACTCTTTCTCTCATTTTCTCTTTAGCAATCATTTTTTAATTTTGTTATTTATTTCTTGTTTTTTTGATTCAAATCAATATCAATTTCCCACCTAAAGAAAATAATTCTCTCTTTATCTCTGCTTATCCTCATTAATTTCCCCTCTATTTCTCTCACATTCTTCCTCTTGTCCTCTTTCTTTACCAATCTCTCTTTACCTGTCTCTTTCGCTCTTTGCCTATACCACTCCCTAAGATTTTAACTCACTCTCTCTTTCACACTTTCTCTCCCCCTATCGCTCTCTTCTTTAATTTTACATCACGAGCTGTCTTATCATCCCGTCTGTGTATAACTAACATTCAATATAGAATCTATTAAAATTTTTTTTCACAAATTTGGCCTAAAATTCACAAAATTCTAAAATTGCTCTAACAGCTTTCAAAATTGCAATCTCATAAGTCTTCCCAAAAATGCCACATGAGAATACAAAAAAAAAAACACTTTAACAAAGTCAATGAACTTATGTGATGGTGGGGTTGAAAAATTGCGTTCCGTCGTTTTGAAAATCAAAACCAATTTTGTGAAAAATTTTAAATTAATTACCAATTGAAAATTTTATTGCCATTGATGGTAGTGTTGGGGCGATAGCTAATGTAATACTAATAATAATAATAACAAAATAAATAAAATTATTTAATGCGTTCGTGCGAAAAGTGACACACGCCAGAGATTATTTAACATTTATAAATTTCTGAATTGTTAATGATGTTCTTAATAATTAAATAACACACACACTAGCGAGAAATAACAACGGCTACGTTATTATTACGACAGAAATAATCAATTTCATCGACAACGTCAGCAGCATCAACACCAACACCCCTAACACCCATCAGAGTTGACCCCATTCGTCGTCGTCGTCGTCGTCGTCAGGCTAGTCAGCCAATCGATAATGACCCAAAGTGCGAGAAATACAATTTATAAACTTTAGTTTAAGATCACTGGGACCATATTGTTGTCAATAGGCAGCAATTGCTGTTGCTGTTGTTTGCCATTTGTTTTTCTTGGCCTTAAGAGCTTAGCAACTCTGGGTCCAATCCTATTGCCGAGAGTACAACGAAAAGGTCATTGGCTTTTTATCATCAACGACCGAGTGAAGCAATTACGAAAACAATTGGAAAACATAAACAACAAATTGTGTTAAGAAAGAAGCGCACTGGGTTGTTGGGAAAATATATGTAAGAATTGTCTATATGAAACGCAACAAGTTTACATTGGCCATAGATAGCATGGTCTTTACACAGCGTCGAGCGTAAATATTGAGATGTATAGGGGTGTTTTTTTAAAAGTTCTTCCTGATTTGAAGTAAATTTGTTACAAGTACGTTTAGAATGTATTTTTGTTTTTGCTGCTGGGAATATATTTTTGCTTCATTCGTTTCAGGTTGTTAGGTGAAATTCATTTTAGAAAGGACTCAAGGATTTGGTCCTGCGTGGGTTCAGTTTTCAAATTTTTGACCAGCACTGTTTAGAATAAGTTGTCTTCCTTCCCATAATACCTTCGCCTCATACTGTATTCCCAAATGTAAAACAATGTATGTATGTGAATAATATGTTGTGTGTTTCCGTTCAAAGACAACATTTGCAAAAAACACATAATTAAAAATACCAATAAGCCAACATATTTTGACCATATTTCGATTTTTTTTTTTTTTTTAATATGGCTATAGTGATATAGAAATTTCGAAAAACTACGCAACAAATATTCAACATATAAATCAAATGTTTGTTGCTTTTTTTTAGCAATTTCGTTAAAAGTCAATGGGGATGGTGGCGCTCGTCCACACAGTATTTTTGGGAGCCAATATACTTTGTAACATCGAACATGTGAATACATTAAAAATTAGTTTAACATTTGTTCTAATAGTGCGAACAAAAATAGTTTTACGATAAGAGATAAGAGACGCTACAAGAAAATTTAAATCAAAATGTGCAAATTACTTAAAATTATTGCTTGTTTGGGGAGGAGGGGAGGAAGTCATTGACTTTTCATAATTTCAAAACGAAAAAAAATCTTATATTTTGTTATTGTTGTTCTCTAATTAGGTATGAAAACATATTGTTAAATGATATATTGGCTTAAAATTTTAATTAAATGGAAACAATTTAAAAAAAAAATATGCTACACATGACAGTAGTAGGTTATTGTGTGTTTTGTATGTTACACATGTTGTTGGAAGGATAACATGTGAAGAATGCTGGAAATCGTAAACTAATTTATGTACTACTCTCTAGCAGTGCTTTAAGGGTACTTCACAGCTAAAATAAAGAAGAGTCATTCTAATAGAATCATTTTTAGTAGGCGACGATGATAAAAACGATAAGTCTATGCAGTAGGTTGATTCTTATTTGGCAAAAAAAAAATGTTTTAGGAATTTTTCATGGGCCAAGTTAAAATTTTATTAAGACGTATAAAAAAACTCTATGTGAATTTTTTTAATTTTTTTCTTAAAGGTTTAGGGGTCGCTACCGGGGTTCGAAATTCAAAATTTTACCGTCATCCTGAGGGATAAGCTGAATAACTCGAGTAAACCTTAACTGATCCTTATGAAAATTTTTCAGTATTAATAATTTCCATAACGAAGTTATGGAATTGTAAATGGGCAGAATTGCCCCACCCCTTCTGGTACCTCCCATACAAAATTACCTATTTTTTGATAATTATTATTTCTCCCATAACTTTCACACGGGCAGATGGATGGCATTTAAACTTGGTCGGTTTAATTACCTTTTAATAACAGATAAACTCCCAGAAAATCAAAACCTTTGTCACACCCCTTCTGGTACCTCCCATACAAATGACCGAATTAACCCCCATATTTTTACCTGCATATCTTTTTAGTAAAAATACTGAATTCAATAAAATTTTGTGTGAGATGAACACATGCCAAAATTTGACTCGTGAGAGACTATGGACTATATAGGCCAACCCCTTCTGGTACCTCCCATACAAAATTACCTATTTTTTGATAATTATTATTTCTCCCATAACTTTCAAACGGGCAGATGGATGGCATTTAAACTTGGTCAGTTTAATTATCTTTTAATAACAGATAAACCCACAGAAAATCAAAACCTTTGTCACACTCCTTCCGGTACCTCCCATACAAATGGCCGAATTAACCCCCATATTTTTACCTACATATCTTTTTAGTAAAAATACTGAATTCAATAAAATTTTGTGTGAGATGAACACATGCAAGAATTTGACTCGTGAGTGAATAGGGATTATATGGGCCAACCCCTTCTGGTACCTCCCATACAAAATTTCCTATTTTTAGACAAATTATTTTTTACCAATAATTTCCAAATGGACAGCTGGATGGCATTTAAACTTGGTCAGTTTAATAACCTTGTAATAACAGATAAACCCACAGAAAATCAAAACCTTTGTCACACTCCTTCCGGTACCTCCCATACAAATGGCCGAATTAACCCCCATATTTTTACATAAATTTTTTTGTATGTATGCTGAATTCATTTATATTTTGCTAAAGATATACGCTTATTGTAATTTTACTAATGCTTATCTTAAATATAAATCTAGTTTAATGAATGTTATTGATATTCAACATAGATAATGTAACGCTATTGTCTTGCCCCCCTCCACTAATTTGCAGTCCAACTTAGGAATTTTTACAGTACAGTTAATAAGAAATAATTTATTTCAAATTTGTTCATCAGTTTTTGTTGTATTATTATTTAAAAAGGTACATTTCGAAAATAAAAATTAAATTAATCAGTTAAAAAAAAATATTAAAATAAAAATTGAATATATTAATATTAAACACGAATTCATTGCATGAAAAACTTAACTTTTAAAAATATAAATATATACAACTGTATTACTGCTTACAATTTTCTTTAATTTTAAAATATTGTAAAATATTATTTACACATGGTAGATTTTTTTGGATCTGAATATTTTTTTCTAAATTCTTTCACCAATAATAATAGGAACTGCTTCTGTTCTCCATAATGTGTATGCAATTTATTGTATTCCTGCATCAAGGCCACTCCGTGTTCAGCAATATCATTAACAACCTTCAACCTAGACCGAACTAATTCTTTACTTAATTTAAAGTCTGCATCTTGCTCCCAATCTTCAACATTTTTTTTAGGAAACCCGATTTAATACCCGTTATGCTGAAAAATCTAAGAGTATTGTTGGATACAAAATGCTCAAGACTTTTGGAAACTAGTAGGTTTCCATCCACTGTAACTCGTTTTTCTGGATTATCTACTCCTTCTATGTTTAAAGCATTTACCATCTTCTTCTTAATTTCATGAGAAACTTTGTCATCAAAAATGCAAATCCAACTAGCTCTTCCAAAAAATTCCAGAGATGACCTAGAATTTGTTTTAAGGCTATTGCCGCTGTCTCTTTATTAATTGTTGCATAAGACTTCAAGTCTTTTAATAACTGGAGGTCATTTCTTGAAGCAGAAGGTCCAGAAGTGGATTCAAACCAATATTTAAGGTAAATATTAATTAACAAAATGCAAGCATCCTGTATTCCACATAATTCGCTTTCGTTTTACTTGAACTGCTCTCTGAATAAATATATTTCCATCTAGCACGGTGAAGACCTGCTGGTGCTCTGAAGAATATTTGTGTTTTTGGAACATCCCGCAGAATATTATTGTCAGCTTAAGTAGCTCTTTGTAGTCCTCTCGTGGCTGAAACTCTTTAAGCTGATTTTCGGCAAAACAAATAGCATTCGCAGAATTCTTTATTTGTCTTAATATGAGATCATCCGATATGCCAGGTTTAAAATTGGAATGATCAATTTTTGTCCAGGCATTTTTAAACCTCTTAAAAAGTAATATATCAGGACCGGTTGAAATTCCCGAAACACAATGCATAAGTCATATTATATGACTTCTACGTTTAAATTGCGCATTCTTTTGTACGTCTTAACAAAATTTTAAGTTAACCTATGAAAAAAATCAAAATTTTCTGTCAAATAAGTAGCATAAATATGTAAAACTATGAGGATGAATTCGGTCATTTGTATGGAAGGTACCAGAAGGGGTGTGACAAAGGATTCGATTTTCTGGGGGTTTATCTGTTATTACAAGGTAATTAAACTGACCAAGTTTAAATGCCATCCAGCTGTCCGTTTGGAAATTAATGGTAAAAAATAATTTGTCTAAAAATAGGTAATTTTGTATGGGAGGTACCAGAAGGGGATGGCCTATATAGTCCATAGTCACTCACGAGTCAAATTCTTGCATATGTTCATCTCACACAAAATTTTATTGAATTCAGTATTTTTACTAAAAAGATATGTAGGTAAAAATATGGGGGTTAATTCGGTCATTTGTATGGGAGGTACCAGAAGGGGTGTGACAAAGGTTTTGATTTTCTGGGAGTTTATCTGTTATTAAAAGGTAATTAAACTGACCAAGTTTAAATGTCATCCATTTGTCCGTTTGGAAATTATTGGTAAAAAATAATTTGTCTAAAAATAGGTAATTTTGTATGGGAGGTACCAGAAGGGGTTGGCCTATATAGTCCATAGTCTCTCACGAGTCAAATTTTGGCATGTGTTCATCTCACACAAAATTTTATTGAATTCAGTATTTTTACTAAAAAGATATGTAGGTAAAAATATGGGGTGAATTCGGTCATTTGTATGGGAGGTACCAGAAGGGGTGTGACAAAGGTTTTGATTTTCTGGGGGTTTATCTGTTATTAAAAGGTTATGAAACTGACCAAGTTTAAATGCCATCCATCTGCCCGTTTGAAAGTTATGGGAGAAATAATAATTATCAAAAAATAGGTAATTTTATATGGGAGGTACCAGAAGGGGTGGGGCAATTCTGCCCATTTACAATTCCATAACTTCGTTATGGAAATTATTAATACTGAAAAATTTTCATAAGGATCAGTTAAGGTTTACTCGAGTTATTCAGCTTATCCCTCAGGATGACGGTAAAATTTTGAATTTCGAACCCCGGTAGCGACCCCTAAACCTTTAAGAAAAAAATTAAAAAAATTCACATAGAGTTTTTTTGTACGTCTTAATAAAATTTTAACTTGGCCCATGAAAAATTCCAAAAACATTTTTTAAGACTCACCCTACTATGCAGTCTTTGCGGGATAGCCATTGATTAATCCTGCTATTATGTTGGGGTCATTTGATGCCCCAAATCGTATTTAACGTTGTATTATTTGATATTTGATATTTTTGAAAGTTTTTACTGCTCAGTGCATAATTTTTTGAAATACATAGAATTTAATTAATTTGAATGACATTTTAGGCTTAGACCACTTTTTATTGCAAGTGTACACACATATTATGTTAGGGTCATTTTATGACCCCTTATACATTTTGTCAATCGGTGGCCAGTTGTTCTGTACTCTAACTTGCAGGATATTTCTGCTTTCAACTCTTTTATAATGAGGGCCGAAATTAACCCTCAATGGCAAGAAAATAAACTGCACAAAAGGAGCATATTTTTAGAGCAACCCAGCTAAGCCTTAGTCTAAGATCATATCAAAAGGCGCAGTAGACTTTCTGGAGCAGAAGCCTATGCATCGTTAGTACAAATAATTCGAACAGAGGACAGTGCATAGCCATCTGCGCATTCGAACGGAAAATGTGCAAATTTTGCCCGTCGAAGAAGAAAACCACGAAAAAAGTTTCAGTCGGGGAAGAAACCGACTTCCATATACCCTCACCCTCAGTAGAACATACAATTTTCCAGTGTATTGAATTTATATAAAGTGGGCAGAATGGCATATTTGTACGGGAGTACAAGATGAGGCTTGTCTAGACTTCCAGTTTATTTTCCAAAACTTCATTCTGCAAGAGCTTTACAAAATACAGAATTTTGCACGATCACGTTGGGTGTATTGATATTATTATTCGATTTCTAAAGTGGGACTAATGGTACATTTGTATGGGAGGTACCAGGAGGATCTTGGCTAGACTTCCAAACTTTATTCTGCTTTAGCTTTACTAAATATAGAATTGGGGCATGATCGCGTTGGGTGTATTAATTATATCAATCGATTGCTGAAGTGGGCTGAGTGGTACATTTGTATGGGAGGTACCAGAAGGGGTGTGGCTAGGCTTCCAGATTTTTTATTCAAAACCTTATCCTGCCTTAACTTTGCTCAATACAGAATTTGGGCACGATCGCGTTGGTTTTATTAATAATATTAATCGATTACTAAAGGGTGCGGAACCAGATGGATATGGGAGGTACCAGAAGGGGCGTGGCTAGAGTTCCAGTGTTTTCTCCAGAACTTAATCCTGTTATAGCTTTACTAAATACAGACTTTGTCTACGATCGCGTTGTGTGTATTAATATTAGTACTCTATTTCTAAAGTGGGCGGAGCGGTATGTTTGTATGGGAGGTACCAGAAGGGTAGCTCATGTAGCTCATTTACAATACTGTAAGTAGTTTTAGGAAAATATTAACCCATGCAAAGTTTCAAAACAATTAGTTGCGTCTTTCGAAAGTAATCGTGCATACCAGCCAGACAGACACCTACTACGAGTAGGTTTACTGAGTGTATAACATAAATAAAATTTGTTTGTCCATCACACCGAACCACAATTTCTCTAATGACATCTTATTGTTATGATCACAAGCTTTAAACATTAATTTTAAACTATAGAAATTTAAATTTTCTCAATAAAACTATATGTGGTCATAATATGACCCAAACATAACGTGTGTGATTTTTTTTCTAACATAGTAGCAGGGTTAAGCACGATTAGAGTATGTTAAACAGTGCCGCTCTGGGCTTTAAGATTTAAAAAAAAAAATTATAAATAAATTTATGAAAAATAAACTAAAAAAAATTTCCTAAAAAATTTAATTTTTTTCTAAAGGGTGTTTATATATTGTAAGGGCCGATGTTGAATGTGAACCACACCCAAAGGTCAAGTTCTTATCTGCATTTCATTTGACATTTCTTAATTTCAGACTAACTCAATTTGAACCATGGAAAGATACACAATCGAGCAACGCGTTAAAGTTCAAAATCAAAATGCATATCGAGCACTTCTTGATTATTTGGTCAATTTAATCGTCCAAATGTGCGTACAGTCGGAAAAATCGTGCAAAAATTTGAGCGAACCGGGTCTGTAGGAGATGTGAAATTATTGCTGCATTTGGGCGAATGATAATCCAAGAGTGATTGTCGAAAAACCAATGCAACCACAAAGAGTGACTGTTTGGTGCGGTTTATGGGCTGGCGGCATCATCGGGACGTATTTTTTTTTGTCAAAATTAGGCCGGTCAGGCAGTTACTGTGAATAGTGTTCGCTATCGTGAGTTGATAACGAACTTTTTATGGCTCGAATTGGAAGAAATGGATGTGGACGATATGTGGTTTCAACAGAACGGTGCCATTTGCCACACAGCTAACGAAACAATGGCTCTTTTGCACGACAAATTCAATGGCCGTGTTATCTCACATGGTGGCGATGTCAATTGGCTGCCAAGATCATGTGATTTGACACCGTTGGATTTTTTCCTTTGGGGTTATTTGAAAGAAAAGATGTACGTCGACAAGCCAGCAACAATTGAAGAGCTAAAGAATGAAATAATTCGGCACATTTATGACGTTTTAGCGTCATCGAAAATTTGGACCATCGGATGGAGGTGTGCCGACGATGTCGCGGCGGCCATTTGGCCAATATTTTGTTCCATGCGTAATTGAACCATACCAATATTATCATAATAAAAAGAAATGACAATAATAAATAATTTGTGTTTTATTCAAAATCGGCCCTTAAAATTTAACAAGCCTTTACAAGTGTTTTGAGACCTTTTTGTTACAGCATATTTTAGCATATTTTACCCATAAATTCATATTTCGGCATATTTTGGTTTTAGGAGCATTTAAAACATCCTACTTTCTAAGCATATTTCATGTTTTCTAGGGCATATTTTTTAGAAAAAATATTCTTTTTTAAGCATTTTTCATGTTTTTCTCTTTGTGACAAAAAACTAAATATTAAACATATAAATCAAATGTTTGTTGTTCTATTGTACAATTGTTTTGAGACCTATTTATTACAGCATATTTTAGCAAATTTTACCCATAAAGTCATATATCGGCATATTTTTGTTTTAGGAGCATTAAAAACATCCTACTTTTTATGCATATTTCATGTTTTCTAGGGCATATTTTTTAGAAAAAATATTCTTTTTTAAGCATTTTTCATGTTTTTCTCTGTTTGGTGTTCTGTTGTACAAGTGTTTTGAGACCTATTTGTTAGAGCATATTTGGGCATATTTTACCCATAATGTCATATTTCGGCATATTTTGGTTTTAGGAGCATTAAAAATATCCTACTTGTTAAGCATATTTCATGTTTTCTAGGGAATATTTTTTAGAATAAAATATTCTATTTTAAGCATTTTTCATGTTTTTCTCTTTGTGACGAATGCATGGTAAAGGCTGCAAAAGCTTTAGTAACATTTTATCCGAAAGTGTTGCATGTGTCATGATTTGCTCATGGTCTTCATCGATTATGTGAATTTATTAGGAATTTATATGAAAACGTAAATAAAGCTATTGCTAATGTCTTAACAGACCCCTTAATCAGATTGTATTGCTTCAAATTACGGTTTTGTTGCAAAACATATTTAAATTTGCAAAATTTGCATTAGCTTATTGAGCAGGTTCAGGTAGTTGAATACACTTTTTGTTTAATACAAAATTAAAATTCAGCTGGAGCGGTCGGAGCGGACACAAAAACTGTTCCGCTCCGGGGAAAATATTTCCTATCGCGCTCCGCTTCGAAACCCTGCTTTAATGAACAAATTTTATTAAAAAAAAACCTGCTCGAATTTTCATTAAGTTAACAGCAACTTATGACTTGTAAAAAATTTTACATCATGTCTTATTTTTGTCACACACCTACTATTAATTGTTAAAACTCTTTAATTCTTTGCTGTCATTTTGCATGTCACTTTAATTACATTGTCAATAATGCAGTTATGTTTTACCAGTCAATCTGCAAATGTGTTGTCATATATTGTCCATGCTAAAAGATTCATATGCATTATCTTTCCAAAAGGTAAAATGCATTGTTTATGCCATAATTAATTGTGACACAGCTCTGCTTTAAACTGTTTGTGCCCTATAAAGATACAAAACAAAAAATCAATAACCCCTTTGCCACCTGATGTCATGCATCAAGTGAAACGTTATCCTTTAAAATCCTCTATTACTTATTTGTCCATTTAAATTCTTGGCCTACATGATGTAATATGTCAACATTTTGTTAATAAAATTGCATTTTCAATAGGGCTTTTTTTTCTGCGCTTGAGCTCTATGTTATTGCTTTTACTTCATGGCTGCAGTCAGTTACACCAAGTAGGCGTTGACAATAAGCAACAGGAGGGAGAACGAAAGAGGGGGAGAGGGATATTACAATATATGTCTGTGTGTGTGCGTTGTCATCATCGCTTGGATATTGCAAAAAAAAAAATAAGAGTATTGTTTGTTCAGCAGTTGATTGTTAACAAAATTGCAATGTGACCTATATATCTTCGTCTCGTAGTATATTGAATATATATATGCTGGGTAAAGGAACAGAGGTGTAAATTAAATTCCTATCAATATGTTGCCGCTTATGGTTGAGCCCAGGCTGGCAGTGTTGATGGCAGCAATATTGTTGTTGTTAGCGTTACATCTACCATAACGTAGTTGAGTGTATTGGGCTCTTCTATAGATTTATTCCAGATGGCATCGTCCAATATGTGTCTGTGCTGGTATTTGTACTGTATACATAAGAGACCCGCTTGTTCGGCAAAACTACAATAGACACCTTTTCTGTAATGATTTCGTCGATTATAACACTCAGTACTTACTACTTTATACTTTTCATAGTATACATCATTAACGATTTCGTTTAACTGCGTATATACTTATTTCATTAATCCAAAGTAAGCGAGCGTTGCGTCAATTGACTCCCAAGCGCATTACTAGGGGATAGTAAAATAAACAGACATATTCATTTTCATATTTTTTTTTACTCTTCTCTTTTTTAAGTGCCGTTATTCTCTGATGTGTTTGTAGCTAATAAAAAAAAAAATTTAATGATCGGTATGTTAAACGGTGGTTGAAAAATTCCATTCAGTGTTTGATATGGAAATGTAAAGTCAACAACTGTGTTAGCAGTTTTTCGTGTTTGAATGCAAAGTTCTCCCGGCTTTTTTTAGTATAGGATATGAAAGTAGCGTTCCTCAAAATGCATGAATAACTTAACCACTTGTTAACCGATTTTTACAAACAAATATGCGCTTTAGTCGTAAAAGCAAACTCTTTCTAAATAACAAAACCAACATTAGGGTATTCTAATAAAATTGTGGCAAAAAATAGTGAAAAAATCCGAAAAGTATGAATTATTGACGGAAATTTCTAAGATTCTTCTTCCTAAAACCGTCAACAAATCAAACAAAAAAACCTGAAACCCCGGTTTTTTAACCGTAAGTCAAGGTTTTGGAGCTGTTAGGGAAATTTTGTATACATATTCATATTGTACTCGACCAGACCTACACCATAGACTATGTCACTTCCCAAGTTAATTCAAATTTGTTCATTCTGTAGAACTAGTTCATTCCACTTCATTATCTATTTCATCATATAATTGGTATCGACGAAAGTTATTACGAATTACCATTAGTGTTTTCGTCAATGGATGGTAAGCGAGAGGGTGGCGATTGTATACCTCCTATGGCATCCCCATGTTAAATTCGTCAATAAAACGTATGGCGGGTATATTGACGAGGACGTACTGTGTCATTCCTGGTTATTTATTGTTTGATATTTTTTGGTCAAATTCAGTGTGTCACGCACTAGGATGACGCGTTTCGAACTCCATGACGAGTTCATCTTCAGACCCCTTTGTGACGAACTGATGCACAATGGTACATCATCAGCTGTATATATATCTACAATTATGCCAAACGTATGCATGTGAAGTAGATATCAGCCGAAAATGTCCAGCATAGTTATGAATTTGACCATTCACAATCAAACATGAGAATGGAGGATATCTTATCCCCACGATTCCCTTTTTACCTCACAAAGCTCAAGCTTTACCATGGCTTTTCACCACAAAACTCATGCTTTTTTTTACAAGATTTGTTGTTAAACTAAGCTTACTATTGTTGCTGAGCATACAGTGTTTGCTCACTACTAACTACTAAGCATATATAGTTTGTTAGGCCGTGCCGTGCCAGTGTATGTGTATTTGTTTTTTGTTAGTCGATCTTACAGTACATTATATTAATTTACGTTAAGTGTATCGAAATGATACAATTCAGTTCAATATTCTCAAATATTTTAATATTTTCCAATGTTCTCAAATATTTTAATATTTTTCTATATTCTTAAATATTTTAATATTTTTCAATATTCCCACATATTTTAAAATTTTCCAATATTCTCAAATATTTTAATATTTTTCAATATTATCAAATATTTTAATATTTTTCAATATTCTCAAATATTTTAATATTTTTCAATATTTTAATACATCAAATATTTTAATATTTTTCAATATTCTCAAAAATATGTAATATTTTTCAATACTCTCAAATATTGAAATATTTTTCAATATCTCAAATATTTAAATATTTTTCAATATTCTCAAATATTTTAATATTCTTCAATATTCTTAAATATTTTTCACTGTACTCAAATGTTTTAATATTTTTCAGATATTTTTCAATATTCCAAATATTTTAATATTTTTCAATATGCTTAAATATTTCAATTTTTTTAATATTCTCAAATATTTTAATATTCTCATATATTTTGATATTTTTAAAATTTTCAAATACTTTAATATTTTTCAATATTCTCAAATATTTTAATATTTTTCAATATTCTCATATATTTTAATATTTTCCAATATTCTCAAATATTTAAATATTTTTCAATATTATCAAATATTTTAATATTTTTCAATATTCTCAAATATTTTAATATTTTCAATATTCTCAAATAGTTTAATATTTTTCAATACTCTAAAATATTTTACTATTGTTCTATATTCTCCAATATTTTAATAGTGTTCTATATTCCCAAATATTTTATTTTTTGTAATATTCCCAAATATTTTAATATTTTTCAATATTCCCAAATATTTTAATATTTTCCAATATTTTCAAATATTTTCAATATTCTCAAATAGTTTAATATTTTTCAATACTCTCAAATATTCTACTATTGTTCTATATTCTCAAATATTTTAATATTTTTCAATATTTTTTAATATTCTCTACTCTTAAATATTTTAATAATTTTCAATATTCAAAATATTTTAATATTTTCCAATATTCTCAAATATTTAAATATTTTTCAATATTATCAAATATTTTAATATTTTTCAATATTCTCAAATATTTTAATTATTTTAAATATTCCCAAATATTTTAATATTTTTCAATATACTCAAATTTTTTAATATTTTTCAATATTCTTAAATATTTTAATATTTTTCAATATTCTCAAATATTTTATTATTCTAAAATATTTTAATATTTTTGTATATTCTCAAATATTTTAATATTTTTCAATATTCTCAAATATTTAAAGATTTAAAATATATAAATAATATTTAAATAATATATTTGAGAATATTCTCAAATATTTTAATATTTTTCAATATTATCAAATATTTTTAAATTTTTAATATTCTCAAATATTTTATTATTCTAAAATATTTTAATATTTTTGTATATTCTTAAATATTTTAATATTTTTCAATATTCTCAAATATTTTATTATTCTAAAATATTTTCATATTTTTTAATATTCTCAAATATTTTAATGTTTTTCAATATTTTCAAATATTTTAATATTTTTCAATATTCCCAAATATTTTAATATTTTCCAATATTCTGAAATATTTTAATATTTTCCAATACTCTCAAATATTTAAATATTTTTCAATATTATCAAATATTTTAATATTTTCCAATATGCTCAAATATTTAAATATTTGAGAATATTCTCAAATATTTTCATATTTTTCTATGTTCTTAAATATTTTAATATTTTTCAATATTCCCAAATATTTTAATATTTTTCAAATTTTAATACATCAAATGATTAAATATTTTTCAATATTCTCAAATATTTTAATGCATCAAATATTTTTTAATACTCTCAAATATTTTAATATTTTTCAATATACTCAAATTTTTTAATATTTTTCAATATTCTTAAATATTTTAATATTTTTCAATACTCTCAAATATTTTAATATTGTTCTTTATTCTCAAATATTTTATTTTCTGTAATATTCCCAAATATTTTAATACTTTCCAATATTCTCCAATATTTAAATATTTTTCAATATTATCAAATATTTTAATATTTTTCAATACTCTCAAATATTTTCATATTTTTTAATATTCTCAAATATTTTAAGGTTTTTCAATATTTTCAAATATTTTGATATTATTGTATATTCTTAAATATTTTTCAATATTCCCAAATATTTTAATATTTTCCAATATTCTCAAATATTTAAATATTTTTCAATATTCTCAAATATTTTAATATTTTTCAATATTCTCAAATATTTTAATATTTTTCAATATTCTGAAATATTTTAATTATTTTCAATATTCTCAAATATTTTAATATTTTTCAATATTCTCAAATATTTTTATATTTTTCAATATTCTCAAATATTTTAAAATTTTTCAATACTCTCAAATATTTTTCAATATTATTAAATATTTTAATACTCTCAAATTTTGTATTATTTTTTAATGTTCTCAAATATTTTTATATTTTTCAATATTCGCAAATATTGTAAAATGTTTCAATATTCTCACACATTTTAATATTTTTCAATACTCTCAAATATTTTAATTTTTTTCAATATTCTCAAATATTTTAATATTTTCAATTTTCTCAAATATTTTAATATTTTCAATAATCTCAAATATTTTAATATTTTTCAATACTCTCAAATATTTTAATATTTTTCAATATTCTCACATATTTTAATATTTTTCAATACTCTCAAATACTTATATATTTTTCAATATTCTGAAATATTTTAATATTTTTCAAAACTCTCAAATATTTTAATATTTTTCAATATTCTCAAATATTTTAATATTTCCCAAATTCATATATTAATTTTACTACACGAAGTGACAATAACATTCAAATATATCGCTACCGCGTACAAACGAAACTGTTGTTGTCCCCTTACCCGCTTGCAACCAGACCGCCAAATATTTTAAATTTCACGCACAATTTGACAAAACATTCGTAGCGAACGTAACTGAAATCTGGTGTCTTACTTTGTCGTTCGAAACAAAACAAAACAAATATACTCTCGCGCCAATGTGAATTCACTTCAAGCATTTAATATTTGGATCAAAAACGTCAACAGCATACAACTTTGTCGTGCCGTCTATAGCAAGCACGCATGCGACAATTTTTCATCAAGCCACCAGAAGAAACAAAAAAGAAAAGTTTTTCACAAAAATTCATTTAAACAACAGGAGGTGCAACAAATTATGTGTCCGTGTGCACGTAACAGGCAACGCGGCATTCGTCGTCGTACCAAATTGTCTTATAAACACATTTTTCTTACCTAGGCACATTTTTGTTCTTGTTGTTGTTGTGGCAAAGTCCATATGTAATCGCCAACGACCGATCGACCACAGCAAGATACACTGTAGTCTGTCCGGTCCGTTGTGTCATGTGCGCGGGTGTAATGACTCGCGCGTTGCATGTTGAAAACACATATTCATTTGCCACACCAGAGAAAAAAATGTGTCATATAGGAACGTCTGTCCGATGGTTGCTCCTCTCCACCCAACAAATACGGTGTATATATAATTGCACTAAGACACGCGCGATCACAGCGATGTTGCCCCAGAAAAATAAAGTGTAAACATAGCGATTACAGGTTCAACAAAAAAAAAATATTTGTAAATTAATTATGTTGACTGCAGTTGTTTATGATTGCTGCTGACATTACCCAAAAAATTTACCTGTATGGTTTGTATTCAATAAATGGAAATATTTTAAAAGTGGTGGTGAGGTATTTGTAAAGGATTCCAGAAATTCATTGAGCCCGTACACATTTGGGATCGTTTTACGTTTTGATTTGTTTGAAGTTTGGGATTTTCATCAAAAGTAAATGGATGCATCAGCTTCGACACACAATCTTCCGTTTCATAGCAAACAGAACAAAACACTAGTTAGCAGTCATTTCGTCGTAAAGCTTACATCTACTGTCTTACGTAGATTGGTCTTTTAAACTAATTAAAAATTATGGACTAAATAAACCCCCCTGGATCACTAGGCATAGATAAGGCCGAAATAGCAACCATTACAATAGCTATGGAGAAAATTCAGTATCATAGTCACAGTTACTGTCGATAAAGCGGCATCCCTGGAGAACGTGTATACCACTTCGAGAAATGTTCGAGAATGCCGGTTGTCTATCGAGGAGATAGCGAAACATTCGACGGTTACCCTCACTTGGGTTCCAGGACATGGGGACATATATGGAAATCAAAGAGCCGATGCATTAGCAAAGAACGCCACCATCATAAATTCGGTCAAAGATTAAGGTAACATTGTTGTTCCTCTCACAACACCTAATTGCGAGAAAACTGAACCTTAGGGGCTGTCTCTAAATGAGATATCAGAGAAACACAGTGAATTTAAGTTTAACTGCAAATCGGATGTAGTAAGGCCCGACGAGACACAGCCTTACAAGAAAGCAACATGGAGCACCTGTAAATGCACTATCGGCAATCTAACGTTGAGAATGGCATACGAAAGATAGTAGAACGAACAAACGAGATGAGAATGCATGGAAGACATGGCCTGAATACAATTCGAAATGTACATACATCAAACCTAATAAATGTCGAAAGAAACTAGGTCAGAAAAATTATTATCTTCCTAACGGAACACGGACCCATTGGTAGGCACGCTAATAGATTGGGATTCGCAACCAAAACCAAGTGTATCAACTGCAGGAGCAGTAGTAGTGAACCATCTACCAACTAAATTATATGTGATTGCCCACCACTATGCAGAAAGGGACTGGAAACCCTAGAACAAAATTCTTCTTAAGGGGGCATAGAAGAACTAGCATCATTGCACATCGACAAAATCAAAGGTTTTTGAAAGCCGGTCAAGTGGACGAATTGGATAGAAGCTTCGAACTGCCAATCAAGTGCAGGCGGTTTTTCGCAATTTTGGAACGGAACTAGTTGTGCAATAATATACGCTGAAAGTAGCGTTCAAAGTAATGCCACAAATACCCATTGGGTAAAACAATGGGTTCATAAGGACCTACGTGGTCGTTTCCTTTACGGAAAAAATGCCTGCAACCAATCAAAATATTCGAAAACAGTGATTTTGTCGATGTAATACTTTATACACCAATACCTCACTTTGCGTCGTGGTTACGTTCCAAAAAAACACGACGCAAAATGAATTATTATTTTCTATAGCAAGCCATGTAAAGATCGAAGAAAGGTTCCAGGGTTACGAAAACACTACTTTTTAAAAAGAAAATTAAACAAAGTAAGCATTTAAAAAAAAAACAACAATATAAAACGAAATAAAAAAAGCAATTAATTGTTATAACAACACCTACAAAAAACAAAACAAGTTCAATTAAAACAACATTAAAAATTCATTTTATTTATAAAAAAAAACGAAATGATGCAAAGCGAGGTATTGGTGTATTTTTATGTGGCATAGCGGGAGACCGCAGGTTCAAAACTGGCTCCATTCATCTTAAAAAAAAAAATAAATACAATTTTCTTTCATTGTCGGCTCCCCTCGAACGTTGTTGACAGCAACTTCGCAGTATTAAGCGTCGATTCAATCGTCATGTCTAGTAAAAGCTTCTCAAACAGTGACGTTCGCATTCTTCGATAAACAAATAGGTGCCGTTAGTTGTGAATCTAAAAATAGAAAGCGTGTTAATTCACAACAACGCGAGAAGCTATCCCATACCTCATTCATGGGGTGCAAAGGGAAATTAAGTTAAGCTTTTATTTTTATATTTTTACTAGTGGGCCCGGCAATGCTTCGCTATTGCATATTCACTTGTAATATATTTCACATTTAGGTCTACAATGTACTTTAAAACTCGACAATAATATGTTGAGTTAATTAACTTATGTAACTAATTTCAAGTAACTCCGTAACATGGAAGTTAACTAATTAAGTTGTATTGTTTTAAATTCTAAATATGATAAGCTCTATGACGATAGTAAAAAGTTCATCATCAAAGTCATATCTATAGTTTCGACATGTAGATTAAGTTTTGTCTGTGTGTAGCGAGAAAAAACAATTCCTTCACAAATCGGAAACATAAATTCCTCTAAAGATCAAAATTTAATTTTTATATTTATCTGTAGTAGCGGGAACCGTCTGTATACTAATTATGTCTTTGGGCGTAAAAATCACTTTTGTTATGTCTTCTCCTCATATTGACCGCTAATGAAAATTTCGTTTGATGATTCATGCCTTTAGCCATAAAAACCTCCTTTGCCATGTTTTCTTCTCATACGGCCCAAGAATATACCCGAATACTCTCTACATATTGAACTCGTATTACCATTTTTTGAGATAATTCGGTCTCCAACGTTTGGCTGAACAAAGTGATGATATCACGCGCTGCATGGCATATTACGCCGTCGTTTTGCAACCATTTCTCCTTCAAATAATGTGCAATGACATGATAAATAAAAAAATCAATTGATCGTCCACTTGCTCTAGTTCTTCTACCAGTTGGATTTTATATGAATGTAGACCAAGATCTTTCCTCAGCATTTGCAGAGACCGAGTTGCTGAGAACAGCGTCGGTTCGATAAATTCGAGTCTCCTGTCACACTAACGTCTACAGAGTATCGACGCTGTAGCTGCTCACATTGATGAGTATATGCACCCTAAACATCACAAATGGTTCCATAAGTTTGGCGAACAAAACGCACATTTTATCTATAGGATATATTACCGATTCTCTCTCCTGAAAAGTTATTAAAAAATACATATCTGTAAAGTAACTTAAAAACAAATCACTGTTTTAGTCTGCGCAGCTAATATGCGTCCTAAATTTCCTGGTATACGGACAATTATTTGATACAGTTAAAAAGTTATATATTGAAGTGCGTGCGCAGAGCCTCGGCACTTTTTACTTATTAAGTTCCAAATAGCCTGTTCATTAGGGAGGATCAATTTTTTCGCGTCGAAAAAACGAGGTAATCGTATACCAATATCGGAATCTACGATGACTCTTAGAAAATTTCACTAAGAAACGATATGTACAACATCAATTCCTAGTTCGCGCTGAGAAGCATGAAGATTTCAGGTAGAAATATTTAACAATGGGCCCCGGCTCTAATTTTTACCTACTATGGAGACCAAGACGAAGAGAATGGTATATTTTTGACATTGTTTTCTGTATGCCAACACTCAGAGGCCATAACCAATACATAGATTTGCTTCTGTAATACTTCATTTACTTTTTGGGGAAGTCAGTTTTACGCAGAAGCCCACTTCCACCCTTACTGTAATTCATACTGCAACAATAACGTATGTAACAAATTGCATCTTCATACCTCTGATAGTTCATAAGATATAGCCCTTTTTATTTTCAAGTTGTATGGGCGGTGCCACGCCCCTTTATCCAATCACTACCAAATATAGCCAGGGATTATCTACAGGTGAACAGTACCACTTGGTAAAATTTTCGTATCAATCTGTCTATTGGAAAAGCCTGCAGAGCGATTTTTGAAAAGGGGGCGTGGCACCAACACTTCCACCCTGGCTGTAATTAATACTGCTCCAACAACATATATACCAAATCTCATCTTCATACCTCTGATAGTTCATGAGATATAGCCCTTTTTATTTTCAAGTTATATGGGCGGTGCCACGCCGCTTAATCCAATCACAACCAAATATAGCCAGGGACTATCAAAATGTCAACAGTACTACTTGGTAAAATTTTTGTATAAATCGGTCGATTAGAAAAGCCGTTAGAGCGATTTTTGAAAAGGGGGCGTGGCACCGCCCACTTCCACCTTGACTGTAATTAATACTATTCCAACAACATATATACCAAATCTCATCTTCTTACCTCTTATAGTTCATGAGATACAGCCCTTTTGATTTTCAAGTTGTATGGGCGGTGCCACGCCCCTTTGCCCAATTGGACCGAAGTGTAAATCTAAACCACCATGGGCGCCACCCAAACGCATACAAAAAAATTTATGCAAATCGTTCCAGCCGTTTAGGAGGAGTTCAGTCACAACACACGTACAGTAGAATTTTATATATAAAGATAGATATTTTTATAATTTGATATTTTTTTTTTTTAAATTTTAATATTTTTATATTTTTATACTTATATATTTTTTTCTTTTTATATTTTTATATTTTTATATTTTTATATTTTTATATTTTTATATTTTTATATTTTTATATTTTTATATTTTTATATTTTTATATTTTTATATTTTTATATTATTATATTTTTATATTTTTATATTTTTATATTTTTATATTTTTATATTTTTATATTTTTATATTTTTATATTTTTATATTTTTATATTTTTATATTTTTATATTTTTATATTTTTATATTTTTATATTTTTATATTTTTATATTTTTATATTTTTATATTTTTATATTTTTATATTTTTATATTTTTATATTTTTATATTATTATATTTTATATTTTTATATTATTATATTTTTATATTTTTTTTATTTTTAATATTTTTTATATTTTTTATGTTTTATATTTTTTTTTACTTTTTATATATTTTTATATAGTTTTATATTAAATCAGATCATTTAAAGATACTGTCGAAATTTATTTTCATGGTTTTTTTTATTATTGGCAAAATTAATGACCGTTTATATCAATAACATAGATATTGGTAAAAATCCGATAACAACTATATAACTATGATGTACTTACAAATCAAATAACTACGATTAAGCTTACCTGGAAAGAAAAAATATATTTTATTCCAACATAATAATAAAATATTTAGAAGTACAACTACAAAAATATACAAGAATATATTAATATGTTTTTTGACAATAAAATACGGCAATACTGATTGAAGCATTCTGTTGCGTCGACATTCGAAACATATGATTAGCATAGATTATAAATTTGTACATAATTTTATGCATCTACTTATATTGTAGATAATATGGACTACACTAGAATTAATCTCCGTCTATTATATTGCCTGTGATCCGTTAATAAAAATCAAATCCCTTCATCTGCTTTCTTCGTCACCAACTGCAAATTTTTCCTACTTAAGTTATTCTTCTTCTTCTTAATTTGCAGCAGCAACAGAAACTCATCTATCAGTAGCCGCACGTAGAAAAATATTCCAAACGCTTCGGTCTTGTGCGCTCCGTAGATAGTTCGTCAGACCAAGCTTAGGTTATATCTCTTTCACCTGGTCCATCCATCGGAGTTTTGATCGCCCCCTTCAGCGCCACCCATCGAGTTTATTGCCGAAGACTTTTCGATCCGGAGCATTTTCGTTCATTCGTACAACGTGTCCAGCGCATTCGGTGTATTTGAACTACTCAACTTATAAGATGACTAATTGCTCACCCCCATCCCACTTATCATCCTTGTTAAGGAACATAACAATATTAGACGCCCGCCCTAAATAATTAGTATTTTGTGTATTTATTTGTTATTGTTAGTTTTCTTTTAATACTTTCAGTAGTATTTTTTTTTTACTTTCTATTTGTTGTTTTTATTTTTTTGTGAATTGCTAATTTTGCATTCGAGATCTGTGTCAAATCGTTCATTAGTCAACATTTGGCGACGGCGTTGGTCACAAGAGATCCATCTACATATCTGTGGTGGGTCGTAGTCGTGTATCCCGCATCTTATTTTAAGTGCATATTTTGCGCATTATTTGTTGTTGTTGCTATATTCTTTTAAAAATAATAAATAATTATAGGATTTCTATTTGTTTATTTTATTTGTATCTTTCTCTCTGGTTGAGGTGGAGGGAGGGTATGGTTTTAACGATTCGGCTAATTATGACAAACTCTATTTGATACGCGCGGACATTTTGCATGAATGATTACTTTCGTTGATTTTGGTGACAAAGTGTTTTGCAATGCGAATTTTAGCAGCAGCAATAACAACACATTAACAACAAAGAAAACAATGCGAATTTTCTTTTTTTCCATTTGCAAAATAAATTGTTAAAAAATGCGGCTGTCAAAAGATTTGCGTGAGAAATTTAGAATAACTTAAAAAATAAAAAAAAAAATTGGCGACAATTTTAAGCTATTTTTGATGACAAATATTGGTTTGACCTCAATATGCAGTGGTGGAAACAAAATATGTTGTTTTTTTTGTGATATTGTTCTAAAAATGTTTTTTAAAAAAAATTCTGAGCTATTATTGCGAACCTTGAATGTTGAGCGGTGCACTAATGGTGCTTTTCTAATTGATTTAGCTTGAAAAGACTAATTGTCTTCTAATCATCGAACAATCATGAAGGGCGGGTGGGTATCGTTGAAATTCAGTATAACAGTACATAAAATGCACCAAAAGTACTAACAGTACAAACAGTGCTTAAAGTACACAGAGTACAAACAGTACTTCAAGTACAAAAAAGTACAAAAAGTACAAAAAGTACAAAAAGTACAAAAGTACCAAAAGTACACAAAGTACAAAAAGTACAAAAAGTACAGAAAATACAAAAGCACAAAATGTACATAAGTACAAAAAGTTCAAAAATACAAAAAGTACAAAAATTACAAAAAGTACAAAAAGTACAAAAATTACAAAAATTACAAAAAGCCCAAAAAGTACAAAAATTACAAAAATTACAAAAAGTACAAACAGTACAAACAGTACAAACAGTACAAACAGTACAAACAGCACAAACAGTACACACAGTAAAAGCAGTACAAATAGTACCAAAAGTACTAAAAGTACCAAAAGTACCAAAAGTGCCAAAAGTACCAAAAGTACCAAAAGTACCAAAAGTACAGAAGTACCAAAAGTACCAAAATGTTCCAAAATGTACCAAAGGTACCACAAGTACCAAAAGTACCAAAAAGTACCAAAAGTGCCAAAAGTACCAAGGAGTACCGCAAGTACCGCAAGTACAAAAGTACAAAAGTACAAAAGTACAAAAGTACAAAAGTACAAAAGTACAAAAGTACAAAAGTACAAAAGTACAAGTACCAAAAGTACAAAAGTACCAAAAGTACCAAAATGTTCCAAAATGTACCAAAGGTACCACAAGTACCAAAAGTAACAAAAAGTACCAAATGTGCCAAAAGTACCAAGGAGTACCGAAAGTACAAAAGTACAAAAGTACTTTAACTATTTGAAAATACAAAACGAACAAAAATACATGAGTACAAAAGTACACAGTACAAAAAGTTCAAAAAGTACAAAAGGTACAAAAAGTTCAAAAAGTACAAAAAGTACCAAAAGTACTAAAAGTACCAAATGTATTAAAAGTACCAAAACTACCAAAAGTAGCAAAAGTATCAAATGTACTAAAGGTACCAAAAGTACTAAAAGTACCAAAAAGTACCAAAAAGTACCAAAAGTACCAAAAGTTACATAAGTACTAAAAGTACAAAAAGTACAAAAGTACAAAAGTACAAAAGTACAAAAGTACAAAAGTACAAAAAAGTACCAAAAAGTACAAAATGTACAAAAAGTACAAAAAGTACCAAAAGTACCAAAAGTACAAAAAGTACGAAAAGTACCAAAAGTACCAAAAGTACCAAAAGTACCAAAAGTACAAAAAGTACAAAAAAGTATCAATAAAGTATAAAAAGTAGCTCTTCCATGTCTTAACATTTGATTTTTTTGCTATTTATTTAAATAATTTTAATAACTTAAAAAAAAACTTAATTTCCCTTTGCACCCCATGAATGAGGTATGGGATAGCTTCTCGCGTTGTTGTGAATTAACACGCTTTCTATTTTTAGATTCACAACTAACGGCACCTACTTGTTTATCGACGAATGCGAACGTCACTGTTTGAGAAGCTCTTACTAGACACGACAATTGAATCGACGCTTAATACTGCGAAGTTGCTGTCAACAACATTCGAGGGGAGCCGACAATGAAAAAAAATTTTATTTATTTTTTATCTTTTAAGATGACTGGAGCCAGGTTTAAACCTGCGATCTCCCGCATGGTAGTCGCGTGTTCTAACCACTATGCCACGGCCGGTCCCAACGGTTATATTTTAAATCAAAAGAGTTAACATATTGTGTTGCTTCCGAGAATTTTTAAATTCAACAAAGAAAAACATATTACACGCAGAACAATTCTTGATAAAAATATATGTACATTAGGGTGGCAGCGAAAATTCAACTTGGGAATTTCGGTTATGCGTAAGCAGTTGTTATAAAACGACTATGGTCAAAATTTAAGCAAAATCGGTCAAATTTAAGCCGGACCGTGCCCAAAGAGGTAAAAGGTCAAATCTATATATATGAAAATAAGTTTGTTTTTGTTCGTTTGCAATTTTTAGTAAAGTATTCACCCGAAAACGGTTAGAACGATCTTTTTAAAATTTTAGCAGAATGTAGCTGAGATGTAGGTGGTGAAAATAGAGTACTCTTATTTGTGTTATATCCTATTCCTATCCTATCCTATTTTTAAAACCACAATATCTGGAGGACTGATACACCAATCGCCTTGAAAAATTGTGTGGATGCATTTGGCAGCAAAGTTTGCGATCTAACAATATATGGGCGGGATCGTATCAGTGGGCGTGGTATAAAACGTAAAACTTTAAAAGGCTGTATCTCCTGAACTTTAAGAGGTAAAAAGCTGATATTTAATATTTGTTATTGGTACAGTATGAATTACAGCCATGGTGGAAGTGGGCTATGCCACGCCCCATTAAAAAGAAACCGTTATAACAGCCATAATAATAGTTTGATCGTCCCGAAAATTTCACAGTATACTAGAGATATAATCAGGATATTTGGAACCAAGTTGGCAATAAGGGCCGAGGCGTCGCCCACGCCAATATTTGACTATTACATACTTGCGAGAAAAAAATACAATTCCTTAATCGAACATTAGTAAAACAACACATGATTTACTAAGGCTTTACTAAGGGTTTGCCAAGAACCTAACCAAGAACCTAAATTTCCTCATTATTTTTCGAATTTATAATTTATTTTATCTTATTTTACCCTTTTTCTAATTTTTATTGACATTATTGCACTTGACGTATATCAATTTATTCGATGAAATTTTATAGCTGTCTTTCCCTACCCCCCCTCATATTTTTAAGCAACATTCTTGCGGATGGATAACAACAACGGAAACCCAAATAAATAAAAACAATAGTTTACATTACAATTGCATCAATGACATAACAGCAGTTCTCAGTAAATTTAAATCAACAACAAGAACAAAAAAAAAATTGTTTATGAATGATGGTAAAAATAACAGCAACTATAAAGCATCAATAGAAAATATCGAAAACGAATTATTTAGGTAAACAAAAGAGTAAAAGTGTATTTATCCATAAATTGAGAAAAAAACAAGAGAAATAAGAAAAATTAAAAAAATTGAAATTCTCGTTTCAAAATTTCAATATCGTTAAAATTATGAAACTTTGCTAAATGGTGGTGGGTGGGTGTTGATCAAAATGAGGAGGAGGACTATTATCATCACCATCATCATCATCATCTTTGGTTGCATGATTTATAACAAAAACCACATGTTATGTGCCTATTTTTCGTTTTGTAGTCTAAATCCGGTTAAATAATAGAGAATACGTTGCATCCAACGGCCGGGTGTTGTTGTTTAATTCTCTTGCACACACTGAATATTTACGTGAGATAGTGAAAGATCGTGGAAGTAGGGGCGCGGTATTGAAGATTTACAATTACCGTCTGTATATCTCTACTTTATGGTCTGCCAAATACCGCATTTGTTGTAAAATATTTTGTTAATGAAAATTACATTGTTGCCACTACGTTGCGAAGAGTTAAGAAGAGATGTCAGGTAGGAAAAAATATAAAATCTTAAATATAATATAAAAATTCCTAATCAACACTTTGAAAAAAAAACAGCTCCACTAGTTTGTTTTACTAATCGTTTGTTTCCTCAGTAATTGTTGAAACAAAGCCCAATCTTATATTTAAAAAAAAAGTAAATATCTTACAATGCCCTACTCCCCTACCACTTTACTAGCCCCTTTCTTTAAATTATTCTCAATATGTTGCGGAGCAGACGCACCTCTCACCGGACCATGATGTTTAATGTTTTAGATCGTAGGCATCTAGATCCGCCGCAAGTACATCGTGTTGTTCATATGCAACAATTGTTTACATTAGAAAAATGTACGTAAAGAAAAAAAATTTACGGAATCTATTCAATCCATTCTTTACGATTTGTTATTGTTTTTTTTTTTTTGTTTCATTTCGTTTCTGCTTTGTTTTTGTGCGTATTTTCGAAAAATCTAACGCGCATCGCGTGTATGAACGCGTTTTTATTAATTTATTTGAGAATTTGCATATGTTGAGCAGTATTCGTTGTTGTTGTTGCTGTTGTTCTTTATTATTTTTTTGTCGAGAAGGTAATAAAAACTAAGGTCAGATAAACAAATATTTGTGTTAACGAAACAATTTGTTTACATTGATTTGTTTCGTGTGAGTGTATGTGTGTGTGTGCGCGATGGTAAACATAGAAACAATTTAATTGAAATTTACACGTAAATGCAACATATGTTTAGACATGAAACATTTAATGGAATTTTAGACAATATAAAAAAGATTAGAAATATATTATAAACATATATGACACCATGACACCATACAACATAGGGATAGGGTAGGCAGGCGAGGTGGTGTTTATGTTAAACGACAAAAACAAATCAAGTAGAGAAAAAGAAAATTAACTAGCATTTCAGTTAATACATTAGGAGGACAAAAATTTTTGCTCTGAAGCTTTCGTAGTCTTTAAAAACGGAAAATGCAACAATAATAGGAATGATAGGACTTAAACTCATGCTATTGATATATACGACAAATCGTTGTTTATCGTAGGTTAGGTTAGGTTAATTCGGCAGCCACGTTGAACACAGCTCACTTGGGTCGTAGTATGAGTCCCGTTGTGATACCATTTTATGATTTCCGCACCAAATGTTCCTATTCTAATCGGTCAACGTCGCTGTCAAGCCATTTCGTTGCCCTTATGAAGGCATGGATGTTCCGCATATCGCCTACTGATAGACAGGTATTGTCTAAAAGTGTCCGATGACCGAGTTTTTCGTATCGCAGGTCACCTAAAGCAGGGCAGTGACATAGAAGATGCTCCGTGGTCTCCTCTTCTTCTTCATCATTGCAGCTTCTACAAAAATCGTTGTAGGGTAGTTTCAGCCTCTTAGCGTGTTTACCAACCGGCCAATGACCAGTTATCACAGCTATGATGTTCCTCAAGTGGACTCTGGATAAGTTTAGCACAAATCGTGTCCTCTGTATATCCATTGTAGGCCAAATCTGTTTAGTCGCCGTGCAGGTGGGTTCTCTTGCCCATCTCTCTTCAGCAATAAGGTCCAGTTTTCTCGCAATGAGTTGTTTCCCCCTTGTAAGAGGGATCCCAATGAGACCATAAACTTCGCCCGAGTTCAAGGTTGTGGCGGCCCTTGCTAGCGTATCGGCCCTTTGGTTTCCATATATGTCCCCATGTCCTGGAACCCATGTTAGGGTAACCGTCGAATGTCTCGCTATCTCCTCCAGAGACGACCGGCATTCTCGAACATTTCTCGAAGTGGTGTACACGTTCTCCAGGGATCTGATAGCCGCTTTACTATCAGTAAGAATATGAATATTGCCGTCCAATATCCCAAGATACTGAATTTTCTCTACGGCTATTCTAATGGCCGCTATTTCGGCCTGAATTATGCTACAGTGATCTGGTAGCCTGATTGATAGGCTCAGATTCAACTCTTCCGAAAAGATTCCACAGCCAGCTCTTTCTTTTGATTTTGAACCATCCGTGGAAATTAGGATGACATTCTCCCCAAAGTTTAGGGCATTATCATTATCATCATAGTAGGACCTATCCGGGATGTTCCTTATAAAACCCGGATCGAATAGAGGTTCAGGTATGGTGTAATCCGTATTGCAGATCACATTAATTAGGTTCAGGATTTTGGCATGGCTTTTGTGGCGTCTAAACGCATTGCGGTATTCGCTGCTATCCTCCTCGCCTCAATGTCCGGTGGTAACCAGTTTAGGATCGTGAAAAGTGCCTTAGTTGGAGTGGTTCTAAGTGCCCCTGTTATCATGATCGCCACCAATCTCATAATGCGTTCGAATTTCAGCCTTTGGGACGCTTTATCTAGCGCCGGCCACCAGACTGCTGATCCGTAGAATAAGATGGGTTTAATAACTGATTCGTATAACCAGTTTAAGTTCTTGGGGCTAATTCCCCAATTGAGGCCGATTGGCCTTTTGCAGCAGTATAGAACCGTTGCCGCTTTGCTAATCCTGGTCTGAGTGTTCAGATTCCAATTCAGTTTACTGTCCAATGTTAGCCCGAGGTATTTGGCACTATCGGAGAGTGTAAGTGCGACTCCATTTAATCTTGGTTTGGCAAATTGAGGGATTTTGTATCTCCGTGTGAATAGCACCAGTTCTGTTTTACTCGGATTTACACCCAGTCCACATTCATGACACCATTTCACAAGAAGTTTCAGTGCAGATTCCAGTAGCTCAGAGAGTAGTTTTGGATCCTTACCTGTAACTATTAGTGCCACGTCATCCGCATATGCGACGGTTGTGCAGCAAGTTTGTTCCAACTTTCTCAGGAGAGTGTTGATGTTAAGATTCCATAGTAGTGGAGAGAGAACTCCTCCTTGTGGAGTACCGCGAACCGCCACCTTAGAAATATTTGACGCTCCCAGACTGGATCCAATGCGCCTAAATTTTAGTAGTTTATCAACCAAGGCGATTACCACTGGGTTAATCTCCAGCTGTTCCATTGAGTCAATTACAGATTCAGGTTTGACATTATTAAAAGCTCCCTCAATGTCCAGGAAGGCAGCAAGAGCGTATTCCTTGTAGTTCAGGGATCTTTCGATGAGGCTGGTTATCGAATGTAAAGCAGTTTCCGTGGATTTGCCCTTCGTGTAGGCATGCTGAGCCCTGGACAGGACATCCGGTTTAAGAGATGATCTGATATATGCATCAATTATTCTCTCTATAGTTTTGAGTAGGAAGGAAGATAGACTGATTGGTCTAAAATCCTTGGCTTTAGTGTGGGATGCCTTACCCCCCTTAGGGATAAATACAATTTTGTAGGTTGTCCACCTCGTTGGAATATACGACAGTTTCAGACATGCTTTAAAGATAGTTAAAAGCCAGGGCGTCAATACTTCGGTATTCTTTTGTAGATCCGCGGGAATAATACCATCGGGTCCCGGTGATTTAAAAGGGTGGAAACTTTTGACAGCCCATTGAATTCGATGTTCGGTAATCGGTATGTCTGAGATATCATAGTTATGGCCGACCGAGTTTTCTATAAACTGGTAGTCACTTTCCCGACAACCTGGGAAGTGTGCTTCCATCAGCACTTCCAGAGTTTCGAGGCTGCTAGTGGTCCATGTACCATCTGGTCCCTGCATGTACGATGGTATTGTTGGATTCGAGGATAAAATCTTGCGTAGCCGACTAGTTTCCGAAGAGCTTTCTACATTACTGCAGAATTTTCTCCAAGACTGCCTTTTGGCCTTCCTTATCAGGTTCTTGAAGATGTTAACTGAAGACTTATATGCGCTCCAGTTGCCATCTGTTTTAGCCTTATTGAATAGTTTCCTGCATTCTCTGCGCTTTGCAGCAATATCTGCATTCCACCAATGTGGCTTAGCCTTGCCTTTCCTGTCAGTTCTGCTGCAGGATTTTTCCCTTGCCTCAGCTAAGACGTTTGTTAGTATTTCGACCGTGGAGTCCAGTGTAGACTTATCATTGATAGAGACCGGACACCTGGGTAACTTGCTCTCTATAACTCCTTTAAAGATGAGCCAGTTAGTTTTCCTTCTATTAATATAGCTGTCTTCTGAATCCACTTCGAGCGAAAGTTCAAAGTCGATATATAGATGGTCAGAAAACGAGCAATCTGTGGATACCCTCCAGTTACTGACCATATTTGTTGTTTATCGTAAAAAAATTTTAATTTTATAATTAAGAATGATATATTGAGATTTTGTTAAGAGATGTCTCTAAAATTTTATTTTTTAAATTTTTGAAAAAAAAAATTGTATAATTTTTTTGAAAAAAAATTTCGAAAATTTTTGTTTAATATTTTTTTCTATTTATTTTTATAATTTTTTTTTTAAAACTGAATTGAGCAATTTTTTTTTTAGAAATGTCTTAAATTTTTTTTGAATTGTTGAGATTTTTGGAATTTTTTGAAATTTTTTTTTAAAATTTTTGAAATTTTTTTGAATTTATTCGTAGATTTTTTAAATTTTTTTTTTAAATATATTTTTATAGAATTTTTTTTTTAATTTGTTTAAATTGTTTTTAATTATTTTTAATTTTTTTTTTATTATTTTTTTGACAATATTGTAGGAACTTCTTGTAATACTAATTTTTGTCGAATGTAGTTTTACTACATTTATATTTCACTTTCGTCGTTACTGCAGTCTTCTCAAACATTAGGAATATGTCGACAAAAAGCATAACATGCAAAACCCCTATAAGATCCGTAATTTTTAAAAATACAACGGCATTAAGTAAACTTGACGAGCATTCAAGGCGTTACTGTAGCTAAAAAAAGCAAAATACGCCAAAGACATTTGTACGATGCGATTCGATATATTAACAAACACACAGAAATTGCGTTGTGTAACTGCAGTCCTCTAAAACAATAAGATCGGAGCGAAAAAAAATTGAAGGACCATAATATTTTTTTAGAAATGTTTTTAAAACATTTTGTGTTTTTTTTAGAATTTATTGAAGAAACAAATTTTAAATTTTTTTTTAATTTTTTTTTTTTTTGAATTCATTTGACGAAATTTTCTTTAAATATATTTTTTCTATTTTTTTCATAGAATTTTTTTAAATTTTCTTTAAATAGTTTTTAAATATTTTTTGGAATTTTTTATAAATATTTGTTAAATTTTTTTCAAAATATTTTTTGGAAATTTTTGTAAAGCTACTTTCTTTGAATAAAGTTTAACTAATTTTGTATTTGTATTCTCGGTTTTTAGCCCCACATGCATTAGTTTTGTTTCAAGCCAGTGCTAAAAGTTGATACGTCCACATAACACAATTGAGTTTTTTTTATGGATTAATGGGCGAAAATGACTTATTACTGCAGTCTTCTCAAACATTAAGAATATGTCGAGGAAAATAGCGTATGCTGCAAAACCCCCATAAGATCCTTAATTTTCCAAAATACAACGAAAATAAATAGACTTAACGAGCATTCAAGGCGTTACTGCAGTTCTCTCAAACATTGATAATATGTCGACAAAAGCTGTACAAGTTGTAGACGTTTGTTCGATTATAAACACATATATTCACAAACACACGGAAGTTGCGTTGTGTAACTGCAGTCCTCTCAAACGATAAGATCGGTTCGATAAAAAAGTTGGAGGTTCTTAAAATAAATATTACAACCACAAACGTCTTTTGTTTTATAAAATTTGGTACACTTTGGCATAAAAATTCTCCGTCGTTCCTACACCCTACTCAAGCATTAAGAAAGTGTAGTTAAATGGTGCCAAAATAATAAGTTCGCCGCCCGCTATATACAAATATTTTTTTTAATATATATATAGTGTATATATATTAGACATTATATTGTGTTACTGCAGTCTTCTCATACATTAGGAAAGTGTTGATGAAAGCTGCCAAATACGTAGTTCCATAAATGTAACTTGCTGTTAGTCATAAGATTTAAATAATAATTTCGTCCGCAATATACGAATAATTTGTTTAACATATATACACTATGCCATAGACATTAAATAGTGTTACTGCAGTCTTCTCAAACATTAGGAAAGTGTTGTTGATAGCTACTAAATTCGTTGGTCACTAGAAGTAGCCTCATCCCAAAAATAAAAACAGGATAATTTAAAAATATGTTTACCATACCAAATGCAAATTCTGAAACGTTACTATAGTTTTCTCAAACATTAACGGCCATATTCATAAAAAATTTCTAAAGTAGGTATGAAGCGTTCTCTAGCTAAAGTATTCTTTAGCTCTAAAAAACCTTTAATAAGAAATAGTATTCATAAACGTTTTTTATCAGCACTTTAACTTTATGTGTTCAGGTGGCAACGCCGACTGTTAATGGTCGTTACTGATGTAAAAAAACAGCTTTATAATCGGATACAAAAGCTTTATAATCGGATACCAAATATGTATTTGCACTTATAATAACTATGAACATTATTGTAGCTCAATTTTTCATTGACTACGATTCTCATGATGATAAGAAAGACGTTAAAGTAAAAATTATATTAAAAAATGTGATTTTTTTTCCTCATGTTGAAATTATAATCGGATACCGATTACATTGTTTCCTTGTTTTGATTGTTTATACATCACGAATATTATTTCATTATTTACAAATTATTTTTGAACAATTTTGGAGAAATATTTTTCAAAATGGTATTCATGAATGAAAAGTGTCTATTTAGATACTTTTCTATGTGCGCAATGATTAAGAAGAAAATTTCCTACACAATGAATACATGCAACAACTCCTTATAAAAGAAAAAATGCCGAAAAACTGAAAATAAAGATCTCAAATTCATAAATATACAATAAATTGTACAAACGTCAAGTTATAGCATGCTTAAAGTGGAGACAACCCTACTTTAACTTATTGAAGATGTGAATCGTTTATGAATATTGTTTTCTCGAAAATTGCTTAAAAATGGTTTATAAACCTCTTATAAGTTTTTATGAATAAGGCCGTAAGAATATGTCTTCGTAAGCTGACATAGTCGAATGACCCAAGTAGTTGTTACGTCCTCAAAAGATTTTATATTAACACATTATATATCCCCCCTCCGCACCAAAAATCTAAGGCGTTACTACAGTCTCATACATTAAAAAAGTGTGGTCAAAAGTTGTTAATGTCGTGGGTCCATACTAATTGTAACATCCCCATAATACCATTATTTGGAAATAATTATGGCCTACCAGACGTAAGTCCCGAGGCATTACTGCAGTCATCTCAAACATTAGGAAGCCGCTGTCAAAAGTTGTCATATGTGTTTATAGTCAGCAGTCTTCTCAAACACTAAAAACACTTAGTTGAAAGCTATGGGCCCTGAAATATTGGCTCGTCCCCAAGATACGATTAATCAAAAATGTATATACGCAGGAAAATTCTAAAGCGTTTACTGCAGTCTTCTCAAACAATAAAAAAGTTTCGTCAAAAGTCATCTACAAAATGCGAATATGCGACAATGCACATATATCGAACGAAATGTTGAGACGTTACTGCAATCTTCTTAAAATTAAAAATAGGTCAATAAAAGCTGTAAAAGTTGTTTAACGTCAAAAACTAGGAACTCGAGTCAAAACAACTTATACTATTCGAACTCGTAAACAATGTGTACACTGATAAGTAAAAAATTGGAGGCGTTACTGCAGTCTTATCAGGCATTTTTTAAAAACCATTTACATCATAAGATGGTACTCATTATTAAATTCACAAAAGTCCATCGAATGCTGTCAAGGTTGAAGGCTTTAAAAAATGGTTATCAAAAACACATTTTAAGATGTTACTGCAGTCTTCTCAAACACAGAAGTGTTTAGCAAAAGATGTAAATGCAACAATTTCATATCTTTTGTGCAAAAACTTTGAGGATGCTACTGCAGTCTTCTCAGACTGTGGCAAATTACCATGATTCACGTCTTAAAAAAAATAGCTTAGCCGCAAAATGTGTATAGTGTAAAATATCAAAGAAATTACTGCAGTCTTCACGGACATTTACACCATAAGATTGTACTCATTATCAAATTCACAAAAAGTCCATCGAATGCTGTCAAGGTTGAATACATTACTGCAGCCTTCTAAAACATTAAGAAGTGGCCAGCAAAAGATATAAGTGTTGTATTCTTCAAAATGCAACAACTCGAGTTGACACGGTGACGATATGCACGTTTTTTTTGTGAAAACTTTGAGGTTGCTACTGCAGTCTTATACTTTCGCAATGTAACAAGGTAAGTACCTTTAAAAAATAAGCTTTATTCGCAATAGGCTACTATACATACACAAGGACGAGCGTTTAACGTTAACCGAATGTAAACTATCGGGTGAATAATTCGACCCATTTCTGCAGACTTCTCAGACATTTACACTACAAGAAGTTACTCATAACAGATTTCACAAACCTCCATCGAAATCCAACAAGATTGAAGGCCTTAAAATTTACAATCTTTTTGAGACGTTACTGCAGTTTTCTCAAACACAATGTTAACGAAATATGTTATAGCTTCACGGTTTTAAATGCAGGAACTCGGGTTAAAATTCCCTTTACCTTAATACGGTAATGTACATTATAGACCAGCGAAAATTTTGAGTGTTACTGCAGTCTTCTCAGATTTTTGCATGTTAACATTGTACTCGTCTTTAAAAAGTTGATGTGTCCGCATAAGGCGGCATCTTACGTAATTACATTAATGGTAGGTACACTATCTGCCACTACTTAGACATTGATTGTATACTACCATGACACAATTCATTAATTTATATCAAAATCCATCACCGTTGAACGTTGTTTAATTGCAGTAACTGGAACTGCAATTCTTGGCGAAAAATTGTAGCAGTTACTGCTGGACAAAGTTGTATGCTTTAAAATTCAGAAACTCGATATAAAATTTCCTTTACCTTGATACGGTTACGTGTATTATAGGGCAGTGAACATTCTGTGAGTGTTACTGCAGTCTTCTCAGGTTTTTGCATGTGAACATGGTACTCGTTTTTAAAAAGGTGATGTATCTGCAAAAGGCGGCATATGTTTTACGTTACGTGGTATATACACTATCTGGCAAATATGCTGAGCCATTACTGCAGTTTTCTCAGACATTGATAGTATATTACAATGACACATTTCACAAATGTATATTTAAATATATCACGGTTGAACGTTGCTCTTAAATTGCAGGAGCTCGAATTGAAAATTTTGGCAAATAAAAATTTCTGCTGTTACTGCTGCCTTTGCAAACATTGAGAAGATATTAAAAAATTGACTTGAAAGCAAATAAAAAAAAAATATCTTCGAAAATTACACAGTAAAAATTTTTGTTAGCTCATTGATATCGATACAAAATATACTATAAATCAAGATAAACAAGCCAAAACAATTTAATGAATCCGGACTTAAATTAATTTTCAAAATCTAAATTTTCGTCACGATTCCTTCCCAAACACATTGGTTTTTGTGGCATAAACACATTTAATCAGACAATTTGGCACATTAAGCCGCCAAGACCATGCCACGCAGTCAATACATTACAACGTAAAATAACACAGGGCAATACAACACTCCCTCCTTCCCCAACTCCCTTCCCACCCAAACCCCCATCAAAAGACTATAAGGTATATTTTACACACTTTTGCCTACTTAACTATAGACAAGAAAATAGCTCTCCTCCTCCTCCTTCGACTCGCACAACTTTAAGAGCACCGCGTTTACTATGAGGCCGAGCAAACACAGCATCATCACACACTCAAGTGCCTTTAGCACGACGTCTATTTTTAAACTGAAACGCATAAACATTTTTGAATTTTCCTAATGAAGTGAGTGCAAGAGTGACAATCGGAAGGCAAAGGAGAAGGCGAGGCGGCAAAGGGAGTCGTCTAGTGAATACACCTTTGTGACATTTATTTGAAAATCATATCAAATTTATTGGATTTTCTTGACTGGAGGGCATGTGGTGAGGCAAGCGAGTGAGTTAGTGATAACAAAAAATAAAACAAAAAACACAAACAACAACAAATTATGAAAAAGAAACAGAGACAAAATCATAATTTAACACAGACTAGAAGAAAATAAAAGCGACAGTGTCACATCAACGCAATACACAACATCCCCCAACGATGTGGCCCAGAGTCTGGCTGTGTGTGCCCCAATACAACGCAGGGTGTTAGCAGGAAAATACTGCTCCATATGTAGTCGAAATCAAAAAAAACATTGCATTGGCGACGACATAGCAACAATAAAAATTAAATTCATTTAAAATTTTGTTCTTGTTTTGTTATTAATAATGTGTGGGTGTTGTTGATTGGCCGGAAAATTTTCAAGGAATCCGGAGGAGTTTATTGTAACCAAAAAAAAAAAAATTCAAAATAAATTGGTAATTATAATATTACAATACGATGTGATCGCTGGAATTGATGACGATTGTTAAATAGGAAAACATTTGGAAAGTAAACATCTCTATAAATAAATTTTTTATTTGTTTCTCAGTAACGCCGCAACTTTATATTTTTGACATAGGTGTGTGGAAATTGGGCGGGTTTTATGAATATTATTCAAAAATTATATTTAAAACAAAAACATTTTTTATTACACAGTACAACACATGATTTTAGTACCCAATTCTGAGAATTGCACGTGAAAGTTGCTCCAAAAATAAATACTTCTGAGTTATTCATTTTGTCAGGTTGGAGAAATTTTGATATTATTCGCCGTTGTACATAAATTGATTTTGGAAAAACAAATTTCGTATATGTTGATATATTTTCAACACATTCATATATGGGTCATTCTCTGGAATCTTTTACTTTGGTGTACCTGAGCTTATGGTCTAAAAATTTTTTTTAATAGCATTCTATGGGCTATTATGAAATGTGTAATGAGTACCATCTAATAGTTTAAATGTATGAAATGACTGCAGTAATAGCTTAGAGTTTTCGTCCACTAGTTTAAATACGGTAAACGTTATGGGAGCGACATTATGCATGTATAGTCGTAATGTAATTTTTTACAAACGAGTATAATTTTTATATCCGAATGTCTGAAAAGACAACAGCACTACCGTTAAAGTCGTCAACTAGGGTTACTGCAGTTTAATGAACACAACTTTAACATCTATCGTTGACACCGTCTTAATGTTTGAGAAGACTGCAGTAACGTCGTCGTCAACTAGAGTTACTGCAGTTTAATGAACACAACTTTAACATCTATCGTTGACAACGTCTTAATGTTTGAGAAGACTGCAGTAACGTCGTAAAATATTTGTGAATTTGTATACTATACAACCTTGATAGCATTCGATGGACTATTGTGAAATGTTTAATGAGTACCATCGAATAGTGCAAATGTTTGAGAAGACTGCAGTAAATACTCAGTTGTGTCGCCCGCTATTGAGCCAAAAGAAAACTCGATTGTACCATAAAGTTATTTTACTATACCAAAAAGTACTTTTATTGTACAAAAAAGAACTTTTATAACACAAAAAAGTACTTTTACCGTTCCTTAAAGTACTTTTTTTGTGCTGGAATGTAAAGTTATTGAAACAAAAAAAAATTTATTTTCAAAAAATTCCGACTCAATTCGCAATAGTTTGTGTTTTTGTGAAAGTGGAAAAAAATTGACTTCTCTTTTTGTCACGTAACGTCACCCTCTTTATTTGCTAATATTTTAGGATCATCAGTCTTACTAAATATAGAGCGTCCTAAGTATTACACAAAAAAATAAAGAAGTAATAAAAAAAATCAAGTTTTTCAATATTTCTCATCTCAATGAAACGTACGATATGTCACGTATCATCTGAACCATGCTTTTTTTATTTTTATTATATGGAAAAAAAATTGGGGTATTTTTCATACTTGCAAGTTTGGGTCATTTTGCATATGAAAAGTGACTCAAAATCAAAAAAACGAAATTTTACCTAAAATAAAAGAAAAATTCCCAAAAATTTATGGGGAATTTTTCATAATATTTTTTTATTATTATTTTTTTTATTATTATTTTTATATTATTATTTTTATATTATTATTTTTATATTATTATTTTTATATTATTATTTTTTTATTATTATTTTTTATAATTATTTTTTTAATGATTAGTTTTTTCTTATTTGTATTACATATTTTTATTTTTTTATTAACATTTTTTTGTTATTATTTTTTATTTAATGTTTTTGATATTATATTTTTTATTATTATTTTTTTTTAATTTTTTGCATTACATATTTTTATTATTCTTTTTTTATTATTATTATTTTATTATTATTTTTTTATAATTAATTTTTTATTATTATTTTTTTATAATTAATTTTTTATTATTATTTTTGTATTATCATTTTTTTATTATCTTTATATATAAAAGGCTTGGGTGACTGACTGATCACTCCCCAGCCCAAACGACTAAAGCTAGAACCGTGAAATTTAGAATGTAGGTTTCTTTTATGACGTAGGCGCGCACGAAGAAGGGTTTTTTGTAAATTCGGACTGCAAGGGGGTAAAATGGGCGAGGCACCGCCCCATACAACTGAAATTTTAAAATGGCTGTAAACCATTATAGGTACGAGGTCGAGATTTGGTACGTATATTGGTCGTTTAAGAAAAAATATTTTTTGTTTATAGAAAGTGAGCGGTGCCACGCCCCTTATTGAAAAATTGTTATGCTGGCTAAATGAATGGACCGATTGTAATGAAATTTTCACTGTGAGGTACTGTCCGCAGGGCCTCTATCATAGGCTACATGAAAACAAAATTAGACAAAGGGGCGTGCTACGGCCCACACAAACCGAAATTTCAATCGGTCATATCTCAATAGCCATTAGAGGTATAAATATGAGATTTGCTACAAATGTTACTGATACAAAGAGGAATACGTCTAGCTAGAAAATGGGCGGTGCCACGCCCCTTTTGAAAAAATTGTTTTCTGGGCAAAATAAATGGACCGATTGCAATGAAATTTTAACTGTGTAGTACTGTCCGTAGGGCCTCTACCATGGGCTACATAAAAACATAATTAGAAAAAGGGGCGTGGCACCGCCCAGACAAACCGAAATTTGAGTTAGTCATATAGCCCGAGCCATTAGGGGTATGAAGATGAGATTTGCTACATAAGTAAATGGCACATGGGGGATTACGTCCCGCTGGGAAACGGGCAGTGCCACGCCCCTTTTGAAACAATTGTTATGTCGGTCATATAAATAGTACGATTGTTATTACAATTTCGTATATTTCAAATTAGTTAACTAACTGATTGGGTGAAATGGCTATAGATAGGATGATGAAATTTGGAGTAGTTGTTCTCCTTTTCGAGTAAACGTCAGCTAAGAATGGATTTTGGAAAATGCGTACTTTAGGGTGTAAACATTACCAATAAGGGATAATGGACATGCTCACTAGACCGGGTCGGTCCCCATACAAAATTGTTTTTCTCCAAAGTCGAGGGCAAATATTAAAGATCACCTCGAGACAACTTCAAAAAAAATCGTTTTTTTATCACTGATTTTTTGTTTGTGGCTCAATCGTAACATACAAGGCATCGGTGTATAGGTTTCGACGAGTACTACATTTGACCTATAGATGTCGCTGACAAACGACATCATCTTATAATGATGGCCTCATTTAGAGCGATTGCTACCCCTAAAATTTAAAAATATTTGTTCCTAGGATTAAAGCCCTTTAAAAACCAAGAACATTTTGCTTTGGAAGTATACAGTTTTATTCAAAAACATAAAAGTTACGTATGATAAGATGTATTTACAGCATTAAGAAAAACATTTTTTTTAATGTGTTTGCATTATTATCGCAAATTATTGCATACTTTATAACGCTGACAGAAAATTTTTATAAAAATTTTTTTTTTTAGTTTTCTCGAGGTGATCTTTAATATTTGCCCTCGACTTTGGACATTTTTTTTTGGTGACCCGGTCTAATGCTCACTATCAAATTGGATTGAAGGTTTTTTCGAAATCCGATATTTCTGGGCAAAAAAATTTCGAAAAGGGATGTAATTATGATAATTTTATGGGCTTGCTCCCTATGGAATTAGAACGAAGCAAGGAGGGTTTTAGAAATTCTTACTTTTTAGGGATAAAAATGGCCGAAAATGAAAGGATTAGTCTTAAAAATTGAAGTAAATGTTTTAGTTGTACGATGTTAAGTAATTTTTCGAAATTCGTTCTGTAGTTGTAAAAATACTAAAAAGCAATAAACTTGGTACAATCTCCCAGACCAAATAACTAAAAGTAGAGCTACGAAAATGTATTTAGCGTTGCTCCCTATAGAATTAGATACCCGTCAGATGGTGTATTCAGAAATTTGAACATTGGGGGGGGTGAAAAAGACCGAAAGGGGATATAAGTGGTACCATCGTCCAGACCAAACGGCTAAAGCTATTATCGTATATGTACATAGGGGACCACTCAATTATAGTTTTAGGGATAAAAGGGATAAAGGCGGTACAATCACTCAGACAAATGGGATAAAGCTACAATCACATTAATTTGTGTCCGTTTGTCTTATAAAACGTTTGCATTTTATTTGTATTGATTACATTCTTAAGAAGTTTCATTGTAGGTACGGGTGAAGCAAAGCGAACCGGGAAAGCTAGTTATTAATATTTTATTATAATTTTTTTATTTAAATTTTTTGTTACAAATATTTTTTTATCATTATTTTTTTATTACTTTTATCACATAATTTTATTATTATTTTTATTTTATTATTATTATTTTTATGTTATTATTATTATTTTTATTTTATTATTATTATTTTTATTTTATTATTATTATTTTTATTTTATTATTATTATTTTTATTTTATTATTATTATTTTATTATTATTATTATTTTTATTTTATCATTATTATTTTTATTTTATTATTATTATTTTTATTTTTATTTTATTATTATTATTTTTATTTTATTATTATTATTTTTATTTTATTATTATTATTTTTATTTTATTATTATTATTTTTATTTTATTATTATTATTTTTATTTGATTATTATTATTTTTATTTTATTATTATTATTTTTATTTTATTATTTTTATTTTATTATTATTATTTTTATTTTATTATTATTATTTTTATTTTTATTTTATTATTATTATTTTTATTTTATTATTATTATTTTTATTTTATTATTATTATTTTATTATTATTATTTTTATTTTTATTTTATTATTATTATTTTTATTTTATTATTATTATTTTTATTTTATTATTATTATTTTTATTTTATTATTATTATTTTTATTTTATTATTATTATTTTTATTTTATTATTATTATTTTTATTTTATTATTATTATTTTGTTATTATTAATTTTTTATTCAAATTTTTTAATTACTTTTCTTATTATTTTTTTTATTATTTTATATTAATTTACGTTAGTGTATCGAAATTATACCACAAATTCGGCTCAAGATCAGAAAAGTATTTTTTTATTTATTGTTTGATATTTTTTATTATTTTTTTTATTATTTTCTAAATATTTATTAGTAATTTCTTATAATTTTTGCTTATTTTTTTTTCATTTTTTGTTCCTTATTATTTAACTGTTTTTTATTTTTGTTTTTAATATTTTTTTTTTAGTTTTTTTTTAAATTTATAATTATTTTTTTTTATTATTTTTTTCTTTTCTTATAAATTTTTTTTTTAAATTGATAATTATTTTTTTAACTTATTTTTTTTTACTATTTTCATTACTTTTTTTGTTATTGTTTTATTAGTTTTCTTAATGTTTTTTATAATAATAATTTTTTAATTTTTTTTTTTTTGTATTTTGTGTTATTTTTTCTTATTATTATTTTTTTTACTATTTTTTCTATTATTACTTTTTATTATTTTTTTATTAGTTATTATTTTTTTATTAGTTATTATTTTTTAATATTTATTATTATTATATTTGTAATTTTTTAGTATATTTTTTTTTATTGTTTTTTGTGCATTGGTTTGTCTTAAGGTTCTTAGTAAAAACAAAAACTTTTATTTGTTCCCAAAATTTCAGCCTCAGGGGGGTATCTCATCTTGTAAGGATTAACATATGTTAAATATTTACTCTATGACAACTTTAAACAACAAATCTAACATGAACTTTAGCAAATAAGCATTAACGTCCTACATCTGCGAACTTTATTCAACTACTATCGTTTATGTCGCCTGTGTCTGGTGTAAACTTGTGCGACCATATAAAGCATATCTGAAGTAAAGCGAGGTTAATAGTTATGATCTGCAGTCCATATATATCAACATCAGTTAGAAGCGGCATATGTCCTGTTTTACCACCATGGGATGTTAGTGCTGTTTTTTTTTCTTCATAAGCAAATTTTTAAAAAGTGCGATTTGTATCTTTGTAAGTTGGTTTTAACTCAGTTTTAGTGGTTCCAACGTATCCCTCTTTTGGCATACGTTGTCCTTGTCTCCGGCACTTTTAATCTCTATATAAGAATTCTTATCGTTAGGTATTTTTGTTTTAGTTTTGTACATTGTATTTATGTGATTTGTAAGCCAATTCATACTTTTCGTAGTCGTGGATGTACATCTTACCGAAAACTCTCTTCTCTCTTTTTTTTTAAATTTTACATAATTGCAGCTTTAGTTACGTTATATTTATGTGCAAAAGTGATGTAAAAAAATAATGCAACACAACAGAAAAATTGCTATGCTATTCAAAATAAATATGAGCTATCATCTATCTATCGCCTTCTTCTTGTGTCCTACGTGCGAACGTGCAAAGTAGTAAAAGCGTTCTGCATTGTCGCCTCAGTCGTCGTCTTATTTTTTTGGGGTTGTCATGATATTGCAATTTGCCGATGGCATTGATTGGTTGCCAATAAAATAACCTTTTTAACGCGTGTTGTGCAGTCTTTTCTCGTACTTTTTCTGTGCGATTCCGATGCACAATGCCCGATGTCGTCCGCCGCCACCGCCGTAATACTCAGTTGTGCTATTTTTCATTTAATTATATTTTATTGAAGTGTGACAAATATTTAATGAATTTTTAATGAAATAACACAATTTCGTTTTAATTATTTCACATCAATCTTTAACGTAGACTTCTCAGAGGAAATGAAGGTAAAATCACAAGTATTTGCAGCAAATGTTGTTTGTTTCCTAGTAGAAGAATACGAAAGAGAGATCTGCGGTTTGTTAGTTTTGGATGTTTTTATAACGTTATACATTTTTAGTACATACATTGACATTGCTTGAAAACGATATGAAAAAATTTAAGCAATATGTTGAAAATAGTAAAGGCAAATAAAATATAATATAATTTCCCTTAACAACCCATGACTTAGCTTTTAGCGTTATTGTGAATTAACGCGCTCTCTATTTTAAGACTCACATAACGGCACCCACTTGTTTATAAACGAGCTTTTACTTGACTCTAACTGCGAATTTGCTGTCGACAACATCGAAGGGGGTCTCTAATAAAAGAAATGTAGATCACTGAGACAGGAATCGAACCCTGGATCTGCGGCATGACAGTTGTGTGTTCTAACCATAGTGTTAGAAGTGTTGAAATGCATACATCACATTAAAATGTCTTATGGTTAACTCCGCATACGGGATATAACCAAATTTCATCGCAGGAACATACCCGCAAATAGGGACAATATGTAGTAATTGTGGAAGTAATTTTTGACCGATCTCCCTCATTTTACAACTTTAGCTCCGCGTAGAGAAGTAAAGCTTGCACACCAAACTGCAACTCGATAGCTCTTAAACTCCGTTTGGAATCGCAGGGACAGATCCCAGACCCCCAGGGGCAATTTGGATGGGAGGTGGGAGTAGTTTTTGACCTAACTTTCTCATCCTAGAAAACAATCTTCGCTTAGAGGATAGAAGCTTGTATACCAAATGCGAGATGGCGCAATGTTGAGCAACCTAAATGGCATGCTACCACTGATGCGTCTTAGGGAGCAGGTAACAGAAGTTACCGCAGCTCAAAACAAAGGCTCTTTTAATGACTTGGGCAGCCCCAAGAAACACGGATCAGGACGGATCAGGAGCAGTGGTCTAATAATCCACTTTTCTTAAATATAACAACTATTATGAAAACACGAAAAAAAGGATCGTTACAAGGACCATAGTTTAAGGATATGCACCTAGGATGTCAAAACTCTCTATACAGAGATGGTGCATCCACCCAACTGACGCATGTCTTCGACAAATTACAGGCTGACATCGCCGCTATTCAGGAAATGCGATGGACGTGACAGGGATGCACACGATGAAAGAACTGTGACATCTTTTACAGCTGCCACGCAGAAAGACATGAATCTGGATGCGGATTCATAGTCGGCAGGAAAATTCGACATCTGGTCTCGGGGTATGTCTCAAGCGTTATAGCTGAGCGTGAGAAGCGCAGTGCAAATTATGACTCGAATAACCACCTATTTGCAGTCAAAGTACTTTTGCGATTAAGTTGTACTAAAAACGCTCGTAGCCAAATGCAAAGGTGGCTAGACATCGCCACACTGCATATCACCGAGGTATCCAATGCCAACGCCAATCACCTCTCTCAATTAAAGCAAACTAATCCCTCTAATTCTGATGTCCCCGACTCCCAGTGGCAGCATAGTGAGAATTCTATGACCTCTGGCGCAACGACCGTACTGGGCTATGAATAACCACGCTCAGACAAGCCCTGGTACAATGAAGAATGTCGCGAAATGCCTGAGGACATTCATCTAATGACAACGCTCTATGACGGAGCGTTAAAATGAGAAGAGGAGGGAAATGACACGCATCTTCAGGCGGAAAAGGCGTCTAAGAGAGAACCAGGATATCGAAAATTACAGGGATAAAAGTGAATCCCGATAGTTCTACCAAAAGGTAAAAAGCAAAGGTTTTGATCCTCAGCTGTAAGGACAGAGAATAAAAATCTGGTCACGGCGTAAGTGACGAAATCGCGCCAATCATCGACGACGGAGTAGATTGTCCACTACGGGGCTAAAAAGAGATCAGAACGGCTTAAATACAAAATATAGCAGCGGAAGCCGATGGTCTGCCAGCAGAGATTTTTATAACCGGCGGCGATAAGCTGACAAAGTGCATGGATTGGATTATAAACATAATTTAGGTAAATGAATGTATGCCCGATGATTGGAATCTGAGTGTTCCATGTCCCGTGCTTAAGAAAAGCGATCCAAGTGTGTGCTGCAAATATTGCGGGATAAACCTTTTACCCATCGACTACACGATTCTGTCTTGTGTGTTCTGTGAAAGACTAAAGGCCATTCTGGCGAACCTGAATGGACCTTATTAGTGTGGCTTTAGACCTGGCAAATTCAAGACCGACCACATATTTACACTACGACAAATCCTGGAGAAAACAGAAGAAATTCAGATCGTCACTAAGCATCTGTTTATCGATTAAAAAGCTGCATTCGACAGTCCGATACGACAGAAATTGTTAAATGCTATGGCTGAGCTTGGTATCTCCGCGAAACTAATAAGATTTAGACGGATGACACTGTCAAAAATCCGCAAAAGGATGCTTTAGATAAGGCGATAGTCTGTCTTGCGACCTCTTTGACATCGTAATGGAAATGATCATGCGGAAGGCTGCAGTAAACAGGAATGGTACCATCTTTTATACAACTCGCGTATGCCCGATGATATATATATCATTGGCCTTGGACAGCGTAAAGTTACTGCAGTTACTTTCAAGTATTGAGAATCAGTCGGCAGAAGTGGGTCTTATGATAAGTTAGGACAACACCAAGTTATTTGATTCAACGAAAAAGTGTCTACTTGTTTGGGACGCTGCGTAAACGTTGCCAACTATAACTTTGCAGTGGTAGATGATTTTGGCCACCTGTCTATGTCGTAAACAAAAACAAAATAATGTCAGCCTGAAAGTCAAACGACGAGTATTGATTGCAAACCGCTGCCACTATGCGCTAAGCAAGAGATTTAATGACAAAGCGTTCTCTCTAAGAACTAAGATCCAATTCTACCAGACATTGATCCTATCTGTCTTGCTCTACAGCGCAGAATCTTCTTTAATGGCACATTTGGTTCATTCTATTCTGGGAGTCGTAGAAAGAAATATACTTCTCCATATATATAGACACATTATCATTAATGGGGAGTACCGTATAAGTCTTATAACGACATCGATGTAGTCAAGCGCGTTCAAATAACCGAAAGCGCAAACGTTGTACGAATGGATGAAAATGTTCCAGCTTGAAAAGTTCGACAATAAATAAGACGTGCCGCACAGGAGAGGGCAACCAAAATATCGTTGGATGGAACAGATGATGGACCACAGTAAAATGTTTTCGGCGTCATTGGCTGGAGGGTCAGAATTGACTGTTTCCCTGTGTTATTACTCAATAAATCCATAATATTGAAAAGGTGTGCGTATGATTAATATAAAATCCGCATAAAATTAATATAACTCATACGTGGTACAAACACAAATGCAAACTCGCTACATATGTACAGTACAGTATTTGCGTCAGGGTCGTCATTCAATACCACAAGCAATGACCAGTTTTCAACATATCACAGATGAGACGACCTATATATGGACCGAAATTTTGAGTTATTGGGAAAAATTTATGAAAAAGGAAAGGAAAATTAATATATATTTTTTTTAAATTTCATTCGATGAAATTAGTCAGACTTGCTTTTTTACATGGATATATTACTAGAAATTACTTATTTAAGCCTTAGCTACAATTCTGCTGAAGAATGAAATGAGAAATCCATAATGGTTCTTGAAAATGTTCCAGTTTGAAAAGTTCGGCAATAAAATAGACGTGCGACGTTTTATAGACCAGATAATGGACCACTGTGAAATGTTTTCAGGGTCATTTCATGGGGGGGCTAAAAATTCCAAGTCTCTTCTCAACTTCACCCCGCCCATTTTTTTACTGTTTATTAAACCATAAATCCACAATATTGGAACGTCGTGCGTATGATTAATATAAAATACACACAAAATTAATATTACTCATACGTTGTACCTACATACAAATGCAAACTCGCTACATTTGTGCAGCACAGTACTTGCGTCAGGGACCGAAATTTTGAGTTATTGTGGAAAATTTATGAAAAAGGTGATATATAAATTTTTTTTAAGATTCCATTCGATATAATTAGTCCTAATTGCTTTTTAACATGGATATATTAATAGAAATTACTTATTTAAACCTTAGCTACAATTCATAATGGTTCTTGAGTTAAAGCTAAAAAACTACGCCAACAAATATTACGATAGGGAAATCATATAAAAGGTCTTACAAAACAAGTTTGGTCTGAGAACGCCAAACCCTTTGGGAGTTTTACTGTACTGACCTGACCCTGACTTAGAATTTCTAACCCCCCATATTGGATGTGTTATCTTAGCGTGGTGAGACGAACTATGTACGGATCGCAAAAGACCCAACCGCTTGAAATTCTTTTCGGCTACTTATATATAAAATTTATGTTGTTGCTGCCAAATATAAAGAAGAATAGACTAATCTAATTGGAAAACACAAATATTTTTAACACATACCAATAATTGTTTCGAATTATTTTAATGCACTTAAAAAATCCTTTAGCTTTTATAAAAACGCCCTCAATGTTTACTACAAACTGCCACGAGCGCAATAAAATTTCAGTTCAATAGGCATATTTTTGATGTCATACAGTGAAGGTCATTATAAAGTGTCTAAATAGTATGGCAACAACAAAAAAAAACTAAAAATAAACTGACTACAAAGAAAGTTGACAGGAAGAGAAAGTGTCGGCTATGTGTTGTTTTGCAAACAACAACTCTTTGAAAAATGCGACAGCCGATTACTTATAAAGCAGACATTTAATCGGTATTATGTTTTCATCACGTATGATTCAGGCCAAAACTCACTTCAGCTGGCACAGTGGGGTAAAATTGCAATCTAGGGGGTCTTAAAAAGAATTGAAAAAAAAAACGAAAATAGCATTTCTACTATAAAATCAGTGAGGTTTTACAGAAATACCAACTAAGATTTCACACATACGATGTGATTAAGAATCATCAGAAGAATTTTTTTAAAAAATTTTTACAGGAATGTCAACTGTGTATTTTAAATGTAGTATTTATATCTCTATATCATTGTGGCAAAAGTTGATATGTCCAATTTGCAAAATTTAGCAGGAAGACGATTCAAAGTTTGAAATTTCATTAAAACAAATGACCATATGGCTTTCAAAGTCTCCCACATATCTCAGACATATCATTCTTAACCAACTTTTTTTTAAAAGTCCTACAAGTTATATTAAATAAAAAAAAACATTTTAATTTTGCCATAACAGTATTAAAGATATATGTATAGTTCCTCTATCGCAATATACTTTATAAAAATGTTCCGCAATGCGTCTAAAATTTTGTTGTATATACGATAATCAAAATTTTTGCAGCTCGATAAAAACCTTATTCCGCCCACTGTGCTTCGCTCCTGTGTCTGATTTATTTGTATTATTATGTTCTTTATTCTTATAACAACCTCATAACAAATCATCGCAAAACAAACTATACGAAATAAAATACAAAATGAAATAAAATAATCACCCAAGAACTCAACTATTTTTAAAAAAAGTTTTGCATATAAAAAAAATGTTTGCTTAAATTCAACACAACTGTTTTTTTGTTTTTGGCTGGTACGGACACTAAAATCACTAAAAATCGCGCCAGAATCACTAATCGCATATAGTTAAAATAGCAATAACCACAACAACAGCAACAACAACTAAGATAGCATTTAATTGGCAAAAATTTCAAGTAACAAAATTTATTTTTAAATCAAAACTAAATTTATTTCCTTTTTTTTAGATTTAAAACAACAACAACATGTGCAAAAAGAATAAAACACAACAAGTACACGCGTCAGCACCTATTTAGATAACAAACAACAAGTATCTTGTACTAGTACTACTGCGACCGGCTACCACCGAGCTGCCATCCATCCATCTATGTATCCATCCTCGTCTAAGCAAAGCGCAATAGACCCCCGAAGCAGCAACATTCATTGAATTGTAAAACAGCCAGCCAATTTATTTTCCAACAAACTCTTAACATTGTCCAAAGACTATGAGATGTACTGGAGATGTTTCGGCGCAACCAAACAATAGATAAACGCAGACAAAACTAATTCCTTGATTTAGAAGTATAGAATGGAGCAACAGACAATCGAATTGCACCATCACTCCAGTACGAAACTAATGAACGGAGTATAACCAAAACAATGGAACTACTCCCCACTAGCTGCTCTAGTAGTTCAGGGACAGACAACATAGCCCCAGTGTATGAAGACTATAAATCTATCAATCGATAGACAAAGTAAAGATTTAAAATCTACACACTGACGATAGGTATAGTAGATACATAGTTAATGACCTCTTAGTGGAGGACTATGAGTATAAACAATAGCGCAAAGAGTTGAATACGTTAATGGATAAGATGTGAGGAGAACAACAACATCAAACAAAACTTAATGAGAGAGAGCAAAATGTTAGAAAGGGAAATTTAAGTGCAATTTTTTGCAAAGCATAAAAGTCTTAGACAGACAGATGCAAAATTTATAAAACTTAGAAGCTGTCATTTGACATTTCGTTGCTTCACTTGTCAAACCGATTAAATTCATAAAACATAAGGCTGTAACCGTTTTTTAAAACTCGTAGCACATTATAAATTTATGAGTGATTTGGTAGTAAAATTAAAACTAATCAATAAGTGGAGATAATCTATTTGGCTTTCGAGACATTCAATTAAGAGACGTTGATTAGAAAAAAATTCCACACTTCAGATAAAATATTATTTTAATTATATCAATGCAATTTGATATTTAGTCGAATTTCTTTGGAGGATAAAAAAATTGTTTAGACTTCCAAATGTTTCGAATTAAAACTGATACATTCTGAATTGCAAATGGTGCGTTCTATCTAATCATAAATAAAAATAAAATAAAAAGAAAATAATTTGAAAATCAAAAAAATATTTATAATTTTTTATAAAAAAAATTATTTAAATAAAGACAAAATATTAAATATATCTACAAAAAAAAATTTAAAAATAATATATAAAAATATAATATAAAAAAAAATTTTATAAGAAAATTACAAAAAAATATAACAAAACATTAAATAAAAAAAACTATTTAGACAAATAAAACTAAAAATAACTGTAATAACTATAGTAATTTATGAACACAAATAAAAATTATTTAAAAATACAAAAAAATAAAAGTATTTAATTATTTAAGAACAAAAACATTTAACAAATAAAAAAAAACTAAAAATTACAAAAAAAAATAAAAATTAAAAAAAAAATAAAAATAAATAAAAAAAACTAAAAATAAAAAAAAATTATAAATAAAAAAATGTATATAAATAAAAATTGATTCAAAATAAACATAAACAAAAAAAATTAAAAACACAAAAAATACAGATTGAAAATATTTTAAAAATTTAAAAGAAAATTTTTTGAAAGTCAAAAAATATTAATAAATTTATAATTTTCTATAAACAAAAAAAAAATTTCAATTTAAAGCAAAAATAATTAATACACAAAAATAAAAAATAATATTACAAAATTTAAAAAAAATAAAAAAAAATACTAAAAATAATTTTTAAAGAAATAAGAATATATAGAGTAAAATAATTAGACAAATAAAATTAAAAATAACTAATGACTATAATATTTTATTAACACAAATAAAAATTATTTAAAAATAAAAACCAATAGCATTTAATTTCTTAAAACCTTTAAAAAAATTATATAAATAAAAAAATATTATATATATACATTTACATAAATAAACAAAAAATTATTTTAACATCAAAATAATACAAGAATAAAATATTTTAAAAATTAAAATAAAATTATTTGAAAGTTAAAAAATATTAATACATTAAAAATTTTCTATAAACAAAAATAATTTCAAATTAAAGATAAAATATTTAATTTACAAAAATAAAAAAAAAATATTTAGCCAAAAATTAAAATTATTAACAAACCAAAAAAAAACACAAAAGAATTAAATTATTTGAAAACAAAAAATTATAAAAAATAAAAAAATATTGCTATAAATAAAAAAATATTATGAAAATAAAAAAAAATTATATAAATACAAAAAAACTTTATAAATAAATAAATTTTAAAAACAAAAAAAAAACATAAGATTAAAAATATTTTAAAAATTAAAAGAAAATTATTTGAAAATTAAAAAAATTTTAATAAATTTATAATTTTCTATAAACAAATATAATTTCAAAATAATGAACAAATATTTATAAATAAAATATATTATATATATTACAGAATAATAATGGTTAGACAAATAAAACATAAAATAACTATAACAGTTTATTACCACAAATGAAAATTTAAAAAAAAAAAAAAAAATATTTAATTAAAACAAAAACATTTTACAAATAAAAAAAATCTAAAAATAACAAAAAAATGCTTTCAACATAAAAAAAATTATTTAAATAAAAAAAAAATACAAATAAAAAAAAAATTATATATATAAAAATTGATTTAAAAAAAAATATTAACAAATACCAAAAAAAAACAAGAAAACTAATTTGAAAACAAAAATATTTTCCAAAACAAAAAAAAAATCGACAACAAAATATTTATAAATAAAAAAAAAAACTAAAAAATAATAAATAAATATATTTTGAAAACAAAATTGACAAGTAATGAAAAATATTTTAAAAAAATGAATATAATTTGAAACTCAAACATAAATATAAATAAAAATAATTTCAAAATAAAATATATATTTAATATATAAAATAAAAAATTATATAAAAAAATATTTAAAAAAAAAATAAAATATATTTAAATCAATAAAAATGTAAATATATTTTTCTAATAAATTAAAAAGAAATTACTTTCAAAAAAATCAAAATAAAAACTAAACTCCGTTGCTGTCCATCGAACTGTTCTGCAATATGGCTGCATGACAGTTTCATATTATTTGTCTAGTCGTGCACTATCACGTCTTCCGTGTGCACGTTAGGCGGTTACTTTATTCGTCAGTTTTTTTTTCAGCTCATTGATTTGGGACTCAATTCTAAGAATTGCACGTGAAAGTAACCCCAAAAATAAGAACATCTGCATCATTCGTTTTGTCAAGTTGGCTGCATTAATAATATAATGGCCATACAAATGTTTTTGCTCAAGTTGGATTTTTAGCACTTTTTCTATATTTTTTAACACGGTTATATCGCGGTATACTGTACGGAATATCTCTTTTGTGTCTGAAGCAAAATTGTAGATATTGAATAGGAGAAAATGCGGAATGCTGTTTTTTTTTTTTTCTTTATAAAAAAAATCCCAAAAAGGGGGTGTTTGTATGGGAGGTGGAAGTAGTTTTTTCCCAAATTACTCAATTCAGAACATAACTTCCAAATATAATATAAAATAGAAGCTTGCATATCAAAATTTAGTTTGATACCTCTTAAACTACTGCTGTAATTAATTTGGGCACCCCCCAAAAAGGGGGTGTTCGTATGAAAGGTGGGAGTACTTTTTGCCCGATCTTGCTCATCTTAGAAGTTAATATCAGCTAATGTATAGAAGCTTGTATACCGAATTTCACGTCGATAGCTCTTAAACTACGACTGCAATCGCAGGGACAGACCTCAAAAAAGGGGCAATTTGTATGAGACGTGAGAGTATGGGAATATGGTTGTTGAGAATTAACACGCTTTCTATTTTTAGATTCACAACTAACGGCACCTACTTGTTTATCGACGAATGCGAACGTCACTGTTTGAGAAGCTCTTACTAGACATGCTGATTGACTCGACACTAATACTGCGAAGTTGCTATCGACAACATTCGAGGGGAGCCAACAATGAAAGATTTTTTTTCTTAAGATGACTGGAGCCAGGAGTTGAACCTGGGATCTCCCGCATGGTAGTCGCGTGTTCTAACCACTATGCCACGGCCGGTCCCGTTAAAATATAGCAAAATTTCTAAAAATCCACCTTGACCAAACAAAAATTCGTATGGCCATTAATTACACTGTGCTACACACAAAACATACAGGGGTTCTCATATAGCAATTCTGTACGGCTGAAGTCCATAGAGTACAGTGATACTTTTAGTTTTTCTCGGTCACTTCATTAAGTAATATTTTTATAGCAAATTAAGTGAAATGACGATATTTCTAAAATTACAAGTTTCAAAATTCATAAGTCTTCTCTTTGTAAACCGATCAAAAGCTTACATATTAATAAAAGGTGAAAGTCATAGCTTTAAAACAGATGTAAGCTTTTGAAAATCGGTTTACAAAGAGAAGACTTATGAATTTTGAAACTGGTAATTTTAGGAATATCGTCATTTCACTTAAATTGCTATAAAAAGTGAACCGAAGTGACGAAGTGACCGAGAAAAACCCAAAGGTATCACTGTACTCTATGGACTCCAGTCAATGCTACATGAGTACTAGACTGGCCATAGCGTTATATAGAAAAAATTAAAAATGTGAAATCCAAATGTTTTCGCACTGAAAAATATGAGGTTGGGGATAAAAATAATTATGCATATTTTTTTTTTTTTTTTTTGATTCCGAGTACCTCCGGGTTGAGCCCAAACTTTTATTACATTACCCATTTAGGCTGAAGTGCAGAATATGGGGCGGGAGCCCGATTAAAAACCAAAAATATGCCATTGTCTTCATCTTGGCCCCCAAACATCGGAATGGTAGGTCAAAGTTGGCGCTCAGGCCCATGGGGCCCGGAGGGTCAAAAAAGGGGCCCCTTTCGGTTCTATGATGACCCCCCAGGTGCGGGTTGCTCGTGAAAGTAGCCTCAAAACTAAGAACTTCTGCATCATTCATTTTGTCAAGTTGGCTGCATTAATAATACAGTGATACAAATGTAAAGAAAAAAATATACAGGGTACTCATTAGAGTGGCCATAGTGGAACTTTTTTTGAAAAGTTAAATTTTTCGCACTGAAAAATATGAGGTTGGGGATAAAAATAATTATGCATATTTTTTTTTTTTTTTTTTTGATTCCGAGTACCTCCGGGTTGAGCCCAAACTTTTATTACATTACCCATTTAGGCTGAAGTGCAGAATATGGGGCGGGAGCCCGATTAAAAACCAAAAATATGCCATTGTCTTCATCTTGGCCCCCAAACATCGGAATGGTAGGTCAAAGTTGGCGCTCAGGCCCATGGGGCCCGGGGGGTCAAAAAAGGGGCCCCTTTCGGTTCTATGATGACCCCCCAAGTGCGGGTACTCAAGTGAAAGATATTTTCGAGACGAATCCAACGATGTTATTTTCCTACGGGTATCCTGGACCGAGTTAGAGCCATTTCCGGGATATACCAAGAAAAAAAAAATATTTTTAACTAAATTTAAAAATTTTTAAAAAAATGTTTGCGTGCGGCGCTACTTAACCCAACATAGGTGTACCGTCATTTCGCCCAATGTCATTTCGCCCAAAAACAACCATGACATATCGCCCAAAACATGTCATTTCGACCAAAAACCTAACTACAACATGACATATCGCCCAAATGCTATGACAGAAGACCCAACTCAATTTTTGTGGGCGAAATGTCAGACTCATGACGACGGCACGCGCTGCTGCATACGTCGCAGTCAGTCTTGTACTCTCAAATTGAGTCCTACAATCATGTGTTTAGGATAGGAGGATAGGCAAAACGTATGTATGTAGGACATCCCTTCGGTCTGTCTAACATTCTATCAGACCGAGAGGGCATCCTTTCGCTCTGTCTAACCTCCATCTACTTGACCGGCTGACTACAATACAGTCGCATTTCTACTGTTGCACAGGAATTCCTACCACCTCAAATATCTTTAGCACATTATTGCAACTATTGATCAATGAAATATTTTTTTAGGAATCTGTTCTATGATTCCATTTGAATTTAATATAACAAAATAATTTAAAAGCTTCATTACAATCATATACTATTTACACAGTTAAAATATCTACCAGACAGTTAGCTCCGAAATCCTAAAGGAATCTTAAAGAAACTTCTGCACAAGCAAAATAAACCATTCCCAGACATGTCGATAAGAATTCGAAACGATGTCGGTAAGAATTTTCTAAAGAGATCAGACAATGTGCAGACTTGTCGGATATCAGCCAATGTCGTATCATTTGGTTAGCTGGGTATATAGATATATAAATACATACAACTAAAATGTATCTTACCCTCACAATATTTGCAACATTTTGCTGGCGGTTCATCGGAATCAGCAATGACCGGCATGGTCCTCCCCCGCGAAGGCCCACACAGCAAATGCTAAACACTTTGGTTAAAATTTCACAAACATCAGTTAAACAACACACAATTTTCATAGAATAATTAAGAAATGTAATAATTTCCTAAATTTCTTTCGTTATGAAGTGCGGGGGTTGGTGGTTGAGTGGGGTCCCAAAGGTTAACACACCTCACGTTCACTTTCCAAACATTTGTTATTTACTTGTCGAGTTTTTCTCACTTCTTTTCTATCTTTTTCTTTTTGCTATAATATTTTTTCTATTTTATGTTTTGCAGAATTTCATATGTGGAATGTTTTTAAACACAAGTTGTCATTTTTGGCATTTTATTGCAAAGTGAATTTAAACATTTCGCTGAATTTTTTTTTCAAATTTTCGTTTTGAATATTGCATATTTTTAGTGCTCACACAACAATATCTTTGCATAATTTATTTAAGATTTATATGAAACAATAGCAACAACACACACATTTTTTTTTCTTCCTTTCTTTCTATTAATTTGTTGTATATATTTTCGCTAGATTTCATCGAGGAGATTTTGTGATTATTTTTCGTGCTATTTTTTTTATCTTTTGCTTAATTTATGGAAATTTTCATTATGGTATGTTTGAATTTTTCTCGTAGCCGTATGTAGAATTTTCTATGCAACAAATAAGAACTAACAACAAGTTGATTTTGATTTCGCATTAACAGAATTTTATGCAGGTTTTAGATTGCAAATTGAAAATTGCATTTTGTATTTGGCGTGAAATTGTGTTTTTCGTTTTTTTTCTTTTTTGCGTTAACAATTTTTTTAAACGATTTCTTAGAATCTGATCTTGCTAAGCAATACAAAAAAATTTGTTTTCTTTTTGCTTCTAATTGTTTTAGTTATGCGCGACGTTCAATTCGAAATTTCTATACGTTTAAACGTGAAACCTCCGCAGAGACCACTGACATGATTTGGTTATATTCAAAATCTATGTTTCGGTGAAAAAAAATAAAAAAAAAATTACTTTCCTTCGTTCTCCACTCAACGAAAAAATCAGAAGCAGAAAAACAAACACATAAACACACACACACACCCCAAGACAGACCCAGGGGAGCCCTGGCGCTCCCCAATTTGCTCATTGGGAGAAAATTTTCTTTCGTCCAACTTTTCCGAGAAAATTTGTGCTCAGGAAAATGCAAAAGATCAACAGCACACACGCACACACATACACGCACAAGTTTTTCGAACTACACATGTAAATGTAAAATAATTTCGAGAAATCTCTTTTGAAAATAACAACAAACTTTTTGTGCTGCAGAGAATATTCCAAAATCATTTTGTATTGTGAGAGATGAATGATGTGATGCAAAACATTCATTCAATATCCTATGAATGAATATTTAAATACAATTTGTATTATTTGAGAAATTTTGAATTTCAGTTGGATCTTTCTACTTTTTATGCTCCGTGTGTGTGCTTTCTCATTTTTACTTTCGAATGGTCAGCGTTTTTTTTTCGAAATTTCAAATTGTTTCGTTAAGAAAAGTGTGAGAAACATCATAAAAACAGCAACACATTTAACGAATAATAAACAAGTAGTTGTTGTCCTCTGAGATCGTAAACTGAATGTGCTGTTGCATTTCTCGTACGTGAAAATGGCGAAAATGTGTTTGAAATTGTACGCGGTATACAACGCCAATGAAATAAATGGGGAAAGCAATTAGAAAAACTGACATTCCTATTATGTATGGGTAGAAAATAATCAAGTAAGCGTATAGCAAAATTGAAATCTACGTTTAATTCAAAGAAAATATCTCTAACAAGTCATTGGTCTAAAATAAATTCATAGCTCGCGCAAATCGATGTGCGCTTTTTTGCACTAATTTTGAAGTTTAAAAAAGATGTTAGCCACTATTTTATTACATTACCCTAATGTTTATTATTTTATTCTGAAAGTGAAATTGGTTTAGTTAATTTAAGCGGGCTGTTTGATAAGGAAGTGACTTTTTGAATTAAATGTATAGTTTTTTAATATAATACCAGGCAGCCCATAGACTCGCGAGGATGACAATAATACCACGCAGCGAAAGGAAGGACCCTGAAGGCCTTATAGAGCCCCTTAAAAGCAGTCAGTAGGCTTTTCCTCTGTATTCCCCCTTCCCTTCCAATTAACATACGGTGTCGTTGGGAGGCAAGACCTTCCATCGTCATTGCCTATAAGAACACCTAATGGAAGGCCTGCATTAGGGCGGCATTGAAATGTATGGACGACTTAAAATTTAAAAATCCCCGACCGGAATATTGAGCAACTTGATGTAAACAAAAAAACCTGACAGAAATTTAAGTCAGATCGGACATCTATAAGGTTGTCAAAAAAGTCTTGCGGTATTTTTATTGAATTTTCAATTGTTCACAAAATTGGTTATAATAATGCGATTTAAGTCAAATATGCGCCGTTTTGTTCGATGACGAGTTCCCAACAAGATGCCAACTTCATAATGCCCCTCTTATAGAAGCTCGCTTCCCTATTGTCAAAAAACTCGGAGAGCCAATTTTCACAGGACTCTCTTGTGGCCAACTTCCGACTACCAAGCTCGTTCGCCATGGACAGAAATAGGTGGTAATCACTTGGTGCTAGATCCGGACTATACGGTGGATGCAAAAGAACCTCCCATCCGAGCTCCCGGAGCTTCTGGCGCGTCACCAAAGATGTGTGTGGCCTGGCGTTGTCCTGATGGAAGACAATTCGGCCTCTGTTGATCAAAGATGGCCTCTTCTGCATGAGTGCTGCATTCAAGCGGTCCAGTTGTTGGCAGTACAGGTCCGAATTGAGCGTTTGGCCATAGGGGAGCTGCTCATAGTGGATGATTCCCTGCCAATCCCACCAAACACACAGAAGAACCTTCCTGGCCGTCAATCCAGGCTTGGCCACCGTCTGGGCAGCTTCACCGCTTTTCGACCACGACCGTTCGCGTGCATCCATACGGGCAAAAATGTTTTTTTGCGTCAAGTCGTGTGGCACCCATACATTGAGCTTCTTTTTGAATCCAAGATTATTCAAATGATTTATAACGGTTTAATGACTCATGCCCAGCTCTTGGCCGATGCTACGGCTGCTACTATGCCGGTCTCTTTCGATCAATTCAGCGATTTTATCGCAATTTTCAATGACAGGCCTTCCGGGCCGTGGCGCATCTTCGATCACCTCTGCACCAGAACGAAAACGTTGAAACCATCGTGGTGCGGTGGAAATGGAAACTGTATCGGGTCCATAAACTGCACAAATTTTATTGGCAGCATGAGATGCATTTTTGCCTTTATCGTAGTAGTACTGTAAAATATGACGTATTTTCTCTTTATTCTGCTCCATGTTTGCGACGCTATAACTCACGAACGACTAAAAACAAACAACAATAAATCAAAAACGTTTTAGCGCGTGAAAAGAGCTTTCCAAAAAGCTCTAGCGTGAACCGATGCGATGAATACAACTAGAACTACGCGCTTAGTGGACAACGAGGGAGCTAACAACACGATAAAGACGATGGACAAAGTACGTAGAAAAATTAATTTTTTTTTGTGAATATTCCTTTTAGAAAACTAAAATAGTGAATTAAAGTTTTTTTGAAATTCCAATTATTTTCGGTGAAAATGGGCGTGGCAAAAACGCGTTACTTACATTCATGGAATTTGGTGTCTATATTCCTCTTAGAAAATAAACAATGAATTTAGGATTATTTGAAATTTTAATTAGGGGCGGGGAAAATAGGCGTTGCACTAATCGCACTAAAGAAATTGAAATTGTGACCAAATGTGAAATTTGGAGAGTATATTCCTCTCCTGGAGTAAAAACAAAAATGTTAAATTTTTTGAAACTTCAGCTAAGATCTATAGAGCTGAAATTTGATATGCAACCTTCGATCCTCTCACTTGAGCGTAAGTTTTAACATGAGTAAGATCTAATCCCACCTACCGTACAAACTCCCCCTTTTTGGAGGTGTCCGTAATTTCTCATCGGTTTGCTTCGTGAATGCTGAAACAATCCTGAACAATCTTGTTCAGCTTGATAAAACGGCAGTCAACCGTCGGTATGGGATGTCTACCTCCATGGCTACAATATGACCGAAGCTGGGTGTACCTTTGGGTACGAAACTAGACCAGTGGTTTATCTGGTACCACTAGTGTCTGTGATTTCCTGGATCAGGTTTTTAGATGCCGCCCAGGCATCACAGGTCCTCGGACCTTGGTGCGGGTGCAGACAGGCTTAGCCTTAATATATGCTTGCCGTTCACCGTCGTCGAACGGAAGGGATTTGGAGTTCTCACCGGTGCTGCATGCCTGTAGTGTAGTACCAAACCGTTTCCATCTATCCAGGGTGCTAGTATGCAAATATCGGAGCCTGCGGATATGTAAAAATTCCATGTCTGCTCTCAGCGAAAGACAACCAATCTTGTGAAGTATGGTTCATTGAATCACAAATTGGTAGTAACTTCACTATGAAACTCCAACCGGTGAGTGTGACCAGTAGCGTAGGGATCAGGAGCCCCGAGACATAGTCTCCCGCCTGATCGTTGGTTGTAGGCATCACGCGGGCTGTGGTTAAAACCGACATTACCCGGTACAGTCTTCGGGGTTAGGTGTGGAGTTGTATTGCAACCGGATGCTACAGACCCATAGAGTTGCGAAGGTGTATGCTCTATACTAACATACCCAATTTGGTATCTTCTGGCTGGAAGAAATAGCCGACAATTGCAGTAGCTTGCTCCCAAAATTGTCGACTCCTATTACTAGATGGTTCAAGCCGTAAGGCCTGCACGGCGAGACTCACGTAAAACCATGTGGACTCTGCCTGCCCCTCGATTACAGCAGTAGTCTAAGATATATCGAGCTGAAATTTGTACAATTACTTGTGCACAATTACAATTACTTGTGCTACAATAAAAGTAAATTTTGGTACAATAAATTGCACTTTTTGGTACAATATATTTACTTTTGAGTAATATTAATGTTATTTTTTGGAACAATAAGATACACTTTTTGGTACAATATATTGTGCTTTTAGATACATTAAAAGTGCTTTTTGTTACGACAAAATTTACTGGTTGGTACAATAAAAAAAAGTGTTTAGTACAATACATTGGTATTATTAATTGTACTATTTGGTGCAAAAAATTGTACTATTTGGTACAATTAATTATACTATTTGGAACAATCAATTATACTGTTTGGTATAATAAATTGAAAATTTGGTACAATTAATTGTACTATTTGGTACAATAAGTTGTACAATTTGGTACAATAAATTGTACTGTTTGGAACACTCAATTGTACTAATTAGTACAATAAGAAAACATTTTTTTGATACAATAATATTTTGTTTCGAAACATTTACTGTCGTGCATAACATTCTGGTGCATTTGTCTTACAAAACTGATTTTTGCTGCAAATCCACATTTCTGCTTGGTTTCTTTACCAAAACAACACTGTTGTCGTGTATAAGTCTTGTTTGTAAAATCAAAACAATCACATGTCTTTAAAAAAAAAACAAGTAGGCTTGAAACAATTTTAAGCATACTGGTGCAAGGCTCTTGTTAGTACGAATTTCCCAACTATCATGACGACCACGTTGTCCGTATAATTCGTAATTTCCGTAACATCTTCATTGAACGATTTAAGTACTCCATTTATAATAAGGAGCCATAAGAGCGGGGACAGAATTCTCCTCTGTGGTTATTCTCTAGTAGTTCTCCAGAGAGTTCATACTTCTTGTTCTACTTCTTTCATGGCAGCAAAAACAGAAATTTTTCTATCAGTAGCCGCACGTAGAAAAGTTTTCCAAGCGCTCTTTTGCGCTCCGTAGATAGTTCATCACATCAAGCTTAGTTAACAGCTTTTCCACCTGGTCCATCCAACGGAGTTTTGGTCGCCCCCTCCTGCGCCGCCCATTAAGTTTATTGCCGAAAACTTTTCGAGCCGGAGTGTTTTCGTCCATTCGTACAACGTGTCCAAGCCAGCGCATTCGGTCTATTTGAATGCGTAGTATTTTTCTCTCGAAGACTCCCAGAATAGATTGATCCGCTTGTGTCATTACCCTGGATTCTGCGCTGTAGAGCAAGACAGGTAGGATCAGAGTCTGGTAGAGTTGGATCTTTGTTCTTCGAGAGAGCGCTTTTTCATTAAATAGCTTGCTTAGAGCATAGTAGCAGCGGTTTGCGATCAATACTCGTCTTTTGATTTCCAGGCTGATATTATTATTTTTGTTTATGGCCGATCCAAGGTAGACAAAATCATCTATAACTTCAAAGTTATAGTTGTCAACATTTACGCAGCGTCCCAGACGAGTGGACTCTTTATTCGTTGAAACAAATAACGTGGTTTTGTCCTCATTAATCACCAGACCTACTTCAGCCGACTTCTTTTCAATGCTCGACAAAGCTGCAGTAACATCTCGCAATCCACTCCCAGTAATATCTATATCATCAGCATACGCGAGCAACGTGTGACATTTGTTGAAGATGGCACCATTCCTGTTTACTGCAGCCTTCCGCATGATCATCTCCATTACGATGTTAAAGAGATCGCAGGACTTACTATCGCCTTGTCTAAAGTCTCGCTTGGTATAAAATGGCTCTGTCAGATTTTTTGCCAATTTGCAGTGAAAACTTCGTGTCATTCAGTGTCATCCCGCAAAGTCGTATTAGCTTCGCGGGGTTACCAAACTCAGCCAGAGCATCCAACAATTTCTGGCAAATACCTGCATTTTGCCACAAATATTCATTTAATATCAACTAAGATTGATCCACTTAAATATAATTGAATTTAAGCAAAAAAAAAAAAAAAAAACTACAATTATTCAATAAGGATCTATGCAAATGTCACCAGAGTCTTGGCATCATCTCCACTGGTCGTGACTCACTTCCTGAGAAACCATAATAGCAAATAGTTTATGGTTAGACGTTGCGACTATATGATTCGTAAATGCCGCATTTGCATTTGTTTATAGGCGGCATGTTGTTGTTGTTGTAAATGCACCAAAGCACAAATAGGCGGCCCAATTGTTAATAAGGCTAAAAATAAAAATAATAATAAAACTGACAACTGTTGTGAAGAAATACCTCGCGCCGGGCTGTGGTTTCGATCCGTGTTCATTTGAACAACTAAATGAGTGAATGAATGAATGTCTGAATGTCTCCTACCAATTGACGTCTTTTGCACTTAATCATCTAGCGTGTGTGGGTCGGCTATGGTTGTTTGGATCATCTGGGAGGCGGTGAGGATGGCAGGGCATGGTATGTTAAAAGAGTGTACAACAACAACTGCTAGTTTGCCGCACGCTTTTATGATCAGTAAAAACATTCACAATTTGCGCCAATTTCGGTAATAAAAATATAAGAAGCGGCCCATGTTTCTAAGCTAAGCAGTAAACTAAAAAAATAAAGAGAATATCACAAATCTCTAAACTGCGCCCCTTCCCCTATATATGATATACATTTTAGTGGTGGTTTCTAAACTGCTAGGAAAATTCTTATATTGTTGGCGTACTAATGGTGGCATCGGCATCGATGGCTAGAACATTTTCCGCTGTGACTCAATGTGATTATTTTTAGTTAATTTGATTTTAAAATAAATACACGAAAATATATTTTTAATGAATGCATTTCATTTGGTCAGTTGGTTGGTTGGTTGGTTAGTGGTCGATCAGTCATTTACTGGGTGGCATCAGTCAGAAAGTCAGTCCGACTGACGCTGTTGCTTACCTGGCCTAAGGAAGCAGTGGCTGATGGCCGATGATGATGTTTTAGTGTTTCAGTGGTCACTGGGAAATTGTTTGTCTCGATTGAACAAACCATACACTAGTTTTTTTTCTTTATTTATATAGCAATTGAAATATTTTGTTTTATTTTATCAGCAATGATAAATTTAATTTATTTTCATGAGGAATTTAAATTGTTCTACATTCAGCAATTTATTTGTAGCCCCGCAATCAGCACATCTAAACACAAGAGAGAAGAGTAAACAATTGTGAATCTTTGCAGGTGGCCTATTTGAAATGGCCGAAAATAGTTTTGCGCCAGTTATACTTAGTCAACAGAAGGGCGCCGACATCCTTAGAATACAAAATATAAAATGCAACAAGCTTTAAGAGTAACTAAAGCAAAATCTGATGTGAGAGCATTTGGATACTGAGAGTGAGAGCGATTTAATAAGTAAAAATACCCATTACTTTATCGCTGATGATTCTCTCGTCTATATGCCTCCTTAAATTTTGCATAGGAGTGTCATAGGCCGTTTAATCGGTGCACTCTCGCTTACAAGGTAAGCAACTATGTCAGTAAGCGCCATTTCTGTTGCAATTACGTTATAAGCGGAGTTTTAGGCGAGCCTGATAACTCGGTCGATTACGAAGTAAGTGACAATGTCAGTAGCTGCCATTTAAATCGGAGTTATAATGAGTGGACGACATTTTAACATTACACACGCCTGACATTCTAAGTACTTAGATCGCTCGAAAGATATCCACAATGCAACCTGGATATCCCCTAATCAAAACACTAGAAACCAGATTTATCACGTGGTAATCGATGGCAGACATGTCTCAAGCGTTATGGGCGTGCGTATGATGCGCAGTGCAAATATTGACTCGGATCACCACCTAGTTGCAGCCAAGGTTTACCCGCGATTAAGCAATGCTAAAAATACTTGTAACCAAACGCATAATTAGCTAGATATCACAAAGCTGCATACAGCCGAGATAGCTAATGCCTACTCCAACCAACTACTTCAAACAAACCCTCCTAACTCTGATGTAGCCGACACCAGTGGCGGGATATTGGGAGTTCTATGACCACTGCCGCAATCTAGCTCATTTAAACCCTGGTACGACGAGGGATATCGCGCAATGTCTGGGGAAATAAATACTACATACAAGGCAAAACTGCAGCCAATGGCAACGCCGGCAGTGACGTAACGATATTATGAGAAGAACAAGGAGAAGAAACGCCTGTTCAGGCGGATAAAGCGTCTATGGAAGAAAAGAGAGAGCCAGGATATTGAAAATTACAGAGATAGAGGTGAATCCCGAAAGTTCTACCAAAGGGTAAAAATCAAAATTTTTGGAACAGGAATCCCCACTTGAAGGACAAAGACGCCAATCTGGTCACGGACACTCAGAGTGTGCTGCTAATATGGAGCGAACACTTTCGTCCTCTGTTCGTTACCGAAGGCAGCATAAATGACGAAATCGCTATAAACACGAAATTTGCACCGCTTAAAAATAATAAAGCTGAGGGGGACGATGGACAGCCGACAGACCATCTTAAGGCCGGCGGCAATGAGCGTGTATGCACCAACACGATTTGAGGCTATGAATGCATGCCAGATGATGAAAATCTAAATGTTCTATGTCCTGTTAAAAGCGATCCAAGTGTGTGTATTAACTATGGCCGGATCAGCCCTTTGCTAACGCATACCAGATCACGTCTTGTGTTATGTGAAAGACTGAAGCTCATACTGGCGAACCCGACATGACCTTATTAGCTTGACTTTTGACCGGTTGAATCCACAACCGACCAAATATTCACACTACGATAAATCCTGGAGTAGGACCCAAGAAATGCCGACCGACACCTACCACCTGTTTATCGATTACGAAGCTACATTCGACAGTCCAATACGAAAGAAACTACACTAGTTAACATGGTTTTGGATCAAAGCAACTTAAAGTTATTCCTTAAGCTATTTGGGGCGCTGAATTCATGTATGCACACCGTTTTTTAAGATTGGTTCTAGGTGCCGGTTGATTGTTAGAACACGAGACTATCATGCGAGAAGCTACAACGCGAGAAGCTATGCCATACCTCATTCATCGGTCAGCAGAACAAAGATTATTTTAAATTGCGGCGTTCAGTGCAAACTACTACTTCATAATTCGCAATTAGTTCATGTCACCCATAATATAAGGTGACGACGTTTTTCTACATCGATCGTCGATGACTCCTACAAGACGAAGTTTATTGCCAAGTCAAGGAATGTTATATGATCTCCTTGAGCCTTTTGGGATTGTACAAAGACAAGCATCTTTGTTAAACGGACAACGAGTCTGTACAACAGGGCTATAGGCCTGTACAATCGGACCTTCAGTCTGTACAATCGGACAATAAGTCTGTACAACCGGGCTACGAGCCTGTACAATCGTACCTACGAATCTGTACAATCGGGCTATAAGCCTGTACAATCGGACCTACGAGTCTGTACAACCAGGCTATTAGCCTGTACAACCTGACTACAGGCGTGTACCATTGGACCTATAGTCTACGATCCTGTTCAATTAGACCTACAAGTCTGTACAATCGAGCTATAAGGGCTATAAGCCTGTACAATCGGACAACAATTCTGTATAACTGGGCTACGAGCATGTACAACCGGTCTATAGACCTGTGACATCGGACCTTGAGTTTGTATAACCAGACTACGTGTCTGTACAATCGGGCAATAACCCTGTACAATTGGGCTATAAGCCTGTACTATCGGACTTACGAGTCTGTACAATCGGGCCTACGAGTCTGTACGACGGACGCTAAGACTGTACAACGAGTCCTCGTACTTGTAAGGCCAGGGCCTATTAATAGTTGTTCTTATTCTTCTGTTCCAGGTTTCCAGGACAAATTTTTCAAGAAGGTCCTACCGCATTTACCTGCGAGTCTGTACAATCGGGCCTACGAGTCTGTACGACGGACGCTAAGACTGTACAAAGAGTCCTCGTACTTGTAAGGCCAGGACCTATTAATAGTTGTTATTATTCTTCTGTTCCAGGACTTAGCAAATTTTCCAAGAAGGTCCTACCGAATTTACCTGCGAGTCCTCGTCAGACGTAAAACCGCAACGTAAAACACGTCCTGTTTCCAACCACAGAATAACCGCCGCTCGTCTAAGGACCGCTTCTCCGTACAAAGGACAACAACCACAGGCATGGCAGTACATTACACCAGACACCATCAACGATACGAGGTCACCTACCAATCTTAATCCCCAGACATCATTATCCGCCATCAAACATCTTCAGAATATCAGGCCAGTGATTGCACTTTAGCTTAAGGATCCGGAGTGTTTTGTTCTATTAAAGTTTTGTGGATTGTAAAATTTGTAAGGTTTTGAGGGTCAATGCGAAGACCCTGGAGGCGGCTAAAATAGAACTAAAACTAAGCCTAAGATAAAACTCCCGTTATAGACTCACTGTTTCGTATCAAATAAAACTTTCGAGTACGTGTTAATTGCCACTACTGTCAGTGTGAATAAAAACTTACAACTTAATTTCCCTTTGCACCCTATGAATGAGGTATGGGATAGCTTCTCGCGTTGTTGTGAATTAACACGCTTTCTATTTTTAGATCACAACTAACGGCACCTACTTGTTTATCGACGAATGCGAACGTCACTGTTTGAGAAGCTCTTTCTAGACACGACGATTGGATCGACGCTTAATACTGCGAAGTTGCTGTCAACAACATTCGAGGGGAGCCGACAATGAAAGAAAATTTTATTTATTTTTTCTTTTAAGATGATTGGAGCCAGGTTTGAACCTGCGATCTCCCGCATGGTAGTCGCGTGTTCTAACCACTATGCCACGGCCGGTGTGAATAAAAAGCCATTATTACCGGCCTCGCGAGGCTAAGGGCTGCCTCACACTGACATAAAAGAAAACAAAATTTGCATACACATGTACATCTCGCTTCTAAAATGATGATAGAATTAAGCAAGAGTTAGAAAAGACACTGTAGACATGCTTCTGGACGTTCTTAAAACTTGCCTGAGAAGAGCAGACCTTCTGTGTACCTTACAAATATTGCCATAGACATTCACAAGGGGCATGCAAAGTTTCTTTCATTAAACAGGTCTGTTGACAGGCCTATTAGCAGAAGTGATGCTCATACGTGCACACTTAATTTCTCCAATAATAATAATAAAATAATAAAACCCCATTTTTTGCTGCTGGGTGTACGAGTTTTCCGGTCAGTGGTCTAAACTTATTTCGACTTATACAAGTACACAGCAACGTTAAAAAAAAACATTATATATCAAAAAATTTTGTTTCCTATAATGTTTTATATAATTTAAAAAGTTTGCCATATTTTCAGACACTAGTCTTAGTAGCTAATATCTGCGAAAAGACCTTCAATATACTACTTAGTTTTTTCAGATTGGATGAATAAAATTAGTTTGCAAATTTAGTTTTGTCACATATTTAACCTTAAATATTGTTTTTTCTATTATTTAACTTACTTACTTACTTAGCTGGTACTTCTATGCAATGCCAGTGGATTATATACCGCACGTATAAAAATATTATAAGCGCCTCGATCTTCTGCGCTTCTTCTCCAGTTAGTCACACCGAGTTCTGTAAGGTTCTCAGAAACCTGGTCTTTCCAACGGAGTTTTGGTCGCCCTCTTCTGCGCCGTCCATCGAGTTCATTGTCGAAAACTTTTCGAGCTGGAGCATTTTCGTTCCACCTTAATGCGTTTGGCCACGTCAATGTCAGTGTACAGCTCGTACAGCTCATGATTCATACGACGCCGATACTCTCCGTTAACGATGATGGGCCCATATATTTTACGGAGTATTTTTCTCTCGAATACCGCCAGAACCGATTCATCCGCTTGTGTCCTAACCCAGGATTCTGAGCTATACATTAAGACCGGTAGAACCAGTATCTGGTATAGCTGGAGTTTTGTTCGTCGAGAGAGGGCTCTGTCATTGAATCGCTTGCTTAGTCCGTAGTAGCATTTATTTGCAAGCAGGATTCTTCTCCGGATGTCAAGGCTGACATTATTTGCTTTGCTGATGGCGGAACTTAGGTAGAAACAATTATCTACCACCTCGAAATTATAATTGTCAACCGTCACGCAGTTTCCCAAACGAGTAGATTCTTTGTTCGTTGAAACTAATAACTTCGTTTTGTCCTCGTTCACCGTTAGGCCCATTTTCGCTGATTCCTTCTGTATACCTGAAAAGGCTGCAGTCACATCCCGCAGTTTTCGACCGATGACGTCTACGTCATCAGCGTACGCGAGTAGCATGTGGCTTTTGTTGAATATAGTGCCACTCGTGTTTACTGCAGCTTTTCTCATTATCATCTCCATCAGAATGTTGAAGAGATCGCACGATAGGCCGTCGCCTTGTTTTAGGCCTCGTCTGGTATAGAATGGCTCCGTAAGGTCCTTGCCAATCTTCACTGAAGACTTCGTGTCAGTCAGCGTCATTCCTCAAAGACGTATAAGCTTCGCTGGAATACCAAACTCTGCCATGGCTTCAAGTAATTTATGCCGTATCGGGCTGTCGAAGGCAACTTTATAGTCGACAAAAAGATGGTACGTGTCGATCTTATTTAACATAAACTTTAAAAACTCACCTTTAAAGGTCAACCAAATTGTACATAGCAGCTATTTTAAGTACGATTTTACATGATTGTGGGTAACATACCTGAAATTAGAAATAACAGAAATACAGATTACATTATGTAAAAACAAAAAACTAATTAGTTACTATAAATAAGTTGGTTTTGTCACGGTGACGTCAATGGATGTAAAATTCGTTTGCATTCAACTACAGTTGTGGTCAAGGCAGTTTCTAAGGCAACATGTTAAAGTAGAACAAAGTTAAATGTGATTACTCATCATCATTATATAAAAAAAGGTAAATCTGTTTGCATATACAGTAAGTTTAGTATTTCCCCTAAACTGTCATTTTAAGATCGATCTACAATGGTTATAGAAATAAAAGTTTGGATAAAAAATAAAAATCGTATCTCTGCTTTTATTATAAAACTTATTATTTTACAAAAAAAATATAAAATCTCACAGAGTATTATAACAACATCTTCTGTCCATCTGACAATTAGTTAATATTCCAGACATTTCTCTAAGAATTACAGCAAAATAAATTTGCACATAAATATGTATTTTTTTTTATTACATTTAGTGTAAGTGCACAAAACTAAATTGTGTGACGAATGTTCGAGTGGCTGTGACTGTCTGCCTTACCAACTCGCAACTGGATGAATGATCCACAATGGGTACAATGACACCAACAATTGCTGGTCAAGGCTATTGGCGTGCATTGCCAAAAACATTAAAACAAACAATTATTTAAATGTCACTTTTGCAATTAAAGTCGATCGAAACTAAATCAAAATATAAACGTAAAATACATAAATGAATTTCACATTATTTCATAAAGTTTAGAGAGACCACACAATAGAGAACAATGGAAGAAGTGACATGAACAGACAGAAATTGTGTAAAGCGTTCGAGATTTATCTAAGTGAAGATGTGTATCTATTAATATTATATGTATTCACAAATTTTAAATGTACGTGCTTAGAAGCATGTCTACAGCTGAATAGCTGCACAATTTTGGAATTGAACTGTTTTGTGAAATACTCTGAAAATTTTAATTTATTCAAATTTGTGTTGAGTATTTTAAAATAGAGTAAAAGTGTATTGAATTAGAATAAACATTTAACAAAAAAAGTTTTTGTTAGAGGAAAGTACTTTAACTATTAAGTTTAACTTTAAGACTGTCCGACAGTCTAACTTTTAATTTGTCCAACTTTAAATCTGTCCAACTTCAAGTGTGTCCATTGCAAACAGCACTACTTGTCTAGCTAGCACTGTTTGTCTAGCTGAAAACCTGACCAACTGTTAGTTTGTCCGCATGTTAATAATTTTACCCGAAGTCTGTCCAACTTCAAGTTTGTCCAATATTAATTTATCCAACTTTAAGTCTGTCAAAATGGAAGACAGTCCAACTGTAAGTTTGTCCACTTTAAAGTCAATTTATTGGGAATGTTTTAAAACTCCAAATATATCCGAATATATACAAAACAGGAAACTGGCAAACGATTTTTTTTTTTGTCGAACACCATTAGCCGGTTTTACAATCGAAAAGTTTTTTAGAATCATGAAAAGTTAAAAATATCGATTTCTTTTCTTAGAAAACCCCGACAATAATTTTCTATACAAACATTTTGTAGAAAATTTTTATGTATGTTCTGAAGTCCCATTCTAAGGCACTTTCCTGACTTTCCAAAAATAAGGACGAAAATATTCCTCGATAAATTTCATTACAGACATCTAATATCAAATATGTCCTAAAGCAATTACAAACATTGAGACTCGCTGTCCACACAGTGCTTTGAGAAGAGACAAAAAATTTAGTTAAAGTTGGGCATATCGATTTTTGGTCTTAGATCATTCCGAGTAAAATTTTCCTAACAACATTATCGTACAGCATTTAAATGTTGTAAAGTTTCCATTCTAAGGCACTTTTCTGACTTATCCCGAAATAAGGACGAAAAAACACGTAAGACACGAGTAGAGAAGAAAATTAAAATTTTTCACAAAAAAAATCCTCGTTAAATTTAATTGAAGACATCTGATATAGAATATTTCCTAAAACAATAACAAACATAGATAGTTCACACAGTGCTTTGAAAGAGACAAAATGATTAGTAAACTATGGTGATATCGATTTTTGGTCTTAGATCATTCCAAGTAAAATTTTCCATTTTAAGGTCCTTTTCTGACTTTACTCGAAATAGTGACGAAAAGGATATGTAATAGTAAAAGCGATACCGATAGAAAGTTTGTATACTCTATCATATCATAAAATCTGTAGTACAGCGAAGTATCTAAGGTACATACCAGGGTAAAGTTCAACATGTCGAATAGTTATAATTTTCACCGGGAAATCGCAAGGGAACTCTAGTTGTAATTTTTACCAGGAAATGGCAACGAAACTTTAACTGTAAGTTTCTCAGTTTGTTTTAACTAGTTTTTTTTTTCTTTAAAATTCTGTTGCAGAATATTAAAAAAAAAGATTAAAAAATATAAGAATTTTTTTTGTTAATAAAAATAAATAATAATGTTAGAATAGAAGACAAAGACGAAAGTCTACACTTACACTCACTTTAATATAAATTTTGTTTATTTGTCATTTCTGACGATGACAAAGAGGATCGAAATATAGAAAAAAAATAAATTATACAAAAAATACTTGACATCGAGCTTGATTTAAAAATTAGTAAAATCGAAATAAATAGGAAAGGTTGAATTTAAAGAACAAAACTAAAATTTAAAAAAAACTAATTTTGTTTAAAATAAGTAACATTCGACAAACAAGGAAAAATTACATTTGCTATGTAAATTTTTTAGTTAAAATTTAAAAAAGTAACACTCGACAAACGATACAAAATTATATTTAAAATTTTATTATATAAATTAATGTGATAAAGTTGTGTCTAACTATAAGTCTGTCCAAATTTAAGTTTGTCCAACTTTATGTCTGTCCAACTTTACGTCTGTCCAACTTCTAGTTTGTCCAACTTTAAGTATGTCAAACTGTAAGAATTTATTTTGACTTGACTTACTTACTTATTTCTAAGTTGAAATGTATTTAAACTCTGCATATGTTCTTGCATAATTTATAGATATCATTGTTTAATAAAAAAAATAAGAAAATCTTAAAAAAAACTGCCCATATAGGTCAATGATTTCATACAGTCATTTATAAATATATTTAGTATATGCAAATACCGTCAAAAAGTCTAACATATCTAAAAAATTTTCATTTAAATCGGGAAATTAAGATGAAATCACGGTTTGAAGTTTGTCCATTTTTAAGTTATGTCCATCTTTAAAACTTGTCCAAGGTCTGTCCAACTTTAAGTCTGTCCACGTTTAAATTTGTTCAACTTCAGGTCTGTCCAACTTTAGATCAAAGTTTATGCCCAAATCAAAGTTTATCTAACTGTAATTTAGTTTACTTGATTCTAGTTGAGAATGTCTTAAAACTCTGAATATTTCGTTGTATAAATTTTTTGTGAATTTGAAAACGTTTACAATTCAATACAGTTCATGTTTCAAGTTAACTGTAGCGTTAGGGCAGCAAAAAGCTGTGCATAAATATATAATCGATTTAGCGATTGTCTAATGTATTTGCTGCAGCACTTTGAGGTCGAAAGACAAAACGAATCAAACAGAAAGGCAAAGCCGACGCTTCGCTGATTTTTGCGGTGTAGTTTAATTGCAATGAAAGTTTTCCAGTTGTCAAAAATACAGTTACCAAAAAGCAGATTTTGTGTACCTAAAAGTACTTTTAGAGTACCAAAATAAAGTACTTTACTTGTAGTGTACTAAAAAGTACTTTGAGTGTAACAAAAACTGAGTATTGTATCAAAAAAAACTTATATTGTGCAACAAATTCGTTTATTGTACGAAAAAGTACTTTTATTGTATCCGAAAGTAGATTTATTATACCTGAAAGTACTTTTTTGTATAAAAATTAATACGTTTATTTTACCAAAAATTACTTTAATTGTTCAAAAAATTACTTTTGTTGTACTAAACATTTAATGTACAATTAATGTACCCATCAGTACAAAAATAATTTTGGGTACAACAAAATTACTTTTTGGTACAAAAAAAGTAATTTTGTTGTACCCAAAATTATTTTTAGTGTATCAAATTGTACTTTTATTGTGCCACAAAGTACTTTTACTGTAGTAAAGAGTAATATTAGTGTACCAAATATAACTTTCAAAAAAGCACTTTTTTTAAACCCAAAATTTTTTTTATTGGCTTACTTTTATTGTACCAAAACTTTTCTTTAATGTAGCATAATGTACTTTTTAGTAGCAAAAAGTAAATTTTTTGTACAGAAATGTACTTTCATTGTGCCAAAAAATTAGTTTTTGTACTAAAAATTACTTTTATTCTTTATTTTTTATTAAAAAATACTTTTATTGTACCAAAACTTTTACTTTTATTGTATTGTTGTGCCCAAAATTAATTTTAGTGTACCAATGTGTATTTTTATTGTACCAAAAAATGCTTTCAGTGTACCAAAAGTACATTTATTGTACAAAAAGTACTTTTAACAAAACGTCCCAAAACGTACATTTAATGTACTAAACTAACAATTACTGCAAATTTTTTTTTTTATTGTAAAAAAGTAATTTCGTAGTACCAGAAAATATTTTATTGTACCAAATAGTACTATAACCCAGCACAAAATTTTTCAGTTCATTGATTTGGGGCTCAATTCATCCCTTTTGTCCCGTTTGTTACGCGAATTGTGATGTCTGACGTCTTTACCTCGCTTTCCTTCTCCACTGCGGATAATACCTCCTCGCTTGTGGCGAGGGTATCAAGATCTCGGATCTCCAGCGTTACTTTTGGTGTAAGATCTTTCACATCCGCGTCGTCCTTAAGGATTGATTTGATTTTCTCGCGAAATTCGTCCTTTTTCCCGCCTTTGCCCATCTCTATGAGTATCGCTCCCGTTTTCGTCTTTCGGACAGTGCGTATCGCTACTTCTGTTTCCTCCGGGTTCACCTTTGTTCTAAGGTTTTTTAAGACATCCGCATAGCTGTGACATTCTCGGGGTTTGATAACAACAGCTTCGGGTCGTTCCTTAGGTCTCTTCGGGCGTGGTTTCCTTCTTCTTTTTTTGCCGTCTCTATTTTCATTTTCTGAAGCGACTTCCGGTTGGGGTTTCGCACGTACTGCGTTTGCAGGGTTCCCGCTAGCTTTCCTCTTATGTTTCTTCCCAGGGTTTGTTTCCGCTGGGCTAGATGCGCTTCGTTGGTTGTGAGAAGCTGGAATTGTTGGAGTTTCTAGGCAGATCTCCTGCTGCGTTTTCAGCAATTTGCTTGCTTCCCTTTCCTTTTCAGCGGTTTTCCAATTCCTTCGATAATCTGCAATTACGTCCAGTAGTTCATCCATATTGATGTTTCTTTGCCTGGCGATGGCCACTCTCATCCTTCGAAGAACGTCTTGGCACTTCGTCAAGGCTTCTTCCTCCGACAGTCTCATTTTGAGAATGAATTCGTGCCTCGGTGAGTTGTGCATCGGCAAGGTACTCTCTGTAGGCGTATCGGCAGCGTTACTCTGTGGTGTTTCGAGGTTCAATTGAATATTTTCCTCAGCTTCTGCAGTGATAGTAGTAGAGTTGTATGGGTTTCGCTTTATTCTTGAACTGCTGCGGAAAGCATTTTCTTTTTCTTCATTTGATTTTGGGGTTTCAATATTTGTGGTCATCATCTTCGTATCTGGGTCCCAACTCAAGAGCCTTTCCCTTTTTTCGACCCCGAGGGTCCCTGTGCAGGCAGGGCACAAGACCTTATGGGCGCTTGTGTTCAGAGCCAGATCGGGCATTAATTAGGATGTCGTATCAACTAAACCTGCATGGCCAGGTTAGTGGCGACGAAAATAAGAAGCATTCTCTTAGTCCTTGCCAAGGTTTTATTAGGGACGGAAGGCAGCTGTAACATTAGCCTGAAAGCCATTTCGATGGGATGTCACTCTCACGTACTCAGGTAACAGAATGCCACACCTGTCAGCCCGTAGCAAACTAGTCGTAATAATATATCCATGTCGTGTTTCAAATTCGTATCCAGGTCTTCAACGTTTCTTGGTATTGTTGGCCTTAGGCCATAACATCTGCAACATATTTCGGCTTCGATGGGATTAGGGGGACCACGGAGGCATCACTCTCCAGTTTACCCTCTCTAGAGGGCACCCCTTGTGGGTCGACGCCTACTTAGATGGCAGCTTCCATTCGCCATGTCATGAAAAACGTCAGAGGGCGTTGATGCCTTTTTGTAGCATACCCTCGGCTTTAACCGCTCAATAATCTGGGACTGCTTATTTAATTCGCAGCTAACCTACATATCTGCAGGCCGTTCAGTTATCCGCCACCTACTGACCCACCATCGTAGCTCTGAGCTTGGAGCTTTAATGGCTTAGTCGAAGTTATGATAATCATACGCCACCATATAACAATATAACAAAAAAGCATAAAACGTGATAAATTCCCCTATACGATACTTTCTAACTTCAAATCGATATTAAATTATAATGGCATGTAACTTGACAAAACTAAGATGCAGAACTTCTTCTTTTTGGGGCTATTTTTAAGTGCAGTTCTCAGAATTGGGACCGGCCGTGGCATAGTGGTTAGAACACGCGACTACCATGCGGGAGATCGCAGGTTCAAACCTGGCTCCAGTCATCTTAAAAAAAAAGAAAAAAAATAAATTCAATTTTCTTTCATTGTCGGCTCCCCTCGAATGTTGTTGACAGCAACTTCGCAGTATTAATCGTCGTGTCTAGTAAGAGCTTCTCAAACAGTGACGTTCGCATTCGTCGATAAACAAGTAGGTGCCGTTAGTTGTGAATCTAAAAAATAGAAAGCGTGTTAATTCACGACAACGCGAGAAGCTATCCCATACCTCATTCATGGGGTGCAAAGGGAAATTAAGTTTTTTTTAAGTTCTCAGAATTGAGTCCCAAAATTATGTGTTATTGTACGAAACATTCATTGCCCCAAAATTACTTTAAGTGTACCAAACTATACTTTAGTGTACCATTTTGCACCACAATTTTTTGCAGATAGACGGCCACTTATGGAGTGCAGTGTACTCTCGCTGTTTACCTTTGGAACCTCTCCGTTTCGCAAAGCGATCGGTAAATCTATCTATCTTTCTACGTTCCCTAGTAATGTTTTCGGATATAGAAAAAAAATGTACCAAAGAAAAGCATAACAGTAAGTTTCATTTTAGAAAGGGTACTTTAACCTTAACCCACTAGAAGGCATGAGGGCATAAATGTATGCTTATATATACTTTCCTCCAGTTTATGAGGTATACAAATTTATGATGTTATAACATTTAGTCCACTGGTGCAAAAGCGTCATAGCTGCTACCAACAACATGGGCAGCGACGCAGCAGCATTAAATAAAATAAATGTTTTTTTTTTTCTATCTGTTCAACATTTTCTGCTTTTGTTTTAAATTTAATTTGTTTTTGATATGACTTTCGCTTTAGAATTTAAAAATATTTCCCTGTCTTAGAGAAAAGAAAAATGACCGTACATTAGTGAGAAGAAGCATTAAACACTCACGCCATTATAATTTGATCATCAAAACAACAGCCACCGATGGACGGACGGACAGACGGACTGATGAAGCGGCAACAGCATCAACTAATATGTAGAATAGAAGAAGCCACCAGAAAAACAACAATAACAACAACAAAGCAAATGCTGCAAAAGCAGCACCGGCAACATCAACATGAGCAACGGTGTGAAATGCGTAGGTGGTTAACATTTAATGGTGGCAACAAACATACAAATACCAATACATTTACCCTCAACACCACAGTCCCCCGACCATTTGTATACCTAGTCGAACAACGGCCTACAGCATCGTCACTAGTGTACAACAAACAAAAATCTATCGACCTAGTCTAACCGACGTTGTCATCTCTATGTGTAACGCCAATTGTTATCGCAAAGTCTGAGAGTACGCAGTTGATTGGGAAAAGATATCCATGTACACTATGAAGTATCGATACTGATACTATTGGTCTAGTTTAATATTCTATTTCCATTTATATGACATGTAGCCGATATGGCACAGTGTTTTAAAAGTGTTTTTAATGTGAAAAATTAATCGTTTATTTGTGAAAAAAAGTTCTACATACAGAGAGCTTTGGTTTTCCTTTTTTTTGTTTTGTTTTTGCTTAGCCGATGGGATGGAGTAACAAAACCTTAAACTCCATTTTCCTCTACAACGTCACAATTTTTTTACAGTGGTTTGAAATTTGATATTTTTGATCAAAGTCGAATCAAAGAATATGAAAAATTATGTGTAAACATACATTTGTGATAGTTCATGTCTCCGAGACCTATATTAAAATTTTCCGGGGAAGATTTCCTAGGAACATTTTAACCCTCCAGCTTACACCCTAAACCAGCTCAATAGCTAACTTAAGACTAACTACATACTTTGTGCACATAAATTAAACTTAATCTATGAAACCAAAATGCCAGCCAGAAAGGAGTTGACGAAGAAAGAAAACGCTATGTATAGACCTCTAAACATCTTTACTGATAGGTCCAAACTAGATAATAGGGTCGGCTACGGTATTTACCCCATGGATCTAAGCCTGAGCAAATGATTTAAGATTCTAGATTTCTGCAGAGTTTTCCAAGCGTAAAAAGGGAATCGTGGGGAAAGATTTTCCTCCATTTTCTCATGTTTGAATATTAACGGTCAAATTCAAAACTATAATTGGTGCTGGACATTTTCGGCTGATATCTGCTTCGCATGTACATGTTTGATATAATTGTACATATATATACAGATGATGATGTACTATTGTGCATCAGTTCGTCACAAAGGGGTCTGTAGGGGTCTGAACTCGTCATGGAGTTCGAAACGGGTCATCCTAGTGCGTGACACACTGAATTTGACCAAAAATATCAAACAATAAAAAAAAACACTTTTCTGATCGTATCATTTGATACACTTAACGTAAATTGAAAATACTTGAAATTAAAAGAGCCCCCGACAAGTTTAACGTCTAGCGGCCCTTAAATTAATGAAGTCCTGGTCAGCTCCTGCCTGACATCTCTTAACGAGATATCCAAGAATAACAGAGTTATGATCACATGGAAACATAGACACAGCGGATTTGAGGGCAACTGCAGGGCGATGTAAGAGGCCTCACAGGACTCAGCCCTGCAGGAAAGCAACATGGAACACAAAGTGAAAGTATAACGGGAGTTTTAACTCAGGCTGAGGTAGCTCAGCCGCCTCCAGGGTCTTCGCAAGGATCCTCAAAACCTTACGAAATGAAAGAGTGAATTTTCCCTGATTAGGGCAATATATTATATATTTATTTCCTTATTTTATAATCCACAAAATTTAAATAGAGCAAAAAGACTCCAGATCCTTAAGCTAAGTGCAATCACTGGTCTGATATCATTAAGATGTTTGATAGCGGGTAATGATGTCTGGAGATTATGCTTGGTCGGTGACCTCGTATCGTTGATGGTGTAATGTGTTGCGGTGCCTGTGGTTGTTGTCCTTTGTACGGAGAAGCGGTCGTTAGACGAGCGGCGGTAATTCGGGGACGGGAAACAGGACGGGTTTGACGCGCGGTAATAATTCGATGATTGGAAACAGGACGGGTTGCGGTAATTCGTCGGAAGTCTAGGACTCACAGGTAAACTAAGTAGGACCTTCTGGTGAGATTTGTAAGGGTCCTGGAACAGAAGAAATAAAAACAACTATTTATAGGCCCTGGCCTTACAACTACGAGGAAACGTTGTACAGATTAAGTGTCCGTTGTACAGACTAAGTGTCCGTTGTACAGACTCGTAGGGCCGATTGTACAGGCTTATAGCCCGATTTTACAGACTCGTAGGTCCGATTGTACAGACTCAAGGTCCAATTGTACAGGCCTATTGTCCGATTGTACAGACTTGTAGATTCGATTGTATAGACTCAAGGTCCGATTGTACAGGCCTATTGCCGGATTGTACAGACTTATTGTCCGATTGTACAGACTCAAAATATGTTTGTACAGACCTATTGCCGGATTGTACAGACTTATTTTCCGACTGTACAGACTTATTGTCCGATTGTACAGGCCTATTGCCCGATTGTACAGACTTATTGTCTGATTGTACAGACTCAAGGTCAGACATATGGTCCGTTTAACAAAGATACTTGTCTTCGTACAATCCCAATGGATCAAGGAGATGAGATAACATTCTTTGACTTGGAGGAGTCACCGACGATCGCTGTGAAAAAAAGTCGTCTCCTTATATTATGGATGGCATGAACTAAATGTGAATTATGAAGTAGGAGTTTGCCCTGAACGCCGCAATTTAAAAGACTCTTTGTGCTGCTGACCGATGATGCTGTTGTGTGGTGGTGTTGTTTGTGTCGCTACAGCCTTTGCGTTGCTGACCAATGATGCTGTGTGTGTTGTGTGGTGGTATGCTATGTCATATTTTAGCGCTCGCGTCACATCTGGCTGGCGATCATAAGGTTGCGGGTTCAAATCCCACCTGAGATAAATTAAGAACCCATTGAGCGTTTGTGGAATCTCTTCAACCGATGCTGTCCGAGTATGTGATGCCTGATTGCGTAACTAGTTCCTTTACGGTGTGTGGTGGATTCCGTCTATAGTTGGTTCGCGATTATAAAGCTTTGATCTAGTCCGTCCTGTTGATGGTACTACACAAGTTGTCGACTCAGCCGATCTAAAAAGATGCTAGTTCTTCTATGCTATTAAAGACAGGATTTCCCATGTTTTCCAGCCACTTTCTGCTTGAGGCTGGGCAGTCACATATAATATGGTCGGTTGATGGTTCATTGCTGCTATTCCCGCAGTAGATACACTCGGTTTTAGTGGCAAATCCCATTCTGTTTGCATGTCTACCTATGCGTCCATGTCTCGTTAGAAAGTAAATAATTTTCCTAATCTGGTCCCTTTCGAAAGTTACGAGGTTCGCTGTGCTTTTCGGGTATTCAGGACATGTCTTCCTGGCTCCCCTACTTACTTACTTACTGGATTTGGTAAATATGACTGTTGCAGACTGAATGGGTATCCGTTAGGATTTCCAAGGTTGCCTTTATTCTTGTATTGCGAATCCTCAGGCGCCGCTTGTTGAGGATAATACTTTTCAAAGTCTACTTACCTTATTTTATTGATGAATTTCCTTCACAAAGATTTTTGGCTTCCTTATCTGTTTTTAAAGAGTCTTAAAATATCCTTGTACTCCTCCTACTGGCCCGTTCTTAGGGCCTTGGTGAAGGATAATGCTTCGCGAAATATTAGGACACCATGAGCTTTATAACAACATCAACGTAATCTAGTACGCCAAATTGACAGAACGGAAGCCATTCACTATAACTGCATTCACTTAGTTTAACTTTTAATTTTAAATAATAAAAAAAAAGTGCAAACAAAAATATGTAGACCGATTTCAAGATATCGTAAGAAATTTATAGAGCTTTGAAAAAAAATGAATTTAAAATGTATATTTTTACTAATACCGCATCAAGCGTTTATGTATGTTTTCTAGTCATCTATTTAGAAGTAATTACCAGCCCACCCTCTTTACAAAGTAAGTGTGGGAGAGTTTAAATGTTAATGATGTTTTATTGCCAAACCCATGTGGGTTGATAAAATAGAAAAAAAATTAAATAAAACATTGTGTTAAACAAAACAAATGTAGTTCAACAAAATATTTTACACATATTCAGCATTCTTCGCGCGGAAGACAGCATTTTGCAACATCATAGGTTCTAAATACTTTAGTTTCTTGAAAAGGAAATCGTGCTCTATACCCGATTTAGTCAATCAGACTATTATACTTATAAGTAAAATGTAATAATATGGGCTATGATGCAATTGAAGATAATAAACTACTGGGAGGGGGTTGGGTTAACGTAATTCAACATTACTATTTTCCTCAAATGAGCCGAGTTATCACAAAAATGTTGATTATTATCACACACACTTTAATTAAGAAATAGTTTACGGTCCTTATTACACATGTGTAATATGTATGTGTAATACAAATTCATTTATTTAATAATATTAAATATATTTTTTGCAGTTTGTTATGATGTTTTGCTTCTCTTCATATTATTCATTCTGTGGTTTGATTTTGGTGTTGTTACTAATGGCCGCCTGCCCAGTGCCCCCAAGCGTAACCTCATAAACTTGTTTCCCAGAATAACTGAAGCAACAACAGCAACAACAACGAAATGGGCACCATCCTCATCATCGGTCACATACCACTAAAAACAAAACAAAATCACACCCCAAATCCAAGCACCCACCCACTTATGACATTATTTCATTTATAACATTCACTAAATTGAGACACTTGCAGTGGCAATTAATTTTCAAAATTATTTCAAGATGAGCGAACGCAACAACAACCCAAAACACAAACACTACCATCACCACTACCAGCAAAACTAGCATGTACCACAAACATTACAACTAAACCGCCAACAAATGAGAATGTGCCAAAATTTTTAGTTTTTTTTTGTTTTTATTTCATATTCGTTTAATTTTATTTATTCCAAATTGTTTGGTTGCTATTAAATTTTCAGTTTATTATCATGACAGTATACACGATATCGTTAGAAATATGGCTCGATTTCAGCAATTTTCAGGAACTTTTTGCAATTTTTATTGAAAACATTAAAAAAATCGAAAGTTTCGCAGTTGATTTCTGTAAAACGAGTTGAACAATAGCAAACAGAAAAAGTTTACAAAAATCATAGAAAGAAAATTAGTGTCATACAATAGATTTATAGCAATGCGATCTTGAATTAAGCAAACGCCAAAAAAAAACTCTAAATAAAAGTATAATTAAATGTTATTATAATTACAGTCTGCCATAGAGAAACCATTAGAGAGAAAAGGAGTTTCTCTAGTATCCTTATACAATACCCCCTACACAGCTCAACAGTCTACATAACATTTTACATATTAGCAAACTGTTTCGCAACATTCCACTGGAGCGAACTATTACCTCCAAGCTGGAAAATCACACCCTCACTAGGAACACTCCAAAAAATCACTTTGGATTTACAACGTTATTGTGAAGCCATTACTACAATATGGCACCATAGTCTGGTGGCGCTCAGAAAAACGACAAATGGATCGTGTTCTACGTTTCTTCTGTCTCCTGATTACCAGATGCTTGAGATCAACCCACCTGTACGACACTCTACACAATACTTAATCTACTACCACCTGATTTAAGCTGCTGATGCTTTGCTCTCAAATCCGCCATATGACTAAATGAGATAGAAAACTGGGATCTCTCTATGGGACACTCAAAGATCCAAAATCAACTCAATATCTCATTTGAAACTGACTACATGCTTAGTGAATGGATATCAAACATCTTCTATGAAAAGAGTGGACAGAGAACAATACCGCTTTGTATGGACCACTAAATATCTTTACTGATGGGTCCCAAGTGGATGATAGTGTTGGCTACGGCATCTACTCCGTGCAACTAAGCCTGAAAGGCTTTTCATAGCCTCGCATGGCCAGCATATTTGTCACACAGACACGGTCAGCAATTCACACTTAGTTGAAAGTTTTGATTATTTCAAAACAGTGTGCCTATGCTTAAGTGTTATAAAAGGTATAAAAGGAACGGGAGAACGAGGATATAGAGCGATATAGGGTTAAGGTGAAGCCCGAAAATTTTACCAGAAAGTAAAAGCAAAAGGCTATGGTAATGGACTCCCCTCCTGTAAGGACAAGGTTGGAATTCTAGTTACAGATACGCAGAATGTGCTGAATATATGGAGAGAACACTTCCAGCAACTGCTGGTTCCAGAAGGCAGCGCACGTGAAGTTATCACGCCAATTTTCGACGATGGCTTAGATTGTCCACCACCAAGTCAAGCCGAGGTAAGAAGAGCAATATCGCGGCTGAGCAACAATAAAGCAGCCGGTGCAGACGGTCTTCCGGCAGAGCTCTTCAAGTCCGGTGGCGAGGAGCTGATAACAAGCATGCACCAGCTCTTGCGCACAGTCTGGCTTAAAAAGTGCATGCCCGACGATTGGAATTTAAGCGTATTATGTCCGGCCGTGGCATAGTGGTTAGAACACGCGACTACCATGCGGGAGATCGCAGGTTTAAACCTGGCTCCAGTCATCTTAAAAAAAAAAAAAAATGTTCTTTCATTGTCGGCTCCCCTCGAATGTTGTTGACAGCAACTTCGCAGTATTAAGCGTCGATTCAATCGGCGTGTCTAGTAAGAGCTTCTCAAACAGTGACGTTCGCATTAGTCGATAAACAAGTAGGTGCCGTTAGTTGTGAATCTAAAAATAGTAAGCGTGTTAATTCACAACAACGCGAGTAGCTATCCCATACCTCATTCATGGGGTGCAAAGGGAAATTCAGTTTAAGTTTATGTCCTATGCTGAAAAAAGTTGATCCATGTGTGCTTCAACTACCGCGTGATCAGCCTTTTACCCATCGCATATAAGTTCCTGTCGAGTGTGCTATGTGAAAGACTAAAGCAAGTGATATCCAACACGATCGCGCCTTATCAGTGTGGCTTTAGACCTGGTAAATCAACAACAGACCAGATATTCACACTTCGGCAAATCCTGAAAAGAAACAAGAGAAACAGATTGACTCGTAGCATCTTTTCGTCGACTATAAAGCTGTCTTCGATAGTCCGATACGGCAGAAACTCGAAGCCATGGCTGAGTTTGGTATTCCAACGAAGCTTACACGCCTTTGCGGAATGACGCTGACTGACACGAAGTCTTCGGTGAAGATTGGCAAAGACCTCTTCCACAGAGTGATGGAGATGATAATGAGGAAAGCTGCAGTAAACACGAGTGGCACGATATTCAACAAAATCCACATGCTACTCGCGTACACTGATGACGTAGACATCATCGGTCGAAAACTGCGGGATGTGACTGCAGCCTTCTCAGGAATACAGAAGGAATCAGCGAAATGGGTCTAACGGTGAACGAGGACAAAACGAAGTTATTAGTCTTAACGAACAAAGAATCTACTCGTTTGGGAAACTGCGTCAACGTTGGGCTATAATTTCGAGGTGGTAGACAATATTATCTACCTAGGCTCCGCCATCAACAAAACAAATAATGTCAGCCTCGAAATCCGGAGAAGAATCTTGTTTGCTAATAAATGGTACTACGGACTAAGCAAGCGATGCAATGACAGAGCCCTATCTCGACGAACAAAAATCCAGCTATACCAGATACTGGTTCTACCTGTCTTAATGTATGGTTCAGAATCCTGGGTTATGACACAAGAGGATGAATCGGTTCTGGCAGTATCGAGAGAAAAATAGTCCGTAAAATATATGGGCCCATCATCATTAACGGACAGTATCGCCGTCGTATGAATCATGAGCTGTACACTAACATTGACGTGGTCAGACGCATTAAGGTGCAGCGGTTGCGTTGGCTAAGTCATGTTGTACGCATGGAAGAAAATGCTCCAGCTCGAAAATTCTGCGACAATGAACTTGATGGACGGCGCAGAAAAGGGCGACCGATACTCCGTTGGAAAGACCAGGTTACTGAGAACTTAACAGAACTTGGTGACACATATCGTGGCGGTATATAATCTAATGCGACTGCAAAGAAGTGCTAGCTAAGTAAGTAAGTAAGTAAGTAAGGATATGTATGCGCCTTGTTTCGACCTGAAATCAAATGACGGTACAGCAAAATAAATACTATTTACGGCGGTCGTGAGGTGCACGTTTTGATGTCCTCAAATTTTCTTAGGACAAACAACAAAACTGGGAGGTGAACACATTAACTTTTTTCCCCCCATATCGAGTGACTGTAGAAATTTTAAAAAATCGCAGACATGAGCCGAGTTTGCTGAATTTCAAATATAATCAAAAATTCTCAATCGATTTTCTTAGGATAGGAAACATTTTCTTTGTAACAAACTCAAATCTGACTTTACGAACAAAATGCTAAACTAAATAGTTTTTGTTGCCAGGCGATTACTTTGTGTATAAAATAGTTAACATGATATTAAACTGCTTTGCCTTCATCCATATATTTGTATGTATGTAGGCATATTAGACCTACTCAACAAATAAAGTATCTTCGGTCTACTCCCTAAAATATACCTTGGCTTGTTTTATGATGAACCCCTAAAAATTTCGTGTCTAGGATTAAGACCCAGTGAGCTGGACCGTTTTTAAAAATGGTATTTTTTGAGTTTGACAAAATGAGTCGCTCTAATGCATATACATATGAATAATACTAACCCTTTGCTATTATATATTTTCTTAATTTAACATCTGGCAACATTTCGTAATAGATTCTTTTGTACATTTTAACTCTTTTGTTTATTTTGCCATTGTATACATACAAATTTCTAATGCTCGGAAACAATTTAAATTTCAAATTCACCCGGCGTCGGCACAAGAAATGACATCTCAAACATAATGTAAGGTGTGAGCAAAATAATGCAAAAAAAAAACACTATTTTGAATTTGATAAACATTCAAAATATTTCTAGTGAATAATATGGCAAATAAAAATTGTTTAAACAAAAAATGTATTAACAACAAAATGTCTACAATGTTTATACGACAGTTCTTCAATATGATTGGATTTGTGTTCATCTGTCACTCTGAGAATGTTGTGTTCCGATATGTTTTTCAAAATCAAACTTGTTAAATTAAAATAAAAATCTGCTATATTTTCATTTATGAGAGAATGTGTGCGTGTGTGTGTGTGTGTGAATGATCGGTCATGTCTGGGATGTCGCAATAAGCCCCTGTGTGCAACAACAAAACAATAAATAAATATTGCATATATTAAGGCGGTATTAAGTGTTTGGCTGAAGGCCACACTAGTGCTATTATGAATTAGACTATAAAAATTTAGACTGTTTTTGAGTGTGAAAATATATATTTAGTAACGGAGACACATGAGTAGGTGGTATTCGAATTCTACAGTGGAAACTTGAATACATACTCAATAAAAAAATGTGACAATTTGTAATCTACGTATTTTCTTTCAATGTTTTCGCAGGTCAACTATAATTTTAAAAATTTTACAACATTTATTCTTGGGTTATATTAAAATTTTGTTAATAATCCCTTCTTTAACAATTTGTTAGTTTTTCTAAATTTTTTTTTCACTCTACTTAAGGTGATTGATTCTTTTATAAATAACACAACAATGTTAATTAATTAAAACGATTTTCCTACAAAAAACGACAAGTATATTATCTGCATAGAATCAACTAAAATTTATTATGTTAATTTATAAATATTTATTGGATTTAAATATTGTATTTTACGTCTTTGTTAGATACTTTGTAAATATCTGAGACTGTTTCATCGATTATAGAAGAAAATCGCAGACTAAACAAAACCAGGCAACGAGAAAAACTAAAATATGTAAATACAAAAAAAATATCATACAAATCAAACGATAATGTTTTTCTTAATCGCCCCCCCGCGTGTATCGATACCCTACAAAAGTTATTATCATATCACACCTTATGTACAGTCAAAGTCAAATGAAAATGGACATTTTCGGCGTCAAAATGCAACGAGCAGTGTCTTTCGGTTTTTTTTTTTAATAAAAGTAATAGTCAATAAAGAAAACATCGGAATAAATAAACAAAAAAAAATTTAAGCTTTGAATGTTAACGGTCATATTTAAAAATGAATTGGTGCTTGGACGTTTTCGGCTGATATCTACTTCGCATGTTCATGTTCGACACACATGGTAGATATGTAACACATACAGCTTTTGATGATGAACTCGTGACGGAATTCCAAAGGCGTCATCCTTGTCTGTGACTGAATTGACGGTAAAACTCAAACAATAAAGACATTCTGAACTCGATAGACAATTTTTGTGTATTGTTTCAATGCACCAAAAAAAACTTTTTATTTAAAAAATAAAAAAAGTTTTAGAAAAAAAAATTAATTATGGAAAAAAAAAATATTTTTAAAAAAAAAAATATTTTTAGAAAAAGAAAATAAATTTTTTAAAAAATTATTTTCGTTTTACATACTTCAGCATAACTCAAGAACCATTTGTTCGACTGTACCAGTAAACGTACAAAAAATCTTTAAATTTAATTATATCAAAGTCTGTCTAATATTATTTTTTACCATGATCAATAATTTCGGAGTTTTATTTTTCGAAGAAATCGTACTGAAAATTATGTTTTTATGAAAAAATTTCCACATTTATATTTAAAGAATTCATAAAAATTTGCTGGCAACAAAAAACATTTTGGTCATGAAATCACATTTGTTATGAATAAAATGAAACTAAGAAAATCGGTAGAGAAATATCGAAATAAATATAGCCTCTATGAAAAATGCCCCAAATGCAAAATGCCCCAAAAAAAAAACGAAAAATTACCCAAAAAAATTTCCATACAAAATTGGGGAATTTTTCATATGAAAAATCCCCCATAAATTTTGGGGAACTTTTCATTTTTTTTATGTAAAATTTCGTTTTTTAATTTGGGTAATTTTTCATATGCAAAATGACCCAAATTTGCAGGTATGAAAAATACCCCAATTTTTTTCCATATAATAAAAAATAAAAAAAGGATAGTGCAGATGATAAAGAAATGGGGGGGGGGGCGGACGCCCCCCCATCACTTATTTTTAGACTTATGAAATATGACAGAGAGATAGTTACGATACTGACTTTGACGTATGCGGTGGGGGACGTGTCCCCCACCGCATTCGTCTTTTAATAATGCTAAAGAGAAAGTATAGAAACTGATAACGACGTATGCGGCGGGGGGCGTGCCCCCCACCGCATTCGTCTTTTAATAATTCTAAAAGAAAGTATAGAAACTGATAACGTCTTTTAATAATGCTAAAGAGAGAATATAGAAACTGATAACGACGTATGCGGCGGGGGGCGTGCCCCCCAAATTTGTCTTGTTTGCATAAGTATCCGTTCGTTTTCGTCAGTCAACAGTCAAATATAAAAAAAATTGTGGTTGAGATACAGTCATCGGTCATCTTTGGTTTTTGTTCGTCAGTTTTTCTCAAATTTGTCTTGTTTGCATGTGTAACGATTTGCTTTCATCAGTCAACAGTCAGCTACAAAAAATCTTGTGGTTGAGTGACAGTCTGCGGTCATCTTTGGTTTTGACTGATAGTGTGTGTCAAAAAGTGCAAATCTAGCGATGTTTTTGAAGGGTCACTGCTCAATAGCTCTACGTATGAAGAGTGGAAGAAGTGTTATTGTCGATGAAAAAAAAGAAAATAAAAACAATTCAGTCGCCCTACAACAAATAAGAAAAATCTGATATGAGGGGAGTAACGAGTTTAACCAAATAATTAAAACTTTCACTGGATGTTCTTAATTAGTTTTTGAAGTCCAAAGGTGGAGAGTCACTAATTAATTTTAAAATAGTTTTTCTAGAGGCAACTCATCGCTTTACCCATTTGCTCTATTTTATACACCTATTCTCTTTTTCTGCTGCGGCAATGATTAACCCATTAAAGCCTGCACTACCAATTAAAACAGTACGATTTTGATGAAATTTTTATACATTTACCATAGAAGTTAAAAGGATTTTTTTTTATATCTGTAAACGTAAGCGAGATATTACGTGGGCATTTTAATACCTGACAGGTACTATAAACACCCATATTTTTTACTCCCCCTTATTACGTATGTCGTAGTCGACTTTCGACAACATTCGACTGATTTTTGTTTTTTGAATAAATTTAGTATTAATTGACAGAAATGTTTATTGTTTAGAATTTTTCATCATCTGATAAAGAAGAACATGATAGAAACAAGAACTAGTCATACTGCAGTCTCACAAACGACATCAGCGATGCCATATGTAAAATACGACAAAGATTCGACGTGACTACGACATACATAATAAGGGGGATTATATGGTGATGCAGATATGCGAGAGGAACTATCGCTATTTTTTGTCTCCATTGCAGTCTTGCGTGGAAGTTATGAGATAAATAGTTAGTTTCCACAAATATGTCATTTTGTATGGGAGGTTTTAAAAGGATTTGACCGACATGTGTCTACCTGGCGCAAAATTTGACTGAATTCGGTGAAATTACAAAATAAGATTTGTATGAAAATGAGTGATTTCGGTCATTTGTATGGGACGAAACCGAAAGAGTGTGGCAATGTTTTGATTTTCAGAGATTCTGCCTACTTAAACTTAATTTCCCTTTACACCCCATGAATGAGGTATGGGATAGCTTATCGCGTTGCTTCCTACTGCAGAATAACTATAGTTACCGAATTCAAATTTATGGAAGAAGTAATATTTTCCCAAATATAGTTAATTTTTTACGTGTGGTACCTGAAGGGTTGGGGCTATTATGACTTTTTCCAATCCCATGCCCAAATGTCCAAAAACAGCTTTTTCCCCACTTAGGGATGTCAGTATTTATCATTTGATACGAGAAAAAGTGTAACGTATTAAAGAAGACGTGTTACTCCCCAATTATCTTAAGACCAAATTTGTTGCAAAACTTTTTTAAGACGAATGAACCATGTCCGTCTGTCTATCTGGCTGGCTGGTTGGTGGGCAGAATAGCTCGAGTAAATCTTAAGAGATCTGAATGAAAATTTAAGTGGGATACACTCGAGCGATAATGTTTGACAGTCAAAAGTTTATCAGTTTTGAATGGTATTATTATTAGCCCATTGAAGCCTAATAGGTTTTAAAATGCCTAAATAAGTAGTGACACTCAAAAAAATCTAGCGCGAGCCTGGTGCGAGATACCGCGGAAACTTTTGTTATGTATTACAAGGGACAGATTAGCTTGTAAGAAAAAATTGAAACGCAATTTTTTTCACGTTTTAACTTTAGTAATTTACAGTTTGAAATTGTGTTTTTTTCGTTTTTTGTAATGATCCTGAAAGGTGCTGTCAAATATTGAAAAAGTCGCAAGACTGCAGGGAATTTAAATTTGTCTAGTTTAGTTATCAAAATCGTAATCTACGATGATTTCTATGTACATTTGGATAAATGACTGGGGGTCGGTTTTACATTTGATTCCGGGGCAGTTGCGGCGCTGGTTGTTGATTTTTTCCCCAATACTAGAAGTTTTTCGTTAAAAACTGGGGGCTCGATTTTGATTTTAGACCCATGGTTTCTACCCACTAGGGGCGATTCCAGGACAGTTGCGGGGCTTGTTGTGGATTTTTTTTCCACAATACGAAATGTTTTTACCCACTAAGGGCGATTCAGGGGCAGTTGCAGGGCTTGTTGTGGATTTTTTTTTCCAATACGAAAAGTTTCTCGTTAAAAACCGGGGACCCAATTTGATTTTAGACCCATGGTTTCTACCCACTAAGGGCGATTCCGGGGCAGTTGCGGGACTTGTTGTGGATTTGTTCCCCAATACAAAAAGTTTCTACCCACTAGGGGGATTCCGAGGCAGTTGCGGGGCTTGTTGTGGTTTTTTTCCCCAATACGAAAAGTTTCTCGTTAAAAACCGGGGGCTCGATAGTGATTTTAGACCCATGCTCCCTTAGGCATATTTTCTTAAAATTCATCGTAGATTACGATTTTGAAAACCACTTTGTCAAGAAAAAAAAATTGGCCCACTCTTATGTACATACTGATCTTTGGTACAAATTCACCGAATTCAATCTATTGTTGTGCAAAGTAAACGGTTGTTAAAATCTAACTCAGAAATGAATTTGGTCTATATATACCGACCCCCTTTGATACCTCCCATAGAAAATTACCTAATTTTAGAAAAATAATGTTTCTCCTTTAACATCCAAGCTTCCAAGATACTTGAATTTGGTTATTTTAGTAACAGTAGGTAGTATCTCAGTTATCCGAAACATTTGCCACACCCCTTCGGGTAGCTCCCATACTAATGATGGAATTCATTCATATAAATTAAAAGACCCTTTCGGTACCCCCATACAAAATTATTATAAGACCGGATATATTATTTATTTATTCCTGTAAAGCGGACTTGAAATTGGAAACAAGACTAAACTTCAGGTTTCTTAGGAATAATGACTTTTTATTTTAACATAATATTTATGATATTATTGACTTTGTCATATTAATATCTTTAAATTTTCGCAAAATGTACAATCGCAATCTTGCCATGTGTACATTTATTTTTTCCTCTGATAGTGGAATTTTGCCTGCTGCACACACTCACACACCTGCCTATAGTCTTATTGATATAAAAATTTTGTACATCACATTTCTTTTTGTTATTGCTCTATTTTATTGTTTATTCCTAATGGTGTTGCTTTTGCAATGACCATCACCTCACAACCATTTTGTAGTGCGAATAACATCGCGGTATAAATGACTGGGACCGCAAAACCTCCACACACAGACACCCAAGCGGGCAAAATAAATGGTCAGAACACAAAGAAAAGGGAAAGAGAAAACCGCACGATTTGTGCCAAAAACACAAAAACAAATGGACGCCCCTATAGTAGGGAAGAAACTACAAAATCTATTGTGTCTAATCCTCTTTCTCCTTATTCTCCTACTAATCACTACGTCCCCCTCCCCAATAGAGGTTAAAGACGACACATAGAGCGCACCGGCTCAACACGGCACACTGCCACAAATCATACACCCACGCACGCTTACCAAATATACAGACGACGACAACAGACAGTGTATGGGATTATGTGGCCGGGTATATTTCGTCTATTTGCCGGGAATGCTATGAATTAGCTTGGACTAGTATATTATTAAATGTACTCATCTCATGCCCCTTTAATACGCTAGAGATTCAAGAAATATTTTTGCATTATACGATGAGTTATATTTCAAAATTCCGTTAAGTGCTAAGAATCATTTTATGTTGTAGGTGACCCCCTCGTCGCAATTGTATACAAACAAAGAGATGAGAAAAGATATTGGTCAAATTTATAGATGTTAAACTTTGTGTTTAGAAATATTGGTTTGGTTTGGGTTTTTTAAAATACTTTCTTAAAGGAAAATAATATCTGGCAAAGACATACGTCTAATTTTTATAATTTTATAAAAAGCCGACACAAAACATATTTCGTAAAGGGGAAAAAAACCAGGGACATAATTCACGTTGCAAAAAAAAAACTTTATTTCTCTTTACACTCCATGGTGAATGAGGTATAGGATGTTTTCTCTTTCTATTTTAGATTTACAACAAACGGCACCTACTTGTTAATCGACGAAAGGGAACGTCACTGTTTGAGAAGCTTTTTACTAGACATGCCGATTATCTCGACACGTATACTGCGAAGTTGCTGTCGAGAGGGGGCCGGCAATGAAAGCAAAATGTAGATGGCTGGAGCCGGGAATCGAACCACGGATCTCCCGCATGGTAGTCGTGTGTTCTTACCACTATGCTACGGCCGGTCCCATTGCAACTGTGTAACAAATCTATCTCACTCGTTGTAGAGCACAAAATCTGCAACTTTAACATATTACTAAATTTTCAATTTAATTAACAGTAAAAATTTTAACAATCACTGTTGGCAATGCAGATTTCCTCTAATTGCATCTCGATGTTTTATTCAGTGTAACTTTACCGTTATGTTGAAATATGTGTTTATTCTAATTTGGTTCTTAAATCGAATAGATTTCACAAAGGAAGACGACAATGTATAAGCAAATGTCTGTGACACCTTAGAATAGACACGTCGACACAGTGTCGTACGAAGTCTTTTATGTTCCCAAATGTTGACCCACTTTAATGACCAACAACTGGCAGATATTGACGTTTAATTGTCGTAGTAAACAACTGAAAAGCTTGGCAGCCCCCCATTAGGAGCAGAGGAATCTGGCGTGCGGTCGCTACTTTTATCTTGTGAATCAGTAAGATGTGTGATGGGAACAGCAGCAGTGACAATTTGTCTTCGCTGTGCTGGTCAAATATAGAATATTTCATTGTTTGTTTGTTTGTTTTGATTTCAAGGGGTTAGATGGTGCCACCAGAGCTACACTGAAAAAAAACCAACAAACAACTGATTTAATTTTGGGTTCGAAAATTTGTTAACACAAAAATTTTTTATTGCATTTCAGTTTTGTTTTGAGTTCATGTCCTGTCCTTGGAGAGGGTAATAGGTAACTACCACAATCATTTTTCGATTTAATACAGGTCGCCTATAACACTATACAACAAAATAATAAAAAATTTCGAAATCAGTGTTCCCACTACACCTTCACCCATGGAGTTATGATACAAGAAAAATAATAATGATTTAAAGGAGACTAGCTGAAGATCCCTGGTATCTTAAGATCAAATTTGTTTAAGTACTTTTGGAAGGGATTGAACCATATCCGTCTGTCTGGCTAGATGCATGGCTGCTGGAGAGGACAAACCGAGTAAAACGTCACAATTCCTAATGAAAATTAAACAGTATTAATATTTTCCAAATATGTAGTGATCCGATTGTAAATAGGCATAATAGATACATACATTAGAGTGAGTCAATTTGTATGGAGTATAAAAAAAGCATCATGCGGTTATCAAAATCGTAATCTACGATTAATTCTAAGAAAATTTGCACAAGAAACCATAAGTCTAAAATTAAAATCGAGAAACTAGAAACTTTTCGTATTGGGGAAAAAATCCAAAACAAGCCCCGCAACTGTCCCGGAAAGGCCCGTAGAGGGTTAAAATGTATAAACGACCTTCAGTAATTTTGCCCTCCTAACATTTTCCCCAAACATACCTAACCATACAGAAATATTTTTTTTTTATAAAATTTCCTTCCCCCGCTCTATCTGTCCCGGAGTTGGACCTATGACCCCAATATTTTTGCAACCCCAACATTTTCTCATACATTTTTTTTTATTTTTATAATTTTTTTTATGAAATCAGCTCCTGCTGCTTTCTTGGTGCCTCCTAGAGGGGTAAAATGTATGATCGACCCCCCACTAGCATTTCACACCTAACATTTTTCCCGAGTGCCTGCGTGTCGGTTACAAATTCGAACCCTTTAGGGACTATTCTGCGGCAGTTGCGGGGCTTGTGGAGTTTTCCCCATTACGAAGAGTTTCTCGTTAAAAACCGGGGACTGGATTTTGATTTTGGGCCTATGATTTCTTAGGCAAATTTTCTTAGAATTCATCGTATATTATGACATTGATAACTGCTTGGTCGAGAAAAAAAATTGACACACTCTAATATATAGGTTTTTCCAATAAGAGGTATTATTTTGGTATTCAAAGAAAAATGTAATTTTTTAAGATAAATGTTCGGATGTTTATTTTATAATAAAGAGGAAGGTATGCAGTTAATAATGGAAAAGTTCTTTTGCAGCCAAATGGCCACCATGAGCACGCTTACAGGACCATATACTTTTCATGAAATTCTCCATTACAAAACGCAAAGTGACTGTCCTATGTCCTCGATGGCCTTACGAATTTTATCTTTGAGTTCTTAAATCAACGCTGGGCTATTGGCTTATACCTTATCATTCACGTGGCCCCAAAGGAAGAAGTCGCAATTTGTTAAATCACAAGATCTCGGAGGCCAATTGTGATCACCTCTTCGAGAGATAACACGGTCCGGAAATTTTTCCCGTAAAATATCAAGGGTTTCGTTGCTCGTGTGGCACGTAGCGCCGTCTTGTTGAAAGTAAACGTTATCCAGATCAAAACCATGCAATTCCGACCATAAAAAGTCATTAATCATCTCTCCATAGCACAATTCATTCACAGTAACTGTTGATCCAAACTCATTTTCGAAAAAGTAAGGTCCAATGACCCCGTCATATTAAAACCGCACCAAACAGTCACACGTTGAGGATGGAGAGGCTTCTCAACAATAACTCGAGCCCCAGATGCAACAATTTTGCTTGTTGACGAGGCCACCGAGGTAGAAATGGGCTTCATCAATCAAGATGATTTTTCGATGGAATTCCGGATCATTTGTGTTTTTGTGTTAACTGAACTTTATAAGCCTTAAGACCTAATTCTTTATGTGTAATGACCGGCCGTGGCATAGTGGTTAGAACACGCGACTACCATGCGGGAGATCGCAGGTTCAAACCTGGCTCCAGTCATCTTAAAAAAGAAAAAATAAATAAAATTTTCTTTCATTGTCGGCTCCCCTCGAATGTTGTTTGACAGCAACTTCGCAGTATTAAGCGTCGATTCAATCGTCGTGTCTAGTAAGAGCTTCTCAAAACAGTGACGTTCGCATTCGTCGATAAATAAGTAGGTGCCGTTAGTTGTGAATCTAAAAATAGAAAGCGTGTTAATTCACAACAACGCGAGAAGCTATCCCATACCTCATTCATGGGGTGCAAAGGGAAATTAAGTAAGTAAGTAAGTAATGACGTTTGTGGAATGCCCAATTCCAAAGAACGACGAGGCGTGGACAAACCTTTGTTTTCTTCAACACTTTGGGCTACAGCAGCAACACTCTCAGTTGTTCTTGAGCGACGTGCACGGGTTTTATTCTTCACATCAATAACTTGTCCCAACTGCTTGAATTTTTTCACCACTTTCTGTATTGGGGTCCAACAAGGTGCTTCACGACGACCAAAAAATTAAGTTTAGCAAACTGTGACTGCAAGATTTTCACTATTTTTGTAGTGAATTTAAATAATTTAAATGCTTTGCTGAAGCGTGTATCGTTCTATTTTTAGTAATGGCGTAGTTTCTACTTGTCAAATGTCAAAGAATAAAAGCTTCAAAAGTAACAGCTACCGAAATAGCGGGACATTCACAATAACACCTCTCATTGGAAAACCCTTTACAGTTAATACTTAAAAACTTATTTTCCCTTTACACCCATGTATGAGGTATGGAATGATTCTCGCGTTGTTGTGAATTAACACGCTTTCTATTCTAGATTCACCACAAACGGCACCTACTTGTTCAATGACGAATGAGAACGTCACACTTTTTGAGAAGCTTTTACTAGACGCTGATACTGCGAAGTTGCTGTCGACAACAACTGAGTCCTTCATTACAAAATGTCGTTGTACGTCAGCGACATCTATATGATAAATGTAGTACTCGTCGAAGTATTCTTTCTGGCTGACTCATCCGCTAAGAAATTCTCAGAATGTCCAGTTGAGCCTGATGTTAATATACACAGTCATCAACGTAAGTGAAGATTGGCATTCCTTCACTGTTAGAGATGTCGCAAACATGGCTTCCAGGAATTTAGTAGCAGCCTGGCGCTCTGTGTAGATGCAGATTTTTCAGAGGGTGGCGACACTATTTTCCAGTACTTCAGCAACCTCAAGTGTAGCAGTGATTTTGCCTGGAACACGCTGTAATGGTTTGGCAGGTTGTAGGAAATATTTATATTAATGTCCGGTGAATGGATGTCATAGCCTACTTTCTCTTTTAACTTTTATCCACACGTGATACTAATAGTATCCCTTTCCAGTGACTTTTTCTAGGTATTCCAATTACCAGTCATTAAATTAGTTACTGGTAATAGGTACGGGATACAGTAATCCGTTTTTACGGAAATTGAGTTGATCCGGTGTATTTGTTTAGCATGTCCAGAATGCTCTGATAGCCTAAAGTTTAGAATGACACTAAGTGTTATACCTGATGTTGTGTTCATTGCCCAACTAAAGTCAGTACGTCAATTTTAACCAAATTAAATTTTTAATGAAACCTATGTGTCATATTTTAAGGTTTACTTATACTTTAGAGTTTATTGTTTAAGTTCTAGAAGATACATTTATAACAGCTTTTATTTGATAGCATTTGGAAGCTCTGCCAACGCAGTCGTCCCAAAACAATAAATCGTCTATTTTTCCCTAAAATTTAGTCACATTAAATTTTCTAGCACTCTGTTATCAAAGTTTAAATAAACCGACCTATAATAATAACTGGTCAAATGCAGTAATCTTCAAGTGTCTATGTTATCATTTTCAACTGTTATCGGTTCCTTATATTTAAGTCAACTTTTTGTTGATAGTTATTTAAGCACACAATAAAACTTTGGTTATTTTTTTTTTTTTTTTAAAGTGTTCTTACTATTGAATATGAGTAATAAGTTGTTTACATTTATTTTTTCTTTCCTCTTATAAATTTATTTTGAGTTGTGTATATTCCAATAATTTATGAAACGCACTTTGAATTCAAGAAATATCTAAGAGGAAATGAAGGCGTTTACACATTTTTATTGGGAGCAAAAAACACACAATCTATGTAAGACAAAACTCGACTTTGTGCATCAGAATAGTATTTTTCGACAGTGATGCATTTATTCTAATGCTTTGCCCATCACTAGAAAACGCGTGTGAAATTCCATAATAACCAGCGAGAATTTTTAATATTTTTAAACGAATTAATTAGTTTTTTTTAATTCGCTAATTATTTGTGCACTAAATTAACGATATTTTTGAATTAATACTTTTCAGAAAAAAAAGAATTAAATGAAACTGTAATTAAGTAAAAATGATTGGCAATTCATTACAAATTCAAATGAATTTGAATTGATTCAAATGAATTTGAATTGATTCAAACGAATTTGAATTGATTCAAATGATTGATTTTATTCTTTTGAATTAACTCAAATGAATTGTAAATTCGTATTTTGAAGCTGTTAATAACATTCGTCGATGGTCCTGTGCACTGAATTGGCTGTTAATTGGCCTGCAGTGACAAATGTTTCGTATATAGTTCGACGGCAACATCGAACGTTGAACATCTCCAAACACTACATTTGATGTCAAAATATTGATGCAATATGTGGTGCAGCCCCAGTCACCTTATGTGCTTTTAGTTTCCCATCGTTCGAAAATACTTTGAAGCATTATATTGTGACATAAATCCGATCAGCGAAGAACCATTTGTTTGGACACAGTGGGACAAACAATTATGCAAAGACTTTCAAAAGTAATTTCGAAAATTTCTTTTTCAGAAAATTTCTATATTTTTGAATATATTTGATCGAAAGTAAATGTGAATCACACCTAAACGTCATGTTCTTTTCTACATTTCATTTGACATTTTTCAATTTCTGACTAACTCAATTTGAACCAAGGAAAGATACACAATCGAGCAACGCATTAAAGTTATTCAGGCTTGTTATGAAAATGGGCGTTCAAATCAAAGTGCATATCGGAAAAATCGTACAAAAATTTGAGCAAACCGGGTCTGTAGGAGATGTGAAAACACCAGTGCATCGTGTACAGCTCCTACTGCAGGAAATATTGCTGCTGTTCACGATAGTGCGGCTGAAGAGCCGTCCACCTCAACTCGTCGTCGTGCCCAACAATTGCACGTCTCACGCTCGTCGTTGATGAACAATATGCATAAAGACTTGCATTTATACGCTTACAAGGTGCAATTGACTCAAGAACTAAAGCCTCTTGACCATTCCAAACGTCGTCAATGGTCAGAATGGTGGCAAGAAATGGCAACAGTGGATGATCAATTTTGGAAGAAAATCATCTTCAGTGATGAGGCACATTTTCACCTCAGTGGATTCGTCAATAAGCAGAATTGTCGCATTTGGGCTAATGATAATCCAAGAGTGTTTGTCGAAAAGCCAATGCAACCACAAAGAGTGACTGTTTGGTGCGGTTTTTGTGCTGGCGGCATTATCGAGACGTATTTTTTCCAAAATTAGCCCGGCCAGGCAGTTACTGTGAATGGTGTTCGCTATCGTGAGATGAGAACGAACTTTTTATGGCCCGAATTGGAAGATATGGATGTGAACGATATGTGGTTTCAACACCACGGTGCCACTTGCAACACAGCTAACGAAGCAATGACTCTTTTGCGCAACAAATTCAATGGCCGTATTATCTCACGTGGTGGCACTGCCAATTGGCCGCCAAGATCATGTGATTTGACACCGTTAGATTTCTACCTTTGGGGTTATTTGAAAGAAAAGACGTACGTCAATAAAAAGTGATAAACGCTGATCCAGCGATAATTGTAACACACACTTGGACCGCCTTTCCTAAGCACAGGACATAGAACACTCATTTTCCAATCGTCGCCAATACATTCCTTGAGCCAAATCGTGTTTATGAGATGGTTCAGGCGCCTTGCCAACTCATCGCCGCCGGATTTTAAAAGCTCTGCCGGCAGTCCATGTTATTTCTAAGCCCTGCAATAGCCGTGGCATAGTGGTTAGAACACACGACTACCATGCGGGAGATCACAGGTTCCACTCCTGGCTCCAGTCATCTTAAAAAAAAGAAGAAAAATAATTTTTTTCATTGTTGGCTCCCCTCGAATGTTGTCGACAGCATCATCGCAGTATTAGTGTCGAGTCAATCGCCATGTCTAGAAAGAGCTTCTCAAACAGTGACGTTCGCATTCGTCGATAATCAAGTAGGTGCCGTTAGTTGTGAATCTAAAAATAGAAAGCGTGTTTATTCACAACAACGGGAGAAGCAAGAAGCTATTCCATACCTCATTCATGGGGTGTAAAGGAAAATTAAGTTTTTTTTAATCGGCGTGCTCATCTGGTTTTGGCTCGGTGGTGGACATTCTACTCCATCGTCGATGATTGTCGTGATTTCGTCACTTATGCCGCCTTCGGAAACGAGCAGAGAACGGAAGTTTTTCCTCTATATTTGAGGCACACTCTGTGACCAGATTTCCGTCTCCGTCCTTACAAGTGGGGATCCCTGGTCCACAATTTTTTCTTTTTACCTTTGGTAGAACTTTCGGGCTGTCTCTTTTCTGCCATTGACGCTATTTTCGTGTCATCACCCTCCTCTTCTCATAATGACGTTCCGTCACTGCACGCGTTGCCATTTGCTGCAGTCTCGCCTTGTATGCATTATCCTTCTCCTCAGACATTTCGCGAAATTCCTCATCGTACCAGGGATTGTCAGAACGTGTTTTTGCATAACCCAGTACGGTCGTTGCGGCAGTGGTCATAGAATTCGCAATATCTGTCATTGGGTGTCGGAAACATCAGATTTAGAGGAGATGGTTCGAAGTAATTGAGAGAGTTAATTGGAGTAGGCATTGGCTATCTCGGTGGTATGCAGCTTTGTGATGTCTATCTTCATTTGCGTTTGGTTACTAGCGTTTTAAGCACGCTAGTACGCTTGCCGTCCAACAATTAACACGTGTACAATCCGATTTCTTGTATTTTGATTAGGGGATATCGAGGTTACCTTGCAGATATCTATATGTGCGAAGCTAAGTGGTCTGAATCCGTTGTGCAGACTGAATTTTCCGACTGCTTAATAAAGAGCATCTTCCCTTCCTATTTTAGCATTAAAATCTCTCAGAACAATTTTAAAATATGAAAAATTTTTAAATATTTTTTATAAAGTTTAAGCAACACTCATTATTTTGAAAATTGCAAAAAATTTAAAATTGATAAACAATAGCCTATAAAAAGTAAAATCTAAGATTAAAAAAAAAAACATTAATTTGTATTCAAAGAACATACATTTTTTTTTTTTTTGTTTACTAGTGTTATCATACATCACTCATATATGCATCCCCCTGTCAATCCATTACAGCGCATACTGTTTTGAATTCAACACAAGGCATTTAATGTGAACACTTAAGGATGATCAATGCATTTAAAGCTTGCGGATACAACCAAAAGATAGCCACAACTCAAGATAATCACTATTCATCACTTGTTGTTCCTCTTGCAATTCCCTTGTACTCACTGCCTTCTCCATAGTCAGTATGAGTTCGCACGCAGCAGAAGCTGAGTAAATGTGGCACAAAAGGAACAACGTGAAAGTACCAAAGATAAGGACACACAACAAATCGAATTGGAATTTAGGTGGGGCTCATGCTTGCCGGCAAACAAAGGAATCGAACAGAGCAACAATAATAACAACAGTTTGCAGTTCCGGCGGAATGAGAGAATCAAAAAGAAATTAAACAAAAACAAATGGAGGAGGAATTAAAACTACCAGAATTCACATGACAGTTTCTAAATGATAACAACAAATGAGAAATTGGCTGGCAAGGCAAGCAACTGGCTGTTAAACGATAATCGACGAATTGAATTTGTATTTAGAAACATTCACAGAGGTAGAGCGGTACAAAACTTGTTTTATTTTTTGTGTGTGTGTGTTAGCCCTTTTGTTTTCATTTGCCTACTTAGCACACGATTGAATTGTACATGAAATGTAAATGAAATAAATTTTATTTACAACTAAATAAATAATGCAACTACGAATGTGGGCGTTGTTGTTCAGATAACTATGTATAAGCAAATGATTGGCGAATGCAAATGGGAACTATATGCTGCTATTAGAGATGAGTGTATTGGACACTTTGTTAGGTTACTAAATGGCGAGAGAGATATTGGTTAATATTAATAATAGTACCCTTAAATCAAAATCCAACCAACTAAATCAAGACTCTGATGTTTCTTAATATCAAAACTAGGGATTGCTGAATACAAACGCGGCCGTACAAGCAGTTTATTTTTCAATTGTTTGTTTTTTTTATAGGTTGTCAAGGTCATAATCAGCTACCGTAGGCTATGTGTTTTTTATTATTATTTTAACCCTATAGTCAGAGGGTAATGCTAAGATACGAGATGGGCGCACTGTGTATTGGCTTCATATATTTTTGTGCAAAGACTATAAAGAGTGGCCCTACATCATTGAAAGTTGACTCCAAACACTATATTGACTTAATAAATGAAAAAGTGAAAATTCATCAACACCGGCCACGCCCACCGCCCAACCAAAAGTCTTACAATTTGGCACAAAATGTGTCAAAATCGGACACACGCTCACCCACAACCGCCTATACAACCCAAAATGGTTACTTGTATAAAATTCTACCTGAAGAAAAATTTCTACCAGCTTTGATTTTTAGCGGCTTTATAGATTTAGGCATATCTTTTTAACGGTCTGTGATATCTTCACTAAAGTGGAAATTATTATTTTCGATTTTCAAAAACACCGGTTAGTTTTGTTTGAGGTTAGGTTAAGAAAAAAATTGACAAAAATAAGAGCTCAATCGGTTGAAAATTTACGTGCCGCTTGCGGTTTGAAATGTGTTAAAACTAGGGTAAAAATTGTTTTTTAATTTTTCAAAGAAATATTTAAGGTTTGACTAAAAAAAAATTACAAAAATATGGGCTCGATTGGTTGAAAATTTAAGAGCCGTTCGAGGTTTGAAATCTCTGAAAACTAGGGTGAAATTTTTTCTTTGATTTATAAATTTTTTTTTTTTAATTTATATGCAACCCTCATTATTTTTATTTAAAAATTTAAAAAATATTAAAATTTTAAATTGAAAACAAAATTAAAATTTTTTTACGAAAAATAGGGCTTTTGACAGCAATACCCCTCTTTGGGGCATGGCAAACGTGAGATAAACCCCAGAGAGATCTAATTGGACACATAGGTAATAGACGTCTTTGGGAGGGGTGGGCGTGGCAAAATGTTTTAAGGCTTAAAATATTGATATGTGATACACAGATGATTCTTTGAATTACAGACACGAATATACGGACAATACAGTCAAATGTCTTTTTTATTCTAGAGAGATAACATTTGTTACACAAGTAGTACTCGGTACAGCAGATGTGAATATGCAGATAACATTTTGAATTTTTACCAAAGGGCGCACTGGTAAAAAGTGTTTTGAAACCCCAAAGAGATAAAATTTAATACACCGATAGAAGACAAGTTTTTATAAGAGGGCGGTTGGGGCGGCCTAGGTATTGTGGGTTTAAGGGCTTTAATGATTATAACACTGTGAGACAAATGGTAGGGATCAGTGATCGGGAAGGGTTCAAACTACCGGGGAAAGTTATATCGGTAAAAAAAAGTTATACGTGTCCCGGCGTTTCGCTGGGTGACGTCTAGGAATCGAGATATATCGATTTGAAGTTAGTAACTATCATATAGGGGAAATTGTCACCTTTGGTGGTCTTTTTTTGACATAACTCGAGAACCACAAGTCCGACTTTGCTCAAACAAATTTAAAAAAATTAAAATTAAAAAATAAAATTAAATTACAATTCCATTAATCCGTTCATATAATGCTTTTCTATATAATTAACAGTTTTGCCGGTAAAAATAAATGTATGAAGGAAAAAATATTTTTTGCCTAAAATATAAATTTTTTTATTTTTTAAATCCATAAAAAGTCCAAAACGGCAAAAAAGGCAAGTCGTATTACTTTCACGCAAAGTCACATAACCTTTAAGAAAAATGAGACATAGATCATGAAAATCGAAAACCGGGCCACGTATTACTTGTTTTTGACCGATATAACATTTCCCGTTGGTTTCATCCCATCCCGATTTTGACTGTCGCATAGTGTAATTAGTACTCAGGAAAATAGGCATTAATAAACAGACACAAGTTTTATATTTGATCAATGGTTGGACGTTACTTTGTTCAGCGGATTTACAGGCATGATGGTAATGTTTTTTAGACTTAGAGAGGCACAAGGCGTATGAGTTTCAAAGTGCTAGATAGATAACACAGAACAACATTTTTCATCTCATTGATTTGGGACTCAATTCTGAGAGCTGCACGTGAAAGTAGCCCCAAAAAGAAGAAGTTCTGCATCATTCGTTTTGTCAAGTTAGTTAGGGAATTTGTCACGTTATAAGCTCTTTTGTTTGACATAACATAAATACTATATGGTGGCGTATGATTATCAAAACTAATATTCCACGTAAATCATAAGCCACGGATTACAACGGTTTTATTGTAACTTCAAATCGATATTTAATTATTAGCATGTAACTTGACAAAACGAATGATGCAGAACTTCTTCTTTTTGGGGCTACTTTCTCGTGCAGTTCCCAATTCATGTGTTGTACTGTGTAATAAGTATACTGACTATATTTGTATTTTCAGTCACAGAGTGGATTTCTCAGATAGTACACGACACTCCAAACTACCGATACGAAGTTGGTAATGGAATTTTTATTTCAATATAGAATTTGGTACACGAATATTTAGACTAAATTTTTAGTTTCGATTAGTGGGCGGTTGGTTTGGTCTTAGTATTGGTACTTTAATGGCTAGAAAGATAATAATTTATCCACCAATAGCACGCATCAATATAGACATGAATATACAGACGAAATTTGTATATTCGATCAATGGTTTGACATTATAAAAGTGTTTCATCGATCAGTGGGCTTATATGGGCTTAGACACTACAGAAATGCATATGAACAATGATTCGATCATTGTTTTCCATATGTGGGGGAGGTGCTTGGCTTATGTGTTTTTTAGGCCTGGATAGGAATTATTTGATACACAGAATATACTTGACGATACAGATTGAAAATTGTAATGGCTGTATCTCATAAACTATTATAGGTCCGAAGTCGAGATTTCATACATATATTTTTCGTGCAAGAAAAATTAATTTTTATGGAGTGCGATACCACGCCCCTTTTTAAAAAATCGTTATATGGGCCAAAAAATAAAATTTTTTGTCTGTGAAGTACTGTCCGTAGGGCTTATATCATAGGCTACATAAAATCATATTTCAGACAATGTACAGTGGTTCCTTTTCAGTGTTTTTTTTTTTGGAATCAGTTCTGTATCTTTTGAACGGATAATGGTATCTTGATGAAAATTAAAATAGTTATAGTTGAGGTGTTTTCGAGATGATTTGTTTTAAAATTTCAAATGTTTGAGGAAAGGGCATTTATGAATCGAGTTAAAAATTTTAGATAGTGCTACGAAAAACTTTTAAAAAACATGCTTACGTTTGTATGTTATCTCATTGAGGTCAAGAGATATTAGAGAATTAAAAAAGTGTGTCATTTTTGGACGAGGTTCATTTAGTATTTTTAAGGGTGTGAACTCAGTTATTCTTGTATTGTGGAGTTATTTATATCTTTGCTTTGCTAATAAAATTCTCAATGAAGTTCCTGAAAGAATGAATGAATGAAATAAATTAACCCATTGCGTGTTTGAAGATCATTGGCATAACAAAAGACAGTGTGGCCATTAAACCGTATCACCTTACAGGCACACAAAAAAAAGTTATCCGTACACCAGCGAATATAAAGCATTGTTCCAAGGACATTTCAAAAAAAAAATTTTTTGCCGAACGTAGGGGTCGCCTCTTTAGTTTTTTCGTTATATCTTCCATATTAACAGTCCGATCTTAAAGCTTGATATTTATATTTTGTCTCAGCGAGGCCAATATTTTTGCTCTTAGGTCCATTGACCTCAAGTGTACCGTTCTAGTACCTTCCCTCCAAATCGAATTTCCTACCACCCTAATGTGACACCCTAATGTCAGAAATTTATAGCTCGCAAAAAGACATAAAACTTTTGCGAAGAAAGTATCGCGATAAATACGGCACAACTAAAAAAAATGCTTTTACAAATTCATTGTTGCAGATCGTAGGGGTCCCCTTTTTAAATGTGTCATAGCTTCAGTATTTACAATCAAATATTAAAGTATGATATATCGATGTGTTTGTCTGTGGCAGACCAATTTTTTTTAAATTCAAAAGTCTTTGACCTGAAGTAACCTTTACATCATACCTCAAATTACACAACAAGGAAGTAATTTTTCGAACCCGGCACCTTCTGATTGCAAATCTACGTCGCTTCCACTGAGCTTTCGAAGGCCACACAAACCGTCATTTCAATCGGTCATGTCTCACGAGCCATTAGAACTTTGAAAATGATGGTGTTTTGTACAATGTTACTGGTACAACGAAGATTACGTCTGGCTGGAAAATCGGCATTGCAACATCCATTTTGAAAAAAAATCGTTTTGTAGGCCATATTACTAGAACAATTGTAATAAAATTTTAATAAAATATATATTTAAAATTAATGGTGACTGACTTGGTGAGGCGACTAAATATAGAGTGATATTTTTGAAAATTCGTGCTTCTAGGGTCAAAAAAGGTTAAAAAGTGATAAAACAGGTACCATCAACCCGACCAATCGGCTGAAACTGTAATCGCAAAAATTAATATAGTCATAATGTGGGGTAAAAAAAAATAGAAAAAAGAGATACAAATTTTACTATCGCCTATACTAAATGGCTTATGCTACAATCGTGAAAATGTATGTGGACGTGCTCCCTTTGAAGTTCCGTACAGAGGAGAACTCTTTTCATAATCGGATGTCTATTCTAAATACATCGCACATTTGATATTTTGAACGAATCTTACACTTTACTTTTCATCAAAACTGACGATAACCCAACAAAATATGAATTACTCCAGGGAACTCTTAGAAATTTTAAAAATAAAGCTTACGTTTCTCTGAAACATTCTTAATTTGAGGGGGTCATTATAAAGCTCAAGGGGCTCATTTGGCCTACCATTCAGATGTTTGGAGACCATATCGAAAAATATAATATAATATCTTCCCAAATCTCACATTATCAACAAATTCCTTAGTGAATTCTGTATGAAAAAATAACTATATAACAAATTTTTTTGGATCTTTGATACATGGAAATTTAACATTATTATCATCTTCTATTTACTTAAATGTTTATTTTACACTATCGCTCTGCATAAAACTGTTTATTACAAAATTGTACTTTCCTTGTACCCGTTTGTCATCCCTGATTCCCCAATAGCACCCCAACTCTTGTTTCGCATTAAAAATAACAACAACAACAAAACTGCTAAAAACATTTAAATAAAATCAGAAAATGAGAAGAATAATTACGAAACAATAAAAACAAAATAAAAGACAAAACATAACAACTAATAGTAGAACAAAGCATAAAGAACGAAAAAAAACTAATGTACGTTGAATTTGAAAATTCTAAAGAACAGCGTAATAAAGCAGCGCACCCAATGAATGGCAGCCCCATACAGCTAGCCAGTCCATGAAGGGGTGGGAAACCAACCAGACAACACAAACGCCCGTCCGTCTGTGGCGGACGGTTAAATCAGCAAAATAACAGCAGAAAAAAGTAGGAGAGACACAAGTGTATTGCAGCTGTTGCTAATGCAACAGTACCACACACAAAACTAACACGATGCAGCAAAGCAAATCACACACGGCAGCCACCTCATGAGCCAGCGCCGCCATCAGGCACCCAATGCAATGACGGCACACTGATGGCTGCCTCGGTGATCCACTAACATGAATTCATCGTCATTATCAACAACTTTGCAGCGAGAATGTTTGTTCCCGTCCCCGCCCATGGCACTTACCTTAGATTTGGGTCGGATGCTTCTATGGCAGGAATTCAGATGAAATGTTGTCCAACTGCTGGGATAGTCTTTATTAAAGGCATTGACGATGATGGCTGACTGATATGTGGCAGCACGCTCGGATATGTTTGAGACAACCAAAACAACACTTTTGATTCATTACCGATAAAAAGCACTTGATTCATCATCACAGACACTTTAGCGTATATAGGCGTACAGATTACGGCTGTAACGCATATTAGCAGAGCCCACCACAATACTAATGCTATTGGGCTAATAGAAGGATCCAATAAGGTTTACAATTTTTTAGTTTGGAACTTAGAGCTTTTGTTGGTAGGACTCTATAGTCATGAGGTTCACTTTCGTATCCACTGCTGCCCACCATCAAATTCAATTCGACAACAAACTCTGGCGAAGAGTCTCTTTTGCGGTGGCAGGTCTGGCTCGGTACACAAATAGAAAATTGTTCTTTACGCGTTTCTGGAAACTTTTTCGTGCACTAGCGCTCCCGTCCCTTGATTTTGCGTTCGAACGGTGGATTCGAGAAATTAATCGCGTACCGTACTCGCGTAAATGGATTTCACGACATTTGCGTTGATAAATTTTATGAAATTCTACGTTTTTTGCACAGACGTCGCGGAAATTTTCTTTATTTTTTATCTACATTTACACTATTATTGCGGATTCTTTTATATTTTGTTGACGTTTTGTTTTGTGTTGCCTATTCGCAATTGTTCATAGTTTGACAGATTTGACAGTACAAAATATTGTAAGCAGAGCTTCTGCAACTGTGGCAATTTTCTGATAAGACGGTGAAGAACTAGACTAGTGAAGTAGAACTCTAGTGGTGAGTAGTGCAAATAAGTATTCGATTTATTGACATCTATGCATAAGAGTCCCAGGTCGACCAAATAACGGCGCAATTTTCTGTAATAACAGTGGCAGCACCTTACAGTTTGATGGCGCGTTCAGACACACACACATAGTTATCGATAACGAATCACTATGCTTATTGCTGGTTGTCGTTCACACACAACTTGTTATATAGTCATCGATAATATATGACAACTGAAGCCAAAACGATTATCTCTCTAATACCAAGCAGATATTAAGTTATTGTTGAATTATATAGTCAAATAAATGACGTAAAAAATTAAACTATGTAAGAAATGTTCTGTAGCGCTCATTTTTTTTGTTGGAGAAATTTTGTTTTCACTAAAAAAAAATTTGGAATCTAAAAGTGATTAGGGATAACAATTTAAGAAAAATCCGTAAGTTGGGTTAATCGTTTTGGATTTTGAGTCATTCATATATAAATGATCATATAATCGATCCCTTTGTAAAAATTTTAATCGGTGTTATGAATAAAAATAAACGCTACATGCAAAACCTGTTGCATAAAGCAAATTCCAAAAGCATAAGAATTTTGTCAAACAATTAAAAATTTGAAATAAATAATGAATAATGACAAATATAGTTGCAATAAAGTACTAAAGCTTGCACATCTAGCATTTTATCAGAAAAAAGAAGAAAAAATAGTTGCCTAAATTCATAGTTAGCCACAAAACAACAGCTGAAACGCTAATACCCAAACTCCACGACTATGGTTACCTCACCACAGAGCAATACATTAAGAGTATCCAATAATCGAGTCTGTTAAAGTTTGTGTCAAATGTCGCCCGAAACTGTTTTATGCAACAAAATGTACAAGTAATGGGTGTGTTCAGTAGGGGATCACTAAACGTACCACCCAAGCTGGTGTTTTTTATGTAATTGTTCCTTATATAAACAAAATTTGGTACATTACCTATTTATAACAATCAAAATTTTACAAATTTGTTGAGATTTACTTTCATGTTTTACACTTTTTAGATTTGTTGCATGCGAACCTCGATACATACAAGCATACATACACGCCTACAACATCTGTTAATTCACTGGGTCCTAAGATGTTGATAACAGTGTTCTGACGGGTAGGGGCTGGCAGAGTTTGGTAACTATCTAAAAGTGGTTCCATTATGCTCATGTCATTAAGATTGGCATATTTTTTTTGTAAACACCAAACGTTGTTGTTATACTTTTAAAGACGTAAATTAGAAGGAAACTGTGACAGAAATTAAGTCAGAACTACTCATTGAACTTCCAACAAGTCCAAAATGCATTATTAAATCAGAGTTTTTGCAAGTACCACCCTTTTTTGATGTTTGAATTTTTTTATTTTAATTTTTCTGTTCATCGCTTGGTGGCGTTTGTGTGCATTCAATGCAATTTGTGCTCAAAAATTATTAGTGCTGTAGAAGAGTTGCAATTGAAATTTTTAGAGATTCAGTTTAAAAAATATTTTCTTTTTAATTTTTGTGTAAAGGCGAGGGATCCGTGTCCTTTGACGGATTTTTTTTTGTCGGCAGTGTTATCGATAACGGATTGCCATTACATTCAGGTTGTCAACAACTTTTCACACGCAATATTTTCTCACAGATTAGTTTAATTCACCCATAAAAGACTCAATGTTACTACAATTTTACTTCTGCCCAATTAATTTTAAAATGCGCATGCGGCGCTTTAAATAATTTTGTTTTTACAAATAATTTTATACCTTCAAAAAATAAAGTTTTTTTTTAACAACTTGCATAAAATTATATTTATAAATCACAAAATTTATTTCAGTTTAAAAAAAAGATATTATTTTATATTGGAATTTCAAATCTTTTTTCCTAAATATTTTAATTTGAAATTTTCTATAAAATTTTGTGTATTGCAATTTCATTATACTATAGCTAAAATCATATTTTAATATAGGTGCAATTTTTATTTATCCGGCCGTTCGTACATATTTCTTTTGCCTGCTGCGCTAATGCTTTCTTAAATGTTTATTTTCATAATTTTTTATATCCCTACTCATGGATTTAACTAAAATAAAAATTTGCATTAAAAAAATGGTTCCTTTTTAAAAACGATAGTCCCCACCTGCGATTACATAAATTCCAATAGACTTCCTTGTGAATGTGCCTTGAACAATTTCTTATCTTACCATCTCTAGTTCAGAACATTTCTATACAACACTGTACATACTACAATCGATTGCACGTTTTATCAACACTGACCTGCGAAGTAGCGGCGTGAATTTTTTGGAAAAAGACGCCGATTCCATTTTACCTCCATTGCGTTTCTCTTTGCCCTTACAGAACATAATATATACAAAGTATATAGACCCGCTGGTTTTTATTAAACAACATAAATTCATTTAAATATTTCAATTAAGTAAGTGTTAAGACTTGAGTTTAAGTGCCAAACAAGACCTCATAAAAACTTTAATTCGTATTTGTTAAGGAAATAGCAGAGAAACATACAAGATGGCTGACGTATCCACGGAAAAAATGACGACTGAAATCCACGCAATATTAAAAACAGCAGATCTTTCGCTGGTTTCTGCGAAAAGGGTGCGGGAACAAGTGGAGAAAAAACTGAAATGTTCTTTGGTGAATCGCAAAAAGGAGTTCGACAAAATCGTCATGGACTTCATCAACTCCCGGCAGGAAGATGAAGACGAGGAGGAGTCCGACGAAGATGATGATGAAAAAGAGGAAAGCGCAGCCGAGGAGGAAGTTAGCAGCGAAGAAGAAAAGAAGACTCCCAAGAAACGGCCTCAGCCCACACCACGCAAATCGGCTCCACAGAAAAAGAAGCGCAAGTCGTTGAATGCTTCCGACTCGGGCACAGAATCTGATGGCGGTGATGATTCGGACTTTGAAGTAAGCAAGAAGAAGAAGGGCGCATCTCCCAAGAAGAAAGCAGCTGGTGGCGGTGCAGGAGGTGCTCGCAAATCCACCGGTTTCACACGCGCCTATAACTTGTCGCCCGAATTGTCCTCACTCATGGGTGCCGAATCCTTGCCACGCCACGAAGTTGTCAAGAAAGTGTGGTCTATAATCAAAGAGCGCAATTTGTATGACCCCAAGAATAAACAGTACGCCATTTGTGATGATGAACTCCTCAAAGTAATGAAAGTAAAACGTTTCCGCACCTTTGGTATGTTAAAACACTTGAAATGCCATTTCCTGGAATAAGTCCCATGCCCTGGGATCGACTGATATGCAATGCAACGGAATACGCTGACAACCGTTCAAAAAGAATAATAAAAAGTTAGAATTTTGGTATTCAAAAAATAAAACTGACATCGTCTCAACAACATCTCTATATATATACATCTAATATATGTATAGTTTTGGCTGATTACTTTTCTTTTTTTTTGTTTAATTTCCGATACCTAACTACTGTGGCATTTAAGAAGATTTGTTTTCATTTTATAAAAAAAAAAATTTTAAGAAACTTGAAATTATATTAATATAGTTTGCGAAGATAAACATTCAATTATAATACTTTTAAATATAATTATGTATTTCCTTAATGTGTAAAGTTTTTAATGTGAACTTTAGCTGAACAATATTATCGCATCCACGTGTGCGCATGTAATATTAATGCCCAATTTCGCCGGCTTTCTTTCTTAATTTTTTTTATACCCCGCCGTCATTGATCAAGAAATGTGTAACTAATAAACGAGCATTTGTGAAGGAAGAAAACGGATGAAAAATAAAATTTATGCTTAAATTTATGATGCGGTGTTTTTGTTTACCACATTAGTTACTAATGTAGTTGATTTACATGGTTATTAAAAGCTATATTGTCATCTAGCTAGCTGATCATACCAAAGCCTATGAACTAACAATCTATAAATAGCTATGCAATACAGCAATGATCATGAAGTAGCATTTGCACGGGGGTGTGCATGTGGTGGTCGAGAGATTTTTTATTTTGGAATTCAATGGTCTGCGTATTGTGTTGTAGATTTTTGCAAAGATAATAGTCATTAAACGTTACAAGATTTCATGCATTGATAATAGGTTTTACGGCAATTTGAATATGATTATTGAAATAAAAACTTTCATGCTCGCTGCCTTTTTTTACCATTTGAGTTCGCCTAAAAATATGCAACGTTTGAAAAGATTAATTCAGTTGGTAGTATCAAGTTAACCTATTGGATTGCCGTTTGGTACATTAATCAAATAATTTGAATAGCTAGCATTTAGAAAACAAACCGAAAGCAGAATTAATTATACATTTTAAATATAACAATTTTTTTTATAATAAAACAATTTAGAAATCCCGTATTTGTATAATTTGTAATGCTTAACATTTTGAGTAAATCTGTACGTACTTTTGGTACAATTAAAGTACATTTTGGATATAATAAAAGTAATTTTAAGTACATTGAAAGTACTTTGTGGCACAATAAAAGTTCGTTGTGGTACAATAAAAGCACTTCTTGATGCACTCTTATTTGTCGAACATGTACATTAGGGTAATAACTTTTTTTGGACAACATTCTCCCCAGGGCTTTTCTAATGGCAAATACTGTATTAATGTTAAAAAAAACTATTTCAGTTCAATTTGCTCAAAAAACATTACGCACCGACAGCGATTTCTAAAATGCCTTTTATATATGTTTTTTTAATTTTTTTTTAATAACAATTTTTTTTTTACATATGGTTTATACGTATGTAAGTGTGTATACAAATAATAACAATAAATGATTTAAAGTAGGTATTGTAAGATATAAACTTTAGGTTCAAAATACGTGATGTTTTACAAAGCGGACATATATCTTGTACTATTTTTATTTCATAAATTTTTTTTTAAACTTTGTTTGGCTCAAAACTTTAACGCGTTTGGTGCGTAACCTTTTTTAACGATAGCGAAAAACTAAAAACGCAGTTCTTAATATTTTTCCATGCCCTACACGATTTTGTCTGGGGAGATTTAATATTTGCAAAAAATGCAAAAAGTTATTACCCTAATGTACATGTTGAGTATTTCATTTGTTATCTATCATAAAAGTAAATTTTCGTACAATAAAATGTACTGTTAGGTACAAGAAATGTACTTTTTTGTATAATAAAAGTTTTTTGTACAATTATGTACAAAAAAATAAGACTAGTACGAAAAATTATTTTTGGTACAGTAAATTTGCTTTTTTAAACAATAAGTTTTTCTTGGTACGATAAATTTTACTTTTTCGTACTATAAAAGTACTTTTGGCATAATAAATGTACTTTTTGGTATAATAAAAGTATTTTTTGATACAATAAAAGCACTTCTTAATAAATTGTTCTTTTTGGAGCAATACATTTTTTTGGTACTGAAAATATACTTTTTGGTACAATAAAACTTACTTTTTGGTACTACAAAAAAACATTTTGGTACGATAATTTTAATTTTTGGTAAAATAAAAGCACTTCTTGATCTAGTAAAAGTAATTTTTGGCACAATTATAGTATTTTTGGTGCAATAAAGTACTTCTTGATACATTTGAAGTATTTTTTTAATTACAATAAATGTACATTTTGGTATAATCAATTCGTTTTTTTTTTGGTATAAAAAATTTTGCTTTTTGGTACAATAAAGAATAATAAATTGTTATTTTTGGCACAATATATGTAGTCTTTAATACAATAGAAGTATTTTTTGGTACATTAAAAATACTAGTTGGTACAATAAATTGTGTTCCGTCTCCTAGTTTTATGTAGGTTTGTTGCTATATCATTTTGTTTTACTTTTTGTATTCGCATAAAAAAATTGAGCAATAAGTTTTGTCATTGTAACATAAGTTTCCTAAATTCCCCATATGGGCAATTCCATAGTCACATATGTCAAACAAAAATGAAAAACTTGATTTTTTTTATTACTTCTTTTTTTTGTGTAATACTTAAAAAGCTCTATATTTAGTATGAGAGACAAAATCCTCTGAACTGATGGTCCTAAAATATTAGCAAATACAGAGGGTGACGTTACGTGACACAAACCAGTGCGGATTGACTCGGACTTTTTATGGTAAAACCTTTTTTAATATGATTTAGAATATTATACATTTATGTAACAATTTGCTAAACTTCAAAAAAAATGTTAATTTCTTTTTACAACTTATTTTGTGAAATTTCCTTTTTGATAATTTATTACAAAACTACTTATTACATTTGCGAAATTAGGGAATATTATAAAGTTTATACAAAAAAAAAATATTGATCACGAATGTTACATTAGAACGGCAATAAAATTAAAGCAACATTTTGCAGCAAACTGATCATTTTTTCTATTGTTGTAACAATTATTTTATGATAAGAGTGCGCTTGAATCATCAGTAAATATGGTATTACAAATTCGAAGAGGTGATCAGATAAATAAAAAAAAGATAAGCTTTGGAAATTTTAATTTAATAAAATTTAAGTATGTATTTGTCTTTACTAATACAAGTCAGAAACAAAATTTTCTAACTTTTTTTTTTCGATCGCGGTGGACCTTTCGGTGGAAATACCCATATGTTTTATAATAAGTAATATTTATACTTCACATATTCGGGACCGGCCGTGGCATAGTGGTTAGAACATGCGACTACCATGCAGGAGATCATAGGTTCAATAAAAGGCTCCAGTCATCTTACAAACAAAAAAAAAATTCTTTCATTGTCGGCTCCCCTCGAATATTGTCGACAGAAATTTCGCAGTATTAGTGTTGAGTCAATCGGCATGTCTAGTAAGAGCTTCTCAACAAGTGACCTTCGCATTCGTCGATAAACAAGTAGGTGCCGTTAGTTGTGAATCTAAAAATAAAAAGCGTGTTAATTCATAACAAAGCGAGAAGCTATCCCATACCTCATTCATGGGGTGTAAAGGGAATTTAAATTTTTTTTTTAAGTAAGTATTCTTGAACAAAAACCTATCGGTAATAATTACACTGTTATACAAAAAAAATATTTTTAATTTTTCAGTGTATTTGAATTGTGATTCCTATGGTAATTTATATAATGATTTCAAATATGTTTTCAAATTTTTGTCATCAGGCACAATTTTTTAGTTTTTTGGATTTAAATTTTTAAAACATTCTTTATGTTGCATTTAAATACATTTTGCATAAATGTAATGAAAACTCTATTTGATCCAACAGAATCTTTTCTAAATACAATAACCGATACTAGTAGAGCTTAAAACATGCAAAATGAGGACAACAAATATGTATTTTCGATTAGTTAACAAAGTTTTTTTTACTGTATGCTGAATATCCTTTCAGTCTCCTAAAATGTTCCAGGAGCAGTCAGCGAATATTCTTCTGGGTATTTGAATTGTGATTCCTATGGCTATTTATATAATGATTTATATATATAATGATTTCAAATATGTTTTCAGATTTTTTTATCAGGCACAATTTTTTAGTTATTTGGATTTAAATTTTTTCAACTTTCTTCATGTTGCATTAAAATACATTTTGCATAAATGTAATACAAACTTTATTTAATCCAACAGAATCTTTTCTAAATACAACATACGATACTAGTAAAGCTTAAAACATGAAAAATGAGAACAACAAATATGTATTTTCGATTAGTTAAGAAAGTTTTTTATTTATTTTATGCTGAATATTCTTGCAGTGTCCTAAAATGTTCCAGGAGCAGTCAGCGAATATAGTAGGCATATATGTATTTTTTTTTTTGGGACCGGCCGTGGCATAGTGGTTAGAACACGCGACTACCATGCGGGAGATCGCAGGTTCAAACCTGGCTCCAGTCATCTTAAAAGAAAAAAATAAATAAAATTTTCTTTCATTGTCGGCCCCCCTCGAATGTTGTTTGACAGCAACTTCGCAGTATTAAGCGTCGATTCAATCGTCGTGTCTAGTAAGAGCTTCTCAAAAACAGTGACGTTCGCATTCGTCGATAAATAAGTAGGTGCCGTTAGTTGTGAATCTAAAAATAAAAAGCGTGTTAATTCACAACAACGCGAGAAGCTATCCCATACCTCATTCATGGGGTGCAAAGGGAAATTAATTATATGTATTTTCCTTCGTTTCGCTTCTCTAGAGTTAGAATGTCTTTGTGGAACCTTTCACCATATTCATCGGTCACGTCGCTACAGCATTTATTAAAGAAATCCAAATAAGAGGGCAAAAATTCACTTTCAACGACATGTTGCATCCCAATATTACGTAGAATATTAAAAAGAGAATAAGGTGATTATAAGGTGAATAGAATAGGGCGATAAATGCAGCCGAAAAGGCATGTTGCTGATGTTGCCCCCTTGTTCTACTAATTTTTTTAAGAAATCGCCTTCATAGAAATGTTTAAAGGAAAACAAAACTTATTTTCAAATAATTAAAAAACTATGCCTGATAGCAAAATTCTGATTACGTATTTGAATTTCCCATGTCAAAAACTGTTAGAAACACAAGAAAAAAAACCCTTGTCGGACAGTGTTACCAATAGAATAGATCTTTAACCGAACTATAACAATATATAAATGAAAATTTTGAAATAATTTAAAAATTCAACCTTTTTAAGTTTTAAATATTCTAATCAGCTAATTTAAGGAACTAATTCTTGGGAGCAATTTCGAAAAATATTTAAATCTCCGGACTCTGGCTTAAAGGACTAAAAATAATTTTTGCCAAGAAAATAATTCGAAGATACATTTTCCAATTGTTGAATTTTTTCTGAAATACTCTCGTACAAAACAGCTGTTTAAATGATAATATCTTACTTTGGAATTAATTTGAGTGTTTCGGCTCCCTTTTACTTATACTTACTGTTATTGTCTTCTAAATCGTTTAAATAACACATTTTAACATATTGGATTTTGTAAACAATTCTTGTTTGTGGTTTTTATTATTGTTAAATTTGTTTCACATCGTTTTTATACATAAAGTACTCATAGGTATATACTGTTTCATTTCATCTTCTCCTCCTCTTCTTTCTAGGTAGTATAATTATTTAGTTCCTGTTTCTTAAGTTTTTTTTGTCTATTACATTTTTTTCAATCGGTTCTTAATGTACAAGTTTTGTTGTTGTTGCATTTAAACAAACACTGAATATGCAATAAATACATAAAAAAATACAATACAATACAATTATTAATTATAAGCATTAAGTACATACTGATTTTATCCTCTGTGGCCATGGTGGTGAATGTTGTCGTGTTGATGTCTGTGCAAGTCGGGGGCAGCAAATATCAACGCGCACACATTTTAGTTTATGTAATTGAATTGAATGTTAAGTTTGTGGTTTTGTAACTACTCTGCGTATACAAACTATTGGAATATATTTTGAAGTGTAACTCTCTCATTATTAATGTGGAGAGGCAACATTTTGACACAATGCTGCATCAAAGCAACTAAAGCGTAATATATATTTGGGTTTTATGTGGTAGAGCGGATGTAACACAAAATTCGATGACATACATAATTGTTAAATTGTAATAAAAGCAAAATGATTCATTTAATAAATGCCAAAATAAAAGTGAAACCAACAAATACATATGTATTGAATATTTCTACAATACTATACATACATATGTATATTGTATATAACATAAAAATTGCATAAAATATTTCTAGCAGTATATAAGGAAATGTTTATCTTTTTTCATTTTATTTTTGTTTTGTTATGTTTAGCTTATCTAGATCAATGCGAGAAAAATTAGCAAAGACTGTTTTTTGTGAAAACAAAATAATGTCGCATAAAAATATAAATAGATAATTTTAAATTAATTGCAGCAATTGGACCTTGAAATGTAAATTCTAATAAGCGTTGAAATATACACAAACGCGACAACACTACAGTTTGAGAAACAATAGTGTGCAAATGGATCTAAAAATATTACAAATGTTTCTAGTAAACTTTGGTATGATGACAAAGTGGAGTAGTGATAAAGTGGTATTGAATTGAATTATTGGTATTGCAATGAAAATTTAAGAACGGCTTAAATAATGGTCTGTCAAATAAACTTAATGTCCATCAGAAACTAAATAATATAGCTGAGGCCAACAGGCTTTGCCAATAGGCCAAGCGAGACAGACATCAGGGATTTGATATTAAATGAACATTTTTAAGAGGCAACGAAACTTAATTGGAAGAACAAAATTTGTTTAAGGATTAAAAAAAAAAAAAATTTAAAGGCTTCAAAATATTTGAATATTTACAGGGCAAAATTGAAATTGACATTGATTTTTGTCTAAGCGGAAAATTTTTGAAGATAGCTTAATTGTTACTTTTGAATGTAGGTCAATTGATGATATAAAATATACAAATATTTTGAAAAAATATATTAAAATTTTGAAAATATATATTAAAATTTTGAAAAAATATATTAAACTTTTGAAAAAATATATAAATGTTTTAAGAAAATATTTAAATATTTATAAAATATATATAAATATTTTAAAAAAAATTTAAATATAAAAAAACAATATATAAATACTTTAAACAAATATAAATATTTTTGAAAGTGTAATATTTACAAAAAAAAAAATATATAAATATTTTGAAAATTTATATAAATATCTTAAAAAAAAACATGAATATTTAATAAAGCAGGAAAAAAAATATTTTCAGTATTTAAATCTTTATTTTAAATATTTAAAACTTTATTTAAATTTTTAAATATTTAAAAAAAAATACATAAATTTTTTATTTTTTTTTTAGATTTTATCAAAATATATACATATGTATTTATTTCAAAAATTTATACTTATTATTTTTAAATTTTTTTTTAAAAAATATATAAATATTTTGAAAAAATTTATAAATGTTATGAAAAAATATATGAATATTTTAGAAAAATATGTAAATAATTTAAAAAAATTTATAAATATTTTTAAATAATATATAAAAAAATATAAAAATATTTAAAAAAAAACATAAATATTAAATTTCAAAAATATATGAATATTTCAAAAAAATATATAAGTATTTTAAAAAATATATAAATATTTGAAAAAAATTTAAATATTAAAAAAAATTATAAAAATTTGGAAATAAAATATTAATATTTAGAAAAAATATACGTAAATATTTAAAAATGTACATACATATTTTATTTTCAAAAAAAATATACTTAAATGCAAAGAAAGCATTAATTGATGGGGTTAGAAGCAATGTGATGCAAACCAGTAGGGAATCGTCAAACTAGTTCAAAAACGTACTAGTTCAAAAGTATGGAATTGTGAACTACTCCTGAAATGAACTAGTCCTAAACTATCGAATTTTGAACTAGTTAAACGTTATAAACTGATGAATAAGAAAAAGAGAATTTTGAAATAATATCAGAAGTTATATTTTGAAAAGACAAGTGATTCTAAATGACTTTTAGATAAAAAAAATATATTCAATTGTTGTATGTATTTAATTACAATATCGTATTTTTCACCCACATTAAAATGGATTTTGAACGTCGTTTATGTTTTTTTTTTCGTATTTTCGTATTCAAAATACTAGTACAGTACTAGCTCAAAATTTTCTAGAATAATACTAGTTCTTATTAATCTATTTTGAAGTAGTTCCAAACTAGTTCTAAAGAGACAATCAACTACCGCCGATTCCCCCAATCCTAGGACAACTACGTGTTAAATGAGACAGTTGCTTGTATGGAAGGTGAACAAGTTCACTGCCCCATGGGGAACCAGTATTATACTAGTTCCGAACTAGTATTTTTCCCTACTGGGAAGTGACAAAAAGTTAATTTCGAGATATTTTCCTTCAAAGTATCAATGTCTAGTGCAACTGTCGATATCACTTGAAATGTTTTTTGGCTAGATATCAGCACTGGTAATACGAATGGATATCATCATATACTAGAAGACAGAGATAGTGTCAACGAACACAACTGCACACTTATCCAAATTTTTGTCAATTTGTCACTTGCACCGCTTTGCTTCTAACCCCCCTCAATTGAAATTTCTATTCGAAATCCAAAATTTTGTCAATCGAAATTAAAATCAGGTTGATTAACACATTTCTTTTCACAGTGGACACTCAGGAATTAAAGTTGATTTAATTATTTTCTCTTATCGGTCAATTTGTAATCTTTTTGTTACAGGCAACGATTAAAAAAAAGAGTTATTTGATGGATGTAATTTTTCTGGTTTTTATAAAGAAATACAATTGATAACATTTGAATTTCAATTGAAGTGTTTTTTGAATTAAAGTTGATTAGTTTTAAATTCTAATTGATGAGTTTTGAATTTCAATAGACGAGTTTTAAATTTCAGTTGTCGAATTTTCAATTCTTATTGAGGTCTTTCGAATTTCAATTGACGACTTTTGAATTTCAAGTGAACAACTTTGCATATCAACTGACAAGTTTTGTATTTCATTTCAAGGTATTTTAAATTTCAAACGGAATATTTAAATTTCAACTGATTTCCTTTGAATTTCAATAGAATTTCTAAACTTTTAATAAAAAATTATAACGTAAAAGGTCCATAGCTATTATATAGTTACAATGACAATAACGTGTTTCAATGCCTCAATTCCAAAGCCTCATCTAAAAGTTACCATTACTTATTATCCTTCTAAGAGTATTGCACATTATTTAAATTGGAACCAACGATAAATTAGCACTGTAAATACTTAGGATATATTCAAACAACTGAATCCTAAGAAAACTGGGCAAGACATAGATACATATGTTAACTAAATACTGCATAGCAATGATAAATTCATAATATCCAACCAAATAAAAAAGCTTACAATAATAAATTCAATACCAAAATGTAATGTACCATTATAAGAAATCAGAATAAAAAAAAAAATTACAAAAATAAATTCAATACCGAAAATTCTATGTTTCATTCTAAGAAAATGAGAATGTTATATCATACCAAAATCTACTTAATACTTCCTTCCTCTGATGGTTGCTGGCTGGCTGGTGTTTTTTTTTGTTAGCTTTTCCATATTCATGTCTAATAAAAACTTTAAGTACGAAACCATTTGTGTGTGTGTGTGTGGAAGAAAGCGCGATAAATGTTTTTCTATATTATTTTAATTTCTATAAAAATACAAATTATTATTTTGTAAAACTAAAGCCAGGCGTGGTAACAATTGAGTTATAATCAATAGCCTTAGTAGTAATGCCTAAAGTTTTTTTTATAAATTGTCGGCTTGTACATCTCTCTCATTCTCTTTTCAGCTTATTGTTTAAAACGATATCGTCGTTGACTTGGGCTTCTCTGTTCTATATTAGAAACTTATTAGTGAGTTGGTTGGTGTAGTGTAGTGTAGATAGGTAGGTATCGTATCTATTATGTAGCTCTTTGAGCTACATATTTATGCCTTAGATATACTCAGCTTTTCACATTGTTAGGCTCAATGTAGCAATTTTTTTCTTTGCATTGTTCGTTTGATTTTGTTGGAAATAAAAATATTTAGTTAAATTCTTCTTACTGTTTCTTGGTTATATCATCAGTAGGTTTGTTATGCAAATTCATTGTCATATATAGTGAGTGTGTGGGTGTGGTCGCTCGGTAATGAAAAATAAAATTTAATATTTTTATTTATTTCTCGCATGTTCGTCCTTGGTTTTATTTAAGCATATTTCTCTGTGTGCCGGTGCTTAGTTGGATAATTGTTGTTTATGTGTCTTCTCCCTTTCATTTCATCATTTAATAGCGGTAATAGTTGGGCTTGAAGGGACCGGCTTTGTTAAGGCCCATATATTTGGCCTGTTCGTCGGTCAACTCTGTTAAATGGGCATCAAAGGTGGGCAAGTGCAGACTGGCCACATATTCGTCCATTTTCTTAGGCAACAAATAGACGTCGGACTTGTATCTACCGGGTGGGGCGTTAAACAGCTCAATAAGAGCCAAGGCCTGAGTGGCAGATGTAATTGACACAGCGAATGATGGTATGCTCGAACATGATAAATTGACTAAACGTCCTTCGGCCAACAGTATGATATACTTGCCCTCGGGCCAGATAATATGATCCACCTGGGAGCGCACCTTTTCCCAGGTCAAATCGGGCGTACGCAAACTATTCACATCGATTTCTGTGTTCGAATGACCCATATTGCAGACAATGCAACCGTTTTTCATTTTGTCCATGTGCTCGCGCACCACCACATTTTTGTTGCCCGTAGCCGTGACAACAATATCGACATTACGTATCACCTCGTTTAATTTGACCACACGAAAACCATCCATGCTGGCCTGCAATGCGCATATAGGATCAATTTCAGTTATGTACACGATGCAGCCTTGACCCTTCAAGGCTTGAGCACATCCCTTGCCCACGTCACCGTAACCACAAACCACCACCTGTTTGCCGCCGAACATGACATCAGTGGAACGTTTTAAGCTATCCAATATCGATTCTTTGCAACTGTAGAGATTGTCAAATTTAGTTTTTGTTACCGAGTCATTGACATTCATGGCGGGCACCGTCAACTTTCCCGCCTTCGATAGCTGATAGAGACGATGGACACCGGTGACACTTTCCTCCACGATGCCCTTGACCAACTTGAACATGGTGGGGTACTTCTTAAGCATTAAATGGGTGGCATCGCCGCCATCGTCTAGTATCATGTTGGGCTGCCAGTTTTCGGCATTGACACAACGGTCAATGCACCACCAGAAATCTTCTTCGGTTTCGCCACGCCAGGCAAAAATGGGAATGTTTGCTTCGGCCAAAGCGGCTGCAACTTCGTTCTGTTTGAGGAGGAGACAAGAAAAATTAATAGATTTATAGTGATTTAATATTAAAACGAAAATTTAGGAAAAATAGAGACATTACACAATACACAAAGTATTTTGTATGGCAAAAAGTTATTTTTATAGGAAAAATTTAATTTTATTGCACGAAACCATACATATATGTAACCATATATGGCCTTAATGGCTCGGTTATTGAAAATTATATTAATAAAAAAAATTTTAAAAGTTTATATATATACATTTATTGTACCAAAAAGTACTTTTATTAAAAAAAGTACTTAAATGTATATATATATATTTTTTTTTTAATAAAAGTAATATTTTTAATAATAAAAGTACTTTTATTTTTAAAAAAATTACTTTTATTAAAAAAAGTACTTTTATTATATAAAAAAGTACTTTTATTGTACAAAAAAACTTCATTGTACCAAAAGTTACTTTTATTGCACCAGCAAAAACAATTTTATTAGGAAAAACTAAATTTTATCGCACCAAAAAGTACATTTATTGTACCAATAAGTGAATTTATTGTACCAAAAAGTACATTTATTGTACCAAAAAGTAATTTTATTGCACCAAAAAAGTATTTTTATTTTACCAAAAAGAATTTTGTTATTGTAAATTATTGTACAAAAACGTACATTTATAGTACTTAAAAGTACTTTTATTGTACCTAAAAGCACTTTTATTACACCCAAAAGTTCTCTTTAACGTTCCAAAAAGTTAAATTATCGTAGAAAAAAGTACTTTTTTTGTACCAAAAAGAACTTTTATGTTCAGAAAGCACTTTTTATTGTACAAAAAAAAATTAATTTTTTGTACGTAAAATTACATTTTAAAATCTATTTTATTGTACAAAAAAGTACTTCATTTACCAAAAGTTACTTTTATTGTACAAAAATAGTACTTTTTATGTACCAAAAAGAACATTTATGTACCGAAAAAACACATTTCACTGCACCAAAAAAAATTTTTTTGCTCCCAAATATAGTTTTTATGGTATCAAAAAGTACATTTATTGTACCAAAAAGTATTTTTATTGTATTAAGCAGTAAATTTATTGTACTAAAATTCACTTTTATTGTACCAAAAAGAATTTTATTGTACCAAAACTTACATTTATTGTAATTTTAAAGTACATAACATAATTTTATTGCACCAAAAAGTACTTTTATTTTAACGAAAAGCACTTTCTTAATACCAAGAAGTACTCTTTATTGTATCAAAACGTACGTTTAATGAACCAAAAAGTACTTTTTTGTACTAAAAAGCCCTTTTTGGAACTGACAAGTACTTTCAGTGAACCAAAACGTATATTTAATGTAACAAAAAGTACTTTTATGTGGCACTAGTATTAAAATGCCCTCATTAATGTACAATAAAGTTCTTTTTTAAACCAAAAAGTATTTTTATTGTAACAAAAATAAAATTTTCGTACCAAAGAGTACATTTATTGTGATAACAGGTATTTTTATTGTTCCAAAAATACTTTTATAGTACTATATATATTTATATATATCTATATATATAAAAGAGGATGTGTGTATGTATGTAACGTAGGGACTCGAAAACGGCTGGACCGATTTTGATGAAATTTTCAGGGAATCTTCCGAATAACCCCGCGAGTAACATAGGCTACACATTGTTTGGATTTTTCTACATTTAGGGGGTGAAAATGGCAATATTCGATAATATGCAATAGCGAAGCATTGCCGGGCCCACTAGTAGTATATATATACTTACTAAAAAGTATATTTATTGTGTCTAAAAGGCCTTTTTTATACCAAAAAGTTCTCTTTAACGTACCAAAAAGTGCTATTATGTACCCAAAGCACGAATTGTTGTATGAAAAAGTTTTCTTTTGTACTGAAAATTACTTTTTGTCGTACGTAAAGTACCATTTCATTCCAATGAACTTAAAATTCAATGTTCGTAAATTTTAAAAAGTTTAAATATCTTATTTCCAATGAAGCTTATTTCCACAATGTTTTGGACGTTCATCTCATGACGCTTTTGCTCAGTAAATCGAGTACACTTATAACTAGACAAGCAATAACTCACACATAAGAACAATGGCATATTAATGGCACACAATCAATCTAAATTAACAATAAATGTCTTAATTGTCCTTACTTGGCAACATTGCCCTAATTGCCGTATGAAAGTACCTCTGAGATACATTCTTGTCCCAAATAACAAAATTCACCAATTTTATAAAATTTAAAGAAGTTTTCAGAGCCAATTTAAATATGCGGATTCTAATCATACAGAAAAAAAACCAATCAATTGTTATTGATTTTTATGAACTAGCAAACCACATTGTCGGTTAGCCAGACACAGTGACGTACATACTATGTAGGCATATGAGGTAACATCATAGATGATGACAGATTACTAAATACACTACATAAGTAAATATAGTAAATATTAATATACATACATACATATACATATGTATATAAAGTAATAGGCAGCGCCAAAACAAACAGGGCAGTAGTAGTAAACAGACAGAGGCGCTTATGTAATCGGATGTGCATTGAAGGCAAAATATAATTGATATTTAATGATAACACAAGATGCATCAGAGGCTTGATGGTATGCCAGTGAGAGAGAGGGAGGTAAATATGTTTGTCATGGATGACGGCGGCGGCAACGTCATGTGTGTACTTTTTTTTCTCAAAATATGGTCGACTCTTATTAGTTTAGATGATGTATGGCCTTCAAAAATAATTACGATATGAACTGAAAGTCTTATATGTAGTAGTACTGTTTTATATGTGTGTATGGACAATGAATCGTAGAAACGTAAAGAAAAAATTTATAGGTATTTTTTTTTGAAGCACTATACTAATACCGCCAAATAGTGCAGAGAAATTCTATAAATCAAATCAATAATTGCCAAAGTAGACAATAATATTTTAATACATTTTGAGGTTATAGAAAGAAGCATTTCCGAGATAAAGCTTTATAGGTTCATGGCCGGTAGGCTTTTTATTTTTTAAACCTTAAACTGTTTACTTATAAGTAAGTATATGTCATATATAGCAATTACTACTGGTATTGTCTGTTTCTTGGTGTCATATTAAGTGAAAACATTAAATATTTCATTACCGTTTTAATTTGTTTAAATCATACAACAAACAGCAAAGTTTGTTTGAAATTTATCAACCTTGACCGAAAAACATAATATTGCATGCAAAATGGTTATATGAAGTTATAACTATTAATTAACAAGCATGTATGATTAAAGTGATCAACAACTACTGCAGCAGGCAAAAATTACTGCGTCAACACTTCGTTATTGAAAGCTAAAAACAATTGTTTATTTTTTTTGTGAAAAAGATAGAACTGGGCAATTCCATCGGGACGGGAGTGACCATGTTACTCACAATAACTCATAAATAGAAAATTTACTATAAAAAAAAGCTTTGATTACCAAGAATGTTAAGTTTTAAAAAGTTTAGTACCAGGTAGACACTGAAAGAACCTGATTTCTGCTCAGAATGTCCATTAGAAGACAACGGCGGGTGTGACCTTAGGAATTTGAGTTTTTACAAAATTATGACTTTTACGTTAAATTATGCAAAATTTTCCGTAGAAAGTCCACAATTTCTTAATAAAAAACTTTTTAGGAAAAAAGACGGGTGTGACACCATTTTACGGCGGGTGTTATCTAATAAAATAAACTCCAAAAGTATGATTTAAGTTTTTATAGAGCTCCATTATATAACAAACATAACGGTAAACATGTAAGAAAATAATAAGAATATATTTATTCGTTATCTGTACTATCGTATACATCAGTATTTTTTTCCGACCAAGCGACCGACACCTAGTAATTTTTCTTACCTAACAGTTTTCCCAAACATACCTACTCCATCTTCACCCCCTAAGGAGGCTTCCATACAAAAATCAATTTTTTATAAAATTTCCTCTCAGCGATCTAACTGCCCTACAGCAGCCTCTAGGGGTGTCAAATGTATTACCGATGTAGTGTCCCTCTACATATTTACTTTGTTTCATAAATTGTATTCAACTTTGTTTTCTTTGTTTGAATTTTCAATATTGTCGATTTAAAAAATCAAAAATTTTCAGAATAAATTTTGATTTCAAACGAAGAAGTTTGGTTTTTGATTATTGTCCCTCTACATATTCACTTTGTTTCATAAATTGTATTCAACTTTGTTTTCTTTGTTTGAATTTTCAATATTGTCGATTTAAAAAATCAAAAATTTTCAGAATAAATTTTGATTTCAAATGAAGAAGTTTGGTTTTTGATTATTAAATAAGCTACCAACTTCAACCGACAACCCCAACAGTTTCTCAAAACATATTTACCCTCTATTTTCAACTCTTAAGGTGGTTTCCATACAATTTTTTTTATTTTTTATATAATGGAGCCTCCTAGAGGTGTAAATGGATCGACCCCCACTTGCATTTCCCTCCTAGCATTTTGTTCTTACATACCTACCCCATATCTGAACCAAAAATCTAATTGTGATAAGAGTATCATATTTGAAATCCTTGGACAATCTCCTGTAAAATATGTTTATTCAATATTTTTTTGTCACCTTACTTGTTCTACAGGTATAAGACTGATGCTGTCCTCTGTCTATATGCCGTACGAAGAGCTGGATCCGCCAGCTAAGGTTCTGCATAATCTTACAAGGTTCACGGCGTCGAAAAGGTTTCATCTGATCCTTGAATATGATGCCAATGCGCACCATGTGCGGTGGGGCAGCAAGGATATAAACACGAGAGGTGTTATTCAGTATGGACATGTGGAGAAGACCCCGACCTTTAGAAAAAGAAAGAGAGATGTAGCATTGACATAACCCTGACAAATATGGACACTTCCATTTTAAGGAATTGGAGGGTCTCTGGGGAATTCTCCGACTCAGACCATAGCTCCAATTACTTTACAGTGGATATGGTAGGGGTATGCTATAAGCCATACAGGAATCCTCGGAGAGCAAACTAGGCGAAGTTCCGTGCCCAAATTGCTACTGCAGTGAACTCTCTAGAGGGAACCTGTAGTACAATTGCTGAGGTATATTGGAAAATGGTTTGCAGGAATTGATTTGCTGAGAATTGCTCTTTCACTTATCCGGGTAAAAGATCGCAGCCAGTGTGGTGGAATAAGCAGTTAGAAGACCTGAGCAAAGCTACCTGAAGGCTTTACAACAAAACGAAGAGAACGGGATTTGATGAGGACTGGAACGCTTATAGAAACAGTTTCAACAGTTACAAAAGAGACATTAAAAGGATAAATAGAGCTACGTGGATTAAGTACTGCGAGTCCATACTCGGTGTCAACGAAGCAGCCCGATTCAGAAGGGTTCTGTCTAAGGATCCGAAGGGATTGGATTTCATTCGTAGGACAGATGGTTCATGGACCGAGTCCAGCACTGAAACACTGGAGCTCCTTGTGTATACACACTTTCCGGGATGTTTAGATGTAGATAATGCGGTCGGTAGTATGAACCCAACCGGGACCGGCCGTGGCATAGTGGTTAGAACACGCGACTACCATGCGGGAGATCGCAGGTTCAAACCTGGCTCCAGTCATCTTAAAAAAATTGTTTCTTTCATTGTCGGCTCCCCTCGAATGTTGTTGACAGCAACTTCGCAGTATTAAAATGTCGAGTCAATCGACGTGTCTAGTAAGAGCTTCTCAAACAGTGACGTTCGCATTCGTCGACAAACAAGTAGGTGCCGTTAGTTGTGAATCTAAAAATAGAAAGCGTGTTAATTCACAACAACGCGAGAAGCTATCCCATACCTCATTCATGGGGTGCAAAGGGAAATAAAGTTAAGTTTTTAAGTATGAACCCAACTATGTCGATGAACTATATAGACAGATATAATGATATGTATATAAAATTATCTTTAAGCCCTCACACTCTGAGCCCCTCTTAACATGCGTCCATCGCAGAGAGATCTGTTGAGAGCGCCTTTCATGACGTGGTTGGGTTTACGGAACGCAACTTAATTCATGTGACTTTACTTTAGCTGCCTTACTGAATATAGAAAGGGCTTTCAATAATGTGACGTTATGCGCAAAAAGGAACTCTTTGGAGAACATAAACTTGTCACGTCTGCTAGTAAATTGGGTGAGGAGTGAACCCTCATAAAATAGAATTAGTTCTCTTCCCTCTCAACTGTGGCCAAGTACCTAGGTGTTGTCCTCGATCAGAAATTGGTCCAAAAAAATCGAGGCAAGATTAAAGAAGGGTGCCTATGCCTTGTATGCGTGCCGGAACACTATAGATAAAAGTTGGGGACTCAGCCCGGATGTCACTATGTGGCTGTATATCACGGTCGTCCGTCCAATTATCACTTATGGATGTCTGGTTTGGTGGGAGGGGCTAGAGTAATTTGTTAAAAATGCTGAGCAAGTGGAGATTATTATGGGATGATCTGATCTTAACTCTCTGGAGGATATTTACCCGCCCATTTGTTACCTTTTTGGCTTAGCGGAGGATTGGATGTGGAAAACAGTCAGCAGACGTTGGATCTCCAGAACCTACTGCATAACTGCCAGATTGCTTCCGTATGTGTGAGAACGAGGAGCAGTCCAAGACGATTGTAATTTTTTTTATGTAACTGCCTTGCTCTAGCCCGTGGGAGGCTATGGCACTTGGGCATGAGTTACATAGAAGACCTATAGTCTCTTTCCTCAGTCCCAGTACATTTCTTGCGGTGCCTTCCATGGCTAACTGTGCCAAGATACAAATTGATGTTCTCACAATTTTCACTTCATTCTCTATCCCACCCCTCATTCCTTCTTTCTCATCCCCTTCCTTTCTAACGGACAATCACAATGGATTATCAGATCTCGCTTGAAAAATAGGTGTGGGGAAAATTTGACGTAAGGGGAAACGAATTGTTTCTTCCTCTTGTTACTTAATTATACTTTTAGAAATCACCTGAGATTAGCTATTGAAACATAATATTATAAAAATTTAGTAATTTATTTTAAAAAAATTTTACAAAATATCTTTTGTTTATTAACGTTAAATTTTCGGCCATGGTGAACATTTCTGTGGAAATACCTATATGTAATGCGATACATGAAATTTAATTTAAAAAATAAGAAAAGATTCACCAAGTAAAACAAATTCTTTCTGAACAAGGCAGTGATGCCCGTGTAGATACAGCAATTAACATATTTTATCATTCCCTTAGGTCAAAATCCCTTTAAAATATTGCTTCTTTAAGAAGACAGTGTGGATAACATGATAATTAATAGTCACACATTAGCTTTTATTTCTCTGAGAACACATCAAGAGAAATGCCTTCATTATAGTGCTATTTTGCGCTTGCGTGACATTGACGATTTTTTGATCGATGACTGGGGTAAACCTCGCAACAACCGATGGATGGCTGTAGAAACAGAAAGAAACCTGTAATATCATAATTGCCTTTGCCTTTGGACTTAAATTATACAGGAAAGGGATTAACATTCGTCAATAAAGACTATTATGAGGTCTGCACAATGGGGCTCTAAGTTTGAGTATATTGTCGGTTGTAATTTGTTCGTGTTATAAATGTTTTCAAATGTATGTTGTATAAATGTTGTAATATCTCTTAGCGTTATGAATGTACTGTTGTTTTCGTTTTAATACCCTTTTAAGCATGTTGCCCTTCATTGCGAGCCAATGTCATTAAAATAATGTTGTTATTGTATGTTGTTGTTGTAAAGTCAATTCATTCTCAATTAGCAATTTCTAAAATATTTTGAATAAATTACACTATAAAAAAGATGAAGATGGACAATTTTTAAATGATTTCCCCATGTCTTTGAATCATTCCAAGTAGGTCAGTTGTCATCGCGTGTATCGCATACACCCAATATATGTATGTATTCCTATATAAAGTTGCCTAATTAACAAGTTACCCATGGCACAGTCATCTCCGGCCACTCAACATAGACAACATATGTATACAATACAATATAAAACCTATCAAAATATTTTGTTAAACAATTTAGAAAATTAATAGAATCAATGATAACAAAATAATATAAAGTGTTAATTAAACACACAATTGCACAAAAAAGCTGAAGAATGAAAACAAACACAACAAAATTTGAATAGTTATATTTTTATAGGGGCTCTAATTAATTTATGATTTGAAAGAAGTGTAAATAATATTAGTCTACAAACTTGAGAGCGATCGATTGTGGCAAATTGAAGAATATCTTTTGAAAATGCAAAGCAAACATTCACACAAAATTTATCACTGTAAATGTTTATTTGTGAAAGCCCCTCCTAGAGAAAGAAGACTCAATTAATCATATCTTGAAATTGGAGAAAAAGACACATGTAATGATTAGATACATGTCATTGGTGACGATGGTGGTGGTGGTGGTGGTTGTGTGTGGTTTAAATAAAACAAATGATGACAGTCACAATAAATAAAACAAGGGGATTTTAGTAGTTCACATAATTCATATAATTTATTAAATTGTGTCAATTGATAAAAAATTAAATCCCCAACAAAATAAAAAAAAAAATGAGACACTCTTTCTTTCATAGTTATGGTACTGATAAGGCATTTATCGCGCTATAGATCGAAAATACAAATAATCAAAGCGACAGGAGACGATAGACATTAAGAATTACTTTAGCATTGATAATGGCCAACCACGAAATATTGTAACTCCTCATATGGTAAGCTACTGTGCCTAGGGCTTTTTGTCTTTACAGTTTTATGTGTTACTTTGTGATACTTTAACTGTTTAACTGTAAAAACACATGCAAGTAACAAGTGATAATAAATACAAATAAGGTGATATGTTTGCATGAGGTTTTGGAAAAAAAACATACAACAAATGTTTACCAATTGAGAGAAGAAACCATCCATCAAAATCCGGCAGATTGTTTATAAAAAAATTGAATATGAACAAAGTACAATTTGATCAACGAGTTATTCAGTTTACTAAAAAATACGTTAAATAATAAACTTCGTTGTTCACAAACTTAACAAAATTTAAGAAAAAAAAAACAACACTAGACAAGTTGAAATATTTGCACGATAATACATCATATTATTTGGTGTAGTTTGGAATATTTTTTGTTTTGCTTTTCTAAAGCCCTCTACACCATTTAACCGGTATTCTAATCAAATGATCAGATCAATAGCAAGATATGTATTGCTGGAAATTTCCTACGTTTAACTATTATCGATAAGCGTACCAAAGGGGGGATGAGGGTATGATTGTTATAAGCCGCTGAATGGTGTTATGAGTGTTATAAAAAATACTGCGAATCCAAAGATGATATCAGGTTATGTTTTTATAACACACAACATGTTTTGTAATTATTGTTAATTCTTAAAAAAATTAGATTTTTATAAAATCTGTAGGATTTGAATTAGAAATTTTCAATTTATACATGTAAGAATGTTCGAATTTAGCTTCGCGTTGGGTCTCTAACGCCGCTAAATTAAAAATTATTACAGGAAAAAATATATAAAAAAAATTTTGGATGTCATCTTCCATCTCTAGCCAGCGTTTTAAGTTATTCGCAAAATTGGTGTCAAAAGATGCGCAATGTGGAGTAGATTAAGAAAAGAAAACTACTAACATTTTTATAGAGTAATTTTTGTCCACTACAGGGCAAATGTTTAAAGCAAACAAATAGGACAAGTGGGGAGTAAGGACAAGTAATGACACAGCACAATAGCTTGCTTTTACAAAACTCGAAGACCATTATCGTCCATTGTGATTGTCCCGATTTAGAGAAAGAAATAAAAAGGGAAGAATGCTTTACAGTAAAATAAAGAGTTTAGAAGAATAGTACAAGTGGAAAAGAGGTAGCAGAGAAAAGAAAGCAAGTATTTTTTGTTTGTTTTTAAAGCAAAATCCTTACAGTTTGGTACTCGCAATTACCAAATGATCCTCCTCTTATTACGCACCAGATAGACGAGTCGGATAAATGAAGACTTCTCTACAAGAGTTACACCTACACAGATGCTCAGGCTCCCCAAACAGCACGTTTGGCAATTGAATGCGATCACTTATGTGCCAGCAACCCAGCAATGATTGAGTTACGAGTTTGACAATATTGTTGATGAACATCGCTGCAACCTATTGTTTGACCATCTCGATCATTGTAATATCGACTTTAAATTGTATCTAGTCTACTATCAAAAGTCTATCTGCTTCCAAACATGCCCAAAATCTCTCTGCTACAGAGTTCTATAAAATTAAATTCTCAGATACAAAAAAATACGCAACTCAGTTGTGTAGACAATATGCCGTACATCTCACCTCGAAGAATCGGGACAGAAGAGCCGTTATCAATACATTCAAAAATCTCAAGAGAGATTCAGAGCCCCAAAACTTTACACGTGTTGAAGTAAAAAAAAAATCTCCATGGCAAAACCATCTAAAGCTCTATGTACAGTTGGCATCTGTATGGTAATGCTAAAGAAGCTTGGTTCACATTCTGAAACTTTTAGTTTAACAGCTGATAACCCCCAATATTTGAAGGGTTGCCAGAATAATTTCAATTCTTAGAGCGGACCAATTCGCAACTAAGCTACCGACCAATCTGCCTTTTGTCACATTCGGCAAAGGTTTTAGGATCGCTGAAGTTACTAACTCAATAAACATGGCTTTAAAGAATGTAAACGGCTTTAGATTTGGTATCAATCAGCAACGACCATGTCATCGCACTGTTGTGGCTGCTCTCGACCTATTCAAAGGTTGACCACCCCACAGAGTGGTATTCTCTCACCCAGCTTGCTAAGTTTCCTGCCCCTCATTAATATATTTCGATGGTATCGTACGCAGTTGATTGCACCGTTTTTTCATATGGTGTAAATGTGGACGATGTATGTGCCAAAATCACCAGTCCCTGGTTACCACCACGAACTTATTCAAATGCTACAGTTTATCTTTCATTACTTCTAAAGAAGTAAGCCTCAATCGCATTAGGCGTATTCCCACGATCGTAGGGGTCATTTTCGACAGCTTCTTTCACCACTTCTCTTCGCACGCCACCTACATCAAGAGACCATAGTAGCGACATTTTGGTATCTCCCCAGTTTGGACCTCTTTTCTCAGCGACTCACATTGACCAGTATTGTAAACGACGCGGAAGAATGTACTCCGTATTACTATCAGTTGTTTCAAGAAGAGGAGAAAAGGATATTGTCGGTCAGCCAAGACAATTTCGAAATCCTTGCCGTCTGCCAAATCAACCGAACCTTCACCCAGCAGCAAAAAATGGGTCTTTGCATGCCTTCTTGCAGGCCTGCAAAGGCAGTCAGAAGCCCTACCCTTCAAATGCAGTCTTCATTTCAAATTAACATAGGGCGCCATAGGCAGGCAAGGCCTGCACATTCCCTTTCTCATTGAAGGCCTTTCAGTAGGCATGCTTATTATGTCCTGCTTGGAGTCCTAATAACAAGGGCCTTCTATGAGGCATTGCTACTGCAGACCAGCTTGCAGGCCTGCAAAAGAGCATTTATAGAAGGACTAAAATAAAAAAAAAACATATGCGAATTATTTCCACATTAAGTTATTTCATACTTTTTATACATTTTTAATACAATATTTCTTACAATTTCTAATAACTATTTTTTTTTAAACTCCAGCAGTAGGAATCGAACTCGCGACCTCAGTACTCATAGTTGGGCATGCTGCCTACTCGTCTATCATGTGATATAGTTGTTGTACGACAAATAGCACACATGTGGTTCTCATAAACAGCAGCATCTGTCTTTCCTTCCTGTCTACAGGGCTAATCGGAGAAGTGACAAGTGCATGGCTATGAACGTTAATTCTGCCTTCTACTAATAGAAGGCAATTCTGCCTTCTGTCAACAGGCCTGTTTAAGGCAAGAAAGTTTGCATGCCCTTTTTGCACATCTATGGTATTTTGTGGGGTACACAGCAGGGCTGCTCACAGGCCAGATTTTAGAAGGGAAAGAGGAATGTCTGCGGGATCTTTTCTCACCCTAGTAGGAGGCCTCATTGCAGGTCTCATTTGAGAAGCGAAATGTGGATGGGTATGGAATTTTTTGTTAGGCTTAGTGAAGGACTTATTATAGCCTGTATACATGCCTGGAAAAGGAAGGCGTATTTGAATGTCAACAAACTGCCTTTGAAGGCATGTTTGCAGGTATATTTTTACAATGCCTCGTCTTTTCCGCTGCTGGGCAGTTACTGATGTAGGGTACCCTCCCTCGACATATCATAAAAATATTTTGACGCTTTCACAGCGACATCCAGGATGTCATTCCATCTGACATCGACCAGCATTCAGCAATTACCGATGCAACAATGTCCTTAATGAACACCCTTCAATGATTTTGGAAAATTAGTATTTTGCCCATGCAGACAAGTGTAGATAACTGCGTGATAACTGTCATCCTTGCACTTATGTATACTACTTTTAATAAACATTGCCACTATGGATACTAAGCTTGGATGCACTGTGCTTTTCTATTAAAACATAAATATTAACAACAAGAACAGCACTTGCGCACCGAAAATCCTGTTGTTACAGTTTTCTCAACTGCTACCGCTAGCGCATAGTTCCTGGCACGATAAACCGATGCCCTCCACCTATAATGGTATGCATCTCTACAACAGTCCAAACAGGCCCACTGATTTGCGTCTAGTGGACTTATGTTATTGAGAGACATGTTTTCTCCGCCGTCAAATACCACCTCTTGACTTAAATACAACTAAATAATAATCTCTTATATATTTACAAAAAGAACTATCGGAATAAACCGAACTATTAAGACAAAAACCACTCTACCGTTCTACATAAAGTTGGTGCTTTGGATATGATACTTAACCTGCCATGTCTCGACATTTTTTTTTTCGCAATCTGTGCTGCGAGGAGCTGCATGATATTACAGGAAACAGACTGAAAAGTATCATCGATTGGTCATCCCAAAATTCTAAGGGAAATATATGGAGAAATTCTTGATGCAAATCTAACTACATGCTTGTCACCCGTACTGGACTTTTTATCTAATGTTGGACTGTTCAAAACAAGAATGTGGAACTTGAGCAGGGATCTACAACGAAAAAGACCTTCAAATATACCTATCGTTTCAACTGGATGACAACTGTAGGGATTTTCAAGCAGAGATTCTGGCTGTCAGCATGGCAGGTAAAGCCAGTTGACAATGAAATATACATTCACCCCTATTCCCGTAGTCGTCGTCGACATCGTCGTCGTTTTTATGTCAATGTCACTTCGATTCAACATCGTCGTCACATCAATGCAATTGCGGTATTCTGTAACTACAATGAGACGACGTCGACTGGTAATCGATGACATGAAAGAAATGACAACAGCTGATGTAACATCTGTGCATCAGCTGATTTATTTTGATTTTTATTGTGTTTCAAGAAAAAATATTTTTGTGCCGGAATCAAATTCAAGCGATGAGGAAAGCAAGAAATATCTTATACTGGAAAGGAAAATACTTCGACTATGATCCGATGATTTTAAACTTGCCAAATAACGAGTATGTTCATCGGTGTTAAAATCGTAATTTGAGGTTATCTGTTGGCCGGCCTTCCAACTTTTTTTTAGATTCGAGAACTACTTAAGTCTTAATATAGCAGCATTTAATTACGTAATAGTTCCTATAGAAATAGTTCCTATCATGAAAAGTGAACTCAGGACACATGTTTCAGTCATAATTAAGTTGTCAGCAACATTGAGGTCCTTTGGACAGGGGCCTTACAACCTAAGTGTAAGTGCAGCCAGTAGTTGCAAGATTCCTGTCGAAACCCTGAATGCATTAGAGAGGTGATTTGTCCACCTTGGATACAATTGGAAGTAACTGAAGATGACAAATCGGAAGCATAAACTACATTTTTTTAACAAAACAGGATTTACTGGGGTTATTAGATATGTCGATGGAACCCATATCAAAATTTTTGCTACAAATAAAGAAGACCAGATTCGTAACTACAACCGCAAAGGATTCTTAAAGGCGCATCAAAGGAATTAAATTGTTTTTCACCAATTTTCTCACATTACCCCTTAAAATTAGACAAAATCCTTGTACCTATGAGGGATTTTGTTTCCAAGCCCCTATTTGTTACTCGACATTGTTATTCTTGACTTCATTAAACAAACCTTTTTTTTAATATACAAAAACAAAAATTTATTCCTTCAAATTGTTTCAAGTCGTTACTAACAACTGTGACGACAAATTCAGAGTCGTTTCGATTCAACGTCGTCGTCACATTTCCTTACAGAATACCAAATTTGAGTCAATAGTAACCGATAGTTATCGAAAACGACTACGAGAATACCGATTTTACAGCGTCGTCACAAGACGACGTCGTTTTGCGTCGACGACGACTACGGGAATAAGGCCGATTACTGTTAATGTTGATAGTCAAGCGGCCTATAAGGGCAATAGATTATTATTATTAAAGCAAATCAAAATTGGTTATGCGCTGCAAAGCTGCCCTGAGCACACTTCATCCTCGAAGAGTTAGATAATGCTGGGTTTCTGGACATAGTGATATATCTGCGAATCAAATGGCGGACGAAGTGGCCAAAAGAGGATCTACATTGAATACTCGATGCGAACGGCAGCGGTATGGCCACCGATTTGTTATTATTCTGGACTAAGAAGAAATTGGGAAATTCAGAAACAAAAGTAATTTCTCTGGGAAAATCTGGCTTAGATAGAATGTTAAACGTACGTCCAAAATGTATGACTACTAGTAGGCAACATTACGCGAAGATGGAATCGCTCTGCCAACGAAATTGCCGCATCTGTGGGGATGAGATGGAAACAGAAACGATAGTCCGTCTACTATGCGATTGTCCTGCTCTTGAGTGAAGTTACTAGCAGTACCTTGAAGAACTCAATTGTGTTGCTTAACAGGAGTAAGAAGGAATACTTAACATCGCAAGAGTTATGAAAATGAGTTTTACAGGGATTCAAAAATAATTCAGCAATTAAAGTGAATTTAGAAATGGAATGGAATAGAAAAGCAAATATGTATAATATAAAATCAATATTTGATAGAATTCGTGCATTTCTAAATGCTTTCGAACGTTACCTCAATAGAAATTAGAACGTCTCCTCCAACAACTGCAACATCGCAACATCGATATTGTACCATAAACACATACAACATAGACAATCTATAAGTTGTCAAAACTATATAATATATATATATATGTAATTGCTAACACATACCAGTAGCTATATATATTTTCATCTACCAAGTTGGAAAATTGATATTGTTAACTATAAACGGGTTGACACTAATTTATTGCCTAAAAGATAAAACTAAACAGCAAAAAAACCAAAATCAATTAAAAATGCTTTAGAGAATAATCAGTTTTGATTTAGGTGCTGATTATTAATATTGATAAAAGTGAAAATATGTATATCAAATGACTAGTTTTACCCCCATATACAAGTGAGCGGGGACATGTGATCAAACTAAAACGATCGTATTTTATGATCATAAAAACTAAAGACAAGACTAGAAATTTTGATATCTACCATCAATGGAAATCATTACCTCTCCTCAGACATATAACATAAGGTACTCTAGTGAAAACGTACGTTTAGTATTTGTCGGTTAACACTAATTTATTGCCAAAAACGTTTGGTATATAACGAGAAAGCTCCACCTAGTTTATGTGGTGTTATTTATAGAAAATATATGTTTATTAATAAATTGTATATCAATTCATTATATTATTATATCAGTTTATTTACTACAATATATTTTGGGAGGTAATCGTCATATTATCTAAGAATAAACACTTTACTGGCTCTTAAGAGCGAACTATGTAGACAGTTCCAAATTAAAATGCATGACTCATATTTAGATAACATACTAATGGCCACTGTACGTACGTCGTCAAAGTAGGCATAACACACTCAAATGCTGTCAATTAAAATTGTGAAAATTAATAATACTTCAAATTCTTCAACTAAAAAAGGGTAGCCAAGGACTTGGTGTCAATTATAAAGATAACGTCAGAGAAATTTTTAGCATACTAACTTCACATAGGGAAATTGTATTGCACTCAATAGCGGTGGCAAACCTAAAATTATCCAGAATGCAATTAATGACACAGTTTGCTAATGTCGTAAATCGTGTTCGCGACAGCAACAAGATAAGAAATTACCATAAATTTAGGAAATTTTGCTTATCTATTTTTGCTGAACTTAAATAGGTTTAATTTTTTATCAGAAAGGTAATACGACCGACCAGCACAAACAGTAGTTCTGAGACTGTATACGTTTGTTTTTTTATCATAATTTATTTAAATAACATGTTTAACATATGTAAATATTTGCATGTTTACATACATAATAATTAAATAAACGAAAAGATAATGCAAAGCTAGTGTGCAATTTGCATTGTTATTTAGACAAAGCAAATAAATTGTAGCAATGGTTCGCGTTATCCCACTAATTTTTTTGTCTTGAGAACACTTTATGTACCTTTCGCGTTTAGGATGGCGAATGCTGTGGTAAGTAAAACTTTCAAATTGACTGTATGAACTACACAGTTTTTTTTATCAGTTTTTTGTGAAGTTATTAGACATTTCTATGTCCTACACTTTGTTTGAAGAATGATTATTTTCACTATTGATTTTCATCAATACCTTTTTTTAGCATTCGAACTTCAATTGATTTGTTCGTGTCATTAGATGGATAAAAATAGGATCAGTTATATCTATATTTTTTTAATTTTCATTTCCTAATCAAGGTAGGTAGCAACGAAACCTAAATAAACTGTATTTAAACTTAACAGCATTTAGTCGGGCGCTAATGTAATTTGTGATACAACTCGCATGACTCGGTATAAAATTTCATTGCGGGATCATTATAATATACAAGTATGTAGAAAAACACTACAATAACTTAAACTTTTCCTTTATATTTGTTAATTTAAAGCCATTCACATATTAATTTTTAATAAATGTTTACTCTGCTACGAAGCTATTCATTCAGTCACGAACGCTTAATAAAAATAACAATAAAACAAAAATCACCTAATGAATAATACAAGTACATACTAAAAAAATTAACTTCATGCTACAAAGTTTGTAGTGTTAAATTAGTAATTCACAAGAACCAAAAAAACCAAAATCTCTTAACGGGAAAAATGTAAGTATCAAAATCACGACAGGTGGAGAAGAAATATTATTTATACGATTACAAATTCAACATAACATTCGTTGAATGTCTAATTTTTACTGTTGATCTGTTGAAAAAGTAATATCTGTATCCTGATTAATACCATAGATACAGGGACAGCGGAAGATGGTTAAACTAATAAGGATTGAGACATGAATATCGTAAGCCATATATGCGATTGAGCAATGTGTGATAGAACTACAATGACGCTTAACAAAGTTTCAAAGAAAAGGTCTCAATATTCACCAGAGGCAGATGCCATCTTACAATCCTGCAGTAATTTTAAATTAAATGAAATTTTTCGCCTTTTCGTTAAATACCACAATAAAAGCTCAATCTCTTATTCAGGGGTTTAACATTCATTTTCTCTATAGCAAAATGGTTGAATCCGAAACAGCTGTACAAACTACCAGGGCATTATGAGAATATCATTCTGCTAAAAAACTTGAAATAAATTCTAAATCAATGCAAAACAAAATATTTAAAAAACTTCTATCAAATCGACTTTTAAATGATTTAATAAAATGGACAATTGTGTCTCATGATCATTAAGCATTAAGTTTAACTGACAAATTGTAAGCTATCAGTGAGCAATCCTTTGTTAAACATTTATTGATTAATAATAAATTAACATGCATATGAATCATGCACACGAACACTGATGTCTAGGTTGTAGTCCAAAAGTATGAACTTTACAACTCATTCCACAATACTATTACTCATTATATCAATTCCTATATTTATTGGTTTCACTTAAATGCAAATTGGGGAAAATTTTGTATAATACAGAATGGACCTAAATTCCGTTTATACTTGAATCGGTAGTTGCGTCGAGCAGTTACTGCGGGGAGTACGGGAGTACTATCGTTATAATGGTTCTTCGACTATCGTGCAATGAACATTTTGTGCTTATTACCATATGCGGCATGAAATTATGCTCACTCTATTCAATTAATTAGAAAATGTGTGCAGAAGTCTGAGAATACAGGTTCAATTATAAAACAATCACGCATAGGCCGACATAGAACTGCAATGAATCCCGATTAATACTTTTATGCTGTTACAATTAGTACAATATTATATAGTGTCGTGCTACAAAACTTTTCTGCTCCAGCGTTACATCATTTCAAATGTTTTAATCAACGATCTATGTTTCAGCAACATGTTACAATTATAGTCAAAAAGAGATGTCCAAAACAGGACTAGCTATTTCTTTAGGTATACCTTAAAAGTGATGGAATAAGGATATTAACTGGAAGGATTATTCCCTACCGTTTAGGAGTTTGAATTTCTTTACTGATTTCTCAAAATGGACAGCGAAACAGGATCAAGAGCTTTTTGTGAAGATCTCAATGTTGTTATTGTAACAGCTTAATCTAAACAATTTTAATCCGATGTTTCTGCGTAAAAATTGTGCTGCTTCTATTGGATCAGTCCATAAATCCATTGGCCTAAGTGAAGTAGGTTGGGCTGGACAGCAGAATTTAAGGTGGGTATCATGGGGATTCCGACCACATGCTGAGTATAGGCAGTAGACATTGAGTCTGTTGCTCCATCCCGATCTCAGTTGTGGCACAGCAACAAGTTTTCCTCTATTTCAGCTACAGGCGGTGAGCGAACACTAAGTACGACATTCATGCGGTAATGATGGCGTCTCCATGAATGTCGTTCAAAGCTAATGTATACGAAGTACGATCCAAGGGATCTTGCACATAAGTTTGTATGTTCTCCTCGTATACACGAAGGTCCTTCCTGACATGCCTTAGGGGAGTTTCTAACTGTGTGATGTTCAAGATGGGATGACTCCTCAAATGGTATCTCAGGAGGAACTGTTTGGTGACGATCTCAATTGCAGGCAACACTTTCGATTGTATGAAGATTGCAGGGTTTTTCACAAACGTAATCTGCGCACACCGCACTGACTGCATATCACGGAATATTTGCACATAACTGGATGGACGACGAACCAGAATGCTTTTGGGACTGAATAGGAAGGTTGCCAGGCGACTAATAAAGTACACTGCGACATTAGGGCCTTAAAATCGAGCTGGGAGAACTATTGTAGACTGTGTGACGATATTGAAACTATTGAGCATTTGCCCAGTCACTGTGAAGCTCTTCCTAAAAAAAAGAGTGCAATTCTTAAGTCAGTGGCATTTTAGTAGTCTAAGTGAATTATCGTCATGCTAAATGGAAAACCTAATGAAATTCACAAACGGGTTGAGATACGCTTTCGAGTATAAGACCATAGTTTATCCATGTATTGCATGCATAATCCCACTATACAGAGCTATAAATTGTCATGCTACAGAACTTTTTACACCAGGGCTACAATAGTTTTTAACACCAATCCAGTGTCTCTTGAGGAATGAATGGAAGGTTCACAAGGAAATTAAGAACATTTAACAACACATCTGTCAAGCTAATATTATTACCATATACATAGTTTAATATCCCGCTGGGTTAACAGGTGGCGAAATCTATTTTCATATCACACTATAAACTGTTACCTACATCCTTGGCTAGATACATGTGCTATAATTAAACTTATTTAAAAAAAAAACATTTCAAAAGCAAAAGCTGTTGATTTTTGAGCCAACTCACAAGGTCCTTAGCAAATGTTTATCTGTTGTCACCACAAAAGCGTTTATTTTCGTATTGTCCTTTTTGGCTGAATACAAGCCTATAAATCGTTACCATATGTTTTTATTACCCTAATGCATGCAATGAATACCCATGTGAACGTTATTTGCATGTAAAACTCTATGACAATCTTAAAAATTATTCGACCCCCTTAATGTGACTGTAATTATCACTTACCTGTGTTGAGTAAATATTACACGCAGCCCAACGCACCGATGCCCCCAAATCGATGAGGGTCTCTATGAGCACTGCTGTCTGTGCATTTATGTGAGTGCAACCCACAATTTTGGCATCCTTTAGCGGTTTGTCATCGGCCGCCCTCTTCCGCAATGCCATAATACCGGGCATTTCTTGTTCTGCTATTTCGATTTCGCGACGACCAAACGCATTCTGATTTATGTTACGGACACAAAAATCAGAGGTGCCTTTGGAGTTCTTTTGAACCTTTTCTCGTGGTGGTACATCATCACCATCATCCGAACTGCTGCCCGTATAGGAGGCAGATGAAAATGAATCGGTGGATGAAGCGGACAATGAACGACTACGATAGCGGCTAGTTTTCTTTAAAGCACTTGATTGTTTGGACTCTTTCTTTTCGGCCACAGAGCCGGGATCTGGTACGGGTGCATCGGCCAAGCTGTTCATACTTTAGCTTGTTCTGCTCCGGGATGGGGGTGTTTTTGTGCTAATTGACGTTTGCAGCCCACAGACACACGCGAAACAACAAACAGCTGTTGTGCAGCCAAAACAACGGTAAATCTATAAATGTTTTGTTTTTATCCTGAAGTTGTCAAAACAAGACGAGGTGACAACACCACGATGATGATGATGACGATAACGAAGGAAGGAATACGGCACTAAAGTAAAATTTCGTTTGCGTTTTGCTCACGTAACGCTCACGTGATTGATGTCTATTGAATGTTGTTTCTTTTAATTCGTTGTGTGTTTTGCTTGAGTCTCTTATTGTGTGTGTTTTTTAAATATTTTTTTATTGTTGCTTTCCTTTCTAATGTATGTTGTTGTTGTTTTTCGTGTTTCTTGCCTTCTCAGCGTCTGCTGCTGCTGCAGATACAATTGTCAATTTACAAATAAAATGAAAAAAAAAAAAAACAAAAACAAATGAGTGATGGTGTGTTTGCTTTTTATTTCTCCTGTCGTAGGGAGGCGGCGTGGGGAAACTGTATTTCTTCGGTTTTGTAATGCAATGGCGAAAACCCAGTGAATTGTATTTCCACAAGTGAGGTTTTATCTTTTGTTTCTGTCAATGACGACGGCCTGGCAAAACTTAAACTGTGGTGTCACACCACACGCAACAACAAAGGAGAACAGAGAACAACGCCGACGACGACGACACAACACCGACAACTAAAAAAGAACTGATCGACAGATACGCAAAGACCGAAGCGAAAATAAACTAAACATAAAACAGATATTTCGATTGATAGATACCGTAAAAAATCAAAATAGTAAATTAAAGTTTTACTCGAAACGACTGTCGTTTGGCACAAACCGTTGCTGTGTTTTTTCTTTTTAACCGAGCGAGAAGAAGGCAAATTCGTTTGTGAACGCTGCAGTAACTGCGAGAGTGTGTGTGTGTGAGATGTGCGGCCAGAAAATAACTCGATAATGAGAGATGTGACTAGTGGTAGGGATGGTAAGAAAACGATAAATGTTGAATACCGGTGAAATTCGGCAGAGATGTATTGTGGGAACAACTATTGGAACGAATGATTCGATTGGGGTTGGCAATGCAGTGCATGAGGCTACTTTGAATAACAATTATTAGGTAGCAAATTTGATTCTTATACGGATGTAAGAATAAGTAAGTTAGTAAAATAAGACGTTACATGTATTTCAAATACAAAAATCCTGACCATATGTATGACCGACAACTTTTGTCGTCAAATCATTATTTAAATTAAAAAAGAAAATACCTAAAATAATTGTCGTAACAATGCATTACTAGGCACACAAGCAAACAAAAACAGCAAATTCTTTAAATTGATCTAAATAGGAGAATAAATCTCAAACCAAAACTCAAAAAAGAGAAAAGAAAGTCTGGTCAGAATGAAATAAAATTTTGACAACACATAAACCTAATCAATGTTTTTTTAATTAATCAATAAATTTCCCCCCAAATTCTTATATAACGGTATAAACCTCTATCAAAATTTGTTGCCCATTATGAAAAATTAGTAATTTTCAATTACAAATATTTTTAAAAACTTACACGATTTTTTTTTAAGATTATCCGTTTCCGTGCATATTTAGTCCAGTGCCAATAAAACGAAAACCTAAGTCAAAGTTGACGCCGGGCACTTTGGACCCTATTATAACATCCTCTTATGACTGAGTACAAAAATTTTCTTTTCTAAGCAAATCAAGATAAAAAATTTAGTTAATTTAACAAAATTTAAGCCGTCTATGAATATAAAAAAATTTTAATTTTATGGAACATCACATCATATTCTTAAAACAAATATTTTTTAAAATTCAACCCCTTTTTTGTTTAGATAAAATATTTAAACAAGAATTTTTGTCAAATATTGCAAAAAATAGATCGTTTTTTAAATAAAATACTTTTTAACAGATTGGTCTTTGATTATTAATAAAACTGAGTTACCAATATTTTTATATTATAAATTTAAGATTGTGAAATGAAATTCATTAAGAATATTGCACTATTTATTTATGTAGTTGGATTAATTGTAAAAAATATATTTAAAATTTTTATCAAGCTATAATAAAGGAATAGATATTTTTTAATTTAATGTGCTATTTTAAAGATGTGGAAAATATTTTATTTATTTTATTCATAACATAACTGAGCCATAGGGCCATATATGGTTAATATTAAAACAACACAATATGAAAAGATTCAAATTAGGAAAAAAATATAAGATAGTTATTGAATAATTACCATAGTATTGCATTAGGTTTATAAGTAAAATGCAATTTATTTAATGTATGAATTCAAAATAAAAACAAAATTTAAAAATATCTAATCTGTCAATTGTGCAATCCAATTTATTATATTGCAAATTATTTTTTGTGTATTTACAAATCCATTTTATAATTATGGCTAAAAGCCAATTCTGTTTATGCATTATTTTTATCTTATTATGTATTTCCCCCTGTTTGCATTAAATAATTGTAGAATACAAATATAATGCTGTCAAACAAAGCTGAAAGTACTGCTCGTGAATAGCAATTAGCGCACTTATCAAATGAACAAAAACAAACGAACTCTTTTATCGGATTCTACATTTAATATAATAAACAAATATTTATAAACAATAACAGGTGACAACCATTCTGCAAAAATTCAACATAATCACATTTCTTTATAACCACAGATTTCCATGTCCTGTTCGTCTGTCACTAGATGAGCCTCCGTCAATAAGGCCGCCTCATAGACATGCGAAGAGATCTTTAACTTGTTCTGTTTGCCGCCCAGGCCCAATTTAGCATTTTCTTTAATGAACTTAACCACAAGACTATCGTCCACTACAGACATTTGAAGACATTTACCCCAGGCCAATAAAGCCAAGGGACGTTGGGGTGTCAACAGTTGGGATGGTGTTATAATGTGACGATAAAGGCAACCTTGTAAAGTATTTTGTAACTGTTTAATTTGACCAGAAAATGCGCAAGGGTGATATAACAACACGATCGCACCGTCGGCTAAACTGCGAAGCCAACGCTGTGGTGGTAAATATGTGTAACTGCCAAATTTGGGTGCCAAAGGGCGATAGGGTCCACTAAGAATATATATATGTAGAACATTATTTGATATTACAAATTAATGTAAACAACTTACAATGTTGGCAGTGATTCATCATAAGTTATTTTCTCACTCAGGCATTTAACAGGTGGTTGATAGGCAGCTGGCACTAAATGTTCCATTAGCAAGGCTGTGTGATTGAAATTTGGTTCATATTCAGTACGATTGCCAAGGCACAAATGATTGTAGGAGTGTCTCTTGTCATCCGGATCAAAATCTATGGCAATATTTGTCTGCAACAAAAAGGAGACTGAAATTAAATCGAGGGAACTTCGAAACAAAGATCGCAACTGTCACCTTTCCATTGTCACATTCGATTTTGTCGGGAAATTTTCCAACATGGTGCCGGCTAGTCTCTGCCGCAGGATTTTCAGTCCCATAGTCGGGTGGATGTGGAAACCACAAGTTCTTCCATGATTTGGCAGCGGCTTCGCTTGAATCTTTTTTCTTATTATTATTATTTGCCACATTGTCTTTTTTTGCTTCTTCTACTACGTCGTAGTGGTAGTTAGGCGGATGGGGGAACCACATGCCCCGCCACTGTGGATCTTCATGCTCTTCGATATTGTTGCCCAGCAGTGGACCTCTTTTAAAGGTTTTACCGTCGATTTGCGCAAAAAATTGCACTAAACTTATGTATAATAAATATTTAAACATAATATCGTCAAGACATCAAAAAAACAGAAGAAGAAAAAAGAAATTAAATAAAAAAGACAACTGAAACGAACAAGTGCTAAGCCGTGAATAGTTAAGGAAAATAAAAACAAACAATGAAGATAAACACAAAAGAAATCCAGAACTTCAAAGTCTGATTCATAAGTGATGATACATTTTAATTATTGTTATCGGTTGCTGTCGATTACATTTCCGTACCATAACAAGTGACAGTGGCGCACAATGACTATTGCAGTCAGTGTGTAAATAGGGTGCTTTTTTTAGTTGAACAGAAATTGTAATTACAAATAACACGAAAAATAAAATTTTAGTAAAATTTAAGTGTTAACCGCATAATAAGTGAGCACAGTATGATATCGTTTGACAGCTAACACTTTCGTTACTTCTATCTAAACAAAAAAAAAACGTTATATAAAAATGTGGTAATTAATTAATAACAAATTCGATTTATTGGGCATTAATAATGGATTAACAATGAACCGTAACCAAATGTAAAAAATTCTGCTAAAATTCTTTTTAAGTAGATTTTTTTTAAATCCTTCTATATTAAACCAATTTTAACAAAATTAGTAAAAATACTAAAACCAAAATATAAAAAAACTAGCATAAAAATTCCCATAAATTAAACAAAAACATTTTCATTAAATTACATGAAATTCATTACTGTTAAATATTAAAATATAAAAACTTAGATGAAAACTAAAAAAAATACAAAAGTAGCCAAAAAAAAACTAAATAAAAATTTAAAAATCAACACAAAAAAAATGGCCATGGTCCAAATTTAACAAAAATCTAGTAAAAAAATAGAAAAGAAATATTAAAAAATATATCTTGGACATGAATTTTTTAAAAAAAAATTTTATTAAAAATGAATTTTTTAAAAAAAAAATTTAATTAAAAATTTTCTTACAGTCTTTTTAACAAAATTTAAAAAAGCGTATATTAGTAAATTTTTTCTTTTTTTGTTTTTGATTGATTTTTTTATACAAACTTTTAAAATATTTTTTTTTTAAATTTAGATCTAATGTGTGATTGTAAACAAAAAATATATTCGGAAATATTTAACTTTTATCAAAAATTACACAAATAAATAAACAAAATGTTGTTAATTTTAGTAATAATAAGAAACTATCTATTTATTTAAAATCTCTAATAATTTAAATATACGTAGTAATAAGAATTTTTTTAAAAAATGCCAAAATTTATATCCAATTTAATTAAAAAAAATATATTAGAAAATTTAACATCTCAATTTTAATCAGCATTTCAGCAAAAAAAATTTAAAATTTAAATCTGGAGCTGACTTTTCGTTTCAAACAAAAAAAAATACATATTGGAAAAGATTTAAATTTTTTAATCTTTGATATAAATCAATAAACAAAAATAAATAAATTTCTATAATATGATGAATTTTTATTTAATTATTTTTTTAGTTAAAAATTGTTGTTTTTGTCATAAAGCAAAAAATAATTAAAGTTTATAAAATAAAAAATAAATTTTTGAATTTTGTAAATAATCAAATATTTTTTTTTGAAAAATCAAAAAAATATATTTTTTATCGTTTTTTAATTTTTTTAACGTAAAATTTAAAACATAAAAATATTGCTATTCTAAGAATTGCATTAACCAAAAACTTTAAAATATAAAAAAGAGGAAATATCAGGATTAACATTTTACATTTCAGTTTTTATTCGACCTGTTTTTCTTTAATATTCTTGGAATAATTAGTCGAGCTCAAGGTCTTTTATTTTTAATATTTATTTCGATATTTCGCTATCCGTCGGATAGCATCTTCAGGAATCTTTAAACAATAAGAAATACAAATAGTTTGGTCATTATTTATGTTCACATCACAAGATTAAGTAAGTTTTGTTTAATCTTGTGATGTGAACATAAATAATGACCAAAACTATTTGTATTTCTTATTGTTTAAAGATTCCTGAAGATGCTATCCGACGGATAGCGAAATATCGAAATAAATATAAAAAATAAAAGACCTTGAGCTCGACTACTTATTCCAAGAATATTAACATTTTACTTTAAATATATTAACAAAAAAAACATTTTTTTGCCCAAACAAATACTTTATTAAAATACCAATATGTAAACAATAAATTATTGTATTACAATTTTAAATTTTTGCCTAATTGTTGCATATAAATCATTATTCTTAACATGTTTTAATTTAAAAGAAAAAGGTTTTCAATTAAAATTTCGAATTATTGATAAGTTTTCTATAAACACGTAATTTTAGTCAGTTTTTCCATTTTATGATATCAACATCAATTTAATTGTCCCCCTATAACCAGATTTAGTGTGATTTTAGCTACACCCCTGGTAAAAGCAATGGACAAAGGGTTAAGACACGTACGTACATTTAGTCTATGCTCATATACTCCTACAGTGTAATCAATAAACGAAAAACATGGTAAGTCATATTTTTGTTATAACATTGAAAAAATCTTTATTAATATATATCTGGTATAAGTAGTATATAAAATTGATATTTGGTGTTCAGACAAATAAAGGGTTTAACGAAAAGTTAACAAAACAAAACAACAACAAAAAAGAAGAAACTATACAAGTGAAGACAAATGCGTAGTACTTGTATGGCTTCGCATACAATTCAGCAACGTTTAAAGTGCTAAGAATAACTTTGGAATATAAAAAGATAAATGGAAAGTTTATAAAGAAAATTTGGATGAATTCGTTTTTTGGCTCTTTATCTTCTACTCTCTTTTAATTAATATATATTAATTATATATATATACGTATGTAAAGGGTTATTGACCCCACACATCTGCCAGAGACCAATCAATTACAATACGGCGAATTAATACATGAAAGCAATGTGTGGTCACATTTGTTGTTTTTTAACCATATGCAACACTTTAAATGTGTGTTCAGACTTCCAGGGTATAATTTTAGTATTAATCTTGTTGCCACTGTAATGCAATGTTATAGTAATTATATTAAAACATCCATTGGGAATTTTTTAACAAACACAAACCCTTAGAGCAGGTTGTCCTCCGCCCGTGCGAGCAGCCTCTTCTTCACGCCTTTCCATTTCTTCGTTGCGCATTTGCTGTCTCCTAACACGTTCAGGATCTTTTATACCTCTGGTCTCACTTTCTATGCGTCTTCGTTCGGCCGCCTCAAGCTGTTGCCGTCTACGGGTTTCCTACGAATCATAGGCAAATGCAGTATATTAGCCGACTCCTACAATATGTGACCTTACCGGTGACGGCATTAAATTAGATTCTTCGGATGAAGAACCAAAACATGATGAACACAATCCTCCCATGGTTAAAACACTTTTTGCGCTTTTAAGTTAAGAGTCAACTAATGAATTAAAATTTGTACTATACTCTTTCAGTTGAGTCATTTAATAATTCATATTATTTTATCGAATCAGATGCTTTTGTAGCCGTTTGTTGTTTTTCCTCATTCGCAGATCTTAAGAGTTGCCGGATTTTGTATTGTTGTCGTTAACTGAAAGTTGTTAGAGTTGTAAATAACGATACATAATGGGTACTCATGGTAGTAGCGGTTAAAAGAATTGCAAACACATACAAATGTTACGATATTGGCAAAAAAATTTAAAAAAATAGAAGTTAGGTAAACATTTTAAGTAATTAATTTTAAAAAAATCTCGCAATGTACCATACAAGTGAAACATTTTGTAAAAAAATGTTAAATCTTACCAATATTTATAAAATTTTTGTTTAAAATCTACAAAAAAAAATTTAAGTTATAAACAAAAAAATATTTGAATAATAGTGCTATTCTACAAATTACTAAATTAAATTTTGCAGGCAATTTTAAAAAAAAAATTGATGTCGGAGTCAAGTTATTTTAATTACATAAAACTAAATCACATTAAATTACAAATAAAGTTTAAAAACAAAATTACAAAAAGTCACACACAAAGTTTCAGTAATGATTTTTTGTTATAAAGTTCATATTGAAATTGGTAAAAAATCATGACTTTAAATTGAAATAAAACATATACATATGTATATTTATAAAAATTAGAAAAAATTCCAAAAAAAAAATTATAAAAAAAAAAATTATAAAATACTTCATACCAAAGAATTCACAAAAACCAGGAAAACAAAAAAAAATCAAAATATAAATATGTAAAAACTCGCAATTAATAAAAATAATTACAAAATTAATAAAGTTGTTAAAAATTAAAAAAATTTTTCAAAAAAATTGCGTGATTTTTTCTATTAAATTTTTTAAATTTGCTAAGATAGGTTTTTAAAATTCTGTACTTTGAGGGCCCATTACATTTGTTAAATATTTTTTTGCTTCAAAACTTACAATAGCGACCCAACAAAAACAGGTTAATAGCCTTTTTACACCAAAAAAGCATTCCGCATTTTGAGCTGAAGATGCGGAATGCTGAAAAGTGGTTTAACACTGCAGTTTCGCATATTGTCAGCTGTTGTCTAGCTCACACATTTTTGCATTTGCCTTGTAAAACTGCAATATTTTCCTGCCACAAACCTATTAACATTGTTGCGGAGGCAGTATCCACGAATAGTTTTAACTAATTGGAATAACCATTTATTAATATTTTGGCAAAAATTTTAATTTTTTGTCCGTCCATGTTGTTTGGCATTTTTTCCTATAAATATAAACAAACAACGAAAATGGTGGTTGCCGGATCAGCATGACTGAGAAAAATCGCTAAAATTCCAATTTTCAGAGTACAACTCAGTGTATTTTTCCGCATCTTTCATGGATGCGAAAATATGTTAACATCTTTCCAACAACAAAATACATGTAAAATTTTTAGCATTTTGGCCGCATCCATCAAAGATGCGGATTAACGCGGAAATATGTTAAATGCGTTCCGGTGTAAAAAGGCTATAACTCGTTACGTCTTGAAAAACATCATTGAATGTCTCGTAAATATCGAGACTCCACACATATAGAGTCATGATGGAACCCAATGGGTCATTTTGGCCACTACTTTGACCTACCACTCCCATGTTCGGGGACCAACATGAAGAGAGTGGTATTTTTTTCAAGGGAATGGTATTTTTCTACGTGTCCCCTGAATCGAGTTGGATCCATTTTTGTTGAGACCACGGGACCCGTATGTACGTAAAATTTTTACCACTGAATTTTTTCATTTAAATACCCGCACATGAGTGGCCGACATAGAATCAGTGACGCCCATTTTTGACGCTTATTGGGCCACATGGACCTCGTATGTCCTATAAAAACACAACATTAGTTTCGCGAGAAGCTATCCCATACCTCATTCATGGGGTGCAAAGGGAAATTAAGTTTTTTAAGTAAGATTCGTTTAAAAAATATCTATAATTTGGGTACCCCCACATAGGAGGTCATCATGGAACTAAGTGGGTCCTTTTCTGGCTCCAGTCCCAACTTTGATCTTGATTTTCGCATTTACTAGGGTGGCTTCAATCTAGTTTACGGACATAGCTTCGATTTTGCCCAAAAGTTACCTATTAAAAAACAAAATAATTTTTATATGCACTGTTGTAAAGTTCTACAGCTTTCTAACAAGCCTAATTTGGATCAGATCCGACCACAAGTATAGAAGTTACATCATGGTATATGTAAAAACTTTGAAGACCTATAACTCGGAAAGTATGGACTTCTTCTCCTAAATTAATTCCCTACACCCAAAAAAAAATCGGAGCTATGTCCGTTAAGTAGATTTGTTCTACTAGGGTATTTGGGGGGTCGTTGCATTGTATTTTTTTTTTTTTGGTTCCAACTCCATATTCTGCACTTTTGCCGAATTCGATAATAGTAATCGTAGACTAGTGTTATATACCGCGAGCATTACCAAACACAATGCAAACATCTGGCAACTGTAATGCCGAAATTCATGCGTGTGGCCACTACAACTATGCTTTCTTTAAGAACATGAAATCAAAACAAAAAACAAAAATAACTTATTACGAACAGGAGATATGCAAAAGAGATTAGGCAAAAAGAACGGTTGTTTTCTAAATTCCTTATAACTTCTTAATTCGTTTGTTCTTTCTTGTGTTGTGTGCGGGTTTTTGTTATCGCTTGGCGGCTACTTTGCGAACGTTTTTCTCCTCTTGATTTTGTGAAGTGTTTTGAGAAAGGCAAAAAGCCATAGTGCAAACAAAGTGTTAATAACTTTTTATTTCGAAAGAGTCAACAATAAATACAACTCAAGCAAATATGTTAAATGTACCAGCTGAAGGAAAGGTAGGATAAGAATGTGAACGTGACTAAATGAATGAATGAAAGTCATCGCGATTGACAATGACAGTGAATGTTCTTATTAGAACGAATTTGCAAAATATCCAAAAACAAAACAATTTGAAAGATAATTTTGTCCAATTGGCTATGTTGTCGGTTATGCAAAGTAGAAAGTTTATATAATTTGTGCTGAAATCAAATTTCGTGAATATCTTTTGAGCGAGAGCGACGATTTATTCATTCATCTAAGGAGTGTGTGTGTTTGTGCAGTTTGTCCCAACAAATTGTGTTCAATCACCTTCAAGTGACCTTAAATGGTTGTATCGAGATGCTGCTTGTGTCGATAGGGCGCCTGAAGAGGTTTCACCGCGTTTACCATAAAGTTCTTAATTTCAGTTGTTGACAGCTGATCAAACCAACGACCGTGGCATGCATGCATTCTTTTGTACGTTTTTGTTTGTTTATGGTGTCAGTAAATTAAGTAAATTCATGCGACAATGATATTTTATTATAGTATCAATGTTAAAATAAGTAGAGATGTTTTTTATATTTTGGGCTCTCTGTAACATTTTGTAGAGAATAGATAATTTGAATACAAGTGTCTGAAATAAAATGGTATTTTATTTTGAGCCCATTTGTTTAAATTTCGTCCCAGTTTAATGAAGCATTATTTACTAAAACAACAAATGGATCTGCTTAGTAACTAACTGGTGCCTGTACATGGACGTTATTTCTCTATGGCAAGACAATTTTTGATTGTTTTTGGTATATTCTTCTTAACGCACGGTGGTGAGAAATAGCTTTTTTTAGAATAACTCTGGTGTATCTTTCAACGGATAATGGTTCTAATTGATGAAATACAACTTCCAGTAAAATTAATATCTAAGATTGAAAATTTTATAAATTGCCACGCCTACAGGTACCTCCCGTACAATATGAAGGCGCAAAATTGCTAAATACTGTTAACAGAAACCTTTAGGAAATAAAGCATGTTGCTTTAGTTTATATTGTTGCACCTATCGAGACCATTTATAACATATACATTAGGGTGAGTCTTAAAAAATGTTTTTGGAATTTTTCATGGGCCAAGTTAAAATTTTATTAAGACGTACAAAAAAACTCTATGTGAATTTTTTTAATTTTTTTCTTAAAGGTTTAGGGGTCGCTACCGGGGTTCGAAATTCAAAATTTTACCGTCATCCTGAGGGATAAGCCGAATAGCTCGAGTAACCCTTAACTGATCCTTATGAAAATTTTTCAGTATTAATATTTTCCATAACGAAATAATGGAATTGTAAATGGGCAGAATTGCCCCACCCCTTCTGGTACCTCCCATACAAAATTACCTATTTTTTGATAATTAATATTTCTCCCATAATTTTCCAACGGACAGCTGGATGGCATTTAAACTTGGTCAGTTTAATGACCTTGTAATAACAGATAAACACCCAGAAAATCATAACCTTTGTCACACCCATTCTGGTACCTCCCATACAAATGACCGACTTAACCCCCATATTTTTACCTACATATCTTTTTAGTAAAAATACTGAATTCAATAAAATTTTGTGTGAGATGAACACATGCACAAAAGTGACTTGTGAGTGAATGTGGACTATACCGGCCAACCCCTTCTGGTACCTCCCATACAAAATGACCTATTGTTAGACAAATTATTTTTTACCAATAATTTCCAAACGGACAGCTGCATGGCATTTAAACTTGGTCAGTTTAATTACCTTGTAATAACAGATAAACCCCCAGAAAATCAAAACCTCTGTCACACCCCTTCTTCGGTACATCGGTACATCCCATACAAATGACCGAATTAACCCCCATATTTTTACCTACATATCTTTTTAGTAAAAATACTGAATTCAATAAAATGTTGTGTGAGATGAACACATGCATAAAAGTGACTTGTGAGTGAATGTGGACTATACCGGCCAACCCCTTCTGGTACCTCCCATACAAAATTACCTATTTTTAGACAAATTATTTTTTACCAATAATTTCCAAACGGACAGCTGGATGGCATTTAAAATTGGTCAGTTTAATTACCTTGTAATAACAGATAAACCCCCAGATAATCAAAACCTTTGTGACAGCCCTTTTGGTACCTCCCATACAAATGACCGAATTAACCACCATATTTTTACATACATTTTTTTGTAAGTATGCTGAATTCATTTATATTTTGGTAAAGATATACCCTTATTGTAATTTTACTAATGCTTATCTTAAATATAAATCTAGTTTAATGAATGTTATATGATATTCAACGTAGATAATGGAACGCTATTGTCTTGCCCCCCTCCACTAATTTGCAGTCCAACTTAGGAATTTTTACAGTACAGTTAATAAGAAATGATTTATTTGAAATTTGTTCATCAGTTTTTGTTGTGTCATTATTTAAAAAGATACATTTCAAAAATAAAAATTAAATTAAACAGTTAAAAAAAAATATTAAAATAAAAATTTAATCATTAATATTAAACATCAATTCATTGCATGAAAAACTTAACATTAAAAAATATAATTATAAACAACTGCATTTACTGCTTAAATTTTTTTTTTTAAAATATTGTAAAAATATTATTTACACATGGTAGATTTTTTTGGATCTGAATATTTTTTTCTAAATTCTTTCACCAATAATAATAGAAACTGCTTCTGTTCTTCATTATGTGTATGCAATTTATTGTATTCCTGCATCAATGCCACTTCGCGTTCAGCAATATCGTTAAACTAATTCTTTACTTAATTTACAGTCTGCAACAATCTTCAAAATTTTTTTTTTAGGAAACCCGATTAAATACCCGTTCTGCTGGAAAATTTAAGAGTATTGTTGGATACAAAATGCTCAAGACTTTTGGAATGTAGTAGGTTTTCATCTACTGTGACTCGTTTTTCTGGATTATCTACTCCTTCTATATTTAAAGCATTTACCATCTTCTTCTTAATTTCATGAGAAACTTTGTCATCAAAAAAGGCAAATACCAGAGATGACCTAGAATTATTTTTAAGGCTAGTGCCGCTATCTCTTTATTAATTGTTGTATAAGACTTCAAGTCTTTTAATAATTGGAGGTCATTTCTTGAAGCAGGAGGTCCAGAAGTGGATTCAAACCAATATTTAAGGTAAATATTAATTATAAAAATGCAAACATCCTGTATTTCACATAATTCGCTTTCCTTTAGCTTGAACTGCTCTCTGAATAAATATTTTTTTATGGAATATATTGCATTAGCCATCCATCTAGCACGGTGAAGACTTGCTGGTGCTCTGAAGAATATTGGTGTTTTTGGAATACCTCCGCAGAATATTATTGTCAGCTTAAGTTGCTCTTTGTAGTCATCTCGTGGCTGAAACTCTTTAAGCTGATTTTCGGCAAAACAAATAGCATCCGCAGAATTCTCTATGTTTTTTTGTAATGGTATGGTTGCTGTTTGATATTTCGGGGAAGTCCCGAAATACCATGCATAAGTCATATTATATGACTTCTATGTTTAAAATTGCGCATGGATTTCAGGGCACTGAAGCGAGTTCTTTTGTACTTCTTAATAACATTTTAAGTTAACCTATGAAAAAAATCAAAAATAAGTATCATATCTATGTAAAACTATCAGGGTGAATTCGGTCATTTGTATGGGAGGTACCAGAAGAGGTGTGACAAAGGTTTTGATTTTCTTGGGGTTTATCTGTTATTTCAAGGATATTAAACTGACCAAGTTTAAATGCCATCCAGCTGTCTGTTTGGAAATTATTGGTAAAAAATAATTTGTCTAAAAATAGGTAATTGTGTATGGGAGGTACCAGAAGGGGTTGGCCGGTATAGTCCACATTCACTCACAAGTCACTTTTATGCATGTGTTCATCTCACACAAAATTTTATTGAATTCAGTATTTTTACTAAAAAGATATGTAGGTAAAAATATGGGGGTTAATTCGGTCATTTGTATGGGAGGTACCAGAAGGGGTGTGACAGAGGTTTTGATTTTCTAGGGGTTTATCTGTTATTACAAGGTAATTAAACTGACCAAGTTTAAATGCCATGCAGCTGTCCGTTTGGAAATTATTGGTAAAAAATAATTTGTCTAAAAATAGGTAATTTTGTATGGGAGGTACCAGAAGGGGTTGGCCGGTATAGTCCACATTCAATCACAAGTCACTTTTGTGCATGTGTTCATCTCACACAAAATTTTATTAAATTCAGTATTTTTACTAAAAAGATATGTAGGTAAAAATATGGGTGTTAATTCGGTCATTTGTATGGGAGGTACCAGAAGGGGTGTGACAAAGCTTATGATTTTCTGGGGGTTTATCTGTTATTACAAGTTTATTAAACTGGCTAAGTTTAAATGCCATCCAGCTGTCCGTTTGAAAGTTATGGGAGAAATATTAATTATCAAAAAATAGGTAATTTTGTATGGGAGGTACCAGAAGGGGTGGGGCAAATCTGCCCATTTACAATTCCATTATTTCGTTATGGAAAATATTAATACTCAAAAATTTTCATAAGGATCAGTTAAGGTTTACTCAAGTTATTCGGCTTATCCCTCAGGATGACGGTAAAATTTTGAATTTCGAACCCCGGTAGCGACCCCTAAACCTTTAAGAAAAAAATTAAAAAAATTCACATAGAGTTTTTTTGTACGTCTTAATAAAATTTTAACTTGGCCCATGAAAAATTCCAAAAACGTTTTTTTTTAGCCAAATAAGAATCAACCTAATATACATAATCATAAAAATGTTTAATTTAAAATAAGGTATAGTTTAAAATAATAATTATTTAACAAAAAACTGTTTTATGATCTTAGTTTTATTTTCGCCACCCTCATAATTAAGCTGTTAAAAATAATTTTTGCTAAACTAAACAATACATTAGCTGAAAACGCCAACGATACTTAACTATTGTGATCTTTTATACATAAGAAAAATATTTTTTTTAATTTAATTATGTTTTAGTTTTTTCAATAACAATAAGTATTTTAAAATTATGAGATGGGTGTTTATATTGTTATTTTCCTTTACTAAATTGACGGTGACTCTAATATTTACCAATAGATTTTCTTCGTTAAAATATTTTAAATCTAATAGCAGCAGTTAAGAAAATGTAATTTATCATGTAAAAATGTACAGATATAATTTAACTAAAGTTATGCATTTTGGGACAAATGCAATAAACAATATTTGCGTCTCCCTGTATAACAGTCTAGGCAACCAACTAAAGTGCGAAGCTCACGTAAATTCAAACATTTCTAAAGTCAACTTTATTTTACGAAAATTATACAGTCTTGATCTTTGTGTGCCTTTGCACATTAAGATTAAATTTGTGCATGGATTAATAATGCATATTTGCTTATATTGCTTAGAAGTTTATAGCGGTACCAGGGGTTTTATTATGAAGAAAATTTGTCTTTATTTCAATAGGTTTATGATATATGTATATTTATAATGTCAAAACTCATGAACACATATCGGAATACACCATTTCGTTTTAAGTATGTACTTTTCCACCTGTTTTTATTATCAGATGATTGCTCCACTTTCGCAATTTAAATTCAGTAGATCGGTAAGAAACCCTCAGATCACATTTCCAAAGTTGTCGCCAATTTTAGATAAATCATTCCATGAAATAGTAGCTCGCATTTTTAATAAATTGCTGATCTCACCTTATACATATAAGAAAAAGATTTACCAATTTGTTCAGAATAATCGGACTTGGAAGAGAACTATTAACTCTTTTAATTTATATTTTCTTTTGAAGTGCTTAACTTTGTCTTGTTTTAGCCTTCTCATGTTTGCCCTTCAATTTATTATGCTTAATTGGGGCTTAAATAGAAAAATTGTCCATAATTCGAAATTTATGTAATTTTATTTGTATACAAATTTGTGTATGGTAGTAATCCCCGGAGTAGTAGTTCAATTTATGAGTACCATGTATATTTATTGTTTAGGAAAAAAGAAACCTTTAATTTTTTTATTATTAATTTCCAAATTGTATGTTTTTGTTTTGAAAATGCATTAATTAATGTAATTTTATTGTACATAAATGCATTATAAATATGTATAAACATGTGTATTTATGGCGGATCAATCTATTCTGGAGTCTTCGAGAGAAAAATACTACGCAAAATATTTCGACCCACGGCGAGTACCGCCGTCAAATGAATCATGAGCTGTATGATATGTACAACGACACCGACGTAGTCAAGCGCGTTCTAATAGAACGAATGCGCTGGCTTGGACACGTTGTACGAAAGGACAAAAACGCTCCGGCTCGAAAAGTCTTCGTCAATAAACTCGATGGGCGGAATGGGCGGTTTGGAATACTTTTCTACGTGCAGACTGATAGATAAATTTCTGTTGCTGCTGCCATTAAAGAAGAATAGAATGTGTATTATGGTTGAGGAAAAAGAAAAATTTATTGTCTTTATTATTTTTATAAGATTTATTAACATATTTGTTTTATTTTTGCAACTTGTAACAGTTTTAAAACCATGTATAGCACAAAGGGCTCGGTTTTTTATATAATTGTTTGCGGTTTTTCTGTTTTTTTATTTTTATACTAACGTAGTAATTTGATTAATTGTTCTTTTTGCGTACAATAATTTGTACTTTTTGCTACAATAAATTGTACTTTTTTGGTACAATAAATTGTACCTTTTGGTACAATAAATGTACTTTTTAGTAAAATAAGTAAGTTGTACTTGGTATCGCATATTATCTGCGTATCAAATATTAGCCGTGTCCCGTTTATAAAATACAGGTTTGTCACGCCCTATTCGACCACTGATTGAGAATAAAAATTTCGCCTGCAAATTTGAACCTGAAGTGCCGGATACTAACTATCAAATTTTACATCTCTAGGAGTAAAATACAATTTTGGCAAGCCCTCTTCTCCTAATGGCTCAACATTAAAATGTAGTTTGCTCATTCATGTTTGTGTTGCCGTGTGCTATCTGGGTGTTAAATTTGATCTCATTAGGGCTAAAATACAGTTTTGCTACGTCTACTTCCCCCAATGATGCAAAATTAAAATGTCGTCTGCATATTAATATTCGTGTTGTGTACCAAATTTTATCTCTCTTGAGCTAAAATACAGTTTTGCCACGCCCCTTCCGCCCACTTTGTAGTAATTTTAATAAATTAAGGTATTTTTTACCGCAAGTTTTCTGAGGGAGGTGGGGAAAAATTTTTCTTTTTTTATTAAGAAAAAGTGATAAATATCTTTATTTCTAAAAAAAATTTGTAAGAAAATTATTTTTATAGTAATTTTTAAATTTGGATATTTTTTTAAAAAATTTTTAAAATTTTTTTTGATTACGGATAACGTCCTTTGAAAAATTTTTATAATTTTTTTTATAGAAATGTTATTGCAATTGGTTTTTTATCTAGATATTATAATATTATTTTGGTTGTGATTCTTTTGCTAAAAAAGGTTTAAAAATATAATTTTTTTGAAATAAAATAAAAATGGATTTTTAATTGGTTTATTATTATTAAGTGTTGTGTATTTTTTTGTTTGTTTTTTTATTGATTTCGATTTTTTTTATAATTCTTTTTTTAATTTTGTATATTTTTAGATTATTTTTAAATATTTGCGATATTATGTATTAGGTTTTTTTTATTTTTATTGTAACTTAGTATTTTTTGTTGTTGCATTTTTACAAATTTTTCTGTTTATGTATTCTTTTTTTACGAATAAGAAGATATATTTTTGAACTGTGGTAATAAAAATGTTTCTTTTAATTTGTGTTATATGTATTTTGTTTTGATCTTCTTCTAATTTTATGCATTATTTTTTTTTTGATTTGAATTTTCGTTTTTTTAAATTTTTAATGTAGTTTTTTGTAATTCTGTTTTTAATTTTCGTTTTTTTTTTTTAATTTAATTTTAATAACTTTCAGTAGTATATTCAATTTGTGTTGAAAATTGGGAGAATTTTTTTTAAATTTGCATAATGTAAAATAGGTCTTGTAATTTTTTAAAATAAAAAATTTGTAAATTTTGTAATTTTATAATTCGGCTTGAGGTCATTAATAAAAATCTGAATGTAGGTTAGATGTTGTTTTTATTTATTTATTGTTTTCTAAAATTGCACATTGTTCACCATCTTCAGAGGATATTTTCACTAAAACAAGAAATAAGAAACATTCAGTATGTAAACACTAACAAATATTGAAACAGATTTATATTTACATTGTAAAAAAAGAAAATAAAAATGAGATCCGACTTCATTTAAATTTCAGTACAAACATCAAAATTTTTAATATTTTTGTGTTTTTTTTTGACCGTGTGTCGGTATAAGTGAGCCACTAGTTCCGTGTCCCGTTTATAGTTAAGTCTCTTCTCCTCAGGAACGTCGATAATATGTAGCATTTCCAGAGTGTAACGTCTAGTGTAGTTACTCTCTTCCGTTAATAATTCAACATCGTCAAAGTCGGGAGCGTGTCCGGTCGTAGCACAGTGGGCGGCGAGTGCTGTTTTTTGCTCCAGTGGTTTGTCAAAAGCTTTTTGGTCAGTTTTATGGGATGATAGTCTTGTTGTTAGTTTTTATTTTGTAGTGCCAACATATTCTTTATTGCATATGCATATATATATACATATACTTTATTGCATATGTTGTACTTGTCACCTTTACATTTGATCTTATACACGACGTTCGATTTGTCCTCCTTCTTGATGATTGATTTAGTTTTGCTGAATAAACTATTTAATGTGTGGAACGGTCTTAAAGGTTTATGCTCTTTCTTTGTTATATTTATTAGGGTGTTTTAGTCATTCCCAGAAAATGTGGTATGTACGTTGTAGGTTTGTAAAATTTCGTGGGAGGTTCATTGTCCTTTTTATTGCCTGTACTTTTTGCATATATTATTAAATTTCTTATAGTTTTGCAAGGAAAACTGTTCGCACTTAGTATCTTTTTATTTTTACTATGTTTTTTCTTGTGGAAAGCCGCATCGCTTATCCCTAGCACTCGTCGTATAAAATTTGTTCCCGTTTTTATTATAATATTTCTTGGATGTTTGGAATACATTTTTGATGAACAAATTGGTCGTAAGGGTATACCAGGTTTGTAAATCTTCGGAAGTCCATATATTCGTGGGGCCATGGCAATTTTGTTTGTAAATTTTGAATTTTTCTATTGGTATGATGAACTTAAGAATATATAGTTTTTCCACTGAACGTCTAGTTTTGGATTCAAGATTCGTTGGTGGATCTCTTTTAATTCGACGATACGTCTTCATTTTCTGGTGATACTCATTTTTGATCATGGCCACAGTTTTTCCACCCTTATCGGCATTTAATATTAGTATGTCGTTATTTTCCTTTAAATATTTTTTACTTTCACCCACTGTGTCCAATATAAGTTTGACTGTTCTGTTTGTTGTTGCTTTTTTATGCATGTGGTCGTCTAACAGTGATACAAGTTTTGTTCTTGCTGTTTCCTGTAATTCCTTATTGTCCATCGTTGTATGCATTCCTCTCCCTCTGCTAATGCATTAATGTTACAAGATTCTTATATACATTTGTTTTACAGTTAATTCCATTTAACAACAATTCGGCATGCAATGCAAAGTATTTTATCCGAGTAGTATACTACATTAAACGTACAGTAATGTTATATCCTTAAAGTATGCTATAAAATATGACAACTCTAATGAATACGATAAAAGCGTAGAAGCTACATCACAAAAAGGGGGCAATATGCCAGTTATTCATGACTAAAATCGCGACCGTTAAATTTGCCACTTAATCATGAAATTAAATTACCAAAATTATTTGCACATAATATACTGATAACGAATAGAATTAATTACATACGTTTTTCCTATCGATAATGGCACAGATCGGCAATGAATGCCAACTCAAACCGAAACTTATGCTCATAATGTTTGATAAATTAAGAGTGCCATTTATTATCGAAACTCGGTGTTACACATACAATCGTTGCACGTTTACGATTATCACAAAACGTATTTAGTTATCTCATCCATGTCGACTAGTACATATGTCGATTGCAAAGCAAATCATAACGATGTGGAACTACTATCGTAATCTTATAGTTTCAATACGTATTTTGGCTTAAAAATGTCGCAGCATATACGTTTGTACATATAATTGTATGCAAACTTGTTAAATATTTTGACGTAAAAGATTATAGTCGTTAAGTGCAGCGTCATGCTTTAAAAATATATTGAACACTACTCTTAATTGTGATAATCGAAATTGTGTTATGGTGAAATTAGGGTAGTCTTTCTTTGTTCTCTTTAGTTGATATGTACTAGTATTTTCCCAAACTAATTAAAGATAACATATTGAAGCGTCAGGTATTAAAAGTTAATTCCTTTGGAAAATTTTCTATTCTTTTTATATATTTACATCGTATTTGTATAAAACAAATAATAAACAGAGTACTCAAAGCGTGTTAGCTTGTTTGCAATTTATTACCACTGATAAGGATAGATTAGAAAAGCTTTATGCAATGACCCTTTAACACACACAAGTGAATGAGATTAGTGGCATTAGGTTACACAAGATATTTTGTTTTTTTTTCTTAATAGGGGAACCTGTGCAACAAAGGTGTTACACTTTAAGAGCGAATGTGGAAAAGAGCTGTAAACGAATGCGATTTTTTTTTTTCAAATTATTCGCGAATTGTTCTTGCACTGAATTGGAAAGAACAATTTTAAATGTATTATATTCATAAAAAACCTAATTGGATTCAATTCAAATGAATTTGTCAAATGAATTGCAATTCAATTTTTAATTTATTTGAAATGAATTGATTTTGTATTAATTCAAATGAATTTGTCAATATGAATTGCAATTTAATCATCAATTCATTTGAATTAGATTAAACAGATAGCATCAGTAGTGCATGGTCTGTATTAAAGATAAATGAAAATAAATCCTTTGAATGAATATACTATATGGGTATTTCCACAGAAAGGTCCAACGTGATCGAAAAAAAAGTTTTCTAACTTGTATTAGTAAAGACAAATACTTAAATTTTATTAAATTAAAATGTCCAAACCCAGCGGCGAAATTACCAGAGCCTTCTGAGACATGAAAACGTCATGTCGTCAAGGCCTTGTTTTCACATGCCTGAAAACAGGCCTTCTCCTACCTTTCTGAAATATCCCGAGCACATGTTCCCTCTACTCTTTAAGAAGGGAGAATCAACGTTTTCTTTGATTTGTTATTTCACCCTTCCGTGTGTACACACATACCGTCTCCCTTCTCATAGAAGGCATGAAAAGAAAAGGTAACAAGGCAGGGTTTCGTGTGTCTTTCTTAAAACAGTTTACGATTAGTTTCAGTCACACAATTCGAATGCATTTTCATAGGCTAGATGATGGCTGTTCTAACTCCAGAAAAGTTTACTATCGTTGGAAAAAAATTTAAGTATAAAGAAAAATATATAGGTGAGAAATATCTTAAAATAAAACAATTTGAGGGTCACCAACTGTTTTTTTTTTATTTTTTATGTCCTCTTTTTTCATGTGTATGTAGGCCTTCCATCAGGCCTTCTTATAGAAAGAACGACGATGGAAGATCTTGCCTCCCAATGACACCCTATGTTATTTGGAAAGGAAGAGGGAATGCAGCGCAGACCTATTGACTGTTTTTGAAGGCGTCCTGTAAGGTCTTCTAGGACCTTCTTTCCGCCGCTGGAAATCTTATATTAACATATTTGCATTTATGATAAACCGTCTGTAAAATTACATTAATGATCTGATTACTGATGATGCAAGTGCACTCTTATCATAAAATATTTGTTACAACAGTAAATAACTCCAATAATAGTAAAAAATGATCAGTAAGCTGCAAAATTTTTATTTTATTTTATTGACTTTCTAATGTAACATTCGTGATCAACAAAATTTTGATATACAAATATTATAATATTATCTGATTTCTTTCTTTCTTTTTTTTCGCACCGGTGTGTTTGGGCTTCTCGATGGTTTCTTGAAGCTTTTAACACTTAAGGTTGTGATAATGTGTGGAGAAGGCACAGCAAAGGGTGCTGATGAGATAGTTTGGCAACTATCGAAATAGTAAAGCGCCCTGCCAGCTGTCAACATAATCCATTTCAAACCACTCTTGTAAAACAAACACTATTAGAAATAATAGAAAAGATCTCAAACCGAACAATGAAGAACACATCCATATTATCTAATTTCGCAAATAAAAAATTTTGTTTTTCTTAAATAATTTTGTCATAAATTATCAATAAAGTAATTTTTGTCACATCACGCGTCACGTTTCACAAAATAGGTTGTAAAAAGAAACTAAAAAAGTTTTTGAAGTATATCAAATTGTAAAACAGATTTATAATATTCCAAATCATATTAAAGAAGTCCTTTTCAAAAAAGTCCGACTCAATTCGCACTGGTTTGTGTTTATGTGAAAGAAGAATAAACTGACTTCTATTTTTGTCACGTAACGTCACCCTCTTTATTTGCTAATATTTAAGGACTATCAGTTCAGATGGTCGTATCTTTTACTAAATATAGAGCTTCTTAAGTATTACACAAAAGATGAAGAAGTAATAAAAAAAATCAAGTTTTTTATTGTTTTTTATCTCATTGAAACGTACGACCTGTCACGTATGCGACTATGGAATTGCCCATATACAGATAATGGTCTATAGCTTCTGTATTTATTCAGGTATATTAGACCGGGTCACGAAAAAAATTTTCCAAAGTCGAGGGCAAATATTAATGATAACCTCGAGACAACTTAAAACAAAAATTTCCTGCCCCACCCCCCGGAAAAACAGCCAAAATCGTTTTTTTATCACTGCTTTTTTGTTTGTGGCTCAATCGAAACATACAAGACATCGGTGTAAAGGTTTCGACATTAGTCCTATAGATGTCGCAGACATACGACATCATCTTGTAATGATGGCCTCATTTAGAGCAATTTCTACCCCTAAAATTTAAAAATATTTTTTACCTATGATTAAAGCCCTTTTTAAACCAAGAAAATTTTGCTTTGGAAGTATACAGTTTTATTCAAAAACAAAAAAGTTACGTATGAAAAGATGTATTTACAGCATCAACAGTAATATTTTTTCCTGTTGTTTGCATTATTACAGAAAATTATTGCATACTTTATAGCGCTGACGGAAAATTTTTATACAAATTATTCTATATTTTGTAGCTCAAATTGTTGCATAAGTCTTAACGACATCGAACAAAAATTTAAATATTTTCTTGAGATAATTCAATATGCAAAAGCATATTTTTTTTAGACCGAGATATTAACAAATGGGTAAGGTATTTATATGATTCATGGTCCTACAAGTGTTTTGAGACCTATTTGTTAGCGCATATTTTAGCATATTTTACCCATGAAGTCATATTTCGGCATGTTTAGGTTATAAAAGCATATTTTAAAAAAATTTTAATTTTTTAAGCATATTTCATGTTTATTAGGGCATATTTTTAAAAAATATCCCTTTTTGAGCATATTTTATGTTTTTCACATTAATTTTTCTCTCGTAAAAACAAGGAAGTTTTGGCAGCTTGGTTTTTTTCAAATGTAACAACCTAATATGCAAAGTTACTGCAGCAGATCGCAGAGTTCAAGTGAAGCTGCATTTGGAAAGCGGCAAACATATTCAACTTAGTCAGTGAAAATAAGCAGACAAAGCAATTATAGATGCAACAGGCATACATGTTGTAAACGTTGTAGCAGGCGTACTTAGTTCAGACAACGAAATTGCAAGTGAGAAATTTTAACTACAGACAGCCTTGGAATGGACTAATTACTAGACAATTGCTCGATTGTCGACGACGCCATCAAAAATCTGGATGTCAACTTCAATAAGAATAATGTTTTGCTCTTTGTGACGGATGCAGCTCCATACATAGTAAAGGCTGCAAAAGCTAAAGTGACATTTTATTCGAAAGTATATGTATTGCTCAATTATGTCAGTGAATTAGGAATTTTTATGAAAATGTAAATAGCAATCTAATGTCAAGAAGGTATTTTTTAAAACTTCATGTAGAGTGGAACTTTTCAAAACAAATGTTTTCAGATATTGCATTACATCCAGACTCTATAACAACACGTTGGGGAACATGGCTGGAAGCAGTTAATTGTTATGCCAACAATTATAACGACATTTTAAAGGTTCAAAGTGCATTAAACGATAAGATGATGATGCTCAATCAATTAAAACTGCAAAGGATGTCTTGACAGACCCCCAAACTAGATTGATTGACTTGATTTGTCATGCTTCAAATTACGGTTTTATTGCAAACGCTTATTGAGCAAGTTCAGGTGGTTCAAGACACTTATAAATTGGTTGATAACACTATGACACAATTTGATGGTCATTGTCTCGGGGGTGAACCAAACCAATATCAAACGATAGCATTTGACCTCAGTAACAAAACCCTAAACTCCATTTTGCCCCACTACGTCACAAATTTTTTTTACAGTGGTTTGAAGTTTGATTTTTTTGGTCAAAAGTAAAATCTATGAATATGAAAAATCATCTGTAAAAGTACGTTTGGGGTATTTCATGTCTTCGGGGACCTATATTAAAACAATCAGGGGAATATTTTCTTGGAACATTTTAACCCTTTAGCTCCCTCCCGTATGGGAAATTTTTGGCCCAATTTTGAAAAACTGTTTAAAACTCAACTTTGGACGGAGGTCAATGATTAGAATCTGTGATAGAAATATTCTCCGGAAAATTTCACTAAGAGTCACCGAAGACAAATAACCTCTGCGAGTCAAAGGTTTCAAAATAAAATCAAAATGACATGTTAATGAAATGTTAAAAAGTCTATTTTTGAGCAAACAGTGCAACGCACTTTTTTGGGAGTGAACTAAACCAATATCAAACGATAGCATTTGACCTGAGTAGTAAAACCCTAAACTCCATTTTGATCCACTACGTCAAAATTTTTGCATACAGTGGGTTAAAGTTGGATTTTTTTAGACAAAAGTCAAATAAAAGAAAATGAGAAATCATGTTTAAAAATAGGTTTGGGATAGTTCATTTCTGCGGAGACATACATTAAAATTTTCAGAGGAACATTTCATCAGAACATATAATCATAATAATAATAATAATAAATAATCGACAATACTTTATGTTTTTAAAAAATCTCTTTATTTTATTATCTTTCAGTCTTTATAGAAAAATGATCGTTTGGTACTTCAATAATCCTTGACAGAGTCACTTTACGTTTGGAGTCAGAAAGCTAATTGACTATTCTTTTTAATTTTTTTATACCATTTTTTAAGAGTTGTCTTATTGTAAATAGTAATGTATGAAATCTGCTGATCTTAAGGTAAATACGTTAGATTCGAAAATATATTAAAATAAATAAAAGAAGAGTTCAAAAATTATACTAATTCTGTATATCAAAGTAAAATAAATCTAATAGGGAAAATGAGTGACTGCTTCAACAATTAAAAAAAATATTTTCCTCAAATTTTTTTTGTTCATCTTATGGGGTATTAGATGTAATACACACAAAAATAAAATGTTTATTCAAATGACATATATATTTTACCCTTTTAAATTGTTATTAAATTAATAAACAAAAAAATAAATTTATAAAATCATGTTATAACGTTTACTAATTTATCACTAAATCAGATTGGTATTCGATGCCATGTCCCAAATTTTACCACACACAATTGAGTAAGCAAATACAAATGTTTCATCATTATACATAATCGTAGTTTGACCACATTTTAGGCAAAGTAATCAAAAAAAAAAATCTACGCAACCAAAATAAACTGATATTCTCTCTTAATAATCTCACTAGGTGCAACATTGCATAACTTATCATTTTCACAGAGGGTTAATTTTGTTTGTATTGTATTTTTGCCCATGTAATGAAATGCAATTACAACGATGTATACAATAATATTGATAAGGATTTTGTTGACTTACATTTTTAATAGCTCACAGCTGATAAGAAACATCATTAAAATTAATGCAATTTCTTTTTTTCGTTACAAATATTTTAAAATTGATTTCAATGTCAAAGACGTAGAAGGCACAGTGTCATTGAATGTCAAATTGTAGGTCTTATACACTGGCTCTGCCTCTCTCCTCTCTCATGCTTTATCTAAAATTTGTTTCACACACACGCACACACACTCACTTTCATATTACTACTAAATAGTGATAACGATTCTCAAGAGTCTTTTTGTATCGATATCAAAAAGACATTTCACAAAACACGTACATATGTACTGGTATATTGCGATTAATAATTTTTTGTTTTTAATATGTTTTGATTCTTCCATGTGGAGCTGTATTGGGTCTATTACCATTGCAAGTTGTGTGTTGGTAAAAATCTCAATATGGTTCTGCATTTTAAATGCTATTGCACTTGCTGTAGTCAAAGAGGGCAAAAGAGATAAAGTTTATAAATACTTTAGAACTGTAGCCGCTGGCACAGTGTTTTGAAATCGTATTAAATATAATAACTTGTTGAAGTAGCAACAAAAAGTTCCAGAAAATTAACAACAACACCAAAAGAAAACAGTTTGATTTTTGTAAAATGAAAATATGAAAATTTGCGTTTCTCGAAAAACTTGAATAACTTTACTATTTGTAAACCGGCTTTTACAAACAAATATGAATTTTACTCTTGAAAAGATGCTCTTTCTGAATGAAACAATAAACATTATGGTGTCCTTATAAAATGGTGGCTAAAAACTTCTTCAAACTTAAGGCAATAACAGAAAGATATGACAAGTTATCTAACAAAAATCATCCAAGATGCTTCCAAATCAAAAATCCAGATTGCGCTGGAACCAAGGAAAAAACAAAATCGGCCTTATTCCCGTAGTCGTCGTCGACGCAAAACGACGTCGTCTTGTGACGACACTATAAAATTGGTATTCTCGTGGTCGTTTTCGATAACTATCGGCAACTAATTTGATATTCCGTAAGAAAATGTGACGACGACGTTGAATCGAAACGACTCTGAATCTATCGTCACAGTTGTTGGTAACGACTTGAAACAATTTGAAGGAATAATTTTAGTTTTTGTAAATTTAAAAAACAAATAGGGACTGGTTTTGAAAAAAAAATTCCTCATCGGTACAAGGATTTCGGAAAGAAACAGTTTCGTCTAATTATAAGAGGCAATGTGAAAATTGGGGAAAAACTTAATTCCTTTGGACCGTCTTTAAGAGATACCAAAGAATCCTTTGCGGTTGTAGTAACGATTCCGGTCTTCTTAATTTGGAGCGAAATTTTGATATGGATTCCATCGACATATCCAATAACTTCAGGAAATCCTGTTTTGCTTAAAATATCTAGTTTTGATTCCGATTTTTTATATTCAGTCATTTCCAACTGCATCCATAGTGAACAAATGACCTTTCTAATGGTGGTAAGACAACTGTTCTAACGACCTCAATGTTGCTGACAACTTTATGATGACTGAAACAGATGTCCTGAGTACACTTTTCATTATAGGAACAATTTCTTCCAGCAAGTAATTCAATCCGCCTTATAAAAAAAATTGGGAGGCCGGCAAACAGTTAACCAAAAATTAGGGTTTTAACACTTATGTACGTACTTCTTATCTGGCAAGTTTAAGATATCGGACTTTGTCGGAGTATTTTCCTTTCAATTTTAAGATTATTATTGTTTCCTTTTCGCTTGAATCTGAATCGGACACAAAAATATTTTTTTCATAAAACACATTTAAAATCAAAATAAATCTGCTGATGTACAAATGTTACATCAGCTGTTGTTATTTCTCTCTTGTTATCGATTACCAGTCGACGTCATCTCATGGTAGTTACAGAATACCGAAATAGCGTTGATGTGACGATTATGTTGAACCGAAGTGATGTTGTCATAAAAAAGACGACGATATCGACAACGACAACTGGAATAGGGGTGAATGGTTTATCAACATCTTAAAAATAAATCAATAAAACCAGCTGTGCCATCTCTTGAAGGAAAATGGTAGTTAAAACACAACAACAACGACAACTAACAATCCTTGACACAAACCTTATTATCTACAAAGGAACGAAACAGAGTTGCCGACAATGATCGTATGATAATCGGAAGAAGTTATTTATATAATTATATACATACATATATCGTTGAAAACGCTGCAGTCCGCTGCCGTTTAAGCACGTAAAAGTATGAAAATCCGTTTTTTTGAAGGTGTTTGGGAATTATCAAGAACATATGTTTGTTGTACTTAGCCAACCTATCTGAAAAAATGATCATTTCGACTTTATTCTTATTTGTATCACTGTGTTATTTCTATGAGCTGAGAAGATTTTTATGAATTTTTTAAACCCCAAAAAGGGGATGTTTTTATGTTATGTGAGTTGGAGGTATAGTTTCTGTCCGATCTTGTTAATCTTAGACATTAACCACCGCTAAGAGAATATAACTTGCATACCAAATTTCTGCTCGATAGCTCTTAAATTACGTCTGTAATCTCGGGAACAGACAGACGGAAATCTCTTTTCAGTACAGAAATTTCAGTAAGGTTACTGGCTGATAAATACCCTCACCCTAAGTTATTTAAATTAATCGATTTTTAATTAAAATTACATATGTATTTAATTTGCGGAGCATGGACGGTTGGAAATAGTACTTTCGGTCGTAAGACCAGAGGTTTACAGACTTTTAGTAAAATTGCAAAAAATGTTAAAATATAAGAACACTATTTGAGAAACAATGATTTAATGGACAATAAACGAACAAAACTAAAAACGAAACGAATTTGGCCTCAAGATACTTGGGGTCTAACTAGAGTGTTCAAATACCTCCTTTTTTTAGAAACCCGGTTTTCGAGTTATTCAAAAAATTAATTTTTTATAAAAATTTGAAAGAAAACCGGTTTAACCGGTTTTTTCGGTTTTTCCTAAAAAGTTAAAAATATTTATAAAAAAAGATAATTTGTTTTAAAAAAATGCATTTATTTAGTATGTAATATCAATACACACAATGCGATCGTGCCCAAAGCCTACATTTAGTAAAACTATAGCAGGACAAAGTTTTGGAGAAAAAACTGGAAGGATAGCCATGCCCCATGTGGTACCTCCCATACCCATCAGGTACCACCCACTTTAGAAATCGATTAATATTATTAGTATAGCCAACGCGATCGTGACCAAATTCTGTTTTTATTAGGGCTCAAACAGGATAAAATTTTGGAGAACCAATTTGGAAGCCTAGCCACGTACCTGCTGGTACCTCCCATACAAATGCACCATTCCGCCCACTTCAGAGATGGAGTAGTAATATCAATACACTCAATGTGATCGTATCCAAATTCTGTATTTAGTAAAGCTATATCAGGATAAAGTTTTTAAGTCTAGCCACGCCCCATCTGAGACCTCCCATACAAATGTACTATTCCGCCCACTCTAGAGATGGAGTAGTAATATCAATACACCCAACGTGATCGGGCCCAAATTCTGTATTTATTAAAGCTAAATCAGGATAAAGTTTTGAAGAAAAAGAACTTTAAGTCTATTCACGCCCCTTCTGGTACCTCCCATACCAACGTACCACTTCGCCCACTTTAGAAATCGAGCAATGATATCAATATACTAAAAAATTATATGTTTTACTGAGGGTAAGGGTATATGTAAGTCGGCTTACCCGACTGAAACTTTCTTACTGGTTTAAATAGTATTTGATACAGAAAACACGCGCTCACTTATTGTTTAAGTAGGATTTATTGACAAAACAGCGTTTAGAAGGATGTTGAGCAGAAACTTTTATTAAATCTATCGAAATAGTTGAAATCATCATATAGGCTTGTGTCATTGCAATTTGTTTTCACTGGTGGATTTTGGATGTTATTTATTGTCCTGTTTAAATCGTTTCAAAGACTACCATTAGGAGATTCCCCCATCTCACAATCTGAACTGTTACTAGACTCTGCCGTTGTTGGGGAAATTGCAGGATAAAGTTATTTAAAAGCTCGTTAGCAAATTCCATTGTTTCCGCCTTTTTAGACTACTTTACACAGGATTAGCTTGTAGGATATTTTTCGGTTCTAATACATATAATTAGGTTATTCAATTTTGTAAACGAGAATGTTTTTAATATTCAATTTCAAATTAATTTAGAAAAACCTTTATACATTTCATAAACAAGAATGTTTTTAGAAGCTTTGTAAAATTTTAAAATTCAATTCCAAATTGATTTAGAAAAAACTTTTAACGTTTTATAAACGAGATTTTTTTTAAAAGCTTTGAAAAATTTTAAAATAAAATTTCAAATTAATTTAGAAAAATCGTTTTACATTTTATAAACAAAAATGCTTTTAGAAGCTTTGTGAAACTTTAAAATTCAATTTCAAACTAATTTCAAAAAAACCGAGTACCCGAAGGAAAAAACTCGGTTAAACCGGTTATTCGAAAATGGCATTTTTGCAAAAACCGGCATACGGTTTTAAATAAAAAAAACGGTTTACGGGTTTTCGGTTTTGAACACCCTAGGTCTAACATGTCTCCTTTAATGCGTTATATTTTTGCTCGTATCGAATGAAATATACTCTCATCCCTAATAAGTCCAAAGAGAGATTTTGTTCTATATTACATTCATAGAACATTAAATAACTTCTTCCAATGACAACGATATTAATATATAAGATATATTATCATATTTAATATATAGTTTGAAAATCCTTATCTAACACATAACATTTTAATTTAAAAATTTTCGTTTATATATCTCAAGTTACTATTCAAAATTTAAATATTTTTCTACCCTTAAACGTTCTCTCAACACTGTGCTGCTACTTGAATTCTTTTTTTTTAATGTTAATTAATAATATTTATATTGCTCTACGAATTGATAACGGGTATGAGTGTTGTTATTCATACATATCACATAGCGTATTCTTGCAGCGTTACTCCAACATGTGGCGGAGCAAACGTAAGATATATTAAATTTATTATGCAGTTAGTAACACATCCATTTATTTAAACTTAATCATTGTCCTGCAGGACCGGCCGTGGCATGATGGTTAGAACACGCGAATACCATTCGGGAGATGAATCTAAAAATAGAAAGCGCGTTAATTCACAACAACGCGAGAAGCTATCCCATACCTCATTCATGGGGTGTAAAGGGAAATTAAGTTTTTTTTTTAAATTGTCCTGCAGGAAGCCTGGGGCCAAGTTACTCCAAGTTGTTGTTGTTGTAACAGCTGGGGTGATAATTCTTTATACCGATATTAAATTTATCGGCACTCGATCGGACATGTAATCCGATTATCATACGATCATTGTTCGCAACTCTGTTTCGTTCCTTTGTAGATAACAAGGTTTGTGTCAAGGATTGTTAGGTGTTGTGGTTGTGAGTTTGAGTTTTTATATGAGATGTTGATAAATCATTTTCCTTTTTCCTTGGTTGCTGTTGTTGAGTTTTAACTACAATTTTCCTCCAAGAGATGGCGCCAGCTGGTTTTATTGATTTATTTTTAAGATGTTGATAAATCATTTTCCTTTTTCCTTGGTTCTTGCGCAATCTGGATTTTTTTTTGTAGTGGAACCATCTAGGATGAGTTTTGTTGGCAGGGGAACTCGAAAGTATTTGAAAAGTAACAGTTCATCGATGTTGATGCCAGTGCCCCGGCCGCAAATCGAACCTTGGACCTTTGGATTGCAAATCTACATCGCTTCCACTGAGCTATCGAAGGCCAAGTCTCCGCTTTTGTCGACTGTTGTGGGGACCTTTTATGTAAAAGTTAAAGGTATTTTGATTAAATTTCGCATGTTTGAAGCTGAGGTGCTTTCCAAATGATTCAGGTCCCTACTGTTTGAGGGGGCAACAGGAGGGCCACCTGGGTTAAAATAATATTTGTTTTGAAAATTCTCAAATCGCAAAGCATCGATTATAATGTGGATAATAAATTTTTGGACCTGTGGACTTGGAACATATTTTCCTGTTTTGGAAATATGGGCACTTCGTTAAATGATATTAATAATTTAATATATAATTTGTTTAAGATATTACAGCCCGTTTCAATTTTACACATAAACATAGCCAATATATTATGCGTTTTTTTAATTTATTTTTAAAAATTATTAACGTTTTGCCCTTTCCAAAGATGTCGAACACTTGTATACGAAGTGGACATTTGACTCCTCTAGGAGCACCTTTGGGGCAGTAGGGCCGAATCTTATAACATTTTGATTTTTGTATTAATTTACGTTAGTGTATCGAAATGATACAACAAATTCGGCTCAAGATCAGAAAAGTGTTTTTTATTTATTGTTTGATATTTTTGGTCAAATTCAGTGTGTCACGCACTAGGACGACGCGTTTCGAACTCCATGACGAGTTCATCTTCAGACCCCTTTGTGACGAACCGATGCACAATGGTACATCATCAGCTGTATATATATCTACAATTATGTCAAACATGTGCATGTGAAGTAGATATCAGCCGAAAATGTCCAGCATAGTTATGAATTTGACCATTCACAATCAAACATGAGAATGGAGGATATTTTATCCCCACGATTCCCTTTTTACCACAAAGCCAATGGCTTTTCACCACAAAGCTCAAGCTTCTTACAAGGTATATTGTTAAACTACGCTTACTATTACTACTAAGCATATAGTTTTTGCTTACTACTACTACTAAGCATTTATAGTTTGTTAGGCCGTGCCGTGCCAGTGTATGTGTATTTGTTTTTTTTAGTCGATCTTACAGTATATTATATTAATTTACGTAAGTGTATCGAAATGATACAACAAATTCGGCTCAAGATCAGAAAAGTGCTTTTTATTTATTGTTTGATATTTTTGGTCAAATTTTGATTTTTGTGTGGAAGCCCTCTTAGTGGGTGAAGATAGGAGTAGGTATGTTCGTCGGTCAAACATTTGACTCATTTAGGGGCAACTTTGGGGCAGTTAGAGAGGTGGGGGAGGCAAATTTTATAACATTTTGGTTTTTGTATGGGAGCCCTCTTAGGGGGGTAAAGATAGGGGGTGGGTATGTCTGAGCAAAATGTTGGGAGGGAAATATTAGTTGTGGCCGGTCTCACATTTTAACTTTCAAAAAATAAAAAAAAAAAAATTAAAAAAAAATTTTGCCAGCCCTGGACTATCAAACTATTATTATGGCAGTAAGAACTGTTTCTTTTAAATAAGGCGTGACACAGCCCACTGTAATTCATATTGTACCAACAACACATATCAAATATCAGCTTTATATCTCATATAGTTTATGAGATACAGCCTTTAAAAGTTTCAAGTTTTATACCACGCCCACTGATCCGATCCCGCCTTTTTTTAATCACTAACTTTGCTGCCAAATGCATCCGGACAAATATTCAAGGCGAATTGAGATACAGTTGTCCAGAAATTGCAGTTTCAAAAATATAGTACAAAGGGCGGGGCCACGCTCGTAAAAAAATTTATGTACCATTTCTTCACCATTGACGTTACAGCTATATTCTGTGAGTTTAGCAAGTTTAGCTGCTTGCGAGTCTTTATGTCTTTATTTTCAAATATAACACAGTACAACATTTTTCAGCTCATTGAATTGGGACACAATTCTGAGAACTGCACGTGAAAGTAGCCCCAAAAAAGAAGAAGTTCTGCATCATTCTTTTTGTCAAGTTACATGCCATATGTAATTTAATATCGATTTGAAGTTAGTAAGTATCGTATAGGGGAATTTGTAACGTTTTCGACCTCTTTTGTTTGACAGATCAAAATTGTATGTTCCTTGAGTAAGTTAACGTCTTCACCATTCACCCAGCCGGACAGACGATATAGCTCAATTGTATTAAAATTACCCAAAACTAATTGTCTCTTTATATGTCTAGGGTTTCAGTCGTATGCTTCGATTGACTTAACTATTTATATGTAGCTGAGAGTATAAATTGTGTTTTCTTTAACAAATTTCGATAAAGTGAAAACACTGATGTTTATTTTGTGGTGTTGCATAGTGTAATCAATTATTTTTATTTCTTCATCTATTTAAGTGCCGCACGCTAGACATAGGGTATAGTAAAATTCGGATTTGCTGAACTTTGTATCTCTCCCGCTCTTTCTCTCTCTCTCTATCTCTTAGTACTAAGCGCACCCATCACAAAGGGTTGGTGCGCACCCGCTATCGCCCTTTTAAATATTAATTACATTATAATAGAACAATTTCTAAACAACAACAATTAATGTTTGTCGATATTCTCTCACAATTGTTCCTCAACTAACAACTGAGACCCTTAATGATGGCTGGTCATGATCATTGATGGTGACAGCAGCAGCAGCAGTAGCCACAGTAGCAACAGCATTCACAGTCGCACGGGTAGTTACTATATCGCTCAGCGTAATGTATTAACCGCATCGTAAAATTCCATTACCACAGACCCCAACACAAAATCGTCACCACGACATATTCAGTCTCACCGCCAACGCCGCAACAATTCATAAGTGATTTTCAAGTGATAGCTGGAGGAGGTATTTTTGATCGGAAGAGCTTTGCGCGTTCCGTGAGTGTTTGCGCGTTATTATTTGACGATTCTATACTACTTCGCTCTGGCTAGAACAAAAACAAAAAAAAAAACAAGCGGTGCTGCTGCTACTGCTGCCTAGTGTACCGTTTGATCGGGGTTTGTTTGCGGCTTCTCAGTTTACTACTGAGAACGTCCGTATCTTCTGCTTCTTCTTCTAGTCATCAGCGTCGAAGGCGAAACGCGTTTACGCCGATTTGTTTTCTTTTTTAAATTAGAAATTCTCTGTATAGATTTCATTCATAGTCTAGAGGACGCGAACGAAAGTTGTGTACAAATTAAGAAGCGCGGAGCGTGTGTAAATGAATATTTGAAATAATTGAAGAGAAATACAAAAAAAAAAAGAAAAAAATTATACATAGTTGGAAATTGTATAAATAAAAAGAAAAATATATTGCATCATTTAATTAAGAGTGACGAGCTAAATTAAGAAACAAAGTTAGCAAAGTGTGTTTATATTAGATAAAATTATATTAGTATCTACAAAATAACCAACAAATTGCCAAAAAAAAATTATTTACGAAATTTCAACTGTGATAAAGTTTATGCTTAAAAAGTGTTGTTATTAGATAAAATAAGATCAATATAAATTACCAAATAAATTACCAATAATAGAGGAATTAATCTACCCAGCAATATGAGCCGTCCCATTGATATTCTTTTAGGCCGTGTAAGTTTCAAATATAAATTCGAAAAAATTCAAATCAAAAAAAATTAACTATGAAATAGCAAATCAAAGTCAATATGTAAATAAAAGACATTATCAGCCATGTTTTGGAAAACAATTCGGTTTGAAAACTTGGCAATGCATACATAGTGAAATTGTCCTCCAGATTGCCAGTTGCACTTTTAAAAAAAAATATAAAAAAAACGTCGGTTTTACTTTAAGTCATAAGATTAGATATTCCTCTAAAACGCAATCTTTTTTTTTAAATTTAAATGTTGAAGGTCATTTCTATTATTGCTAACAGATTTTGTTTTACAAGTGTTGTGTGAAATGGATTATGCAAATTGATGTTTTATTAGAATTTACAATAAAAAGTGATTAACCAATATGAGAGCTACCATATGGGTAAATCCGAAATAATGTATACCAAGGAAAGAATTTCAGAGTTGTTAAAACCACATATATATGTTAATCCATAAATGGGCTATATATTTAACCCATAAAGCATAAGCTTTTTTGGTGATCCATTTATGAACGGCAGGTCAAAACCTACACCTACCTCGTATTTTCATTTGTTTTTCTAAAATACATGTTTGGAAGATGTTAATAGGAATGATAAAAAGCACCATATTTATTTTCCATTTTATAATAAACTTAAAGTCTAATCAATTGTCTACAATTAAATGTAAAAAACGCATCGGTAGGTCATTCAGAAGATATAAATAATGTTAAGTAAAGATGGACACACGGCATGTAACGTCCGCAACGGAAAATAAGTTTTTTTTTAAATTTAACTGCTCTAATTTTTGGTTTTTCATCGATCGAAGTATGTTCGTAAAGAGAGCCAATAATGCGCTTAAAATATTAATATATAAATATGTATTCTTACACAATTCTACAGGAAAATATGAATGGCAAAGTGTGTAACGTCCGCAACGGAATGCTTTTTTTATATTGAATTTATTGAACACAGCAATTGTGAACTCATATGAAGTGATTTTGTGGAATTAGTTACTAGTTCTAGAGTTTCAGGTACACGACACTGCCTGGTGGCGGGTCTGATATTATGAGCATTTCTTCAACATCAACAAAATGTAACGATACGGGCATGTATTGCGGTTAGTCTGGTGCCAGTAACATTTTGATCTGCATTTTATCAATGCAAATGTACATACAATTTTTTCTCTGGATCAAACAAACATACATCTAGAATTTCAGTTAAATTGTTACATACACTTAAATTTTCGAAATAAGTCCATCCCAGCGCCACCTGTCGAGTCCATTTGTATATAAATTATTTTCTTTGGATCAAACAAATATACATTCTAAATTTCAGTTAAATTGGTCCATCCATTCAAATTTTCCAAATAAGTCCTCTCCAGGGCCACCTACCAGGTCCATACATATAACATATAAACTTATTATATTTATACCTGTGTGTGTCAACAGCTCCTTGACAGCCTGTCTGATGTTGATACAATTTTTTATGATAAATAAGATAGAAGTAAAAAGTGTAAAGCCCCCAACGTAACGTTCGCAACAGACGAATTTCAAATTTTTACAATTACAATTCTCATTAAAGCCATATTAAAATCCTTAAATATTCCTCATTCCTTTATGTATTTCGATTTTTCTGGTTACTATGCAATATTTGCTAAAATATATGCAAATGCACGTTGACATCCAAAAATACTTTCATTTTTTGTAACGTCCGCAACGGCACTTTTGGCACGAATATAGTTTTTTGTCAAAAGTAGTTAAGCAATCAATTAAATGTCATTTCGAAGTACTCTCAAATAACTGTTGTTGTTGAAGTTTATATGTAAATATCTCACTCATAGCGCAAACGGGATTAATAAGACAAAACATAAATGCGTACGAATGTAACGTCCGCAACACAGGATTTACCCATATGTAGTTCTAATGATGCAATTGGGTTAATTTTTTTGGAGGAAAGTTTTAACATTAACATCAAAATTTGTTGTGACAAGTTTGGTAATGATCGCAGTTTACAGGGATAGCCCTCACTCTACGGGTAGGAGGGTATATATCAATTGATACGACCCAAAAGTGTTACACATAAAAAGAGTCACTTTAGACTCTAGGCTTCTTTAAACCAACGTCGATTCATGACTTTTTAAGTAGTTTGAGTCATGTCCGTCTGTCCGGCTGGTACGCAAGATAGCTTTCGCATGGGTTAATATTTTCCCAAAGCTACTTATGGGATTGCATATGGGCTACATGGGCACGCCCCTTCTTTTAGCTTCCATATGTACCATTTCGCCTACTTTAAAAATCGAGTAATTATAGCAATATACCCAACGCGATCGTGTTCAAATCCATTATTTAGTAAAGCATTAACAGGATAAAGTTTTCGAGTAAAAATGTTAAATCTAGTCACGCCCCCCACTCCAATCCATGACGATGGTATTAACTGCCCACCTCTGAGCCAGAGCGAGATACGTGTGGCTATATCCTGCCTTAAAACCAACAAAGCGGGTGGAGCCGATGGTCTGCCTGCTGAATTGTTTAAGGCAGGCGGGGAGGAACTAATTAGGAGCATGCATCAGCTCATGAAGAATATCGGGCTAGAGTAGAGCATGCCCGGGTATTGGAGTCTCGGTCTGTTATGTCCCATTTACAAGAAAGGAGATCGTAGTGAATGTAAGAACTACCGTGGAATAAGCCTATTACCAATTGCGTACAAGGTCCTTTAGAGCATATTGTTTGAACGTCTAAAGCCAATTGTAGAAAAACTTATTGGACCTTATCAGTGCGGCTTTAGACCTGGTAAATCTATGGCGAATCAAATCAGATCGACACATACCACCTCTTTTTCGGCTACAAAGCTGCCTTCGACTCTCCGATAAGGAATAGGCTACTATATGAGGCCATATTTGAGTTTGGTATTCCCTAGAGTGTTCAAATACCTCCTTTTTTTAGAAACCCGGTTTCCGAGTTATTCGAAATATAGATTTTTTAGAAAAATCGGATTTCGAATACAGCATTTTAAAGAAAACCGGTTTAACCGGGTTTTTTCGGGTTTTTCCTAAAAAGTTAAAAACACTTATAAAAAAAATAATTTGGTTTAAAAATATGCATTTATTTAGTATGTTCTATCAATACACCCAATCCGATCGTGCCCGAATCCTACATTTAGTAAAACTATAGCAGGACAAAGTTTTGGAGAAAAAACTGGAAGTCTAGTTACGCCCCATGTGGTGCCTTCCATACCCATCAGGTACCACCCACTTTAGAAATCTATTAATATTATTAATAGATCCAACGCGATCGTGACCAAATTCTGTTTTTAGTATTGCTCAAACAGAATAAAAATTTGGAGAAGCAATTTGGAAGCCTAGCCACGTATCTACTGGAACCTCCCATACAAATGCACCATTCCGCCCACTTCAGAGATGGAGCATTAATATCAATACACCCAACGTGATCGTATCCAAATTCTGTATTTAGTAAAGCTAAATCAGGATAAAGTTTTTAAGTCTAGCCACGCCCCATCTGAGATCTCCCATACAAATGTACTATTCCGCCCACTCTAGAGATGGAGAAGTAATATCAATACACCCAACGTGATCGGGCCCAAATTTTGCATTTATTAAAGCGAAATCAGGATAAAGTTTTGAAGAAAAAAACTTTAAGTCTATCCACGCCCCTTCTGGTACCTCCCATACAAATGTACCACCTGCCCACTTTAGAAATCGAGTAATGATATCAATATACTAGAAAATTATATGTTTTACTGAAAGTAAGGGTATATGTAAGTCGGCTTACCCAACTGAAACTTTCTTACTGGTTAAAATAGAATTTAAGAAATAATATGCAATTTAAGTTTTAAATTACTGTTTCTTCTGTTTCGTTTTTATAAAGCTTGATACAGAAAACACGCGCTTGTTGAGCTTTTCTGTCCTTTTATTAAATCTATCGAAATAGTTGAAATCATCATATTGGCTTGTGTCATTGCAATTTGTTTTCACTGGTGGATTTTGGATGTTATTTATTGTCATGTTTAAATCGTTGCAGATACTACCATTAGGAGATTCCCCCATCTCACAATCTGAACTGTTAATAGACTCTGCCGTTGTTGGGGAAATTGCAGGATAAAGTCTTTTAAAAAGATCGTTAGCAAATTCCTTCGTTTCGGCCTTTTTAGACTACTTTACACAGGATTAGCTTGTAGTATATTTTCCGGTCGTAATACATATATTAAGGTATTCAATGTTTGTAAACGATAATGTTTTTAGAACCTATTTAAAGTGTTAAAATTCAATTTCAAATTAATTTAGAAAAATCTCTTTACATTGTAAAAACAAGAATGCTTTTAGAAGCTTTGTAAAATTTTCAATTTCAAACTAATTAAAAAAAAAAACCGAGTACCCGAAGGGAAAAACTCGGTTAAACCGGTTATTCGAAAATGGCATTTTTGCAAAAACCGGCATACGGTTTTAAATAAAAAAACCGGTTTACGGTTTTTCGGTTTCGGTTTTGAACACCCTAGTATTCCCCCAAAGCTGATTCGACTTTGCAGATGTACCTTGGGAAACATCAAATCCTTGGTTATGATTGGTAAGGATCACTCTGAACCATTCAACAAGGAAAGTGGTCTCAGGCAGGGTAATAGCTTGTCCTGTACACTATTTAATTTACTTCTGGAAAAGGTGATGAGAAAAGCTGGTGTCAACATGTCTGGCACCATATTTTACATGAGCCACATGCCACTAGCCAATGCCGATGATATAGACATCATTGGCTGAAATATGCGTTATGTTACTACAGTTTTCTCATCACTAGAAAAGGAGTCAGCAAAAATGGGTTTGGCTGTCAACGATGACAAAACTAAAATAATGATTTCGACGAACAAACAGTCCTCTTGATGGGGACGCACCGTGAACGTTGACAATTATTGTTTTGAGGTAGTCGGCGAGTTTACCTACCTCGGATCTTCGGTCAATAAGAAAAATAATGTCTGCCAATAAATCAAGCATAGTGCTCGCCAATTGATGTTTTTACGGACTTCGGCAGCACTTTTGTAACAACACCTTATCTCGGGATACGAAGAAACAGCTATACGTGGGTGCTTACGACAACGACATACAAAACCTGGGAGTATTTGAAAGAAAAGTACTCCGAAAAATATATGGACCTATCTGTGTCGACGGCAAGTTTTGCTATCGGATGAACCATGAGCTGTATGAGCTTTACCACGACATCGACGCAGCTAAAAGAACGGCTACAATGGCTGGGACATGTTGCCAGGATGAATGTGAATGCTCCAGCGAAAAATGTGTTTGAAGGCGAACCTGTAGGACGGCGCAGAGCAGGAAGACCATCTGGTAGGACTAACTGGAGAACGCTCGCAGAAGACCGGAATTCTTTATTATTTCAGGCCTCAAATTTATGAACCACGTTCGTAAGTTGTAATGGGCCACTTAAGTAGAGAGTAAGTAAATTTCAATAATTTGAGAATTAAACAATATCATATATAGAGGGTATTTATCAGTCAGTTCACCTGATTGAAATTTCTGTACTGGTTTTAAGTTACAGATTTTGAAATTTCGTAAATCAGATTAATTTGGACATTTCTATTTTTTTTTAAAAAACTAATTTTTTTATAAATTATCCAAAATTTTGGAGCATTTTTAGCCTACGAATTCTCCCTTTACTTAATTGGGAATAATATCAATATTTCTCAATAGATTTTTTTAGAAAAGGACTTATTTTATTCATTACATATATGGTTTTAAGACCAAGGTATCCCGAAAACTTTCTGCCGTTTCCAAATATTATTTCTTAATTTTTGGGAAATTTTGCCAGGAAAACGTAATATTTCGATACAAAATTTAAATAATGCCCAAACAAAAAAAAAAAAAATTACCACCGATTTTTTTTAAACTATTTTTGTAATCGAAAGACCATTATGCGTCAAAAAATATATGTAGTGGAAATATTTATTTTTTTTTTCAGCAGTTAAAGTAGCCACCTTTGGTTTGCACTGAAATTATTTTTTTTTAATGTTTCACATTAAGTGTCTATAGCGTATCATTTAAAATATACCTATGACTTTTCATCGTCTAGACTATAAACAATTTCTGAGTTATGGAAAAAGTTTATAACGATGACAACTATAATTTGAACTATTAACTCTATACAATATACATTTTATAATTCTTTATTCCTAAAATTGTTCTAACACGTTTTAAGCAAATTAAACTTTATGATTTTATCAATTTTTTTTTCAATGTTCCGTTGAAGATGATTTCTATTATTGCTAATAGTGTTTTGTTTTGATTTTCTTTAGTTTAATCATAACATATTTAGTAAAAATCTTCAGTTGTTGACTGATCCACATCTAATTCATTTAAAACCATCAACTTGTTATTGCAATAATTTCCATTGCGATCATTATTAAAAACAACATCTGTACATAGTTTTGTAGAACACACTTATTTGTCGAGCACTTATAAAGATAAAACCTTTATGGTCTATTAGAAACCCCCAGGCGCCTGCAATGCCCGCTTCATTGCTACTAACGAACGACATTAACTATTATCTTCAACATCATGATCATCATCATCATCACCGTCACCACATCATAATAATGATAGTAAATATGACAAAGTTTTCGCAAGTGAGATGATGATGAACCTTGACAATGGACTTTATTCGTTGTCATGACAAAAAATTATGGTTTCAAATACTTTTTTTTATAGTTAAATATAATTTATAGTTGTTTTATCGTTAGGTTATGGTGAAAAGGTGTTATGTCGAATTATTGAAAATTTGTCTAACCTTTTAGGTAAAAGTGTGCTTTGAAAGCAGGTGAACCTCTCTAGCAGAATGACCAAAAACAACAATATATAAAATTACAACAAATTCGATTTAGTTTTAAAAATATTTTTAACAATTTATAAGGGGTGTTTGTTTGAGTGCAGTGGTAGGCATTGCTCAATGCACGCAAACAACAATATGGTGTGCTTTTGCACGAGAAGCATTAGTGCTGTCGAATTGTACACGGTGAATGTTTTGTGCTCTCCCAACAATCGTCGAACATTGTTTCTTTGACTGTACTTGTGTCTGCTTTTGGGTTGAATGCGAAACAATCCTTTGTGGTGTTGCTGCTCAGGCAAAGACTGACTGTTTTAAATCAGACAAAACTTACGAGTTCGTGTGAATTGCCGACTGTAGCTGTGTGAATAAAATTATTATTGCCTACCTCGCGATGCTATGAGATGCCTTAATAGAAACATAGAACTTTTTTTTTCAAATAAAATACAACAAATTCAGCTTTCAAAAATATATTTATAACTGCAAAACTGTTGATTATGCAGAGAAATGATATGTGAATAGATTAATGGATTTGTAATTCTTTATTTTTGGAAATTTGTTTCAGCAAAATTGGACTAATCCTTCTTGAGTTATGTCAAATCAATGCCCCCCAAACGTAACTACTGGAGCTTTAAAATGTTAAGCCCTCAGCGGCATGGGTTAACATACTTCAATCGTGCTCAAACGTTGGCTATCGTAAGACCTGCAAAGACTTATCATTTTATGGGGATAGCACTGCTATTTTTTTCCTATATCACTGCAACCACCTTAAGGTCATGAATCGATCTATAGTATTGTTTAACCTAACGAAGTGCTCTATAAGTTTGGCCGACAGAGTGCGAACTTAGTTTTACAGTTATCCCTATCGGATGTTCTATACATCTAAAAAAAACAGCCTATACTCGTATAAGAAACCGTTCGTTGTATTATGGTTAGAACACGCGACTGTCATTCGGGCTATATTTCGTTGCTGATACTTAGGATTTAAAACACTTACCACCAAAATTTTAGCTAATATTGTACAACAAACATATGTGATTCCAATTGAAATTCAATCAATATCAATTGACATTCAAAAATTATATTTGATCTTCAAACATTCCATTTGAAATTTAAAACTATTCAATTGATATTCAAAAATTCTATTTGAAATTCAAAACATCAATTGAAATTAAAATTTTCCATTTGAAATTTTAAAAATATAAATTTAAATTCAAAACACATCAATTTAAATTCAAAACTCATCAATTTAAATTCAAAATTCGACAAATTCAAATGTCGACATTTTTTGAATTCAAAATGGAAAATTTGAATTTCAAGTGAAATTTTTGAATATCAATTCAAGAGTTTAGAATTTTAAATAGAATATTTTAATATTATTTGTCTTTGTGTACATTTTTCTACACGCTTAAAGATTACGACAAAAATATTCTACACGATGAATGCATCAACGACGAGCGTGAGAGGTACAATTGTTGGCCGCGACGACGAGTTGAAGAGGAAGGCTCTTGAGCCACACTATCGCGAACAGTAGCAAAATTTTCTGCAGTACGAGCTGTACGCGCATGCACTGGTGTTTTCACATCTCCTACAGACCCGGTTTGCTCAAATTTTTGCACGATTTTTCCGATTGTACGCACATTTGGACGAAGTGCACGATATGCATTTTGATTTGAACGCCCATTTTCATAATAAGCCTGATAAGCCCTTAAACGCGTTGCCCGATTGTGTATCTTTCCATGGTTCAAATTGAGTTAGTCTGAAATTGAGAAATGTCAAATGTAATGCAGAAAAGAACTTGACGTTTACATGTGGTTCACATTCAACATCGGCCCTTACAATTTAAACACTCTCTATAACTATTGGGGCCAACCGTGACATATTGGATGGAACACGCGTATATCATGAGGAAGAGCAGATGGTTCGATTCTTGTCGCAGTTAACAACATTTCTTTAAGCGGCGGCCCTGTCCATGTTGTCGACAGCAAATTCTCAGTAGAAGTCTAGTAGATGGATTTTAACCCTCTAACAGGCAAACTTAAAATCCTGGGCAGATAGTGTCGGGAATTTTTTTCTAAGTGAATAATGACCTAAAAAGCCCTAAAATATCGCCAACTACTAATATGGGTGTTATTTGCGCCCCAAGGGGGGGGAAATCTGAAGGCCGCCTCAGGGCAGCCTTGCCTGTTTGGGTCAAAATAAATAACTATATGTTCTGTTTATTGAAAATTAATTTTATTGCGAAAAAAATATAAATAAATGTATATTCTATATTTAAGGAAATTGAAATAAAAAAGACTATTATTTTCTGTGGTGGTATTTATAAAAACAATTTTTGTTGGTCGAGCAGCATAAATTCAGCTTGCATTTAGGGCAAAAACATTGCGTTTCAGACTTTAGGCACAATTTGCATTTTCTTTTGCCAGTATTTTTGGGAAGCCATGTAGGGAAATGATCATACAAATCAAAGCGGACGTCCTCAACCGGATGCTCTGATCTTTTTCCCACGCTGGGTTGCTTTTCTGTAGCTGTTGCTGCTGTGGAACTTGGCCGGTCAACCAAGCGATGGGACTTATATGCGACAAGACCAGCAGCAATATCTTCACGGAACTCAGGCAACTTCAATAGCTTCTCACCTTCTGCCGAAAGATTATTCGAGTCGTTGCATTTTTCAAATGCAAGCGCCGATACAAAACATATGCATTAGTAGCAGCCATATCTATAAAATGATAGAAGAGTCGCATCATCGGGTTTCGGGTTTTTGCGTGTATATGGTAACGGCCCATGAGGCCGTCCATTAGGTCTACTCCTCCCATATGTCTGTTATACTCGCGTATAATTTGGGGACAATCTACTTCAATGTGCTGCTTTTGTTTTCGATCGTAGCGTGCTACCTTAGCCGATTCCTCATTTTCATTTGCTCTTTTAAATGGCTCAATGCCAACGTATGTTGAAGCCAATCTTACTGTCTTGTTGTCTTTCCATAACACCGTGCTAATGTCAACGCCATACGCAGAACCTGCGTATTCAGTTGAATAACCTCTTATTTCGGTTTTCACATCGGTATCTAACGGAAGCTTGCATTTAGGTATTCGGTTTGCCCGTATCGTTCCTAAACTGTAGATACCTCTTGCACGCAAATACACCAAAAATGGTAACGAAGTATAAAAGTTATCAAAGTACAGAATATGATGTGCGAAATCCGGTATGGTCTGTGACAATCGAACAACAACATTTGCAGTACTACCAAGATCTGGCTGACCTGGCAAGACCACATTATCACCAGCTCCGTTGTAGATTTCGAATCGATAAGCATACCCACTGTAGTCACACAAAACGAATAATTTTATTCCCCACTTGTGTGGCTTGTTTGGCATATACTGCCGAAGATGATGCTTTAGTTTAGTGCTGCACATTTGCTCATCTATGCATAGTCTTGCTGTCTTCGGCACTGAATCGAACCCTTTATTGAGTCCATCAGACAATTTTCGGATACGGAACAATGGGTCATCATCTGGTTGACCTTTTTGAATACGCTCACTCTCATTTCTAAATGATAATTTTTTTTTGTAGTCAAAAACTGTTTTACAGGCATTGCTTTCTGAATTGGAGAGAAAGCATTTTTACCCCAATAGCTCTCCAAATTTGGATACCGGTAAACGGACATATAAATGAGTATACCAATATATTTGTAAACTCCTTCAGCATCGATTTTGAACTTTGTGCTAGCGTCTTGAGAAAAAGCTGCTCTGTTTGTTTCCTCCGCAATAAAACAAGCTATTTCTTTTGTAAAGAAATAGCAAAACATTTCCAAAGGAGTTTGCAACTCCTTTATATTCGGTGGTAAACTTGAGTTACCTCTGAAAGCTACCTCATTCACATGCGAACGCATATTTTTCTTTCGCCATGTAATGTTCCAAAACTCACTTGAATTTTTTGATATTCCTGCAACATCTGTGAAACACTTTAAAAGCTATGGACTAAACAAACAGCAATTTGTGATTGAAAAACATACGTTTGCCAGTAAAACCAGTAAAAGAAGGGACAACTAGAGGTCCATTAATTTCAAACGTTGGTAGTGGCGATCGAGTTCTTTTTGTTGGCTGCAAACGTAATTTTGCCGATGGCATTGCTAAGGAGTTATCAGATGCTTCTAGTTCGGTTAGTGCAATTAGCGTTGACGACCCTACAGGTACGTCATCAATTGAGCTTATATTTAAAGACATATCGAGGATTGGAGCAAACGAATCAGTTGCTTCATTCATATCCCGAATACATGCTGAAATTGCTTGTTCGTCTTCTGGAGCGATTTCATTCGCTATGTAATCGGGGTCTTCCAACTCATCATAACTGCTAAAATTATCATAATCTTCGTCTGTATCCACTGATTCCATTAACTCGAGCAACTGTTCATCGCTCAGTTTATTAAGATTAAATTTTCTCTGGTTTCTATGCTCCATATCTTTGGAAAAATTATTAACAAATAACCAACAATGAAAATAGTATCAAATGAAAATTTACTCTTAAACAGGCAAGGCTGCCCTGAGGCGGTCTTCGCATTTTCAGTCCTAAAGATCAAACTAGCTTTTGTTTTTTCCTTATGCTTACATAAACTTAAAGTAAATTAATATACTTACCCACAGAAAAATTCACAATCCGATTGGTGGCGTCACAAACTTTTTATTTCACGTTAAAAATGTTAAAATTTTCGCAAATCCTTATTGAGCTTCACAACTGACTTTTTACATTCAACATACAATAACAACTAAACCAAACGCTAGAACACATTTGATGCTTCTACAAAAATATCATCTGATGTTTTAACTAACGGTTCTTATTGCAGTTGAAAACAACAAATCAATTTCTTAAGAATTTATGACACTTTTGTGAAGGCAGCCTCAGGGCGGTCTTACCTGTTAGAGGGTTAAACAGCTTATGTTTAAATTCGTCCGAAATATGTAGGTCCCATTGTGTGAGTTAAAAAATAGCGGCGTGTTTATTCACAATAACGGGAGAAGTTAGCCCTTACCGCATTTATGCAGTCTCAAGAGAAATTAAGTTTTTTTTATGTGTAAAGATAACGATTTTTTAGTTTTTTTTTCAGGCCTTTTAATAATATGATTTGTCTATTCTTTTAAAATAAATCTCTGTGCTAACTAGCGGTAAATCTCCACCCCATATTTAAGTCTAGTTTTAATGCTTTCTGGTGTTAAATCTATTTCACTTATTTAAGGTCATATAAAGTCAGCTCTGGGCCTTGACCTTGTCTTGACAAAGGGTTAAATTACCTCAAAACTGATATCGCAAATATCTCCATATAAATTGTGTCTACTTTTTCTAACGCACTCTAAATTATATACATTTATTGTGGCATGCCCAGCTTTGTAATTTCTCTCACATAAAACATTTTATTATTTGCCATATTGTTGTTGCTATTATTGTGTATAAACGAGTTTCCTCCCAGTACATCAGATTATAGCAAATCAAAATGCACTTGGCGCTACCCAACAATATACAAATTGATAGTATGTACTACTTTTTAACCCTCCTCGCCCTTCTGATGTATGTTCTATTAATACCATCATAGATCACTACCACCACTTATAAACACACAATGACATGATAACACTATAATTGCACCGGTTATCATGCCTGGCTACAAAACTGATGTAACCAGAATGACGTCTGATAATGACCGATTTAAAATAATTGCGTTTTAAACAAAAAAAAAAAAACAAAATCTGGTGCAAATCTGGAAAACAAACATGATAACCAAAAGCTAATAAAGTAAACATCTCTCATTTTTTTTTGTTCTTTTGTCCTCACGGAGGTCAATTGAGTGAAATGCACGCATTGTTGCATGACAGCGTGATGAACAGGTGATATTGATATGACATGACAGGCCATTGTTGTTGCGATATCCCTATCAAAAATCTTATGAAATAATGGACGAACGGATTGTTAATTTTTATAGGTTTTCATATATGACCGTGTTATAAATAGCTGCTTATCTGTTTTGCAATTAAAGTTTTAAGATTAGATCAAGAAAAAATTTAAAATTTGCTTATCGATTATTAATTGTATTGGCTAAGGACAGTTAAAACAGACGGACGGGGACGGGGGACGGTGTGGCCTATGATACGAAGAGTGAATAGCAATGCGTGTTGTTAAAATTACTTATAAAATTTTCTTAATAGATGTGTTGCATTTGTAAATTTCTTTCTTGTCCCTTTTCATTTATTTATAAAACTTTAGGGATTTAAAAATTTCATAAAATTGTTTTCTTTGTTATCGGACTTTTGAAATTAGTGGGGTCATTAACATTTCATTTTAAAAATTTGCCATAGATGTCATCAAATACTATTGCAAAGCTGAAACTGCCTTCAACAGTATGTTTCACTTTGAAAATACAACAAGATAACAAAAGAATCTCTTAAATGAACTCTAGTCAGAAGCTACGAATATCTATTATGTCCTCTTATCTGCATTCGATGATTCATGTACAGCGCGCGTCTTATATGATAACATAGACTATGTTAAAAAAATTGTTTTTCAGTAAAATTAAATATGTTTTTAACCCACTGTGTGAAGAGCACATAATTGCCAATTATAAATTGTAAGCATACAAAATTTTGGCTAGCCAAATTATTACAATTATTATTCATTATTTAATACTAAGCAATTGTTTCTCTTATTTGTTTTTTGTCTTTTTCTGTTGCAGCCGTAGTTATTTAATTAACCATATTCGTTTTCATTGATTATATGAAATTACGTACATATATACATTAGGGATATAACTTTTTAACAATTTTTCAAAATATCAAAATTGGCATAACACAGTCCAATAGAGCATAAAAAACTATAAGGGAACGTATATTTATTTTTTCGCTAAGGTCAAAAAAGTTCACGCACCAACCGCGATGAAGTTTTGAAAATTTTTAATTTTCTTTTTGGTTAAGAAAAATTAATAATATGTTTATTTAAAACAAAAAATAGCTCATGTATGAAGTTTCATTAACATTAGAGATGGTTAGAGATATTTCCGCAAACCAAAACATATCTTTAACCCTTTTTAACGAAAAAAATAATAAAAATGTGTAACGAATAATCTCTCCTAATGCTAATAGTTAATTTGTTTACTAACACTTGCAACATTTATCGCAGGTGGCAGCCTGTTGATAATTGACCAATGAGCCTAGGAGATCTAAATCCCCACTTAACGAAGTTTCGTAAGTAATTCGTTAAGTTGATATTGGCCAATAAGAATTGAGAAAAATAAAAAAAACAATTTTTAAATAATTTATTATACACCTGTTTAGAAAAACCAATTGGTGCGTGAACTTTTTCCCGAAAAATTACAAAAGATTATGATTTTCGTGGTTACTAGGACATGGTTGACCTCATGATACTATGCCAAAAAATTGGTTATACCCCTAATATACATATGTAATATATTTAATAGTGCTTGTAGTGCGAGTTATCAATTCTTTCAAAGTTCATGTTTACTCACGTACTCTGCGCATTTACAAATTGACACTTACATTCATTGATATCTTCGCACAGACATTCGCTCCTAAAGTGTTGTGTCCAATTAGGGTTTGCACTTTGAAAATATGTTCGCAGTCATTTACTTGCAGTGCTACAAACGTGACACTGTTAGGGTTGTCGAGCAATCGATCTATTTGGGGAAATCAGGGGTTGTTTGAGAACGGAAAACGGCGGAAAAAATCTGTCAACGAACAGATCGTTAATGCAATTTTGCAGTCCGTTTAATCATAAATAAAAATAACATAAGCTTTGGACATTTTAATTTAATAAAAGTTTAAATATTCTGCGTCTTTACTAATATAAGAAAGAACAAAAAAAATTCCAAAATTTTTTTTTCGATCGCCGTCGACCTTTCTGTGAAAATCCCCCATATCTAACAATTATTATTTAAATAATAATCGAAATCCCGGATATATCATTAATCCATATATCGAAAATAATCAAAATATTGGGAAAATACGAATTAATCTGAATAACGAAAATAATCTATATATATTCACCCCTATTTCCGTTGTCGTCGTCGTTTTTATGTCATCATCTCTTCAAATCAACATCGTCGTCACATTAGTGCTATTTCGGTATTCTGTAACAACCATGACACGACGTCGACTGGTAATCGATAACATGAAAGATATGACAACAGCTGATGTAACATTTGTACATCAGCTGATTTATTTTGATTTTTATTGTGTTTCATGAAAAAATATTTTTGAGTCATATTCAGATGCTATCGATGAGGAAAGCAAGAATTATCTTATAATAGAAAGGAAAATACTCCGACAAAGTCCGATATCTTAAACTTGCCAGATAAGAAGTACGTACATAAGAGTCAAAACCCTAATTTGTGGTTAACTGTCGGCCGGCATACTAACTTTTTTATTTTTTAGATTAGTATTTATAAGGCGTCATTGAATTACGTGCTGGAAGAAATAGGTCCTATAATAAAAAGTGAACCCAGGTCATCTGTTTCAGTCATAATTAAGTTGTCAGCAACATTGAGGTCGACAGGGGTCTAACCACATAAGTGTGGGAAATGCATTTTAAATTGGACTGTTGCAGCCAGTAGCTGCAAGGATCTGGTCGAAACACTAAATGCATTAGAAATTTCATTTGTCGACAATGGTTACAATTGATGACAAAGAAGCGTAAGCAACTCTAGATTTTTTAAATGAATAATGTTTTCCTGGATTTCTTGGATGTGCTGATGTAACCAATTTCGAACCAATAAAGAAGACAAGAATCGTTACTACAACCGCCAAGGATTTTTTAATGTCTTATATAATTGTTTTTCCCCCAATTTTATTACATTACCCCTTAAAATTGGACGGAACTAGATAGAAATATTTACCAAAATATCGGGAATATCCGAAATATCAAAAAAAAATTAAAACATCGGTAATTATCGAAATAACGAAATTCAAATTACACTATAACACAATTTGAGGGTCATTGTCTCAGGAGTGAACCAAACCAATTTCAAACGGTAGTTTTTGACCTCAGTAACAAAACCCCAAACTCCATTTTGCTCCACTACGTCACAATTTTTTTTTACAGTGGTTTGAAGTTTGAATTTTTTGGTCAAAAGTCGGTTCAAAGAATATGAAAAATCATCTATAAAAGAAATTTTGGGGTACTTCATGCCTTCGGAGACCTATACTAAAACATTTAGGGGAATATTTCCTGGGAACATTTCAACCCCCTAGCTGCCAACCGTGTAGGACATTTTTGGCCCGATTTGGAAAAACTGTTTATTTGTCAACTTTGGAGGGAGGTCAAGGCTTAGAATCTTCGATAAACATATTTTCCGGAAAATTTTACTGAGAGTCACCGAAGACAAATAGCCTTTACGAGTCAAAGGTTATAAAATAAAATCAAAATTAAATGTTAAGAAGACTACTTTTGAGCAAAGAGTGCAACAAGCTTTTCGGGAGCGAAGCAAACTAATATCAAACGGTAGCATTTGACCTCAGTAACAAAACCCTAAACTTCATTTTGCTCCACCACGTCACAATTTACAGTGGTTTGAAGTTTGATATTTTTTGGTAAAAAGACGAATCAACGAATTTGAATAATCATGTGTAAATGTACATTTGGGATAGTACATGTCTTCGATGACATACATTAAAATTTTCTGGAGAATATTTCATCAGAACATTTGAACCCTCTAGCTCCCACGCGTATGGGACATCTTAGGATGAATTTTAAAAAACAGCTTAAAAGTGAAATTACTTAAAATGTTCAGCATGGATGGCAGATAGAGGGTTTAAATGTTCCGAGGAAATATTTCCCTGAAAGATTTAATGTAGGTCTCTGAAGACATGAACTAACCCAAATCTATTTTTACACATGATTTTTCATTTTCTTTTATTTAACTTTTGACTAAAAAAATCAAACTTTATACCACTGTAAACAAAAATTGTGACGTAGTGGAGCCAAATGGAGTTTGGGGTTTTGATACTGAGGCTAAATGCTATCGTTTGATATTTGTTTGGTTGACCCCCGAAAAAGTGTGTTGCACTGTGTTATTTATAAAATTCAAAATATAAAAGTAAAATATAGAAAATATTCGAATGTATATTTAAATATCGTAGACGTTCGAAATGTTGAAATATCGAAGATTAACCGAAATATTGGAAATAGTTGAAATATCGGAAAATAATCGAAATTTGTGAATTAATCGAAATATCGGAATTAACTAAAAAATGGGAATTAATCAAAATGTCGCAATTACTCGATATATAGGAATTAATCGAAATATCGCAATTTATCTGCATTTCGGAAATAATAGATATATCGGAATTTATCTATGTATAGGAAAGAATTGATTATGCGAATAATTGAAATTTCAAAATAATTTCAAATCTAAGATCAAAATATCGGAAAAAATAAATAATTTAAAAATGTTAAAAATATCGAAATTAAAATTACACTGGACGGCATGAAAATAGGCACCGACACTATTCCTGCAGATTCTTATATGAAACGACCTCCTGAATCCGAATATCACACCCTTCCCGAAAAAAAACAGTACGTGATGGGGCTATATTTGGATACGGATGTTATTTTATTTAGGTTGATTTTCATTACGAACCGTGAAATTTCGATTTCGATATTTTCATAATTTCTAATATTTCGATTATTTTATTATTTCTTTTTTTTTGCAATATTTTAATAAATTCGATTATAGAATATTTTCGATATTTAGATATTTATTTATTTGTATTCGATTAATTTTAAAATTTCGATTAATCGATTCTTTCCGATAGTGTTGTAATTTGAATTCCGATATTTTCAACAGTTTTGATATTTCGATTATCCGATTAATCGAATATTTTAAATATTTTGTTTATTCCTGACATATTATTTTTTTCCGATATTTCGATGAATTTTGACATTTTGATTTATGTAATAATATATTATTTCTGGTACATAGAAAAATTCCGATATTTCTTTTATATAAGAGACTTCGGTAAGTTGCGATATTTCGATTAATTAAGACATTTTGATTAATTTTGAGTATTCAAATATTTAGACTATATATATCCGATACATAGATAAATTCCGATATTTCGATTTATTCCAATATTTTAACAAAATTCTAATATTTCTTAAAATTGAATTTTATTGGGCTTGCAGGGTAATTTTTGATGTGAAATTAAAATATTATTTTTATCATCTCTACATCCGACGTTTCGCTGGGATTCTTTTCAGCATCTTCAGGGAGATCCAATAAAAATTCGATCTGGCAACCATAAATAAAAACTGAAATAGACAACATTTCAAATACGATTAATTCCGAAATTTTGATTAATTTCAATATTTTGAGTAATTACGTTACATTGATTAAATTCAATATATCGATTAATTCAGAAATTTCGATTATTTTCCAATGTTTCCACTATTTCCGAAAAATTAACTAGTTTTGATATTTCAATTATTTCCGATATTTTGAACATCTACGATATTTTGTTATTTGCTTAAAATGTTGTCAAAGCAGCGTTGATTTTAAGATCACACTACGAACTTTCATGTTTCATCGAAGACGTGCCAAATAGTGTCAAATAAACATTAGGGAAAATACACGAACAAATATTTACAAAAAAATAATTGTTGGATCATACTGACAAAAAAACAAAACAATTTGTTTTCAAAAAAATGTAAAGCATGCTGTCAGAAAACACAAATTTGTTTTCTGAGAAATTTTAAACAAACTGCAAGAAAATAGTTACAGTTACTATGATGAAGCAACATGAATTTTTTCTTGTCGTAAGCTGTGTGAATTTCGGAAGAGGGGAGAAATCTGATTAGCATAGTGTTGTTGTCATTGATTACAATATTTTTAATTTACATTACAAATAGCTGTGTCTGCTACAAGCATGTGTGTCCGCGGCATGTTATTTGTAAACGACATAAAATTGTAATAACAATTCTGAAAAAGTATCGATTAAATTTTTTATATAGCTTTGCAGTATTTAGACGCCCTATGCTCCAATGGGAGTTAGAGGAACACATATGTATATTTGCAGTATATGAGTCTATAAATCGGCCTATCTATGAAACCCGGATTCCTTCTGTTTTAAAACTTTACATACTTAATAAACCGGTTAACGTTAAATGGTAATACTGATGTATTTTAAACGTTGCATAGTGTTTTTTTTTATTTTGAATCTTTTCGATTTTTGGTCACTTTTAATATTTCCGATTTTTCGAATATTTCCGTTTTTTTTTGAATATATCCGATTATTCGAACATTTTCGATATTCAGGTTAATTTCAATATTGCGAATATTTGCAATATTACTGACTTAAAAAAAACTATGCAGGTATGTTTTTGTAAAAATTTAAATGTTGAAGATACAACTTTACTAGTATTGTTTCAATGTAGATTATTTCCTACTTTTTTGATATTTAGATTGTTTCCGATATTTGTTTCTGATATTTCGATAACATTTGATATTTCGATAACATTTGTTATTTCGATAACATTTGTTATTTCGTTAACATTTGATATTTCGATAACATTTGATATTCCGATAACATTTGATATTTCGATAACATTTGATATTTCGATAAGTTTTGATATTTCGATAACCTTCCCAACCGATTGGTTTTGGTCTCATCTGATCATACGACCAACATGTATTAGAAAAAATTTTAAAACAAATACTCTCCCATTGCCGAACTCAAACAATATAGCACGGAGGGGGATCTCTTATGGAATGGGGATGTATAACCACAGATGGTGTGGGACCACTTATACGGATCGAATGCATATTGCGAAAGGAAGACTATATTCGCATTTTGCATGATAGCCAAAATGCCAGATAGGCCAGAGAATGTCACCTTGTAACATGACAAGGACCCAAAATATTCTGCAAAAATTGTCAAGAAATGCCTTAGTTCTCAGGTGTTTGGTGTCAGGCAGTGGCCACTGCAGAGTCCAGATCTAAACCCGATCGACAACCTGTGGGATTATTCAACGCGCCGGCTGACAGAATACGGAGAAGCGCCGAAACGTATTAATGAACAGTGGGTGAAAGTTCTGGCGGAATAAAACAAAATTCCTATATATTATGTTGATAAACTCGTTATTTCGATTATTTTCAATATTTCAAAATTTGGCTTTAGTTCGATGTTTCGTTTATTACGATTATTTTGATGTTTTGATTATTCTGATATTTTGATTGTTTCCGATATTTAGATTTATTCAGATATTTTAATTTATTTAGATATTTAGATTCATTTCAGGTATTTCGATTATTTTTCTATATTTAAACTATTTTTGATATTTTGGTAATTTCCCATATTTTGATCATTTCTAATACTTCAAACATTACGATATATTGATTTGTAGAAGTATTCGATAGCTTGGAATTATCGACTACTGAAATATTTTGAATATTTACGAATATTGTCCTAATGTAATTTCATTATTTTTCGAAATTTCAAATATTCTATATATATGAAATATTTTCCGATTTCGATGATTTTTGATTTTTCGATAATTTCAGATATTTTATTAACGAACATTGCCGATATTCCAATTATATTCGATTATATCGATTTTTCGATTATTCTGATATTTTGATTATTTTCGAAATTTTTAGTTATTCCTAATTTATTCCGATTTTTAGATTAGTTTCGATATTCAACATAATTAAAAAATTTAGATAATTTTCAGATTTAGTCGAATTTCCGATATTTAAAACATATAAGATATTTTGGAATATTTCCAACGTTTAAAATTATCAACAAATGGAATATTTTGAATATTTACGAATATTGTCTTCGTGTAGATTTTTCCTAAATATTTCCATTATCATCGATATTTCCATTTTGATCACTTTTGAAATTCTGGTAATTTTGATTACGAACATTGCCGAAATTCGATGTACAGATTATTTTAAAAAATTTGCTAAAGTTCGATGATTTGATTAATTCCGATATTTTACTTATTTCCGTTATTTTAATTTAATCCGATATTAAGATTATTTCGAACGTTTGGAATTATAGACAACAGGAATATTTACCTAAATCCTAAATGTTTCCATTATTTTCTATAATTTATTATACATATATCGATCACCAGCATTGTCGATATTTCTATATATTTCTATTCTATTTGTGATATTTCGATTATATTAGTATTTCGACTATATCGAATATTTAAGATATTTTTTCTAAAACTTTTAAACATTCAAATTATTTTAAATATTATAAATATTTCGGTATTATTTTAATAACTTGCATAGCCAACATTTCGAAATCGACTATATTTAATATTTATGATATAACGAATAATCGAATCACAATCGAAATTTCGAAATCAACTATATTTAATATTTATGATGTAACGAATAATCGTATCGCAATCGATATTTCAAAATCGACTATATCTAATATCTATGATATAATAAATAATCGAATCACAATCGAAATATCGAAATCAACTATATCTTATATTTATGATATAACGAATAATCGAACCACAATCGAAATTTCGAAATTCTAATATTTCTAGTATTCTAAAAGTTTTGAATTTTCTAAATTTGTTGGTGCTATTTCGAAAATTATAAAATCTGTTCGTTGTTAGTTGAGTTTTTCCGTGACAAACTCTTTCCATTTCACCAATATTGTAAAAAGATAATTTATTAACAACCGTTTAAGAAAAACACAAACAATACACTTTCAAAGTTCTTGACGTCTTTTCCTATACAGATCCGTAACGTTACAGTGATTTGAATATAATTTTTCACATTTCTCGCCATGTTCCTTGTACTCTTCTAGGCTGGGCATGTGAGTGAAAAAACTTTCCGAATTAAATGGTTTGTGATTTTCTGGGCTCTCACTGGACGCCGCTTCAGCTGCAGTGTCCCCTTTAGCATTTGCATCGCCTCTTCCGTCAATACGTTTCTTTAACGATTTCTGCATACCCCAGATGAAGGGTGAACTTTTGCACACCAACATTTTCAAACAGGCACCTTGACCCTCGGTCGATTCACGGCTTTCTATCATTTCGGTAATACTATCAGCTAAACTTTTGTCCATGGCCTGATTAAGAAGCGTCTTCATTTTTTTCGTAGGATTCTGTAAAAACCAATCGATGGGAGTTCCATCTTTAAGCTTACGAGGCTGATGTTCGGTCGGAGAGTATTTCTCTTCTGGACCGTTTTCTTCATTTTCAGGTTCTGGTGCGGCAGAAGGGGGGTAACGGCTTGGACTAGGTTGTGGTGCCTTAGTGGCGCCCAATATAGTGTTGCCAATCTGTAATGAAGAACACAAACACACACACACGAAAAAATAATGTATAAAATGACACAATTATGAAATGTTCACTACACTTAAAAACAACGTGAAATTACCGCAGATGCAATCATTATTAAAGCATTAATGGCTAAAGCTCCCAGTTTGGTGGCATCGAAGCCAACCAGGCGTAACATGTTGGTAACAACTGAGGCGGCATTTAAATGCAGGCCAAATGTTTCGTTATCAGGTGCTGTGGTAGATTTCGTATGAAATTGTTGCGATTGTGAAGTGGTCGAAGATGATGATGATGATGAATCCGGATAGCTGTCTGGTTGCTGGCGATGATCTCCGTTCGATTCATAGTTTTGTTGGTATTCCGATTTGCGAGAGTCTTCAGCTGAGTTGGGAGTTTTAGTTGTGGCTTGCAATGTTTGTTGGATAATAGAAAATATGTCTGGCTTTGTTTTAGTACCGCTGGTGGCAGTAGAAAATGCCTTTGCTACTAAATTTGCCACATCGGCAGCGGTGTTAATGCCTAGGAAACATATTAAATTTAATTTCTTTTACAATAACTCTTCTCTTTTTAATTTCCTTAAACTTACCAAACATTTGGCCTGCAAATTTTAAGCCATCATTGACATTGTCCATAACTCCTCGTTTTTGTACATGCTTGGCCTCGTACCCTCGTATCATTGTGGCTGCAACTAGTATGAATATTATGAGTATCAAATTTATTTTCATGTTCATTTTGAGCCTTTGGTATATCGGCTCCGATGCTCTCTGCTACGATGTTTCGTTCGTTGTGAATGTTTAAGCACTAAATGTGCCTTTGTAACTTCCCAATTTCAGCACCCACAAAATGTGTCGTGTCGTGTTCATGCTTCAAATTGTCACTTGGTTGCGTTTCGGTAACGCTTCTTTGCATTTTCTTATTTTTTACGCCTAATTTTACAACAATTTTCATAGTTTCCAATGCGGGGAAGGTTAGAGCTGGCAAAGACGACAGTTCGAGGGGTTTTAATGTGGGCTGTTTGTTAAGGCCACCATTTTATTTGTCAGTAGAAATTCACGGATTAATTACACAGTGCAACACACTTTTTCGGGGGTGAACCAAACCAATATCAAACGATACAATTTGACCTCTGTAACAAAACCCTAAACTCTATTTTACTCCACTACGTCACAAATTTTTTTTACAGTGGTTTGAAGTTTGAATTTTTTGGTCAAAAGTCGATTCAAAGGATATGAAAAATCATCTATAAAAGTACATTTGGGGTATTTCATTCATGTCTTCGGAGACATATACTAAAACATTCAGGGGAGTATTTCCTCGGAACATTTTAACCCTCTAGTTGCCACCCGTGTGGGAAATTTTTGGCCCAATTTTATAAAAAACTGTTTATATGTCAACTTTGAACGGAGGTCAAGGCTTAAAATCTTCGATAGAAATATTTTTCGAAAATTTTCACTAAGAGTCAGCGATGACAAATAGCCTCTATGAGTCAAAGCTTCCAAAATAAAATCAAAATGAAATGTTAACGGTACGTTAAAATTTATTTTTGAGCAAACAGTGCAACACACATTTTCGGGAGTGAACCAAATTAATACCAAACAATAGCATTTAGCCTCAGTAACAAAACCCTAAACTCCATTTTGCTCCACTACGTCACAATTTTTGTTTACAGTGGTTTAAAGTTTGATATTTTTGGTCAAAATTTAAATAAAAGAAAAGGAAAATTCATGCGTAAAAATAGATTTGGTTTAGTTCATGTCTTCAGACACATACATTAAAACTTTCCGGGAAAATTTTCTTCGGAACATTTTAACCCTCTATCTGCCACCCATGCTGAACATTTTAAGAAATTTGACTTTTACCTATTTTTTTTTAAATTTATCCTAAGATGTCCCATACGGGTGGGAGCTAGAGGGTTCAAATGTTCTGATGAAATATTCCCCAGAAAATTTTAATGTACGTCTCCGAAGACATGAACTATCCCAAATGGATATTTACACTTGATTATTTAAATTCGTTGATTCGACTTTTTACGAAAAAAAACTGAACTTCAAACCACTGTAAAAAAAAATTTGTGACGTAGTGGAGCAAAATAAAGTTTAGGGTTTTGTTACTGAGGTCAAATGCTACCGTTTGATATTAGTTTGGTTCACTACCGAAAAAGCTGTTTGCACTCTTTGCTGAAAAGTAGTCTTCTTGACATTTAATTTTGATTTTATTTTATAACCTTTGACTCGTAGAGGCTATATGTCTTCGGTGACTCTTAGTGAAATTTTCCGGAAAATATTTTTATCGAAGATTCTAAGCCTTGACCTCCTTCCAAAGTTGACATATAAACAGTTTTTCAAAATTAGGCCAAAAATGTCCCACACGGGTGGCAGCTAGGGGGTTAAAATGTTCCGAGGAAATATTCTCCTGAATGTTTAAGTATAGGTCTCCGAAGACATGAAATACCCCAAATAGATTTTTTTAAGAAGATTTTTCATATTCTTTGAATCGACTTTTGACCAAAAAATTCAAACTTCAAACCACTGTAAAAAAAATTTGTGACGTAGTGGAGGAAAATTGAGTTTTAGGTTTTGTTAGTGAGGTCAAGTGCTATTGTTTGAAATTGGTTTGGTTCACCCCCGAGACAATGACCCTCAAATTGTGTCATAGTGTTATAAAGAGTTCAAAACTATTTGTTGATTTTTTTGGAGAATTTTCTAATTTGATTTTTCTGATCGTTGAAGTAACCAGAATCTCTCTTTGGGGGTCCCTAAGCTGCTCACAACGTCCGATAGATCACGTGTTCCCGGGGCCATGCCACTGAAAGTGAGTGACAGTAGTTACTGAAGCTCAACACAAAGGCTCTCCTAGTGTCTTTGGCAGATTCAAGAAACTAAGATCGAGAGCGGTGTCCTAATAAGCCACTCTCTTTACAGTACAATAGAGAGCCTAAAACGTGACAAATTCCCCCTTACGATACATACTAACTTCAAATCGATATTTAATTATTATTATGGCATGTAACTAGACAAAACGAATGATGCAGAACTTATTCTTTTTGGGGCTACTTTCACGTGCAGTTCTCAGATTTGAGTCCCAAAATCATGTGTTGTACTGTGTTATTAATACATAAAGAAATACAAAAAGACGAGAGCCGCCCAAATGTTAACGACCCCCACAAACTTTAGAAGAACCATGATTTAAGGATATGCACCTGAAATGCCCAAACTCTCTACAGAGATGGTGCTTCTATCCAATTGGTGGATGTCCTGGACAAATACAAGGCTGACATCACAGCCATACAGGAAAAGCGATAGAAGGGACAGGAATGCTTACGACGAAAGAACTGTGACAGTTTTTACAGCAGCCATGCGGAAAGACACGAATTTGGATGTAGATTCATAGTCGGCAAGTGACTTCGGCATCTGGCCTCGCGGTTTAATCCTGTAAGTGATGGAAAATTTTTACATCAAGCTGATTTGTGTACATGCCCCGACGAGCTAAAAAGACTAGAACAATTAAGATGCATTCTATGAGCGCTGGGAAGAAATATATGACCGTTGCCCTGCCCATTTGAATTGTTCTGGGAGATTTTAATGCTAAAAAAGGAAGCGAAGACGTACTTAGTTTAAAAGTTAGAATCCACAGTATGCAACAACAACCCCGATAACGGATAAAGACTGGTTAGTTTCGCGTCGGCAAGAAACATGATTGTGAGTGGAACCAGATTTCTGCATAAAAATATCCACAAGGCAACCTGGATATCTCCCGATTAAAATACAAGAAATCAGACTGATCACGTGGTAATCGATGGAAGACATGTCTCGTGCGTTATGGATGTGCATGTGAGCCGCGGTACAAATATTGACTACGATCACCACCTATTTTCAGTGAAAGTACTTTCGCAATTAAGCAGTGCTAAAAACACTCCTAACCCAACGTAAAGGAAGCCGGACACCACATAACTGCATACCACCGCGATAGCCAATGCCTAGTCCAACACACTGCCTCAATTACTTCTCACAAACCCACTTATACTGATGTTCCCGACACACAGCGGCAGTATATTGTGAATTCTATGACCACTGCTGCAACTAGAATACTTAAAACAAAAAAAAATAATTTCCCTTTGCACCCCATGAATGAGGTATGGGGTAGCTTCTCGCGTTGTTGTGAATTAACACGCTTTCTATTTTTAGATTCACAACTAACGGCACCTACTTATTTATCGACGAATGCGAACGTCACTGTTTTGAGAAGCTCTTACTAGACACGACGATTGAATCGACGCTTAGTACTGCGAAGTTGCTGTCAAACAACATTCGAGGGGAGCCGACAATGAAATTCTTTTACGATGACTGGAGCCAGGTTTGAACCTGCGATCTCCCGCATGGTAGTCGCGTGTTCTAACCACTATGCCACGGCCGGTCCCGACTAGAATACAGAGTTATGATAAACCGCCCTCAGACAAGTCCTGGTACGATGAGGAATGACGGAACGATATAATGAGAAGAAGCGTCTATGAAAGAAAAGAGAGAGAGAGCGAGGATATCGTAAGTTCTACAAAAAAAAGAAATTCCTGGTAACGAATTAGCAGACCTACTGGCCAGAGGTGACTGTACTTTGTCTGATCATGACTCTCTAGAAGTTGTTTACCCGGCCAATTGTTACTTTTTTGGCTAAGTGGAGGATTGGATGTGGGACACAGCCAGCAGATGTTGGATCTCCAGAATCGACTGCATAACTGCTAGATCGCCGTGGCCCGAATCCCGATCAGCGTTCTTGGTTGGCCTGTGCAGCATTGACCTGACTCTGGCCTGTGGAATTCTAACAGGCCATTGGATAAATCCATACCGGACTACTGTCGTATGTGTAAGAACGAGGATTAGTCCGGGACGACCTTTCTAACGGACAAACGCAATGGATCAGCGGATTTTAGCGTGTAGTGTGATCTGGTTTTTTCCAGATTTAATATGTTTCTTACGGTGCCTTTCATGGCTAACTGGGCCAGGATAAAAATTGGTGTTCCCACGATTTTCTCTTCCTTCTCTATGTTGTTGTTGTTGTTGTTGTAACAGCTGGTGGTTAGCTGGGGTGATAATTCTTTATACCGATTTTCAATTTATCGGCACTCGATCGGGCATATAATCCGATTATCATACGATCATTGTTGGAAACTCTGTTTCGTTTCTTTGTAGATAACAAGGTTTGTGTCAAGGATTGTTAGGTGTTGTTGTTGTGAGTTTAACCGCCAAATTCCACCAGAGATGGCGCAGCTGGCTTGTTGATGTATATGAGATGTTGATAAATCATTTTCCTTTTTTCCTTGGTCCTTACGCAATCTGGATTTTTGTAGTGGAAGCGTCTAGGATGTGTTTTGTTGGCTGGAGAACTCGAAAGTATTTCAAAAGTAATTAATTTTTCATCGATGTTGATTTGGCCAGTGCCCCGGCCGGGAATCGAACCCGACACCTTCGGATTGCTAGTCATCGTCGCTTAAACTGAGCTATCGAAGGCCACTCTTCCTTCTTTATCCCTCCCCTTCCTTTCTAACGGACAATTACAATGGATCAGCAGATTTTAGCGTGTAGTGTGATCTGGTTTTTACCAGATTACACGTGTCCACAACCTAACCTAACCTACCTTCAAAAGCAAAGGTTTCGGAACAGGTATCCCAACCTGTAAGGACAGAGATGGAAATCTGGTCACGGACACTCAGAGTGTGCATCATATATGGAGGGGACATTTTCGTATTCTGCTCATTCCCGCAGAGAGCATAAGTGACGAAATCACGCCAATCTTTAACGACGGAGTAGATTATCACCACCAAGTCAAAACGAGATCAGTATGGCAAGCGCACGGCTTAAAAACAATAAAGAGCCGGCAGAGCTATTCAAGTCCGGCGGCAATGAGCTGGCAACGTGAAAACACCATCCAATAAACACGATTTGGCTAAAGAATGCATACCCGATGATTGGAATCTGAGAGTTCTATGTACTGTACTTAAGATAGGCTATCCAAGTGTGTGTACCAGCTACCTTGGGATCAGTCTTTTACAAATCGCATACAAGGTCACGTTGAGTGTGTTATGTGAAAGTCTTAAGCCCATTTTAAAGAACCTGATTGAAACATATCAGTGTGGCTTTAGACCTTTTAAATCCATGACGGACCCGATATTCACACTCCGACCTAAATCCTGGACAATACTCAATAATTGCAGTGCGACACCTATCATCTGTATCGATTACAAGGCTACATTCGACAGTCCGATACGACAGAAGTTATTAGATGTTATGGATGAGTTTGGTATTCCCGCGAAGCAGATAAGACTTTGCGGGATGACACTGACTGACACGAAGTCTTTAGAGAAAATAGGCGAAAATCTGACAGAGACATTTTCTTCCAAGCGAGGTTTTTAGACAAGGCGATAGTCTGTTATTTGATCTTTTTAACATCATAATGGAAATGGTCAGGCGGAAGGTTGGAATAATCACGACTGGTACCATACTTAATAAAAGTGACATGCGTATGTCGATGACATAGATATCATTTGCCGAGAACTACCGCATATTATGTCTACTAGTTTCCCTTTAAAAACAGCATCTAGTTTAATGTGAAGATTAATTCATTATCTCCATTGCCTCCACGAAGGCATACTTCCCCAAATCTTATTTCATTGCAAAGTTTCCACATGTTTCTGTACATATTAAATACAATTTCAATTGTATTTTCTAAAATTGTTTACATACACTCTACGTATGTAGGTAGTTATGAGTATAATTATGAGTTTAAATGAGTACATTTTAACTAATTCTCAAAAAAATATTTATACATTTTGTGTAAAAAAATAATGTCTTCTAGTTATTTATTGTTATTTTCATTTCAATTACTTGCAGGTTCGTGGCCACCAAAGAGCTCCATCAGATTCCAAAGAATTTCATGAATTAACCAAGCGAGATGCTTTGCGCCTGTTGGAGAATGATTTGGATAGGCTATTGCAAACCGCTGAGCCAGAGAAACGCCCTATGTTGCAGCCGGAAATGGGACGCTTTTCCGATTTGTTTGGACGTTTTCTGCAAGAAGGTAAGCGACAATTATCTATTGTTCATTAAATTAATTTGTCTATAATTAATGTGTTAATCATCTTTCAGAGGGACCCTCCATTGATTGGAATAAAATGCAAAAATTACCTGCCGAAGCTGTGATGGACTATGCCAAATTGAAATGCCCCAAAAATGAGCAGGTATGTTGGGCTAAGTTGTTGTTACGAAAATTCTAATAATGGCAGCATTTGAACGTACGATTCACTTGTGTGGGTCCACCCACTATTAACGACAAAATTTATTTGTTTTTTTTTCTATTGTGTTTCAAAATTATATGTTTGTTATTGGCACTGGTAGTGGTAGTAGTTTTCAATGGAATTGGTATTGTTTGAGAGTTTTCTTTTTGAGAAGATAATCGCCTATGTTCGATTGTGATGCTTATAAATTTTGTCGTTTGATTGTTGATGATAATTTACGATGTAAATGTTAATTTGTATTTCTTTCCTACCAACATGTGTTACTTGAATTGGATATGTTTATAATTTTAACTGTGGTTTGTTTTCTCTTAAAAGAATGAGGTAAACTTTTTGTTCAATTCTGTAGTAAATGTTGTGTTTTTTGTTTTGCATATTAACTGTTTTTTTTTGGCTTATTGTTATAATGTATAAAGTATCAAATAACTTTAATATTGAGTGATAAAGATATTAAGGGACTCGGTATTGCAATTCGGAACGGCACGTATTGGCAAGAGACAAATTTGTAATCCGTACAACAATTAAAAAAAAAATTGTTTTACTTAAATCGATTATATACGTGTGAAAATATAAACAAAATTAATGTAATTGACCTTAACAGTATCATAACTCCTCATCCTGTTTCCCCGTAGAAGGGCAACGTTTCAAAGTATAAAATTTTACAAAGAAAGAGTTTCAAGCATTTATGCTCAACCTACGATACCGATATTGGTGTGAAATTTTGGTTTTATGTAATATTTTTATTTATACCAATCCAGGATATAAAGAACTTCGTCTATGAAAAATCCAACGATTTATTTGGCATTTTAATCCGTCAAGCTTATAGTAGTTTCATTCGTATATCATCTAGTTCAAAGATACGGTCTTTTTTAAAACATTTGTAAACAATAAAGTACTTTTTTGCGTAAGAAGTTATTATAAAATTCTAAGAAAATTTGCCTAAGAAATTATGAGTCTAAAATTAAAATCGAGCCCGAGAAGCTTTTCGTACTGGGGAAAAATTCACAACAAGTCCCGCAACTGCCCCTGAATCGACCTTAGAGGATTTAAATATTCGACCGACCCCAGTCATTTTTTCCCTCCTAACAATTTTACCTAACATACCTACCCCTATATTAACCCCCTTATGAAGTCTAACATACAATTTTTTTTTATAAAATTTGCACCCCCCTTTTCTAACTGCCCCGCAGTCGCTTCTAGAGGGGTTGTTGTTGATGTAACATCTGGAGAAGTAGCTGGGGTGATAATTCTATATACCGATATTAAATTTCGATCAGGCATGTAATCCGATTATCATGAGATCAGTGCACAGACAATAATGAAAATATAAAAATATTAAATATATATATTAAAATATTAAAAATAAATATTAAAATATTATTCTGTGAGCATTGTTGGCAACTCAGTTTCGTTCCGTTCCAAGTGCGCGTTTAGACCATCAGCGTAAGCGAATCCCCCAGCAGGCAATTTTTGTCTGCCAAAATAGGGCTTCTGTTTAAAACATTGGCTGAAGTGCAGAATATGGGGCAGGAGCCCGATTAAAAAAAAAATATGCCATTGTCTTCGTCTTGGTCCCCAAACATCGGAATGGTAGGTCAAAGTTGGCGCTCAGGCCCATGGGGCCCGGGGGGTCAAAAAAGGGGCCCCTTTCGGTTCTATGATGACCCCCCAGGTGCGGGTACTCAAATGAAAGAGGTTTCTACATTTGAATTTCCGGGATATACCCAAAAAAAATTATTTTTAAAAAAATCGCGCGATTTTTCCCTGCGGCGCTACTAAACCCAACAAATCCATTTCCACTTTAATTTACAAAAAAAATTATTTTTTGCCGAGATATACCAAAAAAAATTAAAAAATTGCGCGTTTTTTTTTTTAAAAATTTTTTTGCCTGCGACACTACTGCAACCATATCAACCGTTACGACTCTAATTTTAAAAACAAATAATATTTTGAAGGAATATATCAAAAAAAAAATATAAACAATACATAGCTTTTTTTTAACTATTTTTAAAATTTTTCTACATTTTTTCCACTTTTATCCTTTTTTTAATCAATTTTCTTCTTTCACATATTTCTCTTTGGACTTTTTCTTGAATGTTTTTTTAAATATTTCTTGAAATTTTTCTTTAAAAGCCTTAAAAAATTAAAAAAAATTGAAATTTTCACACATTTTTGATGACATTTCATTTTTCTATGGAATTTTTCAATTCATTTTCTTAAATTATTCTAATTTTCCATGATTTTTCCCAATTTTTTTAAATTTTTTACTGGGTTTTTCTGAATTTTTTTTTTAAAAATCGCGCTGTTTTTAAATTTCCTATTTTTTTTTACAATTTTTTAATTAATTTCCTTAAATTTTTCTAACTTTTTCCATGATTTTTTCACATTTTTTCAATTTTTTTTTTTGGCATTTCACGGAAATTTAAATGGCTCTAACTCGGTCCAGGAGACCCGTAGGAACTTAACACCGTCGGATTCGTCTCCAAAATATCTTTCATTTGAGTACCCACACATGGGGGGTCATCATAGAACCCAAAGGGCCCCTTTTTTTGGCCCCCCGGGCCTTAGCGCCAACTTTGACCTCGATTTTCGTGTTTTGGGGCGTATTTTGGGGGGGGGGGGGGGTGGAATTATTTTTTTTTTGGTCTCCCGCCCCATATTCTGCACTTTTGCCAAAATATTATTCTGTGGGTGTTGTTGTTGCGAATTTTTAATCGCCAAATTCCACCAAAGATGACGCCAGCTGGGTTTGTTGATTTATCTGCAAAGTTAATAAATTATTTTTCTTGCGCCTTGGTCCTGGCGCAATCTGCATTGTTTGTAGTGGAAGCATCTAGGATGAGTTTTTGTTGGCTGGTGAACTCGAAAGTGTTTGAAAAGTAATTTTTCATCCATGTTCATTTGGCCAGTGCCTTGGCCGGGAATCGAACCCGGCACCTTCGGATTGCTAGTCTACGTCGCATCCACTGAGCTATCGAAGTCCACGCACCTAGAGGGGGTCATTTTACCTCTCCAGGAGGCACCATGGAGCGACAGCAGCTGATTTCATAATATATGTAAAATAGGTTGAAGAAAGAGGGTAGATATGATCTGAGAAGCTGTTGGGGTTGCAAAAATATTGGAGGTCGGTCATATATTTAACTCTTCTAGGGTCACCATAAGGGCAGTTAGAGCGGTGGCAGCAAATTTTATAAATATCTTAGAGAGTGAAGATGAAGGGTAAATATGTTAGGGAAAATGTTAGGGGGGAAAATTACTAGGGGTCGGTCACACATCTGAATCCTCTATGGGCGATTCAGGGCCAGTTGTGGGAATTGTAGTGGATTTTTCCCCAATACGAAAAGTTTCCCGCTAAAAACCGAGAGCTCAATTTTGATTTAAGACCCATGGTTTCTTAAGCAAATTTTCTTTGCATTCATCCTAGATTACGATTTTGATAACCGCTTGGTGCATTTTTTTAATCAATACAAATTTATTCACTATTCACAAATATTTGATTCGAATAAATTGTTGGAGATTTTTAAAGGATTACATTTTTCGAAGTCCTTTTTATCCTGGAATAGTATAAATAAAAAAATGGCTATAGTTATCTTCCTGAATTTGACACCTATTTTGGTATTGTAGGAGCGAATAAGCATTAAATACATTATTCAAAAAAATACAAATAAAAAATATAAGAAAGGATTTATTTATTTACAGATTTTAATTGAAAAATGAGAGTTTATTAACGTTTACATTGACATTGTTTATGCCTATGACCCCAACAATATTAACATGCTATTCAAAATCTATAACTATATTCGTACCATTTCAACTTTTGCCATAATGGTATATATATAGTGCTTATTTTGTTCAACATTCAACAATTTTATTAAACTTAATTCAAAGCTTATTTGCTTGTTACTATTTATTGCCACAAAACCTCAGTTTTAATTGTTTAACCTCCTAAGCTTAAGTAAAAGATTCTTCCTCAATTTGATGTTAATGAATTTGCTATTTCTTTTGTTGAACACATTGCTTTAGCTTTAGCTTATCCCTTTGCTGAGTTGTGTTACAAAATACAAGATTAACATTCTTAAGCACGTGTATTAATAACTTTATCGTTTTTATTTCCTTGATTTCCTATAGATTCGCGCTATGTTGGATAAATTGGTGGTCATTAAACTCAATGGTGGTCTTGGCACCTCGATGGGTTGTCATGGTCCGAAAAGTGTGATACCTGTACGTTCGGATTTAACATTTTTAGATTTGACTGTACAACAAATTGAGGTGAGTAGTAGTAATACTTGGTCATCCGATTGATGATTATAAATAATGCGTTTGTTTTTTTTTTGTACGTATATACTCTCTACAGCACTTGAACAAAACCTATGATGCCAATGTACCATTGGTGTTGATGAACTCATTTAACACCGATGAAGACACCGAAAAGATTATACGCAAATACAAAGGTTTCCGTGTGCAAATATTTACATTCAATCAAAGTTGCTTTCCCCGCATTAGCCGCGAATCATTTTTGCCCGTAGCCAAAGATTTTAATGTGGAAAACGATATTGAATCGTAAGTGCTCGTCTCCCGCCATGACAAAATGTAATCTGACTTAAGATTGTTGTTATAATTGCAGCTGGTACCCCCCTGGTCACGGTGATTTCTACGACACCTTCCGTACCTCTGGTCTGTTGAAGAAGTTCATTGACGAAGGCCGTGAATATTGTTTCTTGTCCAATATTGATAACCTTGGCGCCACCGTGGATTTGAATATTTTAAATAAATTAGTCGGTGAAGAGCGCTTAGATAAGCCCGTGGAATTCGTTATGGAGGTTACCGATAAGACCCGTGCTGATGTTAAGGTACGCTTTGAATTTTGTTGTCAGAGAAATGCGTTCTTTAATCACTTGTTGTTGTTTTGCCAATTCTCTAGGGTGGTACCTTAATCCAATTTGAGGATAAATTGCGTCTTTTGGAAATCGCTCAAGTGCCGAAGGAACATGTGGATGATTTCAAGTCGGTGAAAACATTTAAATTTTTCAACACCAATAATATTTGGGCCAAGTTGGATGGTAAGTGTTTGTTTTTTTTTTTTACAAAAGTCTTGTCGAGTTCACTTGTTTTAATACGATTTTAAAATAATTAAAACATTTTCCAAAGAAATTATTGCATTTTAAGAAAAATATTTTATAATACATCTTAAAATATTTTATAAAACATCTCAACGCTTTAAAAGAACTTTATTTCACTTAATACCCCATGAGGGAGGTATGGGATAGCTTCTCTTTTCTTCATTTTAAGACACTTTCCCTTTAATTGACTGTGAACGAAGTAGCTATCATAAATGAACAAGAACAGGAATGCAGCGTCCTTGCACATATATAAGCGTTGGTTATTTTGCATCCGTCCATATATAAACAACGGTCAATTTCATTCTCGCACCCACGCAAACGATGGACGACAAAAAATTCCACCGTCTAAAACCCTCTCTTGTCAGATAGTGGTGTTATTGGCTTGCTTGCCAGTATGTCATACGTTATCGACGGAGGCACTGCAAGTTTTGTTGGGTGCAACTAGTTTCAAGGGCAGAAAAGGGTATACACTAGAGCCCTGGAAATTGCATTGGCTTTAATAAGACAATAAATGATTTACTGCAGTGAGAAATGCTTGCAAGATATTCGACCAAAATAAAAGTTTTACATTAGAGCGAAGAGGAACAAAATGTGCATTGTTTATGTTTTGTTTTTCAAGCCAATCTAAGATTTCTTCTTGCTCATAATAAGCTCTCATCTCTCAAAACCACAACAATAATAATTACACAATGCAAAACATATTTTATCCCGGCTTCTAAATAGTTGATCCTTGATGTCCAGTTCAGAGTTCTTTCTATAAGACTGTAAAGGAATTTCCGTGCATTTACCCTTCGTTCAGGCATGTTGAGTCTTGGATTGAGCTTTCGGTTTAAGAGATGATCTGATATATACATCAAAGCTTTAAGTAGGAAGAAAGATAGGCAAATCAGTCTAAAATCCTTGCCGTTAGTATGGGATGACTTACTCCCTTTTTGTATAAATACAATTTTGAAGACTGCCACGCTCTAAAGATTGTCAAAATCTAGGTCGTTATGTTCTTCTATAGATCCGCGAGAATAATACCTTGGAGTCCCGATGTTTGGTAATCGGTATACAGAAAACATTCAAAGTATTACTCTGCGAGTTTTCTATAAACTCTTAATCACTTTCTCAACAGCCTGGAAACTGTGCTTTCTCTGGAGTTTCGCGACTGTCTTTTCTCTATATATACGATGGTATTGTTGGATTCGAGGAAAGAGATAACAATTGCGGTATCTTGGTCCTTTTTTAAGAAACAACAATATTCAATGCAATGCTGGCAATATCATTGTAAAAGCCCATAGTGTTTAGCAGACCATGGATAACTTATGTAAATGTCTCGTGGACTATGTTACCAATTCTGTAAAATGCGTCGATGGTAACATTTAGGTCAATGTGTGAGCTGCTTGCCAACTTCCGCATAGATCGTCTGGCGGAGAAGTCACAGCTAATGAGATAATTTGGCAACTATTAAAATAGCTATGCGCCCTGCCCGCTGCACAGTGGGTCAAACCGCAGTGCAAGTGGGATTTAATTAATAACTCGAGTAAATGAAGAGATATTTTAATGAAAATTTAAACTTAAGTTTTCTAAGTTTCTATACCATTTATTCTCTTAATTTCTAGGTCAACTATATGTCATAGCTCCTATACAACTGACATTTTCTACAGTTCTTAACATTTTACATTTTGAAGTAATTTATTTAAAGCATTTGAAGAAATATAAAGTATTTATTTAATTTCGTAATTTCGTGTTCCTCGCTTCAAGGGCTTCTTCAGACATTATACTAATAGATATAGTATAGTATATTATTGATTCGGAAACTTTTGTAACGCGGGCTAACAAATCTCGTTGGCTGAAAAAACGTCTGGTTATTTTGTATGAGAGGTACCATAAGGGGTCGTCCGATATAGTCCATATTCCTTCCTAAGTCAAATTTCAATAAGCTTATATCTTGTACAAAATATGACCGAATTCAGTGTACCTACCAAAAAAATGTATTTAAAACTATGAGGGTGAATTCGACCATTTGTATGGGAGGTAACAGAAGGAGTGTGGCAAATGCCACATAATTATTGGAAGATAATTACAGACAAAATTTTAATATCCTCCATTTGCCCGTTTTTAAGTTATTGAACAAATATTTTGTATGGGAGGTGTTAGAGATGCTGGGACTGTTTTCTATATATCTCCAACAGTTCGCCGTAGTTGGTTATAATTTTGGACATTTTTACACCAAAAGGACTCACACTTTACATAAATGCTAAATTTAGCTTGAATACGATTGAATGACATTAGTTATAGTCCAAAGATGTCAGTATACGCTCTAAAACCATATATTCTACAACAGCTTACTTCTACCACATTTTTTGGTACACATGAAAAGACTCAATAAAGTATAATTTGTTTGTAATTTAGCTCAACCAACAGAAGTAAAAAAATGCTGCCAAATCTTTGCGGGCCATGTGCTAAAAATGTATTCACATTTATTCACAGGTTCGCAGCAGTTCATGAATGCCCCTAAATGCTCATGCAAAAGCTTTTATAAGCCTTTACAAGTGTTGTCAATTAAAAGAAAACAAAAAAGATCGGTATTTTCAAACATTGGAATTCGACTTAAATCCCGCTAGATTGTCCGTTTGGGCCACTGTGGGCTGTCACATAATCCATTTCAGCCAAATTTATTTTACAGCAACTCTTACGATAACTACGAAACTATTGATCATGGTAAACAAATAAAATTATACAGACTTCGGAGTCATTAAATTGATAAATTCTAAAATCTCTGTACCATACACCGAAAAAATTTTGAAGTTGATGTCAACTATCTCTTAGGTGATATACCCCAAACTAAAACTTAGTTGTTTTGAAATAGTTGTTGGTTACTATTTTGAACGAAAATCCACAACTCAACTACGTGGATACTTGAAATTAACAATACAATAGCAATAAATTTGTAATAACTATTCCACTAGATGCCCACAATCACTTCCTCCTATTTCAATTTATATTGGAAACAATTGGGTTAATTTGTTTTAGTTGTGTATTTATTTATAATTTCCATATAGTAACAGTCTATTATAATATATCGTCAGCTGAAATGCAAACGGCCCTATCTAACATTTTCATTACTTTACAGGAGAAACAAAAAACTGTTTAAAACTATATATATTAATGTTTTTAGAGCAATTTTTTTCAATGTAACTTGTAAAAGACCGATATACTTAAATTTGAAAGAAAAAAATTTTTTTTTTAAATATTGCAAAAGTTGTGTTAGTTACGTCCTTTTGACGTCTGATTTTCTGAAACAAAAAGCCCTAACTACAATTCAAATTTTTTAGTTATTTGTCAGTAACTTGTCAATACATTTTTAATGAAGTAAAATATCGCTGTAATAACAATGGGTACATAATTTAAAACAAAATTATTCAAGCATGGTTGCCAAATGTCGGTATGAAAACAAATACTTTAGATTTTTAGATTTTAGCTTGCATTTTTTTTAATGCATGATTACGTATAATTACTTATGTATAATTTTTCCCCTGCTTATGGTGCACAATCGTCCAAAACTTGACTTATTTGTGTAGGAGGTACCGGTTTGGAATTTATGTGAGAAATATTAATTTTCAAAAAAATGTAATTTTGATAGGGGGTACCAAAAGCGGTGAACCGATACAGTCCTTATTTATTCCTGACTCAAATTTTCATACGTACAACTTACGAAAAATTTGACTGAATTCAGTGCACTTACAAAAAAAGATATATGTATATGGGTAAATCCTGTGTTGCGGACGTTACATTCGTACGCATTTACGTTTTGTTATATTAATCCTGTTTGCGTTATGAGTGAGATATTTATAAATAAACTTCAGCAAACAACAGTTATTTGAGAGTACTTTGAAATGACATTTAACTGTTTGCTTAACTACTTTTGACAAAAAAGATATTCGAGCCAAAAGTTCCGTTGCGGTCGTTACAAAAAATGGAAGTAGTTTTGGATGCCAATGTGTATTTCCATCTATTTTAGCAAATATTGCATAGTAACAAAAAAAATCGAAATACATTAAGGAAAGAGGAATATTTAAAGATTTTAAAAAGGCTTTATTAAGAGTTATACATTTAGTGGTTCATCCAAATATTTTAAATTCGTCCGTTGCGGGCGTTACACTTTTTCCTACTATCTTATTTGTCCTAAAAAATTTTATCCACATCAGACAGTCTGTTAAGGAGCTATTGACAAACACAATTATAAATATAAGAATTACATATATTATATGAAAGGACCCGGTAGGTATCGCTGGAGTGGACTTATTTCGAAAATTTGAGTGGATGAACCAATTTAACTGAAATTCAGAATATATATGGGTTTGATAATGAGAAATCATTTTATGTACAAATAGACTCGACAGGTGGCGCCGCAGTAGACTTATTTCGAAAATTTTAATAGATTGACCAATTTAACTGAAATTCAGAATGTATGTTTGTTTGATCATGAGAAAAGATTGTATGTACATTTGCATTAATACAATGCAGATCAATATGGTACTGGCACCGTAACAGCTGACTGACCGCAATACATGGCAGTAGTGTGGAATTTTGTTGAAGTTGATGAAATGCACTAAATATCACACCCGCCACCAGGTTGTGTCGTTTATCTGAAACTGTAGAACTAATGCCCCCATTCCACAAACATTTCATATGAGTCTACAATTGCTTTCAATAAACAAAATTTTGAAAAATTCATTCCGTTGCGGACGTTATGCACTTTGTCATTCATATTTTTCTGTAGAATGGTGTAAAAATACATATTTATATATATATATTTTATGCGCACTATTGGCTCTCTTTACGAACGTACTTCGATGGAGGAAAAACTAAATATTAAAGCAGTTAAATTTTAAAAACCTTGTTTTCCCTTGCGGACGTTATATGCCGAATGCCCATCTTTACTAACCATTATTTATATCTTCTGAATGACTGACCGACGCGTTTTTTACATTTAATTGAAGACAATGGATTAGATTTTAAGTTTATTATAAAACTAAAAAGAAACATGGTGGTTTTTAACATTTTTATGAACATTTAAAAAACATATATTTTAGAAATACAGATAAAAGCACGAGGTAGGTGCAGTTTTTGACCTGCCATTCATAAATAGATAACGGGAAACGGTTATGCTTTATATATTTTGAGGGTTTAATATATAGCCCATTTATGGACTAACAAATATATGTGGTTTTAACAACTCCTAAATTCTTTCCTTGGTATACATTATTTCGGATTTACCCATATGTAAGACTGTGGGGGTGAGTTCGGTCCTTTGTATGGGAGGTATCAGAAGGGGTGTGTCAAATAGTTAGGTTTTCTGAGGTCTCGCTTCATATCACAATATAAATTAACAGACTAATTTTCATTACCCCTCAAATGTCTTTTTGGAAATTATGGAAGAAATATTAATTTTCCAAAAATAGGTAATTTTCTATGGGAGGTACCAGAAGGCGTCAACCGATATAGTCCATATTCATTCCTGAGTCTATTTTCATAAGCGAACATCATACTCAAAATTTGAGTAAATTCAGTTTACTTACAAAAAAGATATGTATGTTAAATTATAAGGGTCAATTATGTCATTTGTATGGGAGGTACCAGAAGGGGTATGGCAAAGGTTTTGGTTTTCTTAGAGTTTGTCTAATTTTGCAAGATAAATAAACTGACCAAATTTAAATATCCTACGATCGTCCGTTTGAAAGTTATGAAAGAAATATAAATTATCCAAAAATAGGTAATTTTGTATGGGAGGTACCAGAAGGGGTGGGGCTATTTTGCCCATTTACAATCCCATAAGTTCGTTTTGAAAAATATTAATACTGGTAAATTTTCATACCGATCCGTTAAGGTTTACTCGAGTTATCCTGCTGATCAGCCATCCAGCCAGCCAGCCAGACAGACGCTCAATCGTCTTAAAAAGTCCTGAAACGAATTTGGTCTTAAGATACTTGTGGTCTAACTCGTCTCCTTCAATGCGTTACACTTTTTTTCGTATCAAATGATATATACCCTCATCCCTAAGGGTGTTGTGTTAGTTAGGGCCCTTTGCATTTATTAAAACGAACACTTTGTAGTAAGGGCCTTTTGTATTTGGTTAATAAAACAACTATTTTTAATCGTAGGACTCTGTAATTCTGTATAAACATGTAGTTTGAATAAATACATTATAATCAATCAAAAAACCCATTTCGATTTTTTTGTTAGTTAGGGCCGTTTGCATTTCAGCTAACGATATACAATATAGTCTATTAAGACGATGTTCTACACGAAGTGTCTTCTAAGAGATATTTTCTATACTTCTGAAATCATGTTTAGTGTACGAATGTTCTCTATGTCCATGTAAACGAAAGGTCTTTGAGGGAACTTGAGTGCGAGTTTATGGCCATGAAACAAAATTCTTGTTATATATGTAAATACTTGAGAGAAACAGAAATAAACTTGACTGGATTGCAATACTGATATAGGGAAATTCCTTTCTCATGTTTTTCAATAAAAGCACTCTTCAAACCATTTTTTCCTTGGCATCCTTGGCGTATTAAAATGAAGAAAACTTACTCTAAAGGTTATATCCTCGATTAGTCTTTACGCCAAATTGGCCTTTGTTATAAGAGAAAGAACATTGTTACATTAGCAAAATATTTTTTGTCACTCACCGGTAAAATATTTTTCAGTTTATTTGTAATTTATTTATTATTTTGAATTTTTGTACATGACAATTCAAAAACAATCACAAAGTGTGTTAATATTTCAACCAATCGAAAACATTCTATCAACTAAAGGGCCCTTTGGCAGACTTGTCTGGGAGACAAAAAATCCGTGTAAACATCTGGCTTCCCTTTTAATGGCCCTTTACACTGGCAGACTTGTCTGGGAGACAAAAAATCCCTGTAAACATCTGCCTTCCCCTTTACACTTAAGACGTATCTGTCGAACTTTAATTTTTCACCAGCAGTCAACATGACGGGGTACCGGAGCATGCCTAATATATGTATTTTATTTTTACAAAAAGTTAATACAATACTTTTTGAATGTTAATTTCTTAAAAAATGTATTTCTTTGATTTTTATTTGAAAATTAAGTTTAACAATTTTTTATATTTTCATTTTGAAATTTGCCCAGATTTATGAAAATCAAAATCGTTTTGATGTTTTACAGACAAGTCTATGCAGACCGAATGCATCACCCTAGACTGGGGGATAAGTCTGGGCAGACATGATATCTCACAGACATGTCTGCCAGTGTAAAGTGGGCTTAACATCATTATTATGATTAATTAGCGTAGTTGATGAAATTTTTTTGAAAACAACTACGGATTTCTTTAATTACGCAACTATGAAATTTTTTCGGTGTAGAAAAAAAATTATAATGGGAAAAATTACACAAGGGAACAAGGTAAGAACTGAATATTGTTTTAAATGTAATTTTGGACGCTGAAATATCAGCTCGACTTTTCGCGATATACCATTATGTCCAAAACTAAGGCACTTCCACTACAAATATTTAAATATCTTGAAAACGGTTCACCATATTCAATTAAAAAAAAACTGAAATTCGTCTACAAAATTATCTTTAATCCGTGCCTACATTGTTTTTAATTTGGCCTAGTAGTTTCAGAGATATCGTTGTAGTTTAAAAAAAAAAACAACAAAAATTTTCCAAAAAAAAAAAATGGTTTTTTAAAAATTCATAAAAAAAATAATGCAACAAAAATCACAGTGTTGGTCTTAAAACATTTAGTTTAATATAGTTTGAATCAAATGAGCTTTATTTTGTTGAAATCTGTGCACAACTTTTGATTTTGTCAACAATTTGCTGAGATAACTAAATTTACAAAAATTGCGATTTCCATACAGAAATAACATTTTTTAATATGTTTGTGAAAGTGTAACTCGAGCAAACCTTTACGGATCGTTATGAAAATTTATCAGTATTAATATTTTTCGAAACGAACTTATGGAATTGTAAATGGGCGGAATAGCCCCACCCCTTTTGGTACCTCCCAAACAAAATTACCTATTTTTGGATAATTAATATATCTTCGATGGCTGCCAAACAGACTACCGGAGGATATTTAAATTTGGTCAGTTTATTTATCTTGCAAAAGTAGACAAACCCTAAAAAAACCGAAACCGTTGCCATACCCCTTCTGGTACCTCCCATACAAATGACCGAACTCACCCCAATAGTCTTACATACATATCTTTTCTGTAAGTACACTGAATTCAGTCAAACTATGCGTAAGTTTTACGGTTATAAAAATATGAATCAGGAATGAATTTGCACTATATCGGATCACCCCTTCTGGTACCTCCCATACAAAATTACCTATTTTTGGAAAATTAATATTTCTCCCTTAACTTCCAAATTGAAACCTGCCGATTAGTTAAATTTGGTCAGTTAATTAATATTGTAATAGGAGGCAAAACTATAAATTAAACTATAAATAAATTTGCAAATTTGTCATGATTTTTAAAAATACAAAATTTTAATTTTTTTTGGTTAGAAACAAAAAAATGCGAAAAACCTGTTATCACCGAACATAGCATAACTCATTCAATTTTCAATCGATTATTATGTACAGACATGTTTTAGAAAGCTACTTTAATATGATATTCAATAAAGCTAATAAAAATAACAATTTGGTCCCAACCGATTAACTTACAGCGTGATGAAAATTAAAATGTGTATTTTTTTATAATTTTTTTTTTTTTTAATAAAACATCCGTTACTCAGTCATTTTTTTTTTTGATATAAAAAAATTTAATTTTTTTCAAAGGCAACAACGATATCTTAAAAAAAAAAATAAAATTTTATGAAAAAAAATTATGATTTTTTTAACTATAATTTTTTGGAAAAAAGTCGAAAATACGATTAGTATCTGTAACCTAAAAATTCGAGCTAATGGAGAAAAACGGAGATTAGATTTAAAATCAGCGACTTCAAATTAGTAAAAAACTGCTATAGAATTCCAAACAACACTCAAAAAGTTCAATTTTGTTCCTTTGTGTTTAGATGTTCTTATTTTGTTTGCATAACGTCTTTAAGGTTTTAAAGATGTAATGTAAGCTGTTTTTACGCAATGGAAATTCAAAACCTAATAATTTAACCACAAAAAGTAATTTTTTTCTATTTGCTTTGTGTTAAGTTGACTTAAAGTACCAATTCCATGTAGAATCGCCAAATGTGATTTCATTCCGAACGAATATTTCGTTTTTTGTTTCCTAAAGAATTCAAACCACTTTCGATAGGTACTGAATACTGCGACAGTCGTGATAATACTAGTTTTTATTACATTATACTCGATTTTTTTTATTTTTAGTATTTCCTATAAAATTACTTAATTTTTTTTATTTTATTATTATTTTTTTTCAGCCATTGATCGTGTGTTACGTGAACGTACCCTTAATATGGAAATTATCGTCAACAACAAAACATTGGAGAATGGCCTGCGTGTCATTCAATTGGAGACAGCTGTCGGTGCAGCCATGAAATGTTTCGATGGATCCGTTGGTATCAATGTGCCACGTTCTCGTTTCTTGCCGGTGAAAAAAACCTCTGATTTGCTGTTGGTCATGTCGAATTTGTACAATTTGAAAAATGGCAGCCTGGTCATGTCGCCACAACGTATGTTCCCCACTACACCTTTGGTAAAACTGGGCGAGAATCATTTTGCCAAAGTCAAAGAGTTCCTAGGACGTTTTGCAAATATTCCCGATATTATTGAATTGGATCATTTGACAGTGTCGGGAGATGTAACCTTTGGACGTGGTGTGTCGTTGAGAGTAAGTTGTGCAAAAAAAGTTTAAACATTTTTTAGAGTTACTTATTTTTTCTCTTCTTTTATTAGGGTACCGTCATCATCATAGCCAATCATGGTGATCGTATTGACATACCCGCCGGTGCCATATTGGATAATAAAATCGTATCTGGTAACATGCGTATATTGGATCATTAACTGTGGAAAGCTTTAATTTGTTTCTTCTTCTTGTTAAATTTATAAGAAAAAAACGTTTTTTCTTACTAACCGCAAACACCTCTTTAAAGAAAAACAGATAAAGATAAAAACACACACACACACACAGCAAAACTACAAATCTTATCAAGCCGTACCAATTAAACAAATCTCAATGTTCTAAACCTCAGCTTTAAGTAGAAAAATTCATTGCCCAAAGTCAACTTAATTATTGATGATTTTTTTCTATTATTGTTTTGCTTTAAAAAAAATTACAAAGTAGTAGTAGTTCCTTGTTGGCGTCATATAGCTTTAGAGATAAAATTTATTATAAAATAAAAACTTTGGCCATTTCTTACTCTATTCTTATTGAATTTCTGTATATATACTTATGTTGTTAATTCGAATGTGATTTTCGGTTTTCGCTTTTAAAATAATTGTATTAGTTATTTTACGCTTGTTTTAGGAATTTCTTTCTATGACCGCATTATTGTGTCCCTCATTCTTATTCTTATATTATTTTTTTACTTTAATTATCGTTTGTGTTAAACCTTTAAACTGCGCAAATATTATTACGAAAATTAACTTAAAACGGAATCAATATGAAATTGTGACACACAATTATTTACAAAAACACAAAAACGAAACAAATTTATATATTGTTGTACAATTTTGTGAAAAAGGAAAAAAAATCAAATGGCAATAAAGTAAATAATGTTGTTTTTATTAAATATCAAAAAGTACATTTGTTTTAGTTTACACAGGATTCATCTGTAGGGTGTTCATGGAGGGGAAGTGATTGAAAATAATTTTGAAAATAATTTCTTACGGAGTTAGACGCCCCCACGTCAGGAAAGATCTTTGTTGCTATGAGAGGGATATCCAGCACTATGATTTAGAACACCTGAGTCCTATTACATACAGAGCAGCTCTGAGGGACATTCGTACACAAACAGTCAATCGAACATCCGCAAGCTACCGAATGAATATCCAGTTGTGAGGCCGTCCCCCACCTATAGCAGAAGAAAATAGAAGCCTGCCAAGAAGTACGAGAGTTGTACTGGCCGAGCTACGATCAAGATACTGTAGCAGGCTTAACTCGTATTGATCGAGAATAAATCCGGCAATACAGATTTCATGCCCAGCATGTGTGGAAGGCCCACATGATAAATATATGTCCTAATGGTTGAAACAAAACTGATTTTATACCTAAATTATAAAATTGTCGTAGTGTGTTCTAAAACTTGTTTGGTAACACAAAAAATTATCCTTAATTAAGGATTTGTCTAAATATAATAAAATTTTGAAATGCACATAAAACTAAATTATCGGTGATTGCATAAGAATTTTCAATAGTTTTGTATGGTCAGTAATAGGATCTAACCTAAACTTTCATAAAACGATAAATATAACACAATTGTTCCCTAAATTATATGGAAAAATACGAATCAGCGAAAATTCGACCAGTTTTCTTTGACTTTTGAACCGGGTTTTGTGCTGATTTCTTGACAAAAACGAAAAAACAAATACTTAATAATACTCAAGTGATCATATTTTAGAAGTATATGCCATTTTAAACAAAATTTTTTTTTTATCGAAAATCAAAATTTTGGCAAGGGGTTAACCTATATATTTTTTTGCACAAAAATATTTTTCTCCGAATTTCACCGCATACGCTTTGTTTTTAGTTTGTGCTTCAAAAATTTAATAATTTGATGAGAGCTTAAGGTTCATTGCTATTTAGGATCAGAATAAAATCAGGTTTTTTTTAAATTATTTTGACCTATTTTAATCGTTTAAATACACAATCATCTTCGACTCTTTATCATTTGATTTAAACTTCTATCGAGACATTTAAACTAGTTTTCAGTTGGTATATGTTTGTTTCTAGTAGGTCAACCGATTTTGGTATAATTTAAAAAAAACAAAAATTCGACGAGTAAATGTCAATATTTCTTATACTGTTAAGTAGGAGTGTATACGAAGCTAGTATCACTTGACTGACGATGTAACAAAGTATTTTCCTCTACATCGTATATATGTGGTACTCTTTCTACAAAAAAATCCTACATGCAACATATATGAAATTCGACCAGTTTGGTAAATCCCCTCTTTATGACCATAAAGAAAAATTTTCGGTAATTGCATAAGAATCGTCAATAGTTTTGTATGGTCAGTAATAGGATCTAACCTAAACTTTCATAAAACGTTAAATATAATACAATTGTTCCATAAATTATATAAAAAATACGAATCAGCGAAAATTCGACAAGTTTTCATTGACTTTTGAAACGGGTTTTGTGCGGATTTCTTCACAAAAACGAAAGATTAACTACTTTATTCCATTTAAAAAAAAAATTTTGCATTTTTTTGCACAAAGATGTTTTTCTCCGAATTTCACCGCAGAGGTTTTGTTTTTAGTTAGTGCTTCAAAAATGTAATAATTTGATGCGAGTTTAAGGTTCATTGCTATTTTGGATCAAAATAAAATCAGGTTTTTTTTAATTATTTAGACCTATTTTAAACGTTTATATACAAAATAAACTTCGACTCTTTATCATTTGATTTAAACTCCTATCGAGAGACCTTTAAACTAGTTTTCAGTTGGTATATGTTTGTTTCTGGTAGGTCAACCGATTTTGGTATAAAAAAAGCGAAAATTCGACCAGTTATTATCGAGCTTTGTTAATGTGCGTGTAGAGGTTCGAACGAAGCTAAAAATTTATTGGTTGTTGTAGCAGACGATGCTCCGAGGTAGAGTATGCAAAACCGAAACTGGAAACCGGTAAACCGCTGTTTTTTTTTTTTTTTTTGTTAAAAATCGTCAGCCGTTTTTTACAAAATATTGATTTTCGAAAAACCGGGTTTTTAAGGTAATTTATTCCGGTTTTTCAAAAAATTGGAAATTTAATCATAATGATATTTTGTCTTAGAACACCCCGGCAAAAATTTTGTAAACAACATTTTCGTAGAAAATGTTAATTCCCATTTTAAAACATATTTCTGAATTTTCTTGTAATAAGGACGACAAGGACACGTAAGGAGTCTAGATAGAGAGTTTAAATGTTCCACAAAAAAAAATTAATCGTTTAATTTCATTGAATACATCTTGTATCTAATATGTACTAAAACGATAATAAATATAGATACTCTGACTATTTTAGGTCGCTGTGCACCCTGTGCTTTCAAAACAAGACAAAGTGATTAATAAAAGTTGAAGATATCGATTTCTTGTCTTAAAGCATCTCGTGTAAAAATTTTTGTGCAACATTTTTATAGAGCATTTGAATGTTGTAAACTCCCAATTTAAGGTAGTTTTCTAACATTTCTTAAAATAAGGACGAAAATTACACCTCAGGAGTCGAGATAGAGAGATAAAATGTTCTACAAAAAATATCTCGTTAAATTTCATTGATATCGAAAATGTATTAAAACAATACGAGTAAGAAACATTGTTTTTTTTTAGTGCCAGTTTTAAAATCTATTTTGGGTTAAACTGAAAACTTAATCGGTGATACACTCACCTAAGCACATTGAAATCGGAAATCGGAATTTTCTGGCAGAAATTAAAAAAAAAATTAAATTGTCCAATTCGGACTTCTTTTTGTTAATATATAAAGTGTACACTTTAAATAAAAAGAAACAACAAAAGAATTTTCCATATGAAAATTTACCGTTATGCTGTAGCCATTCCAAGTGGACTTATATTTTTGGTATTCGTCATATAAAATACTAGCTTACCCGGCTCGCGTCGCTCCACCCGTACTTACAATAAATCTTCTTAAGAAATTAAGCAATACAAAAAAGAATAAAAATTATTAATTTAGTTTGTTTTTCGTATTGCACAACAAAGATGGACTACCCTCTACTTCTATTGGGAGCATGTTCAAATACGATGATTGATTTAGTCGTTTGGCCCGGGTGATTGTTCCAGTTTTATTCCTTTTCACATGAACCCATTTGTCGGCTTTTCAATTCTATATAAAAATTCGTGATTTTACCTTGTATTTGGTCTGGGCGATTGTACCAGTTTTACCTTTTTTCGGTCTTTTTTACCACCTAAAAGTGGTAATTTATAGGCAGCACGCCCATATACATTTTCACGATTATAGCATTAACCGTTTGCTCCCGGCGGTAGTAACATTTCCCTTTTTCGATTTTTTTGCCCCAGAAAGTGCGGCTCTTTTTAGGAAAATACGAAATTCCAAATATATTATATAGGCGATTTAAATCTATCCATTTAAATCGCCTATATAGTGATTTTTTTTTAAAAGGCGTGGCACCGCCCATTTTCCGCAAGAAATAAATTGTTCTTGTACGACCCACTTATGTATAAAATCTCGATATCATACCTATAATGGTTTATCAGATGGAGCCTTTTGAAATTTTGAGTTGTATGGGGCGGCGTCAAGCACCGAGGTAGGTAAATTCATCTACTACCTCAAAACAATAATTTTCAACGTTGAAGGGGCGTCCCCATCGAGAGACGACTCTTTGTTCGTCGAAATCATTATTTTTGTTTTGTCCTCATTTTTGCTGACACCTTTTCTAGTGATGAGAAGACTGCAGTAATGTCCCACAGATTTCGGACAATGATGTCTATATCATCGTCGGCATAGGCTAGTGGCATGGGGCTCTTGTGGAATAAGGTGCCAGGCATGTTGACACCAGCCTTTCTCATCACCTTCTCCATAACAATATTAAATAGAGTACAGGACAAGCTATCACCCTGCCTGCGACCTCTTGCCGTGTTGAATGGTTCAAACTGATCTTTACCAATCTTAACCGAGGATTTGGTTTTTTCCTAGATATATCTGCAAAGTCAAATCAGCTTTGCAGGAATAACAAACTCAGACATGGCCTCATATAGCCTATTCCTTTGTAGTCGACAAAGAGGTGGTAGGTGTCGATTTGCTTATCGTATCGTGAATATTTAATCCGTCGTAGATCTACCAGGTCTAGGTCCAATAAGTTTTCTACAATTGGCTTTAGACGTTCATACAATATGCTCGAAAGGACATTTTACGCAATTGGTAATAGGCTTTACCAATTTCTTGTATATGGGACATCCAATCCCCTGGCATGCTCTCCTCTAGCCAGATATTCTCCATGAGCTCATGCATGCTCCTAATCAGCTCCTCCCCGCCAGCCTTAAACAATTCAGCATGTAGAACATCGGCTCCAGCAGCTTTGTTGTTTTTAAGGCACTAAGATATAAATATATATGTTGTCAAGTTGTTTTTAAGGCTAATAACACAGTACAACACATGATTCTGGGACTCAATTCTGAGAACTACACGTGAAAGTAGCCCCAAAAAGAAGAAGTTCTGCATCATTCGTTTTGTCAAGTTACATGACATAATAATTTAATATCGATTTGAAGTTAGTAAGTATCGTATATGGGAATTTGACACGTTTCAGGCTCTATGACTATGAGCCTCAAAATCTTTATGATTGGAGTTTGCGTTACCGATATTTCGTTAACACAATATTCAATTTGTTCATATATAGAAGTCAAGTGAGTCTTGATAACCCACGACTGTGAGTAAGACAGAGTTACACATTACTCAAGTGTATTGTAAAGACTTTGTGGGTTATTTTCCATCCTCACAGACAACGAGCTTATTTGTACAACAGAGCGGACCTTAACTTAAATCATCCAACACCTTGATTCCGTAAAAAATGTAAAACTCTGAAACAAATTTTAATTTTACGAAACAAAAATTATTCATACAAATATCTCAAACACATAACGGGACTCGCATCATTCCACATCATATAGTCTTGTGTTCGAATTCGACACACTGCTAGTCAATTCCTCTTCGCTAAATGTTGGCTTTTCGAATGGACTAAATTCCAAATGTTGAGATTTCGAGCAACCCCATTTCATGGCTTCCTTACAAACGATGTCCACATTGATCGTAAACTGATCTCTGGGCCACTTTGGAGGCCACACAAATGACGCAGTGTCATCTGCGAAACATGATTTAAACAAAGAGCAAATTTTCTTTGAACCATGCACCGTGATGGCAAATAGAGTACGAGGCACTCGCTTTTCATTGCTGGTATCATTGCCATATACATAGATGCCACTGGAGCATTCCCAAACTCTCCTAGAGAAGCATTGAAATTGAATGAATTTAAAATCGTACTTAATAATCATAAAATCATACTTAAAGGCGCGACCTGTGATATTGGCTATCAAAAGCTCTGAGAGTATTACCAATAAATGACTTCGTTTGCCGGGTTGATCGCTAGTTCGGTTTTTCGATGTCCACAGCATGCCGAGCCAGGGTCCTCTCAGTTCTATGACTATACGCCAGTGCAATGGTAAAGTTGTAGATGACACTATTGTGGCGCTCTCATGGAAAGCCTGGAAGGGATAGAGGGAGGATTGGGGAAAAAAATCGATAGCTGTAGGAAGATAATATTGAATAAAATTGTTGGTAAAGAGAATAGTATTGGTGCCTTTGCATCATTGCCGCGATCTAAGCACTGCGCTTTGATTTCAGAACTCACCTTAAGAACCAATCAGTGCAAACCTTGTTCTGCTGATCTTCTTACTTTTTGCATCATTTTTATCTCAAGTTTTATACCCTCACCTAGTGATGGGACAAGGGTAAATACCCAAATGGTAAATTGAGTATTTATATGTAAATACCTAGGTATTTACCTAAGCAACTGGGTATTTACCCAAAATGTGGGTATAAATCAGAATAAAGAAAAATTTAAATAAATTAAGAGAATTAAATTTTTAATTTTTTATTATTTATTATCGGCTCGCGAGCCAAGAGTCCAAATAAAGAGCTGGCTCGCGAGCTAAAAGCCAAGAGCCCAAAAAGAGCTGGCTCGAGAGCCAGGAGCCAAGAGCCCAAAAAGAGCCTGCTCGCGAACTAGGAGCACAAAAATGAGCCAGCTCGAGAGCCCATTTGATATTTTGTGGCTCTTGGCTCGCGAGCTAAGTACCAATGTTATGTACCAAAAGTACTTTTTTATGCCAAAAAGTACGTTCATTGGCCCAAAAAAACTTCTCTGTTGCACAAAGTACTTTTTTTTTGTACCAGAGCACTTTTTTGTACCAAAAGTAGTTTGAATGTACTTTTCGGCACAAAGTACTTTTTTGTACCAAAACTACTTTTCGGCTCAAAGAACAATTTTTGTACCAGAGTACTTTTTTGTACCAAACGTACTTTTAATGTACTTTTCGGCACAAAGTACTTTTTTTTGCACCAGTGTACTTTTTTGTACCAAAAGTACTTTTAATGTACTTTTCGGCACAAAGTACTTTTTTTGTACCAGAGTCCTTTTTTGAACCTAACGTACTTTTAATATACTTTTCGGCACAAAGTACTTTTTTTGTACCAGTGTACTTTTTTGTACCAAAAGTACTTTTCGGCACAAAATACTTTTTTTGTACCAGAGTCCTTTTTTGTACCGAACGTACTTGTAATATACTTTTCGGCACAAAGTACTTTTTTTTGTACCGGTGTACTTTTTTGTACCAAAAGTACTTTTCGGCACAAAATACTTTTTTTGTACCAGAGTACTTTTTTGTACCAAACGTACTTTTAATGTACTTTTCGGCACAAAGTACTTTTTTGTGTACCAGAATACTTTTTTGTACCAAAAGTACTTTTTTGCACAAAGAACTATTTTTGTACCAGAGTACTTTTTTGTACCAAAAGCACTTTTAATGTACTTTTCGGCACAAAGTACTTTTTTTTGTACCGGTGTACTTTTTTGTACCAAAAGTACTTTTCGGCACAAAATACTTTTTTTGTACCAGAGTACTTTTTTGTACCAAACGTACTTTTAATGTACTTTTCGGCACAAAGTACTTTTTTGTGTACCAGAATACTTTTTTGTACCAAAAGTACTTTTTTGCACAAAGAACTATTTTTGTACCAGAGTACTTTTTTGTACCAAAAGCACTTTTAATGTACTTTTCGGCACAAAGTACTTTTTTTGTACCAGTGTACTTTATTGTACCAAAAGTACTTTTAATGTACTTTTCGGCACAAAATACTTTTTTTTGTACCAGAGTACTTTTTTGTACCAAAAGTACTTTTAATGTGCTTTTCGGCACAAAGTACTTTTTTTGTACCAGTGTACTTTTTTGTACCAAAAGTACTTTTAATGTACTTTTCGGCACAAATTACTTTTTTTGTACCAGAGTACTTTTTTGTACCAAACGTATTTTTAATGTACTTTTCGGCACAAAGTACTTTTCTATGACAAAAAGTACTTTTTGGTACAAATAAGTACTATGGTACAAAAAAAAGTACTTTGTGCCGAAAAGTACATTAAAAGTACTTTTGGTACAAAAAAGTACACTGGTACAAAAAAATGTACTTTGTGCCGAAAAGTACATTAAAAGTACTTTTGGTACAAAAAATACTCTGGTACAAAATAAAATACTTTGTGCCGAAAAGTACATTAAAAGTAGTTTTGGTACATTAAAGTACTCTGGTGCAAAAAAAGTACTTTGTGCCGAAAAGTACATTAAAAGTATTTTTGGTACAAAAAAGTACTTTTTGGCATAAAAAAGTACTTTTGGTACATAACTTCGGTACTTTGCTTGAGAGCCAAGAGTCATAAAATATCAAATGGGCTCTCGAGCTGGCTCTTTTTTGGGCTCTTGGCTCCTGGCTCGCGAGATGAGAGCTCATTTAAAATTTTTTAGCTCTTGACTCGCGAGTTAAGAGCCAATTTTCAGGAAAAGAGCGGATGGCGAGCGAGCCAATGCGAACCCTGGTCATAACTGCCTTATCTGAGCAAAACGCATCAAGCAATGTATAAACAAAATACACTTAAACAAAATATGTTCAAAATAAATTTGAAAATGTTCACATTTATCTTACTGTACGTAACAATGAGTATTTGTTATTCAATTGGGTATTTACCCGAAATTAGATAAATACCCGGGTATGATAGTGAGTATAAATGGGTAAATACCCAGCGTTGGGAAAATACCCAGGTTTAAACCCATCTCTACCCTCATCCTAAGGGTATGACGGTATATATCATTTGATACGTGTAACAGAAGTGTAACGCATAGAAGGAGTCACTTTAGACCCTAAGTTTTTTTTTAACCAAATTCGATTCATGACTTTTTAAGTCGTTTGAGCCATGTCCGTCTGTATAACCGACTGATACGCACTATAACTATCGAAAGACGAAACCAAATGTTTTGAAACTTTGCACATGTTAATATTTTCCCAAAACTACTTATGGTATTGAAAATGGGCTACATGGCCACGCCCCTTCTGGTATCTCCCATACAAATGTATCATTCTGCCCACTTTAGAAATCGAGTAATAATATAAATACATCCAACTCGATCGTTCCCAAATCCTATATTTAGTTCAACTATAACAGGATAAAGTCTTGGAGAAAATAACTGGAAGTCTAGCCACACCCCTTCTGGTATCTCCCATACCCATCAGGTATCGCCCACTTTAGAAATCGATAAATATTATTAATAGATTCAAAGCGATCGTGAAAAAATTCTGCATTTATTAAAGCTCAAGCAGGATAAGATTTTGGAGAACAAATAGGAATTCTAGCCACGCCCCATCTGGTACCTCCCATACAGTAGTAATATCAATACACCCAACGTGATCGTGCCCAAATTTTGTATTAAGTAAAGCTTAATCAGAATAAAATGATGGGGAAAAACTGTAAGTCTAGCCACGCCCTTTATGGTTCCTCCCATATAAAAACGTAATCGTGTCCAAATTCTGTATTTAGTAAAGCAAAATCAGGATAAAGTTTTGAAGAAAAAAAACTTTAAGTCTAGCCACGCCCCTTCTGGTAGCTCCCATACCTTTAAGCCCACTTTAGAAATCGTGTAATAATATCATTATGCTAGAAAATGTTATGTTTACTGAGGGTAAGGGTATATGTAAGTCGGTTTTCCCGACTGAAATTTTTTTTACTGTTCAGCTTACTTTAGAACTTCATTAGCGGCCTAATTGTAATACTCTTACCTTAAAAAATCTCATTAGCGTCAAATTGTATAGAAGTCTCGACAGCTGCGACGTCGCGTCACCACATAAATTTTCCACCATTTCATAGAAATGCAACAGAAATGTATTGATCTGATGGACATGCGGACAAAAGGGATCCCTATAAGAACTACGAAGCATCGGCAAAATGCAACCACAAAATGTTGATTGGAAACCGGAGTGAACATAAACCTCAGTGGCCTGTTCTATAGTCTGCAAAACAAAAGCTTGTATAATTTCTACTCACATAAGCGATAACTTATCCACCACATACCCTTAAGACGGCACTTTCATAGCTACAGGGATCAAGACTTAAATGCTTGGACAAAGCCTTTTGGAACTCATGCATGACAAAGATATCGTTGATGTCTTTCATGCGTTTCGAGGTGCCACGTATACGATTATGATGCCAAATATTGATGTAACCAATAATTTTCTCTAAGATCTCTGTGGGTAGATCACAAATATTTAAAGGCGTCCTTGTTGGCTGCTGTCTGAAACGTGGAGAAGTTCTTCGCAGTTGTGGCTTTGACAGGACTTTGGGTTTTTTGGCTCGCGGCTCATCGGCACTGGGCTGGTGCTGGTTTTTGTGTAATTGAGACATTTTCTTTACGAGTTGTTAACACAAAACAATTTACAAAAATTTAGACAGCAAATTTACAGAAATTTTTTGAGAATAATTGAAAATATCAAATAAATGAAACATGTGTTTTCATTAGATATGAGTCTTTCCATGTCGACGTGGCATTTACGTATTTGACTACGGCGATGTCGTTATACAGCACATGGCACACTTGACGGCGGTATTCGCCGTTAACGATGATGCGAATTTCACCGCAGAGGTTTTGTTTTTAGTTAGTGCTTCAAAAATGTAATAATTTGATGCGAGTTTAAGGTTCATTGCTATTTTGGATCAAAATAAAATCAGGTTTTTTTTAATTATTTAGACCTATTTTAAACGTTTATATACAAAATAAACTTCGACTCTTTATCATTTGATTTAAACTCCTATCGAGAGACCTTTAAACTAGTTTTCAGTTGGTATATGTTTGTTTCTGGTAGGTCAACCGATTTTGGTATAAAAAAAGCGAAAATTCGACCAGTTATTATCGAGCTTTGTTAATGTGCGTGTAGAGGTTCGAACGAAGCTAAAAATTTATTGGTTGTTGTAGCAGACGATGCTCCGAGGTAGAGTATGCAAAACCGAAACTGGAAACCGGTAAACCGCTGTTTTTTTTTTTTTTTTGTTAAAAATCGTCAGCCGTTTTTTACAAAATATTGATTTTCGAAAAACCGGGTTTTTAAGGTAATTTATTCCGGTTTTTCAAAAAATTGGAAATTTAATCATAATGATATTTTGTCTTAGAACACCCCGGCAAAAATTTTGTAAACAACATTTTCGTAGAAAATGTTAATTCCCATTTTAAAACATATTTCTGAATTTTCTTGTAATAAGGACGACAAGGACACGTAAGGAGTCTAGATAGAGAGTTTAAATGTTCCACAAAAAAAAATTAATCGTTTAATTTCATTGAATACATCTTGTATCTAATATGTACTAAAACGATAATAAATATAGATACTCTGACTATTTTAGGTCGCTGTGCACCCTGTGCTTTCAAAACAAGACAAAGTGATTAATAAAAGTTGAAGATATCGATTTCTTGTCTTAAAGCATCTCGTGTAAAAATTTTTGTGCAACATTTTTATAGAGCATTTGAATGTTGTAAACTCCCAATTTAAGGTAGTTTTCTAACATTTCTTAAAATAAGGACGAAAATTACACCTCAGGAGTCGAGATAGAGAGATAAAATGTTCTACAAAAAATATCTCGTTAAATTTCATTGATATCGAAAATGTATTAAAACAATACGAGTAAGAAACATTGTTTTTTTTTAGTGCCAGTTTTAAAATCTATTTTGGGTTAAACTGAAAACTTAATCGGTGATACACTCACCTAAGCACATTGAAATCGGAAATCGGAATTTTCTGGCAGAAATTAAAAAAAAAATTAAATTGTCCAATTCGGACTTCTTTTTGTTAATATATAAAGTGTACACTTTAAATAAAAAGAAACAACAAAAGAATTTTCCATATGAAAATTTACCGTTATGCTGTAGCCATTCCAAGTGGACTTATATTTTTGGTATTCGTCATATAAAATACTAGCTTACCCGGCTCGCGTCGCTCCACCCGTACTTACAATAAATCTTCTTAAGAAATTAAGCAATACAAAAAAGAATAAAAATTATTAATTTAGTTTGTTTTTCGTATTGCACAACAAAGATGGACTACCCTCTACTTCTATTGGGAGCATGTTCAAATACGATGATTGATTTAGTCGTTTGGCCCGGGTGATTGTTCCAGTTTTATTCCTTTTCACATGAACCCATTTGTCGGCTTTTCAATTCTATATAAAAATTCGTGATTTTACCTTGTATTTGGTCTGGGCGATTGTACCAGTTTTACCTTTTTTCGGTCTTTTTTACCACCTAAAAGTGGTAATTTATAGGCAGCACGCCCATATACATTTTCACGATTATAGCATTAACCGTTTGCTCCCGGCGGTAGTAACATTTCCCTTTTTCGATTTTTTTGCCCCAGAAAGTGCGGCTCTTTTTAGGAAAATACGAAATTCCAAATATATTATATAGGCGATTTAAATCTATCCATTTAAATCGCCTATATAGTGATTTTTTTTTAAAAGGCGTGGCACCGCCCATTTTCCGCAAGAAATAAATTGTTCTTGTACGACCCACTTATGTATAAAATCTCGATATCATACCTATAATGGTTTATCAGATGGAGCCTTTTGAAATTTTGAGTTGTATGGGGCGGCGTCAAGCACCGAGGTAGGTAAATTCATCTACTACCTCAAAACAATAATTTTCAACGTTGAAGGGGCGTCCCCATCGAGAGACGACTCTTTGTTCGTCGAAATCATTATTTTTGTTTTGTCCTCATTTTTGCTGACACCTTTTCTAGTGATGAGAAGACTGCAGTAATGTCCCACAGATTTCGGACAATGATGTCTATATCATCGTCGGCATAGGCTAGTGGCATGGGGCTCTTGTGGAATAAGGTGCCAGGCATGTTGACACCAGCCTTTCTCATCACCTTCTCCATAACAATATTAAATAGAGTACAGGACAAGCTATCACCCTGCCTGCGACCTCTTGCCGTGTTGAATGGTTCAAACTGATCTTTACCAATCTTAACCGAGGATTTGGTTTTTTCCTAGATATATCTGCAAAGTCAAATCAGCTTTGCAGGAATAACAAACTCAGACATGGCCTCATATAGCCTATTCCTTTGTAGTCGACAAAGAGGTGGTAGGTGTCGATTTGCTTATCGTATCGTGAATATTTAATCCGTCGTAGATCTACCAGGTCTAGGTCCAATAAGTTTTCTACAATTGGCTTTAGACGTTCATACAATATGCTCGAAAGGACATTTTACGCAATTGGTAATAGGCTTTACCAATTTCTTGTATATGGGACATCCAATCCCCTGGCATGCTCTCCTCTAGCCAGATATTCTCCATGAGCTCATGCATGCTCCTAATCAGCTCCTCCCCGCCAGCCTTAAACAATTCAGCATGTAGAACATCGGCTCCAGCAGCTTTGTTGTTTTTAAGGCACTAAGATATAAATATATATGTTGTCAAGTTGTTTTTAAGGCTAATAACACAGTACAACACATGATTCTGGGACTCAATTCTGAGAACTACACGTGAAAGTAGCCCCAAAAAGAAGAAGTTCTGCATCATTCGTTTTGTCAAGTTACATGACATAATAATTTAATATCGATTTGAAGTTAGTAAGTATCGTATATGGGAATTTGACACGTTTCAGGCTCTATGACTATGAGCCTCAAAATCTTTATGATTGGAGTTTGCGTTACCGATATTTCGTTAACACAATATTCAATTTGTTCATATATAGAAGTCAAGTGAGTCTTGATAACCCACGACTGTGAGTAAGACAGAGTTACACATTACTCAAGTGTATTGTAAAGACTTTGTGGGTTATTTTCCATCCTCACAGACAACGAGCTTATTTGTACAACAGAGCGGACCTTAACTTAAATCATCCAACACCTTGATTCCGTAAAAAATGTAAAACTCTGAAACAAATTTTAATTTTACGAAACAAAAATTATTCATACAAATATCTCAAACACATAACGGGACTCGCATCATTCCACATCATATAGTCTTGTGTTCGAATTCGACACACTGCTAGTCAATTCCTCTTCGCTAAATGTTGGCTTTTCGAATGGACTAAATTCCAAATGTTGAGATTTCGAGCAACCCCATTTCATGGCTTCCTTACAAACGATGTCCACATTGATCGTAAACTGATCTCTGGGCCACTTTGGAGGCCACACAAATGACGCAGTGTCATCTGCGAAACATGATTTAAACAAAGAGCAAATTTTCTTTGAACCATGCACCGTGATGGCAAATAGAGTACGAGGCACTCGCTTTTCATTGCTGGTATCATTGCCATATACATAGATGCCACTGGAGCATTCCCAAACTCTCCTAGAGAAGCATTGAAATTGAATGAATTTAAAATCGTACTTAATAATCATAAAATCATACTTAAAGGCGCGACCTGTGATATTGGCTATCAAAAGCTCTGAGAGTATTACCAATAAATGACTTCGTTTGCCGGGTTGATCGCTAGTTCGGTTTTTCGATGTCCACAGCATGCCGAGCCAGGGTCCTCTCAGTTCTATGACTATACGCCAGTGCAATGGTAAAGTTGTAGATGACACTATTGTGGCGCTCTCATGGAAAGCCTGGAAGGGATAGAGGGAGGATTGGGGAAAAAAATCGATAGCTGTAGGAAGATAATATTGAATAAAATTGTTGGTAAAGAGAATAGTATTGGTGCCTTTGCATCATTGCCGCGATCTAAGCACTGCGCTTTGATTTCAGAACTCACCTTAAGAACCAATCAGTGCAAACCTTGTTCTGCTGATCTTCTTACTTTTTGCATCATTTTTATCTCAAGTTTTATACCCTCACCTAGTGATGGGACAAGGGTAAATACCCAAATGGTAAATTGAGTATTTATATGTAAATACCTAGGTATTTACCTAAGCAACTGGGTATTTACCCAAAATGTGGGTATAAATCAGAATAAAGAAAAATTTAAATAAATTAAGAGAATTAAATTTTTAATTTTTTATTATTTATTATCGGCTCGCGAGCCAAGAGTCCAAATAAAGAGCTGGCTCGCGAGCTAAAAGCCAAGAGCCCAAAAAGAGCTGGCTCGAGAGCCAGGAGCCAAGAGCCCAAAAAGAGCCTGCTCGCGAACTAGGAGCACAAAAATGAGCCAGCTCGAGAGCCCATTTGATATTTTGTGGCTCTTGGCTCGCGAGCTAAGTACCAATGTTATGTACCAAAAGTACTTTTTTATGCCAAAAAGTACGTTCATTGGCCCAAAAAAACTTCTCTGTTGCACAAAGTACTTTTTTTTTGTACCAGAGCACTTTTTTGTACCAAAAGTAGTTTGAATGTACTTTTCGGCACAAAGTACTTTTTTGTACCAAAACTACTTTTCGGCTCAAAGAACAATTTTTGTACCAGAGTACTTTTTTGTACCAAACGTACTTTTAATGTACTTTTCGGCACAAAGTACTTTTTTTTGCACCAGTGTACTTTTTTGTACCAAAAGTACTTTTAATGTACTTTTCGGCACAAAGTACTTTTTTTGTACCAGAGTCCTTTTTTGAACCTAACGTACTTTTAATATACTTTTCGGCACAAAGTACTTTTTTTGTACCAGTGTACTTTTTTGTACCAAAAGTACTTTTCGGCACAAAATACTTTTTTTGTACCAGAGTCCTTTTTTGTACCGAACGTACTTGTAATATACTTTTCGGCACAAAGTACTTTTTTTTGTACCGGTGTACTTTTTTGTACCAAAAGTACTTTTCGGCACAAAATACTTTTTTTGTACCAGAGTACTTTTTTGTACCAAACGTACTTTTAATGTACTTTTCGGCACAAAGTACTTTTTTGTGTACCAGAATACTTTTTTGTACCAAAAGTACTTTTTTGCACAAAGAACTATTTTTGTACCAGAGTACTTTTTTGTACCAAAAGCACTTTTAATGTACTTTTCGGCACAAAGTACTTTTTTTTGTACCGGTGTACTTTTTTGTACCAAAAGTACTTTTCGGCACAAAATACTTTTTTTGTACCAGAGTACTTTTTTGTACCAAACGTACTTTTAATGTACTTTTCGGCACAAAGTACTTTTTTGTGTACCAGAATACTTTTTTGTACCAAAAGTACTTTTTTGCACAAAGAACTATTTTTGTACCAGAGTACTTTTTTGTACCAAAAGCACTTTTAATGTACTTTTCGGCACAAAGTACTTTTTTTGTACCAGTGTACTTTATTGTACCAAAAGTACTTTTAATGTACTTTTCGGCACAAAATACTTTTTTTTGTACCAGAGTACTTTTTTGTACCAAAAGTACTTTTAATGTGCTTTTCGGCACAAAGTACTTTTTTTGTACCAGTGTACTTTTTTGTACCAAAAGTACTTTTAATGTACTTTTCGGCACAAATTACTTTTTTTGTACCAGAGTACTTTTTTGTACCAAACGTATTTTTAATGTACTTTTCGGCACAAAGTACTTTTCTATGACAAAAAGTACTTTTTGGTACAAATAAGTACTATGGTACAAAAAAAAGTACTTTGTGCCGAAAAGTACATTAAAAGTACTTTTGGTACAAAAAAGTACACTGGTACAAAAAAATGTACTTTGTGCCGAAAAGTACATTAAAAGTACTTTTGGTACAAAAAATACTCTGGTACAAAATAAAATACTTTGTGCCGAAAAGTACATTAAAAGTAGTTTTGGTACATTAAAGTACTCTGGTACAAAAAAAGTACTTTGTGCCGAAAAGTACATTAAAAGTATTTTTGGTACAAAAAAGTACTTTTTGGCATAAAAAAGTACTTTTGGTACATAACTTCGGTACTTTGCTTGAGAGCCAAGAGTCATAAAATATCAAATGGGCTCTCGAGCTGGCTCTTTTTTGGGCTCTTGGCTCCTGGCTCGCGAGATGAGAGCTCATTTAAAATTTTTTAGCTCTTGACTCGCGAGTTAAGAGCCAATTTTCAGGAAAAGAGCGGATGGCGAGCGAGCCAATGCGAACCCTGGTCATAACTGCCTTATCTGAGCAAAACGCATCAAGCAATGTATAAACAAAATACACTTAAACAAAATATGTTCAAAATAAATTTGAAAATGTTCACATTTATCTTACTGTACGTAACAATGAGTATTTGTTATTCAATTGGGTATTTACCCGAAATTAGATAAATACCCGGGTATGATAGTGAGTATAAATGGGTAAATACCCAGCGTTGGGAAAATACCCAGGTTTAAACCCATCTCTACCCTCATCCTAAGGGTATGACGGTATATATCATTTGATACGTGTAACAGAAGTGTAACGCATAGAAGGAGTCACTTTAGACCCTAAGTTTTTTTTTAACCAAATTCGATTCATGACTTTTTAAGTCGTTTGAGCCATGTCCGTCTGTATAACCGACTGATACGCACTATAACTATCGAAAGACGAAACCAAATGTTTTGAAACTTTGCACATGTTAATATTTTCCCAAAACTACTTATGGTATTGAAAATGGGCTACATGGCCACGCCCCTTCTGGTATCTCCCATACAAATGTATCATTCTGCCCACTTTAGAAATCGAGTAATAATATAAATACATCCAACTCGATCGTTCCCAAATCCTATATTTAGTTCAACTATAACAGGATAAAGTCTTGGAGAAAATAACTGGAAGTCTAGCCACACCCCTTCTGGTATCTCCCATACCCATCAGGTATCGCCCACTTTAGAAATCGATAAATATTATTAATAGATTCAAAGCGATCGTGAAAAAATTCTGCATTTATTAAAGCTCAAGCAGGATAAGATTTTGGAGAACAAATAGGAATTCTAGCCACGCCCCATCTGGTACCTCCCATACAGTAGTAATATCAATACACCCAACGTGATCGTGCCCAAATTTTGTATTAAGTAAAGCTTAATCAGAATAAAATGATGGGGAAAAACTGTAAGTCTAGCCACGCCCTTTATGGTTCCTCCCATATAAAAACGTAATCGTGTCCAAATTCTGTATTTAGTAAAGCAAAATCAGGATAAAGTTTTGAAGAAAAAAAACTTTAAGTCTAGCCACGCCCCTTCTGGTAGCTCCCATACCTTTAAGCCCACTTTAGAAATCGTGTAATAATATCATTATGCTAGAAAATGTTATGTTTACTGAGGGTAAGGGTATATGTAAGTCGGTTTTCCCGACTGAAATTTTTTTTACTGTTCAGCTTACTTTAGAACTTCATTAGCGGCCTAATTGTAATACTCTTACCTTAAAAAATCTCATTAGCGTCAAATTGTATAGAAGTCTCGACAGCTGCGACGTCGCGTCACCACATAAATTTTCCACCATTTCATAGAAATGCAACAGAAATGTATTGATCTGATGGACATGCGGACAAAAGGGATCCCTATAAGAACTACGAAGCATCGGCAAAATGCAACCACAAAATGTTGATTGGAAACCGGAGTGAACATAAACCTCAGTGGCCTGTTCTATAGTCTGCAAAACAAAAGCTTGTATAATTTCTACTCACATAAGCGATAACTTATCCACCACATACCCTTAAGACGGCACTTTCATAGCTACAGGGATCAAGACTTAAATGCTTGGACAAAGCCTTTTGGAACTCATGCATGACAAAGATATCGTTGATGTCTTTCATGCGTTTCGAGGTGCCACGTATACGATTATGATGCCAAATATTGATGTAACCAATAATTTTCTCTAAGATCTCTGTGGGTAGATCACAAATATTTAAAGGCGTCCTTGTTGGCTGCTGTCTGAAACGTGGAGAAGTTCTTCGCAGTTGTGGCTTTGACAGGACTTTGGGTTTTTTGGCTCGCGGCTCATCGGCACTGGGCTGGTGCTGGTTTTTGTGTAATTGAGACATTTTCTTTACGAGTTGTTAACACAAAACAATTTACAAAAATTTAGACAGCAAATTTACAGAAATTTTTTGAGAATAATTGAAAATATCAAATAAATGAAACATGTGTTGTCATTAGATATGAGTCTTTCCATGTCGACGTGGCATTTACGAATTTGACTACGGCTATGTCGTTATACAGCACATGGTACACTTGACGGCGGTGCTCGCCGTTAACAATAATGGATCTAAGTATTTTGCGAAGTATTTTTCTCTCGAAGACTCCCAGAATAGACTGATCTGCTTGTATCATTACCAGAGAAGATATATGCTTGAAAATGCATATTGCATATGTATTCCGCATATTGCATATGCATTTCGCATATTGCAGGTGCATAACCTTAAATCATTGTCCTTATAACATAGCGCCCTTTCGCATGCGGCATTGTCCGGGTAACACGTGATCTATCGGAGGCTGTAAACTGTTTGGAACTTCCAAAGAGAGATTCTGGTTATTCCGAAATGAATAACGATCAGAAAACTCGAATTAGAAAATCACCCATCTAACTTAAAAAAGGAATAACAATTTTATAGTTGTAGTCGTATTGTACAAACTTTTAATTAAACATTTTCAGGATCATTAGGTGAATGTACTAGGCCAGTATAGTGAAACTCCCAAAGGATTCGCTTATCTTGGTGTTTGTTCGCTAATCTCCAGAACCATTGATTATTTCTCATTATATTCTTCAGCAGAATTGTAGATAACGCCAAACCCTTTGAGGGTTTTAAATATACTGACCTAGTAGTTTCAACTTGAGTTGGAATTTCTCATCACCCCAACACTAATTTTTAGTTTTTTTTTTTAATTTTGAATTAGTAAAGAAAATCCCATACAAAATAAATGAATCACATTGCGTATTCGTCTCGAGTGCATTCAAACACATTACCTACACTGTCCTCATAACAAATCGTAGACTTTTTGACAAATTCTAATGGTGTTCTAAGTAAAACGAATTTTAAATTTTAGAAGTTTGTTAGACAGTTTTTATTAGTTAGATAAGTATAAATATTATTTACAATGTTCTATTGATATTTTCGTATAAAGATTAAGATTGCTCCAAATTTATTAATGACTGAGAGAGTTATCGTCAGATCAGTTGTGGTCGTGTAGTACGTACTAAATATATTTATACGTACATATATAGTACAATATATATATATAAGAGTGAGGATAGAGTGAGGAGGGTGTAATCTTATCAGGTGCATTTATGATTTTTTTTTGTTATGTTAAAGTAGTACGAGTAAGTGCATACACAATTATACAATTTTTATTTTTTTTTCTATAGATTATTGAATTATTGCTGAATTACAAGTATTAAGTAATTTTTTTGAGTTAAACTCGTATAATTGAGTTCACCAGTCGAATGACCTGGGGTGATAAAATTCATTCGTATCATTTTATTTAGCAGAGGACATTTCTCAAGGACATTTATTTTGTGTATATATTGGCATTGTTTGAGGATTTATATCAATACTCAGGATTTTATGTATTTCACTTGCACTTGTAGAAAAAATTTAAAAAAAATATTTGTATTTTTTATTATGTGATAAAATTGTAGACAATCTGTTAATTAGGTTTTGAGTATCCATATTAGGGTGGGGCGATTTGAACATCTTAATGGGCGCTTCGCGTTTCTGATTCTTGGGATTGTACTGAGCAAAAAAGTCCACTAGACCATATGTCTACGGTGAAAATCGAGCCTCCCCATTTTGACTTGAAGTTTTTTCTCAAACCTTATTTTTTGGAAAATTTGCACATTTTCTTCGCCTCATATTTCGTAAACTATTTAAAGTTTTGACTTATTTTCAAAAGAAGGTTATAGCCATTGTCTCGGGCTTCAATTTCTCTGAATACACACATTTTCGACTATTTCACCATGCAAACGTAGTTTTTTCTAAATAATATTTTCAGAGAAATTGTAGCCCGAGATAATAGCTATAACTATTCTTTTGAAAATAAGTCAAAATTTTAAATAGTTTATGAAATATGAGCAGAAGAACATTTGCATATTTTTAAAAAAAATAAGATTTGAGAAAAAACTTCGTCATAATGGGAGGCTCGATTTTCACCGTAGACATATGGTCTAGTGGACTTTTTTGCTCAGTACAATCCCAAGAATCAGAAACACGAAGCGCCCATTAAGATTTTTTTCCTTCCATACTAATCGCCCCACCCTAATCCATATATATGGCAACCCACTACAAAACTTTTTCTGATTGAATTTTCGGAGCTTTTATGGTCTTTAAGAGCCCCACAACACAATTTTATTTGATCCAGCAAAAAACGCTTAAATCTTAAGTACAAAAATGGTCAAATTTTTCAATTTTATGGATAATTTTTTTTTAAATAATTTATAAGTTAAATTGTTTATATTTTTCGACATTTCTCCACTTATGTTGTCATATATAAATTTAAATTTAAAAATTAAAATTTTTTTTTTCAAAAATTTTAAATTTCGATTTGTATTGTTGGAACCGCAATACATCAAAATTGTATAGCGGTTTTTGAAGAGTATGAAATTTTTTCAGTTTTGTTGTTAAGTAATGTTCTTAAGTAAGACTCATTTCTGACTCCTTTTTCGAAGCGCTCCTCTATAATGGTTTGGTGGCTAAGTTTATGACGATTATAATGAAAATTTTTTTATTTAAATATAGAATTTTATTTCTTGAACAGAACAATATGAACTTCAAACGAAGCTGGTATATTATCTTTAATACGTTTTTTTAAACACCTCTTGGTGCCAGTGAAATACACAATATCATAGAAATTTTTATCATAAATATTTGTTATATTTAATGCTAATATTTAATAAACATTTTCCTTTTTCTTACTTTTTTATTTTCTAGTTATATTTTCAATATTTTCTCCAGCTCTCTTTTTCTTCGTATTTCTCGTCTTTTAATTATCGTCTTAAAATTTATCAAAAAAAAAAACATTATTTCAAAAATACATATTAATTATTCTCCATTTTTATTGGTAAATAAAGTATTTAGTCTAAATAGGCATTCATGGGTGAGAGACATAAAGTGATTCTTTTTTCCGTTAGATATTGATGCGACTAACTACTTAAAATATTTAGCGTTAACCATTACATCGGATTAGTTTTTGTTTTGTTTTGCTTTAATAATAACACTATACTACAAAGATTTAGCTAAAGTCAACATTTACTAAAAGCTAATTTCAAAAAGGTAGAAAAAAATCGGAATAAAAGTTTTTTTTGAGATGTTTAAAAACATTTCAAAATTTTGATTGACAAAATATAAAATACACTGAGAAAATATGTCTTTATTTGGGGAAAAACCATATAATATTGATGACATATACGATATACCAAATGTTAATACTATTAAAAATTATGTAATATTAAATCATTACTAATAAATTATTTTGATTTTCTGATTCACTTCTATAGTTGATGAGACTTCAAATAATGAAAATAATGCATTAACAATCTTTATACGTTGACATACATATAGAACTAGTTGGCCCGGCAGACTTCCTCCTGCCTCCAAATTATTGTAAAAGATGTTGAGCGCTGTTGAAATCTAATTCCGATTGATTTATTACAGTGGCCTCTGAAAAATTTCAATTTGAAGGGCGAGGTTTTCCCGGACAGATTCTGTACTTCATAAAGGGTGTCCCAACAAGAACGCAATTTTTAAATCTGGCAACATCCGAAGTGTCATTGTTTGACATTTGAACAATTGTTATTGTTTGCTAGTAGAAGGTACGAGGTTAGTAAAAATGGAGCGCTACACGAATGAACAATGCATTCTCATTGTGAAATTGTTTTACCAAAATGGTGAAAGTTTTACGGATACAGCTACAATTTGGGGTCACAATAATGCTCCAAAAGAGTCAACTGCAAAGAGATTAATGGATAAATTTGTCGAAACTGGGTCTGTTAGTGATGTAAAGACAACAAAGCGCCATCTACCAGGTCCATCGACCGAAAATGTCGCAGCTGTACGTGATGATGTCGCTCAAACTCCATCCACCTCAATTCGACACCGAGCTCACGAATTTGCATCTTCATGCATACAAAGTTCAATTGACTCAGGAACTGAAGCCAGCTGACCATGGACAGCGAAGGGAGTTCGTTAATTGGGTATTGGAGAGACAACATGAAAATGCTGATTTTGCCGCTAAAATCATCTTCAGTGACTAGGCCCATTTCCATCTTGATGGCTTCGTCAATAGGCAAAATTGTCGCATTTGGGGTGAGGAAAATCCTCGAGTGATTCACGAGAAGCAAATAATCATCTTCAGTGACTAGGCCCATTTCCAACTTGTTGGCTTCGTCAATAGGCAGAATTGTCGCATTTGGGGTGAGGAAAATCCTCGAGTGATTCACGAGAAGCAAATGCATCCTCAACGTGTCACTGTGTGGTGTGGTTTTTGGGCTGGAGGAATCATTGGACCTTTTTTTTATGAAAATGAGGCAGGTCAAGCGCAAACAATAAATGGTGTTCGGTATCGTGGAATGATAACCAGTTTTTTCTTGCCTCGAATTGAAGAAATGAATGTGGAGGGCATGTGGTTCCAACAAGACGGTGCCACATGTCATACAGCCAGAGAAACAATTCAAGTGCTGCATCAGTCATTTCCCGGTCGTGTTATTTCGCGTTTTAAGATCAGAACACCCTTTATATCTGTACGATTATTATATATTACTAGTGGGCCCGGCAATGCTTCGCTATTGCATATTATTTAAAAAGTGGGCGTGGTCGAAAAAAAGTATCCTATAAATCGTGCCAGAGTCCCAGTTAAATGCTGTAAAAATTGTAGGAAGATCGGTCCAGAGGTTTGGTCTCCTATAAGGTACAAACAAACAAATAAACAAACACACATTCAATTTTATATATATAGATGACTAATTTAAGACTCACTCAAACAGAATATACAGTAGGGTGGTTTAATTTTGTCGCAAAAATCGTACGCCAGAATCGGAATCTGCGTTGAATTCTAAGAAAATTTCACCTAGAAACTTTGTGTCCAAAATCAATTCCTAGCTCTAGCGGAGAAGCATGACGATTTCAGGTTGAGATATTTTTTAGTTTTTAAATCATCGCCTCATATTATACACTTCAGCCAAAGCACAAAATTTAAGAATTTATTAGAAATTAATTTCTGTGTGCCAACTTTCAGACGCCATATGTTACTAACCAATCCATAGATTTTTTTCTGCAATATCCCATTTGGTTTGTTGAGGTGTTAGCTATACGCAGATGTTGCAATCAAAAAATTGTATCTCAAGTTTTCGATATTTCCTGATTTAACTAAAAAGATAACCTCAACCTGAAATCTTTATGCTTCTTAGCGGAAGTTGATTTTATACACATAGTTTCTTGGTGAACTTTTCTTAGAATTCATCGCAGATTCCGATTCTGGTGTACGATTTCCCCGATTTTTTTCGACCCGAACAAATTGATTCATCCTAATGTACAGTGTAACGACGTTTTCGAACATCAGCTTCCCAGCGGTAAAAAATACTCATTACTTAATCGCTGATTTCAGCTATATTTTGTAGCAATCAGTGATGATTCTATTGCTTATATACCTGCATAAATTTAGCATAGGGGTGTCATAGGCAGTTTAATCGATGCGCTCTCGGTTACAGAGTAAACGAAGAGTAAGTCAGTAAGTGCCATTTCAGTTGCAATCATGTTCTAAGCGGGATATTAATTGAGTTTGATAACACGCTTGATCACGAAGTAAGTGACGATGTCGGTAGGTGTCATTTTAATCGGACCGTTATTTAAAGATGTTGAAGAAGTTGTTTTACCCATAAATGTGCCAAAGACGTATCTGTTTCAAAAGCATTTGATTCTAGCAAGATGGAGCAACTGCACACATAGCCAGGCCGATTATGGCGAAGCTCCAACAAAAATTCCATACCCTGTTTAACCGGTTTTTTTGTAGTCGATTAACCGGTATTTAAAAATGGGGGTAAAATCAATATTTTAATAGGTGTATAAAGTATTTTCGATAAGTACATATTTGTAGTAATTCGAAACGCTTAACTTGATTGCTGCTGTGTCCCGAGGACATTACCAGGATAGTTCTGGAAAAAAGGTAGGCATTTCGAAAATCGGTGGGAAACCGTCGGTATTCATATGAAAACCTTAAAGTGTAGTTATCTCCTATCTTCGAAGCTGATACGCCTTTGCGGAGTGAACATGTGACCTCTTCAGCATAGTAATAGAGATGATAGGAAAGCTACAGTTCAACACAGGTTTAGAAAAAAAACTTAATTTCCTTTTACACTCCATGAATAAGGAATGGCATAGCTTCTCGCGTTGTTGTGAATTTACATGCGTACTATTTTGGATTCACAACTAACGACACCTACATGTTAATCGACGAATTCGAACGTCACTGTATGAGAAGCTTTTACTAGACATGCCGATTGACTCGACACTATACAATGCAACGTTTACCTTGTTCAATATATGACTTAATTCAGTGTATCTTAGAGTCAGTAAATTTTATTACTCGTAATCTACCATGAATTCCAAGAAAATTTGCTCAAGAAACCATGGGTCTAAAATCAAAATCTAGCCTCCGGTTTTTAACGAGAAACTTTTCGTATTTTATATAAAAGGGGTTGCGATAGTGTTGTACGGGGATCCGTAGTAACAAGATTTGGATACGGCTCACTGACTAATTTTGTGTGGTTAAGAAAAAAAACTCATGAGTAAAAAAAATTGGGGAAGTGGGGTGTGGTCAATTAGCTGCGCATCGTGGTTAAAAGTGGTGGGGAATGGCAAAATCCACAACAAGCCCCGCAACTTGACCAAGCGGTTGTCGGAATCGTAATCTAGGAAGAATTCTAAGTAAATTTGCCTAAGAAACCATAGGTTTATAATCAAAATCGACCCCCCTGTTTTTAACGAGAAAATTTTCCTATTCCATATTAGGGCTGTGTGAAGATTCGTAGTAACAAGATTAGGGTACGGCTCAACGACGTATTTTGTGTGGTTAAGATAAAAATTCTTGAGTCAAAAAATTGGGGAGGTAGGCTGAGGTCAAATGGCTGCGCATCGTGGTCAAAAGTGTTAGGAAAGTAGAAAAACTCCACAAATAGCCCCGCAACTGCCTCGAAACCGCCTCTAGAGGGTTAAAATATGTGACCGACCTGCAGTCATTTTCAATTCTAAAATTTTTTCCAAACAAACACACCCCCCAACTTCACCCCCTAAGGGTCTCCTATACAAAAATCAAATTTTTATAGAATTGATCCAACCACTCTGCTGGCCTAAAGTTGCCGCTTAAATTAAATTTCCCTTTACACCCCATGTATGAGGCATGGAATAAAACGCTTTCTATTTTTAGATTCACAACTAACGGATCTTACTTGTTTATCGACAAATGCGAACGTCACTGTGCGAAGCTTTTACTAGACATGCCGATCGACTCGACACTAAACATCGAGGGGGCCGGCAATGAAAGAATGAAAGAAATGTAGATGACTGCAGACAAGAGTCGAACCATGGATCTCCCGCAGGGTAGTCAGGTGTTCTAACCTTCATGCTACGGCCAGTCCCAAAGGTGTCAAATGTATGACTGACCCCCAATATTTTTGCAACCCCAACAGTTCTCATATCTACCCTCTATATTCAACTCTTAAGGTGGTTACCATACAATTGTTTTTTTTATAATATGTTTAATGAAATCGCCTCCTAGAGGGTTAAAATGTATGACCGCCCCTGAGTCGTAATCCCTCCTAACATTTTTCCCTATCTTCACCCCCTAAGGCGGTGATTTAAAGGTATAAATATGAAATTTGATACATAACATATGTAACGGGTACAAAGAGAATAACGTCTCGCTGGGAAATGGGCGGTGCCACGACTCTTTTGAAGAAATCGTTATTTCGGTGATATGAATGAATCGATTACAATGAACTACACTGGATACCGTTCGATATTTATATGAAGATTTTAAATCATTTATATGTTTTTAGAAATAAATTAAATATAATTTCATATTTATATTTATTTAACAATTTTCGAAAAGTCGGTTAACCCGGGTTTTAACTAAAACAGGTGTTTGATAACCGAATTGCTGGAAAAAGGTATTTTTCGAATAAAACCGAAAAGTCTAGTATTTGTACACTATAATTATGACCCATCTGATCTATGCTGAAGGCGCCAAATTTTCCTTACCTAACCTACATATGTACTGTAAAACCAAGCTCAGACAAGCCCTTGTAAAAAAAACTGCAGCCACCGACAACGCATGTTGTGACGGAGCGGAAGAGGAGGGAGATGACTCAGCTCTTCAGGTGCAGGTGTATTTAAGAAACGACAGAGCCAGGATATCGATAATTACAGAGATAGCGGTGCAGCCAGAACGTTCTACCAAAAGCTAAAAAGCAAAGGCTTTGGAACGGGGATCCCCACCTGTAAGGATACGAGGGCTGCTATATATATTTCTGGCCTAATAATGAAAATGCGAATATTTATCATCAAAAATTGTTTTATTGTTTTTCAAAGTATTCTCCAGCCTGATTTATACACTTTTGCATGCGCTCAAACCAATTGTCGAAGCACTTTTTCCACTCCGATTGAGACACCTCCAAAACATGGTTTTTGAACGCTTCAACAGCATCTTCTGGGCACGAAAATCGTTGACCACGCATTTTTTTCTTGATGTGCGGGAATAAAAAGAAGTCATTGGGTGCCAAGTCAGGGCTGTACGGCGGATGACCCATCAATTCGACGTTTTGGCCGGTCAAAAAGGCGCTGGTTTGAGCCGATGTGTGAGAGCTCGCGTTGTCATGGTGAAGAATGATTCGTCTTCTCTTGTTTGTTTTTCGAATTTCTCCGAAGACTTCAGGCAAACAAATTGTGGTGTACCACTCAGAATTGACCGTCCTTCGTTGCTCAAGCGGAACAGTCGCCACATGACCAGTTTTGCCGAAGAAACAGGCGACCATTTGCTTCGAAGTGCTTCTTCCACGAACAACTTTCGTTGGATTTGGCTCGTCTTCGAAGACCCACACGGTCGATTGTTGTTTTGTTTCGGGCTCATTCGCATAGATCCAAGATTCGTCACCTGTGACGATCTTATGAACATCTTTTGAAGCACCGCGATCGTATTTTTTCAACATTTCTTTGCACCAATCGACACGAGCCTTTTTTTGAGCGATTGTCAAATTGTGCGGGATCCAACGACAACAAACCTTTTTTACGGTCAGGTGTTTATGTAATATCGAATGTATGCTGGTGGGAGAAATGCCCAAGGATGCCTCTATCTCCCGGTATGTCACATGACGATCTTGCATTATTAGTTCACGCACGGCATCAATGTTCTCTGGCACAACGGACGTTTTTGGACGACCTTCACGGAATTCGTCGTTGAGCGAACTGCGACCACGATTAAATTCGTTATACCAGTTTTTCACGGTGCTATATGATGGTGCTTGATCACCATACAAAGACTTAAGTTCATCGATGCACTCTTGTCTGGATAATCCACGTCGAAAGTTGTGAAAAATGATCGCACGAAAATGTTCACGTGTCAATTCCATTTTTTTAACGGAATTGAATTGTTCAAAGCTCTGTAAGTTTAACAATTCACGATTAAATGACAACACGGTCTGAGTGATGTTATGCTAAAAAATGTCAACCTTTCCAATGGAAATATCAGATTGCACCTGGCAACACTTATTGTTGCCTAGGCCAGAAATATATATAGCAGCCCTCGTAGTAACGGAAATCTGTTTACGGACACTCACAGTGTGCTGCAAATATGGAGGGAACATATTCGTTCTCTTCTCGTTCGCGATGGCAGCATAAGTGACGAAATCACGCCAATCATCATTGTCCACCACCGAGCCAAAATGAGATCGGCACGGCAATTGCACGATACAAAAATAAAAAAGCTGCGAAAGCCGTCCTGAGCTTTAGAAAGGCGATTCAAGTGTGTGTACCAACTATCGCGTGATAAGCCTTTTACCCATCGCATACAAGGTCCGGTCTAGTGTGTTATGTGAAAGATGTAGCTCATTGTAGCGAACCTGATTGGACCTTTTCAGTGTGGCTTTAGACCTGGTAAATTTACGACCGACCAGATATTCACACTACGACAAATCGAGGATACGACAGAAATTATAAGATGCTATGGCTAAGTTTGGTATCACCACGAAGCTGATACGATTTTGCGGGATGACACTGACTGACACGAAGTCTTCAGTAAAAATAGGCAAAAATCTGACAGAGCCATTTTCTGCCAAGCGAGGCTTTAGGCTTCTCTTTAACATCGAAATGGAAATGTTCATGCGGATGGCAGCAGTAAACAGGACTGGTACCATCTTTAATAAAAGTCACATGCTGCTCGCATATGTCGATAATATATATAAATCATTGGCCGTGGATTGCGGGATGTTACTGCGGCCTTTTCGAGCATTGAAAAGCTGTCGGCAAAAGTGGGTCCGGTGATAAATGAGGACAACAACAAGTTATTTGTGTCAACGAACAAAGAGTCTACTCGCCATAAACAAAAATAATACTGTCAGAATGGAAATCAAGAGACGAGTATTGATCGCAAAACGCTTCTACTAGCGATTTAATGACAAAGCGCTCTCTCGAAGAACAAAGATCCAACTCTACCAGACTCAGATCCTACCTGTCTTGCACTACAGCGCAGAATCCTGGATAATGACACAAGCGATTTAATTTATTTTGGGAGTCTTCGAGAGAAAAATACTTCGCAAATTATTTGGACACATCATCGTTAACGTCGAGTGCCATCGTCAAATGAACCATGAGCTGTACAACGGCATCGACGTAAATAAAAATAGACCAAATGCGCTGGCTTAGACACGTTGTACGAATGGATGACAATACTCCAGCTCGAAAAGTCTTCTATGTATCTCCTGATGTTTTCCCAAAAATTAAAAATTATAAAATCAAAAATCTAAAACTAACTTAAAAAAAATTAACGAGTCGCATGTATATATCTACAATACTTCCGGAAACAGAAAATTATTGAGTCAGAAAATTAAAAATAAACCAAAAAAAATTAAAATACCTAACTAAATAGTCGCTACCGTAAAAAAGTAATGAAAGATTTGTTTTGTCTTCCAGAAAAGATCATATAGATGTTTTAATCTATCTTCTGCCGTTTCCCCATAAATTATCGTATAAAATAATCGAAAATTAACAAAAAAAAAGTAAAAAAAAATTATCAAAATTTGTTTCAGTATTTTTCTTTTGTTCCTGCTACAACTGACCTATGCAAACTATTTTTCTATCTGAAAAAAAATTCGAAAATTAATCCAAAACAAGGCAATGAAATCTGATAAAAAATTATAATGCATTTTAATATTCAATAATAAAAATTTAAAAAAAAATCCTTTATACTCCCTCACTTGTCCGTTGTCATTGACGCAGGTGACTATAATTTATAAACACCACTTTTCTCCAACAATTCACGTGACATGCAATTCTTGAAATCATCGTGGTATCGTGTCATGTGACCATAAATAATAAAAAACCCATTAAAACCACAACACTTTATTTAAATACAACTAAATTTTAATGTATTCACAATTAACTGTAAATTATAAATAACACCAAAAAAAAAACACTCGAGTAGGGGGAAAGAAATCAAATTCAATCTTGGAATATTAAACAAAATTAATAATACAAAGTAATCAATATTTCTGAGAATACAAAAAAAATTACACATTAATATACTGTGAAGTGAAAATTAACAATAGAATTTATAATTAAGTTGAAATTAATATTAAATTAAATGTAAATACACAGCAAATTGAACAAAATTCCTGCTAAATGATTAACTACATGTGAAATTGTTTGTGTTTATGGTGGAAAAAGAATGAACAATTAATTGTTATATTGTTACTTGGGCACGAGATATGAAAGCCTAGCAGACTGCTGATTAACGTTTCACCACAAGGGGATAAGAAAATATAATGATAGATTTTTAATTACTTAGAACAAGATAATACAAAAACGTCTGGGGTACTTAGAAATGTTACAATACAATAAGTTAGAGTGTTTAAGTTTAGACAGTACAGTACAGAGGTCTAAAAACTTGCACTCACACTCTGTGATTGGCATTTTCTGTTATACCTGAAGCCACGGCATTGGTAATCGAAAGATTTCGTACGAAATGTTGACTTTTTTTATACCAGATTGGTAAAACATTTCGAGCGTAATCTTTCGATTACCAATGTCGTGATTAGACTTCAGGTATAACAGGAAATTCTAATCATAGAGTGTGAGTGCGTGTGAGAGTTTAAAAAGCACAAAGACTGAGGCAAAATCTGAATAAAGGTTAAGACACTTTTACAGTCACTCTATGATTTGTGTCGTAGGTTCCCAGCAGGGAATAATTCTACTTCGGAACTAGTTGTGTACTAGTTCGTCATAGACATTGAACTAGTTCATCTTTTATCTAATCTATCTATATCTTATATCTTATATATATAAAACAGGATGTGTGTATGTATGTAACAGATGGACTCGAAAACGGCTGGACCGATTTTGATGAAATTTTCAGGGAATCTTCCGAATAACCCCGCGAGTAACATAGGCTACACATTGTTTGGATTTTTCTACATTTAGGGGGTGAAAATGGCAATATTCGATAACACAAGGTATTCCGCGCTTACAAGGAGTTAAAAATAATATATTATCAGTCGATGATAAACAACTTTGTGTACTCTTTTAAGATACCTGCGTACGTCCATAAGAAAACCTTTAAAAAAATTCTTTAAATAACTCTCTGTATTCCAATATAACGGTACATCCAATATAACGGGATATGCAATAGCGAAGCATTGCCGGGCCCACTAGTATATATATAAAAGGCTTGTGTGACTGACTGATCATTCCCCAGGCCAAACGGCTCAAGCTAGAACATAGAAGTTTGGAAGTTTCCCTAAGAAGGTATTTTTGGAAATTCAGACTGCAAGGGTGTAAAATGTACGTGGCATCGCGCCATACAACTCAAATTTGAAATGGCTTTATCTTTTAAACCAACAAGATACGAAGAGGAGATTTGTTACATATTTTGGTCGTACAAGAGAAATCAAATTTTTGGGAAAAGTGGGCGGTGCCACACCCTTTTTTAAAAACTCATTACTTCGGCCAAATAATAGGACCGATTGCAATTATATTTTCTTTGTTTGATACTGTTCATAAGGCCTCTATTATAGGCTACATGAAGACATATTTAGACAATGGGGCGTGGCATCGCCCACATAAACCGAAATCTCAATCGGTCATATCTCACGAACCATTATAGGTATGAATATGAGATTTGCTACATATGTTACTGGAACAAGGAGTATTGAGTATTGCCCCTTTAGAAAAAAATCGTTATCGTGGTAAAATAAATGGACCGATTGCAATAAAATTTTCATAATCTTTATATATAAAATTTTCATAATCTATATATTTAAAATTGCTTACTGGCTATAAATAGGATGATGAAATTTGGAGTGGTTGTTCCCTTTTCGAAAAAAAGTCAGCTACGAATGCATTTTTGGAAATACGTACTTTTAGGGGTAAAAATTACCAAACAGCGAAAAAAGTTATACCATCAACCGTACTGACCGTAGCGTGTTTTCTCAATTCTTACCATTTACTGGTAATAAACGGCTAAAGGTATAGTCGCAAAAATTGAAGTGAATATTTTGGTTGTGTGATGTGAATTAATTTTTCGAAATTCGGTCTTTAGTTGTGAAAAGACCGAAAAAGGATAAAAGTGATACTATCGCCAAATGAAAATGTATATAGAATTGCTCCCTATAAAATTAGAGAGCCGCCGCATGGGGTTTTTAGAAATTCCAACATTTAGGGGAAAAAAGGCAGAAAAGAGATAAAACTGTTACCACCACACAGACCAAACGGCTAAAGCTATAATCGTATATGGGCATGCTTACTATAGAATTAGTTGCGCGATACGAATGTCTCTTTTGAAATTCGTACTTTAAGGGATAAAAAGGGACTAAAGCGGTACAATCACTCGAATGAGACCAATAGGATAAAGCTTCAATCACATATTTGGGGTGTTCTTTTGTCTTATGAAGCGTTTGTATTTTACCTGTGTTTCTTATATTCATAAGAAGATTCATTGGGTGAAGGAACGCGAGCCGGGAAAGCTAGTTTAACATGTGTATGTCCTAGTTTTAAAGAGAATTGTCTCTTATCTTCTGGTAAGATATTTAACAATGATTTCCTACTGTGGGTTGTGTGATTAGTACATAAATCAGCTTAATAACTATAAGCCACCTATCGTTCATTAATTGTACTATGTGTCGGGCCAGTGACAGTTGCGGAACTTGCTGTGGATTGTTTTCCCTTTTCCACCAACTTTGAAAACGATGCGCAGCTATTTGAAACCCACCCCTCCTCCACCCATTATAATTTCCAGACACACAAAACTTACTTACTTAATCCTTACTTATTTCCTTAATTTCCCTTTACACCCTATGAATGAGGTATGGGATATCTTCTCTCATTGTTGTGAATTAACACGATTTCTATTGCGTAAGCTCGCTTACGCTGTCGAAAACTGCGGGATGTGACTGCAGAATTCTTAGGTATACAGAAAGAATCAGCGAAAATGGGTCTAACGGTGAACGAGGACAAAACAAAGTTATTAGTTTCAACGAACAAAGAATCTACTCGTTTGGGAAACTGCGTGAACGTTGACAACTATAATTTCGAGGTGGTAAATAATTTTATCTACCTTGGTTCCGCCATCAACCAAGCAAATAATGTCAGCCTAGAAATCCGGAGAAGAATCCTGCTTGCTAATAAATGCTACTACGGACTAAGCAAGCGATTCAATGACAGAACAAAAATCCAGCTATACCAGATACTGCTTCTACCTGTCTTGATGTATGTTTCAGAACCCTGGGTTATGACACAAGCGGATAAAACGGTACTGGTGGTATTCGAGAGAAAAATACTCCTTAAAATATATGGGCCCATCATCGTTAACGGAGCGTATCGGCGTCGTATGAATCATGAGCTGTACGAGCTGTATACTGACATTGACGTGGTCGGAAGCATTGAGGTGCAGCGGTTGCGTTGGCTAGGTCATGTTGTACGCATGGACGATAATGCTCCAGCTCGAAAAGTCTTCGACAATCAACTCGATGGACGGCGCAGAAGAGGGCGACCAAAACTCCGTTGGATAGACCAGGTTACTGAGAACCTTACAGCACTTGGTGTGACTAACTGGAGAAAAAGCGCAGAAGATCGAGGCGCTTATAATATTTATCTACGTGCGGTATATAATCCACTGGGGTTGCAAAGAAGTACCAGCTAAGTAAGTAAGTAAGCTGAGAAATGTATAATCCACGAAATTAGCAAACAAAATGTCAATTCAAAATAACCCGAGTTATGTTTCCTTAAGTATTCCAGAAAGTTTAATATGTAATTTCTTAACGATAGGCATGTGAAAATTTTCTCAAGTATCCAGTGTGTTCCAGATGTTCATACAATTAACCAACTTTTTTTTTTAAACATATTTAGTTAAATTTAAAATAAAAACAAAAACATAAAAACAATTAATAGTATTTATAACAATTTATTTATATTATTTATAATTTCGTGAGGATTTGTTCATTTATTTCATAATGAATTTGTCAAGTTTTTTTATGGGATTTTCGAAAAAAATATGTCTTCTTTTAGCATAAGGGGCAGGTAGAGGGGGGTAGTGTATATTCTTAGTAACGGTCATATCAAATGAAATGCCTCTCAAAAGATTTATCTTAAATACTAATCACAAAAAAATAAAAATAAAATTGAATACTATAAATTTATGAATTATTAAATTAATTAGTTACAGAATGAATTTATTTCTTTATTTTTTTTTAGTAAATATGTATTTATGTATATCTAGAATATGCTGAAAATCAACACATTAGGTTTCCCTAGAAATTTCTTTAAATTCTCTGCGCTCCTCTTCCATATATTAATATTTATGTTTCTTTGTCAAATCCTGGAAAATCTGATGCTTCCGATTCCTCGTCCCGTTCCATGCCTATACAGTGTATACCGTTGCGCAACATTGGTGTACCCTTTCCTTTGCCCAGCACTCGTGCGGCTATGACCAGTTTCAGCACTTCCTTGTCATTGTCCGAGTTTACAATGTGCAGCGTCTCTCGCAACAGTTTCTCTTTGTAGGCAAAGAATTCAATTTTCATTTCGTAAAAGTCATGTTCATCATGTTTGAGACCAGAAAATTCAGTTATGCGACAATGCAGATTAGGAACTGTCGTGACATCTGGCTGGAATTGATTAAGCGCGCTGCCCAGGTCACCAAACAGATTGGAGGGCAGTTTCAAATCGATGGTGTACCGGTGATTGATTTGCAAGAAACCCAGACTGATGACAATTGTGTCGCCCGAACGTTGATATGTTACACAGCTGTCGGATCCAAAGTCATCCTTGGTGGTGGTGACATCGAAGTGGACATGGTGGTCTGCAATGGAGCGAAAAAGTAAAGGGCAATTAGATTGGAAGATATATTCAGAAAATAAATTTGAAATTAAAGGTATATCGGGTATATACCCGACAAACCATATGGCGAGGAGTGATTCGCTAACGATTCGTTGGCGGGTATCGTTCTCAAATAAAATGCGAATGATAGATGATTCGAGAATAGTTTGTCGGGTAATAACAAAGTTTCTGATTAATATAATTCAAAGAAATGTTAGAAAATATTAAAAAATATGTACTCAAATTTAGTTCTCATTGGATAACAAAATAAAATTTACTTTATTATCCTATTTGATTTTCAATATACAGGGTGATTTATTTAGATTTTTATGAAATTGTGAATAAAAAATAAAATTTAATTTAATGTTAAAATATTTATTTTGACCAAAAGAACAATTTCAGACATTTACTTTAAAAAAATTTTATTTCATTCAAATGTTGGTCGCGACTACACCATAGCTTGCCTATTCGAAAGGTCCAACATTTTATTATTCTTTTCTCAGTCAGTTACTCTGAATGGTGTTCGCTATCGTGAGATGATAACGAACTTTTAATGGCTCGAATTGAAAGATATGGCTGTGGACGATATGTGTTTTCAATAGGACGTTGCCACTTGACACACAACTAACGAAACAATGGCTCTTTTGTGCGACAAAGTCAATGGCCGTGTTACCTCACGTGGTGGCGATGTCAATTGGCCGCCAAGATTATGTGATTTGACACCGTTGGAATTCTTTCTTCGGAGTTATTTGAAAGAAAAGGTTACGTCGTTAAGCCAGCAACAATTCAAGAGCTAAAGGATGAGATAATTCGGCACATTAACGGCATATAACCTCAATTATGCCTCAACTATGAGGTGTACCGCCGAGGTTGCGGCGGCCTTTTTGGCCTATATTTTGTTCCATACATAATTTAACCATCCAATTTTCTAAATAATTTGTGTTTTATTCAAAATAAACATCGACCCTAAAAATTTAACAACCCTTTATATAAAGATATATATAATATAAGAAGCGCACGTGATGTTATCACGCCAATTGTCGACGACGGCTTAGATTGCCCACCACCAAGTCAAGCCGAGGTAAGAAGAGCAATATCGCGGCTGAAAAACAACAAAGTAGCCGGTGCCGACGGTCTGCCCGCAGAGCTCTTCAAGTCCGGTGGCGAGGAGCTGATAACGAGCATGCACCAGCTCCTGCGCACAGTTTGGCTTAAAGAGTGCATGCCCGACGATTGGAATGTAAGCGTACTATGTCCTGTGCTGAAAAAAGGTGATCCAAGTGTGTGCTCCAACTAGCGCGGGATCAGCCTTTTACCCATCGCATATAAGGTCCTGTCGAGTGTGCTATGTGAAAGACTAAAGCCAGTGTTATCCAACCTGATCGGGCCTTATCAGTGTGGTTTTAGACCTGGAAAATCAACAACTGACCAGATTTTCACACTTCGACAAATCCTGGAAAAGACCCAAGAGAAACAGATCGACACGTACCATCTTTTTGTCGACTATAAAGCTGCCTTCGACAGCCCGATACGGCAGAAATTACTTGAAGCCATGTCTGAGTTTGGTATTCCAGCGAAGCTGATACGTCTTTGCGGAATGACGCTGACTGACACGAAGTCTTCAGTGAAGATTGGCAAGGACCTTACGGAGCCATTCTGTACCAGACGAGGCCTAAAACAAGGCGACGGCCTATCGTGCGATCTCTTCAACATTGTGATGGAGATGATAATGAGAAAAGCTGCAGTAAACAGGAGTGGCACTATATTCAACAAAAGCCACATGCTGCGGGATGTGACTGCAGCCTTCTCAGGTATACAGAAGGAATCAGCGAAAATGGGCCTAACGGTGAACGATGACAAAACAAAGTTATTAGTTTCAACGAACAAAGAATCTACTCGTTTGGAAAACTGCGTGAACGTTGACAACTATAATTTCGAGGTGGTAGATAATTTTGTCTACCTAGGCTCCGCCATCAACAAAGCAAATAATGTCAGCCTAGAAATCCGGAGAAGAATCCTGCTTGCAAATAAATGCTACTGAGGACTAAGCAAGCGATTCAATGACAGAGCCCTCTCTCGACGAACAAAACTCCAGCTATACCAGATACTGGTTCTACCTGTCTTAATGTATGGCTCAGAATTCTGGGTTATGACACAAGCGGATGAATCGGTTCTGGCGGTATTCGAGAGAAAAATACTCCGTAAAATATATGGGCCCATCATCGTTAACGGAGAGTATCGGCGTCGTATGAATCATGAGCTGTACACTGACATTGACGTGGTCAAACGCATTAAGGTGCAACGGTTGCGTTGGCTAGGTCATGTTGTACGCATGGACAAAAATGCTCCAGCTCGAAAAGTCTTCGACAATAAACTCGATGGACGGCGCAGAAGAGGGCGACCAAAACTCCGTTGGAAAGACCAGGTTACTGAGAACCTTACAGAACTCGGTGTGACTAACTGGAGAAGAAGCTCAGAAGATCGAGGCGCTTATAATATTTTTCTACGTGCGGTATATAAGCCACTGGGATTGCATAGAAGTACCAGCTAAGTAAGTAAGTAAGTATAATATGAGAAATATATAAAAATAAAAAGCGAATATTGTTCACTTCTGTTTACAACGTTTTAAGGCAATCAGAAATTATAATTTGTTTGTATTAATATCTAAAATACTTTAAGAAAAAAAATGATTAAATTACAGCGTTTTTGCGTTTTCAAAAATAAGAACACATACATATGTAACGATAAAAAGCAAAGTGATGTAATTTATTTACAAAAAAAATCCTGCAAACGAATATAAAACCTATGAAAACACAAAAATTAAAACATCTTCTCCCTAGTCCCACAAAATATTAATATGACAATATATTTATAATGTTTGCACAAAGTTACAGACCTCTCGAATATTTCCGTATGCATCATTTTCAATGAATTGTGTGTCGCAATTTATATGTCTGCCGAACAATTACAATTTTATGTATATGTTGGCAAACCATGCATGTGATTCGAAGCATTCTTAATAGTTAATTTGTGCAAAACAGTCAATGCCCTGCTGGGACGTCACTGTCACATGCAATAATTCAATTCCAATGATTTTGAAAAGTTTTGTTACAGTCAAATGAATTTATTCGTTGTTTTTTGTCGCATGCATTTATTCGCATGCATATATATGTACATAGTACATAATATACCTTACATGTAAGAGTTGACTTATAACAGTTTGCAGTCGATTAAGCAATTAAGATCAATATCGATATCACGCTATATATGTAAATAACCCTATCATGATTTATTCAAGTATCTTGAAGTTGATAATATTAAAGGTCATAGACATAGATATAAAGAGATTTCAAAACGTTTATTAAGTACTTGTGTGTTAACTATTTAATCAGGGTCAAGACCCACACAATTAATATGCATTTCTGGTATTTCATTTAATGGTTCAATTGTTCGGCATACAAGGTTATAACATGTCAGTATGAAAAAAAACTATAGCTATTATAAATGAAAATTTCGTTAGAATTTTATAATTTCAAATTTAAAAAGATATGAAATTTGCATACATAACAAAAACTAATTTAAATTGCAACTGATATGCAATATATGCATTTCTTATAAAAACAAACAATTATTATTATGTACACTAGAAAAATTCCTTGGCATTTTATCAATCATTTGGGGGGAGAAGAGAAAACATATTTATAGTATCTCATATAAAATATTATATACAATACTGATGTCTCTCAAGCATTATTTTCACTTGTATTGAAAACAAGAATAATCTGCTTGTTTGGAATAACATTTATCAATTCTATTTTATTGGATATTAATTTTGGGTTGAAAACAATAAGTTTGCACAATGTATGTGATATGTTGTGGAAATATGTATATAAATACTAGTTTTAATGGATGTTACTTTGGGGCAACGCAAATTGTAACTCGGGGGAGAGCGAAAGTTCTTCTGTAGAGCAAGACAGGTACGATCAGAGTCTTATAGAGTTGGATCTTTGTTCTTCGAGAGAGCGCTTTGTCATTATATCCCTAGCTTAGCGCATAGTAGAAGCGGTTTGCGATCTTTTGATTTCCAGGCTGACATTATTATTTTTGTTTATGGCGGAGCCAAGGTAGACAAATCATCTACCACTTCAAAGTTATACTTGTCAACGTTTGCGCAGCGTCCCAGACGAGTGGACTTTTTGTTCGTTGAAGCAAATAACTTGGTTTTGTCCTCGTTTATCACCAGACCTACTTCAGTCGACTGCTTTTCAATGCTCGAAAAGCTGCAGTAACATCTCGCAATCCACGTCCAATAATATCTATATCATTAGCATACGCGAGCAACGCATGACATTTGTTAAAGATGCCAACATTCCTGTTTACTGCGGCCTTTCGCATGATCATCTCCATTACGATGTTAAAGAGATCGCAGGACAGACTATTGCCTTGTCTAAAGCCTCGCTTGGTAGAAAATGACTCTGACAGATTTTTGCCAATTTTCTATAAAGACTTCGTGTCAGTCAGTGTCATACCGCAAAGTCGAATTAGCTTCGCGGGAATACTAAACTCAGCCATAGCATTAAGCAATTTCTGTCGTATCGGACTGTCGAATGCAGCTATGTAATCGATGAACAGATGGTAGGTATCGATCTGCATTTCTTGGGTCTTCAGGTTTGCCAGAATGAGCTTTAGTCTTTCACATAACACACTAGACAGGACCTTGTATTCGATGGGAAAAAGGCTAATCCCGCGTTAGTTGGTACACACACTTGGATCGCCTTCCTTAAGCACGGACATAGGACACTCAGATTCAAATCATCGGGCATGCACTCCCTAAGCCAAATCGTGTTAATGAGCTGGTGCATGCACGTTACCAGCTCATCGCCGCCGGCTTTAAAAAGCTCTGCTGATAATCCATCGGCTCCCGCCGCTTTATTATTTTAAAGCCTTGCGATCGCCGTGCTGATCTCATTTTGGCTCTGTGGTGGACAGTCTACTCCATCGTCGATGATTGGTGCGATTTCGTCACTTATGCTACCTTCGGGAACGAGTAGAGATTGAAAGTGTTCCTTCTATATTTGCAACACACTCCTGACCAGATTTCCGTCTATGTCCTTACAGGTGGGGATCCCTGTTCCAAAACCTTTGCTTATAACCCTTTGGTTGAACTTTCGGGCGTCACCTCTATCCCAGTAAGTTTCGATATCCTGGCTCTCTCTCTCTTTTCTTCAACAGGCGCTTTTTCCGCCTTTTCTCATTATAACGCTCCGTCACCGCACTCGTCGTCATTGGCTGCAGTTTTGCCTTGTATGCAGCATCCATTTTCTCAGACATTTCGCGACATTCATCACCGTACCAGTGCTTGTCTGATCGTGGTTTTTCATAACCTAGTATGGTCGTTGCGGCAGTGGTCACAGAATTTGGAATATGCTGCCATGTGTGTCGGAGGATCAGAACTAGGGGGGTTTGTTTGGAGTATTTGCGAGAGTTGGTTGAAGTAGGCATTGGCTATTTTGGTGGTATGTAGCTTTGTGATGTCTAGCTTCCTTTGCGTTTGATAACGAGTGTTGTTAGCACTACTTAATAGTGTGCGTACCTTGGCTGCAACTAGGTGGTGATCCGAATCATAATTCGCACCGTGCATTACACGCACATTCATAACGCTTGAGACATGCCTTCCCTCAATTACCACGTGATCAATCTGATTTATTGTATTTTAATCGGGAGATATCCAGGTTGCCTTGTGGATATCTTTATGCGGGAATCTGGTTCCACTCACAACCATGTTTCTTGCCGACGCGAAACTAACCAGTCTGAATCCGTTATCAGAGGTGTTGTTGTGTAGACTGAATTTTCCGACTGCTGAACCAAGAGCATTTTCCCTTCCTATTTTAGCATTAAAATCTGCCACAACAATTTTAACGTCATGTGAAGGGCAGCGGTCATATATCTCCTCCAGGCGCTCATAGAATGCATCTTTAATGTCATCGTCTTTGTCTTCCGTCGGGGCGTGTTCACAAATCAGCGTAATGTTGAAATATTTCGCCCGGATGCGAATGGTGGCTATACGGTCACTTGCAGGGTTAAACCGCGAGACCAGGTGTCGAAGTCTCTTGCCGACTATGAAACCACATCCAAATTCGTGTCTTTCTGCATGGCAGCTGTAAAATATGTCACAGTTCTTTCGTCGTGTGCATCCCTGTCCCGTCCATCTCATTTCCTGTATGGCGGTGATGTCAGCCTTGTATTTGTCGAGGACATCCGCCAGTTGAATAGAGACACCATCTCTGTATAGAGTTCGGACATTCCAGGTGCATATCCTTAAATCATGGACCTTATAACGTTTGCTGGGGTCGTCAACATTTGGAGGGTTCTTTTTTATTTTCTTCGTGTTTTCATTAAAATTGGTTTGTTTAAGGAAAGCGGCTTATAAGACCACCGTGCCCGATCCTAGTTTCTTGGGGCTGTCAAAGCCACTAAGAGAGCCTGTGTTGAGCTTCAGTAACTTATGTTACCTACTTCCTAAGACGCATCGGTGGTAGCATGCCGATAAGGTTACTCAACATTTCGCCTTATCACATTAGCTACCACTAAACGGATGTTCAGTGGCATTGCCCGGGGAATACGTGATCTCTCGGACGTTCTGAGTTGTTTGGAGGGTTGAACTTCCAAAGAGAGCTTCTGGTTATTCCCAAATGAATAACAATCGGAAAGACGCAAACTAGAAAATTACCCATTGGTTGTAATAGTCTAATGAAATTTAAAGACCCATTGGGAACTTTGTATGGGGGTTCCATAAAGCCTGGTCCGAGTCTGTTCAAACTATGTACAATATATACAATATAACTATGTATAATAATAGTCAGAAAAATACATTTTGAAAAATTTGTCAAAATTATTTAATCCAATAGGGTGTTATAGTTTCAGAGTTCACCCTACCTTTTGCATGGAAGGTACCCGAAGGCGTGACACTTTTGGTGTGGCAACCTTTGAGAGTTTCTTAATTTCGGCTTAATACCAAAAGTCACTAAATTTCATGTTGCTGCAACTCATTCACCTTCTATTTATGTCCCATCGATGTATGGGGACAGAGCAGTGGGAGCCCCCTCCGTCCACTGAAGCAAACTTAAAACTTCGTCTGCATATTCATATTCGTGTTACCGAGTACTATCTGGGTTTCAAATTTTATGTCTCTAGGGCTAGTTACCAGTTTGACACGCCTCCTCCGCCCACTGATCCAAAATTAAAATTTTGTCTACATATTAATATTATTGCTGCTGAGTACTATGTAGGCATCAAATTTCATCCCTCTAGCTCTAAAAAAAAGGTTTTGCCACGCCCACTCCACCCATAGGGTCAACAATTTAAACACACAGACAAACATTTACATTTATAATATTACCCCTACTACATAATTATATAATAAATGTGAAAAAAAATAAATTAACAAAATATTGGTCTTGACGATAAACTACTTAAAGACTGCAATAGACTACACAATATAATAAAGAAACTGTCAAAATTTATAAATATATTAAGCGTATAAAATGTTAATATTATTGAATTTTTTATACAATTAACATAATTATATCGATGTGTGAAAAACATGAGTGGCGATATGTACTTACGCCTATATGGGCGGAGTATATACAGTATTCACCATAAATATCTTAAATTATGAGCAATTTATTATTACTGCAAATCATTATATTATTTGTTTTGTTTATACAATATGAGCGCTGATGGACAAATTTACGAATTTACTATTAGCAGTACAGTTTGATGCTAATTAGTGTTTTTGATTTCCCGGCATTTTTCATTTCCCGGGATATCGGGATTTTTATTTCATTTTCCCGGGATCCCGGGAAATCCCGGTCCAGAACAAAAAATATATAATAAATGCCTTTAACTATTAAAAAAATTGTTTAAATTTTAATGCAAACAAAGAAATATGAAATGAAACATTACAGCTATAATTTTTCAAAATTGTTACCTCTTAAAAAAACCAAACTAAACCAAGACCAAACGGTTTAATGTAGAACAGCAAATAAGTGGCGGAGTATTAATTTTAGCGAGTAGTTGTGCGCTGTAAATTCATATCAAATTGGTACCATCACCCTAAAGTTATAAATGCGGGTATTGGGGCGAATATTTTTTTTATAAAGCAGTTCCGCGATATGAAAGAATTTCGAACTTTAAGGAGGACAAATCCGAAAATGGGATAAAACTGTTACCATCACCCAGACCAAAAATCTAAAGGTGGAATCGCGACAATTCGATCTAACATATGTTATATGGTAATTGTGCACTATGAAGGGATTTTTTTGAGATTCGTACTCCTTGAGATAAAAAGGGGATAAGTGCTATCATATGTCATATGAAAGTTATATGTCAGTCAATTGGCTTATTTATTCTCCGTGTTTTCATAATAAATTTTGTTTAAGGAGAGTGGCTTAATAGGCCACCGCTCCCGATCCTAGTTTATTGGGCTGCCAAAGCCACTAGGAGAGCCTGTGTTGAGCTTCAGTAACTTGTGTTACCTACTTCCTAAGACGCATCGGTGGTAGCATGCCGATTAGGTTACTCAACGTTTCGCCTTCTAACTCTAGCTTACTTCTAAGCGGTTGCTTTAAAGTCATTGGCCAGGGAATACTTGGTCTAAGACCGGAAGTAGTTAGCTGCTTGGACAGTGCCGCAAAGGAATCGATTCTGGTCACTCCCAAGTGAGTGACAATCAGTAACTTTCAGCCTCTGGGCAAAGTCCCATTCCCCAAGCGCAGAAGATCGAGGCGCTTATAATATTTTTCTACGTACGGTAATTTGGGATTGCATAGAAGTACCAGCTAAAACAAAAACAAAACAATTGGCTTATAAATATTGTTTTAGAACATATCAATAAGTAAGTATCCATCAACTCATGGACATGGTATTGTTAATCCATTTTAGCAATTCAATACTTTCGAATTTTTCGCTATATATAAAAGCACATTTGAAAGATAAACAACACATCGAGAGGCGGATGACGATAGTGATGGTCAAGAAAATAGTCACCAATTGGTAATTTGATGGTAAAAATTTGGAACACTAAATAATTTATGGTTTTAGTTTAGTAGTTTAACAGATTAAATAAGCATAATGAAATCCCGGGAAATCCCGGTCGCATTCCCGGGATTCCGGGACAAAAAATTGGCCTGAATTCCCGGGATTTTTGTCCCGGGAATTCTCGGGACAAAAACACAAATGCTAATGTACTCTAGGCAAGTCTTATAGTTTTGATAGTATCAATGTGGAAGATCATGAAAAGTTTGACTTATAAGCTCTAAATGAATGAAAACGTGTAAGGCCTTGGGCAGCAATGTCAGGCCGAGGCCACACAATGAACGGCAGAGCGACATGGGGCTTATTATTTTTATTTTTATTTTTTATATATTTAGATTTTTTTATATTGTTTATATTTTATATATTTAGATTTTTTATATTGTTTATATTTTAATATTTTTATTTTTTTATATTTTTTTATTTTTATATTATTATTTTTTATATTTTTAGATCTTTTATATTGTTTATATTTTTATATTTTTTTATTTTTATATTATTATTTTTTATATTTTTAGATCTTTTATATTGTTTATATTTTTATATTTTTATATTTTTATATTTTTATATTTTTATAATTTTATATTTTTATAATTTTATATTTTAATATTTTTATATTTTTATATTTTTAAATTTTTATGTTTTTATATTTTTATGTTTTTATATTTTTATATTTTTATATTTTTATATTTTTATATTTTTATATTTTAATATTTTAATATTTTTATATTTTTATATTTTTATATTTTTATATTTTTATATTTTTATATTTTTATATTTTTATATTTTTATATTTTTATATTTTTATATTTTTATATTTTTATATTTTTATATTTTTATATTTTTATATTTTTATATTTTTATATTTTTATATTTTTATATTTTTATATTTTTATATTTTTATATTTTTATATTTTTATATTTTTATATTTTTATATTTTTATATTTTTATATTTTTATATTTTTATATTTTTATATTTTTATATTTTTATATTTTTATATTTTTATATTTTTATATTTTTATATTTTTATATTTTTATATTTTTATATTTTTATATTTTTATATTTTTATATTTTTATATTTTTATATTTTTATATTTTTATATTTTTATATTTTTATATTTTTATGTTTTTATATTTTTATATTTTTATATTTTTATATATTTATTTTTTTGTGATATTTTTTTTTTTAAATTTTGTATTTATATATTTTTACAATTTTATATTTTTATATTTTATATTTTTATAATTTTATATTTTCATATTTTTATATATTTATATATTTTTATATGTTATATTTTTATATTTTAATATTTTAATATTTTAATATTATTATATTTTTATTTTAATATTATTATATTTTTATTTTCATATTATTATATATTTATTTTTTTGTGATATTTTTGGTTTTTTTTTTAATTTTTTTAATTTTGTATTTATATATTTTTACAATTTTATATTTTTATATTTTTGTATCTTTATACCTCTTCACTTCTCGTCATATGTACTAAAGTAAGTAAAGTTCTTTCAATGTTGGTCAACATACTATCGTCGTGCAAAGTTGCATCGCCCTAATGAACATGAATGAATGAATTCTATCCACATATTCAATAAATAAGTGTAATATTTATCAATTAAATGTTAATTGTTTATCAATATAATGTATTCATTCATTCTTAACGCACACACACACACACACACACACACACACATACCCATACACATATTAAGCTTTGTTGGCTATAAAATAGATGGTAGCAGGCAGCATTTTCATTTATGTTAACGAGCTAATTGTTCAATTGACATCACACCATCTCACACAGTTTAATTGATTATTCGCCGTTGTTTCTTCATCGTCGTCATTATTTGATTAGAAATAAATGAACATGAATACGATACATATGACCCACTTGCGCTGCCACTGCCACTGCCTTTTGCCCAAAATACAAAATGTGTGAATGAATGGGCAAACTAATGAACGAACAATTACTCAGGGGATATTTAATTGTTTCTATGTGTTCTCATATAAATGTAGTTTTTTTTCGTCTTTGTTTGCAGAAAAACATTTAAAGATACGTACACAAACAAATAATAAAGTAAAATATGTATGTTTACACATTTAATTGAATAAACAATTAGTAGAGTAGTAGGTAGCACGAATGCTAAGAGAGATGCTAAGAGATGAGGTCTAGAACATCAATCGTACATGGAATTAATGAAGGTTGCGATTCGAAGGAGAGGCGGAAGGTGGGGTCAGTCAGACAACAAATCGTGTTTATTCGTCAATAATTCAGAAAAAATAATGAAAAATCTCTGGACAAACATTTTGAAATGAAAAAGAAATTCGCCACGTAATGACGTCGATATCTTTTTTTTAACTACATAAAAACCTTACATCATATCAAACGATGACTTTTATATATAAAACTAATGTAAAAATGTTGTTTTGCCAAATGGAAAAAAAATATGACGACCCAAGAACCATAGCATTTTTCTGAGTATATTATGGAAACACGTTAAGCGTTTCTGTTACTAAGCTGACTGTACTTAGTCTATAGTCAGACATAGTTATATGTCAATTAAGGAAGTACTAAACATCACTTACTTCAGTGAAGAATGAAAGAATTTGATTATTTCTACGCTATAGAGAATATTTCTATATAGGACCGGCCGTGGCATAGTGGTTAGAACACGCGACTACCATGCGGGAAGTCGCAGGTTCAAACCTGGCTCCAGTCATCTTAAAAGAAAAAAAAATAAAGAAAATTTTCTTTCATTGACGGCTCCCCTTGAATGTTGTTGACAGCAACTTCGCAGTATTAAGCGTCGATTCAATCGTCGTGTCTAGTAAGAGCTTCTCAGACAGTGACGTTCGCATTCGTCGATAAACAAGTAGGTGCCTTTAGTTGTGAATCTAAAAATAGAAAGCGTGTTAATTCACAACAACGCGAGAAGCTATCCCATACCTCATTCATGGGGTGCAAAGGAAAATTAAGTTTAAGTAAGTTATAGAGAAAGACAGGTAGAATCAGTGTCTGGTAGAGATAGATTTTTGTTCGTCGATAGGTGGCTTTTGCATTAAATCCCTTGCTTAGTGCATACTAGCAGCAGTATGCGAAAAATACTCGTCTCTCGATTTCTAGGTTGACATTATTATTATTTTTTGTTACTTAGACAATATCATCTTCCACTTTAAAGTTATATTTGTCAAAGTTCACGCAGCATACCAAACGAGTAGTTTTTTTATTCGTTAAAACAACTAACTTGATTCGGTTCTCATTTATCACCCAACCCGCTTCTGCCGACTGCTTCTCAATGCTCGAAAATCGCAGTAACATACCGCAACTCTTGGCCAATGAAATCATCGCCATTTGTGAGCAGCATGTGATGTCAAAGAGATCGCATGACAGACTATCGCCTTGTCTAAAGCCTCGATTGAAAGAAAATGGCTCAGTCAGATTTTTGTCTGTTTTCACTAAAGAGTTCGTGTCAGTCAGTGTTATCCCGTAAAGTCGCAACAGCTTTGCGTGGATACCAAACTCAGCCATAGGATTTTATAATTTCTGTCGTATTAGACTGTCCAATGCAGCTTTGTAATCGATTAACAGATGGTAAGTGTCGATCTGAATTTCCTGGATCTTCTCCAGGATTTGCCCTTTTTAGAAATATATATTACTATTATTTCCCTTAATTCCTAAGTAGAACATAGGGCTTCAAGAAATGATTTCCATTGGGCTAAAATTTTAATTTCCCTAAATGCTTTCCCGACTGATCTTAGCTCATTTTTAGGTTGCCAGCCCTCGCGAATGGGTAGTCATAACGTCGCGATTCGAGGGCTTAAGTACAAAGATGTTCTAGAGTCTCAATGGTATCTATATAGAGGCGGCAGTGACGTTAGTTAATACCGTGATCTCTGATGCTGAACAGACTACGAACTAAGAACTACCCCTTTCCTATCTCTTAGCGTCTGTTTTTTTCCAGTGGGGGCGGCTAACAGACCGGCGTCGGTTTAAGGCTGTAGTATGTTGTCTGTGGTCTGAGAACAATACCCTTACGTGATCAAAAAGATCCGAATTTAATCCTGGACGGACACTACAAAGACCGTATAAGGATGTCGCTAAAGACCACCTGATCTGGGCGATCATAGACCGTATTAACAGCGACGGCGCTATTTGCACAAGAAATCAGTTGTCGTTTCCCTTACTGTGGCGATTCTTTAATTCGTTCGCAAGCGATCCGGATCACCGCCGCAATGTCATGATGTGGGCTGATATCAGGGACACATCAAACTCAATACTAGTGCAGATGAACGCTCAGCGCAACTGTACAAGACAGCTATAGAATCGCTCAGGTAGGCTGTGGAATCTTTCCGAAGGAATTGAATTTGCAACTATCAACCAGACTACCGGATCACTGTAGCATAGTTCAGGCTAGCGGCCATTAGAATAGCTGTAGAGAAAATTCAGTACCGTGGGATATTGAGCGGCAATATTCATATTCTTGCTGATAGTAAAGCGGCTATCAGATCCCTGGAGAACGTGTACACCACTTCAAGGAATATTCGAGAATGCCGGTAGTCTCTAGAGCGGTTAGCAAGACATTCGATTGTTACCCTCACATGGGTTCCAGGACATGGGAACATGGTAAACAGTAAGGGCCGATACATTAGCAAGAGCCGCCACAAACGTGAACTCAGACAAAGTTTACGATCTCGTTGGTGTCCCTCTCACATTGACCGAATAGAATAGACTACGAATATTTGGTGCGAAAATTTAGAAATGGGTTCACAACGGGACTCATGTAAGCTGCGTTGAACGTGGCTGCCGAATTGACCTTACCTAACCTAGATTGCCGCATCCAGGTGTATTTCGGGAGGCCTCTACCCCTGGGATTGTAGTCAAGTGCTATTCATGCTATGTCGTCAGATGTTTTCCTGAGAGTATGTCTGAGCCATCCACAGTTTGGTCTTTTGATTTCACCGGCGGTAGGGGATGATTACCTTGTTATATACCACAGTTCCACATTTCTGATGGTATGCGGCAAAAATACTCATATTATACTACAAAAACTTTCCACGCCACGATCGGCTCAGTGCTTACGTTATTGTTATTTTTGCCCATGATTTTGTTTTCGGATGTTTATTTCCAGGTCTGTACGTGCTGCTCTAGGCCTTACACGGTCCAGCACATTCTGCATCTGCGTTTAAGTGAAAGAGAGCAAACAGATATCACCTGCATAGTGGAGGTCGCATATTTTAGCCTAGATGCCAACAAAGTGTCCCCTCCATTTTTGCAGAGCACTTCCAGTGTCCGTCACACATATTTCCATCTTTGTCCTTTTGGTAGAACTTTCAGGCTTCACATATATATCTGTAAGTTTGGATATCCATGCTCCCTTTTCCTTCATATACGCTTTTTCCGCCTGAAGAGGCTTTTCCATTATGACGCTTCTCATTATAACGCTCCGTCACCGCACACGTCGCCATTGGCTGCAGTTTTGTCCTGTATGCAGCATCCTTTTCCCCAGACATTGCGCGACTTTCATCATTGTACCAGGGCTTGTCTGAGCGTGGTTTTTCATAACCCAGTACGGTCAAGAATCACGAAAGACAAAAAGAAAATAGATAAAAACTAGTAAGGTAATTGTCTTAGGCTATGCGTAAGCTCAGATAACCTTCGCCACTTGTAAAAATGTTGATGAAACTGGTTATTTGCACTACAACTATAGTATTGCAAGGTAGACGTTACTTTTAGTCTCGCACATCCATTTTTTGTCAAATTTTTATTGATATATCAAATACTGAGCGCTTGAATTGTTTTTATGAGCTGATGAAATTGTTATGCACTTTTAACTTCAACATTTTTCGCGTATTCGCTTCGCTTAGAGAATAGAAACTTGCATACGAAATTTCAGATCGATAGCTCATAAACTACTGTTGTAACCGTGGGAACAGACAGACGGACACCCCCAATGTCTAGTAAAAGCTTTCAGCTCGATATCTTTTAAACTATGGCTGTTATCGCGGGGACAGACGGATTTCTTTTAATCGACACAGATTTCGACGCTGATTACTTACTTACTTAATTTCCCTTTACACCCCATGAATGAGGTATGGGATAGTTTCTCGCGTTGCACAGAGGGGCGAAATCATCAAAAATGGAGATTAATTAAACTACTTATCCGATTTTAAAAATTATTTCACTATTAGAATGGAACATTATCACTGAGTGACATATGCTAAACATCTTTTGGAAAAGTGGGCGGTGCCACTCCCCCCTTATTAATCGGTCTAGCGGAGATAGTAATAGACCGATTGTCATAAAACTTTCCAAATGTTGTACTGTTGACCTGCTATAGCCCTTGGTCAGACTTGGTTATGATTAGATAAAGGGGCGTGGCACCGCCCATATAAACTGAAACTTAAAACGGATATATCTCATGAACTATTAGAGGTATCAAGATGAGATTTGGTATATATGTTGACCGTACAGTACGAATTACATCTAAGGTGGAATAGGGCGGCGCCACACCCTTTTTAAATATTGCTCTGGCTCAATCGTTATTTTTTTTTATTTTTTTTTTGAAAAAATTAATACAATTTTTACATAGTTATCAATTTTTTTTTTATATACGTAGACGAAAGGGGAATAATTGTATCGTATATGTAATATATGGAACTCAAAGCAGATATTAAAATTGTTCGATCGTGCACGGATGTGTCTGGTGAGCGTTTTGTTCAAAAATGTAAATAGCTTGTTCCTTCAAGTCTACAAAATAGGAAAAAATATACATAAGTATTTCTATATATGTCCAATGTCATATGCCCAAAGTCATCATACTCTAAAGCATCGCCCTCGATATAATCATTGTCGTCATATGTAACATGATTTGTGCCTTCTGGTGTCACGTTCGTCAAAACTTAAGGCGAAACTAGTAATTCTACAACTGATTTTCGAAGTTGGTAAATTTTTTTTTGCAAATTTGTTTTACAAGATAGGATTGGATCTAAACTTAGTAGGAACCTATTTAATATGTCCCGATTGCAATCCTCCCGACTACATTTGCTAGAAAAAGGTTCTCTATAGTTTTTAAAATCTTTGCTACGGGCTTCCTCAGGCAGTTCACCGATCTGTAATAGCGCGTGCGAAATGATTTATGGGCCATGTATTAAAAACTTATTTATGTCATTGTAACACAAATTATAACAACGAAAACGAAGAAGATGCAAACAAAAGGCAAGAACTGGTGTTCTTTGCTTGAATGACTATTTTCACAATTAATTTAATCAAAAAATTTCGCGCAAAAACACGCAACATATTATTACTGAATATGAAAGCCTAGGAACTGTAGTTTCTTAAAAAATTAATATTTAAACGCCAACTGACACCATTCATATTTAAATATCCACGAATATTTTGAAAATAGCCAAAATTTAGACATATTTTAAAAAAAATTTTAAAAATATTTCTACACAACTTTTGTTAACACAATTATTTTTAGAACAACGCTAAAATACCTGAATTTAAAGATTCCATTGTAAAAGTATAACTTTTGGCTTGCGAAAAACTATGTATTAAGCGTCGAAATATACCCAATTTCAATTAACACTATTGTGTGTGAATAACTCAAAAATTACTTAACTTTAATACAATGCAGCTTGACAAGTAAAATACATATGACATTGAAATTTTCAGTAGTGATGTAGAATTTTATATACTTTAATCGGATACTAAGTATTTTTCAAAAAATCATTTTTTGCAATTTTGCCCCTCTGTGCGTTGTTGTGAATTAACACGCATTCTATTTTTAGATTCACAACTAACGGCGCCTACTTGTTTATCGACGAACGCGAACGTCACTGTTTGAGAAGCTTTTACTAGACATGTCGATTGACTCGACACTTATACTGCGAAGTTGCTGACGACAACATTGAAAGGGCCGGCAATGAAAGAAAACAATTTTTTTATTTTTTAGATGACTGGAGCCATGTGTTGAACCTGGCATGGTAGTCATCGACTCTGATTATTTATATATATATATATACATTGTCATACCTACCACGCCTTCTTATGGGCTTTACAAATGGAAGACCAAAATTAATATACCCTTCACACCGTTCGTGCGCCTGGTATAAGGTATAAAAAGAAACACTCTGTTTTCATTATCCATTCAAGCCGCTAAAAAATAGTTTTGATATCCAAAAATATTGATTTAAAACATGTTCATTGCTCTTGCCAAGATGTCCATATACACTTGCTCGTATTAACAAATATCTTAAACAATTACGTTAATAACTTGTCATAGCTCAATTTGGCATAGAGTCGAATAAAACAAAAGTTTTCTCTTCTCTTCCATGTATACATATATCAAATTTCATTAAAAATCTTTCTTATGCGACATCACGTTCGAGCCAAGTAAACACTGGAACATGCAGTTATATATGTACATATGAATGTATGTATGTAATTCACAAGTTTGAACATTTCAACGACTTAAGAACATACTGAGGAGTATATAATCATAGTACCAGTTCCATGTGTGACACAACGTTTATTAACACGTGCAAATTCTTATTTCGTTAATTAATTTCTACACGTTTATATATAACGACGACACGTCTATCCAGAGTGTTATATACAATACATACTATACAAAAATTTTTTGTATTTTTTTTTTAATACCTATGTACATATACACACAGCAAACAATGACACTAAAAGCTAGTAGTAGTACATTATTGAAAAGATTTCAACCATAGAGAAAAATGCTTTAAAACAATAGAAAAAAAATAAGTGTTTTTTAAAAACAAAAAAAAATCTTTTCATTCGACCGAGAACTCTTGACATACACGAGGGTGGAACAGGAGGTTCATGACTCTATAATCTGGCCTTGTAGTCAATTGGTGAATTTAAAGAAAAATTTTATAAAAATTATAAAAAATTATAACAAACAACAAATGCTATGAATGTTTAAAAAATAACGTTTTTTAATACCGGCCAAAAATAAAAATGATTGACGGAAATTGTTTAAAATTTCACTGACGCCATTTAAATGATGATATTACTATTTCACTCCCGTATTCTGCTGGAAAATGGAAAATTTAAAAATCAATTAAAAATTTTTTTAAAAATCACCAAGATAATGTTATAGTTATTTTAGTTCATTAGTTTAATATCATAATTAAGTTTTAATTTATCTCTTATAAGAATTATGATATTGAACAAATATAAAAGTATCGATAGTAGTCTTATTGGCGCTTCTTAAAACAATTTAATAATATAACAATGCATTTTTTTCTAATTTTTTAAAATATTATTAACAGTACAACTTTAATTTTCTTTTATGCAAAAATTTGATTATCAACTCTACAGTAATTATATTTATACGGTTTAATATTAGTGGTAGTAGTAGTAGTAGAGTGTTTATTAATAGTTAACATAATGACCACTCCTGCCTGCACTTTGTATTTATAAACGTCTGCGTTTATGTACTTGAGAACTGTGTAATTAAAGTTGTTCGTTTTTAATTAATGTTCATTCACGTGATTGTATTTAACATGTAGTACGTACGGGTTATATGTGAATTGGTTTGGACAGTAGGGCGACTCATGACAAAACAAAATGCTCAGTGGAGAGGAGAATAGACAGTTAACCGGCCATATCTTGCTCATCCTAGAACTGAACCTCTATTAACACTATATAAGCTTGCATACCAAATTTCAGCTCGATAGCTCTTTAATTTTTGATATTAGTCAAGTTTTGTTGAATGTCGTTGTTTGTTCACTCAAGTGTTCCGTGTCAAAAGTACGGTAAGTACGGATTTTCTTAAATCCAGTACAAATTCTTATTTGTAGATGTTCTTTAGCCTTGTGGTGCTTGATTTTTAAGTAAAAAATTCTTAATAATAGATGACATTAAGCATGATGGAGCTTGATTTTTAAGTATAGAATTCTTGAATGTAGATGGCATTAAGCCTGCTTTGGCTTGAATTTTAAGTATAGAATTCTTGAATATAGATGACATTAAGCCTGCTGGGGCTTGATTTTTAAGTAAAAAATTCTTAATAAAAGATGACATTAACCCTGCTGGGGCTTGATTTTTAAGTATAGAATTCTTAATTATAGACGACATTAAGCTTGATGGGGCTTGATTTTTATTATGCGGATACCTAATTAGATAGTTGTCAAACTATCTAATCAGCACCATTTTGCTTTGTTTTTTTACAATCATTACAAACATTAAGTGTTATAATCTCCTCGAAATTAATGAGAAGTCAAAGCACACTGGTGCGAAAATAGCATCAACGAAGATCACACGTCACTTTATTCGCACTAGCTCTTAAGATTTTCATACTTAATTGGAGAATTTATACGCTTAAATTCAAGTACGATTTTTTTAAAAAATAAGATTTTAAACTTAAATTTCAAATGCTAATTAATTGTGGGGAGAAAATATTAAGCTAAGAGAGTAAATGTCTTTTCTCTCCCAAACATTTTTTTCTGAGAGATTTATGTACGATTTTTTATTCTTACTTTAAGTCAGAAAAAAACTTGAAATTAATTCTAAGAATTTTATACTTAAAAGTTGAGAAGTTCGTACTTAAAATTCTGTAATTAAGTTCGTACTAGGGTGATCAGTTCGGTTTTCGGAAACCGGCTACTCGGTTTTTTTCACTCATAAAAACCGTCGGTTTTTTTTAAATCCCTGTTTTTCGAATATCGAATAATCCGGTTATTTTTTGTCGAATCTCGGTTTTTTGGCGTTTGATCCCTTTTATTTAAATTCATTCATAATTGTATTAAATGTGTACTCGTACATGTTTTTTTCCAGCTTCTGCCGGCTTCTGAGACTACAATATGGGAAAAAATATATGATTTCTATCTATCCAAAAAAGAAAAGTTAAAGAAAAAATTGATTTACTTAAAGCAGAAAAACCAGCGCATCTCTATTGTGGTCGATGAATGGTCGGATGTATCTTATATAAAATACATAAATGTTACTGTGCAAACACTTGATCCCGAAAGCAAAACGTTCAAAACCAATTATCAGTAAATTTATATAAAATTTTAAAAAGACGTCTATCAGAAAGACTTATTCAAACACTGAATAATCTCATTTTGTATTTAAGTACGAGTAAACTCCCAATTAGTGACGCATTTTTAAAAAATTCAAGTAAAAATGAAACAAAATAGTTAGCGTCCATTTTGTATTCACGATTATTTACAGAAAAACAAGATTCGTTTACAGATTTAAATGGCGAAATGATCGTTGATGCTACTGAAGATACTATAGAAACAGAACTAAATAAAGCTATAAAAACGTTCAAAATCCTAAAACTACCATTAAAAACTCTACCAAAAATTTTCTTGTGGAAGATTTTTTATATATGAATAAGATTATTAAATGCCTTGTACACAATAAGTCCAACTGGTACATTGAGTGAGAGGGTATTTTTAATGGCAAGTTTTATAAAAATCAAAGAAAAAAATAGTTATACACCCAAGCACTTAAATTGTATCTTATTTCTTAAATGTTACTTTAGGGAAAATTAAATATTAAATTAAATATATTTTTTATAGTCAAGTATTTACAAATGAATTGTTATGTTTTGTTTGTCTTTGTTAAATACCAAACTGATCACAGTAATGTTTTGCATTGTAATTATAATTAAACTAAAATTATACTATTTTAAGTATATTAGAATTATTTTCTGTTATTTTTTCTGTTATTCTGTTATTTTTCAATGAAATTTTTTGTTTTTTTCTGTTATTTTTCAATGAAATTTTTTGTCAAAAATTGTGTTTTAATTTGTTATTTGGCATACATTTGAAAACCGGATTATCCGGTTTTTTGTGAATTTCAAAAAAGGCAACCGGTTTTTTTTAAATGTCATTTTTCGAATAATTCGAAGACCGGTTTTCGCAAAAACCCGAATAATTGATCACCCTAGTTCGTACAATCTTAATTGGAGAATTTCATTCTTATTTTAATAATTTTTAGGCTTAAATTTTTGAAAATATCCCGTTTTATACTTGATTTAAAAATAATTAGCACTATTCGTACTTAAATATTTAAGTACTTTTTCTGCAAAAAATAAGAATTTTAAACTAAAATTTAGAATGTTTTTTTTTCTGTGTGTAAGTGACCGAATAGCCACTATTCGCATCCGGGCCAAATATTTATACATTACGCTGATTTGTATACACGCCCGGACGAAAGACAAAGATGAGGGCATTAATGAAGCATTCTATGATCAAAAGACAAGAAACCAGATTGTTCACGTTGTAATCGATGGAAGGCATGTCTCAAGCGTTATGGACATGAGTGTAATGCGCCTGTAAGGACGGGCACTCAAATCTGGTCACTAACATTCAGAGTGCGCTGCAAATATGGAGGGTAACTTTTTTTTCTCTGCTCGTTCCCGAAGGCATCATATGTGACTGTCCACCACCGAACCAAAACGAGATCAGCACGGCTTTAATACAACAAAGCTGCGGGGGCAGAGCTTTTTAAAGCCGGCGGCGATGAGCTGCCAACGTACATGCAACAGCTAATAACCACGATTCGGCTCAAAGAAGGCATGTCCGATGATTGGAATCTGAGTGTTCTATGTCCTGTGCTTAAGAAACGCGACCCTAGTCTGCGTACTAACTATGAAGGAGTCAGCCTTTTACTTGCACTTTTATAATAAAATATTTGTTACAACTGTAAATAACTTCAATAAAAGTAAATGATGATCAGTTAGCTGCGAAATTTTGATTTTATTTTATTGACGTTCTAATGTAACATTCGTCATTAAAAATTTTTGGTATATAAACTTTATAATATTCCCTAATTTTGCAAATAAAATAATTTTTTTTTTTTTTTTGAAAATATTTGTGTCGTAATTTACACTATGCGACAGTCAAAATCGGGATGGGATGAAACCAACGGGAAATGTTATATCGGTCAAAAACAAGTCATACGTGGCCCGGCGTTTCGCTGGGTCACGTCTAGGAATCGAGATATATAACTATCATATAGGGGAAATCGTCACCTTTGGCGGTCTTCTTTTTTGACATAACTCGAGAACCACTAGTCCGATTTTACTCAAACAAATTTAAAAAAATTAAAAATTACAATTCCTTTATGTGACTTTGCGTGAAAGTAATACGACTTGCCTTTTTTCCTTTTTTGATTTTTTATGAATTTATAAAATAAAAAAATTTAATATTTTAAGCAAAAAATATTTTTTTTCTTCATACATTTATTTTTACCGGCAAAACTGTTGATTATATAGAAAAACGTTATATGAACAGATTAAAGAAATTGTAGTTTTTAAATTTGTTTGAGCAAAATCGGACTAGTGGTTCTCGAGTTATGTCAAAAAAAAAGACCACCAAAGGTGACAATTTCCCCTAAATGATAGTTACTAACTTCAAATCGATATATCTCGATTCCAAGACGTGACCCAGCGAAACGCCGGGACACGTATAACTTCTTTTTTACCGATATAACTTTCTCCGGTAGTTTGAACCCTTATCACTGATCCCGATCACTGACCCCTACCATTTGTCTCACAGTGTTATCAAAAAGGAAATTTATGTCACATCACGCAACGTCACGTCACGTTTCACAAAATAGGTTGTACAAAAAAATTAAAAACAAGATTTTTGAAATTCAGCAAATTTAATTATAATATTCCAAATCATATTAAGAATGGTTTTATCAAAAAAGTCCGACTCAATTCGCACTAGTTTGAGTTTTTATGAAAGAAGAATAAACTGACTTCTATTTTTGTGACGTAATGTCACTCTCTTTATTGCTTATATTTTAGCACCATCAGTTCAGAGGATTTCGTCTCTGTTAATAAATATAGAGCTCTCCAAGTATTACACAAAAAGATACAAAAATAATAAAAAAAAAAATCAAGTTTTTCATTGTTTCTTATCTCATTGTCATGTACGACCTGTCACATATGTGACTATGGAATTGCCCATGTCATTGGTTATTTTATGAAAAAAAAAAATAATATTTATGTAACAAATTAACTATTGCTAGAGATGTAAATTTCTTAAATTTTCTTAAAAATATAGGAAATATCCTAATAATAGAAATTGTATTCTATTAAAAAAAATTTTAAGGTTAACAAAATTTCTTACAAATATTAACTTTAAGGTATTGTAAAATTTTTTAGTTTGTACAGAACATCGAAAAATCACTAAACAAAATTATTTTCTTAAGTCCTTTAAAGATAAAGAAATCTAAAAATCAATTTTTTTAAAAAAATTTATAATTTTGATAATATGTTAAAGGGACTGATAAGCAATTGCATCTAAAAAAAATACAACAACAAACAATTTACTTTTATAAAAATTTTATAACTTTGTTGTTAGTTAATACGTAAGTAAAACGTATTGATAAGCAATTGCATCTTAAAAAAATGTTTATATATGTAAACAAATAAAAACTATTAATAGAAAAACACTGCAGTTCAAAGTACAAGAACAAAAACTTTATTATATTATAAGACATCTAAGTCGTATGACAACATAAATTGAAATGACGATTATTCTTATCTTTTTTGTCTATTACAGATTCAATGACAATAGAACCGACAGCTGGACGTATTATAAATAATAAAGATTAATTAGTACAATAGTATAGAATTTATATTTTGTATATTTTGAATTTTAAAAAAATTGTATGAGTCACCCTAATGTTCACAAATACATATATGGCATACACATAATATACGCTTGTTCGTATGCGCTTATATTGAAAAATATTTATTAATTGAATGAATATGTTATTAAGATTTTTGTACAAAATGTTTTAATTAAATTTCCAATGATCTCGTAATTGCATGATTCTAAGACATTTCTTGAATTAATCAATATAACTGATAGCTTGTAATTTTTAAATTGCTATTACATATTTTGTGTAATAGCTTATGAACTTATGCAATTTACAATGTGTTGCTTGTATCAATTGCAAATCGAATGAACTACCCTAATATTTAGGGCAAGGAATCCTATGTAAATGCATATTTTAAATGGACATCATAAATGGGAAACAGTTAAGTTATCTTTACGAATAATGAAATTTCATTTAAATTGACATACAATGACAATGTGTTGCTTTTAACAATTGCAAATCAAATGAACTACCCTAATGTTAAGGGCAAGGAATCTTATGTAAATGCATATTTTAAATGAACATCCTAAATGGGAAACGGTTAAGTTATCTTAACGAATCATGAAATTTAATTTAAATTGACATACAATGTGTTGCTTTTATCAATTGCAAATCAAATGAACTACCCTAATGCTAAGGGCAAGGAATCTTATGAAAATTCATATTTTAAATGAACATCCTAAATGGGAAACGGTTAAGTTATCTTAACGAATCATGAAATTTAATTTAAAATTACATATTATTATTATTGCATATTTTACGAAAAGTACATGTTATTGCATATGTATGAGCATATTTTAGAAAATTTTATAATAAATACATGTTTTTACTATTTTGAATAACAACTATTTTAAAAAGAAAAAAAATAACTAGACAAAACCAATCAATAAATCCGTTGCCTCGCTCGGTGAGGATTTCGATAAAAAAATGTAACGTTCTTCTTTTTCTAACCTGAGCAGCGCCTACATGGTAAAGAAGGCAAGGACCTTACAAAGCTCTTGCATGAGACTTGTTTATTGAAGTTTTTCAATGAAGTAATTTTATTGAACAGAATTCTCTTATTCAGCATTCGAAAAATTCGGTCTACACAACAACACCTCCAATAACGGATTCAGACTGGTTAGTTTCGCGTCGGCAAGAAACATTGTTGTGAGTGGAATTAAGTTCCCGCATAAAGATATCCATAACGTTACCTGGATATCTCCTGATCAAAATATAAGAAATCACATTGATCACGTGGTAATTGATTGAAGGCATGTCTCAAGCGTTATAGGCGTGCGTGTGATGCGCGGTGCAAATTATGACTCGGATCACCACCTAGCTGCAGCCTAGGTACGCACACAATTAAGTAATGCTAACAACACTCGTTATCAAACGCAAAGAAAGCTAGACATCACAAAGCTACATACCACCGAAATAGCCAATGTCTACTCCAACCAACTCTCTCAATTACTCCAAACAAACCCGCCTAGTTCTGATGTTCCTGCCACATAGTAGCAGCATATTGTGAATTCTATGACCACTGCCGCAATGACCGTACTGGGTTATGAAAAACTACGCTCAAACAAGCCCTGGTACGATGATGAATGTCGCGAAATGTCTGAGGATATGGGTGCTGCATACAAGGCAAAACTTCAGCCAATGGAGACACGTGCGATGACGGAGCGTTATAATGAGAAAAGGAGGGGGATGCAACGCCTGTTCAGGCGGAAAAAGCGTCTGTGAAAGAAAAGAAAGAGCCAGGATATCAAAAGCTACAGAGATAGAGGTGAGGTCCGAAAGTTCTACTACAGAGTTAAAAAAAAAAGTTTTGGAACAGGGATCCGCACCTGTAAGGACAGAGACGAAAATCTGGTCACGGAAACTCAGAGTGTACTGCAAATATGAAGATAATTTCAATCTCGATTCATTCCCGAAGGCAGCATCACACCAATCATAGACGATGGAGTAGATTGTCCACCACCGAGCCAAAAAGAGATCAGCACGGCGATCGCAAGGCTTAAAAATAATAAAGCTGCGGGAGCCGATGGACTGCCGGCAGAACGTTTTAAATCCGGCGGCGAAGAGCTGGTAACAAGCATACACCAGCTCATAAACACGATTTGGTTCAAGGAGTGTATGCCCGATGATTGGAAGCTGAGTGTCCTTTGTCCCGTGCTTAAGAAAGGCGATCCACATGTGTGTACCAACTATCGCGGGATTAGCCTTTTAGCCATCGCACACAAGGTCCTGTCTAGTGTGTTATGTGAAAGACTAAAGCCTATTCTGGCGAACCTGATTGGACCTTATCAGTGTGGCTTTAGACCTGGTAAATGTACGATCGACCAGATATTCACACTACGACAAATCCTGGAGAAGATCCAAGAAATGCAGCTCGACACCTACATCTGTTCATCGATTACAAAGCTGCATTCGAAAGTCTGCTACGACAGAAATTGTTAGATGCTATGGCTGAGTTTGGTACCTCCGTGAAGCTAATACGACTTTGCGGGATGACACTGACTGATACGAAGTCTTCAGTGAAAATTGGCAAAAATCTGACAGAGCCATTTTCTACCAAGCGAGACTTTAGACAATGCGATAGTCTGTCCTACGATATCTTTAACATCGTAATGAAGATGCTCCTATCCTACCTGTCTTGCTCTACAGCGCAGAATCCTGGATAAAGACACAAGCGGATCAATCTATTCTGGGAGTCTTCGAGAGAAAAATACTTCGCAAAATATTTGCACCCATCATCGTTTACGGCGAGTATCGTCGTCGAATGTACCACGAACTGTATGAGCTGTACAACGATATCGACGTAGTCAGGCGCGTTCAAAAAGACCGAATGCGCTGGATTGGACACATTGTACGAATGGACGAAAACGATCCGGCTCGAAAAGTCTTCGGCAATAAACTCGTTGGGCGGCGCAGGAGGGGGCGACCAAAACTCCGATGGATGGACCAGGTGAAACAGCTGTTAACTAAACTTGGTGTGACTTACTTTCTACGGCGCTTGGAATCTTCGTGCGGCTACTGATAGATCAATTTCTGTTGCTGCTGCCAATTAAGAAGAATGCTATTATATCAAATGAAAAAAAATATCTTTTTAAAAACGCCTATGCAAGTACAGTTTTTTTTAATGAAAAATGTTCTGGTGTTCCGCCAGAGCCATTCCTAACAAGATGGGAAACTTGAGTTAATGCAATCAAATTTTAAGCACAGAACATTGAAGAGTTCGGCAGTGTAAGAGTTTTACGATTCCGATTCGACATCGATTAAAAACTTAAAATAACTTTTGGACGTGCCTTTTCTCAAATCTCAACTGATTTTTGTCCAAAGCAATTATGCGTTTTTATGTAAATTATTAAAAAATTAGAAGGGCAGAATTATTTGTAAGATAAATAATTCAATGAAGGAAATGGGTTAAAAGGTTAATTTTTTACAAGTACATTATGCATATATAAAATTAAAATATTTTGTGCTTTTTAGCAAAATTACATGGAAATTTTATTTATAATAAAATTTTGGAAAAATTTTAAATGCATATTTTATGTCTTTTAGTGCATATTTTCAATTTTAAGTGCATGTTATATGTGCGTATTTTCGATTTTTTTAGTGCATAAAATTACTTGCCCTACTAATGTATATAAAACGTATACGTATAACACATTCTAATAGTTCTTTTGTGTATGCTCATATTGAAATATACATATACGTGTTGAATAAAGAATATGCCTTCGAGATTTATGGTTAAAATATTTTAATTAAATTCTCAATGATCTCTTAATTGCATAAATATTTGACATAAGTTGACATTATCAAATAATAAAACTGATAGCTTGTAAATTTTATTTGTGGTTGCACAATTAAATTGAAATTTAATACACTGCAGGCGCCAAAGTCGATAATTTTAATAACTACTTGTGTTGGCAATTTTTTTTTTTCATATTTGGTTATTTGTCTGTTTATGTTTCCAATCCTATTGAAAGCCATGTAAAGATAAGACAGAACGCCGGTGGCCGAAGACATTTATCCCTGTGTGTCCCTTCATGCCCATAAAGAACCACTAATAGTAAATTATTATAACCTATTTATGTAGAAGTTTTTTCTACCCAAAATTGCTCTAATCACAGAGCTCCGTATTCGTGGTACTACTGCGGACGGAGTACCTCCACGTGCCTTTGACACCCGTCAGAGCACGGCTAACTGTAAGGGGCGAAACCTAAAACCCAGGCGTCTGACCCAGAATGACCGGCTGTAATAAAATCCTGGCAGGAGGAGAAGACTGCAACGTGGTGCGCTGGACTTGCAACCCATCACCGACATTTGAACAATTGCAATGAAAAGAAATAAGAAACGAATAAACTGGACCCCCAAAATGTTGACGACCACCGCAAACGAATTAAGGACCATGATGTAAAGATATGCTCCTGGAATGTAAGAACACTGTATAGGCCAGGTGCCTCCATCCAACTGGCGGAAGTCCTTGAAGAATACAAGGCTGACATAACCGCTTTACAGGAAATCCGGTGGGCGGGACAAGGGTGCTCGCACATGAAGACGTGCGACAACTACTATAGTGGCTATGCGGATAAGCACGAGTTTGGACGCCCATGCCCAAAGACGACACCGAAACGTCGAACAATGGCATCAGAAGACTGACTGATTTCTCTGCGGCAAGAAATATGGTAGTTAGCAGCACTAGATTTGACCATAAAAATATTCATAAGGCCACATGGCTATCTCCTGATCAATTGACGAGGAATCAGATAGATCACGTTATAGTCGATATGTGATCAGGGGTGCGAACATTGACTCCGATCACTTCCTTATCGCAGTTTAGGTACGCACAAGGCTAAGCATGGCGAAAAACGTACGTAACCAGGCACAACGAAAGCTGAACATCGGTAAACTGCAGACCACAGAGGTAGCGGACGCCTACTCCAATCATCTAACTCAACTGCTGCGGAATGCTCCAACTCCTGATAATATAACCTCGCAGTGGCAATATATAGCCGACTCTATAGAACGGACTGCGAGAAGCGTACTTGGGTACTCAAAGCCGTCTCAAGAAGATGCCTGGTACGATGATGAATGTTGCAATGCCACGAGAGAGACGGTTGCTGTATACAGGGCGAAACTGCAGCCAATGGCAACGCGAGCGTGACGGAAAAAGAAGGAGCTGAAGAAGAGGCAGGATGAGTGCACAGAGTTGCGCCGAAGTAGAGGGAAAGCCCGAAAATTATATAAGAGAGTTAGGGCGAGAATGCGTGGAACAGGGTTACCCTCCTGCAAGGACAACGATGGTCAGCTAGTGACGGACCCGGATAACGTTCTGAGGATATGGAGAGATCATTTTAAAAATGTATTGGATGCAGACGCCACTCCAGTAGACCCCGCTCCAATTCAAGACGATGGTGTTTACTGTTCGCCTCCGGGCCAGAGCGAGATACGTGTGGCAATCTCCTGCCTTAAAAACAACAAAGCTGCTGGAGCCGATGGTCTCCCTGCTGAACTGTTTAAGGCTGGCGGGAGGAGCTGATTAGGAGCATGCATCAACTCATGGTGAACATCTGGCAAGAGGAGAACATGCCCGGGGATTGGAGTCTCAGTCTCTTATGTCCCATATACAAGAAAGGAGATCGTAGTGAATGTAAGAACTACCGTGGAAAAAGCCAATTACCAATTGCGAATTCCTTTCAAGCATATTGTGTGAACGTCTAAAGCCAATTGTAGAAAAATTAATTGGACCATATCAGTGCGGCTTTAGACCTGGCAAATCTACGACGGATCAAATATTCACCTTACGACAAATCCTGGGAAAAAAAACTCATGAAAAGTAGATCGACACCTACCACCTCTTTGTCGACTACAAAGCTGCCTTCGACCGATAAGGAATAGGCTATATGAGGGCATGTCTGAGTTTGGTATTCCTGCAAAGCTAATTCGACTTTGCAGATGTACCTTGGAAAACACCAAATCCTCGGTTAAGATTGGTAAAGATCAGTCTGAACCATTCAACACGGAAAGAGGTCTTAGGCAGGGTAGTAGCTTGTCCTGTACACTATTTAATATAGTTGTGGAGAAGGTGATGAGAAATGCTGGTGTCAACATGTCTGGCACCATATTCCACAAGAGCCACATGCCACTAGCCTATGCCGATGATATAGAAATCTTTGGCCGAAATCTGCGGGATGTTACTGCAGTTTTATCGTCACTAGAAAAGGAGTCAGCAAAAATGGGTTTAGCAGTCAACGAGGGTAAAACAAAAATAATGATTTCAACGAACAAAAAGTCCTATCGATGGGGACGCACCGTGAACGTTGACAATTATAGTTTTAAGGTAGTAGATGAATTTACCTACCTCGGATCTTCGGTCAATAAGAAAAATAGTGTCAGCCAAGAAATCAAGCGGAGAATAGTGCTAACCAATAGAGGTTTTTATGGAGTAGTAACACCACCTTATCTCGGAATACTAAGAAACAGCTGTAGCAGGTGCTAATCTTGCACGTTCTGTTGTATGCTGCCGAATCATGGGAGCTTATGACAAGGGACATACAAAACCTGCGAGTATTCGAGAGAAAAGTACTCCGACAAATAAATGGACCTATCCGTGAGGACGGCGAGTTTCGCCATCGGATGAATCATGAGCCGTATGAGCTTTACCACGACATCGACGTAGCTAAAAGAGTCAGAATCCAACGACTTCGATGGCTGGGACATGTTGCCAGGATGGATGTAAATGCTCCAGCGAGAAAGGTGTTTGATGGCGAACCTGAAGGACGGCGCAGAGCAGGGAGACCCAAACTCTGTTGGAAGGGTCAAATGGTTGGCGACGTGCCACCATCCGGTAGGACTAACTGGAGAAAACATGAAGAAGGTCAAAGCGTGTGCAATTTTTTAATATTTCAAGCCTCAAATTTATGAACCACGTTCGTAAGTAGTAATTGGCCACTTAAGTAAGTAAGTATTTTTCTCCCACCCTCTTTAAAGCTCCCCGCTAGTTTTCTTTTCTCCTACAATTATTGGCGACTGCCTATGGAGAGAACACCACAGGAAATGCGCCACCATAAAATATCCCTCGATTATACTTTGCAAAATCACATACAACACGACATTACAATATGAAATTGTTGTTAACAGGTGATCGGAGACCTGTTCAAATGAAATCAGGAATAGAAATTTCAAATTGAAATTAAACGCAACACTTGCTGACAGTCACAATGAAAAATAAATTGTGTGCGAGGGCTGACAACAAAAATACAAACAAGTAAAAATAGATAAATAGAAAGGAAAACAAACGTAAAATGACGTGTTGACAAATGTGCGATGCTATAAAAATTGGAATGTTCCCAAGTGTATAGAACAAACAGCAGAAGAAATGTAACGACGACAATCGGCTCATATGTTATGTGTTTTGCATACACACACATACATACGTATGTATTACGTATTAAGGAATTCATATAGTGAAAATGAAAACATTGAGAGAAAAAAAATATTGCAAAAGCAAGTAAAAACATATTTACATAGTACAAAAAGTGAACAATAGATAGTGTAAGAATAATTTCAATGTATTCAATTTACGTATGAGTTATATACATAAAACTTTATGCAGTAGCGTATACGCACTTAAGCACTTTTCCTCATGTGTTATACATAGATGACTTTTTTTATGTATCTCTGCAAGTAACTTTATAGAAATCTTAGTAGGTTTATTAACGAACTGCAATATCTTGAATTGCAATAATTTATACTTCTTATGCTAAATTGCATTTGAATAATTTTTCTTACTTAATATCTCAATATTTTAACAGCGTGTATTTCTTAAATATTTATACACATGTAGTCATCTTTTGTTGGCGTCACACACATGCCGCGTGGTATGGCCACAGTAAATTGTAAAAAAAAAATTTTAATTTGTTTTTTATGACTGCAAATTTGTTATTGAATTCTTAATTTTAATGTTTTCATTTCTTAATTGTTGTTTACACAACATTTATAGGATTATTGGCATTAATTGTTGATGTGTGAGAGAAAAGAGGTTTGTATGCAAATTCTTCTTCTTCTTCTAATTTACAGCAACAACAGAAATTTATCCATCAGTAGCCGCACGTAGAAAAGTATTCCAAGCGATTCGGTCTTTTGCTCCGTAGATAGTTCGTCACACCAAGCTTAGTTAACAGCTCTTTCGCCTGGTCCATCCATCGGAGTTTTGTTCGCCCCATCCTGCGCCGCCCATCCAGTTTTTTGCCGAAGACTTTTCGAGCCGTATCGTTTTCGTCCACTCGGACAACGTGTCCAAGCCAGCGCATTCGGTCTATTTGAACGCGCTTGACTACGTCGATGTCGTTGTACAGCTCATGATTCATTCGACAACGGTACTCGCCGTTAAAGATGATGGGTCCCAATATTCTGCGGAGTATTTTACCTCAAAGACTCCCAGAATAGATTGATCCGCTTGTGTCATTACCCAGGATTCTGAGCGGTAGAGCAAGACAGGTAGCATCAGAGTCTGGTAGAGCTGGATCTTTGTTCTTCGAGAGAGCGCTTTGTCATTAAATCGCTTGCTTAGCGCATAGAAGCAGCGGTTTGCGATCAATATTGGTCTTTTGATTTCCAGGCTGACATTATTATTTTTGTTTATGGCGAAGCCAAGGTAGACAAAATCATCTACCACTTCAAAGTTATAGTTGTCAACGTTCACGCAGCGTCCCAGCCGAGTGGACTCTTTGTTCGTTGAAACAAATTTCTTGGTTTTGTCCTCGTTTATCACCAGACCCACTTCAGCCGACTGCTTTTCAATGTTAGAAAAAGCCGCAGTAACATTCCTCAATCCACGGCCAATGATATCTATATCATCGGCATACGCGAGCAACATGTGACTTTTGTTGAAGATGGTACCATTCCTGTTTACTGCAGCCTTCCGCATGATCATCTCCATTACAATGGTAAAGAGATCGCAAGACAGACTATCGCCTTGTCTAATGCCTCGCTTGGTAGAATATGCCTCAGACAGATTGTTGGCAATTTTCACTGAAGACTTCGTGTCAGTCAGTGTCATCCCGCAAAGTCGTATTAGCTTCGCGGGGATACCAAACTCAGCCATAGCATCCAACAATTTCTGTCGTATCGGACTGTCGAATGCAGCTTTGTAATCGATGAACAGATGGTAGGTGTCGATCTGCATTTCTTGGGTCTTCTCCAGTATTTGTCGCAGTTTTAATATGTGGTAGGTCGTGGATTTACCAGATCTAAGGCCACACTGATAAGGTCCAATTAGGTTCGCCAGCATGGGCTTTAGTCTTTCACATAACACACTAGACATGACCTTGTATGCGATGGGTAAAAGGCTAATCTCGCGATAGTTGGTACACACACTTGGATCGTCTTTCTTAAGCATGGGATATAGGACACTTAGATTCCAATCATCGGGCATGCACTCACTCCCTGAGCTCTGAGCGGCTTTAAGAAGCTTTGTCGGGAGTCCATCGGCTCCCGCAGCTTTATTATTTTTAAGCCATGCAATTGTCGTGCTGATCTGTTTTGGATCGGTGGCGGACAGTCTTCTCCATCGTCGATGATTGGTGTGATTTCGTCACTCATGCTGCCTTCGGGAACGAGTAGAGATTGAAAGTGTTCCCTCCATATTTGCAGCACACTCTGAGAGTCCGTGACCAGATTTCCGTCTCTGTCCTTACAGGTGGGGATCCCTGTCCAAAACCTTTGCTTTCTACCTTTTGGTAGAATTTTTGGGCCTCACATGTATCTCTGTAGTTATCGATATCCTGGATATCTCTTTTTTTCCACAGACGCTTATTCCGCCTGAACAGGCGTTTCATCTCCCTCCTTTTTACCGCTCCGTCACCGCACGCGTCGCCATTGGCTGCAGGTTTGCCTTGTATGCAGCATCCATATCCCCAGACATTTCGTGACATTCATCATCGTACCAGGGCTTGTCTGAGCGTGGTTTTTCATAACCCAGTACGGTCGTTGCGGCAGTGGTCAAAGACTTCGCAAACATCGGCCCTTAAAATTTAACCAACCTTTATATCACTTACTTACTTACTTAAGTGGCCAACCACTTTGTCCTGACAACATGTCCCAGCCATCGTAGTTGTTGGATTCTGACTACGTTAGCTACGTCGAAGTCCCAGGTTTTGTATGTCCGTTGTCGAAAGCACCCACGATTTAGCAACATACAACAGAACGGGTAAGATTAACACCTGGTATAGCTGTTTCTTGGTATCCCGAGATAAGATGGTGTTACTAAAGTGCTGCCGAAGTCCGTAAAATCATTTATTGGCGATCTCTATTCGCAGCTTGATTTCTTGACTGTCATTATATTTTTTTGTTGACGGAAGATCCGACGTAGGTAAATTCATCTACTACCTCAAAACAATCATTTTCAACGTTGACCGTGGGTCCCTATCGAGAGGACTCTTTGTTCGTCGAAATCATTATTTTTGTTTTGTCCTCGTTTACCGCTAAACCCATTTTTGCTGACTCTTTTTCCAGTGATGAGAAAACTGCAGTAACATCGTACATATTTCAGCATATAATGTATATATCATCGGCATAGGCATTTGGATCTTGTGGAATATGGTGACAGACATGTTGACACCATCCTTTCTCATTACCTTCTCCATAACTATATTAAATTCTGTACAGGACAAGATATCACCCTGCCTGAGATCTCTTTCCGTGTTGAATGGTTCGGAGTGATCCTTATCAACCTTAGCCGAGGATTTGATGTTTTCCAAAGTACATCTGCAAAGTCGAATCAGCTTTGCAGAAATACCAAACTCAGACATGGCTTCATATAACTTACTCCTTACCGGAGAGTCAAAGGCAGCTTTGTAGTCGACAAAGAGGTGGTAGGAAAACCTTCAATTTCCTCTCTTTAAATCGAATATTAAATTCTTTTTAAGCTCATATGTAATTTCTGGGGATAATCTTTAAAACAACACAATTTTCATCAATTGTGTGATAACACCCAAAAAATTTTTGTCTCCCCTTTTTAACATTTTCATAACAATATTTTTTGTTCGTTTATTCTTTGCATTGTCATGAGTGAAGTCATCACGACCTTTTGACCGATAATACGAATTACAAAAACAACCAAGAAAATAGTAAAAAAAATTAAGTAAATCGTGGTGGGATGTTAGGGAGGCAATGTTTATTCCCTCGACTGAAATGTCTGCTGTGGTTTTGAATTGTTCGTCATTAATAAACATAAGTCTGGAAAAGAACTGACAAAAGAAAAACTGGCGCCGGAACCAATTAGGCAAATAAAAAAGATAGTACGCACATAATTGTTAATAAATCTTTGTTTAAACAATTTTTTTTTATCGTGGTAGACAAAAATATTATGGTGACAGTCGGATTAGGCGAACTTCAGCTTTTGTCAAGGGAAATGTAGTGACTGACGGCAACGACGACGACGACGGCCAATGTCATATATCAAATATTCGATGATACAAAAGATGTTTGAAAGGGATTTAAGGGATTGTTCAATGAACGTAAAAGGGGAATGAATGGTTTTGTTTGTAAATTCAGCAGACATATTTCACAGTACAAAATTTTTCAGCTCATTGATTTGGGACTCAATTCTGAGAACTGCACGTGAAAGTAGCCCCAAAAAGAAAAAGTTCTGCATCATTCGTTTTGTCAAGTTACATGGAATAATAATTTAATATCGATTTGAAGTTAATAAGTATCTTATAGGCGAATTTGTCACGTTTTAGGCTCTTCTGTTATATTCTTATATGGTGGCGTATGATTATCATAAGCAATATTCCGCGTAAATCATACGCCACGACAGTAAAATCGCTTTTGGTTTCGTAAAAGAATAGCTTTTACGATTCGAGAATGAAGATGGGTTTACTCCCGCTCGCGATATCACGCCCGAATTGTTGGCGATTATCGTTCTCGAATAGAATGTGAATGATATATGATTCGAAACTGATATCATTCTCGCATCGGATGGTTTGTCGTGAAGGAATAAAAAGTTAAAGTTTTGAGCCATTCATATATGTATATAGAACTTAAAAAATTATACTTTACCAATATAAGCAAAAATGTATAGATGATTGCAATCTTACCTAAAAATAAGGAAAAAAAAAAAATAAATAAAAAGATACAAAGAAATTTTTTAAATCTAAAATAATGTTTTTTTAATGAAGCACGGCATAAATTTTTTTTATTGGTATGAACTGCACCACCAACAATTTTAGCAAATCACATGCACATTTGCATATGCAGAAGGGAAATCTAACTTGACGTTGTCGTTTGTTAAATATTTTTCTTAAATATTAAATATTAAATATTTTTTTAAAAAATATCTACATTTTCATATAGATTTAAGCTCTTAAAGTCAATGGTTTGAGGATACTGAAATTCAATATGAAAATTTCAATATTTTTAAACAACCCGACAAACCATCTGATTCGAGAATGATGTCATTCTCGAGTCATATATCATTTGCAATTTATTCGAGAACAATACTCGCCAACGATTCGGGCGAGATATCGCAAGCGGGAGAAAATCCCCCTTTCTTCTTGAATTGTAAAAGTGATTCTTTTACGAATCGGAAAAGCGATTCATTAACGAATCCAAAAGGCATACCATACCCATGAAAATATTTAAATTGAAAATATGATTACATGACATTATTTCTCAACAACACTAGATTGTATAGCCGTCACAGCAAATTTTTTCAAAACGTTAAAGTTATTTGGGAAAGATAATTCAGAACTGATTAATAACAAGCACAAAAATTAGTTGTTCATGCAAAATTCAGAGAAATACCCTCTAACTAGTACAAGTTTCTTTTATAAAATGTGTTTCTTTTTGAGGTTTGTTTTATAAATGGTTTAATTTACAAAACACGAGTGACTGATTTGCGAATTGTTATTTGACTGGTATTTAATATTATTTGACATTTTGTCATGAAGTAATTGAAATGAAAACAGCAGTTTTTTCTTTTCCCAACGCTTTCGCCTCACGTCACCGAGATTGCTCTATGCAGCTACTTATTCAAATGTATATAGCTTTTTGGTCCACCCTGTATATATATACTTAAATGTGTATACATATGTACGTAAGCATTTATATATATTTCAAATATAAGTCATTAACAAATTTCAAAGAGATCGGATTATATGTATATACTAGCTTTCCCGGCTCGCGTTGCTTCACCCGTACCTACAATGAGTCTTCTTACGAATTTAAGCAATACGGGTAAAATGGAAACGCTTCATAAGACGAACTAACACTACATTTATGTAATTGTATAATAGCTTAATCCCATCGGTCTGAGTTACTGTACCGGTTTAGTCTCTTTTTATATCTAAAAGTACGAAACATTCGTATCGCACTACTAAAATGAACTGGTACCTCCTCTAATTTTATAGGAAGCATGCCCATATACGATTACAGCTTTAGCCCTTATATGTGGGTGGTTTATCCCTTTTCGGCCTTTCTACTTCAAAATGTTCGAATTTTTAAAAAAAACCCATCAGGAATCTTTCTTACTCTAAAATATTCACTTCAATTTTTGCTACTACACCTTTAGCAGTTAATTAACAGGTTCATCCCTTTTCGGCCGTTTTTACCTCTAAATGGTAAGAATTTCGAAAACCCTAATCGCCTTGTTCTAATTCCATATGGGCCAAGCCCAAATTACCCAGATTTTTTTACCGAGAAATATCGGATTTCAAAATAACCTTCAATCCAATTTGATAGTTAGCAAGTCCATATCGATTTCTGCGATGATAGCATTAGCCGATAGGTTAGGGAGATGGTATAATTTATCCCTTATTGATTGTTTTTACCCCTAAAAGTACTAATTTCCAAAAATCCATTCTTTGCTTAAGTCTATTCGAAAAGCGAAAAAACCACCCAATGTTAAAAATATAGATTATATAGATTATAAAAATAATATTAAAACAGTTCTATTAATAAGACCTGCATAACAATTTTTCCAAAAGGGGCTTGGTACCTCCCATTTCATAGGGAGACGTAATACCCCATGTACCATTTACATATGTAGCAAATCTCATATTTATACCTTGAAAGACTCGTGAAATACGACCGATTGAAATTTTGGTTTGTGTCGGCGGTGCCATGCCCTTTTGTCTAGTTATGTTTTCATTTCCTACGGTTAGTGCTACGCAGTGAAAATTGCATTGCAATCGGTCCATTTAAATCGCCCAGATAACGATTTTTCAAAAGTCCACTCATTATAACTCCGATTAAAATGGCTCCTACTGACATCATAACTTACTTCGTAATCAAGCGTGTTATCAGGCTCCGCTTATAACGTTATTGCACCTGAAATGGCACTAACTGGCATCGTCGCTTACTTTGTGAGTGAGACCGCACCGATTAAACGGCCTATGACATTAAAGAAAGAAAGAAAGGTAGGGAGGAGATAGGTTTGAGAGCTCAGGCCCAATGACCCCCCTGTAAGACTTTAAAAAGACGCAGACGGACAGACAGAACCCCAAACCATTTCCTGCTGTGATTAGCCGTTGTCGAACATCGGAAATTACTTCGCTGGCACTTCTTTGCATTCCCAGTGGATTATATACCGCACGTAGAAATATGTAACCTGGTCTTTCCAACGGAGTCTTGGTCGCCCTCTTCTGCGCCGTTCATCGAGTTCATTGTCGAAGGCTTTTCGAGCTGGAGCATTTTCGTCCAAGCGTACAACATGACCTAGCCAACGTTACTGCTGTAAATTAATACGTCTGACCACGCCAATGTCGGTGTACAGCTCTTACAGCTCATTATTCATACGATGCCGATACTCTCCGTTAACGATGATGGGCCCATATATTTTACGGAGTATTTTTATCACGAAAACAGGCAGAACCGATCTATCCGCTTGTGTCATAACCCAGATTTCTGAACCGTACATCAAGGCAGGTAGAACCAGTATCTGGTATAGCTGTATCTTATTTCGTCGAGAGAGGGCTCTGTCATTGAATCGCATGCTAAGTCCGTAATAACATTTATTAGCAAGCAGGATTCTTCTCCGGATTTCGAGGCTGACATTATTTCTTTTGTTGATGGCGGAGCCTAGGTAGATAAAATTATCTACCACCTCGAAATTATAGTTGTCAACGTTCACGAAGTTTCCCAAACGAGTAGATTCTTTGTTCGTTGAAACTAATAACTTCGTTTTGTCCTCGTTCACCGTTAGAACCAATTTCGCTAATTCCTTCAGTATACCTGAGACGACTGCAGTCACATCGTTCAGTTTTCGACTGATGATGTCAACGTCATCAGCGTACGCGAGTAGCATGTGGCTTTTGTTGAATATAGTGCCACTCGTGTTTACTGCAGCTTTTCTCATTATCATCTCCATCACAATGTTGAAGAGATCGCACGATAGGCCGTCGCCTTGTTTTAGGCCTCGTCTGGTACAGAATGTCTCCGTAAGGTCCTTGCCAATCTTCACTGAAGACTTCGCGTTAGTCAGCGTCATTCCGCAAAGACGTATCAGCTTCGCTGGAATACCAAAATCAGCAATGGCTTCTAGTAATTTCTGCCGTATCGGGCTGTCGAAGGCAGCTTTATAGTCGACGAAAAGGTGGTATGTGTCGATCTGTTTTTCTTGGGTTTTTTCCATGATTTGCCGAAGTGTGAATATCTGGTCAGTTGTTGATTTTCCAGGTCTAAAGACACACTGATAAGGCCCGGTCAGATTGGATAACACTGGGTTTAGGATTTCACATAGCACACTCGACAAGACCTTATATGCGATGGATCACCTTTTTTCAGCACAGGACATAATACGCTTACACCGGACTTGAAGAGCTCTGCCTGAAGTTCATCGGCACCGGGTGCTTTATGGTTTTTAAGCCGCGATATTGCTCTTCTTACCTCGGCTTGACTTGGTGGTGGGCAATCTAAGCCGTCGTAGACAATTGGCGTGATACCTTCACGTGCGCTGCCTTCTGGAACCAGCAGTTGCAGGAAGTGTTCTCTCCATACATGCAGCACACTCTGCGTATCTGTGACCAGATTTCCATATTTGTCCTTACAGGAGGGGAGCCCATTACCGTAGCCTTTTGCTTTTACTTTCTGGTAAAATTTTCGGGCCTCACCTCTATCCCTGTATCGCTCTATATCCTCGTTCTCCCGATTCCTTCATCTGACTTTTTTTTTTTGCTTAAATAGCTGTCTCGTCTTTTTTACTGTCTCCTTGTGCCGTTCCCTAACAGCACGGGTTACAATTGGCTGTATCGTTGCCCTATAAGCAGCTTCCTGTTCCTCAGACGCCATACGACAATCTTTATCGCACCAGGATTCGTCTGAGCGCCGTTTTTCATATCCTAGCACGGTTTTTGCGGCGGTTGCCATGGAATGCGCAATATGCTGACACTGTTTATGGGGAACGTTAGAAGAAGAGGCGTTGTGTCGTAAAAGTTGGTAGAGCTGGTTAGAGTAGGCCGTGGCTATTTCTGGGGGTTGCAGTTTAGCGATGTCCAGCTTTCATTGTGTTTGGTTACGTTTGTTTTTCGCTCTGCTCAATCTTGTGCGCACCTTGGCTGCAACCAGGTAATGATCCGAGCCAATATTAGCACCACGGATCACACACACGTCCATGACACTAGATGAATGCCTGCCATCAATTACAACATGATTTATTTGATTTTTGGTGTTTTGGTCGGGAGATAGCCAAGTTGCCTTGTGCATATTTTTGTGCTGGAATCTGGTTCCATTCACTACCATGTTTCTTCCCGCTGCGAAGCTAACCAGCCTAAACCCGCTGTCTGACGTGGCGGTATGCAGGCTGAATTTACAGATCGATGGAACAAGAACATCTTCCTTTCCTATTTTTGCATTAAAGTCTCCCAGCACAATTTTAATGTCGTGGCCAGGGCAGCGGTCGTATGTTTCCTCTATGCGCTCGTAATATGCACCTTTAATCTCATTGTCTTTATCTTCCGTCAGGGCATGAGCACAAATTAGCGTGATGTAGGAATATTTCGCCTTGATGCGGATTGCGGCTATTCGATTACAAACAGGGTTGAATCGCGGGACAAGATGACAAGAAGGTCTGAGTCTCTCGTCAACTACAATCCATATCCAAAGCACGGCATCTGTAATAGATGTCGCAATTTTTACGTCGCGAGCATCCTTGTCATATCAATCTCTTTTCCTTAATGGCGGTGATGTCAGCCTTATATTTTTTGAGGACATCCGCCAGTCGGATAGTGGCACCTTCTCTATAGAAAGTCCGAACGTTGCAGGTGCATATCCTTAAATCATGGTCCGTTTGTTACTTTTTCTTTCTCGAGTTTTCATAGCCAGTAAAAGACCTGAAGTCGTGTGGCTAGCCCAACTTATAACATTCCTATGCTAAATTTGAAACATCAGCTATTACGTAATGGGTTTTTTTTACCGCTGGATTGTCCATCGTCTTAAGAATAGTATTGATGTTGAGACTCCGTAGGAGTGGAGGGAATACTCCTCCTTGTGGATTACCACGAATTGCCACCTTAGAAATAGTCGATACGCCTTAACTAAATCCAATGCGTATACATTTAGAAACTTAACAAATAGTTATAAATGATTAGCATGTACAAATTCATTTATATCCTAAATCCCCTGTGCCATAGCCTTCTTACTACATTCTCACTGTCCTGGTTCTTTCATATGTATTATATAATAAGTGCCAAAATGTCTACTATAAAGTTGGCAAATAAAACCATAATTCGTTAGATTTCCCCCAATCCCCCTACAAGTTAACACAAAATCTTTTACCGCCACCACCCTTAACCCCCCCTAAATAATCATATTTTCATCTTTAACCACAACTGTTATTTGAAACCAAAAATAAAATAAATAAATTTAACTTAATTTGGCTAAAAATTATTTCAATGTTAAACAACAATAAGACCGCAACATTTTTATTGTTTATTTGTACCTCCCCTCCGTACGGAACATTTTTGTGGCTACACAAAAATATAAAATTCATGGCACCGCAAACAATGAAATAACACAAAATGTATTGTAAACATAATGTTTAGAACCGGTGACTGCATCACGGTACTGCACGGTCGGTCCACCCTCCCCCACGTCGTCACGTCACTACTTCGCTGTTATCAGCCTTAAGCTATCATCGTTTATCTGTAAACGTTTGCAGGCCGGGCAATGTGCCCAGTGCGCGCCATTGTTATAATATTAAAATTGAATTTTTTTTTCGAAAATAAATACGAATGCAAATTCTATTTACATTTTTTTCTATTTGCGAAACTGTCATTTAAACACAAACGGTATTTTTTAAACACTAAAGACAAGAAGACGATGATAGATAATATGGCAATATTGTGCACAAGTTTAATTGTTGTTTAACTATTGTAATATTTTATAATAATGATATTATCTCTATATGGAGGACAGTTTGGTTTTTTTTTAATTTACTTTTATTTGTATACATTTCAGTTTATTGTTATTGGTGTTGTTCATTATGGGTCTGGATACAGAACCTAATTTTTCTGACTTTATTTTAATCTTAGAGAAGGCTGCAGTAACATTTAACAAGTCCAATGAATATTTATTAGTTAGTAGTGCTAAAAACGCTTATAACCAACCAAACTCAGAGGAAGGTAAACATCGCAAAGCTGCATACTTCCGAGATAGCCAATGCCTACTTAAATCAACTCTCTCAATTACTACACACAAACGCCCCTAAATCTGATGTTCCCGACACACAGTGACAACATATTAGGATTTCTATGACCACTGCCACCACGACCGTACTGGGATATGAAAAACCTCACTCAGACTGGCCTGGTACGATAAGGAATGTCACGCAAGGTCTGAGAAAATGGATACTGCATACAGGACAAAACTGCAGCCAATGGTAACGTGTGATGCGGCGGAACGATATAATGAGAAAAAAACGGGAGACGAAACACCTCTTCAGGCGGAAAAAAACGTCTATGGAAAGAAAGTTAGAGCCAGAATATCGAAAAGTGCAGGGATAGAGGTGAACGCCGAAAATTCTACCAAAAGGTAAAGAGCTTAGGTGTTGCAACAGAAATCCCCACATGTAAGAACAGCGATAAAAATCTGTATCACGGACACTCAGAGTGTGTTGCAAATATGAAGGAGGCACTTTCGTACTCTGCTCGTTCCCCCAAGGCAACAGAAGTGGCGAAATCACCGACGACAAAATAGGTTGTTCACCACCGATAATTGCACCGCTCAAGTTAGGTTAGGTTGTGGACACGTGTAAAATCCAGATCACACTAAACACCGAGTTCTACTGATACACTGAAATTGTCTGTCAGAAAAAAGAGAAAGTGAAGGGCAGGAGAAAAAAGGAGATAAAGAGGAGGTATAGAGAAAGCGCAGATAAAATCGTGGAATCATGGCCGTCATATTGGCTCAGTTAGCTATGGAAGGCACCGCTTGAAACATACTATAGGTCTTCTACAGGATGGACCATCCAAAACCCACAATGTTAATTGTAAATAAAACAAAAAGTTTTCAAAGAATTATCTTAATATTTTTTTATTATGATAGAACAATCTATAATAATATTGTGTGAAACATAATATCGGCCAAATGAACGCCACGGCTTCGATGGCATATCTCTATTCGATGTTCAATATTTTTAATAACTCTCAAGACTAATCATTTAAGTCTTAAATTGTGCTTCGCTTATTGACGCACTCTTGTTCTATTAAATATCCCCAAATGAAAATCTCCACAACGTGAGATAGCACGGCTATTGAATTCCTCGAGCAAAAGAGCCATTGTTTCGTTGACTGTGTACCAAGTGGCATCATCCTGTTGGAATCACATGTAGTCCTGGGCCATATTCTCAATTTCTGGCCACAAGAAGTCGATTATCATCTCGTGAGCTGTTTAATTGTTGGACACGACGACAAGTCGAGGTTGACGGGTGAACATCTTCCAGGGATTCTTTACACAGTACAACACATGATTTTGGGACTCAATTCTGAGAAATGCACATGACAGTAGCCCCAAAAAGAAGCAGTTCTGCATCATTCATTTTGTCAAGTTACATGCCATAATAATTTAATATCGATTTGAAGTTAGTAAGTATCGTATAGGGGAATTTGTCACGTTTTAGGCTCTTTTGTTTGACATAACATAAATACTATTTGGTGGCGTATGATTATCATAAGTAATATTCCACGTAAATCATACGCCACGGAGAACAACAGTTTTATTGTAACTGCTACAAAATAAACCCAGTTTAAAATCATTTGATGAATGGAAAAGTAAAACTGTTGCTTATGTAGGGAAACGTTATATGAACAGATTAAAGGAATTGTAATTCTTAATTTTTTGTAAATTTGTTTCAGCTAAATCGGAATAGTGGTTCTCGAATAATGTCAAACAAAAGAGCCTAAAACGTGACAAATTCCTCCATACGATACTTATTAACTTCAAATCGATATTAAATTATTATGGCATGTAATTTGAAAAAACAAATGATGCAGAAGTTCTTATTTTCGGGGCTACTTTCACGTGCAGTTCTCAGAATTGCGTCCCAAATCAATGAGCTGAAAAATGTTGTACTGTGTTATTAATGCAGCCAAATTGATAAAAACGAATGATGCAGAAGTTCTTATTTTCGGGGCTACTTTCAAGTGCAATTCTCATAATTGAGTCCCAAGTACCAAATCAATGAGCTGAAAAATGTTGTACTGTGTTAACAGGCATAGTACAGCCTCCACAGGCCATTAGGTTTGCTAATTCATTAATAGGAATCTTGCAATGTACTGGGGCCCAACAGATGCTGACATCCAGAGACTTTAGTCCATCCAACTTCACCTAACAGTCCCTCACCAAATTTGAATTTGGGGCATTTTTCATAGAGCCGACTGGTACCATCTTTACCAAAAGTCACATGCTGCGTGCTTATGCCGATGATAGAAATATCATTGGCCGAGAACTGCGGTATGTTACTGCTGTCTTCTCAAACATTAAGAAACAGTCTACAAGTGTGTCTGGTAATACATGAGGACGAAACCAAGTTATTTGAGTCAACAAACAAAAAGTCTACTCGTTTGAGAGGCTGCGTGAACGTTTACAACTATAACTTTGTGGTGGGAGATGATTTTGTCTACCTTGGCTCCAGAGTAAATAAAAATTACGTCATATTGGAAATCAAGAGAAGAGTATTGAAAACAAGCTGATGCTTCTTTGGCCCGATAAGTGATTTAATGACACGGAACTCTCTCTCTCTTTCTTGTGCTCATGAACCGACGAAAGATAAAGGCGATGAGATTAAAGATGCGTTTTAAGAGCGCCTAGAGGAAACATCCGATCGCTGCCCTGGCCACGACATTAATTGTAAATGCCGGTAAATTCAGCCTGCATACCGATTCGTCTGACAACGGGTTAAGGCTGGGTAGATTCCCAGCGGGAAGGAACATGAAAGTGAGTGGAACCAAATTCCAGCATGCTATGTGAAAGACTAAACCAGTTTTATCCAACCTGATCGGGCCTTATCAGTGTGGCTTTAGATCTGGTAAATCAACAACTGACCAGATATTCACACTTCGGCAAATCCTGGAAAAGACCCAAGAGAAACAGATCGACACGTACAATCTTTCCGTCGACTATAAAGCTGCCTTCGACAGGCCGATACGGCAGAAAACACTTAAAGCCATTACTGAGTTTGGTATACCAGCGAAGCTAATACGTCTTTGCGGAATGACGCTGACTGACACGAAGTCTTTAGTGAAGATTGGAAAGGACCTTACGGAGCCATTCTATACCAGACGGCCAATCGTGTGAACTCTTCAACATAGTGATGGGGATGATAGTGAGGAAAGCTGCTGTAAACACGAGTGGCACGATATTTAACAAAAGTCACATGCTACTCGAGTACGCTGATGACGTAGACATCATTGGTTGAAAACTGCGGGATGTGACTGCAGTCTTCTCAGGTATACAGAAGGAATCAACGAAAATGGCTCTAATGGTGAAGGAGGACAAAACGAAGTTATTAGTTTTAACGAACAAAGAATCGACTCGTTTGGGGGACTGCGTGAACGTTGACAACTATAATTTCGAGGTAGGGTAGATAATTTTTTCTACCTAGGCTACGACATCAACAAAACAAATTATGCCAGGCTCGAAATCCGGAGAAGAATCCTGCTTGCTAAAAAATGCAACTACGGACTATGCAAGCGAATTATTGGCAAAGCCCTCTCTCGACAAACAAAAATCCAGCTATACCAGATACCTGTCTTGATATACTGTTCAGAATCCTGGGTTATGACACAAGCGGATGAATCGGTTCTGGCTGTATTCGAGAGAAAAACGCTCTGTAAACTATATGGCCCATCATCGTTAACGGAGAGTATCGGCGTCGTATGAATTATGAGCTGTACGAGCTGTACACTGACATTGACGTGGTCAGATGCATAAGGGGCAGCGGTTGCGTTGGCTAGGTCATGTTGTGCGCATGGAAGAAAACGCTTCAGCTCGAAAAGTCTTCGACTATGAACTCGATGGACGGCGCAGAAGAAGGCGACCAAAACTCCGTTGGAAAAACCAGGTTACTGAAAACCTTACAGAACTGGTGTGACTAACTGGAGAAGAAGCGCAGAAGATCGAGTCGCTTATAACATTTTTCTACGTGCGGTATATAATGGATAATGGAATTGCAAAGAAATGCCAGCTTAGTAAGGAAGTATATAAAATTTTTTTTACAATTATTTGACATGAATGAAAATTGCGATAGTAATTTAATTATTTTTAATAAATTATTGATTTTTGGTAAGCAAGACGAATGCTTCACAATATTCAAGTTTCGCAACGGATTCAATTTTTTTGTTCCAGGAGATATACCTTAAAATTGACTTAAAATACTTTCGTTTCCCATATGTCCATATGTATGTAATAATGCAGAAAATATCCATGACACAAATGACACAAGAGGTAACATAAGTTGGTCTAAACAATGCATAACTTTGGCCACATTCCAGTCTACTGGCGTTGAGTTGCCGGAAGAACAAAGTCAAATATGTGCGACAAAAAAAACAACAAAATTCCACACACATCAGCATTTAAACTGACTGCTGTCGCCGCCGTCTCACTGCAATTTCAATATTGCATAATAATAATATTTACAATGGAAAATATTTAAATTATTCCGCACCTCTTAGTGACTGCTGTTGATTGGTGGCTACGTGAAAACATACAATTTATCATGTCCCTGCAACGTGAAAAAATACGCTAGTAAACAAAACGAAACATCAACAATGAACAGACTCAAAAAAAAAAACAAAAACTATATACAAGTAGGGAGGGTGATGAGGGACTGCAAAATGTTAAACTAACCCATATACATAGTACAAAATTGTTGTAATTACAAACAACTTAATTAGGAGAGCATAGAGATTTCTCCTCAATAGAATCCTTATTGTCAGGACCTTTTAATGGCCAAACAATTTAGCAATTTTGTCCTTACTACACAAAATTGTAGCAGCAATTTCAATCCCACACAATATTAAAGTAACATTAGCATCAACGGCGCTTTAGCATATTCTATTGCATTTCGCATTTTTTTTTTTTTTTGTATGTCTAATATGCAACCAACTCGAATCTACCACTAACCATACATGGTCAAAGCCATTTGTAGGTTTTACACCTGCACCACAATTTTCTGCATAGTCATTATGATACTGCCCACTTAATTTCCAATTCATAGATCCATTACATCCGTTTACATTTTGCAACCCACTAACTATTAACTATTCATCTGTGAACATTGGGTAGAGCTACAATCAGAGAAAAAAAGAATCCTCTTGCAAACATACTTTGGTTAGGATAAGGTCAACACATTCCGGTATGGCGGCACACACATATGTAGTCTGTCCTGTCCGCCTATGTTGTGCTCTGTACTCTTATCTAGACTTATTCACATCCATATTCATGAAAATTTATGTTATTATAACTGTGTATGTTGGGTAAACTTCCATTTTGGTTCAACAACACGACTTTTAACCTTTGAAGAGATGAGCAGAAAGGTTCAGCTAACGAATAATGCCTTCTCGCTCTCTCTCTCTCTTCGCCCAGAAGCTATAATGCATGAGTAGCTTCGCTTACGCCTCGTTCACTGTCTACATATCAAGTGTACCATAAGTTAGATGGGGCATGGTGAAGAGATTGTCCTGTGTTGTGCACGGATGCATGAAAAGAATGTTAGTGACCCAACGATTTACACGTTGCCATTGTTTTTTGTTTTTGTTTACACTATTTCTTTTTCAACAAATTGTGTTCTGTTTTTTTTTTGTCTTCCTCTTGTAGAGTTTATTCACGCATTAGTTGTGTGCAGAAAATATTAATATATTGAGGTTTTCGTGCCAAAGAAAACACCAATGGTGTATTATAGGACAGCATATAGAAATATGAAATAAGAATTTACGGGTCAGAAGAATTCTTTAGTTTATGAAAAAAAATAAAAGCAATATAAATTTAAGTTTTGTAGTGAAATCGTTTGTAGTCTTTAGATCGATGGATTGATTACAAAATTATAGCTTTTCGAATTTTAAGGAATTATCATTTCAAGTTTTTCTATCCATATTTCGTATATAATTTTCAAAATAGTTCTCCTTTTATGCTACAGAGGCTCTTGAGACATTTCCATTAACTTACTTATGATAAATGAAGAAATCTAAAGTAACGTATACGTAAAAAATTATGAAATTCCAAAAAAAAAACCAAAAAAACATAAGTTCAAAAAAATTAAGAAATTTCAAAAAAAAAGTGCAAAAAAACCAAAAAATAAATATAAACCTTAAAAAAATAATTAATTTTCTTAAATTATAAAAACCACAAAAATAATAAAAACCTAAAAAAATCATTAATTTTATAAAATTACAAAAAAAGGACATAAAATTTATAAAGTTAATAGATATCATAAAATCCATAATACATAAATGCCTAAAACAAATTAAAAAATTTCCTAAAATATATAAAACTCATAAAATTTTTAAAACTTGTAAAATTCATAAGATTTATTTTAAAACTCAAAAAATGACAGAATTAATAAAATCATCATAAAGTTCAATGAAACCATAATTTGCTAATTATTATAATAATTATCGATCTTTTTTAATGTATAATTTAATTTTATTAGATAATTCTAAATTTCATTAATTGCTGTAATTTTTTTAGAAACGTTAAATACAATAATAATTTAATAAATTAAAAAAAATAATACATTGTCTAAAAATTAATTAGAATCATTGATTTTGTAAAATTTACAAAAATCATAATTTTTCAAACAATAATAAAAATCATTAAATTCATAAATTTATTAAATCCATTTATTAAATTAAGTTCATTGCATTTCGCCAAATTTATTAAATTAAATAAATTAATTTAAAGTATACTAAAAAATAAAAAATATACAAAATTCATTAAATAAATTAATTCGATTGAATTCGATAAATTCATTACATTTAAGAATTCATTACATTCACTAAATACATTAAGATCAATAAGTTCAGTAAATTCGTAAAATTCATTATATTTAATTACTTCATTAAATGCAATAGTTTCATATTAATTTATTAAATTCATTCATTCATTTAATTCATTTAATTAATTTAATTCATTTAATTCATTTAAATAATTTAATTCATTTAACTCATTTAATTCATTTAATTAATTTAATTCATTTAATTCATTAAATTCATTTAATTCATTTAATTCATTAAATCCATTTAATTCATTAAATTAATTTAATTCATTTAATTCATTAAATCCATTAAATCCATTTAATTCATTTAATTCATTTAATTCATTAAATCAATTAAATCCATTAAATCCATTTAATTCATTAAATTTATTAAATTCACTAAGTTTATTAAATTCATTAAATTAAGTTCATTAAATTCATTAAATCCATTAAATTAATCCAATTAATTTAATTTATAAAATTAATTAAATTCAATAAATTTATTAAATACAATAAATTGAATGAATTTAAAAAATATAAATTCATTAAATTTAATTTAATTTTTATTTCATAATTACTTTATTTCATTAAAATTTAATGAATTTAAATTTTTAAAATTCATTCAATTTATTATATTCATTAATTTTTTTAAATTCGTTATATTCAATATAATCATACAATTCTTTAAGTTCATTCAATTCATAAAATTCAAAAAAATTAATAAAATCATTAAAATAACTAATTTCATTTTTTTCGCTAAATTCATTTAAATTCATTAAAATCTTCCATCTATATTTTTTATTAAAGAAAATACTTAATTTCCTTTTACACCCCATGAATGAGGTATGGGATAGCTTCTCGCGTTGTTGTGCATAAACACGCTTTCTATTTTTAGATTTATAACTAACGGTATCTTCTTGTTGATCAACGAATGCGAACGTCACTGTTTGAGAAGCTTTTTACTAGACATGCGGATTGACTCGACACTTATACTGCGAAGTTGCTGTCGACAACATCGATGGGGGACGGCAATGAAAGAAAAATGTAGATGACTGGAGCTAGAAGTCGAACCCGAGATCTATCGCATGGTAGTCGCGTGTTCTAACCACTATGCCACGGCCGGCCCCTTTACATTAACTTCAATAAATTCATAAATACATTAAATTTATTTAATTCATTAAATTTATTAAATTCATTAAATATATTAAATTCATTAAATTCATTAAATACATAAAATTAAATTAATTCATTAAATACATTAAATTCATTAAATTTATTAAATTCAATAAATCCATTAAATCAATTAAATCCATTAAATTCAGTACATTCATTAAAATCACCAATTCCATTTAATTCGACAAATTCATTAAATTCTTTAAATTAATTAAATTCATTACAATATTCACAAATTTCATTAAAATTCATTAAATACATCGAATTTATTAAATCCATTAAATTCTTTAAATGCATACTAAATTTATTAAATGCATCAAATTCATTAAACTCATTAAATTCAATAAATTTATTAAACACATTATATTGATTAAGTGCATTAAATTGAATAAATTTATAAAATTCAATAAATTCATGACATTTATTACATTCATTAAATACATTGGATTAAATTCATTGAATGCATTCAAATCAAATTATTAAATGCATTAAATTCATTAAATTCATTAAATTCACTAAAACATTAAATTTATTAAAATCTTTAATTTCATTTCATTAATTAAATCACTAAATTCATTTAATTCATTAAATACACTAAATTCATTTAATATATTAAATACATTAAAAAATTATTAAACTCATTGAATACATTAAATCCATTAAATTAATTTAATTCATTAAATTCATTAAATTCAATAAAATCCGTTAAAATAGATAATTTATTAAATTCACTAAAACATTAAATTCATTAAAATTATTAACTTCATAAAATCCATTAACTGCATTATAATTATTAAACTCACTAAAACATTAAATTCATTAACATCATTGATATCATTATATTCATTAAATTCACTAAAACATTAAATTCATTAAAATCATTACTTCATTAAGTTTATTAAATTTATTATATTCATTAAAATCAATAATTTCACTGAATTCAATAAATACATAAAATCCATTAAATTCAATTAACTGACCAAAAATTATTAAATTCACTAAAACATTAAAATCATTAAATTCTTCACTATTCACTAAATTCATTATATTCATATTCACTTGCACTGACAACGAACGACCAACTATGAATGCACCAAACAGAGAATTTCAGCAAACGAAAAACTGCAGCATCATTATAAAGATGACATGATGAGAGTTCAGTAAACTTTTTAACGGAAACACTTAAAGTTTTTGAGTGTGTTGTGATATGGAAACAAACAAAGTCCCGAAGCGTCGTACACAGGCAGTGGATTGCCAACCACCACATTGAAGGAACAACTTTCGTACTAATACCAACAAATTTGCGTTGCCATAAACCCAGCGGCGGAAATCATGAGAAGGAAGGCCTTCATTCATGAGTTTGAAGGCCTTCTTTTGGATCCGGTATGCCTTCCTTGGCCTTCTTTCTTCCTTTCTTTTTTTACATTGCGTGACATTGGAAAATAAGGCCTTCCGTCGCCGGTTTCCATATGAAGGCCTTATGGATGCTTTCTATAAGAAGGCCTCATGGAAACTTTCTGTAAAGGGGCCCTATGGATGCTTTCTATTAGAAGGCATTATGGAAGGCCAGCATACACATGAAAAAATAATGACTTAAGTTTTCACTCAAAAAATGAGTTGATATTTTTAATTTTAGAACTTTTTTTTAATATTTTGGTTTAAAATTTAAACCATTAACTTGGTTAAATTCATAAAATGCTTAAAATTCATAAATTTCAATAACTTTAAAAGATTCATTAATTTCATTAAAATCATTTAATTCATAAAATTAATTTAATCCATCAAATATATTAAATTTATTAATTTCATTTAAATAATGTAATTCATTAAATTCACTAAATTGTTAAATTCATAAAATGCTTATAATTCACAAAATTAATTTAATTCATTTAATTCTTTTAATTCATTTAAATCATTTAATTCATTTAATTCATTAAATTCATTAAATTCATTAAATCCATTAAATTCATTAAATTTATTTAATTCTTTAAATTTATTAAATTCATTATGTTCATTAAATTCATTTAAATCGTTAAATTCATAAAATGTATAAAATTCACAAAATTCATTAAATTCATTTAAATTCATATTAAATTCTTTAAATTCATTAAATTCATTGAGTTCATTAAATTCATTTACATTCATTTAAATCATTAGATTCATAAAATGCATGTAATTCACAAAATTCATTAAATTCAATTAATTCATTAAAATCATTAAATCCATAAAATTTATTAAATTCATTAAATTCATTAAATTCATTTAAATTCATTTAAATCGTTTAATTCATAAAAAGTATAAAATTCGCAAAATTCATTAAATTTATTAAATTCATTAAATTTATTAAAATCATTAAATTCATTAAAATCATTTAATTCATTAAATTCATAAGACTCATTAAATTCACAATATTCACAAATTTCATTAAAATTATAAAATTCATTAAATACATCGAATTTATTAAATCCATTAAGTTCGTTAAATGCATACTAAATTTATTAAACTTATTAAATTCATTAATTCATGAAATTCATTAAATTCATTTAATTCATTTAAATTATTAAATTCATTACTTACTACTTACTTAATTTCCCTTTGCACCCCATGAATGAGGTATAGGATAGCTTCTCGCGTTGTTGTGAATTAACACGCTTTCTATTTTTAGATTCACAACTAACGGCACCTACTTGTTCATCGACGAATGCGAACGTCACTGTTTTAGAAGCTCTTACTAGACACGCCGATTGACTCGACACTTAATACTGCGAAGTTGCTGTCAACAATATTCGAGGGGATCCGACAATGAAAGAACTTTTTTTTTTTTTTAGATGGCTGGAGCCAGGTTTAAGCCTGCGATCTCCCGCATTGTAGTCGCGTGTTCTAACCAGTATGCCACGGCCGGTCATTAAATTTATTAAATTCATTAAATTCACAAAATTCATAAAATTCATTAGATTCATTATATTAATTAAATTCATTTAAATCGTTAAATTCATAAAATGCATAAATTCACAAAATTTATTAAATTTATTAAATTCATTATATTCATTAAATTCATTTTATTTATTAAATCCATTAAATTCGTTAAATTTATTAAATTCCTTAAATTCACTAAATTCATTAAATTCACTATATTCATAAAATTTATTAAATTCATATAATTTATTAAATTCATTAAATTGATAAAATTCATTAAATTCATTAAATTCATTAAATTCATTACATTCATTAAATTAATTAAATTCAGTCGATTCAATAGATTCATTGAATTCAGTAAATTTATTTAAATTCATTTAAATTTATTTATTTCTTTAAAATCATAAAATTAATTAAATTCATTTAAATCGTTAAATTCATAAATCCATAAAATATATAAAATTTTTTAAATTCATTAAATACAATAAATTTATTAAATTTATGAAATTCATTAAATTTATTAAATTCATTAAATTCACTCATTTACTTCACAATATTCACAAATTTCATTAAACTTATTAAATTCATTAAATAATGATTCATACAAAATTCATTACATTCATTAAATTAATTAAATTCAGTCGATACAATAAATTCATTGAATTCAGTAAATTTATTTAAAATCATTTGAATTCATTTAAATTTATTTCTTTAAAAACGTTTAAATCATTTAATTAATTAAATTCATTTAATGCATTATATTCATACATGCATTAAATGCATTAAATTTATTTAAATTAATTTAAATCGTTAAATTCATAAAATGCATAAAATTCATTAAATATATTAAATTCATTAAAATCATAAACTTCATCTAATTCATTAAACTTATTAAATGCGTCAAATTCATTAAATTTATTAAATTCATATAATTCTTATAATTAAATCGTTAAATTCATAAAACTCACAACATTCACAAAATTATTAGATTCATTAAATGCACTAAATTCACTAAATATATTAAATTCTTTAAATTCTTTAAATTCATTAAATTCACTTAATACATTAAATTCATTGCATTTATTAAATTTAATTAATTTAATTCATGAAGTTAATTTAATTCGTTAACTTCAGTTAATTTGTTAAATTCATCGAATTTATTAAATACTTATTTATTCATTTCATTAAATTCATTAAATTTATTTAAAATCATTAAATCCAATGACTTCATTAAAGAGTAGTCATTAAACTGAACTTATCCTTATTCTTTGAATTATTTTAGATTTGTATCATTAACATTATTCTTTGAGTGTGTGCAATTTATGAATACACTTGGTATACGAAGGATGTTTGGCAATATTGAAAATGACATTCGATATCTCTAAAGAGAAAAGTACGTAGTAGTCTTGGTACTTAAAATATGATACAATATTTAAATATTTATATATTTTTTCAGAAGCCGCAAGTCCTGACGTTAAACCATTATTAAATTTTAAAATGACCCTCCTCGTCGTTAAATGTAACCTTTTTTTTTTTTGAAAAGCATCAAAAATTACCATCAGTACCATCATTATAGTCCATATGCTAGATGCTGGAAAGTGATATTGTATAGAGGGAAAAAAGCTTTAGTTACAAAGGCGTTGAAGAAAAAAAATAACCGAAGGTTGTGTGGGAACCACAAGGGTTCCCTTGTAAATAAATCGTTTTTCATAATTGATATTAAAACTTCCAAATCTCACCATGACTTCATTTATGCAGTAAAGATGTTTAAAAATCACAGAGGTTGTTGCAATACATGTAATAAGGAGCAATAAGGTTATACCAAATTTGTAAATCCATATGACAAGTAATTGCCATACGTTCTTCGTAAAGTCATATATCACCGTCGAACAAACGCAAATACCTCCTCCTTGGTTTAACTATGGCGAGTGAAGCGTGTGATTTAGAAACATTGCAGTACGGGACGAGCTAGCATTTGGGAATTCAAAAAGAAAGCAAAACGTTTTTTCGCTTATGAAATGAATTCTTCGCATTTCTTTTATCATAAAAATAGTTTAAATGATAACTTACAACGTAATTGGATGCCAAGGATGGAAACGTCCGAATGATAAGAGCAATTCAAGATATGTAATAAAACATTGAAGATCCTGTTTACGCATTCAATGGAGTGTTTGTGCATTTTTCTTATTAAAGTTCAATCTGTTTAATCAATTAACGTTATGAATACCAAACATTTATTTATAATAAATTAAGAATTTCAACTTTGATATTAAACAAATTTTAATAGTAATTAACTTATGTAATTTTATCAATTTCACTAATTATTTGAATAGTTAACATAAAAGAAATAAATTTCATAAATTTAACATAAAATAATTAATTGATTTTTAAATAAAATGAATTTAATGGATTTAATGATTTTAATTAATTTAATGAATTTAATAAATTTTATTAATCTAATAAATTTAATGATTTTTATTAATTTAATGTAATTAATGAATTTAATGAATAAAATGAATTTATTGAATTTAATGAATTTAATGAATTTAATGAATTTAATGAATTTAATGAATTTAATGAATTTAATGAATTTAATGAATTTAATGAATTTTATTAATCTAATAAATTTTATGATTTTCATTACTTTAATGTAATTCATAAATTTAATGAATATAATAAATTTAATGAATCTAATGAATTTAATCAGTGTAATTAATTTAAAAATGTAATAAATTTAATGAATTCAATAAATTTTATGAATGAAGTTAGAAAGTTTAATGAACTTAGTGATTTTATTGAATTTAATGAATTTAATGAATTTAATTAATTTAGTTAATTAAATAAATTAATAAATTTAAGGAACTTAATGAATTTTATGTAATTTGTTAAATAAATTACATTAATGACAATTAATGAACTCATTAATGACAATTAATGAACTCATTAATTCATTAATAAACTTAATGAGTTAAGTGAATTAATGAATTTATTGAATTTAATCAATTCAACGATTTCAATGAATTTAATTAATTTAAGGATTTTAATAACTTTGATGGATTTAATGATATTAATGAATTTAATGATTTTTATTAATTTAATAAAATTAGTAAAATTTGATAAATTTAATGAATTTAACGCATTTAATGGATTTTATGAATTTAATGGTTTTTATTAATTTAATGATATTATAAAATTTAATGAATATAATAAATTTAATGAATTTAATGAATCTAATGAATTTCATGGATTTAATGAATTTCATGAATTAAATAAATTTAGTAAATTCAATGAATTTAATTAAATTAATGAATTTAACGCATTCAATGAATTTGATATATTTAATTAACTTAATTAACTTAATTTAATGAATTTAACGAATTTAACGAATTTAATGAGTTTAATAAATTTAAAAAATTTAATAAATATAATGAATTGAATAAATTTAAAGAATTTAATGAAATTATTGAATTTAATGAACTTAATCAATTTAATGAATTAATTGAGTTTAATGGATTTAATGAATTTAATGATTTTAGTGAATTTAATGAATTTCATGTATTTAATGAATTTAATGAATTTAATTAATCTAATTAATCTAATTAATTTAATTTATTTAGTGAATTTAATGAATTTTATTAATCTAATAAATTTAATGATTTTCATAAATTTAATGAATATAATAAATTTAATGAATCTAATGAATTTAATCAGTGTATTTAATTTAACAATGTAATAAATTTAATGAATTCAATAAATTTTATGAATGAAGTTAGAAAGTTTAATGAATTAAATTCAAAATTCAATGAAATCACTTAATTCATTAAACTTTCTAACTTCATTCATAAAATTTATTGAATTCATTAAATTTATTACATTGTTAAAATAATTACACTGATTAAATTTATTAGATTCATTAATTAATTTAATTAATTTAATGAATTTAATAAATTTAATGAATTTAATGAAATTATTGAAATTAATGAACTTCATCAATTTAATTAATTTATTGAGTTTAATGAATTTAATGAATACAATTAATTTAGTTAAGGAATTTAAGGAATTTAATGTAATTTGTTAAATGAATTACATTAATTACGTTTAATGAACTCATTAATTCGTTAATGAACTTAGTGAATTAATGAATTTAATGGATTTAATAAATTTAATGATTTAAGTGAATTTAATGTATTTATTGAATTTCATGAATTTAATCAATTTAACGATTTCAATGAATTTAATGGTTTTAATAACTTTGATGGATTTAATGATTTTAATAAATATAACGATTTTAGTGAATTTAATAATTTTATTGGATTTAGCGATTTAAATGAATTTAATCGATTTAACAATTTAAATGAATTAATTTAATTAAATAAATTTGTTGAATGTTAAGATTTTATTGAATTTAATTCATTTAATGAATTTAATTAGATTAATGAATTTAATAAATTTAATGAATTTCATGTAATTCATTAAATTCATGTAATTCATTAAATGAAATGAATGCAATATGCAGAGTTTAAAGAATTAAAGAATTTACTGATTTTAATGAATTTTTTAAGTGTATTAAATTTCATTAATTTATTAAATTTAATCAATTTAACGATTTGAATGAATTTAATTAATTTAATGATTTTAATAACTTTAATGAATTTAATGATTTTAATAAATAAAATGAATTTTATTAAAACAATTAAATTAATGAATTTAATGAATTAAATGAACTTAATGGTCTTAATTAATTAAATTATTTTTTTAATTTTATAATTTTAATAAATTCAAAGATTTTAATGAATTTGTGAATTTATTGTATTTAATGAATTTAATAAATTTTATGAATTTAGTAAATGTAATGCATTCAATAAATTTAAGAATTTAATAAATTTAATTAATTTAAATTATCTTAAATCGATTTACTTCATAGAACAGAAGACTGATATTATTTTTTTGAATACCAATAAGTGGAGTTAATCGATTTGGTTTTTGAGCCATTCATATATTGATTCTTTACATCAGTTCTTTTAGCCATCACCGTCGCCATTGCCATCGCAAATCAAATAGATTTCGAACAACCAGCGAAAACGTGTTGTATGTATTGCAACAATCACATCAAATTTTAGAATCATCGCAGCGTAGCGTTCATGTTGATTGTGTGACGACAACGAATGCGATATCAGGGAAACAAAGGAAAGTGTTTGTTTGCGCGCGATTTTATCTACTCGAACATTCATCACATCAGTAAACTCGTGCTGCGGAATTCATTGTAGCTAACTGTCTGTCTGTCTCTATCTATTTCTAATACCACTAGATATGAATAAATTCCTAGTAACTAAACAATGTTTGACCAACTCGAAGGTGCTTTCACTGAGCGCTCACTTGTTGAAGTGGTGATGAGGTTGATGGTAGCAATATCAGCACTATCGATAGATGTGGTGGTGGTGGTGGTGGAGGCTATTGTGGTTTTGTGTTACCCTAACTTACCCTCCGACCACACATATCCAACACAACTTAGGTATGATAGACTATCCAATGAGTTGGATGTCATGCACTCCATGTCAAGTGTAGAAGGAATCCCCCATTGTCAAAGTGTAATGGATATGATGAGTGGTCAGGGTATATGGGACTACACGAACACACAATACACACAAGTTTAGGTTAGACACTGAGTACTCTCACGAGTAGTTATTCATATCTATGCAATTGTGTTTATGTGTCATGTTACTAGACGTTCGACTATTTGTGGTTTTTGTTTTATTATTTATTCGATTGTTAACTTATTATTATTTTTACTATTATTATATAAGCTTAACAAGTTCACATTAAATTTATAATTGTTTCAATTATGAATGATAATATTTATTATTTCCAGGTAAAAAGTCTGTTATTCATAATTTAAATTACAAAGTGCAGTTAATGCCAAAGGTCTCATATTGAGTTGAGAAAGTTTTACTCGTAATGACTGTTGCAGAAAGACAATTATAATAAAATCGACTTAAAAACTTCTAGTGAAATGTAAAGTTTAGATAGAAATTGAATGAAAACTAACTGCAGTATAATGAAATTTATGTAGAAACGATAGTTGGAAAATTATGTTGTTAGAAATAATGTGTGTCCTGTCTTGTTGAAAGAATATACATAGGGCAACAAATTTTATTCATATTTTTTCATCAGGTGGTGAGGACGCCTTTACTATTTTCTAGTGATGACAGGATACACAATTGATGAATTCTCGATTCATCACTCCAAATTTAGATAAAAGCTCTTTCACCTGAACCATCCGACGAAGTTTTGGTCGCCCCCTTCTGCGCGCACATCGGTTTATTGCCGAAGACATTTCGATTGGACCATTTTTATCCACTTAATACTTTGAACTGGGTTTATTTTGTAGCAGTTATAATAAAACTGTTGTACTTCGTGGCGTAAGATTTACGTGGAATATTACTTATGATAATCATACGCCACCATATAACAATTTAAGAAAAGAGCTTAAAACGTGACAAATTCCTTACTTACTAACTTCAAATGGATATTAAATTATTATGGCATGTAACTTGACAAAACAAATGATGCAGAACTTCTTCTTTTTGGGGTCTACTTTCACGTGCAGTTCTCACAATTGACTCCGAAATCATGTGTTGTACTGTGTTATTAAATCGCCTGCTTAGCGCATATTATCAGCGGTTTGCGATCAACTGGACATCAAGTACTTGTCTCCTAATTTCCATATAGTTGTCAACTTTCAAGCAACATCTCAAACCAGCTGGCTCTTTGTTCGTTAAAACAAATAACTTGGTTGTGTCCACATTCCGCACCGGATCCACTTCTGCCGACTGCTTCTCAATGCTTAAACAGGCTGCATTAACATGCCGCAGTTCTCTTCCAATAATATCTATATCATCGGCATATGCGATTATCTCCCTTATTATGTTAAAGAGAACACATGGCAGACTATCCGCCTTGTCTAAACTCTCTGTCATATTTTTACCTCTTTCCATCGAAGACTTCAGTCAGTGTCATCCCGCAAAGTCGTATCAGCTTCGCGGGTATACCAAACAAAGACATAGCATCTAAACGTTTCTGTCGTATTGAACTGTAGTTTGCAGATTTGCAGTCGATAAACAGATGGTAGGTGATCTTCTCGAGGATATGGCGTAGTATGAATATCTGGACGGTCGTGGATTTACCACGTCTAAAATCACACTGATAAAGTCCAATCAGGTTCTCTTGGATGGGCTTTAGACTTTCACATAACTCACTAGACAGGATCTTGTAAGCGCTGGGATCTCGCGATAGTTGGTCAGCACAGTTAGATTGCCTTTCTTAAGCACAGTACACAGAACACTCAGATACTAATCATCAGGCATGCATGCCTTGAGTCAAATTGTGTTCATGAGCTGGGGCATGCACGTTGCCAGCTCATCAGCGACGGCTTTAAAAGTTCTGCCGGGGGTCCCTCTGCTTCGTCCGCTGTAATAATTTTAAGCTGGGAAATTGCCGTGCTGGTCTCGTTCTGGCTCGTTGGTGGACAATCTACTCGGTCATCCATGATTGGCGTGATTTCGTCACTTGTTGTGTCTTCGGGAACGAGGTGAGAACGAATATTTGCAACACACTCTGAGTGTCCGTGACCAGATTTCCGTCTCTGCCCATACAGGTGGGGATCCCTGTTCCAAAATCTTTGCATTTTATCTTTTGGTAGAACTTTCGGGCTTCACTTCTATTTTCGATGTCCTGGCACTCTCTTTTCTTTTATAGACCTGGAGAGGCGTCTTATCTTCCTCCTCGTCTCATTTTGTCGCTCTGTTTATGCACGCATTGCCATTGGCTGCAGTTTTGCTCTGTATGCAGTATCCCTTCCCTCAGAAATTTCGCGACATTCATGATCGTACCAGGGCTTGTCTGAGTGTGGTTTTCATAACCCAGTACGGTCGTTACGGCAGAGGTCTTATAACTCGCAATATGCTGCCACTGGGTGTCGGGAATATTAGAATTAGGGAGATATGTTTGAAGTAATTTAAAGAGTAGACGTTGGCTATCTCGGTGGTATGCAGCTTAGTGGTGTTTAGCTTCCTTTGCGTTTTGTTACCAGCGTTTTTAGTACTACTTAATCGCGTGCGTACCTTGCAACATACATCATCGTACCAGGGCTTGTCTGAGCATAGTTTTCATTACCCAGAACAGCAGTGGGTATAGAACTCGCAATATGCTGCCACTGGGTGTCGGGAACATCAGATATAGGGGGTTGGTTCGAAGTAATAGAAAGAGTTGTTTGTTGTAGGTATTGGCTATCTCTGTGGTAGCTTTCTTTGCGTTTGGTTACGAGGGTTTTTAATACTACTTAATCGCGTGCGTACCTTGGCTGTAACTAGATGGTGATTCGATTCAATATTTGCACCGATCATCACACGCGCTTCCACGCTTGAGACATGCCTTCCATAAATTACCTCGTATTTTTATCAGGGGATATCCTGGTTGCCTTGTGGATACCTTTATGCGGGAATCTGGTTCCACTCACAACTATGTTTCTTGCGGACGCGAAGCTAACCAGTCTGAATCCGTTATGGGAGGTGTTGTTGTGTAGACTGAAAAGTATTTTCCCTTCCTATGCTTAGCTGTAAAATCTCCCAGAACAATTTTAATCTCATGTGCAGGGCGCAGCGGCCATATATTTTTTCTAACACGCTCATAGAATACATCTTTAATGTCCTCGTCTTCCTTCGGGACGAGTACACAAATCAGCTTAATATAAAAATATTTCACTTTGATGCGATTACAGGGTTAAACCGCTAGACCAGATGTCACAGTCTCTTGCCGACTATGAATCCAAATCCAATTCCGTGTTTCTTCTTGTTTTCATAAAAGCCTTCCTTGTTGCTCTCTTATATTGTCTTAGGTTTTCTTTGTACACAATTGTCATAGTTTTGTAAAGCTCTTGAAGATTTATCCTTGCGTAAGAACTTCCTACATCATTTCCTGAGATTTACTAACTTCCAAGACCACCATCGCGTTCGTTGTTCACTTTTGGCTTTGCCTTTGTATAAATTAACACACTTCAATTTTTAGACTCATATAACTGCACCTACAGTTTAATGCCGTTTCCGAACATCAGCTGTTTGAGAAGTGCTTTACTGAACATGTTGTTTGACTCGCCTACTCGGAAGTTGCTTTCGACAACATTAAGGTAAATGCATTAAAAGAAATGTAGATGGCTCTGACAGGGCTCTAACTCATGTCACCCGCATGATAGTCGAGTGTTCTAACCATAACGCACAATGTTACATATAATGACGGTTAAAACATAATGCTGATAAGTTAAACAATCTTCCATACATTGCGCATCAATATCCAAGGCACGTTAAATATCGACACTACTAGTACGTTATAACGATAAACCGCTCATGAGACTATTATCCTTAAATGGTGGTAACCTTCTGTCAATGACAAAGTCACGTAACAATCCCGCAAGGGATAATCCCTGCTGGGCAAAGAGCTTCCCATTTGTTAACCACAGACAAGATGGACAGTCGTCAGGTGGTCGGTGGCTATTATGTCATTTAGGCCGTATAACAAAACAATTGTAAGCCGTTTAAAAGAAACTAAAAAGAAAACCAACATAAATAGTAGAAAAGAAAAAAAAAACACAAACAGGTGTTAAATGGTGGGGTCACGAACATTGTGAAAACCACTAGAAATTTCAAACTAAAAAACTATAAAAAGCGTTTCCGTAACATCGCGTGTTTTTAGGGTCTCTTAGCGCCAGCTAGCCACAAATGAGACGCTAAAAAATGTAAGCGTGAGTATACAAATTTATCGATTGAAAACGCTTTTCTTAATAGCTTAGATCCGCTTCGAAATGTGGTCGTAATTGCGGCCATTAAACGCGGTTGCTGTTGTTGCTGCTGCTGCTGCTAGTGACAGTCATTGTGGCTTATGTTCTGGCTGATGTTGACAGTCGAGTTGATGGTGATGGCAGAGATGAGGATGATGGTGGGCGGTGGTGGTAGCAAAGGTGCCACTGAACAAGCTAATACACTACTATGAGCCGAAGCTAGGAGCTGTTATGAAGGCTAAACTGTAACCACGGCTGAGCTCAAAAAATACACTTAGCAAAATTGGGACAACTTTAAACCATGCCCAAAGAGGTCAAAGGCCAAATCTTTATATATGAAAATGAGTTTGTCTCTATTTGCATTTGAATTTTTTTTTTGAACCATATAGACTCGAAAACGACCTGAATGATTTTTTTGAATTTTTTACAGAATGTAGCTGTGTGATCAGGGTTGCGAACATTGACTCCGATCACTTCCTTACCGCAGTTAAGGTACGCACAAGGCTAAGCATAGCGAAAAGCATACGTAACACGAAACACGGTACAACGAAAGCTGAACATTGGTAAATTGCGGACCACAGAGGTAGCGGACGCCTATTCCAACCACGGAATGTTCCAACCCCTGATAATACGACCTCGCAGTGGCAATATATAGCCGACTCCATAGAACGGAGTGCGAGATGCGTACTTGGGTACTCAAAGCCGTCTCAAGAAGATGCCTGGTACAATGATGAATGTCGCAATGACACGAGAGAGACGGATGTTGCATACAGGGCAAAACCAATACAGCCAATGGCAACGCGAACTGTTCGTGAACGGCACAGGGAGAAGAGACGAGATGCAACTCGTCTCTTTAGATGGAAAAAGAAGGAGCTGACGAAGAGACAGGATAAGTGTAAAGAGTTGCTCCGAAGCGGAGGAAAAGCCCGGAAATTCTAACAGAGAGTTAAAGCAATAATGCGTGGAACAGGGTTACCCTCCTGCAAGGACAGCGATGGCCAGTTAGTGACTGAGCCGGATAACGTTCTGAAGATATGGAGAGATCACTTCAGAAATTTACTGGATACGGACACCACCTCAGGTATTAACTGTCCATGGTATTAACTGTCCACCTTCGAGCCAGAGCGAGATACGTGTTGCAATATCCGAGCCGATGGTCTCCCTGCTGAATTGTTTAGGTAGGTGGGGAGGACCTGATTAGGAGCATGCATCAGCTCATGGAGAACATCTGGCTAGAGGAGAGCATGCCCGAGGATTAGAGTCTCAGTCTGTTATGTCCCATATACATGAATGGAGATCGTAGTGAATGTAAGAACTACCGTGGAATAAGCCTTTTTACCAATTGCGTACAAGGTACTTTCGAACATATTGTGTGAACGTCTAAAGCCAATTGAAGAAAAACTAATTGGACCATATCAGTGCGGCTTTAGACCTGATAAATCTACGACGGATCAAATATTCACTCTACGACAAATCCTGGAAAAAAAACTCATGTAAAGCAGATCGACACATAGCACGTCTTTGTCGACTACAAAGCTGCCTTCGATTCTACGATAAGGAATAGGCTATATGAGGTCATGTCTGAGTTTGGTATTCCTGCAAAGCTGATTCGACTTTGCAGATGTACCTTGGAAAACACCAAAGAGTCGGTTATGATTGGTAAAGATCAGTCTGAACCATTCGACACGTAAAGAGGTCTTAGGCAGGGCGATAGTCTGTCCTGTACACTATTTAATATAGTTATGGAGAAGGTGATGAAAATGGCTGGTGTCAACATGTTCGGCACCATATTCCACAAGAGCCACATGCCACTAGCCTATGCCGATGATATAGACATCATTGACCGAAATCTGCGGGATGTTACTGCAGTTTTCTCATCACTAGAAAAGGAATCAGCAAAAATGGGTTTAGCGGTCAACGAGGACAAAACAAAAACAATGATTCGACGAACAAAGAGGACTTTAGCAGCACTTTAGTTACACCACCTTCTCTCGGAATAGTAAGAAACAGCTATACCAGGTGCTTACATACACAACATGGGAGTATTCGAGAGAAAAGTACTTCGAAAAATATATGGACCTATCTGTGTTGACGGCGAGTTTCGCCATCGAATGAACCATGAGCTGTATGAGCCTTACCACGACATCGAATGCAACGACTACGATGTTGCCAGGATGGATGTAAATGCTTCAGCAAGAATGGTGTTTGAAGACGAACCTGAAGGAAGGCACAGAGCAGGGTGACTCAAACTTCGTTGGAAGGACCAAGTGTTTGGCGATGTGCCACCATCTGGTGGGACTAACTGGATAACGCACGCAGAAGACCGAAGCGTGTGGAATTCTTTAATACTTCTGTCCTCAAATTTATGAACCACGTTCGTAAGGGCCACTTAGTTAAGTAAGTAAGTTTTGTGGTCGGTGGTGAAAATAGTTTATTTTAATTTTTGATATATTAAGAGGGCGTGGCCCCCTCCATTGAACCCTATTTTTGAAGCCGCAATATCTGGAGAACTGTTTTTTCAATTGTCTTGAAAATTTTTGTGGATACATTTGGCAGCAAAGTTTGTGATCCAAAAAAAAATGGGCGGTATCGAATCAGTGGACGTGGTATAAAACTATAAACTTTATATGGCTGTATCTTATGAACCAAAAGAGGTATAAAGGAGATATTTGCTATGTGTTGTGGGTACAGTATGAATTACAGCCTGGGTGCAAAAGGGCTGCGCCACGTCCCATTTTAAAGTAATTGTTGGATGAAAAAACATAGGATTTACTAAAAACCTGACCTTTGACATCTTTGGGGTACGGGAAAAAGTTGTCCGATCTTATTCAATTTTCCGTCAAGTTGCAAAATTTTCCAGTCGAACATTTTTAAATTTCCGCAAATAATTCGTCAATACATTTCGCTGCCGCCCTAATGTAATGTGTAATGTGAATTACACAGTATCACAAAGGTATTATCCGGATCCCGGACAGAATCCACTATGATTATAATAATATCCTAAACTTTCGGGAAGATGTCATCCTAATTTCATTGGACGTATAAAATTTGCCAAAAAGAGCGCGCTGTAGAATCTTTTCGTAGAAGTTGAAATTTTCACTGTCGATTAGTCTGCCGAATCACTATAGCATTGTTCAGCCCGATATAACGGCCATTAGAACAGTTGCGGAGCAACTTTAGTATGAAACCATATTGGTCGGCAAAATTTATTCATGGTCACTTACTGATAGTAAAGTGGCCATGAGATCCCTAGAGAATGCCGGTCGTCTATGAAGTAGATATGATTGCTATGATTACTAATTTTTTGACGTACGTTTGGATTTCCCTAAAGTAGACGTAGAAATTCTGTCGTTGCGGACGGATCGATCGAAGGTGGAACATGGCACAAGAGCTGGTGTATATAGAGAGGACCTGCAGCTTAGCTTTCTTTTAGGCTGCAAAATGAATGCACTGTTTTTTCACTGAGATAATTATGGTATGTGGAATCGATACTAGGAGTTGGATAACCATCTGTGTTGATAGCCAGGAGGCAAGAAATTAGTAACTGTAAGAAGATGTTGGATGTACTAAAGCCTCTGAATGTCAGTGTCTGTTGGGTTCCGGCATATTGCAGGATCCCTGACAATAAATCACCAGACTTATTGGCTAGAGGAGGCTGTACTATGTCTGAACTTGACTCTCTGGGACCGTTTGTAACCTTTTTGGCTTAGTGGAAAATTGAATGTGGAAAACAGCCACCAGACATTGGATCTCCAGAGCCGACTTTATAACTGCTAGATCGCTGTAACCGAAATATAGCAGATCCTCGAGGTACATGGTTCGCTTGGGTAGAGTTTTCTGTGATCACAGAAAAATTTCAAATACTCTCATAAAAAATTCGAAATAATTGTCAAAATTACATTATTCAATTTTGCTTCTTGCAAGGTCCAGTTTGTTGTGTCACAAATTATCTCAAACATAAAACCAGAATACGATTTTCAGTCCTTCGCATCTGCAGTTCAATTCGAGTAGAATTCAACTAGAATAATTCTAAATACATATGTTAAAGGCATTTTACATTTTACATGTTAACGATATTCGCTATCGACTTTTTTTTGTCAGTGTACACATATTTTTTTTGCTATGCACATTATAGGTATGCACTTTATGTATTTATAGACCTTTGCTACATTGTAAATGGCGGAAAAATGGTAGTGTAGAGATGTCACCTTATGACCTTTTTGTGCAGACCCCACCACTGCTATGTGTCGTAAACAAAAGCAACACATTAGTTGTTGTTGTAAAATAAAAAAAAACCAAGAAATTAAAGGAAACAAAGTCAGCCGTTGTTGTTGTTGCCATTTTAGCCTTGGTTCCACAAATGAAATTTTCTACTTAAACTTGACCCCATGAAATGGAAAGGCATTGCATTAACACGTTGTGGAGGCTGGGAATGAAATTTAATACAAGGATGTTATTGACACAATGTGGAAACAGATGCGGCGACTGGACACAGGTTAAAAGAGAAGAGTGTGTGTGCGTAAATGTGTGTATAACTTTTGATCGATTTTCTGTTTTATGTTTTTCAGTTTAATTAATTAACAGTATACCGTTTTAAAGTTACGGCAATATCGTTTTATATATAAGAATGGATGGGGAATGGTGGATTTTCTTTAAGTCTTTCTTCTGGGAATTATTCACTTGGGAATAAAAAAAAACTTAATTTCCCTTTGCACCCCATGAATAAGGTATGGAATAGCTTCTCGCGTTGTTGTTAATTAACACACTATCTATTTTTAGATTTACAACTAACGGCACCTACTTGTTTATCGACGAATGCGAACGTCACTGTTTGAGAAGCTCTTACTAGACACGCCGATTGACTCGACACTTAATACTGCGAAGTTGCTGTCAACAACATTTTTAATATGACTGGAGCCAGATTTGAACCTGCTATCTCACGCATGATAGTCGCGTGTTCTAACCACTATGCCACGGCCGGTCCCCTCACATCCCTTCAGTAGTAGCAAATGCGAAAGTCCGCAATGTTGAGTAACCTTAATGGCGGGCTACCACCGATGCGTCTTGGGAAATAGGCAACAGAAGTTAATGCAGCTTAACACAGAGGCTCTCTTAGTGGCTTTAGCAGTCTCAAAAAACTGGGATCGGGCGCGGTGGCCTAATAAGCCATTCGTCTTAAACAAAACCAATTATTATGAAACGAAGAAAAGAAAAAAGAAGAATCCGCAAATGTTGATGACACTCGCACTCGTGCCCATATCCGATTGGCGAATGTTCTCATATAAAAACAAGGCTGACATCACCGCCATAGAAGAAATGCGATGGACGGGACAGAGATGCACACGTCGAAAGAACTGTGACATCTTTTATAGCTGCCATGCAGAATGACAGGAATTTGGATGTAGATTCATGGTCGGCAACAGACTCCAACATCTGGTCTAGCGGTTTAACCCTGTAAGTGACCGAATAGCCACTTTACTCTGATTTGTGTACACGTTGCGACGGAAGACAAAGGCGATGACATTAAAGACGCATTCTATGAGCGCCTGGAGGTAATATATGACAGCTGCCCTGCACGTGACATTAAAATTGTTCTGGGAGATTTTAATGCTAAAATATAAAGGTAAGATGCTCTTGGTTCAGCAGTCGGAAAATTCAGTCTGCACAACAACACCTCCGATAACGAACTCAGACAAGTTAGCTTCGCGTAGGCAAGAAACATGGTTGTAAGTTGAACAAGATTCCCACAAGGCTACCTGGATATCCTCTTAACAGAAAAGACAAGAAACCAGATTGACTGTTTGGTGCAGTTTATAGGCTGGCGGCATCATCGGGTCGCTTTTTTCCAAAGTGTACCCGGCGTGAATGTGAAAGGCGTAAGATAATAATGAACTTTTTATGGCCCGAATTGGAAGATATGAAAGTAACAACAGGACGTTGGCACTTGCCACACAACCAACGAAACAATGGCACTTTTGCGCGACAAATTCAATGGCCGCGTTATCTCACGTGATGGCGATGTCAATTGACCGCCAAGATCAACTGATTTGACACCGTTGGACTTCTTTCTTTGAGGCTATTTTAAGAAAAAAGGTGTACGTCGATAAGCCAGCAACAATTCAAGAGCAAAAGGATGAAATAATTCGGCACATTAAAACACAACTGAATTAAACCACAAACCAACCGGTCGTATAATTTATATTTTCGCTGCGAAATCGAATAAAAAATCGAAAACCATTTTAAGGTCCGAAACTACATTCTAAAAATCATTAGAACATACATATTTTGGAAATACATACATTTTGGAAAGTGGAGCTCGATGTCCAACTTCGCTACTAATACCATTTTTTTACGAAATTCCCAAAAATCCCTTATAAGGAACACCCTAACCCTCACCCTCAGTAACGCAAAAAATGTTCTATTATATTGATATTATTACTCGATTTCTAAAGTGGGCGGAGTGGTACATTTGTATGGGAGGTACCAGATGGGGCGTGGCTAGACTTCCAGTTTTTTCCCCAATACTTTATCCTGTTATTTCTTTAGTAAATACAGAATTTGGGCACGATCGCGTTAGGTCTATTAATAATTTTAATCGATTTATAAAGTGGGCGGTACCAGATGTGTATGGGAGGTACCAGATGGGGCGTGGCTAGACTTCAATTTTTTTCAAAAACTTTATCCTGTTAAACCTTTACTAAGTACAGAATTTGGGTACGATCCCGTTGAATGTATTAATATCGTTACTCGATTTCTAAAGTGGGCGGAATGATGTATTTGTATGGGAGGTATCAGAAGGGGCTGAGTCATGTAGCCCATTTGCAATACCATAAGTAGTTTTGGGGAAATATTAACTCGTGCAAAATTTCAAAACATTTGGTTGCGTCTTTCGAAAGTTATCGTTCGCCAGACAGATAGACGGATATGGTTCAAAGGCCTTAAAAAGTCATGAATCGAATTTGGTTCAAAGAAACCTAGGTTCTAAGCAGTGTTACCGCTGGGAATTTTCAAAAAGTATCACAAAAAGGGAATTTCTTCAAGAAAAATGGCACATATTATACAAAAAAGTGGCACAAAAAGTGGCACACTTTTTTAGTTTTTATTTCAAGAAAACAACGATAAATCAATAGTTAACAAAAACAATTCATTTGAGTACAGAGTACATAGATATTAAATATTAATATTAACTTAAATTAAATCACATGTATACATTTCTAGTTACTTTTTTGTAATATTTAATGAGATCTGTTCTTGGTATCCAATCTTCCAACTTCCCGTCAACGAAAATCAGAGTTGAAAGCATTGAATGACAGGTCTCCACTTTCAACCTGTTCGATAATTTACTTTTCACTAATGTCAGTTTCAAAAACCGCGTTCTTTTGGTACAAATATTATTTATTAAATTTCCCATTTTAAATCAGAAAACTTCAACATTAATAATGGCGAATAGGTGTTCATAAGATTTGTCATTTGATTTACTTTCTAATAGTTTTAACTCATTTATGAAAGCCTCGGTCTTCCTTATTACATCACTAAATTCAGTCACGATGTCAATGTAACTTATATTTTCATTAGATTTTATATAAAAAGGGTCTAAGAACTTTAAACTATTCAGTTTTTTTTTATCATTTATATCGATACTTGAAAATATTTGGTCACAAATAGTTTGTTAAAATTTAAGAATATTTGTTTTAATAATTATAATAACACTTTCTGATATATTTTCAAACCATTTTAAAGTTTCAACTTCATGGCCTACATATATTTTAGTCACATCCTTGATGTGTAAAATATTTATGTAATCCATATTCCACAGCTCTGTAGGGTAAAAAAATTTTTTTATTAAAGTTTCTAAAAATTTGGAATAAAATCTCATTTGTCAATGAAATAAGATATATAATTTGTGAAGACTCACTTTGAAAACTTGTGTTTAATGAACTCATAACTTTAAGAATATAAACTAAAACAGTTCTTGTTGAAAATTGTGTATTTTTTCAAATTTTTTAGAACATTTTTCTTCAAATTGCTTATTTTGGCATAAAAATACAAAAAGTGGCACATTTAGTATCATAATAGAAAAGTGGCATAAAAGTATAAATGCAGAAAAAAAGTGGCAAAATTGCCACTTTAGTGGCATAACGGTAACACTGGTTCTAAGTGACTTCTTTTATGTGTAACACTTTTGGGTCGTATCAAATGATATATAAGCTCATCCCTAAAGGGTATAACAAAAATTACAATAATTTCCTACATAATTTGTGGTTTATTCAAAATCAACATCGGCCCTTAAAATATAACTACTCTTTACTATAAAAATCATTCTTCATAATTGACATTTCTTTTTACTTTGCTGGGGTTAAAACTACTCCCTACTCCCACCTCCCACACAAACTTCCCATATTTTGGGGTTTGAGGAGTTTTTGTCTGATCTTGCTCTTAGAACTTAACTTTCCCTAAGAGGTTAGAAGTTTGCTTACCAAGTTTCCGCTTGAGAAGACAAACAGACGAAAACCCCCAAATAGGGCAAGTTTGCATGGGAGGTGGTAGTACTTTTTGTCCGATCATGCCCATCTTAGAACTAAATCTCCGCTTAGGGGATAGAAGCTTGCATACCAAATTCCAGCTCGATAGCTCTTAGTCTACGACTGTGATCGCAGGGACAGACCTCAGAAAAGGTACAATTTGTATGGGAGGTGAGAGTAGGTTTCGTCCGATCATGCCCATCTTAGAACCCAATCTCCGCTTGGAGGATAGAAGCTCGCATAGCAAATTTGATCTCGATGGCTCTTAATCTACGGCTGTAATCGTGTGGAAAAACAAAAAAGTCAATCTATACAAAAAAAAAATAGTACGAAAGCGCCCTCTGGCGGCGCTTAAAAATAAAAATAAATGTCCAAAAATGGATTTCTCGACACCAAAAGCAGTAAGATATCACAACTTTCCGGGATAAATAGCATTATTTTATGACATTTTTAATGAATTTTTCTTGTTAGCCAGCGTTCAAAAATCACCAACTTCAAATGCGTGTAAAAAAAGCCTAGCACTAAACTAAGAAAATCCCTTAAGGGTTTTGTTATACATAATGTCAACTTTCATTTCCTTTTGGTTTCATCTCATTCCGATTCCAAAAGTTTAATTTAGTGTCACAGTGTTATCACAGTTGGAATATAACTAGAGTAATGCTAAGAAGAGCCATGCATTGGTGTTGTCCTTGTCTCCTTTTCTGTTTGTTGCATTTCTCGTTTTTTTTTTGTTGTCTGTTGTTCTTCTCTGTCCATCATTCTCGCATTATCAAGATCAGCTTAGAGTACTGTTTCTTCTTTTCTTCCATCTCTCTCAGGTTCGTTTTTCCTGTGTACAACATTCTGCATGTTCCGTTTTTAATTGTTACTTAGCATAATTAACATTTCCCCGAATTCGAATTCTAAACGAGCACGAAATGATACGTACAAAAGGATATTTAAATAAAATTAACTTATACTTAGTCCGTTAGTAAACGTCAGTGTTCGTTTAAAACAAACAGATTAAAACATCGTCCTTGAAATTGCTCCTTGAGGTTAACAAATTATTTAAATATGTACCTATATTGTACTTAAAAAATTACACTTAAAGCCTTTACTTCTCTTGCTCTCCCTCCCTCTTTGTCTCTTTATCCTCGATGACATTCAGTAGTCATTACACGCTTCTCATATTTAACTGTCATTTTAACGTTATGTCATTAACTAAAGATTCTGTATTATGACAGCTTAGGGCACCTGTCATTTCCCACAAGGTTGTTTGTTGTTGCTGTTGCTGTTGCTACACCATTATACGAGCGTCAGGTGGAACTTATTTTTATATGTTCTACTATAAATTGTTATTGTTTGCATACATTTAACAATGTAGTTATAGTTAGAATATCACAACAATAACAATAACGAAGTCAATCTCAAGAGGGTATGGAAATGGTGTCACATCCATCGCTTCAAGTATACATTGGCATATGCTTTATAGTACAATAAAAAGTGTAGCTCCATAGCATTGCAGCCATAGCAGCAAACAATAATCATGTTCGATATAACTTTGCATGCGGAAATAAACATATAGGGCGGCCGTGCCTACCAACCACGTGATGTCGTTGCATATTTTCTGTTTGTTGTTTGCTATTTCCTTTTTGTGTTTAAAGTTCGTACTCAAGCACTCTCAAATATTACCATCCAAGAAGATTGTCATCATAGTATTTGAGAAAATGTATAGAATTGTAACAATGAAAATGTCCTTTAGAATTTGGTATTACATTAACCATATCCCATCTTGAGCTGTATACGATGTATCCTGTTGTAGGTATATAGTTCATGCTTCGGTTGATTATGACTTTAGCTTTTTTTTCATATACATATTTTGCAATACATAGTATAAAGCTTACACTAATGTAATACAAATTCCACATAACTTAGATCTGTTTTCTTTTCTATTACAAAGATTGTAGGTTTGCAATATCCATGAAGGATAAATTCAGCCATGCAATAAGGTAAAGTATATTTCTTTCGAAAAATTTCCATAAAATAAAATTATTAGAAATAATCTTATTGAGGAATAGTGAAATATATATTACAAGGGGGGATATGGCGAAAACGTAATCTACAGAAAATTCGAAGAAAGTTTTGCCAAGAAGACTTAGATCCAAAATAAATTCATATTTACGTGTTGATACATAAATAAAATGTTGTTTATTTGAAGATTATAGGAAACCACAAAACCATTCAACCGATCTTCTTGAAACTTTGCCAACATATAGTTGTATGTTGAGTAACCTAATCGGCATGCTACCACCGATGCGTCTTAGGAAGTAGGTAACAGAAGTAACTGAAGCTCAACGCCCCAAGAAACGAGGATCGGGCGCGGTGGCCTAATAAGTCTGTCTCCTTAAATAAAACAATTATTATGAAAACATGAAGAAAAGATAAAACAAGAACTCTACCCAAATGTTGACGACCCCCTCAAACGTTATAAGGACCATGATTTAAGGATATGCACCTGGAATGTCCGAACTCTATACAGAGATGGTGCCTCTATCCAACTGGCCATACAGCAAATAAGATGGACGGGACAGGGACACGGCACACGACGAAAGAACTGTGACATCTTTTACAGCTGCCATGCAGAAAGACACGAATTTGGATGTAGTTTTATAGTCAGCAAGAGACTTCTACACCTGGTCTCGCGATTTAACCGTGTAAGGGACAGAATAGACACTATTCGCATCCGAGCGAAATATTTTTACATTACGTTGATTTGTGTACAAGCCCCGATGGAAGACAAAGACGATGACATTAAAGATGCATTCTATGAGCGCCTGGAGGAGATATATGACCGCTGCCCTGCACATGACATTAAAATTGTTCTGGGAGATTTTAATGCTAAAATAGGAGGGGAAGATGCTCTTGGATCAGCAGTTGGAAAATTCAGTCTACACAAGAACACTTTCGATAACGGATTCAGACTGGTAAGTTTCGCGTCGGCAAGAAACATGGTTGTGAGCGGAACCATATTACCGCATACAGATATCCACAAGGCAACCTGGATATCTCCCGATCAAAATACAAGAAATCCGATTGATCACGTGGTAATTGATGGAAGGCATGTCTCAAGCGTTATAGACGCGCGTGTGATGCGCGGTGCTAAAAACACTCGTAGTCAAACGCAAAGGAAGCTAGACATCACAAAGCAGCATACCACTGAGATAGCCAATGCCTACTCCAACCAACTCTCTCAATTACTCCAAAAAACCCCCTAGTTCTGATGTTCCCGACATACAGTGGCAGCATATTGCGAATTCTATGACCACTGTCGCAACGACCGTACTGGGTTATGAAAAACCACGCTCATACAAGCCCTGGTACGATGATGAATGTCGCGAAATGTCTGAGGAAATGGATGATGCATACAAGGCAAACTGCAGCCAATGGTGACACTTGCGGTGACGGAGCGTTATAAAGAGAAAAGTAGAGAGATAAAATGCCTGTTCAGACGGAAAAAGCGTCTGTGGAAGAAAAGAGAGAGTCAGGATATCGAAAACTACAGGGATAGAGGTCAGGGCGGAATGGTTTTACCAAAAGATAAAAAGTAAAGGTTTTGAAATTGGGATCCCCACCTATAAGGACAGAGACGGAAATCTGGTCACGGACACCCATAGTGTGCTGCAACCTCTTTCAACCTCTACTCGTTCCCGAAGGCAGCATAAGTGACGAAATGACACCAATCATCGAAAAGTAATAAAGCTGCGGGAGCAAAGGGGCTGCCAGCAAAGCTTTTTAAAGTCGGCGACGATGAGCTGGTTACATGCATGCAACAGCTCATAAGCACGATTTGGCTCAGGGAGTGCATGCCCGACGATTGGAATCTGAGTGTCCTATGTCCCGTGCTTAAGAAAGGCGATCCAAGGGTGTGTACCAACTATTGCAGGATTAGCATTTTACCCATCGCACACAAGGTCCTGTCTAGTGTGTTATGTGAAAGACTAAGGCCCATTATGGCGAACCCGATTGGACCTTATCAGTGTGGCTTTAGACATGGTAAGTCCACTACCGACCAGATATTCACACTACGACAAATCCTGGAGAAGATCCAAGAATAGCAGATTGACACCTACCATCTGTTCATAGATTATTGCTGACTAGGGAGCCCAAAATGGGGTGCCTTTGGGTCTTATGGTGATCCTTATGTGCGGCTACTCAAATTAAAGATAGTTTTGTAAGACCCTACGAGACCCATGGACCCTCTAACGCCTACTTGTAATCAAAAAGGCAAGAAATTGTGTACGAAGCACGTTGGGCCGCCGCAGGCAACCAAAATGGCAATTAATATTCTATAGTTTGAATTTTAACACATAAAAGTTAATCTTTTAATATCACTCGCACTAAAATTTTTGATAGTGACCCAAGAAAAATAGTTCTAACTCGTCAAGGCGACTCGTAGGGGTTTGAAAAATACACCTTTGGATTCGTCTCGAAAATATCTTTGAAAATATAATTCGAGTCCCATAGAAACCCAAGGTCCTCCTTTTTTTACGCCCCACGGGTCCCATGAGCCTTAGCGCAAACTTTGTTCTTCCGTTCCGATGTTTAAGAACCAAGACAAAAAAGATGTCATTTTTTTTTATTTCGGCTTTCTACCCATATTGTGCACTTCAGCAAAGATTTAGACTTCAAAATTTAAGCATTTAAAATTTTATCGATTTTGTTGCCTAGTGTTAGAAATTAAACTACCTCTAAATTCGTTTAATATTGTGAGAATATTTTTAATACGAATGCTATTGTGGCTAAAGAGCAGAATATGGAGCGGGAGCCCAAAAAAAAGGCACTGCCCACTCCCCCCCCAAATACGCCCTAAAACACGAAAATCAAGGTCAAAGTTGGCGCTAAAACCCATGGGGCCCTGGGGGCCCAAAAAAGGGGCCTCTTGGGTTCTATGATAACCCCCCATAACACTTCAAATGAAAGATACTTTTGAGACGAATCCAACGGTGGATCCTGGAAATCCTGGGCTGAGTTAGAGCCATTTAAATTTCCGGAATATACCAAAAAATATATATACCAAAAAAAAAATTGAGAAAATGTGAAAAAATAATGGAAAAAGTTAGAAAAATTTAAGGAAATAAATTGAAAAAATCTAAAAAAAAGTAGGAAATCTAAAAACCGCCCGATTTTAAAAAATAAATATTTTTTTCTGAAATACCACGTAAAAAATTAAAAAAAGGAAAAAATCATGGAAAATTAGAATTATTTAAGGAAATGAATTGAAAAATTCCATTAAAAATGAATTTTTTTCTGAAATATCCCGTAAAAAATTAAAAAAAGGGAAGAAATCATATATATATGTGTTCCTCTAACTCCCATTGGAGCATAGGGCGTCAATTACAGCCGTCCGCCATCGGACATGGTTTTGTGCAATTGGTTCCAGGATACGCTGAGGTTACTCATTTCGCTTTCGGTGGAGCGTCGCCATGTTATACGTGGTCTTCCGAACGACGATCTTGCCTTGCTTATTCTGCTCTTTACATCTAAATCAGAACCTCCTTCAGCATCAATCTCACACCCCAGGTAGCAAAAGTTTGGAGCATATTTGTAGGTTTCATCACCTACCCTTAATGGAGCTGTTGTTTTGGTTCCTATGCTAAGAGTCTTTATTTTGCTGGTGTTTATTTTAAGACCCGAATGTTGTAGATTTTCCTGGAGATCTAATGTTGTCCGTTTTAGCTCACACAGCCTATGAGAAAGCAAGCATATATCGTCTGCGTAAGACAGGTAATTTAGGTATTTGCCGTTGATTTGCCATTGTATTCCTTGGCTTCGGTTCTCGATGGAACTAAGAACATCTTCCATAACTACTAGGAATAATAGAGGTGACATTATGCATCCCTGACGCACTCCACTTTGAACATGGAATGGGTCTGAGAGCTTTCCTTTATGGAGAACGAAGCATCTGGCCTGGTTATAACATTCCTTGATCAGAGATATTAATTTTTCAGGTATATATCTTCTTCGCAAGGCTAACCATATGTATTCACGGTTGATGCTGTCAAACGCTTTCTCAAAGTCCACAAAGATAAGATGAAGATTGGAATTGAATTCCAAACATTGTTCTACAATAATGCGCAGCGTATTGATGTGGTCTGCACATGAATATCCACTGCGAAAACCTGCTTGACAGGAGCTAATACTTTGTTCTAGGGGTACTTTAATTCAGTTTAGAATTATTTTTGCCATTAGCTTTGCTATCGTTGGGAGAACACAAATTCCACGCCAGTTGTTACAATTTTTCAAGTCTCCTTTTTTTGCAATTTTGACAATTATCCCATCTTTTCATTCTTCAGGGAAGGACTCAGTTTCCCATGATTCAGTAATGATTGGGTATAATAGCTCTGCAGTGAGTGTTGCATCACACTTATATATTTCAGCAGGGATACCATCTGTGCCGGCGGCTATACCGTTCGGAAGTTTTTTTTATCGCTGCTATAATTTCGGATAAACTAGGTGGTGAGGTTCCAATCCTGTAGTTTGTGGTATTTTTTGAACTTGCAGGTATAGGTAGTTCAGCTGCAGGGTCTATTATGTTATTTAAGACTATGGAAAAATGTTCTTTCCACCTTTGCAGTTGTTCCTGGTCGGTGCTGAGAAGATTTCTAGTCAGATCTCGGATAGGATGTTCAGTGTGCAATTTGCGTTCCGCGAGTTTTTTGGTGACATGGAAAACTGTGCGAGTGTCGCCAGAATTTGCGGCATTTTCAGCCTGCTCAGCGAGACAATCTATACTTCTTCGTTTGTCCCTACGCACTGCACGCTGTACCGTTTTATGGCTTTCGTTATACTTATTTTCTAGAAAATTCTTCTCTTCGGGGTTCTTGGAAGCATTGAATTTATCTTTCAGCTCTTTGCGTTCTGCAATTAAACTCCAAATAGCCTCAGACATCCAATCTTCTCTTGCTTTGGGGGTTGGTTCGATTGACTTATCTGCACATGACCGTATTGTGTTTTTAAGATGGTACCATTTCCAATCAATGGAAGCAGGGAGTACATTTCCGGTTGTATTCATCACCTGTCGGTGTTGGGAGGTAAAGTTGTTTCGGACGTTCATATTCCGTAATCTACCAACATCGTATTTCCTGGGTCGGAGGTTCTGTCTCTTGTTTTGTATGGCTGCGGTACATAAACGTATTTTGGCTACTACTAGGTAGTGGTCTCGAGATTGGCCAATATCCGCACCTCGTTTACTACGTACATCAAGCAGGCATTTTTTAACACGGTGGCTGATGGCGCAGTGGTCAATTTGATTCGCGGTGTTATGCCTGTCGGGCGATTTTTTAAAAAAAAAAAATTTTTTGTATATCCAGGAAATTTAAATGGCTCTAACTCGGTCCAGGAGACCCGTAGGAACCTAAAAAATAACATCGTTGGATATCTTCCATTTGAGTACCCGCACATGGGGGTCATCATAGTACCGAAAGGGTCTCCTTTTTTAACCCCGCCCAGGCCCCATTGGCCTGAGCGCAAACTTTGACCTACCATTCCGATGTTTGCGGACCAAGACAACGACAATGGCATAATTTTCTTCTTTAATTGGGCTCCCGCCCCATATTTTGCACTTCAGCCGCTATTATTGCTAAATATTTTTATGAGTCCAAATTTTTCTACCCAAAAATTAAAAAAAATTGCATCTCTAAAAAAAACATCTCAACTATGTAACTGTGGTCAAAATACAATTAATTTGAGATAATTTTCGAATACACCAAGAGAGGAAATATATACTATTTTCAATACAATGCTCTTTCACTTGATAGCACTCAAAATATGAGATAAAGAAATATCATCTAACACTACTCACCTCCAGGTTGATCAATTGTTGCTCCTTGTGACATTTTGTAGCTGCAGTTGTGGTTAAGCGATGTTACTTTAAAATACAACAGAAATTATCCAAAGCTTCTTTGCTTCCAATCTTCTACTACACTTTTCGTATAAGAAAAATATAGAACTTTTTGTTTATTTTATTAATTAAATATGATAACGAATTTGCTGCCAAGGCTTTTGATTTCTTCACGTGTTTTCTTATCTAATTTTTATCACAACTATTATGTATATAGGTTGCAACAACAACAACAATGCGTGTCGTTAGGTAAATTTATTAACAATTAGTAGAAATGCAAATACAAATTAGAACGCAAGATAAGCGCACAGAGGAGGACGAACACCGCAAACAAATGCAAGAAATAAAACAACAATAACAAAACACTTGAGCCGCAAAAAAACAGCAGCCGACAAACGATGTACGAAGAAAGTGTTGGTTCGTTCGTATTGCACCACTATCGCACACGCAGCATGTGTTACCCGAAGAGGAAGGACGACAGACGCACTGCACTACACGCTCACGGTATTAACACAACCAATCGAACCGTATAAAAACGTCAGTAATTGTTAGATTCTTGCAATTGAATAAATAGTTCTTGGCTTATTTTTTTGCTGTTGTTGTTATTGTTGATATTATAGCTTTCAGCGCGGCGTTAGTCGAAATAAAAACACAAGTGAGTTGTTGGTATATGACGGTTGTTGTTGTTTCTATTTCTTTTAGTATTCTTGTTCACAATTTCACAAATGGCCACTGTTTGTTGTGTCGCCCGTCGGTATTCGTTCAGCTGTTCCTTCTGCGTTCCTTTTAATCGCGTACAAGAAAATTGGCAAAATTACTTCCTTGAATTTTGGTACACACGGACGCGCTGTAGTTCAAGGTCGTTGCACTTTGAAGCTTTTTTTTTTTATTGGTCAGCAAAATTTGTTGGGCACTTTTATAAATGTGCCGCTCTAATTTGTATTATTGCACAGGCGGTTCACTTTATATTATTACTTTTGGTAAATAGTTTTATTTTTTTTATTTTCATAGAAGATATATTGTTGGTATTTCTTCAAAAATCGCGTTTTGTTTGGTTTTCACTATTTGACATATACGGCGACAGCAGCAGTCAATACAACGGCACATCCGCAATCATGGAAATCCAATAAGAAACTAATTTGATTTGTTTTGATGTGTCGAATAGGAGATCTAATGAATTGTAGTCACCCTGTAGTGGCACAAGCTGTTTACAACAGGGATGCACAAATTGGTACAATTATACTTTTTTGGTACATTTTCGTCTTTAAAAGTACTATGGTACTACCGCGACTCATTTGGTACAATTTCAAAACAGCGCGAAATTTTTTAAAAAAAGATATCTTAGATAATTATAAAATATCTGAATTAGACCTCAACCGAAATCAAATCATTTTTGATGTTATGCACCGTAGTACAGATGCAGAACGATACATGGTTACAAACGAAATAAACAAGGAAATTGTTTTACAATTTAAAGAAGGTGCAAATAAAATTTATATGAAATTGTGTGATGTTTTTAGAACTAAAATAAATTTTGATGATGATATGTTGAAGCGGTTTTCGAAATTTTCAGAAGAAACTGAAAGTATTGTTCTATTTGTGTTGAAAATGTTTCCAAACGAATGCAAGAACTTTAATTCGATAAACAATCACCCGCAAATTTGGAGATAATATTTTCTTTCCAAAATTTAATAAAAACCAATGAGAGAAATAGGCTAAATGGAACAATTTTATCTAGCATAATATAGACGAAAGATTTACTAAAGTCTACAAATTCCTCTTGTTATAAAATGAATAGACGTTTGTTAACTAAATATTCTACCTGATTATTTAAATGTATTTATTACATGTAGTTTATACAACTATCCTATATACCTACATACTTCAGTACGTGCCTGAATTACTTTTTGTGTTTTTGTACTTTTTATGTGCATCTGAATTTTTATGTACTTCTTGTTTTTGTTTTGTTGTTTCAATAAATTAAATTTTGAAAAAAAAATATTTTTTGGTACCGTGGGCATCGAAAAAGTAAATTTTTTAGTAGTAGATGGTACAAAATTAAAAATTGGGAATGCATCCCTGGTTTACAATAGGAGTAGAATTCTTTAATATTTTGCTTTAGTGATGCCAGATTGGTGTAAGTAAGGGAATTATGGGAATTCTTTATATATAATCAGTGAAATAGAAATACATAATTGTGATAAATAAATGTGAAAAAAGTGATGAATACAATAAATAAAAAACGTCAAATTTGGAAGAAGACCGCATGAGGTCCTAAGGAGTGACCAATAAACGATGACACCCTATTAAATTAAAGATTGTTTCGTTAATATTTTTTAAAGCTTTTTTCAATTTAAGTAATTTGAATATTTTTAGTTATTCTTTTTTGTGAATTTGTAGTTACTTTGTTCCCCTTATTATGTATGTCGTAATCACGTCGAACGTATGTCGTTTTTTTGAATATGGCATCGCCGAACTGAAATACGACTCTGTCGAATTTTATTACATATTGTGGCAAAGAACGTTAATTCAAAGAAAGTAACTTATAGAAGAACTATATTAACTGTTTGTTGTGATCATTAAATAACACTACGGTAGGTTGTTAGAAGAAGAGCGTACATTGGAAGAAGAAGAAGAGCGTAGGTTGGTAGATGTGAATATGCAAAAATTAAAAAAGCAAATTATTAAATTTTAATGCTGATTAAATGTTACATTTATCATTTTGCCAGTCAAGCTATCAGTTTAGTACCGATATACGAGTGTGTTACTTAAGGGCGTAAGTACACTACATTTCGCAACGGTCTTATTTGACTTCTTCTATAATTAACGTTCTTCGCTTTTGGTATTCAAAATATCGTAATGTCTTTGCAACACCCATTGGAACACACTGAAGTTTATGTGATATCGTTTAGAATGTAAAGTTGCTATTATATTTGTGAAATAACTATTTATGTAGGTATAATTTCTAGATGAATCCACATAAACTTGTTCACTTATATCGTGTTCTCTTCCATCAGAAGATAAAAAATTCTACACAGTTTACACCGGAACGCATTTAACATATTTCCGCGTTAATCCGCATCTTTGATGGATGCGGCCAAAATGGTAAAATTTTTACATTTATTTTGTTGTTGGAAAGATGTTAAAATATTTTCGCATCCATGAAATACACTGAGTTGTAATCTGAAAATGTGAATTTAAGCGAATTTTCTCAGTAATGTTGATTCGGCAACCACCATTTTCGTTGTTTGTTTACATTTATCAGAAAAAACGCCAAACAACATGGACGGACAAAAAATTTAAATTTTTGCCAAAATATTATTAAATGGTTATTCTAATTAGTTAACACTATTCGCGCTTCGTGGAATACTGCCTCCATAACAATGTTAATAGCTTTGTGGCAGGAAAATATTGCAGTTTTACAAGGCAAATGGAAAAATGCGTGAGCTAGACAACAGCTGAGAATATGCGAAACTGCAGTGTAAAACCACTTTTTAGCATTCCGCATCTTCAGCTCAAAATGCGGAATGCTTTTTTGGTGTAAAAAGGCTTTTAAATATAAAAAAAAACAACAGAATGGCCGAATGACAAATTTGTGTATCTATCAGTTGTTTTTTTTGCAACAGGGTGTCTAATAAAAAAATTTAAATTTGCAAACACAATCTGTTACAATAACATTCACGACGAATATTTTACATGATATCAATGAAAAGTAAATTCGAAGGGGGATTATTTATTTTAGTAATTTTAATATTTGTAGTATATTTTAATTTTTATTAATAAAATTTTTTTAACTCTGTGTAGCATTTGTATTATTTTTAACTATTACTAAAATTTATGAATTTTTAGAAATTTCAATATTAACTAAAATAAAAAAAAAATACTTTGCCTTACTTATTGTCCACACCTCATCCTTTTCTTTTTCCCATTATGAAAATTTTTTAAATTGTACAATTTTTTATTTTTTGAAAAAGAAAATTATATAGTGCACTCGGCATAACGTAAACCCCCCCATTACGTCAACATCCCAAAACGTCAACCCTTTTTTATTTGTATTGTCTACTCTAAAAAGTCAACCAAACCTCAAAGCTCAAATAATTCAAAGTTTTAGCTTTAGTAACGGTTAAAATACTTTCATACAACAGTGTGTAATTAGTTTTAGTTTTGGGGATTCCCCTTGTGTCTATTGATGGGTAGTTATTGTCATTTTCTGTTCAGTTGCTTCACTATCAGACATGGTTTTAATATTTTTTATAGGTTGACTATAAAGTGCCATCCATTGAGGAGTAGAATCAAGATATTTTGTTGGATGACGTTACTGGGTCGGGGCCAAATGAGGAGTTAGAAGTGTAGGATGATGATGACGTTTATGATGTGCATGAAAATCTGCAAACAGTAAAGTCAAGCGAAGCCATAGAAATGTTTAACCGGGCTTTGGATTGGGCCTGATGCGAGAATGTTTCGCAAGATGATCTAAATGTGTTAAGACGTCTAAGAGAGAAGGCTGTATTTCAATTATTGGAGCTGAAAAAACAGCAGAAAAAAATAACAGACTTCTTTTAAGAATAGATACATATGTATGTATGTCATGTATTTATGTTGAAAACCCTTTTTTTGTTTTCTCTGGATTTGCTGTATGTCTGATTTTTTTTATTTTACGAGCAATAAAAACGCTTTAAACTACAGTATTAACTAAATTTTGGCTTTAAATTTGCACATTCAAAAACGTCAACAATTTGATAAATGTCAACACTCGCGGTTTTAATTAGTTGACGTTATCCCGAGCGCATTGTAATTATTATTAGACCAAATAAGAAGAGCGAATTTGAAAAAAATTGGATACAGCTTTTGATTTTCCAATACCTAGTTTTTTAAAACTGAAATTTAATATTTTAAAATACATGAAATTACAATTTTTTTTAATTACAATTAAAAATTTTATTATAATATAAGAATTTTTTAATTATTTATATTTAATTCCATTAAAACTTTGAAATATGAAATCAAACAAAAAAATATTAAATTCTATGAAAAATTTAAGAATAATAATGTCGGATGTAATTATTTCTAAATAGTTAATTATTCAATTTTATTAAATTTCTAATAATTAAAAAATAACTAATATTCTTTAAACGAATGCAGAATATTACTGATCTGCAAAGAGAGACTTAATATTTTTTTGTGGATTTTTAGATTTTTAATATTATTATGTGCATAATACATATTTGTATATTTTGAGTACAGACAGGGCTCTCGTGTGGAGGGGCGTTAAGGAACTATTTTGATTTGGGACATTTTTAAGAATAACATATGCCGGCTGCAGTTATTTTAAAATTAAAACTTTGTTATCTAATAAATGTTAAAAAAAACAGTACAAAATATTATATCCTATTTAAATTTCTAATATTTAAAAAAATAACAAATATTGAAAATTAAATGAAAGAAAACATTTCATAGAAATACATATGCTGGCTGCAGTTATTTCAAATAAAAAGCTTTGTAATGAATGTGTTTTCATCGTTCGGTTCAAGATCTATTCTATTATTCCTAATAGAATTTGTTTTACAAGAGTTTATGTGAAATGGATTATGTTGACAGCTGGCAGGGTAGATAGCTACTTCGATGGTTGCCAAATCATCTTCATCAGTACCTTTTGCTGTGCCTTCTCCACTCATTATCACAACCTTAAGTGTTAAAAGCTTCAAGAAATTAATGTGAAGCCCAAACACACCGGTACGAAATTGTAAGGTATGTGCACAGAATGTGTTTGCGTACTGTACTCGATGAAATTCCGTACAGAACGGTAAGATACCGTACGTTAATGTTTTTTTTTTCGAACTCTGATGTGGACATAATCGCAAGTTGTTTTGGCACTTATTACATGTAAACCTGCTGCATTAAGCATTTCAAAACACCCTGTGTAAGCAAAGACAAATACCTAATGGGGCGACATTTGTCACATTGCGGAAAATTGTGTAATTATGAAAAATAATTGAGTGTTCGAATGGTTAGAATTTTCTAATTTTTCTCACGCGGACATAGAGTTGTAAGATACCGATACTTTTAAAAGCTTGATACTAAATATTTTTAACTAATTTATTAATCTATAATAAAGAGTATAGACTTATTACTTTAAAACGCATTTAGCATATTTTCGCGTTATTCCGTATATTCTAAACGAAATTAATTTAAAATTATTAATAAATATATCAAATGTAATTATTTTTTGTATCGAATACCATTCTGTCGCATTAAAGCCACATTGGAGGAGAGATCTTCACAGTTTGCAATGCAGTGTTGTATTTATGGTACCCATATAAGAGAAATATCAAAAACTTAGTCTTAGTTTAGAGATGTTAATGGTATTGCAATCAGAGTTTAATTTATTGAATCCGATAGCAGTGTCGCATTTATGTTCCCCATCTAAAGAATTTGTAAAGTTCAATTTACTGACTCCGATGGCAGTGTTGCATTTATGTACCCCATCTAAAGAATTTGAACTGTATCGTATTTTTGTACAACATTGTTGTATTTATGGTCCCATTTACAGAGAGTACCGATATCATCTAAGGAATTTAAACAGTGTTGTATTTTTCTATAAAGTAACGAGTAATTATGCTTCAATATTAGGTACCCCTTTAATACTTTTACAACTTCACTTCACTCTGCAATCACAGTTTAATTTTTAGACTCCGATAGCAGTCTAATCTAAAGTCCCATCTAAAGAATTTGAACTGTATCGTATTTTTGTAAAGTAACGACTAGATATATTTTAATTTTAAGTCTCCCGTAAAACAGAGAGTATCGAAATCATCCAAAGAATTTAAACAGTGTTGAATTTTTCTTTAAAGTACCGAGTAATTATATTTCAATATTAAGTACTCCTCCAATACTTATACAACAATACTTCACATTGCATAAATAAGAGAGTTTTAATGAAAAAAAAAAACTGGTTTTAAGCAAAAAAGAATTATAACACATATAACACAATCTCTATAGTTAAATTTTTGTCGTAGTCTATTTTTTTTTTATTTTTGATTCAATTGCTCGCCTTCACTATGCATGACTCAGTATTATAGTGTTCAAATACTTGAATTTTTTCAGAAAATCGGTTTGCGGTTTATTCGAAAAATACCCTTTTCCAGCAATTCGGTTTTCCAATATGAAAATTAATATGAAAACATATGAATATCAATACCATATTTCTAAAGAAAGCTAAGATAACTTAGAATGTTTTCAATTAATTAGAGCTTTTAAATTCAGTTTGCCGCAAATTATATTTTATTTCAATATCAGTATGATCCGTTCATTAAAAATAAGTTATTAGGATATTTGAACTTAACATATAAGTGAAATCTATATTACTCACAAATTTTGATCACATTTCCTGTAAAATTTCCATTTTACACTTAGCATGGTTTAGAATTAAGGTATCGATTTCATCAAACTATAAACTCCTTTTTACAATTGGACGCTAAGTATAGGAGATAAAGGCATTAAAAGTTTTTCATATGAATATTGACTTCCCAATTGTATCTTGATGATTTCCTGAATATTGTATGATGATCATAAAATAAGCACTTTTTTGCGAACGGACCCTTAGATTAGGAGATAACTGCATTTAAAGTAGAAAACGACGGCTTCCCATCCATTGCATGATGAGATCCCAACGCAAATTTTAACAAAATCATCCTTTGGGATTTGCCCAAAGAATATCGTATAAGCATAGACAACTATATTTGCCGAATTGCCTAGAACTAACCTGACAATGTTCTGTTAAAATACAACTTTTTAAAAAACCGGTTAACCGACATAAAAAAACCGGTTAAACCGGGTATTCGAAATTATAATTTTTGAAGAAACCGGCATACGGTTTCGGAGAAATAAACCGGTTAGACGGTTTTCGTATTCTGTTTTGAACACTCTACTCAGTATTCAATGGGATCAATGGAATGGGCGTGGCAAAACTTTTTTTTAGAGCTATAGAGATACAATTTGATACACAGATATGAGTTGGCAGAACTGGTTGACATTTTCGGACGGAATTTCTTAATATGTTGCCCATTATAAACATACTCTAACGTGCCTCCAATAAAAAGGCACCACACGCGATGACAATATTTTAAAATGCTCTTATTTTTTTATCCATTCTGATGGATTTAAACATAATGCAAATTCAATATAATATAACTCAATTTTTAAAAAAAAAAAAAAAAATCTGGCTGTTCTTCTAGTTTGTCTAATTTCTATTACAGATTCTGATAGATGTAAACTTTAAAACGTTTATAATGAACATTCAGTTATAACGAACACTTTTTCTGGTACCAACGGTTTTGCTTAATTTCTTCATATAAATCTTTACTGTTATATCGAACATCGTTTATAACTAACTTTTCGTATAAGGAGCAATATTTGTTGTCCCATTTTCTAGTTTTCATAAATTTGTTGACGGTTATAACGAACACTCTACATTTTATTTCTGCGACGACCGTATTGGACTGATTTTGTTTTTTTAATGCTTCTGAAATATTTAACTTTTTCTTAAATGTTAAAAAAGGAAGTACAACAATATTTGTTCTTCTATTATAAACTTTTTCGCTTTTTAGACTGTATTGTATTTTATTACTTAAATTTTCAAATATAACAACGCTTATAAAATATGTAGTAGAGGTTTGAGGGTACTTGAAATGTAGACCACTAGATTCGTCTCAATCATATCTTTCATTTGATTACCCGCACATAGGGGCTTATCATAAAACACAAGGGACCCCTTTTGTGGCCCACCCAAGGCGCCGGCTCCATATTCTCCATATAACAACGCTAATAAAATATGTAGTAGAGGTTTGAGAGTACTTGAAATGTAGACCACTAGATTCGTCTCAATAATATCTTTCATTTGAGTGCCCGCACATAGGGGCTTGTCGTAAATTCAACCCAAGGGACCCCTTTTGTGTGCCAAACAAGGCGCCGGCTCCGTATTCTGCCCTTTTGCCTATTTATCTATCACCTGAATTAATTTAATATGTACATAATTTGCTTCTATATTTATATGTAGATAATTTGAATCCAATAATTACTTTCCCATCGACAATACACCATAAAAGTAGTCGGTTACATATCCAATTCCTACCAAACACATAGAGTTGTATTTGTCTACACTCTGTATACTACGCATTTCCTACCAAAATGTCACAACTATGCTGTGCACACAAATGTAGTATGCTTCAAGTACGAATTTATGCAACTGCGGTCGCTACAAAATGGTTGCCAGTTCGTGCGCGAAGAAAAAAATTTAGCTCTTTGTTTGGGAAAGAAAATTTGGCAAAAAATTAATAGAAAAATCAGTAAAATTTCATTAGAAACCTTAAACAAGACAAGTGCCAAGTGTTACAAAGAGAATAATTGATAAAATACAACAAATTAAATGCAATTCAACGAATGAATATGCGAGTGAAAAGATAATGATTACCACAAGTACTTCAAATGGGGGAAAAAAAATCATCTTACAAAAGTCATTAAAAGAATGAGTGTATGAGGCGAAAAAAAGGAATGAAAGAAAAAAAATATATATGCAAAAAGAGCAGAGATGAAGTGAAACCTAGTGATAAAAATGATTATTAGTGTAGTGTGAAATTGAATTGAAACATATTAAAAAAAAAGAAGAAAAATGTGTCAGCAGAAGTAATAAAATGTATTAACGTAACATATTAAGCTGGGAAGCTAAAAGAATTGCTTGATCTTGACGAAATTTTACACAAAAGAGGTGAGAAAAAAATTAAAGAGGCGCTTAAAAATTAAAACGCACACACACACAAACAGACGCACACATGCTGCGACTTCTTTTCCACTTTAATCAACTACACAACAAGCTCTCGTTGTACACTTTCGTACTCTTTACATGCAAGAGAGATAGAGACGGAGAGAGCAGCGGTAGAATATGAAAAATGTAGTGTAGTTTTTGTGTGTGTATGTATGTATGAATGTTTAAAAGAAATATTAACGTTTGTGTTTTTTTTGTTAATCATAAAATAACAAAAATATTAATGCTTAGATTATTGTTTTGTGAATGTTCCGAGAGCGCTCGATTTGGCATTTTATCTTAAGTGCCAGCGGGTAGCCTCTTCTGTCCATGTCGGTCATCGTTTGTTGCTGCAATTGTGTAAATCCGGAAAAAGACCAACTTCGTAGTCTCGGTCTTCGTTTGCTTCCTCTGCCTGCAGTCTATTTTGTTCCTATCGCTGTAATGTTTTTTATTTTTTTTGGTTGAAACGAAAACATCTTCGTTCGTTTTTAATAAGAAACATCATCAAACAACAGAAACAACAATAGCAGCAGTAGTGGAAGCAAAGTAACAGAGCTACATCTCGTTTGGTTCTATCCACTTTCCACATTCTGGCCATGGTCGCTCGCTTGCTCGTGACTGCCCTCACCACTATGGATGCCTCAGTATTCTTGGGTTCCTCATTTTTGTTGTCTTTTTTTTCCTGTGAGAAACAATCCAAAGTGTATTCTCGTGAGGTACAAAGCGAAGAGTGTGAGTGAAATGGTAGAAAGCAGGAACAAAAGAAAAAACATTTCTTTTGTGCATTTGATTTTTCTTTTCTTTTTGTTAATAACAATTAAGTAAAATATGCGAAATAAAACGGAATATGGAAGAAAACAGTAAAAGTAATCCTGTTTTTGGATATGCACTGCTGCATGCATCATCGTGATGAACATCGCCATCGCCATGGTCGTCGTCATCGTTCTCGTCGATGGCGTAGTTGAGTCGTTCGTCTTTTTTTCCTGCTGTCAGTCAATCCTTACCTAACCACCCTCTTCCTGTGTTATTTGTTGGCTGGCGATATGTAGTAGTAGTAGTTGTTGTTGTTTTGGTTATTATTGTGTTGTTGTTGCTGTTTTTCTTATTTGCCGTTCATCGCTTTTCTTTTTTGTGTGTTGTGTGTTGAGTATGATTTTTCGGTGGTGGTGGCGGCGGCGGCAGAGTCATCGTTGTTCGGTGCTTAGTTCAGTTAGTGGTGGTATTGGCTGATGGCTGCTGGTGGTGAAGGTAAAAACGATCAAACGAACACGGCTATCCATCCATCCACGGCCAAACGAACAGCTATCCATCCGTTTGTCCGTCCGTCCGTCTTACCGACCGTCGGACCATCAGTTTTAGGCATACATAGTACGTCATAACGTCGCTCATTCCACACACACGACGCTGTAGCAACACCAACAACGCTAATGATTATGATGATGTTGAAGTTGATGAATGAAATGCCATAAAACACATAAAAAGATTCTCATATTAATTTGTTAAACAGCAAATTTGTAATGTTCATCTTTCTTCGGTATTTTTTCGTTATATTTTTGTTTTTGTTCTGTACATTCTTTTTTTTTGGTGTGTGTTTTGTTGTATGGACGAGCGAACTGTTGTTGTTGTGTGTGCATAAGATGTCGTTGGGCATGGGAGTTCCTGTGTGCGTGTGTGTGTGTTTGTATCAGTTTCTCTCAATATGCGAGTGTGTCGGTCGGTTGGTTGGTTGGTTGGTCGGTTGGTCGGTCGGTCGTTGCCCATGTTAAAAGGGGTTTATACATTTGGAGAGTGTGCAAGACAAGAGACCCCCCCCCTCCCTCTATCCTATTATTATGATTATATAGTTGAAATACATATGTTTGTAGCACTTTTCGGTTGGCTCGCAGAGTATGTCGAGTTCAGATTAAGTTAATTACTTGCAATAAACTTTTATTGGCTTCGTGCTCGGTTTTTCATTGTCGGTGACGATGATGAAGATGATGAGGATGATGACGACGACGAGTGCGAAGATGAAGCAATGTGTGGGGGACGCTTACTTAACTTATGCAAAATCAGAAAGTTTTACGGTAGTTGTAAACGAAGAATGCGATTGCGATTGAAATGCCGATTAACACTAAATTGTACTTATCGCAGTAATCGTGTTCATTGATAATTTTTAATTTCTAAATTAATAAAACCTTTATTTGCTACTTGTAGAAGATAATTTGATGGCTTTTATCGATTTTGGTGGAAAATCGATTATTGGATACGACAATGGAAATAAATGTGGTATTGCACTTTACGGACGAAAACTGAATTAAAATCAGTTATATCTGAAATATGTGATTTTTTTTTTTGGTAATTGAAAACTTCATTATGCAGGCAGGAGGGCCTAAGAGTTTCAGCACCGATCATTCATTCTTAAATTAAAGATTTTTCTAAAAGCCTATAGCTTCTCATGCTTTTTGCCGAAAGTTTTTGGAAGACCAGTTGTGAGGGCTCTTCATGACGTGGCTAGATTGACGGAGTGCAATCTAAGTTCAGGTGACTTCAATTTTAGCTGCCTTCCTGGATACAGAAGGAGATTCCAATAATGTGAAGTCATGCGCAATGCGGAACTCTCTGGAGATCATTAATGTATCACGATCGCTGGTAAAATGGATGGATTGCATGCTACGAATCCGTGTCGTCAACTCAGAATTTGGTGGAAGCTGCGTGGAAAAGAAAGCCACTAGAGGAACACTACAGGCGGAGTTATATCTTCTATTCTATGGCTATAGCCATATAAACGGCATATATACATTTATCATAAGTATACTTGTGTTAAACAGAGTGCTTAAATCGTTCAATGAGTATGGTACGCAAATTGTGGCATATTCGGACCACGTGGTCATTATCATATGTGGGAAATTTCTGCCAACTATGTGCGACCTTATGTTAATTGCTTTGGTAAGCTGTTACTATAGGCCATGACCTGTAATTTGGGGCTGAACCCTCAGAAAACGGAATTGGTTCTTTTACCCGTAGATATTAGATCAAGGATTTCAAGTCAACCAAACTGAATGACGTGGAACTTGAATAGTTGTGGCTCACGCCACTGCAATTACGCACAAATTGCGAAGTAGGAACAAGGTCCTCAAAGCGCTAGCCGGCAGCACTTGGGGTAAAGAGAAAGAAACCTTGTTAGCTACCTACAACACTATTGGCCGGTCAGTGGTTAACTATGCCGCTCCAGTGTGGTCTCCTTCGCTAAGTGATACCCAGTGGAGAAATATTCAAAGCTGCCAAAATGCCGCCCTGAGGACTGTAACGGGCTGTATGCAGATAACCTCTGAGCATCATCTACATGAGGAAACGAAGGTCCTCCCAGTCAAGGAACACAATGTCATGCTGACAAAACAGTTCCTCCTGGGATGTCATCGGAGGAGCCATCCCAACTTTAACATCACACAGATGGATGCTCCCCCAAGGCATGTCAGGACCTTCGAGTATATGAGGATAATATACGCAACCACGTACAGGATCCCTTGGATCACCTCTCATATGCTGCAGCTTTGAATAACATTCATAGAGACGCCACCTATTCCGCGGTTTCAAGTTACCGCATGAATGTCGTTCTTGGAGGTCGCCCACCCCCTGTAGACGAAACAGAGACAAGCCTGCCACGTAGAACAAGAGTGGCCCTGGCACAACTCAGATCGGGATGGAGCAACAGGCTCAATGCCTACTGGTCCCGCATAGACCGTTCCGTCCCCAATATATGCCCAGCGTGTGGTTAGGGTCCCCACGATACCTGCCACATCTTCAATTGCCCAGCCCACTCTACTCCACTTAGCCCATTGGATCTATGGACCAATCCAGTGGAAGTAGCCCAATTTTTAGGACTGGACATTGAAGAAGAACCCCCGGATTAAATTTGTAATATTTGAATAGTAAAGCTGTTACAACAACAACAACGTGGAACTTCAGCCCTCAACGGAGGAGTTGTCCTCGATTAGAAACTACATTTCTCAAGGAACATCGGGGTGGGGTTTAAGTGCGAGTGTCAATGCCCTTTATGCGTGCCCGAACTCTGCCGGCCTCCTTTTTTTACATTATTAGCCGCCACCATTACTATTGGCTGACAACAGATAAATCTCAGCAGCCAGTGTCAAAAAATTTGAAGGAGATTATCATTTTTTTACTCCAAACTTTTCGAAGAATTTTGAAATTTAAACGAATTTTGCCTAGCCGCCGATGTAGAAACAGCTAGCATTGCAGCCTATATCATCGGCTGGCATTCAGCTGCCGGTGCCAACAAATTTGGAGGAGAAGATCGCTGTCGTCTATAAGGTTTTACATGGCTCAGCTCTTAGCTGCCGCCAAGTGTACATTTTCATGCGCCGCCGCCGAACATTTTGGGTCGGCTAGGTCCCCTGTCCTGTGGTAGTCCGAAGAATAATTACAAATGGCGAGGGGACTTTAATAGCAGTAATTTACTGAACATCTTTAGAAAGGTCCTAAGGATGCAATCAAGATTACTGGGACTCGAAGGAGTACAACGCAAGGGGCTATAGATGTGTTCCTGTGCCTTGTACGTCAAGGCTATTGTGGCCCGAGGAGCTTAAAGACTAAGGGAAGCTGGCGATAAGCTGCAATCCACATATGCTCATACGAATATTCTCAGGCTTATTGTTAATGACGACTCTTTTCATCTGCCAAACCTTACTTTTTTGCACAAAACGTGTGGATTTCTCTAAAGTAGACGTTAAATTTTCGGAAAGATCAGAATGGAATGACCGCCGGACATCTTTTGTTGACTTCATTTGATTCTGATTGATTTGATTTTCAATTCAATGCCCATTCACAAAGCCGCGAAGGACATTATGGTATGTGAAATCGATACTAGCCAGCGGAAAACCGCCAGTATGTATAACCAAGCTGCAATAAAAGCGATCAATTCTACACGGTGTAAATCAAAGTTTGTGACGAAGTAAGTAAGTAGAAATGGATGGATTAAAGCCTCCGGGAAGGAATTCTCGGTCTTATTGGCTAAAAGAGGCTGTATTATAACTGATCATGAATTTCTGACTAATGTTCAACCGCTCATTTGTTACCTTTTGCCTTAGTGAAGGATTGAATGTGGTAAACAGCCAGCAGACGTTAGTTCGGCAGAACCCACTTTATAACCGTTGGATCACTGTGGCCCGTATATATAAAACCCCGATCGGAATGCATGGTTGTCGTGGGTAGGAGTAGTGATTTAAGACTGGCCTGTGGAATTCTAATTAGCCACTGCAATATTAGGCCCATAACAGGCACATGGGATATTTATGTACCGGACTACGAGACGATGGATACATAGGAAGCTAAGATATTTAAAGAAATTTTGTATACAGGAACTAAAGTCTCTCTACTAAGTAGGATTAAGTAATTTAATAGGTTTCATGAGCTACCTGCCATTGTTTACTAGGCCAAGATGATTGGCAAAGGCACTTTTTTTTGAAATTGGCAAAAAATTTGACTCTACAGCCACATCTCCTGTTTGGGTAGCAAAAAAACCCCAAGGATGTGATGCGAGAAAAAAGAATAAATAAAATAAAACACAAGGGATTTAATGTTAAGTAATCAAAAGATTTTCCGCTTTATTGGGAAATTCGAAAATTCAGTGTTGGTATACCTTGCAAGGAATGTTCCGCTTAGGGAGAGTGCTCAACAAGAATTAGATGATTAATAGCTCGATGTAGCGAACAAAGCCTGAAAAGCGCGAAGGATCGCGGCAACTCGTTACTCGTTATATTGGATTTACTGCGATTAAATACAAGCAATACAAATCAAAGTTGTATAGCAGTAGATCCTTACGCCTATTCGAAGGAATAGGGTGGTTCACGAATAGAATTACGACAAAAGGTGTGAAAACAGCAATTTGTACGTAAACATTTCCATTTCATTGTAAGAGACTCTTTTAAGAAGCAAAAAATTCGTTCTATATACTGATAAACCACTGAATAAAATAGATATCTGCTATCCCCGCGCAAATGCGGGTTATTCACAGAGTAGATAGTCTATCGCTTCATTGCTACAATTGGCAAAAAATCCACTGCAAACGGATCCCAGGTCCGAATAAGATACATAACTTGACAGTCCATGTAATTATGCCGACTTAAAGACTAACATCACCCTTCTCCATTTTCCTCATTTTGGATGTACATTTGACATTTGACTTAGGCCAGATTTCACTACAGGCTTTACAAACGTTTAGATGTTGCCAACACAGATTTATTCCTCTATGCCATGTGTCAATACATATCGCCGCTGCGCTCACCAAAACAGTCATGTGTTTTCAATTACTTTTCAAGAGAGCAAAATGACGTTTTTTAAAACATTCTCATATATTCTGCACATTACGACTTTAAACTATCTGTTGAGATTGTAAACACATGAATAGTAAATAAAAAATAATAATTTCAAAACTCGTCAATAAATCCTACAGTAAATAATGCTTCATTTGATTTCCTTTTTCACGTATTCTCTTGACTGCCAACATTAAAAGATCGTCTTTTGTAATAAAAAATTAATTCTATTTCTGCTTAAAGATAGTACTTTCAAGAACTATTCCTATAATGTGATGATAAGTTACTTATCACTAGTTATTGATCGATGTTGCTCTTATCTAAATTTTATAAAATCCTCTTTATGTGACGAATTATATCAACCCGTTTTCATGCACCCCTTCAAATGACTAATGACCACTTTCATCAGAATTTGTAATTGATAAACGATTATCATTGAATGCTACATGAAATATCAATTGATAATAAAAATTAATACCTTACTAATGGGACAATATGGGTATATTAATAGAACACAACAATTTTATGAAATCTCAACCCCCATTTTGAATTTCTCTTTGTGCTGAGATTTAAGCGCATAACAATACGATTTGTCTTCGTCGACACATAACTATAAGATTAATTGATTGCTTATCTTGGGGTACGAAAGAACCGAAAGCGAGTTCAATGAGGTGGGGGAAAGTGACTGTGAATTGCTTGGTATAAGAGTACATTACCACAGGGGATGGAAATTTTGACAATGACGATGTGTTTCTTGTTGTTGTTGTTGTTTATATTCATGACATGTTGTCGAACGATATTTTGAAAGGGAAAGAGAACAGCAAATAATATTTGAATAAAATTAAATCGCTTTAATACAGGATAATCCCTGATATGGAGTTTAAGAGAATTATAGGTATTATAACAGAATTCTTTTGAGATCAGGTGGTGTGTAGTAAACAGTATAGTAGAAATAGTAAAATATGAAATTTTTTTTAAATAAATAAGATAAAAATCAAACAAATAAAAAATAATAAATTAATCATACAAAAATAAACAAAAACGAGTAATAAAAATTTAAATACAAAAAAAGTTAAAAAATAACCTTCCTAAATACCGGATGCATGTATACTCACTGAAGTCTCCCAATACTTAATCTATTGTGGTGAGGGCCTGCCAGATATCTCTTTACAATATATATCCAAGAATACCACAGTTGTGACCACAGCGGATTTAAAGGCAACTGCAGATAAGATAAATAGGCCAGAGAAGGCTCAGCCCTGCAGAAAAACGGCATGGAACACGGAGAGCTTCTACCTATGTGCACCTGTCACCTGTACTGAAAACAGCAGGCGACAGATAGAAGAATGAAGAAACCTGTAGAAACCTGTAGAAACGTACATCTTACCTAATAAATCTCGAGAGTGCAGATTAGCAAAATTAATTTAATTTTTAATTAATTTTTTTCATTTGTCTATAAATATACCCAATTTTTTTGTTGTTTCTAAGTGTTGTTCTTACTTTTTCTTCTTCCGTTTGAAGGGTTGGAAAATTTCGCCTGAAAAGACATCGAACTTTTCTCATAAGGTTTTTGGCTTGATACAAGCCAACGTATACATATTTTTCCGCCGAGCTGGAAAATATATTTTGTGATTTGTCTTGGACATTAAACTCATCGATTTCATTGTAAAAAATTTATATATTTCTAACTCTTTGTTGTTGTCATCATATAATGAAGTTGTTGAACATCAAGAAAACAAACTATATATATCGTTGGAAAGTCTCTTCTATTCAAATCCAGTGAGAAACTTAAAATCGGTTCATATTTATCCGCGGTACTAGCTAAAAAGTGCTTAAAAGTACGAAAACCCGGTTTTTCACCTAAAACTTAAGATTTTGGGGGTTTTCTGGAAATTTGAAAAACAGATTCTAGTGCTCAGCAGCACCTAACAGAAAAATAGTATAATTTCCCATATATTGTTTTTTGTCGCTCTGTGTTATCCATTGAATAATGCGTGTGTCCGCAACGTACATTTAGATTGAAGTAGCGCAAAAGGTAAAAGTATTTTAAATGTGAAGTAAGTTGTTTATAAAACCTCAACATGTCTTCTTTATTTTACAAAAAAAAAAAAATATACTGGTCACATAAGAAATTTCGCTAAATTTCACCAATTTTCGTTGACACTTCAAGTTTCTATGGAAGATTGTGTGTGTCCGTAACGCACTTTGTGTTAGTCATAATTTTGAATACGACAGTTTAAGTAAAGTTTCATTAAAAGAACATTATAGTGCTGTCCAGAATCTAAATTTTTTAATATGAACATAATCTTTAGAATATTTAAACTTTTCGAAAAAACTATAAAATAAGAAAAAAAATCGTGCGTCCGCAAAGCGCAGGAAATATCCATATTCATTTTTTGTATATTGACAATTGAACACAATTTACAATTAACTCCTAATTGATTTTTTTGTATTGCAATCTTAATGGGAATTCTAGTTCACAACATTGAATTTCAGTTCATATTTCGATTAATTTGTAATATTTAAACCATCCAGCATTTGTAATATGTAAATATTCAACTCTTTTTTGAACAAACATATAAGATTCCATTATTATCGAATAATATTTTTGCACATAAATATAAAACTTTCTAAACACAAAAGTTTTAATTCCCTTGCCTAGCATTAGATTCAACTGTCCCCTTTAAAACTCTCAAGTACTTTAGCAATAATAAACACTTTATACAAATGCCGTTTAAACTTTTTAACCCAAACTATGCTCTCAACCCAACCGCCTATTTCCCATTGTTAAGATATAACTAAATTAAATGTTTTATTTTTCTTTTCATTCTTCTATTTAAAGGTTTACTTACCAAACTATCTGTGAATAGTAGCGCGTATACATGAAAAGAATAAGATATAAAGATAATAAAATGAAGCAAGGAATTGTGATAATTATGGATTACAATGTGTTTGAACCCATTTAATGCCCCGGAATCATTTATACAATTCCCAGCATTACAACAATTATCGTCATCATTAGCACGACTGAATGACTGTGACTGGGCTGATGTCATCTACAACGTTTCCATCATAATAGCGTCGTCGTCGTCATAATCATCATCATTATTATTATTGTAATTGGCGTCACTAAATAAAAGTGACCAAAAGCAGCCAGCAACATAAGCTGTGTAAGCTGTAGCTACAACATTTATCCACAATAACTTCATTATCATCATCAGCACCGCCAACATCTCTATAGAGAGCGAGAGACGACATAGTTTTCGTCTCTTCCGGAATTGATTTTCCCTAAACATAGTCATCAGCAGTGACTGTCCTGTTTACCCTCCCCCCCCCATTTCAGCAACCCTCAAAGAAAACGCCAACAGACATTATAACCGGTTTTCATGTGGTGCTGTTCACAAAGAAAAGTAAAGAAAAGAAACAACGGACGTCGGACGGTTAAGAACCGAGCGTAAGCAACTAATTCGTATTTCCTATACGGTCCGCTGATACTGTGGTGCCAAAGAAGCAGAGAGAAAGGTCCATTAAATAAGCATCCGTATCAACGTATCGCATCTCATCGCAGCGTATTTTACTTCCTTTTTACGCTCCTCTTTTTATGGTAAGTTCAGTTGTTGCTACTACTACTTTTTCATGATGTTCTCTTTTACGTTGTAGCTTTTGCTACATATATTCCATAGAATTTCATAATATATCCTTTCTTTGACTGCCACCACTCTGTAGTGAGTGGGAGTGCAAGGAATAAAAAGCATTATGGGGGATAACATGCTTTTGAATAGTTGAGGGTGAATTATCGAAGTTTCTTTTGATTAATTTCTCTGTGTTGGATCTCTGTTTATAGCAATCCCTTTATGTATGCTGCATAAGCTGCTTCTGACTGCTGCCCCTCAATGGCTCTGGCATAACGCTCGCTGGGACGTTTAATATTTAATGTGTTAGTAATCTTTTAATTAGAGCGATTTAGTAAATAATTTTATTATAACATGCCACTTAATTAGAGTTTGCATAATTTATATAAGAAAAAAGTGAGCTCTTTTTTCTCTTGCTGGCTTGCTCATGCTTTGGCATTCGCCTATTCAAAGCCATTTATGGAGATTTTGCTAACTACTTTGAAGATAAAGTACTCGGAATTTTTCTTCTTCTTAAACTATGACACTTGTTCTGATTAGCATTGCTTTCGATGGTATGGGAATGGGGGGGGGGGTGGGGGAGTACAAGGAGAGTGACTATATAGTTTTGATTTTTATTATATCACAAGTTGTATCCTCAGCTTTTATTTCTAAAAGTTTAAAAAGTTTTGTTTTTATTTTTGTTCGATGAAGTATAGGAGGATTGGCAGCACAATGGATTATAATGAAATAATAATTTTATTGTTTTATGGAATTTTTAGTATTCTTACAGAAAGAAATTTTAAAGTAAAAAACTGTATAAGAGCTATTTAATAGCAGCTTAAACTTTGAGGGTGTAAAGTAACGATTGTGTATTAGTAACGATTATTTTTAAGGTTATATTAATTATTTATAGGACGATAAAAATAGAAACTTTTAATAATAGAAGGGGTTGTTTTTAAGGAAATATTATTGTAAATGTAGATTCCTTTATGTATTCTCCATCGCTCTTAGGAACACTTTGGTCTTCGAGTTATTATGACGCATTGGAATGCTGACACATTTAAGTAAAATGTTGTCGATATTGATACATTTTTAAATTGGATCTATAATTTTGTTAACATTGTATATTAATATGGTATATTTCTTACTAGCTGAAAAAAGTAAAGTTTTGGGGTCAATTTCAAAGAATAAATAATAACTTCTATGTACCCAAAGACCAGTGAAAGAAAATCTTCACGAATCCCCCAAACATTATAGACCTTCACCTATATTTTATAAGAAAGAATTTGCATTCTCAGTAAAGTTTACAGTTTATTCCAATACCCTTTTTTTTTATTATTTACATTTTTTTGATACCCGTATCTCATGTTTTTCAACGTCTTGGCCAGCACCAGTACTGGGAAGTAGGTTATCATTTATTTACTCTTCTGTTTCAAATAATGCAATAACTTTATGATTATTCACAAGATTGCAAATCTGGATGTTTTTCCATCACTAAGCTATTTATTACTCCATGCGTCAAACAATTGTGTGCTTGGGCATTTCGACAATTTTTATGGTTTTGTGGTTTCTCTTTCACTCTCTATATTTAGCTCAAATTTATTGGTTTTATAACAGAATTTTTTTTTTGTACTTTTAGAAAAAGCACAAATTGCTTTAAATTGGTCTATTGATAAGCTTATACATATTTATAGTATTAGAAACATATATGCCGTAGCCACACATATGCCGATATGAAAACAGAACACATATAGATTTATATTACTGTACGTACGTACATATACATACATACTATATACGGCCTCAATGGCTAGCCACAACACATGTGAACAATTATTACTGCTGGCATCTGGGAATTTCTAGATTAAAATGATTTCTAAATAATACAAAAATAAAAACAAACAAACGCATCAATTATGCGGAAAAATACTGAAAATATTCTGTATTGAATTTGATATACAGGCTTATGATAATGAAAATATTTTACTTAAATTTTTTTTTTTTTAATTTTTATGAAATTTTTACCTATATTTTTCTGAGTATGTTTGAAAAGAGTGAAATTTATATTTGAAGAAAACAAATAAACAGCAAATATGTTAAAAATGTATCATATTTATATAAAGGATGTGCAAAATATATATCTGCCTGAAGAACTTGTTAATACTGGTGTTGTTTTTAACTTGTTTCTAAACATTTTTAGGTCTTTATATCCGGTGTGTTATTATCGAGCAGGTTGTGCTTTTATAAGACTTTAGTACTTTTTAGAAATATGATGAGAATATCGTTCCTATATAATTATTGTCTTTCATTTAACTTATTATTCTGTTGATGTTTAGGTCGTGGACACGGCATAAAACATATTAAACTGGTTACCCCAACTGTTGGGACAGACTCTTGGTTTTCTATATAACCTTTTCCTATGCATCTTTGTCTCCTATGGGCTATAGAGGGATAGCTACAAAAAAGTTGTTCCATTAGCTTTTCTTATGGAAATTTGTTAATTTGCTCTTAAATGTGATTTTAAAAAGGACACTTTCAACGGATCCTGTTGATAATGAACGATTTCTTTAAAACCTTTGCAAAAGCATCATAACAGTTAACCTTGATTTGTATATAAAACTTCACAACTGCGATATTTTAAATTTATATCAATATTCAAAATTATTTTTCGCTATTAAAATTTGTCACAAATTTACCCGACAAACCATCTGATTCGAGAATGATATCATTTTCGATTCATACATCATTCATATTTTATTCGAGAACGATAATCGTCAACGATTCGGGCGTCATATCGCGAGCGGGAGAAAATCCACCTTCGTTCTCGAATTGTAAAAGCGATTTTTTCACGAATCGGAAAAGCGATTTTTTTATGAATCCTTTAAGAATCAGAAACACGATTCTATTACGAATCGTAATAACGAGATCCCTTCAAGTTGCGAAATTTATAAATCGTCATTTTTTCAGTTTGGTTTTGAACTAGATTTGTATTCATCTGTTGTCACACGTAGTTAAAGTTTTTCAAATTAAAGTTACAAAAGATCTGTATTGCAAATCATTGATTCCCAAATTAAATTTTAAAAATATTTTCCCTATATGCAAAATATTCACCCAAAGATAGTTATTTATTTACCAATTACTTTTTAAAATTGAAAAAAGTGAAATAATCGAATTTTAATTGTTTAAACGTTTGGTTAAAAAATCGCTTTTACGATACGGTAACGAATGTTCAACAGCGATTCGATAATGTTTTTTTTTTAATTCTATCGCATTTTTATCGGTTTTACGATAAGTAAACGAATCGTGTTTACGATGTTATCATTTTCAAGTTCGTTTTAGAATTGCTTTAGCGAATTTCCAACGAATCGTTAGCGAATCACCCCTCGCCACATGGCTTGTCGGGTAATTACTTTCTCAAAATATGAAAGGATTTTTTTAAAACTCGAAATACTTTTTCAATTTTGTAGTGTTTTATGTGAAGTACGAAACATGGACAATTTTCTTTACTAAAAGTAAAATTTGCACTACATATGTAAGTACCAAAAGTAGCTCTTTAAGTACTAAAAGTACCTCTTCAAGTACTAAAAGTACCTCTTCAAGTACTATAAGTGCTCTTCAAGTACTAAAAGTACCTCTTCAAGTACTAAAAGTACATCTTCAAGTACTAAAATTACATCTTCAGTTACTAGAAGTAATTGCACTATTGAAGTATTAAAAGTAAATTTTAATGAACAATTATAATATATATTATTATTTAATATAACTAAAAGACCATTTTTAAATATTAAAAGTACATTTTAAAGTACTTAAGAAAACTTTACAAAATTTAAAGTGCTAAAAGTATATTATATACAATACTATATATATACTATACTATATATTATATTATATACTATATTTTAAAGATTTTGAAGCACATTTTTTTGTACTAAAAGTTAATTTTATTGTACTAATGTAGATTTTAAAGCACTAAAAGTGCATTTTAAGGTATTAATTTTCATTACTAAAGGTACATTTTCCACAATTCCACATTAAGAATTTACAGAACAAAAAGTACACATCAAGTACGAAAAGTAAATATTAAAGTATAAAAGGTACATTATAAAGTACTAAAAGTGCGTTTATAGGTACAAAAAGTATATAAGCGTGCACTAAAGGCACATTAGCATGTATTAAAATGCATTGGCGTGTAAAAATAGTACATTATGTACTAAAAGTAAATGCTAAGGTACTAAAAGTACTCTTTCATATACTAAAAGAAAATTTTCAAATACAAAAAGAACATCTTTAAGTACTAAAAGTTCTTTTTATAATATTAAAAACGTTATAAAGTACTAAAACCAACTTTTTAATTACTAAAGGTATATTTTAAAGTTCTAAATGTACTAAAATTAAATTTTCAAGTACTAAACGTACACATTTTCATGTACTAAAAGTTGATTTTAATGTATCAAAAGTATAACCAATTAAAAAAAATAATCAAGTACTAAAAGCACATTTTTAATTATTGTAAGTAACTTGTAGAGTGCTAAAGTACAATTTACGGTTCTAAAAGTTATTCTTAAGTACTCAACGTGAGTTTTAAGTAGCTAAATATACTCTAGCATGCACTAAAGTTAATTTGCATGTACTAAAGGTAACAAAGGTACATTAACAACTACAAGAAGTACACTAACATGTACTAAATATAGTAAAAGTATTTCTACTATTACAAAATTTAAATCTTCAATTAAAAAAAAAAAATTCAAGTAGTAAAAGTAGTTTTGAAAGTACTAATAATACATTATAAATTTCTTAAAGTAAATTTTAAAGTACCAAAAGTAAATTTTCAAGTATTAAACGGTTGTTTTTAAATATTAAAGGTACAATAGCATGTACTTAAAGTAAATTGTCAAGTACTTAACGTACATGTTGAATAACTAAAAGTAAATTTTCTTAAGTACTAAAATTTTTTTTTAAATTACTAAAAGTACACCAAAGTTAAGGTAAATTTTAGTGAACAAAAACTGCATCTTCCAGTACTAAAAGTACATTTGTAAGATCTGAAAGTAAATTAAAAAAAAAAATACTAGAACTACTCTAGCTTTTCTAAACGTAAATTGTCAAGTACGAAACGTACTTTTTCGTGTACTTAAAGTACATCTTCATGTATTTTAACTAAATTTTCATGAACATAATGTAAATTTTCGTGTACTAAAAGAAAATTTGTATATACGAAAAGTTTAGTTTTGCACATTTCTATGTACTGAAGCTGCATTCTATGTACTAAGAGTACAAAATTGTACTATAAGTAAGTTTCGTCTACAAAATGTTAATTTGTATGTACTAATAGTAAGTTTTTGTGTACCAACATTTGGTTTTTTTTGCAGTTTAAGTAAATTTGTAAATTTAATGAACAAAAAGTACATTTAATGAATAAAAAGTTCATTTAATGAAAAATTACATTTAATGTTCTAAAAGTACATTTAATGAACTAAAAGTATTTAATTTAATGTACATATAATTTACTAAATATACATTTTATATACTTATGGTATATTTGCATGTACTAAAATGAATTTGAATGTACTAAAAGCACATATATATGAACCAAAAGTATATTTGTATGTACTAAAAGTATATTGGTATTTTCTAAATGTAAAATTGTATGAACTAAAAGTAAATTTTGATGTACTAAATCAGAAGTGCCCAAACTTTTATTATGGCAGTGCAAAGACCAAGAGATATTTTTATATTAATTATTGTTCTATAGATAACAACTAAATCCACTTTGAGAATAACTGTTATCAATATGTACCAAGAATACAAAAGAGAGATTCTTCTTGTTCTCTTATTGCTGTACATATGAAAGTTGTTGCTTTGCATTTTAATGCGGATTTTTTTTTTGCTTTTAAAAAAACAAATGTACTCCCAGAGGATAGGCCGTTGTAATACCCGTACAAGGCTATGTAGTTTGTTTTTTATATATTATAGTTAAATTTATAACTACTTAAAGTGAATTTTCAGTACAGAAATAACTTTCGGATTACATTTCCACTTTCATGTTTCAACAGTACACTATTACGTCACATAATCTTAGACCTATCTAAATGTGCGTCCGTCAAACTTTTGCCCACTCTATTAGTTCCTGTTGGCCTCATGTGCATTTGTCCACTTAACGCCAGCACCGTCCATCTGCCACGCACTCTATGCACAGCCAATAAATAATAAACACATGTTTAAATATCACCACACAAGTTAATAATAATAAGTTTAGTCAATTTGTTGTTAATTATTTGACATTTAAATTATTTGGTTATTATGGCGGTTGTAATTGGTTGACATTAGAAGGCGGCTGGCTCTCTTGTTAATTGATTTTTTGCCACTGCTCTTGTTGCCGTTGCCGTTGTTGTTGTCGTTGCCGTTGCCGTTGTTCATGCTGTTGTGTTGTACAGCCGTGTTAAGCCCAGAGCAGTGGGGAGGGGGGAGACAAAATAGTTAACAAATCATGACATGAAACTACATGAACTTTTTGTTGTGATTTTGTTTGTTGTCGTACAAATGTCATTAAAGTTTAATCGGAATTAATGACTGGCGGCAGCAAACAACGATAATGACTAATACAAATTGCACAATTATTATAAATGCATTGTTGAACCGCAGCAGTAGCAGCTCAGGCAGCAACAACAATACGAAGAGTAGGAGGAGGAGAAGAAGGAGGGAGGAATGCTAGTAATCGGCAAATAAGTGCAAAATGTGCATTGTAATTCAATCTTGTGTTGTTATTCGTGTTGTGGTTGCGCTCGCCGCTGTTGTTGCTGTTGTTGTAGTTTGTCGGTTATTTTCAATTGTTTTTCCATGTTGTTGTTTTGTTTAAGTTTATGTGGTAGCTTTTCGTGCTTTGACTGGCGTTGGTGATGTTGTTGTTGTTATTGTAGCTGCTGTTGCTGCTGCATCATTTTACACAGTTTATTAATTTACACTTTTGTTGTTGGTGGGTTTCGTTGGGTGTAACGTGTCTGCTGCCGTCGCTGTTGTTGTTGTTGTTGCTTTTTAACACACTCCACCATGAATGGGGTGTGAAAAAAAGCGTATAAAACATTTTAAATGGATTATAAAGTAAACAAAACTTGTTTTTTTTTATTCATTTCACTTTGTGTTCATTTTAAAATGTAGACAAATACACACACACACATACACACTGGCACAGACACGTTTGCTTGTAAATAAATATTCCATTGTGTGTTTGATATATTTTTATAATTTAATAAACACCGACAAATTGATTGGTTTTGATTTACTAAAGAGGCTTTTGAGAAGATGAACAAAAAAAAAAAATAACAAAAACGCACAACAAAACAATAATGAAAACAAAAACAGACAGTACAATTGAATGAACATATTAATTAGAAAGCAATACGTTGTATTTAAAATACGTATTAGTTTTAATGCTATTATGGTAAGAGTTGGGGTATAAATTAATGAATGAATAAATGAATGTAGATATGGGTTCTAAGGCATTTATAGACAATACCTGAGAAACATTATGCCCAGCCATGTTAACCACACAGAGTAACCTTCCATAGCATAGTGGCAGTAGCAGTACCCGCTTGTTCTGGTAAGCATTACGTATGTAATGATACCATCGATTACCAGGAATGACACAGTACTTCCTCGTCAATATACCCGCCATACGTTTGATTGACGAAGTTAACATGGAGATGCCATAGGAGGTATACTATCGCCACCCTCTCGCTGTTCTTGTTCGTTAATAATATAATACTACAGAATGGAAAAATTTTAAGGAACTTGGGAAGTGACCTAGTGTATCGTGTAGGTCTAGTCGAGTACAATACGAATATGTATACCAAATTCCCCTAATACCCCCAAAATCTTGACTTACGGTTAAACAACCGGGTTTTCAGGTCTTTTTGTTTGAATTGTTGACGGTTTTGGAAAGAAGATTATTAGACATTTCCAACGAAATATATGTATATATAGATATCTTCCTATAACTGCCTTCTTTAGTTTCGATAATTCATACTTTTCGGATATTTTCACTATTTTTTTAGTTTGAAGAAGTTTTTAGCCACAATTTTATTAGAGTATGGTTTTATGACTTAAGCGCATATTTGGTTGTAAAAATCGGTTAACAAGTGTTTAAGTTATTCATAAATTTTCAGGAACGCTACTTTCATATCACATATTAGAAAAAACGCCGGGAGAACTTTGCATTCAAGCACGATAAACTTCTAACACAGTGGTTGACTTTACACTTGTAGATCAAACACTAAATTGAATTTTTCACCACCGTTTAACATCAATCAATAAATTTTTTTTTTTATTAGCAACAAACACATCAGAGAATAACGGCACTTAAAAAAGAGAAAAACGAGAAGAGAAAGAAGAATTTTAAAATAATATTTCTGTTTATTTATTAACTAGTTTATTTAACTAGTAATGCGCATGGGAGTCAATCGACGCAACGCTCGCTTACTTTAGATTAATGAAATAGGTATATCCACAGTTAAACGAAATCGTTAATGATGTATATTATAAAAAGTATAAATTAGTAAGTACTGAGTGTTATAATCGACGAAATCATTACAGAAACTACGTTTGTTGTAGTTTTGCCGAACAAGCGGGTAGATGTAGGAATGTTTAAAATGCTACCTTCGATTTCTGTTGTTTAGAAACGATTCGATTATTCGATTTGTAAAACGATACACAAGTTATCATGGTATAGAATACATTTTTCTTAATATGTAGAATGAAGAAAAAACATAAATTTTTGGAATAATTTTGTTTATCAGGGAATTGGAAACAATTCGATGTCGTTATACAGCTCATGGTTCAGTCGAAAATGGTACTAGCAGTTTACGATGATGAATCCAAATATTTTGCGAAGTAGCTTGATACGCTTGTGTCATTTCCCAGCCTTCTGCGCTGTGGTACAAGACTGGTAAGATCAGTGTCTGGTATAGTTGGTCTTTGTTCATCGAGAGAGGGCTTAGTCCTTAATGCTATTGCTTAGCGCACTTAATACACGTGTCTTGATTTTCAGGCTGACTTTGTTATTTCTGTTTCCGGAGGAGCCAATGTAGAAAAATTCTTTTTAAAGTTATAGTAGTCGATGTTCACCCAAACGAGTAGACTCTTTGTTTGTTGGAACCATATAATTTGGTGGTTGTCTTCATTTATCACCAGACCCACACCTGCCTGCTGCTTCTCAATGCCCAAAAAGGCAGCAGTAACATTTTGTAGTCCTAGGCCAATGATATCTGTATCAGCGGCGTACGCAGGTACATTGAAGTTGTTATTTAATATGGTCTAGGTAATGCTTACTGCTACTTTTCGCATGATCCTCTCCATTTTGATGGGAAAGAGATCGCATTGTAGACTGATGCCTTTTCTAAAACCGCGCTTGGTAGAAAATGGCTGGCAGATTTTTGCATATTTTCACTGAGGATTTCGTGTCGGTCAGTGTCATTTTGCCAAGTCGTATCAGCACAAGGATACTAAACTCTGTCATAGCATCTAATAGTTTCTGTCGTATCGAACTGTCAAATGCAGCTTTGTAAACGATAAACAGATGTTAAGTGTCGATTTGCGTTTCTTAGGTCTTCTTCTAGCAATACTGATAATTTAAAACGGGCTTTAGTATTAAAAATAATTTACTCTACAGGGCCTTGTATACGATGCGAAAAAATCTTATTCCGCAATAGTTGGTACTCACACCTGTATTGCCTTTCTTTAGCACAGTACAAACAACTCTCATACTCCAATCATCGGGTATCCATTCCTTTAGTTAAGTCGTGTTTATAAGCGAGTGCATGCTCATTGCATTCGTCTCTGTTTAGAGTTCCGACATTCCAGGTAAATATCGTTAAATAATTTTCCTTTAGCATTTGCGGGGTCGTTAACATTTGGGGGCTCTTGTCTTTTCTATTCTTTGCATTTTCATAACAGTTTTTAATTAAGAAGAGAGGCTTATTAGTCCACAGCGCTCATCCAAGTTTCTTGGGGCTGCAAAAGCCTCTTAAAGAGCCGTAGTGTTCAGCTGTTCTGTTATCTATCCCCCGTTATCTACCCCCCAATGGCATTGCCCGGAGAACTCGTGGTCTTTCGGACGTTGCTAGCTGCTTGGGATACTCCAAAGGGAGTGAATAGCGATCAGAAAACTTAAATTAGTATATCCCCCATTTCCCTTAAATTCGTACATACTGCGTTCACATTTATACCAAAACAAAAAAAGAGTTAAAACTGTTGTCCTGCCTAAGAAAAGTATCCGTGGCAATATAATTATATACTCGTTCGTTTAACAACAACTACATTTTTATATGTCTTAAAATTTTCGACGTACACTATTATAACACAATACGCCGTACGATTAGTTCCTTCGTTGTAATAGTAATAATCTCGGTCTCGGTAAGTTCATTCGTAGTGATAACACAAGGGAACAAAATTGAACTTTTTGAGTGTTGTTTGGAATTCGATAGCTGTTTTTTACTAATTTGAGGTCGCTGATTTCAAATCTAAACTCCATTTTTCTCCATCAGCTCGAATTTTTAAGTTACAGGTACTAATCGAATTTTCGACTTTTTTCCAAAAAATTATAGTTCAAAAATTCATAATTTTTTTTCATAAGCCGGATTTTAAATTTTTTTTCTTTTTTTTTAAAGATATCGTTGTTACCTTTAATAAAAACAAATTTTTTAATATTACAAAAAAAAATGACTGAGTAAAGGCTGTTTTATTCAAAAAAAAAAAAAAAAATTCTTAAAAAAAATTACACATTTTAATTTTCTTCACGCTGAAAGTTAATCGGTAGAGGGCAAATTGTTATTTTTATTAGCTTTATTGAATATCATATTAAAATAGCTTTCTAAAACATGTATGTACATAATAATCGATTGAAAATTGAATGAGTTATGCTAAATTCGGTGATCACAGATTTTCGCAATTTTTTGTTTCTACCCAAAAAAAATTCAAATTTTGTATTTTTAAAAATCATGACAAATTTGCAAATTTATTTATAGTTTAATTTATAGTTTTGCCTCCTATTACAATATTAATTAACTGACCAAATTTAATTAATCGGCAGTTGTCAATATGAAAGTTCAGGGAAAAATATTAATTGTCCAAAAATAGGTCATTTTGTATGGGAGGTACCAGAAGGGGTGATCCGATATAGAGCAAATTCATTCCTGATTCATATTTTCATAACCGTAAAACATACACATAGTTTGACTGAATTCAGTGTACTTACAAAAAAGATATGTATGTAAGACTATTGGGGTGAGTTCGGTCATTTGTATGGGAGGTACCAGAAGGGGTATGGCAACGGTTTCGGTTTTTTTAGGGTTTGTCTACTTTTGCAAGATAAATAAACTGACCAAATTTCAATATCCTCCGGTAGTCTGTTTGGCAGCTATCGAAGATATATTAATTATCCAAAAATAGGTAATTTTGTATGGGAGGTACCAGAAGGGGTGGGGCTATTCCGCCCATTTACAATCCCATAAGTTCGTTTCGAAAAATATTAATACTGATAAATTTTCATAACGATCCGTTAAGGTTTGCTCGAGTTACACTTTCACAAACATATTAATAAATGTTATTTCTGTATGGAAATCGCGATTTTTGTAAATTTAGTTATCTCAGTAAATTGTTGACAAAATCAAAAGCTCTGCAGAGATTTTAATGAAATAAAGCTCATTTGATTCACACTATATTAAACTAAATGTTTTAAGACAAACACTGTGATTTGTGTTGCACTAATTTTTTTTATGAATTTTTAAAAAACAAAAATTTTTTTTTTTTGTAAATTTTTTGTTTTATTTTTTAAAACTACAACGATATCTCTGAAACTACTGGGCCAAATTAAAAACAATGTAGGCACGGATTAAAGATAATTTTGTTGACGAGTTTAAGTTTTTTGTTTTAATTGAATATGGTGAACCGTTTTCAAGTTATTTAAATATTTGTAGTGGAAGTGCCTTAGTTATGGACATAACGGTATATCGCGAAAAGTCGAGCTGATACAAAAAAACCAAGTGCAGATTTAGATTCAGCGTCCCAAATTACCTTTAAAACAATATTCAGTTCTTAAACAACAAATACCTTGTTCCCTTGTGTAATCTTTGTTTCACTCCCCTCAATTAAATCGGCATAGCTATTTAAACATCAAAGACAAAAAGCCTTTCATTGTTGACACAAATTTCTGTAATGGGTCCTAATGAATCACCAGAGATTTTGCACTGACCTAGAAAACCCTGATACGTATCTATCGCACAGACTGTGGCACATACACACATACACTTAGTCACACACGATGAGAAACCGTTGAAAATTAAGCAAATCTTTGTGATGTCTATTTGAAGGTTTTGCAATTTCATTTATAGAAAGAGCACATAAATAACAGCCATAATGCAAAACTGTTTGAATAACAAACCGACAATCCAGCCAACACTTTGTGCTGTGTCGATTTCACTTAAGATTCGACAGACTTACAGCCCTCGGTGCCCCCACCCGTCCGCATCGTGGAGTATTTGATGATTACGCGACGATAAATAATGGCTGCGGCTCAAGTGTTTGTCATGTGTTGTCATAAAAACCACAAAATGTATATTCGTATTCAATATTAAATTCAAATTAACTCTTTGCGCGCGTCATTAAATAAAGTAACGTAAATATCATCGTTAAAATGGTTGCTATAATAAAAAATGATTGAGTTCACAGCTAGTCGATGGTAGTACAGTGGTGTAAAAATGTTTAGATAAAGACAAAAATAGTCGAGTAATAATAGCAATACAACCAACACGCTCGTGCCCATATACTGTATTTAGTAAAAGTGTAACAGGATAAAGTTTTGGAGAAAAAACCGAAAGTCTAGCCACATCCGTTCTGGTACCTCCCATACAAATGTACGATACCACCACTTTAGAAATATAGTAATAATATCAATGCACCCATTGTGACTTTACGTGAAAATAAGATTTAACACTTTTTATCCGTTTTGCTTTTTTCATGATTTCCTCTAAAAAAATGTCCTCTCACCACTCTAACTGCCCCAAAGGTACCCCTAGGTAGTCAAATGTAAGACCGACATCCAATATTTTTGCAATCCAAACAGTTTCTAAGAATATATCTATCCTCTATGTTTAGCCCTTAAGGTAGTCCCCATACAATTTTTTTTATATTTTTTAATAATTAAAAAAAAATTATAATGTTTATGAAACCTACTCTTTCTTCCATAGTGCCTCATAGGCGGTTAAAATATATGACCGACCAAAACTTTATTTTCCCTCCTAACATTTTTCGCGAACATACATACCTACACTTTATCTCGAGTCCATAATGGGCTCTCATACAAAAATCAAAATTTTACAAATTTTCTCCCGCCCCCTAACTTCCCCAAAGGTGCTCCTAGAGAAGTCAATTGTTTGACCGAACCCCAATATTTTTGCAATCCCAACAGTTTCTCAGAACATATGTACCCTCTATCTTTAAATATATGAGCGACCCCCATTTTTTGCGACCCAAAAAGTTTCTTAGATTATATCTATCCTCTAACTTTAAACTTTAAGGTGGTCTCCATACAATTTTTGTATTTACTTTTTAAAGCCGTCATTTCCAGTAGATCCCATAGTGCCTCCTAAAAAAAACTTAATTTCCCTTAACACCCCATGAATGAGGTATGGAATAGCTTCTTGCGTTGTTGGGAATTAACACCCTTTCTATTTTATATTAACAACAAACGGCACCTACTTGTTTATCGATAATTGAGAACGTCACAGTTTGAGAAGTTTCTACTAGACATGACGATTGACTCGACACTTATACTGCAACGTTGCTATCGACAACATCGAGGGCCGGCAATGAAAGAAAAATGTAGATGACTGGAGCCGGGAATCGAACCACGGACCTCCCGCATGGTAGTCGCGTGTTCTAACCACTATGCCACGACCGGTCTCCCCTAATAGTGCCTCCTAGACGGGAAAAATGTATGAAAGACCCCACTATTATCTTAACCCCATAAGGGGGCTCCTGTATAAAAATCAAAATGTTTCAAAATTTGCTCCCACCCCTCTTAACTACCCAAGGGCCTAATAAAATCAAATATATGACCGACCTCCAATATCAGAATATCTATCTATCTTAAGGTGGTCCCCATACGTTGCAAACTGGCAACTGACAGCTCTATCGTAAAGTTGGACATTTTTGAGGTTATACGTACTCAGAACGTTTTTACATATCACCGCTATTTGTGTTGTTTACAGTAACTTAAAAGATTCATCTAGGCCAAAAAATGGAATTAAATCGTGAATTAATTCGTACAATTAAATAGGCAATTAATTCGTACAATTATTTTTTACAACTTTCGACATGGATTAACTCAGCAACATTGCATGGATGAACTTAATTCAATTTTTGGCGATGAAGCTCCATCAAGGACCAGTGTTTGTCGATCGTATGGTGAATTCATTCGTGGTGGTAGTTCAGTCCAAGACGAATTTCGTGAAGGTCGTCCATAATCAGCTGTTGTTCCGAAAATTATTGATGCTGTGCGCGAACTGATTTTGCAATAAATACTGCATAAACATTTGACTGCCAAAAATATTTGTTCGCGTTGGATCCCACACAATTTGTCAATCGCTCCAAAAAAGGCTCGTGTCGATTGGTCGAAAGAAATGCTCCAAAAATACGATCACGATGCTTCGAACAGGTGATGAATCCTGAATTTACGCGTATAAGCCCGAAAGTATACAGCAGTCAACTGTATGGGTGTTTCAAGATGTTCCAAATCCAACAAAGTTGTTCGCGCCCCAAGCACTTCCCTGCAAATGGTCGCCTGTTTCTTCGGAAAGTGAATTCTGAGTGGTACACAACCATTTGTTTGCCAGTTGTCTTCTAAGAAATCAGGAAAAACCAACCGCCGAAGTCGGATCATTCTTCACAACGACAATGCGAGCTCTCACACATCGGCTCAAACCACTGCATTTTTGAGCACCCAAAACATCAATTTGATGGGTCACCCGCCGTATAGTCCTGACTTGGCACCGAATGACTTCTTTTAAAAGTTTTTCGACAACTGAAGAAGCGGTTGCTGCATTCAGAATGCATGTTTTGGAGATACCTCAATCAGAGTGACAAAATTTTTACGACAATTGGTTCAAACGCATGCAAATGTGTATAAATCTTCATTGGGAAATATTTTGAAAAACAATAAAGTGATTTTCGATGATTAATATTTGTTTTTGTTCTCTAATAACGAAACATAAAATTCAACCCTTTTTATTTTTTTAAATTTTTTTATGAAATCAGCTGCTGTTGTTTTCTAGAGGGGTAAAATGTATGCATCCCTATACACAATGTGAATGCGTGTTGTATACTCAATAGGAGATTCGGGTCGATTGAGTTCTTTATGAATCTATCGAGAGTTTTTAGAATGAATGATGTGAGACTTATTCTTTAAAAAATTCTATTTATTGTAAAATGTTTAATTTTTTCCTAAACAAAAAAAAATAGAATGTAGAATGTATTATTTTATATTTTTTTTTTTACAAAATTTAATAGTTATGTGTTTTCATTGTTCGGTTCAAGATCTATTTTATTATTGCTAATAGAATTTGTGTAGAATAGAATTTGTCTATTAGCAATAATAGAATAGATCTTGAACCGAACAATGAAAACACATAATTTTTTACACGTACAGATCAACAATACAAAACAAGAGCAAAATTTAATAGTTTTATAACATTTATTTTTTTTAAATTTAATATTTTTTTTTTAAATTTTAATATTTTTTTTTTATAAAATTTTACATTTTTTTATTTAAAATTTAATACTTTTTTATAAAATTTAATATTGTGTTTCGATTTTAATATTTTTTTTTAATATTAAATATTTTTTTTATAAAATTTAATATTTTTTTTATGAATATAATAATAATTTTTTTGTTGTAAAATTTAATAATTTTTTTATAAATTTTAATTTTCTTGACTTATAATCCGAATGGCTTTTACAGCTCACAATTTAATCTTTGATATGAAATAGTTGCATTTATTTGTTTCGTTTCACTCTAAAACCCAATTCTTTAATTCTCATATATAAAGTTAAACTATAAAAATAAAATTTTATAAAGTATACAAAACACTGTAATCATATTTCGACCCCCTACTGTTGTGTTATGATGAATGATCACATTTCACACAGAGCACCACACAATAATCCAACAAATGACAGGCAGCACGGCTTACTTACATATCTGCCCATTGCTAAATTGACAGACGGAAAGTGTAAAATACAAATCACTATAATATGCCAATAATGATAGCAACAAACAGCCATACCTACACAACCCACCGACACAATGAACAACAGCAACAACAACAATGACGACGAAAAAAACACAGAAAATTTAAATTGAATTATAAATGTAGCGAGCGATAATAGCAAAAGCATTTGTGTAGCAACTCGTAAATTAAATCAAATTTATTATCACGACATAAACACTCCTTCTAAATACACACAATTTTACACGAAACCCATCATCATCAGTCAAACGAAAAGGGCAAAAAAAATACACGAATACGAAACGATAGCAGCAGCAGCAACAGCAATAACAACATGACAACCTGAAAACAGAAAACATGAATAAATAACAAAAAAGAAAATATTGCACAAATGCCGACAAATATCTACGAATAAACGAACAAAGTTTATGACTTGCAAGAGAGCACAAACGGACAAACGAACGTACGAATGTAACGGCCGATACAGACAGACCGACAGACGGACATTTTAACTGACTGACTGCTTAGTAATTGGTATCGACTGACAAGACAGCCTGACTGACTAACTGAGTAACTCAATGAACGAACAAACGACCAGTCAGCCGAGTGACATGAACAACAAACGACCGTGAGCAATACAACAGCAAACAACATTGCAACTTATTGGCTGAGAGAGGGGGAAATTCCCATGCGGTGAACGGAGGAGTCCTCCAAGGAGCGCAGCGAACACTCATGAAACTACAAATTACTAATTGAATACTTGAAATATTTGCAAATAATTCAACAATTTGGGAAATTTTAATTAACACACATAATGTAGAGTAATGTTTAATATTATTGAGTAATTGAATTGTAACGAGTGTGACGATTAGTTTTGTCTTATGTGTCTAAAAATTGGAATAAAACTTTAAATGCTCGTATGACAGTATCTTCTAAATTTGGAAGAATATCTCTTTAAACTTTGTTGGACTCCTAATTTGTAATTCGGAGTGTTATTTATACGCATTTTTTTGCCGCAAAGCTGCAATAATGCTTATGGCAAACTAATAAGAAGTTTAGTGTATGGTTTCTCATAGTGAATGGTTGTGAATACTTTCTATTCTATGCACTAAAGAAAGAATTCTCATTTTGTTGTGAGATTCTTGTGCATAAGACTTGATGAATAAATTGCAATCATTATTACAAAGTCTGGTGATGAGGATTCGTGGCTGAGTTATGATAATATTATTCTGCTAATAATCTTTCTTCAAAAACACTGGTCTTAAGCTTGAAATAAATTCCAAATCAATGTTCTAACAAAACAGACCGAATAAAGACAAAATCAACGATTTGCTCTTTAGATATCTTGAGATACATTTTAGAGAGTAATACTACCCTTCTAAGAAATAAAGCCACATCTCTATCTTACTAGTTTTGAGATATATAACTTCTAAGTTTTATATCTTTCACGCCTAAATATAAAAAAAAAATTCAAAATTATATTGGAATCGTTTTCAACGGCGTGTCCAAACAGATGTTGTCGGAAGGGAGCATGGTGGTAGCGTACGCGGACGACATAGCACTCTGCGTCTCGGGGAGGAGACTACCAAACGGAAGTTGCAAGGCTATATAAACCCTAATAAAACAGAATTAGTAATGTCTAGTCGGAAACATAAAACATCTTGGACAGAAAGCTTAATTGGAAACAAACCATAGAAAGCAGATCCAACAAGTCATACGTACATCTACTCACATGCAGGAAGGCTATTGGGTAAACATGGGGAACGAAAACTTATAAGTTGGATTTTCAACTTCATTGTGAAGCCAATACTACAATATGGCTCTATAAGGTAAGCGCTCAGCAAGTTGAGACAGATGGATCATGTGTAATGTTCCGCCATACCGCAGGTTTTTGAGCGACACCCAAATGTTACCCTAAAGCCATGTCGCACCCTTTCATGCGCAGCTAAATTTTACTCGTTCTAAAAAGGTCTTGGCACTCAGCGTGTTAAGCTGCAAATGCTGCGCTACTAAATCAGCCATTCGTCTTAACGACATAGAAAATTTGTATGCCTCTAACGGGCACACAAGGATCCTAAACCAACTCTATATCTCTTTTAATACTGACTACATGCTTAGTGCACAAAAATCGAACATCCTCTATGATATCAGAGCGCCAGAACCAGAAAGGAGTGGGCAGAGAACGAATACGCTGTGTTTGGATCACTGAGTATCTTTACTGATGGGTCCAAACTGGGTTGTAAGCTCGACTACTTGCTATTAAAATACTTGCTATTAAACGAGACGCGACCGAGATTAACGTGAAGAAGGTATCACAGGGGAATTTTCTTGGATGGTAGATATGATCTGAGAAACTGTTGGGGTTGGTGCAATTTTTATAAAAAATGAAAGGTTTATGTATGGGAGCCCCCTTAGGGGGTGAAGATGGGAAGTAGGTATGTTTGGGAAAAATGTTAGGAAGAACAAATGGGGCGATTTCGGGGCAGTTTGTGGGCCTTGTTGTAAATTTTTCCCAATACGAAAAGTTAATCGTTAAGAACCGGAAGCTCGATTTTGATTTTTGACCCATGATTTCTTCGACAAACTTTGTCAGAATTCATCGAAGATTACGAATTTGAAATCGAGGAAAAAACTGACTCACTCTAATGTACATGTTTGTAGACTATTGCATAACAGTACTCAAAGTATACATTTTGTCATTCTCTGGTATGGATCTATCCCATTTGCCTGTCAGGTACACGATAATACTGTGGCCAGGTAGACATCCACAGGCCAGTCTTAAATCACTCCTACAAAGGCCAACTATGTACCCAGATCGGAGTCTAATATATTCAGACCACAGCGATCTAGACGTTAAACAGTCGCTTTCGGCTATCCAACATCTGCAGACAGTTTTCCACATCCAGTCCTTGACTAAACCAAAAAAGTAACAAATGAGCGGATGAACATCTTTCAAAAAGTCATGCTCAGGCATAGTACAGCCTCCTCAGGGATTTCGCAAATGGAAACAGTACTGGAACACGAGGCACTTCGCCCTATATCTATCAGTAAATGACAAATGGAAGAATGAGGCAACCTGTAGAAGACAGAAAGACATGGCATAAATATGACCCGAAATGTACTTCGAACCTACTAAATCTCGAAAGGAATTAGATTAGAAATTTATTACCTTCCTAACTGGACATGGACCCATAGGTTGACACGCGAACTGAATGCGAAAAAAAATTGTACAACTGCAGTGAACCATTAACCACCTACCACCACTTTATATGTGACTGCCCATTCCTATGCAGACAGAGACTAGATATGCTAAAAACCACTTCTTAACCCTTTCATGACGAGGGCGAAATAATGAGAATTTTTTTAAAAAATTTTTTAGTACTACATATAAGAAACGAATTTTACATAAAAAAGTACAAAGAACAATTTCAGAAAAATATTCATTTTTACTGGAGTTATGACGACTGACCATATGGTAACAGCTTTTAAACAAATAAATAAAAAGAACCAAGTAAAAAATAATTCAGGCGATAGCGTTATTATGATATTTAATATTCTTCTCAAATAACACACACTAAAAGTCTTTAATATTATATATCAGTCTTTAAGCAACCAAAAAAATGTTCAATATGGAGAGAATTGTTATATCTTTGCACACATTTGAAAAACACCTATTTTAAATGATCCACTACGCTCGCTACTGACGTCCGATCGAATAGCGGTAAATCAAGAATGAAAGATCAAAGCATGCTTTAATGAAACCAAAAAAAAAAAATATATTTTTGATATTTATTTTATTGGGTTTAATATCTAACGCTGTCAACATTACCATATGGTAACAGTCGTCAATATTGGGTTAAGTGGCATAGATGAAATTGTTTTAATAATTTAATTACACTGTAAGCAATGTTTTAACTTTGAAAATGACACAACAAAAAAAAAACACCGAGACAGCCCAACTTAATTTTGCGCCATAGAACTCTAAGGTATACTCCGTTTTAAAAAGATTAGGTCAAAATCATGAGATATTCTATTTTTAAGTTTTAAGTCGAGTCAATCGGCAATTCTAGTAAAAGCTTCCTTCCCAAACAGTGACGTTCGCATTCGTTGATAAACAACTAGTCGCCGTTAGGTGCGCGAATCTTTTCAATTCAAAACATTGCAAGAAGCTATCTCATACCTCAATCATAGGGTGTAAAGGGAAATTAAGTTTTTTACAACACTGTGTTCTATGGCCCAAAAGTAAGTTGGGGTGAATCGGTGTTTTTCTGTGTCATTTTGGAATACTTGCAGTGTTATCGAATAACTCCTAAAGAGGAGTAAACATTTTTTATGAGAATCTCTGTATTGTTTTCATTTTAAAATTAGTATTTTATTATTATTGTTTGTATTTATTTGAATACACATTCTGTGTTTCTTGTGAAATCTCACCTAACCAATTCAGTCGTTATATATAGAATATTCATAATATCGAAGTTAATATAAATAAATGTTTTAAATCGTAATGAAATTTCTCTTCTCTTTACCTATAATAAATTGCTTTGGCATTTTAATCTACTGACAGCCGTTCACACACAGAATTTCTGCACTTAAAAGTCGGATATACAGTGGTGTGCGATGAAATAGAGTCGCACCTAACCAAAATTGTCAAAGCAAGAAAAATTCACAAAAAAATATTTTTCTATGGAACTTTTAGTTATTTTTATTAAATTTCAATAAAAATCTAACAGAATCGAATATCAGTGTGGAAGTTCAAAACTTAAAATGGCACAAACAAATAAAAATATTTAAAATTCCCAAGATTTGGCTGTGAACAAAAATAGAGTCAAAGAATTTATCGACCTGAAAGTAAATAAATAAGTGACTTTAATTTAAAAAATGGTTAAGTTATATCTTTCTTTACCTCAGACCTTGGTAAAAAAGCCATAATTTTTAATTACTTCTGTGCAGCGATTTGGCATTGAATCCCCTAACTTTTAACAAGTCTGAATTGGAATATTCTACTACTCAACTTCAATCATTGCCCTTAGTTCATTCTTATTACATGGATTTTTTCTTTTAAAAGTCACTTTTAACTCCCGCCACAAATTCTTAATAGGATTTAAGTCTGGCGATAGTGCAGGCCATCTTAAAACTCCAACTTTGTTATTTCCAAATTGAAGTTAACCTTTTTCCATGTGTTTTTCGGGTCGTTTTCTTGGTGATACACCCATAGTAGTGGTATTTCCCATTCAGCATAAGACATTATGATGGCATTCAGAATATTTGTGTAAGATTTAGCATCTATTTTATCATAAACAAAACCAAAAAAGAAGAGTTGAGTTTGCCAAAGAACTTGCGGATTGGCCAGTATCCAAGTGGCTGAATATTTTGTGGTCAGATGAAACGAAAGTGAAGTTTTTTAACTCTGATCGCATTGAGCTTCCTTTACAAAGACCACCCAACAGCGATTATCGTCCCCAACAGCGAATATCTTCCCAAACACACCATCATGACCATGAAACTTGGCGGTGGGAACATACTGATATGGGGTTGCTTTTCGTACTATAGTACTGGGCATGTATTTCGGTTTGAGGTTAAATCTGACGCAACATTTTACACAAATATTTTGAATGGCTTCATGATGCCTTAGACTGAATGGCAAATTCCACTTCGTTAGGTGTTTTAGCAAGACAACGACCCGAAACACACATGGAATTGGCTAAACTAAATTCCGAAAACAAAAAAAATTAAGTTTTAAGATGACCTGCACACTCGCCAGACCCAAATCCTGTTGTGAATTTGTGGCGGGGGTTAAAAAGGGCTCTTAAAGTTAAGAATCCATCTAATAAGGACGAACAATGGGCAATGATTAAAGTTGCGTGGAAGAATATTCTAATACAGACTTGTCAAAAGTTAGGGGATTCAATGCCAAATCGGTGCACAGCTGTAATTAAAAATAATGGCTATTCTTCAAACTACTGAGGTAAAGTAAGATACAACTTAAACATTTTTTTAATTTAAATAACTTATTTATTTACTTTAAGGTCGGTTAATTCATTGACTCTATTTTTGTTCACAGCTAAATCCTGGGAATTTCAAATATTTTTATTTGTTTGTGCCATTTTAAGTTTTGAACTTCCACACTGGTATTCGATTTTGTTAGATTAGTATTGAAATTTAATAAAAATAACTGAAAGTTCCATAGAAAAATATTTTTTTGTGAATTTTTCTTGCTTTGACAATTTTGGTTAGGTGCGACTCTATTTCATCGCACACCACTGTATCTATCGCCATATTGCTTGCTGTATTAAGGAACGCTCTTTCTTAAGAATGTCTAAGTCTGCTGAGGCCATTTCTTTTGCTAAAACCGCATTTTCCATTTTCTATGCAGTGTCATGTCCGTCCTTCCGTTCGTTCGTCCGTTGTGTAACCACATTTACATCTTTCAATCTGCCGGCTGTCAGTCTGTCTGCCTGTTTGTCTGTACGTTTGTCTGCCACTGGCAGTTGATTTTGGTGAAATTGTATACTCTCTTAAAATGGTCATACCTAACCATAGACACACAAGTCGTCGTCTAGTCCATTGCTATAGACTTGTCACTATTTATGTTGGCCCTCTCACTCTCTCTGTATTGCACTTACCCCAAAAACCTGTCTGTCTCTCTCTCTCTCTTACTCTTTCTCTTGCTACCTCTGATTCCTCCGAAACCCTTCTTACTGCTGTAGTGTTATCTCTATCTCTATTATTATGTTGTGTGTAGGATACAACGATAGATAACAAATGGAATCCTTAAAATACTTACTTGATAAAATAATATAAAACTAATCACACGGAAAAATGCCGAGAATGAGGGTGATGATGAAGGTATCTACACCGACAATCTGTTTAACAACTTTATGAGCAAATCCAACATAAATCGGATGCCAGTGGCATTTGTAGCATTTTATGGGGGTCTGTTTTGGTTGTATGCCTTCACATCTACTTTAAGCCGACACACACACACATACTAACTCTTAGCAATGTTTCGTGCTCACTCGAATACGAGTTGGTGTTTTGCTCACGAACTCAGAGACCATCAGTGTCTTAAAAAAGAAATGCAGGAAAAACAATCTCCTCCAAACTCTGCACACAAAACAAATCACTTCATTCACTCTGCCAGCAATAAAAACTTTCATCATAAATTCTGTTTAGGACTTGTGCGGCAGCAATTGTTGTTGTCGTTGTTACTGCTTGCAGTCGATGTTGCCATGTTTTCTGTTTTGGGATTTTTTTTGTGTATACCTCATATTTCTTAACTATTCGTATAACAACACAGGCAGTACTCACTCTACTACTGGTGTTTGTTGTTGTTGTTGTTTTCTTCTCCCTCAGTTTCTGCTCTCTTCTCTTAGAGCTCTGCTCTCTTGTGTGTCGGTCATGTCCTCATATGTTTGTAGTAAGTAAAGTATCACCACTAACATATCCACTTTGTTTTCCAACTCGTACGGTTTCATAAGATATCCTATGCAACGAATATCATTCACTCAGTTGCCGCCGTTCGTTGTTTACTCTACTCCCGGTAGTCCACCAACGATGTTGTAGTTGCCTTGCCAGCTTACACGGCATTCAGCAGCATAAGATAGAGGAGATTTGTCTGGCCGTGGTTTGTCCTGTCTGTTTTTGGTCGGTTTGTCAGTAGAGACGACGGACGACATAATAATTTCTCATTTGATGACAATATGTTGCACATTTTTCAAAAGAGTTGGAAACGATTATGTTGCTCGGTTGAGTGAGGAGAAGCTGGAGGGAAGTGGTTGTTGGTGGTGGTGGAGACATTTGGGTCGGAAGTGTCAAAGTAAATGCTTAAAAATGTGTTGTTTACAACGATTTAAGCGTAAATATCGTAGATCCGTAATGAGAGGCGAATGATGAATGCATGTAATGATAAATGGATAATAGGTGTTTGATTCAAATATAAACTATAGCAATGTGGTGTTACGAGAAGTGTCTGTCGGGGTCTAATTAGGAAATATATGCTAATTATAATGTAATTAATTGACAATACAAAAATTAAATTTAAAAAAAAAAAAAAATAGTATCAATCAGTTTAGAATGAGCTAATGCAGTTCAATAGCACACCTTTTTGCTAATATAAAAGTACTTTTTGGGTACAATTACAGTATTTTCTGGTAGAAAATAGTACTTTTTGGTACAATAAAATTTACTTTTTGGTACATAGAAACTATTTAATTGAAACAATAAATTGAATTTTTTGGTACAATAAATTGTACTTTTTCTTACAATAAATTTTACTTTTTGTGTACAATTTATTTTGATTATTTTGGTACAATATATGTACTTTTTTGTACAGTAAATTTACTTTTCGGTACAATAAATTGTACTTTTTAGTACAATGACTGTAGTTTATTTTTAAAATTAATTTTTTCTTTGTACAATAAATGTACTTTTTGGTGCAATAAATTTTAATTTTTGTTACAATAAAAACACAGGTACAATAAAAGTACTTTCTGGTACAATAAACGCAATATTTGGCTCAATAAGCTTACGTTTTGTTATAGTAAATTTGTACTCTTTTTGTACAGTAACAGTACTTATAGATGTATAAAAGTTGTTGTGTTACAAAAACTATTATTTAGCACAGTAAACGTGCTTTTGGTACAATAAAAGTACTTTTTGAGACTATAAAACAGCGATCGGCGAGAGCGCGCACTTGTGCAACATGAGCGAGAGAGCCACATATGTATTCTCACACACATTGAACGAAAACAAACAAACTGAATCAGTCTCGCTTGAGCATTCGTCCGACGCAGTTGTGTCGACGCTTGCTGTTAGCAAGACAATAAAAGAAATGAATTTTTTCGGTAAAAATGAGTTCTTATATGTTAATGTGCATTGCCACGTGCACAACAGTAATATTTCCTATATTATTATATTATAATTTTTTTCATAGTTATGAAAAAATCTTTACAACAATTTCCTTCACTACAGTGAGAGAGGGAAGAGAACAACTCACCAACACAAACCCATATTGTGGTTGTGTTAGTTGCCGATAGCTGCTATAAAAGTACTTTCTGGTAGAATTAAAACAATTATTGTGTACAATGAAACTACTTTTTGGTACATAAAAAGTACTTTTTGGAACAATAAAAGTATTTTTTGTAAAATAATAAAATAAAAGTACTTTCTGATAGAATTTAAACAGTTATACAATGAACAAAATACAATGAAACTACTTTTTAGTACATAAAAAAGTACTTTTTGAACAATAAAAGTATTTTTTTGTAGAATAAAAGTTATTGTCAGTACAATCAATTGTAATTTTTGTGTACAAAAAAGTACTTTAGGTACAAAAAAGCATTTTTCAGCACAGTAAAAGTACATTCTGACACTATAAACAAAGTACGCACTTTTTGTGTACAATGAAACTACGTTTTGGTACAATAAATTGTATTTATTTGGTTCAGTAAATTGTATTTTTTCGATACAATAAATCGTATTTTTTCGGTACAATAAAAGTACTTATCTGTAAAATAATTTTAATTCTTGTGTGCAATAAATGTACTTTTTTTTTTATAAAATTCAATGTTTTTTTTTGTACAATAAAAGTATTTTTAGGTGCAATAAATTTTAATTTTTGGTCCTAGACAAATACAATAAAAGTATTTTTTTGTACAATAAATGTGATTTCTGGCGCAATGAACTTTTCGGTACAACAGATTGTACCACAATAAACGTACCTTTGGTACAATAAAAGTACCTTTTAAATAAAAAAAATATATTTTAAATTTTGGTACAATAACAACATAAGTTCAATAGAAGTAGAAGTTTTTGCGCTGTAAACTTGTTTTTTGGTATAAAAAATGTACTTATCACTATTGTACTCTTTTTGTACACTAGATGTACTATTTAGCTCAATAAACAAACTTTTGGTACAATGAAAAGTACTTTTTGGAACCATAAAAGTAATTTCTGGTAGAAAAAAACCTTTTTTTGAGTACAATAAAACTACATAGAAAGTACTTTTGGTACAAAAAAGCATACTTTTTTGTAAAAAAAAGTTCTTGTGAGTACAATAGTTCTTGTGAGTACAATAAATTATAATTATTGTGTACAATAAATTACTTTAGGTACATTAAAAGCTCTTTTTAGCACAATAATAGTACTTTTTGTGCAATAAACGTACATTTGGGCACAATAATATGCATCTTTCTAAAATAAATGTACTTTTCGGTACAATATAATATAATATAAAAGTCTATAATGTTTTTGTACACTTTTTGTGATACTTTAAATAAACTTTCTTGTAAAATAAAATCACTTTTTGGTAAAATAATTGCACTATTTTTTAGAATAAAAGTACTTATTAATACAATAAATTGTAATTTTTGTTTATCATAAAACGTCTTTGGTGTACTAAAAAGTACTTTTTGGCACACTAAACTTATTTTAGTACAAATAAATGTACAGTCGAACTTCTCTATTACGATCTTCTCCGCAGCGAATATGTCTCTTTATCGAATAATTTTTTTAAAACACAGCATTTTCCTAAAGTTTTTCATAACAAGTTTTCTCTATAACGTAGAAATCGGCGATACCCAGTGTTTTCGTAAAAACGAAGTTCGACTCTATGTACATTAGAGTGTCGGATACGGCTTATCCCCTAATGTTGTTTGGCTGGGAAAAAAAATCTTACTTACTTAAGTGGCCCATTACAACTTACAAACGAGGTTCATAAGTTTGAGGCCTGAAGTACTAAAGAAGTCCACACGCTTCGGTCTTGTGCGTGTGTTCTCCAGTTAGTCCTACCAGATGGTGGCACGTCGCCTACCACTTGGTCCTTCCAACGGAGTTTGGGTCTCTCTGCCCTGCCTTCAGGTTCTCCTTCAAACACCTTTCTCGCTGGAGCATTTACATCCATCCTGGCAACATGACCCAGCCATCGGAAAAAAAATCATTACCCAAAAAATGGGGGAGCTGGGATGGAGGCAAATGGCTGCGCGCATCTTGTTCAAATTGGTGGGAAATGGGAAAAAATCCACAACAAGAGCCGCAACTAGAATGTTAAAATATGTGACCATGACCGACCCTCCCTATGTAGGCTTCCATACAAAAATATAATTTTTACCGCTCTAACTGTCCTAAAGGTTCCCCTAGAGGAGTCAAATGTATGACCAATCCCCAATATTTCAGCAATCCCAAAAGTTTTTCTACACATATCTACCCTCTATCTTCAACTCCCATAATATTTTATTTTTGTAATAATGAAATTAGCTCCTTCCTCTCCCATGGTGCCTCCTATAGAGGCAAAATGTATGACCAACCCCCATTAGTATTACCCTCCTAACATTTTTCCCGAACATACCTACCATTTTTTTTTCACAAACTAAGGGGGCTCCCATACAAAAAAAAAACAAACAATACGAGTCAATTCTTTACCGAGTTTTGATTTCTTAACAGTTTTGGAAAGAAGAATCTAAGACCTTTCCAACGATATATAAATCGGTATAGATAACTTGTCGCAAACTTTTGTGACTTTTTTTTTTTTTAGTATTTTTTAAGTTTGAAAGAATTTTAAGCCACTGTTTTATTAAGATACCCTTTTTTTATTCTGAATGTGATGTGACAAATTTTCTTCTGATAATTTATGACAAAAATATGTTATTGCACGAGAATACAATTTTGCAGTCCGTTAAATCAACACGGAAACTAAGATAAGCTTTAGACTTAATTAGATTTAATAAAATTTAAGTATTTCTCTTTACTAATACAAGTCAGAAAACTATTTTTGTCAACTTTTTATTTTTCGATCATTTACATTTCGATCAGCTATAACTATATTATATACCTTATCATTTAATTTTTAATTTATTGGCAGCTGTTTCATGGGACAGACATTAAGTCAATTCAATTGCATGACCGCCATGATGACGCTGATAATGTCAATGATGATAACAATAATTACCTAAGGTTAAATGTTATTTTAAATTGTTGAAATTGTTCAATACAAATCAATTTACTTACCGCATTGTATGACATGGCTTACGTTTATGTGCGTATACAATCAAAAATGATATTAATTTGTTATTTTAGCTAAATAAATGTCTGTTCTAGTTAGAGTTGTGATATGTATTTGTACGAATTATGATGGAATGTATATATGTTTATAATATGTTTGCATTCATTAGACTGATGTACAAAGTACATGGATCCAGCCATAATTATTATTTGACTCATATGCTCTATCATGGGTATCAGAATTTTGTTGTTTTTGCAAGAGCTCTGCGATGTTAAATGCTGGTCGTACAACATATACATAACCATACGCCATCTATCGACCAATAATTGTACTTCTATAGAAAACATTTAATCTAATGTCTACCATTTAATCTAATGTAAACGATGTGTAGCACTCTCCCCCCGTTACCGGCATATAGGACATACATGTATACACATACACATATACACATAAACACTATTGATTTTTATTTTAAACATACATATGGAAGTATATCTGTCATTTGCCCGTAGTCATCAGCGTTGTGTTTATTTACAATCAGGAAACACTTTGAATAAAAACAAAATACACTAACTAATTGTTATTGACGCACATTAAAAGCCATCGTTATGATATGTGAAACATTTTTATGTGACAACTATTAACATTTTTTTCTTTATTATTATTATTCATTTGTTATTGTGTCAACTCCCAATGAATCGAATTCATTAAAATAAATTAATTATCGTTTTTTCTTCTGCTTTCAGGTGAGTTTCTCGACATTTTGTGAACGTTTTATTAATTTGTGTGTGTGGTGAGTCAATTGATCCATATTGTTTAAACAATTAACATATTTATAGCTATATAGCGAAAAAAAAAATAACATTAAACAGTTCACTAATCAAATAACAACAAGCTCATTATATATGTATTTTATATTTAAATATGGCACAGTAAATAATTTAATGTGGAATTGGTAGGGGCGGGGCGGCGCGTGATGATCAAAAGGAAATGTGGATATGTTTTGTTGTTGTAGATTTTTTTTTCTATACATTTTTTTCGTCTGTGATACCGTTTGCTGTTTTTTATGTTTAATTTAATTTTAATTTTTAAAATTGAAATATAGTAATATATTTTAAAAATTAGTGAATTAACAAAAATTTTCCTTACAAATTTGTTACTAAACTACTCGTCTTAGTTACAAATCACTCTGGTTGCCAAACGGCATCACAGGCAAAACATTTAAATATCTTAATATAGTTTAATTTTGAAAATTAAAATTGAATTAAAATTATTTTAATAAAATTTATGAAATTAATGAATTTAATTAATGTAACAATTTTAATAAATTTAATAAATCTAATGAATGAAGTGGATTTAATACAATTAACGAACTTAATGAGTTAAATGAATGAAATGAATTTACTAAATTTAATGATTAAAATGAATTACATTAATTAATAGAGTTAAATGAATTTATTGAATTAAGTGAATTTAATGAACCAAGTGAATTTAATAAATTTAATAAGATAAATGAATTAATTAATTAATTTAATGAATTTAACGAATCTAATATATTTATTGAATTTAACGAATTTAATAAGTTTTGTGAAATTATTTGAATAAATGAATTTGACAGTTTAATGAATTTAATAAAGTTTATAAACATAATGAATTTAATAAATTTAGTTAATTTGATGAATTTAATAAGTTAAACGAATTTGATAAGTTTAGTGAATTTAATTAATGAATTAAAGAGAATTTTAAGAATTTAAATAATTTTTGAATTTAACGAATTTAATAAGTTTATTAAATTTAATTAATAAATTTAATTTGCTAAATAAATTTAATGTTTGTAACAAATTCAATAATTTAACGATTTCAATGAATAAAATGAGTTAAATGAATTTAATAAATGTAATGAATTCGATAAATTTAATGAATTCAGTGAATTTAATGTATGTAATGAATTAAATGAATTTAATAAATTTAACGAGTTTAATAAATTTAATGAATTTATTGAATTGAATGCATTTAATGAATTTAATGAATTTATTAAATTTTATGAATTTAATGAATTTAATAAATTTAATGAATTTAATGAATTTAATGATTTTAATGAATTTAATGAATTTATTAAATTTATTAAATTTAATAATTTTAATGAATTTAGTAAATTTAACGAAATTAATAAATTTAATCAATTCCATGAATTTAATAAATTTAAAAAATTAATTGAATTTAATATATTTATTGATTTTAAAGAATTAATTGAATTTAATAATAATTTATGAATTAAGTGAATGTAAAGATTATAGTGCATTTAATGAATTTATTGAATTTAATATTTGTAATGAATTTAATGAGCTCAAGTTAATGATGAATTTAATTATTTTAATGAATTTAATAGAAGTGATGAATTAATTGAATGTAATGAGTTTAATGAATTTAACGAATTTAACGAATTTAATGAACTTAATCAATTTAATGAATTTAATGAACTTAATCAATTTAATGAATTTAATGAATTTAATGAATTTTATGATTTTTATGAATTTAAAGAATTTAATGAATTTAATAAATTTAATGAATGTAATAAATTTGATGAATTTAATGAATTTACTGGCTTTAATAAATTTAGTGAATTTAATAAATTTTATGAATTTAGTGAATTGATTGAATTTAATGAATTTAATGAGTTTAATTAATTGAATGAATTGAATGAGTTTAATTAATTTAATGAGTTTAATTAATTTAATGAGTTTAATTAATTTAATGAATTTTATGAACTTAGTGAATTTAATGAATTTAATGAATTAAATGACTAATAAATTTAATGAATTTAATGACTACAATGAATATAAAGAATTTAATGAATATAACGAATTTAATACACTTTATGAGTTTAATGAATTTAATGCATTTAATGCATTTAATAAATTTAATGAATTTAACGATTTTAATGAATTTATTAAATTTAATAATTTTAATGAATTTAATGAATTTAGTAAATTTAACGAAATTTATAAATTTAATAAATTTCATGAATTTAAAAAATTAATTGAATTTAATATATTTATTGATTTTAATGAATTAATTGAATTTAATAAAAATTTATGAATTAAGTGAATGTAAAGATTATAGTGAATTTAATGAATTTATTGAATTTAATATTTGTAATGAATTTAATGAGTTCAATCAAGTTAATGATGAGTTTAATTATTTTAATGAATTTAATAAAAGTGATGAATTAATTGAATGTAATGAGTTTAATTAATTAAATGAATTTAACGAATTTAATGAATTTAATGAACTTAATCAATTTAATGAATTTATTGAATTTAATGAATTTAATATGTTTAATTAATTTAATGAATTTAACGAATTTAATGAATTTTTTTAACTTAATCAATTTAATGAATTTAATGAATTTAATGAAATTAATGAATTTAGTGAATTTAATGAATTTAATATTTGTAATGAATTTAATGAGTTCAATCAAGTTAATGATGAGTTTAATTATTTTAATGAATTTAATAAAAGTGATGAATTAATTGAATGTAATGAGTTTAATTAATTTAATGAATTTAACGAATTTAATGAATTTAATCAATTTAATGAATTTATTGAATTTAATGAATTTAATATGTTTAATTAATTTAATGAATTTAACGAATTTAATGAATTTTTAGAACTTAATCAATTTAATGAATTTATTGAATTTAATGGATTTAATGAATTTAATAAATTTAATGAATTTAATGAATTTAATGAAATTAATGAATTTAATGAATTTAATGAATTTAATGAATTTAGTGAATTTAATGAATTTAATGAATTTAATGAATTTAATGAATTTAATGAATTTAATGAATTTAATGAATTTAATGAATTTAATGAATTTAATGAATTTAATGAATTTAATGAATTTAATAAATTTAATGATTTTAATGAATTTAATGAATTTAATGAATTTAATGAATTTTATGAGTTTTATGAATTTTATAAATTTTATGAATTTTATGAATTTTATGAATTTAATGAATGTAATAAATTTGATGAATTTAATGACTTTAATAAATTTGATGAGTTTAATGAATTTAATGAATTTAATGAATTTATTTATTTAATGTATTTAATGAATTTAATGAATTTAATGAATTTAATGAATTTAATGAATTTAATGAATTTAATGAATTTAATGAATTTAATGAATTTAAAAAATTTAATGAATTTTATGAATTTAATAAATTTAATGAATTTAATGAATTTAATGAATTTTATGAATTCAATGAATGTAATAAATTTGATGAATTTAATGACTTCAATAAATTTGATGAATTTAATGACTTTAATAAATTTAATGAATTTAGTGAATTTCCTGAATTTATTGAATTTAAAGATTTCAATGAATTTATTGATTTTAATGAATTTAATGAATTTAATGGATATAATAAATTTAATGAATTTAATGAATTTAATTAATTTAATGAATATAATGAATTTAATAAATTTATAAAGTTGTGCGCTTACCAACGCACAACAAAGTTTTGAATTTGTTATTTTTTGTAATGAAGATAGCCGTTTTCATTAATATTGATTTTTATCAATTTACATAAATTTTATTAATTAGATAAATGTTAGGAATATTATAAACTGACCTATAAATTTAATAATCTGTAGAAATTTCTTATAATTACCCCAATTTATATTACTTTTAAACGCAAAATTAGCATTATATTACATTAATGAATTTATTAGCAAATACAGAAATCTAATATCCACACATTGATGTATTTACAACTGTCCCTTGGCTTTGTCGTCGTTATTTTCAGGCTACATCATAAACTGCCGCCACTACCAATGTGTAAATTGTAATTAGAACAGACGACAAATGTAACAACAATAATATATATGAATTTATGCATTTAATCACCCCCTAATCCAACCTAAATACATAATTGCATTATTTGAAACTTCATTACCTTGTTTGGTCTTCGTCGTCGTCGTCGTCCCTTTGTGTTCTCTGTCCAATGTCTGGGCAATGGAGCATTTTAGCAGCATACACACACATATATATGCTTTTCGTAGCCCATGAATTATGACAAATTCATTTACATATTTTGTCAGTATAGAGGAGAGTGTTTGTCTCTCGTCTGTCCTGCTTTCATCTGTCAGACAGAATTCAGATGTTTTTATTTTCCAAATCTACTTATGACCCCACCCCATTTGCAACAACAGACGTTCGTATACAATATTCATGCATATGTTTTTACATACTTGTATATGTATATGTATGTAGATATAGCTATGTGAATGTAGTTAGCCCTGTGGCGTTTGTTTCAACATTTCACCATATTTATACCTACTCTCTTTCTCTGTGTTCAGACCAAAAAAAAAAAGAAGAAACCAACGCTGACGTCTGCCACCGACAGATAAATTTGTCCGTCTCTGACATTTGCTATGCAATAACCCTGTGTGTGCGTGTGTGTGTGTGTCTGTGCGTAGTACATTTATTCCTTCCATTTGTATTCATTGTGTTGTCTAATTGTTTGATGAGTTACTTAAATATTTATTTAACTGTCAATTATATTTTTGTGTGTCTGTTTCTCTTATGGCGGTTGTCGGTAGTATTACTTTGGTATTTAGCTGCAAGCTCTAAAATCCCTCTCAAACAATTTATGTAGTACACATTTCGTACGTTCGTTCGTAGCCTCAATCTCCTGCTTGTCCTCATTCACTTATTAGCTGGAGTGTCATATGAATTTCATTATACATATTGACTTTTAACATTCTATGATTTTTTATGGTTTTTATTTTATTTTGTTTTGTCTTTTGTTCGATTTTTCTTGATTTGTTGTTTTATAAAGACCTCCACACAAAAACCATTTACGATTCTTACCATATGAATGGTGATGGTGATGATGATGTTGTCGTCGTCGAAACACATGTTCGAACGACACCTATCTAAACGATTTGAAACGAAGCTTATGTTGTTATTGTTATCACTACGAAAATAACAACAGCTTTGATTTTAATCTATTTTGATCCTTTATTTTGTTTAACATTAAATACTATGTCATGAAATGTACAAAGTTTTCCGATATTATACTGGGGCTTTAAGTTTAATCTGCTAATGACATTAACAATTACTATCGTTTAGTTGGAATTTATCACTCGATAGATAAATAAATGAGGTATAACCATTTTGCGTGAATTTATATTTTAAATTTTCGTATTATATAATTTAAAAAAAAATTAAGAAAATTCACAAAGTTTAAAACAAAACGTAAAAAATTATGAAATTTTTTGAATTTTGTCAATTGCGAATATCTTTTTTATTCTTTTTTTTTTAATTTTACATGATCTTTTTTTTTAATAAATTGGATCATATTTTTTATTATGAAATGTATGAAAATTATGTATTTTATGAATTTTATTGATATTACTTAAATACTAAAAAATTAACTTAATATAAGATATCTAACGGAATAGACATATTCCACTTTGAATCATTCTTTGGGAAGGCTTCCTAACCTCAATGACAATATGCTGGGCTTGCTTACTTTCCAAACGCACCCTCCACTCACTTATTGAAATTATAAAATCCGTCTGAAAATTCATATCTATAGTGCCGAGTACTATCTATATACAAATTTTACCTTATATAGCCTTTAAAAACGGTCCCTTCCGCCTACCGATCGCCGAGTACTATCTGTATATCAAATTGCTAAAAAATGTATCATGTATCATGTCTGTATTATCAAGTGTATATGTCAAGTATATATGTCAACCCTCCGCACTCTATTCGCATATGGAATGTTCGTCTTCATATGAATAGCTGTAGCATCAAGGTATCAAATTTTATTCCACTAGGATTCAAAAACACATAAACCCCGCCTACATTTTTATGTCTTTTGTGCTAAGTGTACAATTTGCATATAATTTTTTATCTCCTTAACCCTATAAACTATTGTACCACGCCACATTCACCCTCTGATCGATATAAGAAATTTCGTCTACATATAGATATGACTATGTGTCGAATGCTAACTGTGTACTAAATTTCATCTCTCTGGGAATATAAAACATTTTCACCACGCTCCATCTGCTAACTATATCAAGTTTTATCTGTCTTGGGTCGAAATATAGTCTTGCCTAACGCCCACTGATCGAAAGTTGAAATTTCGTCTGCATATTGATAATCGTGTAGCAGAGTACTATCAGGAATTCTCTACGATAGAATCAAGAAGCTAAACACAACGCTTAATTTTTATATTATTTGTTTTTTATTTTATATTATTTTTTATGATATTTATTAAATAAATGGTTTTCCAATAAGAGGTGTTATTTTGGTATTCAAAGAAAAATGTAATTTTTGAGATAAAGAGGAAGATATGCCGTTAATAATGAAAAACAACATCAGCCAAATGCCCACCACAAAATTTTCCATAACCAAATCGCAAACTGTCCTCGATAGCCTCACGAATTTTATCTTTGAGGTCTTAAATCGGCGATGGGCTGTTGGCGTAGACCTTATCTTTCACGTGGTCCCAAAGGAAGAAGTCGCAATGTGTTAAATCACAAGATCTCGGTGGCCAATTGTGATCACCTCTTCGAGAGATAACACGGTCCGGAAACTTTTCCCGTAAAAGATCAATGGTTTTGTTGCTTGTTAAGAGTAAACGCTGTTCAGACAATACCATCCAACTCCCACTAAAAAAAATCATTAATAATCTCTCGATAGCGCAATCCACTCACCGTAACTGTTGATCCAACCTAATTTTGGAAAAAGTAAGGTCCAATGATCCCGCCGGACCATAAGCCGCACCAAATAGTCAGGCGTTGAGGATGGAGAGGCTTCTCAACAATAACTCTTGGGTTTTCCGAGCCCCAGATGTGACAATTTGGCTTGTTGACGTAGCCACCGAGGTGGAAATGGGCCTCATCAGTCAATATAATTTTTCGATGGAATTCCGGATCATTTTCATGCCTTTCAAGGACCCAATTAGCAAAGAAACGACGTTGTTGATGATCGGCCGGCATGAATTCTTGTGTTAACTCAACTTTATAAGCCTTAAGATGCAAGTCTTTATGCAAAATACGGTGTAATGATGTTTGTGGAATGCCCAATACCAATGCCCAGCAATATTCTCAGTTGTTCTTGAGCTTCACATCACTAATTTGTCCCAATAGCTCGAATTTGTCCACCAATTGCGTTCCGACAAGGTACTTCCCGACGACTAAAAAATGTTTTAGTTTTCCGAACTGTGACTGCAAGATTTTTACCATTTTTGTAGTAAATTTTAATAATTTCAATGCGTTGTTGAAGCGTGTATCGTGTACTATTTGTAGTTTAATTTTTTTTTTGTATATTATTTTTATTTTTTATGTTTTTATGTTTTTATATTAATTTTATATTTTGATTGTTTTTTTATATTATTTTTATTTTTTTATATTATTTTTATTTTTTTATATTATTATTTTTATATTTTTTTTTATTTTTTGTAATTTTTATTTATTATATTTTTTATATTATTTTTAATTTTTTTTATATTATGTGTGTCGTTTTTTTGTATTATGTTTTATATTAATTTGTATTTTGTATTTTACATTATTTTATATTATTTGTTATTTAAAATTTTTCTTTATTATCTTTATTTTATTTTTTTATATTAGCTTTTGAATTTTTTTTAGATTATTTTTTAAAATTACTTAATTATTTTTATGACAATTCTATATTTTGTAATTTTTTTTATTTATGTTTTATTTATTTTTTATTATTTTTATATATTTTATATTATTTTTATTTTTTTCATATATATGTTATATTATTTATATTTCTTTCCATATTATATTTGTAATAAGTGGTAACTTATTAAGGGTTTTGTTTGTGAGTTGATTATTTATTTATACTCTGGACCGAAATAAGACTAAAAGTCAGTACTCGGTCTCAGAGTCGTATTAGCCACTAAAGTCCGCGAAGGTCTGTTAGAGTCTTAATACAATTAGATTTGAAAAGCCTTTTTGATTGAAAGACGAGAAGAGTTAAGTTTTATTAAACTTTATTTGTCGCTTTCTACATTAAGACTGATACATTTGTTAACAAAGTTTGTGCTTAGGTGCGACCAAGTAAAATCCTTAAAGTCGTCTAGTATGGAAGTAAAATACAGAATTGAAACATTTACAATTTGAAACAAAACATTTACATTAGAGCTACAAACTATCAGGTACTCGATTAAGCATAAAGATACTTGTTGAATTATTAAAAATAGTTAAAATGATAATTGTTATATTAATCATAAACAACAGCCGCTACAACCTCTCCCTCTGGTGCATTAATCGTCTCGATAATGCGACCAGGACCTTCAAACATGGCAAGGCTTCTTCAAACGCAACGATCTTCTCGGTGCGTTCATGTGGGTGTTGTTTGTTGTGATAACATCATCCTCTTCCGTGGTGTGTTGTTGTTGTTGGTTGGTTTGTTGATTGTTGACATGCTTCGCTTTGGAAAGATTGGGAAAATCCTTGTTGCAGAATCGCTTTGGAAAAATATATCATACTTGGTATTTTTTATCGTAGACTTGCAAATTAATAAGGCATTAGTTATCCCACTCCCCCTGCAGTAATACAACCTCGATCGCATTGTCCAATTTTCAACTTCACGTTTTCTTCCTTCGATTGCTTACGTTCAGTACAATATTAGCCTTACTTGAATTTATGGCATCCACGGTAGAATTATGGCTTACATTCTGCATTCCTACGTTCAGTGCAATATATGCCTTACTAGATTTTATGTTAGCAGTTGTATAATTTTTGCTCTATTCTCAGTAAGATTTCCTACGTTCAGTGCTAAATTGCCTTACTAGTGCTTTTGTTTCGAAAGTCGTTATATTTGGTGCTTATAATTCTGTCAAATATTATAAATTCGACGTAAGTTATCACTGAGGGCTTGGCATTTTATCCGAGATCGCATTGTTATAAACGCCCTTTGGTATCCCTTTTTTAATCATCTTTGTGAGAGAGATGCTTAAATACGTGAGAGTATATCACAAGAGCTTTAGGAACGAACTGGAACTGAAACACCAGTAACTTGTAAGAACTGTCCCAATATAAGCACCAATACATCCAACAGCTTTTCGATGATATCGGTGTTTACAACAACTGCTTATGCTGATGATGAAACGACCGAATTAGATCACAGGAGAACTTTTGCAACAACAATTTGCAGTGATGAGACAACAAAACAGGGAAACACCACTGACCGTCTGGTCGATGTCTAGACGGTACAATAACAACGCTTATGCTCTCAATGTTTGAGCGGTACACATGCATTACTTGTCTGATCGACGTCTAGGCTTTACAACAATTCTTGTCTGGTCGGTGTCTAGGCGGTACAACAACAACACACAGGTCTTCTGTAAGGTTACCGCGAAATAGCATTGATGTTTACCGCGAGACAACGATGACGGACATATACAGCAGCCGGTGATGGTTTCGTCTGCTTATTTTGGCAAATTTGTGTTTCTGCACAAAAAATTTGTTCTGCGAATTTGTTGCGTATGCAACGGTTCCTCTGGAAGTTATTTTTGTGCAAAACTTCTGCAATTTTTGCACAAAAAGTTTTTACGTTGGGCGCCAATTGTAATAAGTGGTAACTTATTAAGGGTTTTGTTTGTGAGTTGATTATTTATTTATACTCTGGACCGAAATAAGACTAAAAGTCAGTACTCGGTCTCAGAGTCGTATTAGCCACTAAAGTCCGCGAAGGTCTGTTAGAGTCTTAATACAATTAGATTTGAAAAGCCTTTTTGATTGAAAGACGAGAAGAGTTAAGTTTTATTAAACTTTATTTGTCGCTTTCTACATTAAGACTGATACATTTGTTAACAAAGTTTGTGCTTAGGTGCGACCAAGTAAAATCCTTAAAGTCGTCTAGTATGGAAGTAAAATACAGAATTGAAACATTTACAATTTGAAACAAAACATTTACATTAGAGCTACAAACTATCAGGTACTCGATTAAGCATAAAGATACTTGTTGAATTATTAAAAATAGTTAAAATGATAATTGTTATATTAATCATAAACAACAGCCGCTACATATTTATTTTTAATTATTTCTTATTTCATATATACTTCACAAATTTAATTTAATTTATTTAATTTAAAATATGTTTTAGATAAGGTGCCTGACAACTTAGACCTTCTGAACACAAAATTTTTTATTTATATTATATTATTTTTTATGATTTTTATTTTATACTATTTTAAAATATTTTTTGTAATTTTTTTTATAGTTTCTTATTTTTTTATTGTCTTGTTTTTTTATTTTTTTTTTATTGCATCTAAATTTAATACAAATATTTTTGTAAAATTTTAATTTTTATTTATATTTTTGTTATTATAGAACTTATAATTTTTTTGTATAACATGTTATCATATTTAATTTGACTTAGTTTTCTATAACTTTTTTATATTTTGTAATTTTTATTTGTTTCATGGTTTATATTTATTTTTTTATTTTATTTTTTTTATTTTATTTTTTTTTATATTATTTTTTTTATATTATTTTTTTTATATATAACTTTTTTTTATATATTTTTATTTTATAATTTTTTTTTGTTTTTTATATTTTTCTTTTTTTATATTATTTTTTTTTTCATATTTCGTAATTTATATTTATTATTTTTTGTATATTTCTTATATCGTTATATTATTATTGTTATTATTCATAAACTTATAAATATAATAAAATTATATAATAATAAATGTCACTGTATCTCCAATTCACTGCTACGTTACTTTTCGTTCACCTGCGCCACCCTTATCATTGTGTCATATCAGATACTCACGGGTTATTTGTTTTCGTTGTCTCCTATTACTAAATTTTTATACTTTTAATTCATATATAATATGTGGCTATTAAAATATCAAAACTAAATTAACCGAAAAATTAAGCACCTTCTACCAACGCCACACAATCATAGATACAAGGAAGTGCGGGGAGGGAGAGGGTCTTTACAACATATTATTTTTATCGCTATATTAATTCCACCCATCATCGACGTCAGCGTCATAATCACAGTGATCGGTGACGGCAGTGGCGACGGCGGTGGCATTAATATTATTATAATTGTAATCGTAATGAATTAAAATAATAGTTGGCTTGCTCGCTTAACCACAAAATCACCTCGAAGCTGTTATTTGCAACCATAGCGAACGAACCACCCGACACTACACACATAACCACGGCAAGCAGCCAGCTGTCCCGCTGTCCGCGCACCTCCTCTTCTAGTTGTGTACTATAGATGCCGTCGTTGCCTGAGTATATTTTCATGGTAATATTATAATTAAATGTGTTTTTGTTGTTGTTATTGTTTGTGTTAAAAGCCTCACATTATTGGCGTTAATACACCGCTGTAAATATGTGAATGTTATCCTATGCAAGAGTCTATTGTATGGGTTGTTGTTGTTGTTGCTGGCGTTGTACATACAACATATCGGTTTTATTCCCTTGAATTGACTGACTGCTGACTACACATCTGCACATCTTCGTTGCTCCTCCGCCATCACCTCTCTCTAGTGCTCGTGTATTTACTCGAGTCATTTGCACATATTGGTTGGATGGAGTATAATATACAACAATCCATAAAAATAAACAAAATATTAAATATCCAAAAAGGCAAAAACAAAAGCATAAAATCTCAGAATATGAAAATAAAGCAACCACAAACATTGGCTGCTTGTAGCAATGTGGCGTGGAAACGTCTGACAGGCGAGCAAATGAACAGACGTTTGGACACAAATTTATTTTGTTTTCATAAATATTGATGGCGGCGGCAATGGCTGCTACTATTAGCTCTGTCAGTCCCCACTCCTCCTCTCTGCAGTTTATTTATACACTCAATTCGTTGTCGACACAAAGCGTTTAGATAGATTTCTATAACAAGTAATAACAACAACAACATAAAAAACATGGAAAATCTGTTAAGCACATCATGTTATTAAGTTATCAGCAGTATTTATACACAGTACACAGAGCAAAAGTATCATTTACAATGTTTTTATGTCTATTAATAATAAATTTTCAACAAATTTTAATAATTTTATAAATTTTGGAAAATATAAGAATTTAAATTTATTTAAAAAGAATAATTTAATTAAAATTAATTTATTTCAAAAATTATAAATATAAAAAACAATAATTTATTTATATTGATAATAAATTAAACAAAAACATAATACGTACATTTACAAATTTTAGAAAATGTGAGAATTTTGATAAATTTATAAATTTTAAAAAATGTGAGAATTTTAGAAAATTTATAAATTTTAGAAAATATTAGAATTTTGGAAAATTTATAAATTTTAAGAATTTTTAAGTTTTATAAAATTTATAAATTTGTGAATTTGTGAAAACATGTCAACGAATTTGAGGATATTTATTTGTAAGTAGTAAAAAAATTATAAAACTTTAAATTTTTTTTTTTAATTATTTGAGTTTCCAAATTAGATTTTTATAAATTTGGAATTGCATAAGTTTCCAAAAATTTATACATTTTCAAAAAATTTAAAATAATGCCTTTCAAAAAAACAAACAATATCTTATATCTAAGGGACTGGCCGTAGCATAGTGGTTAGAACACGCGACTACCATGCGGGAGAGCGCAGGTTCAAAACTGGCTACATTTAAAAAAAAAATTGTTCTTTCTTTGTCGGCTCGCCTCGAATGTTGTTGACAGCAACTTCGCAGTATTAAGTGTCGAGTCAATCGGCGTGTCTAGTAAGAGCTTCTCAAACAGTGACGTTCGCATTCGTCGATAAACAAGTAGGTGCCGTTAATTGTGAATCTAAAATTAGAAAGCGTGTTAATTCACAACAACGCGAGAAGCTATTCCATACCTCATTCATGGGGTGCAAAGGGAAATTAAGTTTAAGTTAGTATCTTTTAAAAAGAAAATTTCTTTAACAAAAAAAAAAAAAAATATTTTAAAAAATAACAAAAAAAAAATAATTGCTTTAAAAAACATTTTTTCTTTAAGAAAATAATAAGAAATTTATAAAAAATACTATTTTTTAAACAAATCAAAAGAAATGTTTTTTTTTTTAATATTATATTATAACATAAATATAATAATAATATAAATAAAATAAAATATTACTATTTTCTAATTTATTTTTATTATTATTTTTTTTAAAATTTGTTTTTTTAAACTAAATTTAATTTAAATAATTTATTTATTTTAAAAAATATTTTTTGTTATTTCAAATAATTATTTTTATTATCTTAAAAAAAATAATTTTTAAAAAATAATTAATTTGTTTTAAAAAATAATTTATTTGAAATAACAATTGATTTATTTAGAAAATAATTTATTTATTTTAAAAAATAATTAAACTATTTTAAGAAAATATTTAATTTTTGTGAAGAAAAAAATTTTATTATTTTTTTAATCAATTTAAAAATTCAATTTATTTAAAATAAACTTAATTTAAACAATTAATTTATTTTTAAAAATAATTAGTATGTTTAAAAAAGTTTTTTTTATTTATTTTTTTAATCAATTTAAAAATTCAATTTAGTTAAAATAAACTTAATTTAAACAATTAATTTATTTTTAAAAAAATTTGTATATTTAAAAAGGTTTTTTTTTTTATTTTAAAAGAAAAAAATAATTAATTTATTATAGAAAATAATTAATTATTTTTTTAAATAATAATTAATTTATTATAGAAAATAATTAATTATTTTTTTAAAATAAAAAAATAATTTATTTTAAATAGTAATTGATTTATTTAAAAAATATTTTATTTATTTTAAAAAATAGTTAAACTATTATAAAAAAATAATTAAACAATTTTAAGAAAATAGTTCATTTACTAAAAAAAAATATTTTTTTCTATTTTAAAAAATTAATTTATTAATAACAAAAAGAAGTATCAAAAGATATAATTTTGAAAATGTATACGTTAATTAATTACGTAACAAAATTGTTCAAATCTTGGGATATTATGATAAAATAAAAATGTCGTATAAAACTTATTTCATAAAAAAGAAAATTTAATTTTTTTTTTAAAAATATAACAATTTTTGTTTAATTTTTTTTTGTTATATTTTTTATATATTTATTTTATATTTTTTTATATTTTTTTTATATGTATTTTATATTTTTTTTTTATTTTTTTTTTTATTTTTTTTTATTTTATATTTTTTTTTTATTTTATATTTTTTAATTTTTTTTTATTTTTTTTATTTTTTTTTTATTCATTTTTGATATTTTGTTATGTTTTCATTATATATTTTTGTTCCTTTTTTTTATAGTGTTTTATATTTTTTTAATAGTTTTTTTTATTTTATTTTATTTTATTTTTTTTTATATGTTTTTAATATAGTTTTTGTGTTATTTTTTTAAATAATTTTAATTCTTCACATTTGTTTTGTTTTATGAAAAGTTTTGAGCAAACATCTAAAGCCAAAAGACCTTTTTAATACTTACAATTTTTCGCAGTGTATGACAACTCTGCCTCCCTCTCCCGCACTCTGTGTGTCATGCATGTAATTCATACAAATTGATCGCCTTAACCGCAACTGATTGAACATTTAAATCTTTAGGATTATGATGAATAACGATACACCCAGAGCAGCAACAATGGCAAAAGCATTTTCAACAATTTGATTTAGGGCGAGTTGAAAAGTCTCATTCAATTCAAATCAGTTATAGTAGAATTATCCGCATTTCAACGATGAGGTTTCACATGGCGAGTGAGTGAATGTATGTGTGTGTGTGCGTTGATTGAATGTACATATTTATGCAGGGATATCACAATATCCGGAGTAGCTATACGAATGACTGAGGAGTGTATGAATGAATTGAAACGAACCAACGAACGAATGAATGAATGCAAATGAATGTATACATTTACATAATCATAACATGATGTGATGACTTACTTATGTACATGCAGTGCTCGAAATCGTACAGCCCTTAGACAACATCAAAAAACCGAAAGAAAAAAAACAAAACAAAAGAAGAAAAAAACAGAGCCATAAAGGATAGTAAGCGAGTCCTGACTGACGCAACTGACGTCGGTGGCGGTCATTTGCGTTAAACGCTTCTACTCAGTCTGCCACTTTTGACTGTTTGTGTGGTACATTTTGGACTCGTGTGAGTCCTCCTCTTCTGTGGTGTGTTTACAGCAGATAACCAAGATTTGATGAAGGCTCTCAACAATGGACTGTACTGGCGGATGGGTTATTTGTTTGCTCTTGCTCGGTATTGGCGGGGGTTGCAATTGCGAATGGGGAAATCTTTTCAATTCTGTGGATCGAAATTGATGATTTGAATTTCGATGAATGCTAATGATGTGTCCAATAAATGCAAAAGGGGGTTTCCTTGAGTGACGCCAAGGATGTGAGTCAATAAAGTGATAGGCAGCTGTGGTCCACAACTGGGCTGTGTTTAAAAGTAGACAATGTTTTTTTTTTTCGATTGTATCGCAATGGTGAAGCTATTTTTCGGCAATCGCATTAAGCTATGAAGTGGGAAAAAGGGGTAAGGATATCTTCAGGTTTAACCCTTCTATTAGCTATATATTATTAAAGTGCTACGATTGTACCACTTTTTTTTGTTGACGAGATGTAATTTATTGCAGCAATCATCAGTTTAGTCGCTTTGATGCGTTCAACGAAATTTAATTTCGTACAAGGATTATATAAGCTATTGCCTTAGCTATAATTGTAGATTGGCAAAAATTGCATTAAATGGTCGAAAATATTTAAATTTTCTTTTTTTTTTAGTGAATCACGCTATGTAGAGCGCAAAAAGGCTCTATCCAGTAGGAGTAAACTATGAAGTTCTTACGAATGCTTTTGCGAGATTATATAATACAAGTATAACGCTGTTCTCGTTTTTTTTTTTTTAAAGTTCCAACACGGAAATATTTTACTATGTTTGAATCCTTTTTGAAGGACTAAAAGGTCCTGCCTGTTATTTTTCTCTGAGAAGCGATGTGAGAGGACCCTTCCGTCTATCACAATGAGTAGAAGGTCTGTAGGAAGGCTGGACATTTGGGAATTTAAACTGAATTTGAGTTATATGTATTATTCTTTTGAATATGAACTTAGAATGCCAATTTCTGCTAAGGAAGCTAAGTCTCCCCCTCTATCCTTATACAATGTAAGGATGGATACGAAGTACAAAAACGAAATTCTGGCTGCCACAGCAACTGGGCAAAATGTGTATCGGTTTCTTGTCAATGGCTTACAATGCAACGCAGATCAATTCTCTTTGCTTTAAAATAAGGGCTTAACTTTGAATTCATTGAGTAGCAATATGGAAATGTCTATTATAACCATTTAGAAGAAGTGGAAGCACTGGCAATTTTGGATAAATTACCTGGGCTTTGTACATAAGGGGTGCGATAGTGTTGTATATAGATTCTTAATACAAGATATGGATACGAACCACTCCCTAATTTTGTGAGGGTTGGGAAAAAATGACTGAGCCAAAATTTGGGAGAGGTGGGATTAAATGGCAGCGCATCGTTGTCCCGCAACTGCCCCGGAGTCGCCGTTAGAGAGGTAAAATGTGTGACCGACCGCCATTTCCCCCCCAAACATACCTACCACCATCTTCACCCCCCAAAGGGAGCTGCCATACAAAAATCAATTTTTTTTTTATACATTTTGCATTCACCGCTCTAACTGCTCCAAACGTGTCCCTATTTGTTTGCATTCCCAACAGTTTCTCAGAACATATCAACCCTCTATTTTTAACCATTAAGGTGGTTTCCATAACATTTTTTTTATATTTATTTTATATTTTTTTATGAAAACTGTTCCTGCCGCCGCCTTAGTGCCTTCTGAAGGGATAAAATGTATGATCGACTCCTAGTCATTTTTCCCTCCTAACATTTTTCGCCAACATTCCTATCAGTCCCTAAGGGGGCTCACATACAAAAATCAAATTTTTATAAAATTTCTCCCGCCGCTCTAACTGCCCAAATGTACCCCTAGATGAGTCAAATGTATGATCGACCCCCAATATTTTTGCATTCCCAACAGTTTCTCAGAACATATCTACCCTCTATCTTCAACCCTTAAGGTGGTCCCCATACAAATTTTTTTTATTTGTTATAATTTTTTTTTTTTTTAGAAATCTGCTCCTTCCGCTGCCATAGTGCCTCCAGAGAGGTAAAATGTATGATCGACCCCCAGTTATTTTTCCTTCCTAAATTTTTTCCCAAACATATTCAAATTTTTATAAAGTTTGCTCCCACCGCTCTATCTCTATCCACTACCAACGTTTTCGCAACCCCAACACTTTCTCAGAAACTATCTGTCTTCATCTCTAACCCTTAAGGGTTATTTTTTTAAGAAGTCTGTCCAGCCGCTGCCGTTGTGCCTCCTAGAGCTATACAATGTGATCGATCGACCCCTAGTCATTTTTCCCTCTTCACATTTTTCCCAAACAATCTTATCCCCATCTTCACCCCCAAAGTGTGCTCCCATACAAAAATCAAGTTTTTATAAATGTTGCTCCCACCGCTATAACTATCCGAAAGGTCCCCTTGAGGATTCAAATGTATTACCGACCACCAATGTTTTTGCAACCCCAACAGTTTCTCAGAAAATATCTGTCTTCATCTCTAACCCCTAAGGTGGACCACATACAATTTTATGGTATTTTTATAATTTTTTTATGAAATCAGTCCTAGAGGGGTAAAATTTATGGCCGACCTGAACTAGTATTTCCCTTCTAACATTTTTCCCGAACATACCTACCCCATATCTTCAGCCGCTGACGGGACTTCCATACAGCAATCAACATGTTATAAAATTTGCTCCCACCCTTGGGGTAGGTAGGGTGCACCTTGATCAGTCAAATATAAGTCAAAAAAACTGTGAGGAATCTACACTGATGCTCTTTCTAGCCCTTTCTATTTCTTTGCAAGGACCTTCGCTATGGCTCGTTAGAAAATTGTCGGCCAATTTGATCGTTATTTACTATGAATATTTTATTTATATTTCCTAATATATTCGCAAAAAAGTATCAGCTTCGGTTGCTGAACCTTTTTTGGTCTAACAAGGGCCCAACACCCCCGCAGAAAAATACACCGTTGGGTTTGGCTCGAAAATATCTTTCATTTGAGTACCCGTTCATAAGGGGTCATATATAGTCATAATATAACCCAACGGGCACATTTTTTAACCAACCCATGGCCCCTAGAACGATACAACTTTCATGTCAAAAACTACAACAGTGGCATTTGATGGCCTCGCGAGGCTATGGGTTGCCTTACACTAACCTTTGTGACCTCCTGTAATTTGTTGTTTCTCGTAATTTGTTTAATATGACCACGGATGTATGTATCTAAGTTGCGTTTCATCTTTTCTTTGGCACCTCCTCTTCCCCTCTCTTCTATTTCAGTTAATGTTGTACAGATTGATATTAGTATTGTTTCTCCCCAAATTGTTTTCCTCTCGTATTTTGTTTTGCTACATACAAACCGAATTTTGTTGGTTGTTGGTGGTGGAAATATCTCCATTGTTGCTGTGTTGGCCATGTGTAAGCTCCTGTGGGGGGTATCACCGCCATGCATTACATACATACACACCGTTTTTCGTTTTTACACCACAATATTATTTTTTGGCCGTTTGTGTTGTTGTTGTCGTTTGTGCAGCACAACATTTTGTGGTATACATTAATTTGCTGTTTTATTTAATTTTCCTCATTTCGTGTGGCCTTCCACCCTGTTTTCCCGCCAACGGGAGCATGCTGCCGCTTGTGTGTCGTCATGTTATCATTGTAATGTACAATCTTGTCGAAATTTGCTCTCGTGTGTTGCTGTTGCGGATGCTGTTGATGTCGTGTTTATATGCCCAGTAATATGTTTTTCTTTCTTTCTTTGCTGTTGTCCCCTTGTGTGCCACCACCTCCCGGAATGGATGGTGGTCGCGATATGAATGCTCATTTTGGTTGTTCGTTCATGTTGTTGGGTGCTAAGCGCCCACTTTGTTATAGTTAATACTTGTTGTGTTTTTAAATGTTGTTGTTGCTGCTATTGTTGTTGTTGCCGTCATTGCTGTCGTTGTTGCCGTTGAAATTTATGCAGTGTGAAGTGTTGTAAATCACTTATTTCACTCGCTCACACACACATTTAATAATATAATACTCGTATAAATGCTTTTCCTTCTTATGTCGTCGGTGTCGTTGTTGTTCTTGGCTTGCGTTTATTCGTCGTATACTTCTTTATAAATGAACCCGGGGCACACATAAAGGCACGTACCCAACAAATCCACAAAACGATGGAACACAAATTAAACATTAAAATGTCAAACTGTATGAAGGTTGTTGAGGTGGGGGGGCAAATAAAAGGTGCATATATTTGCTGGCGACAGGGTTTGCCAGTTGATTGTTTTCAAAAGGTAGTCGCATAGGTACACATTTTTTTTAAGCTAACAGATCTTTAATCTGGTGTTTAAACGAAGTTTTGGTCGCCCCCCCAATATGCTTTGGCATATTTTACGAGTTATAGCATTTTCATCCATTCATACAACGTGTCCAAGCCAGCGCATTCAGTCTGTTTGAACGCGCTTGACTACGTCGATGTCATTATACAACCCACACAGCTCATGGTTCATTCGACGACCGTACTCGCCGTTAACGATGATGTATCCAAATATTTTGCGAAGTATTTTACTCTCGAAGATCTCCAACACAGATTGGTCCGCCTGTGTCATTACCCAGAATTCTGTGCCATAGAGCAAGACGGGTAAGATCAGTGTCTGATAGAGATGGATCTTTGTTTGTCGAGTTAGGGCTGTGTCATTTAATCGCTCACTAAGTCCGTAAAAGCATCTACTCGCAAGCCGGATTCTTCGCACACTGGTTCCGTGCGCTCAAACTAACTTGTGGGCAACCCTGTTTTTCTTCCATTTACCGTCGACCGTTGGGTTGTCTCTCTGTCTGTCATGTTCATTGTCGCGCACTTTATTCTGTTGCCTTTTTGCGTTTTATCAAACACACAAATTTTACTGTTAATTTAAAAGTGCGCTCGCTCAATTAATTTAAATTAATTTATTCATAATTTGCTTCTCCCCTTCTTTGTGCTACTGTTTCGTTGACAAGCTTAAGGGCGGGTGGAGTGAGTTGAGGGGTAGCCCTTATTCCTTGTCGTCGTCGCATGTAAGCACGGGCGAGTGTGTGTTGCTGCTTGTGCTGTTTTAATATTTTGTTGTTGTTGCTTGTTTTCTTGGTCTCTTTTTTGGTTTCCTTTAGTGCTGCTCAAAGTGTTCTTTGTCATGTTTATTTTAATTATAATATACTGCTATTTAGTGTCACAATCCATTGGCATTTATCAGATTAAAATCGTGTTCATTGATTTCATTGATAGCCACAGAGGCGGTGGGGGTTGGTGATGGAGATGGGGGTAATGATGGAGAGACGTTGATTCTTTTTTTTTTCTCTTGTCTTTGTTGCTTTGTGTATTTCTGCGAAACGTACAAAGTTGTGTGGTGGTGTTTAACGTTAACAGATCATATCATGGTGAAGGTACTTGCCGAGAAGATTAATGTTGAATTGTTTTGAAGCGTATTTGATATATATGATTTTCTAGTTAATAAATAATAAGTACTGTCGAAATAGTTTACAATGTGTTTCAATGAATACACACACATTTCAGTTTTATTATATTGAAATTTTAACAAAACAAATTTAAAAGTTAATATTAAACAAGTGTATAAATAAAAATTAAAAAAAAAATATGAAAAATATATAAAAATAAAATAAACAAATTATAACAAAATATATAAATTTTAAAAGACAGCTTTTAATATGTTAAACCAAAATTTATATATTAAACATAAATGAAATATTAATTATATATATAAAAATCTTACGAAAAATAAATGAGTATAAAAAGAAAAAATTAAACAAAATAAATGTAACAAAGTAAAAAAATTTAAAAAAAAATTCTAATATGTAATAATATGTATTAGTAAGTTAATATCAGAAATATATTTAACTAATCAATAAAAAAAATTAAATATGAAAAATTAATAATGATGAAATTTATACTAAAAAATGAATATATAACACAAAATTAAAAATGTTAGGTGATTAAAAAATTTAAAAAAAAAAATCGATTTTCGCCGACTACAGTTGGGGTTTCCGATATGCCGTCTTCGACAAAGTATGTTTAAATAAAACAAGAATCCGGCGAAAATTTTTATCAAAAACTATCAGTGTAATAAATACAATAAAAAAGAAGTTAATAGTAGATAAATAAAATAATAAATAAAAAAATAAAAATAAATAAAAAAAATAATTACAAAATTACAAAAATAAAATAATATTTAAAAAACATTAAAAAATATTTAAAAACTTTATTAAAATAAAATTTTACTAAAACAAATAAATATTAAAAAATGTTATAACAATAAAGGGATACATTTTAAAATAAAAGCTATTAAAGATAAAAAAAATTTAAAATAAGCATTTAAAAGAAACAAGTATTACAAAATAAAAAAAATAAAATATTAAAAAAAAAAAAAATTCTAGTAATAACAAATAAATATTAGAAAAAAAAATAATTATTTAAAATAAATGGGATGAATATTTAAATAAACAATTATTAAAAAATCTAATAAATAAATATTATTGATAATTTCACACAACTCTTGTAAAACAGATTCTATTAGCAATAATAAAATAGATCTTGAACCGAACAATGAAACCAAACTCATTAATAATAAATTAATTTAAAAAATTAATTAATATTAAAAAATGTTTAAAAAACGTATTTAAAAAACATATTAACAGAAATATTTAAAAAATAAACATTAAAAACAATAAATATTAATAAAATAACATTAAAAACAATTAATTTTAAAAAAACAAATAAATATAAAAAATGTTATAACAATAAAAATAGCTATTAAAGAAAAAAATAGGAAAAACATTAACAGAATAAAATAATATTTGAAATATTAATAATAAATTAAAAAAAATATTAATAATTAAAAAAAAATAAATATTAATAATAAATTAAAAAAAATTATGTATTAAAAAAATATTTGAATATTAAAAAAAAATATTAGAATATAAAAAAAAATATTAGAATATTAAAAAAATATTAGAATATTAAAAAAAATATTTATAAAAATTTGAACACAAAAACATATTTAAATTAGTAAATTAAAAAATTAAGTATTTGAAAAAATAAATATAAAAAAGTAAATATTAAAAAAAAAAAATTTTGTCAAAAATAATTTCTAGAAGTAACAAATAAATATTAGGAAGAGAAATAAAAAACAAATTATTTAAATATAAAAATATTGAAAAAACCTATTAAAAAAAATAAGAAAAAATATTGGAAAATATATAAAAAAAATTTAAGTGAATACAAAATTAAAATAATTGTTAATAAAAAGAAATAAAAGAAATAAACATAAAAAAATGCGGAACATTATAAAAATAAGTATCTAAAAAAGAAGAATATTTGAAAAAAATATTTATAAATTGAATTATTTATCAAAACTTGGGATATTATAAATAAAAACAAAACTAAAACCAATATGAGAAAAATAAAAAAAAGAATATTTGGAAAAGAAATGTTTAAAAAAATAATAATATATAAACAGAAATAATATTAAAAAAGGACTTGAAAAATATTTATAAATTAAATTATTAATCAAAACTTGGGATATTATAAATAGAATAAATCTTAAAAATAAACACAAAACTAAAATCAATATGAAAAAAAAAAATAAAATTAAATATATAAATATAATAAAATTAAAATAAATATTAAGAAAATTATAATTATTGTTTAAAACAATTATTAAATTTAAATACTTATTAAAGAAATTAATATTAACCCTTTAATGACTAGAGCGAAATAATGGGAATTTTTTAAAGATTTTGTTGGTACTACATATAAATTAGTTAAAAAACGAATTTTACATAAAAAAGTAAGTCGAAAAATTTCAGAAAAATATAAATATTTACTAGTGTTATGAGGACTGTGACCATATGGTAACAGCTTTAAAACAGGTAATTAAAAAAACCAAGTACAAAATAATTCATGTAATACGTTTTTATGATATTTCATATTCTTCTCAAATAACAAAAACTAAAAGTCTTTAAAATATCAGTCTTTAAACAACCAAAAAATATTCTTAATATGGAGTGACTTTTTATATCCCTCTATATTACTGTTTTGCGCACATGTGAAAAAAAGTATTTTAAATGATCCCCCACGCTCGCTACTGACGTATGATCGCATAGCGGTAAATCAAGAATGAAAGATCAAAGCATGCTTTGATGAAATCAAAAAAGAAAATTCTTGACATTTATTCTTATGTTTATTTTATTGCGTGAAATATCTAAAGCTGTCGACGTTACCATATGGTAACAGTCGTCACCAATGGGTTAATAAAATATTAAAAAAATAATAATAGATAAACAGAAAGAGTATAATAAAAAAGGACTTGAAAAATATTTAAAATTGAATTATTAATCAAAACTTGGGATATTATCAATAGAATAAATATTAAAAATAAAAACAAAACTAAAATCAATATGAAAAAATAAATAAAATTAAAATCAATATAAAAATAAATAAAATTAAAATCAATATAACAAAAAATAAAATAAAAATAAATATTATTAAAAATAAAAATAATTGTTTGAAACAATTAATATATTTAAATACTTATTAAAGAAATTATTATTTAAAGAAATAAAAGTTATAAAAGAATATTAAACTAAAATTAAACATAACAACAAAAATTAAAAAAATATGTGAAAAAAAATTAAAAAAATATATGAAAAAAAAAAAATTAAAAAATATATGAAAAAAAAAAATAGATTAAGAATAATTAAAAGATAGATTAAAAATAAATGAAAAAAAAGTTAACATAAATTAAAAAATGGTTGAAAAAAATTTAAAATTTGTTGTTTTTTTTTAAAATAAGTTAAAGAAAAATTTAAAAAATATATATATGCAGTACGAGCTCGATTTTCGCAACCGATTGCAGCCTAAGCCGGTTGCAGTTACCGAGATTGTTGCGCTTACCGAACCTCTATTGAAAATCTTTATTTTACTTTGTGCAAAATGCCCCACGTCACTAAAAAATTGTACTATAACAGTCATTTGCCCACTCACATTAAACAGTGGCGTAACATAGCATGCAAATAAAAAAAAACATATAATTTCTGCGAATACATTGAAAAGTTGCGCTCATCGAGACTGCTTTTTTTAACGTGTTGCACTTATCAAGACTCATTTGTAAAATAGAGCGGTTGCGCAAATCGGGATGTTGCAATAATCGGTAGTTGCGAAAATCGAGCTCGTAATGTTTATAAAAAAAATTAAAAAAATACAAAATTAAAATACATAAATGTTTAAATAAATAAGAAATAATTATGTTTTGCGAAATGATTTAGTATTATTAAAGAAGATTAGATAAAATTTTTGCAAAAAATAAATCTTGAAAATAATTGCTACATAAAAAATTTCTGAAAAAAATATTTATTTAAAATCAATAAATTATTGTTAAATAGACTTAATGATGCAAAAGTGTCCCAAAAATCATTGTCTATTCCCGTAAAAAATTCCATGTCTATTTTATATTTAGTAGTTTTGTAGTTATTGTATCGTCGCTTGTGTTTTGGGATATGCCCAATATTTAGAAAAATTAAAGAATATAAATATTAACAACAGCAAATTCTACAAACAAAATATACACCCATGTTCTGGAAAACAATTCGGTTTGAAAACAGACCGAAATCGGTACTTTTTACATAAACTTTTTACCAGAACATGTGTGATAGCTTAAAAAAAATTATTAAAAAATTCCTTCATACGTTATAGCAAATTTACCTTACCAAGCAACGCCATCTCTATTCCGGCCCCAGTTTGGCTATCTTACTGTCGTAATCATAATTAGCATGCACAAGACCATTATCAAGATTATGATTGTAGCACCGCCCCTCCTCCACTCATAACAAAAATGATTAAGTGTGATTTATATACGTATTTATTAATACAATACGATAAAGTGTATTGTAATTGCTACTGAATAAACATAATCGTTGTTTTTGTGTATGATATAATGGCATTAAACACAAAGTGTGTTACACTTGAGTAGCCGCGCCAAGTGTTTATATTTCATTTTGGTTTAACAAATTTGTTCTCCCTAAGAACGGCATTTACACTTAAAACACAACCACATTGAACACTAGCAAACTGCGCTCAAAACAATTATAAGCAGCAACACTGTTGGAACACATAAGCTCTTGCCAGTACTCTAACATGTTAAATGTGCTTTGATGGTATTATTGTGTTATCTATCTATAACATTTTGGGTTGTACCCAATTACACTGGTACAAGTTCAAACCCTTCTACAACACACATTTCTTCAATTATGGTCCCTCTCCCTGCTTTGTCATCTCTGGGTGCAGCGAATCGTGGTGCACTAGATGTGTGAGGTGTAGTTGGTTGGCTGTTCTCCCCCCCGCCCCCACCCTCAGGGCAAACAATCCATAAATCGGCTTTGTTATGCTGTTGTTGTTATTATTGGTCGGCTTTTCTTTTGTGTATTTACAACAAATTGTGTAGAGAGGTACTAAAAACTATGTTCAGCAACATTTAAAACTAGAATATAGATACAGACGTACACACAATTTGAATGCCTTCGGCGGCGAGTCGGTCTCCTGTGGTTATATTGATTTTCATTTTCAAAGCCTTTACGTGATACAGTGCACGTAATAATAATAAGTACACCTAGTGGCTTGTAAAGTTGCTGGTAGTTTACATAGATAATAGATGATTTCGTTTTTAACTCTACTACAGTAAAAAACGAAATCAGTAAAATCGCGATCGACTCGAATCCGAAACGGAATCTTACACAGCTTTTAATATACAGGGTGGTGGAGAGCGGTAATTTGCTGATTTGCAGTGCAAAAAAGCAAATTACCGCGCTCCATCCTGTACATCCACGCAACAGCTTTAATACACTTACTCCTTCTGAAACCACATTGGTACTCAGAAGTGGCCTTATTCATACTCTCCTGAAACCGCTGCACCATTATCCGCTCTAGCACTTTTCCTAGCACTGGAAGAATACTTATGCCTTATGGCTAAGATCAAGTTGAAGTATCTGTTCTTACTAGCTTAACATCTGATGATTACATCTAGGTAAACCATACGGAATATCTCTTTCGTGTCTGATGGAAAGTTGTAGATATTGAATAGGAGAAAAAAATGCGGAACAAACCTACCCAAAATAGAGCAAAAATGCCCATTTTTCCCCCAGTTTTCACCTTTTTGGCTTAATAACTGGATTACAAAAAGTTTAATTATTGCAATTAAAAGTATTGTACTAACTAATACAATTAATTGTACCAAAAAGTAAGATTTATTGTAAGAAAATGTGCAAGTTATAGTACCAAAAAGTACAATTTATTGTACCAAAATTGATATTTATGGTACCTATTCAATATCTAAGTACATTTTATAGTACCAAAACGTACAATTTATGGTAAGAAAAAGTACAATTTATAGAACAAAAAAATACAGTTCATTTTACCGAAAAGTACAATTGATTGTACAATTTATGATACCAAGAAGTACAATTTATTGTAACTAAATGTGCAATTTATGGTACTAAAAAGTACAATTTATGGAACATAAAAATACAGTTTATTATACCAAAAAGTACAATTGATTGTACAATTTATGGTACCAAAAAGTAATATTTATTGCAACAAAATGTGCAAGTTATGGTACCAAAAAGTACAATTTATGGTACCGAAAAGTTACATTTATGGTACCTAGAAGTACAATTTATTGTAACTGAAAGTGCAATTTATGGTACTAAAAAGTACAATTTATGGAACATAAAAATACAGTTTATTACACCAAAAAGTACAATTGATTGTACAATTTATGGTACCAAAAAGTAAAATTTATGTTACCAAAAAGTAAAATTTATTGTAACAAAATGTGCAAGTTATGGTACCAAAAAGTACAATTTATGGTACCTAAAAGTAAAATTTATGGTACCTAGAAGTACAATTTATTGTAACTAAAAGTGCAATTTTTGGTACCAAAAAGTTAAATTTATGGAACCGAAAAATACAGTACAATAAGTGCAATTTATGTTGCCAAAAAGTACAATCTATTGTATCAAAAAGTACAATTTATGGTACAAAAATGTACAGTTTATTGTATCCAAAAGTACAATTTATGATACTTAAAAGTACAATTAATTGTACCAAAATAGCTATTTATGGAACTTATTCAACATCCAAGTACAATCTATGGTAACAAAAGGTACAAAATTTTGGTACCAAAAACTACAATTTATGGTACCAAAAAGTATAATTTATTGTTACTAAAAGTGCAATATATGGTACCGAAAGGTACAATTTATGGAACCAAAAAATACGGTTTATTGTACCAAAAAGAGCAATTTATGTTGCCTAAAAGTACAATTGATTGTACAATTTATGGTACCTTTTGAATATACCGTAAGGTACACCGAGATACATAGAAAAAGTGATAAATTTTCACCTTGAGCAAAAATATGCATATGGCCATTAAATTACACTAGTTTACAACCATTTTGATCTCTGGAAACAACTATTTTTTTATAATAGAGGACGGGTTTCTGATTAAGAAAAAAAATAAAAAAAAAATAAAAAAAAAATAAAAAAAAAATAAAAAAAAAATAAAAAAAAAATAAAAAAAAAATAAAAAAAAAATAAAAAAAAAATAAAAAAAAAATAAAAAAAAAATAAAAAAAAAATAAAAAAAAAATAAAAAAAAAATAAAAAAAAAATAAAAAAAAAATAAAAAAAAAATAAAAAAAAAATAAAAAAAAAATAAAAAAAAAATAAAAAAAAAATAAAAAAAAAATAAAAAAAAAATAAAAAAAAAATAAAAAAAAAATAAAAAAAAAATAAAAAAAAAATAAAAAAAAAATAAAAAAAAAATAAAAAAAAAATAAAAAAAAAATAAAAAAAAAATAAAAAAAAAATAAAAAAAAAATAAAAAAAAAATAAAAAAAAAATAAAAAAAAAATAAAAAAAAAATAAAAAAAAAATAAAAAAAAAATAAAAAAAAAATAAAAAAAAAAATAAAAAAAAAATAAAAAAAAAATAAAAAAAAAATAAAAAAAAAAATAAAAAAAAAATAAAAAAAAAAATAAAAAAAAAATAAAAAAAATATAAAAAAAATATAAAAAAAAAATAAAAAAAAATAAAAAAAAAATAAAAAAAAAATAAAAAAAAAAATAAAAAAAAAATAAAAAAAAAATAAAAAAAAAATAAAAAAAAAATAAAAAAAAAAAAATTTTAAAATAAAAAAAAAATTTAAAAATAAAAAAAAATTTAAAAATAAAAAAAAATTTAAAAAAAATATAAAAAAATAATAAAAAAGAAATGAAAATAAAAAAATAAATAAAAAAGAAATGAAAATAAAAAAATAAATAAAAAAGAAATGAAAATAAAAAAATAAATAAATAAATAAAAAAAATATAATAAATAAAAATAAAATAAATAAAAAAATAAAATAAAAACACTTCGTTAGCCGAATATTATGTATAGTTTGATAGACTAACGTAAATTGTAAAAAAAATGTTAAGGAGCCGATTTTTTTTTTTAAAATTGGGGTGTCAAAATAGGGGCTCCTTGGATTCTATGATGACCGTCTATGTGCGGGTATTCAAATAAAAGATATTTTAGAGACGAATCCAATGGTGTATTTTTAGGAATCTTTGGGGCCCTAGGGAAACCAAAAAAGGGTTCCCTTCGGTCCAATGGTGCCCATCTATGTATGTGCGGGAATTCAAATGAAAGATATTTTTGAGACGAATGGAGTGCTGTCAATTTCAAGACTCTACCTTCACATAGGCGGTCATCATAGAATCCAATGAGCCCCCAAGGACGCCATGGGCCCGTCTCTCATTTTGACCCACCATTTCGATGTTAAGGGACCAAGACAAAGTGAATGGGATATTTTTGGTTGTTGTTTGGACTACCGTCATATATCCAGTATTTATAAAAACTGTATGCCAACTTTCAGAGGCCATTACTTTTTAACCAGTCCATAGACTCTATTTTGCAAAACTTAATTTGTTTATTGAGGTGCTCGATTTACGCAGAAGGTTTCAAAAAAATTTTATTTCGAGTTTTCGATTTTACCTGATTTTAAAACTAAAAAAAAGAGACGCTATTTTTCATGAAAAACACAATTTTTCAAATGTATTCAGCCAGCACGGTAAAATTATGCAATTTATTGAGTTAAAGTGACATAATTCTTGTTGGCCATTTGATTCCAATTAATTTGGCAGCCATTTTGGCCTGATTGCCCGTTTATAACTTGAAATACAGGTAAAAATTAAAAAGTACTTTCGGCCAAAAAAAAATTTAAAAAAAATGTTTTTTTTTTATTCTTAATCAGAAACTCGTTCACTATAAAAAAAAAATAGTGGTATCCAAAAACCAGAGAAAAAAATAATTATTTGCAAAATGTTATTAATGCAGCCAACTTGACAAAACGAATGATGCAGAAGTTCTTATTTTTGGAGCAACTTTCTCGTACAATTCTCAGAATATAGTCCCAAAATCATTTGTTTCTCTGTTTTACTGAGATATCGAAGAGTTCCTTACAAATTTTATATTGTTCTATCGAATACTTTCGGACTGTACTTATTCCTATACCATATATTGTATACAACTATCCTTTAAATACAGATTGCATGTATATGTATGTATATACAATATATATTGCAAGTCAGCCACATTGCATGTGACCCCACTTGAACTAAATGTTTACTCTTTACCTTCAACCATTTGACTTTTTCATTTTGTTGTGTATTATAATTCCATAACCATTAGAATTGATATCGTTTAATCAGTTTGCAATATTCTAAGAATTCAAATGGCAATGGATGTCAGAGATGAGAAACCGTAGAGAATTATGTGAGATAGAAGACAAGAAAAAAATATTAAAAACGAGAAACATAAATCCATTGTATTTTCATGGTATAGCACGAAAGTTTTTCCTATTTTTTTTTCTATTCATTTATTCATTGTTTATAATCGTTACATTCCTAATTTCCATCTACAAGTGTCGAATTATCCAAGTTGAGGTAATACCAGTAAATTCGTTTATTAGGTATAAATAAAAAAAACCTCATATTTTTTGTTATGTTCTTTAAGATTTTTTAACAAAGTTGGGGTTTATATTTCAATTTTAATGTTATTATTTTCTGTGTGACATTATTCGACAGCTCTGCAATGTGGCATAATCACTTAAAACATAATCACATAAAAACTTTAATCAAATCTAGATCAGTCAACGGCTTAAGGTAGCCCATGGGCGACATGAGCGAGAGAGCCACACATGTATTCCCACACACATTGAACAGTCTCGCTTGAGTATTCGTCCGATGAGGTTGTGTCGACGCTTGTTGTTAGCACGACAATAAAAGAAATGCATTTTTTTTTTTTTTTGGTTAAAATGAATTCTAATATGTTAATGTACTTTGCCACAAGCACGGCAGTAATATTTATCAATTATATACTATTATTTTGTTCATAGTTATGAAAAACTATATAACAATTTCCTTCACTACAGTGAGAGAGGGAAAAGATCGACTCACCAACACAAACTAATATTGTGGTTGTATTGGGCTGCGGTTCACTGATCTACATATATCTAAATATATCTAGTTATAACTACTGTGTTACACTGTCTAAATATCTAGTACATTCCAACGCTATGTTACAGTGGCAATCAAAATATATTTAATGACAAACTTTTGATCTGTATTACAAACTGAGTCATTAAACAAATCTCCTTTTACAACGACCGCTAAAGTTGATTGTTGACCAAAAACCCTCTCCCCCTCCCCCATAAGTCTACTTCAACATGTTTGTATATGCCACCGCCGCAGCAGCCACCAATGAAAAACTCATAAATTATAAAATCGCATAACTTGTCGAAATAATTGCTGCAGTTGAGCTATGACTGAATTTTGAGCAAAGAAGAACCAACCACAACAATAGATACAATAAGAAACACACACACACACACTTTATTTGTCTCGTTGCATTTTGATGTAATTTGGCCTAAAGTCAAAAATAATCATGCATCAATTGGCCCAAGGAAGGCAATTAAACAATTTAAGCGAAAAGTTTTCAGCTTTATTGTTGAAATTTATTATAATATTTTTATAGCTGACAAGGGAAACGACGTGTAATTGCCCCGAAAGAAAAATACGATAGTGAGAGAGAGAGAGAAAACATGCAAAAGAGAAACATACATACATACATATATTGTGTGATGATTATACATTTTAAAATTGGCGTGATGACTTCTGGTATTTAATTAACACCTTGTATAATAGCTGACAACATGTGGTGGCGGCTAGATGTAAGATGTAACACCAAAGAAAAGTGTTTTAAATTAAATTAGAAAATAGAAAATATGGAAAAAATTGGAAAATAGAAAATATGGAAAATAGAAAATATGGAAAATAGAAAATGTGGAAAATAGAAAATATGGAAAATAGATAACATTAAAAAAAAAAATATTTTACTAAAAAAATATATTATTAAAAAAATTCATGATATATTTTATTGAGGCAAAATATTTGATTAAAAAACTAAATTTTTATATAAAAAAATTACGTTTTTGAAAAAAAAAGTTTGTTTTAGAAAAAAAAATAATTTAAAAAAAAATATTAATTATTTAATTTGAATAAAAAATAAAAATAATGTTTTTTATATAAATTTTTTTTATTCTTTTTTTTTCAATTAAAACGATTATAACGATAACTAGGAAATTATTTTTCTAAAATATTTCATTTATTTTTTACCTTAAATGTTACTTTATTTAAATAACCAATATTATTTTTTATATACATAAATAATTATTTTTTTAAATAATATTTTAAGATATTGTAAAATAATTTAGCCCGAGGTCATGTTTTTATTTTTTATTAATATTTTTTTTTTTTCAATATTTCAATCCTTCGAGAATCATTTTTTTTAAATAAATATTTTTTTTTGAATATATAGATTGTTTATCAAGTAAACAATATTATTTAACAAAAAAAAAATTAATTCAAATGCTTTGATATATTTATTCAAATGCTTTGATATATTAATTCAAATGCTTTGATATATTTATCTATATGTATATACAGTGGTGTGCGATGAAATAGAGTCGCACCTAACCAAAATTGTCAAAGCAAGAAAAATTCACAAAAAAATATTTTTCTATGGAACTTTCAGTTATTTTTATTAAATTTTAATACTAATCTAACAAAATCGAATATCAGTGTGGAAGTTCAAAACATAAAATGGCACAAACAAATAAAAATATTTGAAATTCCCAGGATTTGGCTGTGAACAAAAATAGAGTCAATGAATTTACCGACCTTAAAGTAAATAAATAAGTTATTTAAATTAAAAAAATGGTTAAGTTATATCTTTCTTTACCTCAGTACTTAGTAGAATAGCCATAATTTTTAATTACTGCTGTGCACCGATTTGGCATTGAATCCCTTAACTTTTGACAAGTCTGTATTGGAATATTCTTCCACGCAACTTCAATCATTGCCCATTGTTCGTCCTTATTAGATGGATTCTTAACTTTAAGAGCCATTTTTAACCCCGCCACAAATTCATAACAGGATTTGGGTCTGGCGATTGTGCAGGCCATCTTAAAACTTTATTTTTTTTGTTTTCGGAATTTAGTTTAGCCAATTCCATGTGTGTTTCGGGTCGTTGTCTTGCTAAAACACCCAACGAAGTGGCATTTGCCATTCAGTCTAAGGCATCATGAAGCCATTCAAAATTTTTGTGTAAAATGTAGAGTCAGATTTAACCTCAAACTGAAATACAGGCCCAGTACTATAGTACGAAAAGCAACCCCATATCAGTATGTTCCCACCACCAAGTTTCATGGTCATGATGGTGTGTTTGGGAAGATATTCGCTGTTGGGGACGATAATCGGTGTTGGGTGGTCTTTGTTAAGGAAGCTCAATGCGATCAGAGTTAAAGAACTTCACTTTCGTTTCATTTGACCACAAAATATTCAGCCACTTGGTTACTGGTCAATCCACAAGTTCTTTGGCGAACTCAACTCTTCTTTTTTCGTTTTGTTTATGGTAAAATAGATGCTAAATCTTACACAAATATTCTGAATGACATCACAATGTTTTATGCTGAATGGGAAATACCACTACGATGGGTGTATCACCAAGAAAACGACCCGAAACACACATGGAAAAAGGTTAACTTCAATTTGGAAATAACAAAGTTGGAGTTTTAAGATCGCCTGCACTATCGCCAGGCTTAAATCCTATTAAGAATTTGTGGCGGGAGTAAAAGTGACTTTTAAAGGAAAAAATCCATGTAATAAGAATGAACTATGGGCAATGATTGAAGTTGCGTAGTAGAATATTCCAATTCAGACTTGTCAAAAGTTAGGGGATTCAATGCCAAATCGTTGCACAGAAGTAATTAAAAATTATGGCTATTCTACTAAGTACTGAGGTAAAGAAAGATATAACTTAACCATTTTTTAAATTAAAGACACATATTTATTTACTTTCAGGTCGATAAATTCTTTGACTCTATTTTTGTTCACAGCCAAATCCTGGGAAATTTAAATATTTTTATTTGTTTGTGTCATTTTAAGTTTTGAACTTCCACACTGATATTCGATTCTGTTAGCTTTTTATTGAAATTTAATAAAAAATAACTAAAAGTTCGATAGAAAAATATTTTTTTGTGAATTTTTCTTGCTTTGACAATTTAAGTTAGGTGCGACTCTATTTCATCGCACACCACTGTATATATTAGTGTGTGACTTATGGGCAATGAGGTCGTGTTGAAAGTGTTGTATAGCCCCTAGAGAGATGAAATTAGCTACGGAAATCATGTAATGATAAAGAGTTCAAAATTGACACAATTAAAAAAATTTCAGGAACATATGTTGTTTTTGGTTACCCAATAGATGCACGTAGGTTGTTTACTAATGGCAGTAACATTAATATTATGACAAATAGTTCTATGCGGATTGAAGGCGAGCTGTAGCAGAATGTGCTTACTAACATAACCATAACCGGAACTGATCAGTTTCGGATCCGACTCCACGCATTCCGTTTTGTCAGGTCCGGAAATGATCAGTTTCGGATCCGACTGCGCGGATTCCGTTTTGTCGGGTCCGGAACTGATCAGTTTCGGATCCCACTCCACGGTTTCCGTTTTTTTCCAGTTTCGGATCCGCGTCCGCATTTGTCCACATTGGGTACATAGAATGCTCGACACTTACTTAAGTGGCCCATTACAACTTACAAACGTTGTTCATAAATTAGAGGCCTGAAGTCCTACTAGATGGTGGCACGTCGCTAACCACTTAGTCCTTCCGACAAAGTTTGGGTCTCCCTGCTCTGAGCCGTACTTCAATTTCACCTTTAAACACCTTTTTCGCTGGAACATTTACATCCATCCTGGCAACATGTTCCAGCCATCGTAATCGTTGGATTCTGACTCTTTTAGCTAAGTCGGTATAGTAATAAAGCTCATACAGCTCATAGTTCATCCGATGGCGAAAATTGCTGTCCATATATTTCCGGAGTAATTTTTTCTTGAATACTCCCACGTATTGTATGTCCGCTGTCGTAAACATAACTGGTAAAATTACAACAGAACGGGTAAAATTACCACCTGGTATAGCTGTTTCTTAGTATTCCTAGATAAGGTGGTGTTACTAAAGTGCTGCCGAAGTCCGTAAAAACATCTATTGACTAGCACTATTATCCGCTTAATTTCTTGGCTGACATTATTTTTCTCGTTGACGGAAGATCCGAGGTAGGTAAACTCATCTACTACCTCAAAACAATAATTGCGTCCCCATCGAGAGGACTCTTTGTTTGTCGATATCATTATTTTTGTTTTGTCCTCGTTGACCGCTAAACCCATTTTTGCTGACTCTTTTTCTAGTGATGAGAAAACTGCAGTAACATCCCGCAGATTTCGGCCAATGATGTCTATATCATCGGCATAGGCTAGTGGCATGTGGCTCTTGTGGAATATGGTGCCAGACATGTTGACACCAGCCTTTCTCATCACCTTCTCCATAACTATATTAAATAGAGCACAGAACAAGCTTTCACTCTAAGACCTCTTTCCGTGTTAAATGGTTCAGAGTGATCCTTACTTATTTTAACCGATGATTTAGTGTTTTCCAAGGTACATCTGCAAAGTCGAATTAGCTTTGCAGGCATACCAAACTCAGACATGGCTTCATATAAAGGCAGCTTTGTAGTTGACAAAGAGGTGATAGGGAGTCGATCTGCCGTTCAGGAGTTTGTTTTTCCAGTATTATCAGTAAAGTGAATATTTGATCCGTGGTAGATTTAACAGGTTTAAAGCCGCACTGATAAGACGTTCACACAAAAGCCTTGAAAGGACATTGTACGCAATTGATAATTTTAAATTTTAAAGCGGGATATTGCCACACCTATCTCGCTCTGGCTCAGAGGTGGACAGTTAATACCGCCGTCATGGATTGGTTCTGTGTCTTCTAGAGTGTTGTCTGTATCCAGTAGATTGCTGAAATGTTCTCTCCATATCTTTAGAACGTTATTCGGGTCCGTCACTAGCTGGCCATCGCTGTCTTTGCAGGAGGAAAACCCCGTTCCTCGAATTCTTGCTTTAACTCTCTGGTAGAATTTTCGCTTCGGAGCAACTCAGTGCACTCATCCTGTCTCTTCTTCAGCTCTATTTTTTCCGTCTAAAAAGACGAGTTGCTGCTCGTCTCTTATCCCTGTGCGTTGCCATTGGCTGCAGTTTCTTCCTGTATGCAGCATCCGTCTCTCTCGTGGCATTGCGACATTCATCATCGTACCAGGCATCATCTTGAGACGGCTTTGAGTACCGAGTACGCTTTTCGCAGTCCGAGCTATTGAGTTGGCTATATATTGCCACTGCAAGGTAGTATTATCAGAGGTTGGAGCATTCTGTAGCAGTTCAGTTAGGTGGTTGGAGTAAGCGTTTGCTACCTCTGTGGTCCGAAGTTTACCGATGTCCAGCTTTCGTTGTGCCTGGTTGCGTAAGTTTTTCGCTATGCTTAGCGTTGTGCGTATCTTAACTGGGGTAAGGCAGTGATCGGAGTCAATGTTCGCACCCCTGATCACCCCTCGTACGTCCAGCGCACTCGATGCGTGTCTTCCATCGAATACCAGGTGATCTATCTGATTCCTCGTCAATTGATCTGGAGATGCGGTATACGTGCCTATTTTAGCATTAAAATCACTTAGTACAATTTTGATGTCATGAATCGGGATACGGTCATATACATTTTCTAAGCTCTCGTAGAACTCGTCTTTGTCCTGTAGAAATATCCTTGTAGAAATAAGAAAATGCAAACGGCATTTTTATTTGCGTTCTGATACCCAGATAGTAATTGGAAATAAATATACAAATTTCATCTGAATATGAAAATTCTATATTGCCAACATTTGTTAACAAAATATTATTGAATTTTTTTTTTTTTATTACATAACTTTGTATGGAAAAATTGACGGCGTTGTTGGGATTTTGCTAAAATATACAATCTAAATTAAATTTTTTTTTCGTTTTAAATTTAATTTTTTTTTTTGTTAAAATTTTTCTTTTCTTCTCCTCCCCTATCTTCTCACAAACATGTCTTAAGTGAATTATTACGATTTTCTTATTATTGTGTATTTTCTTTATATTACAGAAACCCTTTGGATTGCATCGACTTTTCTCATTTCATTACAACGGGGGCAATAGAAAGGCTTAACACTGGACCGTAAAAGTGTTTTTGAAGGGTAATGGCGGCCTCCACTCAAGGAGAAATTCGAGTGGGTCCCGGCCACCAGGTAAACGATGTCTATGTACGTACATAAATCACAAAAATTCACGGTAACAATTCTCTAACTTGTGATTAACTCTTTTTTATGTTTTGTTATTGTATTCCCCCCTCCAAGACGAAATCGAAATTTTTGTTATTACTAAAGTAAATTTTAAATTCAAAATTAATCCAAACTTAACCCGACCCCCAGACCCATAGTAATGAAAATTGAGTAAAATTAGTTAGTAGCTAATGGTGTTCATTAACATGTAGAAGAAAAAGAAAGTAGATTTTTATATATAGAGCGATGATGAGTGATATTTTGAAGATGTAAATAGGATTTACTTTACTTCAAGGAAATAGTTGCGGTTGTGTGTAAGACCTAGGTATGATGATCTAGGACAGTGCTAGGCAAAATCGAACACACGCACACAACAATATGATGTGCGATTGCATAAGAAACGTCAGCGCTGTCGTATTGTACGCATTGAAAATGTTGTGCTCTAACAACAATCGAGCTCTCATGCTCTCTCAACAATCGTTAAACATTGTGTATCTGTTTGTACTTGTGTCTGTTTGAATGTGAAACAAGCGTGTGTGACATTACTGTCATAACACTCAAGCAGAGATTGACTGTTTTAAATCAAACATAACTTTCAAGTACATGTGAATTGCTGATTGTGTCTGTGTGAAAAAAAAAACGATTATTGACAATCTCGTGAGGTTATGGGATACTTGTGTGCCTAATGGATCGATATATTCGACTGTCCTTCTGCCTCTATGTACTCAAGGCCATGTTCTTAGAAATCTGTAGCTGAAAAGTCTATTTCGTTCAAATATTATATTTTCAAGGAATTTCATAAGCCACCCACCCATATTGTTATACAGTTCTATTTCGAATGATTTCCCTGACAATTCTCTTAATCACATCACATTTTGCACCCATTTAAAGTAAATCAAAAGTTTCATCAATATCCATAAATAACGGATATGATTATGGTAGTGACATAGCTGATGATAGACAGTAAAGCTATAAATATATCAACGTTCGGTTGATTGTTATGCAATGATATTGTTTTCCAAACGAATCAATAATAAATGGCAAATAAAAGTACTTATGCTGCAGGTGGGCGGGGCAGCAGTGTGCACCACCAGCAGCACTTTTAATATATATCACTCACTGTCTGTCCGTCTGTCTGTCTGTATATCGCAGTTTCAATTTCTATGATTGTGGGAGTAAAAGATATGTGGCAGTGGGTATAGAATTTTCAGCACTTGAGACTTTATCATCATGTCTACAATCTACAGCAGTGGCAATAGTAGAAGCAGCAGCAGTTCATTTTAATTAATTGCACTAATTAATAAATAAATGTTTACTTGATATAATAATTACTATTATTAAATGTATGTCAATACAATACCAAGTAAGCCGAGGCCGTCCGTCCAACTGTCGTCTCGTCTGCTTTCTGCTGCTTGTGCGTTATTTAACTCATTTGTGTGATATAAAATTATCTTATTTTCTACTCAACTGATTTAGTTTTCCTTTCCTTCTCCCCACTCTCACACCCCTCTCCCGGCCGGTCAACCGATTACTACTGAGTTGTTTGTACAATTGGCATATAAATTTATAATTGGCTTATAAGAGATATTTTATAACAATGTTAACAATTTATTTAAGTTGTGTTGTGTTAAACGTCTTGTCATCGTTGTATTTTAAAATACGGGGAGTGGTATGATAATTGCAGGCTGTCACAGTAGTAATGAATATGAAAATTTTTGGATCGTGTATTGGATTTTTATTTTAATAAGTTTTTACTTTAGAGAAAATTTAATGAAAATACAAACTTACCTCAATTTTCTTTTACACCCCATGAATGAGGTATATGATAACTTCTGGCGTTATTGTGAATTAACACGCTTTCTATTTTTAGACTCACAATAACGGCATCTTGATATTCAATAGCAGATGGAGATGAAAAAATTGCTTTGGCACCGATGTTTACATGTAAAATCCCTAAATTGAGGAGGTTACAAAATATAGTCTTTCAAGACGTGTAAAATGTCCAGTTTGTTAGCATAGCCCAATGAATTCACATAGGCGCCAGAGTAAATAAATTAGAGACGTAACACGATTTCAAGGACCTCTGCCACTTCGAGAAATAATAATGCTCGTTTTAAGAGCATTTTGTATGGGAGCCCCCTTAGGGGCTAAAGGTAGGGGGTAGGAATGTTAGGGAAAAATGTTAGGAGGGAAATACTACTAGAGGTCGGCCATACAATTTACCCCTCTAGGAGGCATCATCGGAGCAACAGGAGCTGATTTCATAAAAAATATTATAAAAATACCAAAAAAATTGTATGGGGACCACCTTAAGGGGTTAAGAGATGGCGGATAGATATGTTGTGAAAAAATCCTGGGGTTACAAAAATATTGGGGGGTCGGTCATACATTTGACTCCTCTAGGGACACGTTGGAGGCAGTTAGAGCAAAATTTATAAAAATTTGATTTTTTTATGGGAGCCGCTTTTGGGGGTGAAGATTGCGGTATGTGGCAAAAATGATAGGAGAGAAAAATTACTGGGGATCGGTAATTCATTTCACCCCTCTAGGAGGCACAGAGGGAGAAGCACCTGATTTCTTAAAAAAACATAATAAAAATGAAAAAAATTGTATGGGGACCACCTTAAGGGTTGAAGATAGAGGGTAGACATTATCTGGGAAACTGTTGGGGTTGCAAAAATATTGGCCATTGGTCATACATTAGACTCCTCTAGGGCCACGTTTGGTGCAATTAGAAATTTAATTTTTGTATGGGAGCCCCCTTAGGGGGTGAAAATGGAGGGGAAGGTATGTTTGGCAAAAATGTTAGAAGGGAAAAATTACTTGGGATCGGTAATACATTTTACCCCTCCAGGAGGCACAGAGGGAGCAGCACCCGATTTCTTAAAAAAAAAACATTATAAAAATAATAAAAAAAACTATGGGGACCACCTTAAGGGTTGAAGATAGAGGGTAGATCTTTTGTGAAAAACTGTTGGGGTTGCAAAAATATTGGGGGCACGTTTGGGGCAATTAAAGCGGTAGGAGAAAAATTTATAAAAATTTGATTTTTGTATGGAAGCCCCCTTAGTATGTAAAGATTGGTGTAAGTATGTTTGGGCAAAATGTTAGAAGGGAATAATGACTGGGGGTCGGTCATACATTTTACCTATCTATGGGGCGACTCCGGGGCAGTAACGGGGCTTGATGTGGATTTTCTCCCCTTCACCCCCAACTTTGACCGCGATGCGCTGTCTTTAACCACACCACCTCCTCCAAATTTTGCTTCGGGCATTTTTTTCCAACCCAAACAAAATTAGGGGTTTATCCCAAACGAGTAGACTCTTTGTTCGTTGAAACAAATAACTTGGTTTTTTTTCCATTTATCACAAGACCTATTTATACCGACTGCTTCTCAATGTTCGAAAGGCCGCTGTATTATACCGCAGTTCTCGAAACTCGGACGGCATACGACAATCGGCAACCGAAAAAAAATTTACCCTAGGGTTCACAAACCTCAAACCGCAGGCGTCACGTCAATTGTCAACCAATTGAGCACATATTTTTGTAAATTTTGTTCTTAACCTAACCTTACACAAAACTGACCGGCTTTTTTTTTTGATAATAAAGATACAAAATAAGGTCCACCTTAATATACACTAGACCTTGTCGATCCTCACATAAGAATTAAAAAAAAAAACCAAAATATTTTTTCCTAACACTCCCCCAAATACAGCAACAATCGTTTTTTATCGCTGTTTTTTTGTTTAAGCTTAGTCGTAACATACGAGATATACGAGATACGTGATCGACGAGTACTACATATGTCCTATAGATGTCGCTTATGTAACATAAGACATCATTTTCTAATGAAGGTTCCACATAATGCAGCTTCTACCCCTAAAATTCAAAAATATTTTTTTCTAGGATTTAAGCCACTTAAAAGCCAAGAACATTTTGCTTTGGAAGTATACAGCTAAATTCAAAATTTTTGTTATGTTGTTTGCATTATTATCGAAATATAATATACAAATGACTGCATACTTCGTAGTTCAAACTATTGCATACTTTTTAGCGACATCCAAAAAAAAAAAATTAATACTTTCCTGTAATAATTCATTTTTAATCTTGTTACCGAAGATAAAATCTATGTAATTATAGCAAATCTTGGCGCGACTCAATTTCCGTTCACGACTTTCTAGTTTCGCAAAAATAAACCTCAGACGATTTTCATCAGTATTTGCAAACGCTGATTCACTTACATCTCGTATAAATGTTCGGTGTTGCAAATGGCATAGGAAATATACTACAAGTGCAAAGTTATGTTTATTTTTTATTATTATTACTTCTATTGTTTACCAGGTATCTTTATAATTTCCTTGCTTGGATATTAGTGACGTTGAATATCTTCATCCACATAGAATTGTAAACACTATGTGCGCTCAAAAGTATGCAATAACTTGTATATAATTTTATTTTTCGATATCGCTAAAAAGTATGCAATAATTTTCGGTATTTTATGTGTTAATGCTGTAAATACTTCTTGACATATATAACTTTCTTTTGTTTTTAAATAAAACTTTGTACTTCCTTAGCAAACTAGTCTGTAATCCGAGAAACAAATATTATCGAATTTTAAGTGTGGAACCTGCATTAGAAGAAACCTTCATTACAAAATTATGTTGTACGTTAGCAACATCTACAGGACAAATGTGGTACTCGTCGAGACCTATACAGCGATGTCTAGCATGTTACGATTGAACCAAAAACAGCGATTAAAAAAACGATTTGGATGGGTTAAGAAAAATTAGTTGTTTTCAAGTTGGCTCGAGGTGATCATTAGTATTTGCGCTCAACTATGGAAATTTTTTTTCCTGACCCGGTCTTATATACACCTCTCTATTCACTGTAACAGTATATTCTCTGGTCTCTTTATACATGTATGGGCCAGTAACGCATTTTGCTGACAAGGCTGCCCATACAGTAACCTTGAGTAAGAATGCAGGGGGTTTTTATGCTTCAATTTAGGATTAGTGCCCATTTAGGTAACGATGGTACAGATCATGATTCATACGACGATGATGGGCTCATATATTTTATAATATATAATATTTTATATATATATATCGACTGTTTCTCTTGGGTCTTTTCCAGGATTTGCCGAAGTGTCAAAATCTGGTCAGTTGTTGATTTACCACGCCTAAAGCCACACTGATAAGGCCCGATCAGGTTGGATAACACTGGCTTTAGTCTTTCACATAGAACACTCGACAGGACCGTATATGCGATGGGTAAAAGGCTGATCCCGCAGTAGTTGGAGCACACAATTGGATCACCTTTTTTCAGCACAGGACATAATAGCTTAGATACCTATCGTCGGGCATGCACTCCGTAAGCCAAACCGTGCGCAGGAGCTGGTGCATGCTCCTTATCAGCTCCTCGCCGCCGGACTTGAAGAGCTCTGCTGGAAGACCGTCGGCACCGGCTGCTTTATTGTTTTTCAACCGCGATATTGCTCTTCTTACCGGCAATCTAAGCCGTCGTCGACAATTGGCGTGATACCTTCACGTGCGCTGTCTTCTGGAACTAGCAGTTGCTGGAAGTGTTCTCTCCATATATGCAGCACACTCTGCGTATCTGTAACCAGAATTCTATCCTTGCCCAGGGGGGGGGGGGGGAATCCATTACCGTAGCCTTTTGCTTTGACTTTCTGGTAAAAACTTCGGGCCTCACCTCTATCCCTGTATCGCTCTCTATCCTCGTTCTCCCGTTCCTTCATTTAACTTTTTTTTCGCTTAAATAGCTGTCTCGCCTGCCTTACTGTCTCCTTGCGCCGTTCCCTAATAGCTCGGCTTAAAATTAGCTGCAGCGTTGCCCTATAAGTGGCATCCTGTTCTTCAGACGCTATGCGACATTCTTCATCGTACCAGGATTAGTCTGAGCGCCGTTTTTCTAGTACCTAGCACGGTTGTTGCGGCGGTTGCCATGGAATGCGCAATATGCTGCTACTGTGTATCCGGAACGTCAGAAGTAGAGTAGAGCTGGTTGGAGTAGGCAGTGGCTATCTCTGGGGTTTGCAGCTTCGCGATGTCCAGCTTTCTTTGTGTTTGGTTACGTGCGTTTTTCGCTCAGCTCAATCTATTGCGCAACTTGTCTGCAACCAGGTAATGATCAAAGCCAATATTTGCACCACGGATCACACGATGCATGCCTGCCATCAATTACCACATGATCAATTTGATTTTTGGTGTTTTGATCGGGGGATAGCCAAGTTGCCTTGTGGATATCTTTGTGCTGGAATCTATTTCCACTCACTACCATGTCCCTTTCCGCTGCGAAGCTAACCAGCCTAAACCCGTTGTCTGACGTGTCGGTATGAAGGCTGAATTTACCGATCGATGGACCAAGAAAGTCTTGCAGAACAATTTTTATGTCGTGGCCAGGGCAGCGGTCGTATGTTTCCCCTAGGCGCTCGTAAAATGCTTCTTAAATCTCATCGTCTTTATCTTCCGTCGGGGCATGAGCACAAATCAGTGATGTAAAAATATTTTGCCTTGATGTGGATTGCGGCTATTCGAACACTAACAGAATTGAATCGCAAGACAAGATGCCTGAGTCTCTTGCCAACTACAAATCCACATCCGAATTCGTGCTTTTGGCTTGACAGCTGTAATAGATGTCGCAATTTTTACGTCGCGAGCATCCTTGTCCTGTGCATCTCATCTCATCCATATTTTTTGAGGACATCAGCCAGTCGGTGAGTGGCACCTTCTCTATAGAGAGTCTGGACGTTCCAGGTGCATATCCATAATTCATGGTCCTTATTTCGTTTGCGGGGGTCGTCAACATTTGGGGGGTTCCGTATGGGGTTCTTTGTCGTGTTTTCATAGCCAGTAAAGGACCTGAATGCGGGTGGCTAGCCCAGCCATCAGGGTTCGTCGCTCACTATCAGCCGCTATTCATGATAAAAATATCATGAATACCGTTGCCCAGGTGCCACCACGAAGGAGGTTGTATGTCGGCTTGAGATGCAAGATTCACTTTACATCCTCAACGGCGCCTCTCAATTCTAACTTCAATTCAAAAAAAAGTTCTATGCTAGTTAAAATGGTTATAAAATTTAAAAATTTCATAGTATTAATATCTTCTGTTTCACCTCTGTTCGAGTCCCAGCGGCGGAAATCATGAGAAGGAAGGCCTTCGTTCATGAGTTTGAAGGCCATCTTTTGGATCCGGTATGCCTTCCTTGGCCTTCTTTCTTTCTTTCCTTTTACATTGCGTGACATTGGAAAATAAGGCCTTCCGTCGCCGGTTTCCATAAGAAGGCCTTATGGATGTTTTCTATAAGAAGGCCTCATGGAAACTTTTTATAAAGGGACCCTATGGAAGCTTTCTATAAGAAGGCATTATGGAAGGCCTGCATACACATGAAAAAATAACGACTTGCAAGTAAAACAAAAACTACTCAGTGCACCCTCAAATTATTTAGTTTTTTGAGAGCGCACCGGTTATTTTTAGATATTTCTCACTTATATATATTTTTCTCTATACTTACATTTTTTGCCAACGACAGTAAACATTGCTGGAGTTTGAACCCACTACCTCGTGATTGTTAGTCAGCCATGCTACTGTCTAGCCTATGAAGATGCATTCGAATTGTGTGGTTGAAACTAATGTTACACTGTTTAAAAAAAACCCCTTCCACGGAAATTAAGAATTTTTCCATTTGGAAGACATCCAATACTCCTTATATTTGGAAGCGGGAGGGGATGTGTATGAAATTCCTTTGCCTTCTTTTTACATGTCTTTGGCAGGTCATTCCATAAAATGCCTAAATCTGATGAAAAATCATGCGTTCTGTATTCCTTATTTGAAATGTTATTCCCAAATAATGACTACTGCATGCATTATATGAGGAAGGCCTCTCAAATTCCGCCGCTGGGGTGTATATAGTTATCATACCAACCACTTAATTGTGTTTGTATTTCACTGCATTAAACATATTACAAATTTATTAAGTACCAGATATTTATTTATAAATACCTTCTGTTTTATAAAGTTTCATCTTAAGATTTGAATAGCCTCGAGTGTTTTAAGCAACGATACTGACATTTATTATTCCCACAAGTATCGTAATAAATCTGGCTTAACATAGTAAACAATGAAATACAATTACAACATCCTATTAATGCACTGACAAAGTATTAAGAGTTGCAAGTCGTAAGTTAATAAACAAATGACAAATGTTCAACGTTCTCCTGTCTAAGCAGAAGAACACCTGTTTATAATGATACTAGCTGACCCAGCAAACGTTGTTTTGCCATGCACGCTATTTCTAATGTGGAATAAAAAAAAATTTGAGGTGGACCACCCTTAACGTTTAGGGGGATGAAAAATAGATATTGACTGATTCTCAGACCTACTCGATATGGTCACAATATTTCATGAGGATCGGTCGACAATTTAATATATTAGAAGATTGTAAACTCCGAGCAAAGCAAAAAAATATACATATTATTAAAGAATTTTCTGCTATTTTAATAAGTTGGAAATTAAATTAAATTGCAAAAGCATTTTAAGTTGATGGGATATAAGTAAATGAAACTGGTATGCACACACTTTTTTTTAGTTTGACACATTATGTAATCTACCTTTTAAATAGTTTTGAAGCTTTACATCAAGTAGGAACAACTTAAATTGCTTCATTTATATCTTGAAATAATTTGAATAACTTAATTGCCCCAAACAGCTAAAGGTGAAGCAATTGAACGTCGCCTGCAGCAGAATTTGAAATAGCTTACGAGGTTAACATAAATACAAAACATTTAAGACGTTTACACACAAGCCAAACTTGAATAATTGTTACCCCCCATAAAGACCCACTTCCTCTTTTTCCATTTCCACCACTTTTAAGTTGTCCTTATTTCCTTTCCTAAGCCGATTCCTGGGTATCCCTCATTCTCATTTCATCTCATTATTGTGATCATTGTTATCATTCACAGTCATTTGCATTAGTTTTAAATATTAAATATTTATGTATTTATATCTATGTATGTATATGTATTAACCAAGTCTAGTATTTACCTAAAAATTATTAACCAATTTAAATATCAGATAAACTAAAACCGATGTCGTCTCTTTCGAGTATTCTAACACCAATATTTGTTATTTTTTATTTGTGTTGTTTCTATATAACCAACCAACCAACCAATCAATCAACCAAACCTACCAAACAACCAAACAATTCTGTTACCCAAAATTTTTGTTAATTCCTTCCAACTAATTATCATTTTTCTTATACCCATGTACCAATCAACCACCAACCACCATTCCACCACAACTCCCGCCCGCTACTATTACTACTATCACCAACCAACCAACCAACCAACTGCCCAACACCACCACCACCACCACAACCATCCAAAATCAACCAATCAACCTATCCATCTGATCAATCAATGAATTTATCAATCAACCAACCAACCAACTACTACTACTACTACTCTATATATCTCCTACTCCATCCATATGCACATCACACATAATCACCTCCAAAATCAAATCAATTAAAACAAAACCAAAAAAAAAAAAAAAATTACAAATCAACTACAAAACTACAACAACGACAAAAGGCAAAACTGCCCGATTATAATCCAATTTCAAGCTTCCCCGTTGATAAGGAAAACGACGAAAGAGAATTAGAAATACCAAGATGGAGTCCCGGTGCTATGGCAGATGGAGATCTACTAATGTTCTTGCGTGCAGCTCGTTCAATGGCTGCATTTCAAGGTAAATATCCACCGGAAGAAATACTAAAAAGTAATGACACACACAACACTCAAACCCATGGAACTGTGAGAGTAATCAATTTTTCTCTTTCTACACCTTTGTTGCAGGAATGTGTGATGGTGGTCTAGAAGAAGGTATTGTGGCCGCAACACGTGACGACACCACTATTAATGCCCATGATGTTGTAAGTATTGTTTCCTATCACCTACCACCTACATAGTACATATGTTCATCTCATCATTTATGCTTATTTACCAAAAATTATTCATTGTCATACTAAATGCTTGCTACGCACTTAACCCCCAGACACGAAGAGTACTTTGGTATAATACTAAACTGGGAATAGTTCAATGAGCTAAAGAAGAGCGAGTGGTAAAGGAAGAGAATTTTTAGGATTTTGTAGACATTAATGAGATGCTATTAGATTTTGTCTTAACGCCACTATTTCTAATTTAAATTAGGAATCAATTAAGTTAGTCTAGGTTAAGAGCATATAGTTATTGGAGAATTAAAGGCAATAGGTTCTAAGCCCAATGGGATTTTTTTTGGAAAAGAAGGTATTTAAGTAAAACTTAAATATAAGTACGATATTTGTTATAAAGGGTTAACAATGGTTATAAAGTTGAACAGCTACAAGTAACACTGTCTAGGGTCAGTTCCTTACAGACTCTGACCAAAGACAGTATTGATAACCCTTTATAATACTAACGAACTTTCATAATGGTGCATAATTTGCAGAACCACTGTCGCATTGTGTTATAAATATCGTATTTATATTTAAGCTCGACTTTATTACCCTGATGATTATATTGCTCGACATATCGAAAATAAAGATAACCAAATAAATAGAACAATGAAAATTTGCTTTTTAATTACCGAGCCTACAGCTGAACTAAAACCGAATATTAAAAAACAAAGGTCAACAATTTTTTTTTTATTTTTTTATTTTTTTTATAAAATCATCTTCTGCCGCTGTCATGGTGCCTCCTAGAGGGGTAAAATGTATGACCGACCCCCACTAATTCTTCCCAAACATCTAGAAAACTCCCAGAATATATTGATCCGCCTAAGTCATTACCCAAGATGCTGCGCTATAGAGCGAGACAGGTAGAATCGGTGTATGGAACAGTTGAATCTACGTTGAGATTTATCATTAAATCAGGACCGGCCGTGCCACGATGGTTAGAACACGCGACTACCATGCGGGAGATCCCAGTTTCAACTCCTGGCTCCAGTCATCTAAAAAGAATAATTTTTCTTTCATCGATGTTGTCGTCAGTAACTTCGCAGTATCATGCCGAATGGCATGTTTAGTAAAAAGCTTCTCAAACAGTGACGTTCGCATTTGCGAGAAAACAAGTAGGTGCCCGACTTGTACCATACCTCATTCATGGGGTGTTAAGGGAAATTCAGTTTTTTTAAGTTATCATTAAATCGCTTGCTCAGCGCATAGTAGCAGGGTTTTGCGATCAATACTCGTCTCCTGGTTTCCAGGCTGACATTATTATTTTTGTGTATGGCGGAGCCAAGGTAGGCAAAATTATCCATACCAACTCAAAGTTATAGTTGTCAACGTTCATGCAGCATCCCAAATGAATAGACACTTTGTTCGTTGAAATAACTTGGTTTTGTCATCATTTATCACTAGAACCAATTCTGCCGAGTGTTTCTCAATGCTCGAAAAGGCCGCAGTAACATTTCGCAGACTACGGCCCATGATATCTATGTTATCGGCATACTTCAGCAGCATGTGACTTTTGTTAACGATACCCAGTAGGGATAAATACTAGTTCGGAACTAGTATAATACTAGTTCTCCATGGGGCAGTGAACTAGTTCACCTTCCATACAACCAACTGTCTCATTTAACACGTAGTTGTCCTAGGATTGGTTGTCCTTTTGTTGTCCTTTTTGTACTAGAATAGTACTAGTCCAGAAATTCTAGTCGGGCGGTAGTTGATTGTCTCCTTTGAACAAGTTTGAAACTACTTCAAAAAAAGACTAATTAGAACTAGTATTATTCTAGATAATTTTGAGCTAGTACTGTACTAGTATTTTGAATACGAAAATACGAAAAAAAAAAACATAAACGAATATATTTTTTTTTTTTATCTAAAAGTCATTCAGATTCATTTGTCTTTTCAAAATATAACTCCTGATATTATTTCAAAATTCTATTTTTCTTATTCATCAGTTTATAACGTTTAACTAGTTCAAATTCGATAGTTTAGGACTTGTTTATTTCAGGAGTAGTTCACAATTCCATACTTTTGAACTAGTACGTTTTTGAACTAGTTTGACGATTCCCTACTGGGTACCAGTACCAGCCCTGTTTACTGCAGCCTTCCGCATGATCATCTCCATTACGTTTTTAAAGAGATCACCTAACAGATTGTCGCCTTGTCTAGCCTCGCTCTGGCTCGCTTAATGGCTCTGTTAAATTTTTGTCTATTTTCACTATAGACTTCGTGTCAGTCTGTCAGTGTCAGTCCGCAAAGTCGTATCAGCATGGCGGGGTTACCAAACTCGGCCATGGCATCTAATAGTTTCTATCGTATCGGACTATAGAATTGGAGCCTTGTAATCTATAAATAGATGTTAGATGTCGATCTGCATTTCTTGGGTCTTTTCCAGGATTTGTCGTAATGTAAATATCTGGTCGGTCTTGGATTTATCAGGTCTTAAAACACACTGATAAGGTCCATTTAGGTTCGCTAGAATGGGCTTTAGTCCTCTACCTAACACACTAGACAGAACATTGTATTAGATGTGAAAGGCTGATCCCGCGATAGTTGGTACACACACTTGTATACGTTATCATAAGCACAGGACATGGAACACTTGGATTCCAATCTTCGGGCACGCATTCCCGGAGCCGAATAGTGTTCATGAGCTGGTGCATGCACGTTGCCAGCTCAACGCCGCCGGCTTTAAAAAGCTCTCCTGACAATCCATCGGCTCCCGCAACTTTGTTATTTTTAAGTCGTGCAATTGCCGTGCCGATCTCGTTTTGGCTCGGCGTTGGACAGTCTACTCCGTCGTCGAAGATTGGCGAGACTTCGACACTTATGCTGCGCTCGGAAACGAGCAGAGAACGAAAGTGTTCCCTTCACATTTTTGCAGCACACCCTTAATGTATGATTGTCCTGATTTCCGTCTCCGTCCTTACAGATGGGTATCCCTGTTCCAAAACCTTTGCTTTTCACCTTTTGGTATAACATTCGGGCTTCACCTCTTTTCCTTGTAATTTTCGATATTCTGCCACTCTATTTTCTTCCATAGACGCTTTTTTCCGCTTGAGTAGGTGTTTCATCTCCATCCTCTTCTCATTGTAACGCTCCGCTACAGTTTTGCTCTGTATGCAGCTTCCTTATCTTCTGACCTTTCACGACATTCCTTATCGTACCAGAGCTTGTCTGAGCGTGGTTTTTCATAAACCAGTTCGTTCGTTACGGCAGTGGTCATAGAATTTGCAATATGCTGCTACTGGGTGTCGGTAACAACAGAATTAGATGGGTTGGTTCGAAGTAATTGAGAGAGATAGTTGTTTGGCCATCGCCTACGGCTATCTCGGTGGTATGCAGCTTTGTAATGTCTAGCTTGCTTTGCGTTTGATTACGAGCGTTTTTAGCTCTGCTTAATCGCGTGCGTACCTTGGCTGCAACTAGGTGGTGATCCGTGTCAAAATTTGCGCGGTGCATCACACGCGCTTCCATAACGCCTGAGACATGCCTTCCATCAATTACCACGAGATCAAACTGGTTTCAGGTATTTTGACCAGGGAATATCCAGGTTGCCTTGTGGATATCTTTATGCGGGCTCCACTCACTGCCATGTTTCTTGCCGAACCTAATCAGTCTGAATACGTCCTCATTTTGGTCTTCCGTAAGGGCGTGCACACAAATCAGTGTAATGAAAAAATATTTCGCCTTGATGCGAATAGTGGCTATTCGGTCACTTACAGGGTTAAACCGCAAGACCAGATGGCGAAGTCTGTTGCCGACAATGAATTCACTTCCAAATTTGTGTCTTTCTGTATTACAGCTTAACAGATGTCACAGTTCTTTCATCGTATGCACCCCTGTTGTTGTTGTTGTTGTTATTGTAACAGCTGGTGGAAGTAGCTGGGGTGTTAATTCTTTATACCGATTTTCAATTTATCGGCACTCGATCGGGCATATAATCCGATTATCATACGATCATTGTTGGCAACTCTGTTTCGTTCCTTTGTAGATAACAAGGTTTGTGTCAAGGATTGTTAGGTGTTGTTGTTGTGAGTTTAACAGCCAAATTCCACCAGAGATGGCGCCAGCTGGCTTGTTGATTTATATGAGATGTTGATAAATCTTTTCCTTTTTTCCTTGGTCCTTGCGCAATCTGGATTTTTGCAGTGGAAGCATCTAGGCAAGGGCGTAGCCAGGTAGGAGCAGGGGGGGGCAGCTGCCCCCCCCTAGAGCTTGAAAAATTGGTCAAAATCCTAGAAAATATGAAAATTAAAATAAAATAGTACAGAAATTTTACAAAAGGTGAACTGACTAATAAAAACTTTCACCATATGTTCACTCTCAAAAATTGTAGTGGATATTTTTTAACTCGGATTCAATGAAATTAACTGATTTTTAAGTAAAAGTACTTATGTATTGTTATTGTTCTGCTTGTGCAGTGGTATCTGTTGGCCAGACGTTTACAGCCATGTATCAAAGCTGTAGAAATGGTTACAGTTTAGACAGTGTTAATGAATTCACAAAATATTATGAGTTCCTCCTTGAAATTATTGGGAAAATTTAGACTACCTTGTATTGGAAGTACTAGTACGCAGAGCGAGGCTCTTTATAATTCGTAAGTTAACGTTCAATAAGCGATAAGATTGTGCAAAATTTTAACTGTATTTAGTGCAATTGCAAGAATGATACTTAGTATGTATGTAAATGTACCAAATTCAAATATCTTCCAGTTTTTCATTAGGAAGTTATGTTTTTATTTAGGAATTTAAAACCAAATTTTGAAAATTAAATCTTTAAAAGGGTCAGTAAAGTTTATTCGAGTTCTCCTCCACACCAGCCAGCCGCCCAGACAGACTGACACTTTTCCAGAATTGAATTCGTGACAACGTGTTTCCTTTAACTGTACACTTTTTCGTGTCAAATGATATATAAGGTGGACCAAATACAAGTTAATTTTAAAATCATAGTTTATTTTAATCCAGAAGCGATTCAAACACTTATGGCCAATATCAAACACTTATGGCCAATGTCAAAGCAATCCGTGAGCTACAGCCCGAAAGCATTAACAAGGTCTTGGGAAATTGGTGTGATAGAATGGTACTTTGATGCGAGCCGGATGCAGCCAATTAAACGAAAACAGTAAAAATATTTAAAAAAAGCAATCGAGTGCGAAACTAATAATTTTTGGGGCAACTGATTCCGTACTCGATTTTCGAATCGACTCTTTTAACAAGACATGAGACTAAATTAATTAGTTCTTTGGATTTGTAGATTACATTCTGTGAATAAGAACACTATGGTAGTCGAAAAAATAGATAAGACCAGACTCGACGGTATTAACCTTATTCGGAATCGTACTGCATCATTAGATTTTTGAGTTACAATGACGGTTTTGTACAGAATTTTATTAAAAGTTTTTCACTTTGAATAGTGTTTAAGGGGTTGACTAGATCTTCGCCAAGCTACAGTTGCGATTTCTGATAAGCTAGACTTATTTAAAACAACTTTGTCGAAGACGGCATATCCGAAAATCCAACTATGGTCTGCGAAAATCGATTTGAGCCCATAAACCCAAAAAAAATTTGGTCGAAAATTATTTTTTTTTTCATCGACTTTGACTCATTTAAAAAAAAAATAACCATGAGGAATTCAGAATAAAAAAACGGTTATTCAGTGCACAGTTTGTTTCAAATAAAACAAGAAAAAAATTTTAAAATTTGTCAAGAATTCCGGCTTAAAATTTAATATGTCAAAAAAAAAACAGATGAATAAAAATATTTTTTTTTGAAATTCGACGACCTAAAATTTTTTTAAAGAAATACCTTTGTTTAATAAAATATTGTTAAAACAATGAGTATTGATTTTTCGTTAGGTACTTAGTTTTAATTTTTTTTTTTTTGTAAATAAACTATTAACATGAAATGTAAAACCGACTGCCCCCCCCTACATTAGATCCTGGCTACGCCCTTGCATCTAGGATGAGTTTTTTTTTGGCTGGAGAACTCGAAACTATTTGAAAAAGTTATTTTTCATCGATGTTGATTTTGGCCAGTGCCCCGGCCGGGAATCGAACCCGGCACCTTCGGATTGCTAGTCTACGTCGCTTCCACTGAGCTATCGTTTAAACACACATGAATCATGCCGGTGTATTCATTGTGTAGGCTGAAAGAGAGGTCTTCGCTGCAAACACCAGCTCCTGTGCCCTGTTCCATTTTCGAACCGTCACCAAAGACAAAAATTCAGTCACTCCAAGAAATCACGTTATCATTCCATTCCGATCTTTCCGAAATTTGAACGTTTCCTTTGCGAAAATCCGATCTCACATCTTTCAACAATTGAACATCCCAGTAGGGAAAAATACTAGTTCGAAACTAGTATAATACTAGTTATCCACAGGACAGTGAACTAGTTCACCTTCCATACAAGTAACTGTCTCATTTAACGCGTAGTTGTCCTAGGATTGGGGGGAATTGTCCCTTTTGTACTAGAATAGCAGTAGTCCAGAAATTCTAGTCGGGCGGTAGTTGATTGTCTCCTTTGAACTAGTATGGAACTACTTCAAGAAAGGTTAACAAGAACTAGTATTATCCCAGTAGGGAATCTCCAAACTAGTTCAGAAACGTACTAGTTCAAAAGTATGGAATTGTGAAGTAATCCCAAAATGAACTAGTTCTTAACTATCGAATTTTGAACCAGTTAAACGTTATTGGCTGAAGAATAATAAAAAGAGCTGATGAATAAGAAATAATTCTAAATGACTGGATGAAAAACATATATTTCAATTATTATATGTATTAAATTATAATATTGTATTTTTCACCCACTTTTGAATGTATTTTGGACGTCGTATGTTTTTTTTCGTATTTTCGCATTTAAAATACTAGAACAGTACTAGCTCAAAGGTTCTAGAATAACACTAGTTCTTTCTTGAAGTAGAACTAAACTAGTTCAAAGGATACATTTAACTACCGCCCGACTAGAATTTCTGAACTAGTTCTATTCTAGTACATAAGGGACAATTCCCCCAAGCCTAGGACAACTACGTGTTAAATGAGACAGTTGCTTGTATGGAAGTTGAACTAGTTCACTGTCCTATGGAGAACTAGTATTTTACTAGTACCGAACTAGTATTTATCCCTAATGGGATTCTAGAAAATTTCCCTTTTAAAGTGGTTGAAAAAACGATATTATAATTAAATACATACAACAATTGAATATATATTTTTTTCATCTAAAAGTCATTTAGAATCAGTTGTCTCTTCGAAATAAAACTTCTGAAATTATTTCAAAATTCTCTTTTTCTTATTCATCAGCTAATAACGTTTGACTGATTCAAAATTCGATAGTTTAGGACTAGTCCATTTTAGGAGTAGTTCACAATTCCCTACTTTTGAACTAGTGCGTTTTTAAACTAGTTTGACGATTCCCTACTGGGATATTGTTCTAGGCTCTCTAGGTTGAACGTCTTATGTTTTTTTTCGTATTTTCGTATTTAAAGTACTAGTACAGTACTAGCTCAAATTTTTTAGAATAATACTAGTTCTATCTTGAAGTAGTTCTAAACTAGTTCAAAGGAGACAATTAACTACCACCCGACTAGAATTTATGAACAAGTTATATTCTAGTACAAAAGGGACAATTCCAATACTAGATCCGAATGTTTAAATGTTTGAGAATGGTTAAGTTATTTTCTCGATCAAACGGCTAACAAGGAATTCTAAGAATGAATTCATATTAAAGTTGAAAATATTTGAATATTTGTTGAGTGAATACTTGTGAGAGTCAATATCTCAGAAACGTTTGCAAATTTCATAAAACTGTTTTTAGCTGAAATGTAGCGTCTGAATCGTAGAAAAATTTTGCTACTATTACAAAGCGAAAAGATATTTTTTTCGGTGTATTTTTTTGTTTTTCTGGAATAATGTTGAAAAATAAGTATTTTTCTAATTTTTTTCAAATGGAAGTTTTTTTACTTCTCGGAATGAAATTTTGCCTCGCGTGCGTTGAATAATGCGATTTTACAAATTAAGCCCAAAAGAGTTATTTTTACTTAATTGGAAATCTCATTGAAACCGAAATTTTTTTATTTTTACGAAAATAAAATAAAATGTTTGTAAAATTATATACATTTTTTTAAAATAGTTTTTTAAAAATTGGTTTAAAAACTTATATTAGCAAACAAAATGGATAAGAATGTTTAGTATATTTATAAGTTTAATTTTCGACATTTAAATTAAAATTAGTAATAAGTAATAAGTATTTATCTCCATAGTAAATTGTTTTTATAAATAACAGTGTTATACAAAAAAAAATTATTTTTAATTTTTCTGGGTGTCTGAATTGTGATTCCTATGGTTATTAATATCATGATTTCAAATATGTTTTTAGATTTTTTTCATCAGGCACAGTTTTTTAGTTGTTTGGATTTAAATTTCTTCAGCATTTTTTTATGTTGCATTAAAATACATTTTGCATAAATGTAATGAAAACTTTATTTGATCCAACGGAATCTTTTCTAAATACAATAACCGGTACTAGTAGAACAAGAAAAACAAGGAAAACAAATATGTATATTCTATTAGTTAACATAGTTTTTATCCTTGCAGTCTCCTAAAATGTTTCAGGAGCAGTCAGCGAATATAGTAGGCATATATTTTCCTTTGTAACGCTTTTCTAAAGTTAGAATGTCTTTGTGGAACCTTTCACCATATTCGTCGGATACGTCGCTGCAGCATTTATAAAAGAAATCCAAAAAAGAGGGCAAAAATGCGCTTTCAAGGTCATGTTGCATCCTAATTTCACGTAGAATATTAAAAATAGAATAAGGTTATTATAAAATAGAATAGGGCGATAATTGCAGCCGAAAAGGCGTTTTGCTGATGTTGCCACCTGTTTCTACTAAATTTTGCAAACAATCGCCTCCATACAATTTTTTAATGGAAAACAAAACTTTTTTTTCGAAATAACCAAGAAACTTTGCCTGATAGCAAAATTCTGATTACGTATTTGAATTTCCCATGTCAAAACTCTAAGAAACACACAATGAAGCATAAGAAAATATCCCTTGTCGAGCAGTGTAATTAATGATGAAAGATTACCGATTAAGAATTTTTCAAAATCATCAACTAAAGATTTCTTCTTGATTATTTTAAATTGTCTCCCATTCTTCATAGAGTTTGGTTGAAAGCAGTCTCTCACTTATTCAGGTCTGGAAAGCTTGGCTGATATTTTGTAAAAGACACAATCCACCGATGGTCCTTACTTACTAACTTATTATGCCCATGAATGAGGTATGGAGGAACTTGTCGCATTATTGTGGATTAACACGCGTATTTTGTAGACTCACACAACGAAAGATACGGTTTAAGGACGAATCCGAACGTCACACACAGGGGTAAAATCGCAAAAAATGGAGATTAATTGAAAAATTAAAAATTGATTTTTTGGAAAATACTTAGCATCCGTAATTTTTGAGTTATTCACGCACAATAGTGTTAATTGAAATTCGGTATATTTCGACGCTTAATACATAGTTTTTCGCAAGCCAAAAGTAATACTTTTACAATGGAATCTTTAAATTAAGGTATTTTAGCGTTGTTCTAAGAATAATTGTATTAACAAAAGTTGTGTAGAAATATATTTTTAATTTTTTTTTTTTAAATATGTCTTAATTTTGGCTATTTTCAAAATATTCGTGGATATTTAAATATGAATGGTGTCAGTTGGCGCTCAAATATTAATTTTTTAAGAAACTACAGTTCCTATGCTTTCATATTCAGTAATAACATGTTGCGCGTTTTTGCGCGAAATTTTTTTATTAAATTAATTGTGAAAATAGTCACTCAAACTAAGAACACCAGTTCTTGCCATTTGTTTGCATTTTCTTCGTTTTCGTTGTTATAATTTGTGTTTTTGTATATGATTGGCAACATAAATAAGTTTTTAATACATGACCCATAAATCATTTCGCACGCGCTATTACAGATCAGTGATCTGTCTGAGGAAGCCCAAAACAAAGATTTTAAAAACTATAGAGAACCTTTTTCTAGCAAATGTAGTCGGGAGGATTGCAATCGGGACATATTAAATAGGTTCCTACTAAGTTCAGATCCAATCCTATCTTGTAAAACAAAATTGCCGAAAAAAAAATCCACCATTTTCCAAAATCAGTTGTAGATCTACTAGTTTCGCCTTAAGTTTTGACGAACGCGGCACCAGCAGGCACAAATCATGATACATATGTGACGACAATGATTATATCGAGGGCGATGCTTTAGAGTATGATATGACTGGCATATGGCATATATATAAATATGTACTTATGTATAATTTTTTTTCCTATTGTGTAGACTTGAAAAAACAAGCTATTTAAATTTTTAACAAAACGCTCACCAGACACATCCGTGCACGAGTTCGAACAATTTTAATATCTGCTTGAGTCCCATATATTACATATACGATACAATTATCCTCCTTTCGTCTACGTATATAATAAAAATAAATTGATTACTATGTAAAAATTGTATTACTTAAAAAAAAAATCAACTGAGCCAGAGCAATTTTTAAAAGGGGGTGTGGCACCGCCCTATTCCGCTTTGGATGTTGTTCGTACTGTACGATCAACATATATACCAAATCTCATCTTGATACCTCTAATAGTTCATGAGATATAACCGTTTTAAGTTTCAGGTTATATGGGCGGTGCCAAGCCCCTTTATCCAATCATAACCAAGTCTGGCCAAAGACTATAGCAGGTCAACAGTACAACATTTGGAAAGTTTCATGACAATCGGTCTATAACTATGGCCGCTAGAGCGATTTTTAATAAGGGGGGAGTGGCACCGCCCACTTTTCCAAAAGATGTTTAGCATATGTCACTCAGTGATAATGTAGCATTCTGAAAGAATTTTAAAATTCGGATAAGTAGTTTAATTGATCTGCATTTTTTGTGTTTCCCCCTCTGTGCGTCAGCTGTTTCAGAAGATTTTACTACATTTCCAATTAAAATTCAAAGAAAATCAATTGCAATTCAAATATTACAATTAAAATTCAAAATACATCAATTGAAACTCAAGTTGTATATTTCGAATTTCAAACTAGTCATTTCAAATTAAAAATTTCCACTAGAAACTTAAAAATGTTTTTGTTTTTTGTTTTTTGTTTTTGTTTTATTTTACACGACTATCATGCGGTCATATTCAGTCATCTAAATGATCTTTCATCGGCGGCCTCTTCGATGTTGTCAACAGCAACTTCGCATGTCTAGTAAAATCTGCTCAAACAGCTGACGTCGTTCGCATTCGTTTATAAACAAGTAGGTGCCGTTTGATGTGAGTCTAAAAATAGAAAGCGTGTCAATTCACAATAACGCGAGAAACTATCCCATACCTTATTGATGGCGTGTAAAGGGAAATTAAGTTTTCTTTTTTCAACAAAACCAAACCCGGTTTCGACATTATCTTTTATTAAACCCTGATAGGACATTTGATGCTATTTATGATAAAAATTTTATTCATTTTTGTTGCTTTAATAAGCAATTAAATGAACATTTAATACTCATTAACAGTTGGATCGTTTCGATTCAATGATTTTATTGTATGTATATTCAAATTTGAATTTTTTGCGTAGCCTTCATTAATACAATTTAAAAACTTAAGTAACAAGTGAGTTGAAAGTGTTCTAAAGCCAGGAATATAAAAAAAAAACGCAATCGAATCTATTTTCTCATGCTGTATCATAAATATTGTTTTAGGATGAACATTGTGAGGTGCGCTACAATATCATAACCAGCAGCAAGAATTCAAAAAGCGGTAGTTTTTGCTGTTGTGAACTTTATTAATAATGTGAACTAAATAAATTTGAGATTTATTCATTATTGAGAATTATGTGTAGATTGTATTACTTTAGAAATAGTTTACAATTTCAAAGTTTATAACTCAACTTCGAAAATATTCCACTATCGCCATGAGTACAACATTCGGACGCATGGAAAGTTTCATTATAAAAAGAATTTTTGTAATCGTGGATCTAAAATATTTCCAAAATAAAAAATATAGTGGCAACACTTTGCTTATTTCTTTTTTTTTTTTTGGTGTTATTACCGACTATGACGCATACATATAATTTTGTCTTATTTTAGCAACCAACCCACTGTGCATTGCCACTTTTTGGCCATACGACAGAAAAAAAAACCAAAATTTGTGTCTGCGTGTTGTCTGTGCAATTTCTTGCATTTATTTTTATGTACATTACATTTACAACTCTTGTGCTTATTCTTATTCTTCTTCGTCTAATTCATTACTTGCTCATTTTTTCTCGTTTCTCTCGTTTCTCTCGTTTGCAGTTACATGATAATGGTTATGATCCTGGTAAAGCACTTCAAGCACTTGTAAAAGCACCCCTAACAAAGAGCATCGAAAAGAAATGGTGCGAGGACGAAATTAAGAAATTCATTAAAGGACTTAGACAATTTGGAAAGAATTTTTTCAGAATCCAAAAGGATTTACTGCCTCACAAAGAGACACCCGAACTAGTTGAATTCTACTATCTGTGGAAGAAGACACCCAGCGCCAACAGTAATCGCCCACATCGTAGACGACGCCAGAGTGCATTGCGTCGCAATCGTGTTACACGGGCCAGCAATACGCCTCCCAAGAAGGAGGACACACCCGAACCGCAATCTGCTGCATCTGCCTCGACAACGACGACAACGACGGCGACGACGACGGCGTCGACGGCGACTGCAGACAAAGGTCGCGCATCGCCAGTTGTTACGAAGGAGGAGACCAGCTCTCTGACTGAGGACGACGTAAGCGAGTGCGACAGCGATTCAAGTTTGACCCATAAAAGGGATGAATCACCGTCCAGAATGAGGACGAGAAACAAACAACAGACTACAACGGGCGGCGGCGGAAGCGGCGGCGGTGGCACAACGTCTAAGTGCGACCAGACCCAGGTCACACAGCCCCAACCGACGGCCAATGGCAAGCGGCCCAAACGTGGTGCCGATACACCAGACAGTGTTGCAGCAGCTGCGGCTGCGGATAATCCCAAGACGCCCACGAAGCCAGTGGCCGAGAGTGCGTCAAATAAGAGGAAAACGGGCCGTCAGGAGACGCCTAGCAAGAAGAAGCGTAACGACACTGAAGGTTCGACTTCGGGCTCTACGGCGGACATACAGGATGAGTCGACCGGTGACAATAGTGTGGCCACAGCAGCCACGGTGTCCGCTTCGAAGGATAAGCGCAAGCGCGCCGAAAGTCCCGTGGAGAGCACCAACTCGGATAGTCGCTCCGACTCGGCCATGGACGACGGTGAATCGAACAACACCGATTCGGCTGAACAACAGTCCAAGGATGGCAAGGAGAGCAGCACTTCGAGCAAAGAGGAGAGCAGCAGTGGCAACAGCGAACTAGATTCAGCCAAGAGCGACAAGAATGTGATTCCGAAAACGGAAACAAAGGTTCCCGAGATCGACAGCAAGGATAAAATCAAGAATGTCGACGAGGAGACCAACATACAAGCACCATCGTCAATGCCATCCACCATGATCGTCACTGACAATAGTCTTAAAGACTTAAAACCGCCCAAAGAAGACCCCTTAGCGATACCCACGACACCCATTGCAGCGGCAAAACCGCTTACTGTTGTCAATCCACCACCCTCCCTACCGCCGCTTAAGGTGCCCACTGTAGAGGCCCTCAATGCGTCCGTCGATCGCAAAGAGCTGGGCAAACTGGAGATGATGGACACTGATATGCCAAAGGATATGTTAAAGAAGCTTGCCAATATGAAGCAGGAAATCTCTACTCCTCCACAAGTTGCGCAGCCACCACAACAGCCGCCGCCACAAGCACAAACGACGATAATGCCCGAGGTGATGTACTTCAAGAAGGAACCAAAAGACGTGGTCATGGACGCCGTTTGCAATCAGAACAGCAATGAACCTCAGGATCTCAAAGTAAAAATTGAGGTTAAGAGTGAGGACATCAAGCCCCAAGTGATGGGAGGAGGGCCAGGTATGCCTCACATGCAGGGCCAGGCTCCAATGTCTCTGACGACCAAAAGAGATGGCCCCGACGGCCAGCAACAGCATCAGCCACCACCACCCCCCACACATATGCAACATGCCCAACATATTGCGGGACCTCCGCCCGGCTATATAGTTGAGGGAGGTCAGCTGAAATTCGCTCCACCGCCACCACAGCCTCAGCCAACGTCAATGGGCAACGAGATGAACACAATGCCCCCAATGGGTGGACAACCACCGGGGCCACATCCGCCCCAGCAAAAATATCCTGGAGATCACATGGACCACAAGTTCCCAGATGGTATCAAATACGAACCTGGCAAATTTGTACCCCAAGATCTGAAGTACCCGCCACAAGCTTTGGATTCGCTCAAATATAGTCAGGAAATGCAAGCTGCTGCAGCCGCGGCAGCAGCGGCCGCTGGCAAATTTGATATGAAATATATGGTGGAGCAGCATGGTGGTAAATTCCCGGGCGATTTGTCCACACATGGCCCGCCTTTGGTGGGCAAACCACCGTTCGGCAACAATAGCAATGACCCGATATCGGCAAAAGTGCAAGAGCTTAAGGCTGGGGGCTATCATCCTCCTGGTTTGGGCCCTCCACCAGTGAGTGCTGCTTCTGCGCCCAGTGATAATGCGCCTCCCTCACACAAGTACATGGGAGGACCGCCACCACAAGAACCCCCGCCTCAGACCCATGGCCAACCGCCGGGAGCCACACCACCGCCCACTATAGTCATGCCAAAGCCTCACTACGAACATCAAGTACAGCATCCGATGGCCCGACCGCCATTCGAATCAGCAGCTGGCCTCATGATGAAGTACGGTGATCCAATGGTGGGCAAATTCGGTCCGCAAGATCTTAAGTATCCGCCGCCACAGGGTCCACCGACGGACATGAGCACGGCGGGCATGAAGCCTTCGCCCTACGGCGAAAACCTTATCAAGCAGTCGCCATACAACGGCCCACCCGATGTAGGCCTCAAATATCCGCCGTCTGAAAGTCCCATAGATGCTTCGTCTCGTTCAACGCCTGGACAGGATAGTCAGAGCAGCAATAGCAGTTCACTACCATCCACCCAGCAGCAGTTCCAGTCGCCACACCCCTCGCCGCACATGCCGTCACCCGCAGGCGGAGGTTTGCCGCCGGGAATGCATCCGCAGAATTTGGTGTCTCCACATGGAGGACCGCTCTCCATGCCTTCGCCGCATCAGAGCCAGATGCCTGGTATGCCGCCAGGTTCTACGCCTACCGGTGGTCCTGCGCCGCCACCTGGTCAGATCCACCATCCCACCCCAACGTCGGCAAGTGGCAACGGACCTCAGGGCTTGCACCATCCCCCCAGTCACCTTACGCCGTCAAATATGCCGCCCAACTCCAGTTCAGCGGGCGGACCTCCGCACAGTATTGCATCGATGGCTCCCTCGAGCATGCATCCCCAGCATTTGGCGCCCGGTCATTTGCCGCAGTTGCACAGACCCCATGCAGAATTGCCACCAGGGGCGGGAGGGATGCATCCCCACGCCCCCATACCGTTGTCACTGCAAAACCATGACCCACGCAGTGGTCCACCTTTATCCATATCGGGCCATGGCATGCCACCTCACGGACAGCCGCAGCAACAACCGTCGGTAAGAACACCTTCGCCGGCTCAGCCACCGCTACAAAGGGGAAATAGCCTTCACGAAGACCGATCTGGGCCCGGAGGAGGACCTCCACTCTCATCCCAAATGCGCGAACCACCCACATCGCAGTCGTCGTCAGGACCGCCCCAGCAATCTCCGCACTCACATCGCACATCTCCACTGCCCGGCTTGGCGAGTAACAACCACCAGGTGCCACCCGGGCTGATAGGTCATCCACTGCCCATCCATCCCCATCTGGCCCACTTGCCGCCCGGACATCCGGCCCACGCTGGTCATCACATGCTTCCACATTCTCTGGCAGGCCTGGGTCCTGGAGCAGGTCCGTTGGCATTGTTGGCTGGGCCACCATCCCTCAATAGTATGCCTGAGTCAGGTCTCAGTCGAAGAACACCTCCACCCTCGCATTTGCAGTCATCGCAACAGCAACAACAGCCGGTATCTTCGGCCAGTGGCCCGATGCCTCCGCACGGTGCAAATCAACCTGTCGTTTCAGCAACTACCTCTATGTCAACTACGAACACAGTTCCAACGTCAGCCTTCAGTCGAGCCAGTCCTAGCGTCACTAGCAATTCGGCTCCTGGTGGTCCGGGTAGTGGGATTGGGGGACCTCCTCATCCCGGCGGCAATAATGCGGGCACTCCCAGCGGTCTGAACACATCATCGGGCGGTGTACACCGCTCCTCTTCGCCGGCCTCAAGCGTCAGCAGTTTGAGTCGACAAAGTCCATTGCATCCAGTGCCACAATCACCGCTCAGCCATCATCCGTCATCGTCGGCCCTATCGGCGGCAGCAGCCGCTGTGGCCGAACGAGATCGCCATGCCCTGTTAAGGCAGCAGTCACCGCACATGACACCACCGCCGGTTTCGAGTGCATCCGCTTTGATGGCGAGTCCTTTGAGCAAAATGTATGGGCCACAGGCGGGTCAGCGTGGTCTGGGGGCATCTCCGCCGCCACACTTGAGACCAGGCGCTTCGCCACCGGTCATACGACATCCTCAGATGCCACTGCCATTGCCCCTAATACCCGCAGGAGCTGGAATGCCACCTATGGGTGTTCACCCAAGTCAGTCACCCTACCCCCACCCGCTTTTACATCCATCCATGTTCTATTCGCCGCATCATCACAGCCCGTTTAACTCACCATATGGCTATGGACCGTATGGACCAGGATTTCCTGCGTACATGAAGCCTCCAGGAGCAGGTGGACCTTTGGATCCCGCCGCGGTAATGGCGGCCGCTCATCATCAAGGCCTGCAGGGTCCACCGCCAACGAGACCCGATGATCCGGCACTGGCTGCGGCGGTGGCAGCTGAAAAGCAAAAGCAACAACAACTGCAACAGCATCACCAGCAGCAGCAACAACAGCATCAGCAGCAACAACAGCACCAGCAGCAACAACAACAACAACAACATCAACAGCAGCAGCAACAACAACAGCAACAGCAGCAGCAACAACAGCAACAGCAGCAGCAACAACAACAGCAGCAGCAACAACAGCAGCAACAACAACAGCAGCACCAACATCAACAACAACAGAATAAACCGCCAACACCAAAGACGCCACAAGGTGGTAACAGCAACAATGGCAACAATCCCGGTGTCAACAGCGGTGGACCCCAGGGGCCACCACAGACGGGACCCTCGGGTATGCCTCCAGCTGGATATCCAGGCTCGCATATACCCGGTTATCCTCCGCCTCATGTATCACCGTTCCAAGAAGTCGGCAAACCACCGCATATGCTACAACCCACATCGCATATGGATGCATTGCGAGCGCACGCCCACTCAGCTAGTTCCGGTTTGGTAGGAGGTCCTCCGCAGCAGCATCACCATCCCACAGAACCACGTAAGAGACAATTTTTTTTTTAAATTTACAAAATATTTATTAAATTTAACACTTTTGATACAGTTCCAATAGAGATTGAGCCCGATCCAGAGCCGGAAATACCTAGTCCAACACACAATATACCACGTGGTCCTAGTCCCGAAGCCAAGCCCGATGATACAGAATGCCATCGGTCACAGTCGGCCATGTAAGCTATACATATTTTAGTAATATAAGAAAATGTTGCGTTTATTGTGAATCGCTTAGGGAATAATTTACAATATCAACAGGTTATTGTTTCATAGATTCAGACTAGTTTCAAATAGTTCTAGTTATCTTGCAATACTGAAAAAGAAGGCTTTTCAAATATAAATGTATTAATTGCTAATATTGTCACTATAGTTGCCACATTAGTGCCGTAAGTACGCAGCGGAATTGTAAAAATAGCCAAATTAAAGTAAGAAAACGATTAAAAGACAATATCATATCTTCTATTATATAGAGATTTTGAATTCAGTTTTCACAGGTTGAGCAGTTAATCCAAACGGAAGTTGTACGAAAATGTAAACATAGCATATAAGTTAAATCTATATTTCTTTAAAACTGTGAACACATTTTTTTAATTATTTAACTTTTTGTACTTAATATAGCTTAGAATTTAGGTATCGATATATTCTAAATTCTATATTTTTTTTTTGGAATACTTATATGTTGCACAGAATTAGTTTTATGGCAGGATTATTAAATTGTTAATATTTTTACGAAATTTTTGTGGACAGAAGTAATTGCAGCTACTGTTTTCTAATATTTGTCTATAGTAATGAAATTGTCATTAATAATTTGCAGTTTTTAGTTAAAATCTTCTTTCAAGAAGTCGTCAAAACATGTAAGACCTTATCAAAATAATGTAATCTAAAATTTTATTCGGCTAAGATATGATTTGCCCAAAGTTTTAATACAAAAACTTTGGTTTATATGATGGCTCCGAGATGCAAAAGTTGCCATAAAAAAGATTAATATGTAAACCTTACTTTTGCTTCAATATTATTCTATTAATATTTTAATTTTAGATAAGACAAAAACCAATTTAATTATCATTCTATAATTGACTATACATTATATTGGTATAGCCAGGAATATATTCTATTATGCCAAATTTATTAACATATTGTAACCTTATGACTAATTTACCTTAATCTAAATGTTTCTAATTTCAATATCATTATATTCTAACCTCTTCTTGCTTTCTTTAGATTTGTTCGTCACATTGATCGCGGCGATTATAATTCATGTACAAGAACTGATCTGATATTTAAACCAGTTGCCGATTCAAAATTGGCTCGTAAACGTGAAGAGCGTGATCGTAAACTTGCTGAAAAAGAAAGAGAGCGACGACAGGTATGTGATTTATTTAATTAATTCGTTTGGCAAATTATTGTACCGCTCTTTCTGATCATACGCCTTTTTTTTGTAGCAACAACAAATGCAGCAACAACAACAACAGCAGCAAGCCGCCGCGGCCCAACAAGCCGCCCAACAGGCTAAACTTAAGGCCGAACTTAAACCTCCGTATACAGACACACCAGCCCTGCGACAACTTTCCGAATATGCACGACCACATGTTGGTTTCAGGTGAGTACAATTTTAATTTCCTTTGAAATGCTTTACGATGAGATTTTACAGCTTCAAAAAAAAAATTAATCATAAAGTGGTGAAATGGTAACCGAAATATTTAAGTTGAAACAAAAATCTTGAACACTTTTCAGTGAATGATCTAAATAGCTTTTGCTGTAGTTCATGGGTTAACTATAAGAAGAGTTTTGTTACATATTTGACTGGTCGAATGGCTTGCAGCGCCTATCTATCTTTAAAGACATCTCATATTTAGAATTGAAGTCTCAATTCCAACCAAAAGTCTTACATGATCTTTTATATGATGTAAGAACGACAACACGACGCACTACACCTTTTCAACTGCCCTGCCAAACCAACTTAACTTGTTCCCAGGTATCTTTGGATCTACCCGGTAGAAGTAGCCACCTTCCTTGGCCTGGAAACAAAGAATGCTGAAAATACTATACAATGCGAACCAAATAACACCTAATGAACAACAAGACACGTAAACTGCTACAACAACAACAGCTGTGTTTGTTTAATTTCCCAGTAATAATTTGCAAGATTGTAGTTTGGGAGAGTAAGAAAAATTTTACTCTCTTCATGCAAAATTTGCAAGAAAGTACTCGAACAACATCCAGTAAAAGTTTTGCAAGAAAACAGCTGATGTGTTTTTATTTGAACTGGTATTTTAATTTTTTTGCACAGGAGCCGATGTCTTTGTTGACCTTCCTGCGATGTACGAATGTTGAGGATGCTCAAAGTGTGAGGGCTTAATAATGTCCTTATATACATATCAATTAATCTATCCAAAACTTTGAGCAGAAAGAATGAGAGGCTAAGTGGTCTGTAGTCCTTTTGGGAGGCATGGACGTGCTAATCCGCCTTAGGTATAACAACCTGCTTAACCTCCATTAATTTCTCTCGAACACAACAAGCCTTGAAGATGTCCACCAAAATTGAAAGTACTTATAGCCCACTTCTCTTTTTCCTCATCCACCATCCAAGTCCATATAGTTGATCGAAGTGGGTGGGCTTATACTACCGACCGCATTATCAGCATCTAACCAGTCCGGGATGTTTGTATCCTTCAGTGTTTCAGCGCTGGACGGCATCATTGCCACCGAGTATGAACTTTGACCTTTAATGTCTCTTTTATAACTGTTGAAACTGGTTCTATTAGCGTTCTCCTCTAATCCCGTTCCACCACACTGGCAGCGATCTCTTGTCCGGTTAAGTGAGAGGGCAAGACTCAGAAAATCAAAGCTTGAAAGCTTTAGTTAGGGCATTCTCTTTCCTATTTACGTCATCAATCCTTAGACAGAACCCTTCTAAATCGGGCGGTATTATTGACCTCGAGTATGGACTAGCAGTACTTATTCCACGTAGCTCTCTTTGACCTTTAATGTCTCTTTTATAACTGATTGAAACTGGTTCTATAAGCGGTTCAGTTCTCCTCTAATCCCGATCTCTTTGCTTTGTTGCAAAACCTTTTGGTAGCTTTGCGCAGGGTTTCCAATTGCTTACTCCACCACACTGGCAGCGATCTCTTGCCCGGTTAAGTAAGAGGGCAAGACTCAGAAAATCAAAGGTTGAGAGCATCGGCATGTCTAGTAAGAGCTTCTCAAACAGTGACGTTCGCATTCGTCAATATACAAGTAGGTGCCGTAGATATGAATCTAAAAATAGAAAGCGTGTTAATTCACAACATCGCGAGAAGCTATCCCATACCTCATTCATGGGGTGTAAAGGGAAATTAAGTTTTTTAAGTTTTATGTAATTCAGATCTAGACATATCCCTTCTAGATCTAATTTGCTAAAATCTTGTATAGTTGTTTAGGCAATACAAAGAAAAACGTTCAAACAAAGGTTCAGATTTTGGTTGAGGACATCTACGACAGTCGGAGGCCAATTCATTTGATTGTCCTGATTTAGGAAAGGGAAATATGAAGAAAAGAGTATAGTACAAGATAAATAAAAAGCTAACAAGGATAGTACAGGGGCAGATAGAAAGAAGTGTTAAAATAATTCCGGTGTGTTCTCTCCTTCAACTCTAAATAGATAAAGCAGTAAAACTACGTGGGGACACTATGGTCTTCTGCTCTTAAGCCTGCTCAAACCATGAGTGAACTTTACCAGATTCTCCATGTTGCATAACGACAATTCGGTGAAAAAATCAATCAATTTTTTTTTTGACAAACGTTCTTACCATCACACACTTTATGATTAATTTTAAAAATTATACAGGAAATGCGATCAAAATTCAATAATTGTTTCTTTCTGATTTTTGGCAAAAATGTGTTGTTGATTTTTTCTTCTTTTATATTTATTATCTAATTAACAGCATAAACAAAAGACATATAATTTAGTTTATTTTTTTGTTTAACTGCAATTCTTATAATTACATTAAAAAGTTAACAAATGATATTAAATCTTCTATATGTTCTTAAAATATTTTTTAATTATTTCAGCCCTGTTGAACAGATGGTGCCCTATCATCATCCAATGGGGCCCATGTACAGTAGAGAAAGGTATATATTATAAAAAATTATTAATTAACACTGAATTTATAAAAACATAATATAATATAACAATTTATAATAGAAATAATGTTGTATAATTTAAATCCACATTACCTTTTAACCTTTTCATTTATAATAATAATATCATAATATCATTTTTAAGTCTTATTTTTTTCCACTCATTTCAATAACTTAATGTTATGTTAAATAATTTTTATTTTGCATTTCATTTTGTACCATTTAATTTATCCAAAAACAAAATTTTTGCCTATTTGCATGTTGTTTGTTTTAAACATTTTGCCACGATTTTAAATTGTTTTTTGTTATTTTAATTTTTCATCATTTTAATATTTATTGATGTTGTTGCATTTGTGTTTTGACGTTTGAGTAATTTAAAAAAAAATTTTTGATTTTGCAGAGAATTGGAGGAACTGAAAAACGCACAAGCTGCGGCTGCGCAAGCGGCAGCAGGTCAATCACGTTTGGATCCCCATTGGATGGAATACTATAGACGGTATGTTGTGGGGTATGTTGTTCTGGGGGTGGTTACACTGCGATTTTAGTATAAATTCTGCAGCAAAAGTTATATATTAATATAAATAGGTGACAATAATGTCCTTTTTGTATAGTCATTATTTAATCCTATCTATCATAAAACGATGTACTACTAATGATCATAAGCATATTAAATCAGTGACTATTTCATTTAAATTTGTAAAAATGTTGCTAATCTTTTCTTTTGTATCCTTTACAGTGGCATACATCCTTCACAATTTCCAATATACCCAAATCCAGCCGCAATATCCCAAATGGAACGTGAACGTTTAGGAATACCGCCGCATCATGTAGCCCTTGATCCCAGTGAACATATGGTAAGTACCACACGCCGCAGCATCCAGCACACCCATGTGATATTCATTCTTACCTCCAGTCATTCGTTTTACTTATTTATTTATTTATATATTGATTTTTTTTTGTTGTTTAAAAACACACAAGACTTGTTGTTGTTGTACATATAATTAAGCAGAATATCATACATTTATCGAAACCAATCATTCAATCACTCAATCGTATTTGGAACTAGAAACAAATCTGTTTTTTATTGCGAATTAACCACAACCACCACCACCACCACCACCACTACTTCTTCTACTACTACCATAATGAAAAGCACCAACACAATAAAAATGAACTCATAAAAATTTTAAATAAAACTCGAGCAAAATTTCGACAATTCAAAACTCGATGTGTGTGTGTGTCTGTGTGTGTGCGTGTGTGTGCGTGTCCTTTTACATTGCTGCTAGTTTTTAACTTGTTGTTTGAGAGTTGAAAACTAAAAATCCAGAATTTTGAAAACTCATTATCAAACATTGTAACCAATCCTATAGCAACAAAACGAATTAACATACAAAAACTAAAAAGTCACATCTCTCAAAATTCACTATAAATTGCTCATTGCTCATGGTAAATAACATTTATAATTGTTTCATAATGGTTAACAATAACATCTGTGTTCTTGTTTATAACAATGGCCAAATTAACTCAATTAACCAAAAACAAAAAAAACAACACATTTAATAACGTGCTCTCTTTAATCGCTTTATTCTTCTTAACCTTATTCGAAACTACGGCTTTTACTACTTACTACACCTTGTGAATTTGTTGTTTGTTGTCATGTTCGTTCGCTCCCCCTCTCTCTCTCTCATAATGTGTAAGAAATTGAATTGATAATTTCTCAAAAATAAAAAAAAACCTTAAAAATTAAAAAAAAATATTTCAAAACACAACCGACACTAAAACTGGAAATTCGCCACGTACCTTTTTTTGTTTTGAAACTATGAATTTTCAGATACGATTGACGAGAGAATATCATGCACATGCGCATTCTCATACTCATTTACATTTGCCTTTGCCCCCACAGCAGCAACCGCCGGAGGCCGGATTTCAACTACCACGTGAGTTTGTGTAAAATTTAACTTTGTGTCAAACAAACAGAGAAGAGTATGCAGGTGCCGAAACAAAACTCTTAAGTTGTAACATAGCAAATTATACTGGCAATTAATAATATGCATAAACTATAACATCACTATACTATTTAATATTTTATAAAATATTCCTGTTATATAATTATTTAAATATCGTAATCTAATTTCAATCATCCATTATATTCAAGTATATTTTTTATTTACTTATATTTTATGGCTAATTCACAACTTTTTTTACGTTAATATCTATTGTAAGATATTTAATTAAAATTGTAGGAACGTGTGTATTTATTTATTTACAAATTCTGAATGAAAATTATCAAATAAAAATTAACTTAACTTATAGTGTAAAAACAAAATATTTATAAATATTTTACAAAGTATAAGAAATTTTAACACAGACTTAATACGAAAAGCTCACTTTACAGTGCCAATTTTTTAAAAAGTTTGTATTCACACCCTTTTTTTGGCTTGGTATAGAGAAAAAGTCAACCTGCGTTGCTCAATCAATATGATTGTTCGGTCATTAATACACGGGAGTTATTAAGAATTAAACAAGTAAAACTGAATTTTGAAACAAAACACGCAAACTTCCTGAATAAGGCGTTTAACTAGAAAGGTTAGCCATTGGAATATCGATTATATTTGACTATATATGTCGACTATATTTTCTATACGAAAAATAGTGCTTCTACAATATTATGTATACGAAAATACAATTTCGACAATATTTTCTATACGAAAAATTGTGTTAAGACAATATTTTATTTTTTTCTAAAGTATTCTATCGACAATATTTTCTATATGTAGATAATCTTTTGAAAATATTTTCTGTATGAAAGTAGTCTTTCCAAGATATTTTTTATACGAAAAAAGTGTTTTGACAAAATTTTCTTTAAAAAAAATAATGTTTTGGACAATATTTTCTATATATAGAGTCTTTTGAAAATATTTTCCGTACGAAAGTAGTCTTTCCAAGATATTTTCTATACTAAAATATTATTTCGACAATATTTTTTCTATACGAAAATAGTGTTTCGACGAAAAATAGTGCTTCTACAATATTTTGTATACGAAAATAAAGTTTCGACAATATTTTCTATACGAAAAATAGTATTTAGACAATATTTTCTTTTCTAAAGTATTCTTTCGACAATATTTTCTATATATGTAGATAGTCTTTTGAAAATATTTTCTGTACGAAAGAGTAGTCTTTCCAAGATATTTTCTATACTAAAAAAAATTTTCTATAAAAAAATAATGTTTCGACAATATTTTCTATAAAAAAATAATGTTTCGACAATATTTTCTATAAGAAAATAATGTTTCGACAATATCTTCTATAAGATAATATTGTTTTGACAATATTTTCTATAAGAAAACAATGTTGCGACAATATTTTCTATAAGAAAATAATGTTTCGACAATATTTTCTATAAGAAAATAATGTTTCGACAATATTTTCTATAAGAAAATAATGTTTCGACAATATTTTCTATAAGAAAATAATGTTTCGACAATATTTTCTATAAGAAAATAATGTTTCGACAATATTTTCTATAAGAAAATAATGTTTCGACAATATTTTCTATAAGAAAATAATGTTTCGACAATATTTTCTATAAGAAAATAATGTTTCGACAATATTTTCTATAAGAAAATAATGTTTCGACAATATTTTCTATAAGAAAATAATGTTTCGACAATATTTTCTATAAGAAAATAATGTTTCGACAATATTTTCTATAAGAAAATAATGTTTCGACAATATTTTCTATAAGAAAATAATGTTTCGACAATATTTTCTATAAGAAAATAATGTTATGACAATATTTTCTATAAGGAAATAATGTTTCGACAATATTTTTATAAGAAAATAATGTTTTGACAATATTTTCTATAAGAAAATAATGTCATGACAATATTTTTTATAAGAAAATAATGTCATGACAATATTTTCTATAAGGAAATAATATTTCGACAATATTTTTTATTCGAAATAAAGTTTTGATGATATTTTCTATACGAAAAATAGTGCTTCTACAATATTTTGTATACGAAAATAAAGTTTCGACAATATTTTCTATACGAAAAATAGTATTTAGACAATATTTTCTTTTCTTAAGTATTCTTTCGGCAATATTTTCTATATGTAGATAGTCTTTTGAAATTATTTTCTGTACGAAAGAGTAGTCTTTCCAAGATATTTTCTATACTAAAATAGTGTTTCGACAAAATTTTCTATACGAAAATAGTGTTTCGACAAAATTTTTTATACGAAAATAGTGTTTGGGCAAAATTTTCTATACGAAAATAGAGTTTCGACAATATTTTCTATAAGAAAATAATGTTGCGACAATATTTTCTATCAGAAAATAATGTTGCGACAATATTTTCTATAAGAAAATAATGTTGCGACAATATTTTCTATAAGAAAATAATGTTTCGACAATATTTTCTATAAGAAAATAATGTTTTGACAATATTGTCTATAAGAAAATAATGTTTTGACAATATTTTCTATAAGAAAATAAGGTTTCGACAATATTTTCTATAAGAAAATAAGGTTTCGACAATATTTTCTATAAGAAAATAAGGTTTCGACAATATTTTCTATAAGAAAATAATGTTTCGACAATATTTTCTATAAGAAAATAATGTTTCGACAATATTTTTTATGAGAAAAATATGTTTCTACAATAGTTTCTATAAGAAAATAATGTTTCGACAATATTTTCTATAAGAAAATAATGTTTCTACAATATATTTTATAAGACAATAATGTTTCAACAATATTTTCTATAAGAAAATAATGCTTCAACAATATTTTCTATAAGAAAATAATGTTTCGACAATATTTTCTATAAGAAAATAATGTTTCGACAATATTTTCTATAATAAAATAATGTTTTGACAATATTTTCTATAAGAAAATAATGTTTCGACAATATTTTCTATAAGAAAATAATGTTTCGACAATATTTTCTATAAGAAAATAATATTTCGACAATATTTTCTATAAGAAAATAATATTTCGACAATATTTTCTATAAGAAAATAATATTTCGACAATATTTTCTATAAGAAAATAATGTTTCGGCAATATTTTCTATAAGAAAATAATGTTTCGACAATATTTTCTATAAGAAAATAATGTTTCGACAATATTTTTTATGAGAAAAATATGTTTCTACAATAGTTTCTATAAGAAAATAATGTTTCGACAATATTTTCTATAAGAAAATAATGTTTCTACAATATATTTTATAAGACAATAATGTTTCAACAATATTTTCTATAAGAAAATAATGTTTCAACAATATTTTCTATAAGAAAATAATGTTTCAACAATATTTTCTATAAGAAAATAATGTTTCAACAATATTTTCTATAAGAAAATAATGTTTCAACAATATTTTCTATAAGAAAATAAAGTTTCGACAATATTTTTTATAGTGTTTCGACTATATTTTCTATACAAATATAGTGTTTCGACAATATTTTTTACACGAAAATAGTTTTTCGACTATATTTTCTATACAAAAATAGTGTGTCGACTATATTTTCTATACGAAAAATAGTGCTTCTACAATATTATGTATACGAAAATACAATTTCGACAATATTTTCTATACGAAAAATTTTGTTTAGACAATATTTTATTTTCTAAAGTATTCTATCGACAATATTTTCTATATGTAGATAATCTTTTAAAAATATTTTCTGTATGAAAGTAGTCTTTCCAAGATATTTTCTATACGAAAAAATTGTATTGACAAAATTTTCTATAAAAAAATAATGTTTTGGACAATATTTTCCATATATAGAGTCTTTTGAAAATATTTTCTGTACGAAAGTAGTCTTTCCAAGATATTTTCTATACTAAAATATTATTTCGACAATATTTTTTCTATACGAAAATAGTGTTTCAACAATATTTTCTATACGAAAATAGTGATTCGACGATATTTTCTATACGAAAAATAGTGCCTCTACAATATTTTGTATACGAAAATAAAATTTCGACAATATTTTCTACACGAAAAATTGTGTTTAGACAATATTTTATTTTCTAAAGTATTCTATCGACAATATTTTCTATATGTAGATAATCTTTTGAAAATATTTTCTGTATGAAAGTAGTCTTTCCAAGATATTTTCTATACGAAAAAAGTGTTTTGACAAAATTTTCTATAAAAAAATAATGTTTCGACAATATTTTCTATATATATATTTTATATACTAAAATATTATTTCGACAATATTTTTTCTATAAGAAAATAATGTTTCGACAATATTTTCTATACGAAATTTGTGTTTTTTTCTTTACGAAAATTTTCAATATTATTATTCATTATAATTAATTGAATACTTTAATAATAATGTATATCAATTATCGCTATGTGACAAAAAAAATACTCTACGATTTCAGTGAAACAACTTAAGAATTTTGTTTATGTTCTTGCAGAAAATCTATCTATTGTAAATAATTTTATATAAAAAAAAACATTTTCTTTTCTCTTCTTCTTCTCCTTTTTTGTTTTTGTATTCATTTAAAATCAATACAAATTTCTCTCTCTCTCTCGCGTGCTCTCCTTCTGTGTGTGTGTATGTGCATTGTCCGCCCTATTGTGTGTCCCCACCACTGCATTCACCGCCAACACCAATCAATCGCCACTCCTCGCCATCAATCAATTGTGTTGTCGTGTACTTGTCTCTATCCTCCCTGAAACTGTGTCCGTGACAACGGTGTATCGAACAATAGCGAATGTTGGTCAATTTCCACGTCCAAATATGCTTATGCCTAGGGAGCCGCACTCGGATGTCTTGCTGCGAATGTCTTATGCTGATCAACTTCAGGTTTTCCATTACAATCGATAATTTTTGTACTCATTAATTACATATATACAGTATTTACAGGCCGCTGAATTCCAGCGTCAGTCGTTACATGATCAATATTTCCGGTAAGTAAAATTAAAGATGCTGCTGCATGTATGCGTGTTGTTGTTGTTGTTGTATCAACAACACTTGAAATTCGAAATTCGCGAATCTTTGCTGATCTTCTTGCGTGGCCAAAACAAACAAAAACATTCATTTGCTGAAATATGTGCGCCATACTCTTTTGTGTTTATGTGTTTCTTTCTTTCTAAATGTGTGTGCGTGTTTGTCGTTGGTATTTCAAGAATTTGGCTCAGTTTTGAAATTTATATATATAAAATTGCTTTTTCGTTTTCAAAATCTCACAACATTTATGTTTTGAGTTTCATTTAAAAAAAAAAAAACTCAAATCTCAAAACAAATCACTATGTTATTGTACTATTTTAATTTATTTTATTTCAACAGACAACGGCCCCGGTAAATGGATTCAATTTCTGTATTCAAATGTTGTCCATAGTCGTGTTCCCAAACCTCCTACCACCAAGTCGTCATCATCATCAACTTCGTTACTCACCACCACCATCATTGATTTCGTTTGTTTTTCACATTGTTTGTTAATCACCGCATACAAGTGCAACCGACCGACATATCTTCGTACGAATGTGGTAGGATGCTCACATCTATTTTTTTCATTGTTTTATATGTAAATTTTGTAAAAAGAATGCTAAAAAGGATAAGAAAAACATATTTAACTAAATTGAAAGCCATAACAAACATTGAACGTTTTAACATTCGACAAGCACTCACCCACCCATCCACCCATTACAATCTTCTTCTTCATCTTGCATCAATTTTCCTCTAATAATCATCATCATAATATGTAAAACGAAAAACGGAGAAATTTGAATGTGCGTGCAATCACATCCAGAGACATCATCATGAAGAATTTATATCAGTATTTTTAAATGTAACGCACAAAAAAATTAATTATAAAATGTTAGTATTCATTTTAATGAACTTGTTGCAAATTACAGATATTTATCTTAATTTTATTTTTTAATAATACAATTTTGCATTGTTTTTCACAGATATTTTCGTAAAGGCAATATTGCGGAAATTAAAATTTCTTAAACAAAATCTAAATTCAATTTTTTTTTTTAAATTAAATTTTCTAATAATAATTTGTTAGATATTTTTTCTTAAGCCAACGTAAGGCATATTTTCTTACTATAATAGTGTTTTGACAAAATCGAAACAATATTTTATAAACGAAAATAGTGTTTCGACCATTTTTTTTATAACAAAATAGGGTTTCGACAGTATTTTCTATACGAAAATATTTTTTTTACAATATGGGGACAATAGTTTCTATACGAAACAAAATTTTCTGTACAAAGATAATGTTTCGTCCATATTTTTTATACAAAAATAGTGTTAGACCATATTTTCTATACTATTTTTATTCTCCACAATATCGAAACTTTAATGAAAATAGATTTGACAATATTTTCTATACGAAAAAAAAAAAAAAATGCTTCAATGATATTTTTTATATGAATATAGTGTTTCGACAATATTTTCTATACGAAAATAGTGTTTCGACAATATTTTCTATACGAAAATAGTGTTTCGACAATATTTTCTATACGAAAATATTATTTTGACAATACTTTCTATACGAAAATATTATTTCGCCAATATTTGCTATACGAAAATAGTGTTTCGACAATATTTTCTATACAAAAATAATGTTTCGACAATATTTTCTGTAAGAAAATATTATTTCGACAATATTTTCTATATGAAAATACCGTGTTTCGATACAGAAAATAATGTTTCGACAATATTTTCGTATAGAAAATATTGTCGAAATAATATTTTCGTATAGAAAATATTTTCAAAATAGTATTTTCGTATAGAAAATATTGTCGAAATAGTATTTTCGTATAGAAAATATTGTCGAAATAGTATTTTCGTATAGAAAACATTGTCGAAATAATATTTTCGTATAGAAAATATTCTCGAAGTAATATTTTCGTACAGAAAATATTCTCGAAACACTATTTTCGTATAGAAAATATTGTCGAAACACTATTTTCGTATAGAAAATATTGTTGAAATACTATTTTCGTATAGAAAATATTGTCGAAATAATATTTTCGTATAGAAAATATTGTCGAAATAATATTTTTGTACAAAAAATTCGTCGAAACGGTATTTTCATATTGTTTTGACAATATTTTCTATACGAAAATAATGTTTCGACAATATTTTCTATACGAAAATAATGTTTCGACAATATTTTCTATACGAAAATAATGTTTCGACAATATTTTCTGTACGAAAATATTATTTCGACAATATTTTCTATACGAAAATATTATTTCGACAATATTTTCTATATGAAAATACCGTTTCGACGATTTTTTTTACAAGAATATTATTTCAACAATATTTTCTATACCAAAATATTATAACGAAAATATAATTTCGACTATATTTTTATACGAAAATATTATTTCAACACAATTTTGAGTAGTAATAACAGTATTTCTACGATATTTTTATATAAAACTTAAAGTTAGGCTATATTTTCTATACAAAACTATAATTTCGAAAATATTTACGAAAATAATATTTGGACATACGAAAAAAGTGTTTCGACAATATTTTTTATACGGAAAAAGTCCTTCAATATTTTCTATACGATAATAGTGTTCTGAAAATGTTTTCTATAAGGAAACAGTGTTTCGACAATACTTTCTATACGAAAGTAGAGTTTCGACAATATTTTCTATACGAAAGTAGTGTTTCGACGAAATTTTCTGTATAAAAATATTATTTTCACATATTTTCTATATGAAAATATTATTTCGGCTGTGTTTACTAACGAAAATATTATTCCGAAAATTTTCGAAAATATTTTCTTTACGAATATAGTGTTTCGACAAATTCTTCTTCTATTAACTAAGAAAAATTTATATTTTTGGACAACTTTTTCTAAACGAATATATTGTTTAGTTAAAGTTTTCTATGCTAAAGTTTTGTTTCACAAAATTTTCTATAATAAAATATTACTTTACAAATATCGTTGTCTCTAACGCTTTAATTTTTATTCGACGAGTTTGTGTATACAATAATATTGTTGTGACATGATTTTCAGAAAATATTATTTCGACGAAATTTTGTAAAAAAATATTTATACACGTTATTATTATTTCGACACAATTTTTTTATATTATTACATATTGTGTTTTAAACTATCAAGATATTTAAAACGAGTACAGAAGAAATAAATAATAGAAATGTCAAACCGATTTTATTTTCGTTTAGAAAATTTAAATTTTGATTTTGGAATATAAATTAAATAAATATTGAGTTGTTCTCTGTAATCTGTAATTTAATTTAAATTGTCCATTGGTCTTGTACATTAAAATTTTGTTTATTAATAAATTAAATTATATAATTTTTTTTTAAACCTTAATTTTGTGTGTTTTGAAAATCTTAATTTTTTGTTTTGAAAATTTTATTTCAACATAATTTGCTTAACGAAAATATCAGAAATAATTGCAAAAAAAAAGAAGTAATTCATCAACATAGTCACATTCACATTCATTGTTAAATAATACAAAAACATAATAATCTTTACTTATATATAATTTTCTTCTTTTTTTCTCGCCCTCTCTTTATGAACATTTTTCTAGAAATCAATTGCGTTGAACAATTATATACTAAGCAATATGATGTACTATGGTGGCTACATACCTTACGGAGGATATCATCACCACCATCATCATCATCATCGTGGTGGCGGTGGTGAATTTTGAATGAAGAACTCTAGCTGCAGACATAAATCTGAAAGCAACAGAACGGAACAAACAACAAACACAACAACAGCAAGACACTTAAAACAAAAATCTTTTACATCTCTAATTTATCGTATAGTAATTGTTTTCAATAATTTTTGTTTGTTATTTAGAGTATTTTTTTGTTGGATTTTTTTTTTGAACATAACTAAATCATAAAAATGTGTATAAATTAAACAAGAATAACGGACAAAACAACAAACACAACAGACAGACTTACTGACTGACTGACTCCCTGACCAGACCAGACCAGACTCGAGGCCATAATGACCGAGAGTAAACTAAATAGTTACACTAGAGAAAACAGACACAGGTTTATATAAATAAGATTAAGACTATATTATTATAATTATTATTATACTTGGCTGGCACTTGTCTTATTTTGAAACAAAAGAAACAAACACTATAACAACAACAACCACAACAACACAAAATATATCTAAGTATAAAGTATAAAAATCATAAATATATAACTATATATAGTAGTGTACTATAGGAATTTCTTAAAACAAAAACAAACAAAAAAAATCAAAACAAAAAAAAAGAGCTAAAATTAATGACGTACGTATGAATATATTTATATATATATATATAACAAAAATTAATAAAAACAACATGAAAAAGAAAGAAAACACAACCACAACAACAAAAAAAGAAAGGTAACAGCAACAACAACAAATATACTTAATTTTATATATCAAATAGGACTAGCAAGGACAACAACAAACAACTACAACAATAGTATAAGTAGTGTTACATTTAAGTAAAAAAATAGACCCCCCCCAATTGAAGGAAGAAACTAGTGGGGTAAGAACGCGAACAACAGTTATATTCTATTGTCGTCTGCCGCCAGGAAAGAAAACAATGAATCACATCATCATCATCATCATACCCAACTGCAACCAAACAACCATTGTATAAAGCAAAGTTATAAAGAATCGCATCGTGTACACCAACAAACCCCCGTAGTCATGTGTAAGATTTTTATAGATGTAGCATTATATATAAACACATTTATATACATTATATTCCATTGTAGAACATTTTTATATACATATATATATATGTACATATATATTTAAAACATTCATTACATGCATATTTTATTTAAAATGAAACGGAAATATGGTAGCCTAGTTTTTGCTAATTTTTTTTTGTAATGAAGATTCATATTCACCAGAAATAAGTAGTAAAAAGACCATGATGGTACAAAAAAAGAAAAACAAAAGAGATGAACAAAATAAACAAAAGTATACCATTCAATTTTCATGATGATGTACACACGAGTTTTAAAATCATCATTTCCTCAAAGGATAACCTATGCATCCGGTAATTTCTTATGCATTTCTCTAGGTAATTGAGTTGAAATAGTAAGCTAACTGCTAATCCAGTTGACGATGAGTGCAAAGCGAGAGATATGCAAGTATTTTTTTTTATTGTCCCTCTGTTTGTATAAAAAGTATTGACATTTAAATTGTTACAAACAATTTTGTTACAGTCTAAAAAGCGTTATTTGATTAGAGCCTTCAAATCTACCGCATCCTTTTCGTATCGAAATCTTGAATACGAAAGTTTCGCTGCATACCTCTTTGGATTTAGGAACGCCGGACTTTAAAGGATTTATAACACAATCGGACCGGAATAAAAGCGTAATTTGCTTTGACTTTTACTAGATCCTTATAATCTACAGCATCCTTTTTGTATCGAATTCTTGAACACAAAAGTTTCGATTCATACCTCTTTGGATTTAGGATCGCTGGACTTTAAAGGATTAAAAACACAATCGCAACCGGAATAAAAGCGTAATTTTCTTTAACTTTTACTAGAGCCTTCTAATCTAACGCATCCTTTTCGTATAGAAATCTTGAATACGAAAGTTTCGTTTCGTAAGTCTTTTGATTTAGGATTGATGGACTTTAAGGGATTAAAAACACAATCGGACCGGAATAAAAGCGTAATTTTCTTTGACTTTTACTAGATCCTTATAATCTAACGCATCCTTTTCGTATCGAATTCTTGAACACAAAAGTTTCGTTTCGTAAGTCTTTTGATTTAGGATCGATGGACTTTAAGTGATTAAAAACACAATCGGACCGGAATAAAAGCGTAATTTTCTTTAACTTTTACTAGAGCCTTCTAATCTAACGCATCCTTTTCGTATCGAATTCTTGAATACAAAAGTTTCGTTTCGTAAGTCTTTTGATTAAGGATCGATGGACTTTAAAGGATTAAAAACACAATCGCAACCGGAATAAAAGCGTAATTTTCTTTAACTTTTACTAGAGCCTTCTAATCTAACGCATCCTTTTCGTATAGAAATCTTGAATACGAAAGTTTCGCTGCATACCTCTTTGGATTTAGGATCGCTGGACTTTAAAGGATTTATAACATAATCAGAACTGGAATAAAAGCGTGATTTTCTTTAACTTTTACTAGAGCCTTATAATCCACCGCATCCTTTTCGTATCGAATTGTTGAATACAAAAGTTTCGTTTCGTAAGTCTTTTGATTTAGGATCGATGCACTTTAAGGGATTAAAAACACAATCGGACCGGAATAAATGCGTAGTTTGCTTTGACTTTTACTAGATTCTTATAATCTAACGCATCCTTTTCGTATCGAAATCTTGAACATAAAAATTTCGCTTCATACCTCTTTGAATTTAGGGCCGCTGGACTTAAAAGGGTTAAAAACACAATCGGACCGGAATAAAAGCGTAGTTTGCTCTGACTTTTACTAGATCCTTATAATCTTACGCATCCTTTTCGTATCGAAATCTTGAACACAAAAGTTTCGCTTTATACCTCTTTGAATTTAGGGCCGCTGGACTTTAAAGGATTAAAAACACAATCGGACCGGAATAAAAGCGTTATTTTCTTTAACTTTTACTAGATCCTTATAATCTAACGCATCCTTTTCGTATCGAAATCTTGAACATAAAAATTTCGCTTCATACCTCTTTGGATTTAGGATCGCTGGACTTTAAAGGATTAAAAACACAATCGGACCGGAATAAAAGCGTAATTTGCTTTGACTTTTACTAGATCCTTATAATCTAACGCATCCTTTTCGTATCGAAATCTTGAATACGAAAGTTTCGCTGCATACCTCTTTGGATTTAGGATCGATGGACTTTAGGGGATTAAAAACACACTCGGAACCGGAATAAAAGCGTTATTTTCTTTAACTTTTACTAGATCCTTATAATCTAACACATCCTTTTCGTATCGAAATCTTGAACACAAAAGTTTCGCTTTATACCTCTTTGATTTTAGGACCGCTGGACTTTAAGGGATTAAAAACACAATCGGACCGGAATAAAAGCGTAATTTGCTTTGACTTTTACTTAAGCCTTATAATCTAACGCATCCTTTTCGTATCGAAATCTTGAACACAAAAGTTTCGCTTCATACCTCTTTGAATTTAGGACCGCTGGCTGGACTATAAAGGATTTATAATATAATCGTAAGGGGAATAAAATCGAATGAATTAGCAAAGAGTAGATGGGTGATTCCACTATCGCTAGTGCAACCATAAGACCCACGCAAAGTAAAAAAGTAAAAAACATCTTCAAGATAAAATTATTTTTAAAATTCTCTTTTCGGTTTTCACCGAAATTACTCTACTACTACTATCTCCAATTTTCTGAAAAGAGCTAGATTTTATGCATCACTTTTGTACTTGTTCTTATCAGCCGTTTTTTGAAGTGGTTCTAAAGGAGACAATCAACTGTCGTCCGACTAGAATTTATGACCTAGTTATTTGCTAGTACAAAAGAGGCAATTCCCACCCAAGCTTAGGGCGGGAAACTACATACGTGTTAAATGAGACAGTTAGTTGTTGGTAAGGAAGGTGAACTAGTTCACTGTCCTATGGAGAAGTAGTACTAAACTAGTTCCGAACTAGTATAGGGTAAAACTTCAAATTCGAGGAGTTAAGATTTTTGGTGTAACGATTATGCTGATTACTTATTTAGTTTATTTATTGTTTGGGCAAGTGTTAGTGTTCAAGATGTATTATAATGTTTTCTGAAGAAGTCAATTTGCTATTTTGAATATGATGCAGACTGTGAATATTGGTTTTGAACAATGTTGAAATGAGAAGAGAACTTTTACTATTTAGTAAAAAAAAAAACACTGAAATATTTACTTGTATTTTATACGATAAATGATGACCTCAGCACCAAAGTGATCTACGGCACAACAGCATTTTTCGAAAAAAAAATTACGCGTTGCTGTTACTTTGCCAACTGCTCTTATTCTATAGTCAGATATTGTGATATGTCATTTAAGGAATCACTGACGATCACTTATTTAGTGTATAATGTAAGAATTTTGATATTTTTATACCAGTCTGTGATGAACTAATTTTTTGGTAAAAATGTCACTTGAATCACTATGTCTCTGCAGTCATCAAATATGAAGAGATTTAAATTGAGACTTTTCGTGCAGCCGTTTGACCATTACAACTTTTACAATTGTAATTCAGAAAAATCTCATACATTTTACATGAAATTTGGAAAATAACAAGAGAAAATAAGAAATTCTACATGAAATTTGGAAAATTACAAATGAAAATTGCAAATTTTACTTGAAATTTGAAAAAAAAAATAATTAAAAAAATCAGAATTTTTACTTGAAATTCACAAAAAAAAAACAATTGAAAATTAGAAATTCTTTTTGAAATTAAGAAAATAATTTTTTAAAATCAGAAATTCTAAAAATGAAGGATAATGAGATAAGAATTTTTACTAAAATTTTAGAAAAGTCCGATTCAAAATTAAAAATTCTAAACGAATTTCAAAGAATAACAATTAAAAATCAGAAATTCTATTCGAAATTAAGGAAATAATAATTAAAAATCAAAAATTCTTTTTGAAATTCTGAAAAGAAAAATTTAAATTTTGAATTTTCAACTGAAAATCAGAAAATACCAATTGGGTATCCAAAAATTAAAACTAAGAACTCTAAAGAATTTCCATGTGAAGGGATCACCAAAATTAAGGGGTCATCTCTCCAAACATGTCCCTTAAAGTGCACAAAAAAGAATTAGTAATTACAAAAAAAAATTGAGATTTGGACGTATGAAAATTTTGGAATTTTTTTTTAAATATTCTTCTAATTTTGTTCTGGATTGAGGATATGGAAATTTTTTTGTAATGACTTGCTAAATGATTGTATCTTCGCTATAATATAGTAATTTTATAAAATATATTTTTTTTTAAATTAAAATAAAACCCATATTATTTTTAAGAAAAAAATCAACCTTTTTTTTGATTTTGTTTTCTGGTATTAGATAATATCGTCGTTGAGCCGCCCCCAAGACATAATTACAAATTTTTTTTTGCCCAATTTAAGTAATATTCTATGTTAATTGGTTAATGAGATTTTATACCAATTAGCACAGCAACCACATTAATTGGCCAAAATACAAAAAAAAATATTTTTTTTTTTTCAAAGATAATATTATCGAAAAAATATTCTAGGGAAAAATACTAGCGGAATTTTTTCTTTATTTTAAATTTTTATAACAGAAAAAAACACTATTTTATAGCGAATATTAGAACCCTTTAGCAAGCCATTATAAAAAAAAAACTTTGCATTTTCTCTATCTAGAACAAAGTTAGAAGAATTTTTAAAAAAAATTCCGAAAAAAAAAGAAAATTTTAATTTTTTTTCTGCGCACTTTAGGATACATTTAAAATTCGGAGGTATCACCTAAAATTTATGTGATCGCTTCACACGGAATTCCTCACTATCAAATCATTAATTTTAAATCAAACATTCTTATTTTAAATAGGTCTTTTCCGATATTCAATTTAAATTTCTGAATTTCAATTGTAATTTTCTAAATTTCAATATGATTTTCTGATTTTTTTCTGAATTTCAAGTATAATTTCCGAAATTCATCTAGAGTATTTTAAAGTTTAATTGGAAATTCTGATTTTTAATTGGTACTTTTTGTGTGAAATTCAAATATAAAATTCTGATTCATTTTCAATTGAAATTCATAGAAATCAATTGTATTTTATAGAAAATCAATTGAAATTCAAAAATTCCTTTTGAAATTTAGAAGACATCAATTGAAATTAAAATTTTTCATATGAAATATCAAAACTCGTCAATTGAAATTAAAAACTCATCAAAACCCTTCAATTGAAATTAAAAACTCGCCCATTGAACGGGTTTTAATTAGTTTTGAATTCAATTGACGAATTTTGAATTTCAATTGGCGAGTTTCGAATTTCAATTGTTGTATTATGAATTTTAACTGATGTTTTATGAATTTCAATTGTTTTTGATTTGATTTTCTGATTTATATCAAGTTCCGAAGTTCATCTATAGAGCATTTTGAATTTTAATTGGAAATTCTGATTTTCAATTGGTCCTCTTTGTGAAATTCAAATGTTAATTTTGATTTTGTATTTGAAATTCTGAATTTCTAAACAATTTCCGATTGAGATTCATAGAAAACTAATTAAAATTTAAATTTTTCATGTGAAATTCAATACTCGTCAGTTGATATTTAAAAAAATCGATTTGAAATTTAGAAGACATCAATTTAAATTTAAATTTTCCATTTGAAATTCGAAAAATATGAATTGAAATTCAAAATATATAAATTAAAATTCCAAAATCATAAATTGAAATTCAAAATTCATCATTTGAAATTAAAAACTCGCCAATTAAAACTAAATTAAAAACTCATCAATTGAACGGGTTTTAATTAGTTTTGAATTTCAATTTCCTCGGATTTTGAATTAAAATTGACGAGTTTAGATTTTCAACTGTTTTTGATTTGATTTTCTGATATTTATCAAGTTCCTAGTTTTGTAATCGCTTCAGATAAAATTCCTTACTATCAAATCGTTGCCTCGCCCTTGTCGCTGAGACACTAATGTTGTGTAAATATGTTTCTGATTGTCAATTGTTTTTTTTGTTTGCGAATTTCAATAAATATTTTCTGAATTTCATTTAGAAATTCTTATTTTTTAATTGGTCTTTCCCGATATTCAATTTAAATTTCAGATTTTCAACTGTTATTTTCTAAATTTCAATTTGATTTTCTGATTTTTATCGAGTTTTTTTCTGAATTTCAAGTATAATTTTCGAAATTCATCTAGAGTATTTTGAATTTTAATTGGAAATTCTGATTTTCAATTGGTCCTTTTATGAAATTCAAATATAAATTCTGTTTTAAATTGAAAAATTCTGAAATTTGTCTACACCATATCCAATTGAAATTCAATTTAATATTCAAAAATTCTATTAGAATTTTAGTAAACATCAATTGAAATTAAAATATTCCATTTGAAATTCAAAAGTCGTTAACTGAAATTCGAAACTCGTCAATTGAAATTCAATACTTATAATTTGATTGAGTTTAGACTAGTTTTGAATTTCAATTGACGAGTTTTGAACTTGAATTGATAAGTTTTGAATTTTAATTGATGTGTTATGAAATATAAAGAAAAATTTAAAATACAAATTCTAAATTTCAGTGAATTTTCTCAATTACAATTGTAAAAAAATGTAGAGATTGATAAAACTGTGCAACAATTTGACGGCCATTGTCTCGGGGGTGAATAAAACCAATATTAAACGATAGCATTTGACCTTAGTAACAAAACCCTAAACTACATTTTGCTCCACAAATTTTTTTAATAGTGTTTTGAAAATTGATTTTTTTTGGATAAAAGTCAAATCAAAGAATATAAAAAATCGTGTGTACAAATACCTTTGGGATAGTTTATGTCTTCTTTATGACTTAAGGCTGATTTACACGCTATCCACCCATATCCTCTATCTCCTGTCAAGTCAGTACATTTTGATTTCCTATCCACCTTCCTATAATTCAATATTACTTTGCTATAATTTTGTAGTGTTTGTCTTTGCTTACTCCTACATGTTTTCTAATTAGGCTATCTCGCTCTTGCAGCTGAGGGGATATGAGTAGACATGGGTAGATAGCGTGTAAACCATACTTTATATTAAAATTTTCAGGGGAATATTTCCTCAGAACATATTAACCCTCTAGCTCCCACCCGTTTGGTACATAATAGGTCGAATTTTAGAAACAGACTGAAATTTATGTATATCTAAGGGGGTGTATATTGTTTGTACTCGTAGAATTGTCATCCACGACTTTTGGCCAATTCAGGCCTAATGTGTTGAGACTGTTATAGTATTTTGTATAAGGGTCAGCTCTAGTTTTTAGCATAGGGGTTCATATATAAAGTTGTTATGCTTACAATTTGTCTCGACTAGCTCCGTTTTATTAGAGGGCGCTTGGTATACTGCAAATTGTACCATAAAGAAATTGACTTAACAAAAAAGTAACAAAAATACATCTGGCGAATAAAAAAAAAACACTACAAAATATCAAAATTGCCCCTTGTACTAAATTCCATTAAGTTATACAGGTATGTGATGAAAATTGATCGATATCAAAACGATTGTTTTTAAAAGTTGTAATGAATTTCGAAATAAAAAACAACAAAAACTACAAAATATCAAAATTGCCCCTTGTACTAAATTCCATTGAGTTATACAGGTATATGATGAAAATCGATCGTTTTTCAAAGTTGTGATGAATTTCGAACGATTTTAAATTCATTGCCGAATTTAAATTCAATTTTTTTTTTTTTTTTTTTTTTGCAAAATACAGTTTAATTAGCAAATATAAAAACAATTTGAAAAGAGTATATAGAAAATAAATCGGAATAAATTTATTATACGCCGATGTCCTGACAATCATGCGATTGTCAAATCACATGCGATTTAAAAAACGCCAGTCCTACAGTTCACTCGTTTTTGAACATATATTTTGTGGGTCAAAAACACATGAATGTGTGTCAGCACACATTTTTCGAAGATTTGCAAGTCAGCTGTAAACTATTGGATCGTCAACTTTTAAAAAAAAGAAGAAAAGCATTTGCACCAAAAATTTGACGGAAACGTTAAACATTTTTTAAATACGATTATGCGATTGCGATTACTGTGACGCCAATTTTGCGATTTGAAATCACAATCGCAAATTTCATCAAAATGCGATTGTCAGGACATGGGCGATAAATTAATTTCAATAGAGCCTAAAAATAAAAATTTTGGTTTTATATCGTTTCGTAAGCGATTTTCATCACATATCACCTGATAAATTGGGGCCGAATTACCACATTTGTTTCGAATCGAAATCTTGATTACAAAAGTGCTATAAATTATAAAATTTCCTTTAAATTTTATTTGTACATATGAAGCGAAGCGATATGTAAAAGCATATCATTGCTTATTTTATGAAGTTCCTCATAAAAATATGGCCGCAAGGACACGTTCGTATATCAGATTTCGATTCGAATCGAATGCGGTAATTCGACCCCTGGAATCTGTTATAAACACGAATCTAGAGAAGGCATAATATTTGAATATATGCATCTGCTAAAGTACAGTCGAACTTCTCTATGACTTAGTCACTAGGGATCGTTGATTTCTACGCTAAAGAGAAAATTCTTTAGAGAGAGGTACAAATGTGTGAAAAACGTTTGGAAAATGCTGTATTTATTTTTTTTTAAAGAAAAGTTCTACTATTAGGGTTTTTACAAAAGTTTAGTGTACGCTTTGCAATGTTACCCCAACACCTTTCCCCCCCAAGGTACGTTTTAACAAATCCGATGCGATAGCAGAGTTTAAGGCGATCAACTATTGCCTTAAGTAAGGCACTATGGCTTATGTACAAATCTCTTTCTCCCACGCCATCATATGTCCAGCCAAGACTATGCGCTGCACGCACTTCCTTCTTCCTTTTCAAATTGTTGTTGAACAAGTTGTTAATGCAAGGGACAGTTTTTTTTTTTTAATACTTACCTAAGGTAAACTTACAGTAATTGTGTTGTTGTTTCTTCCTTTCTACCACAATAATAAAAAACAAACAAAAGAAAACATGTGTATAAACTAATATATTTGTACAAAGTAATATTATTAATAATAACAATAAGGACAAGAAGAAGACAAAGACGACGACGACGATGATGGACAGACGACGGTTAAGCCTAAAACAAAATAGCAACCACTTAGCAAAACGGAATTCTTAAATTAATTTTTAATTTAACAAAATAAAAGAAAAACAAAAAAACTGTTGGCAATTTAGTATTAAGAGTACAACATATTTATATTAATATTTAACAAAGCTATAATGTTTTTTTGTTTTAATTGTAATATCTTTTATGCCTAAATAATTTACTTAACCATACGTGTGTGGTGGTGTGAGTGCACGCACATGATGGATACGACGCTGCTAATTCAGTCCTTATTTTGTGGTTTCAACTTTGACTTACAAATGATTAAATTATTAGTGTTTTTTTTTATTTTTTGTTTAATTTTATTATAGTTTTTTTTTCTATTTAAATTGTTTGTTTTGTAATTTAGAGCAAACACAAATTAAGTTAAAACAAAATGTATAGTGCTTTTTTATTGTATGAAATATTTACACAACAAAAAAAAAAAAAAGAAACAAATAACATAAGATTAACAGAGAAAAAAAAACAAATCTAGCAGAAGATAAACATGTTACAGAAGATACAGTAGAACGCAGCAGCAGCAGCAGAAGGAAGTAGAAATCGAAAATAATAGTTTTTAGCTATAAATTGAAACAGAAATATTTTTTTATGCGTACACACAATATAGCAGTTAAGAGAACAAAGAAGAAGAAGCAAAAGAAAAAAAAAACAAAAAAACCTTCAATAAGTATAAGATAATGAATTGTAAAACCCCCATAAGAATTATAAACGTTTGAATTATCATAGATTGAATATCAACGTCGTGTTTAGATATGAATGTAGTTTTTAAATATTCAAACAAACAGACAAACAAACATATAACTGTAATAAATCAATTCAGTTTTTTTTGTTTTTATTATTATTATTACATATTATTTTATACACTAAGCTGTAAGAGTAAAAATTTTTATTTAATGATGTACAACTAAGGAGAATATTAAGTTTAGTATTTGCAACAAAACAAAACGAAACTCATACTCATCTATAACATTACAACCAACACACACACAGCCACACACAATTATCAAAAAAAAACAAAATAATAATAACATATTTAAAAACAAAACAATTTAAAATTAATTCATAAATATCTATACATATATACATGCATATACATATACATACATAAATATATAAATAATTATATACATTAAAAAAAAAAAAAATAAAATAAAACGAAAAAAAGAACAACAAAACCAACATGCAAAACTGAATGAATTTCATTTTACACCTACACCCACACCCCAACACACAAATGTATTTAAATTATTACAACTATTACCATAATTCTTAATTATACATTATATATATATACATTTACATAAATAGATATATATATACATATATATATATATAATAACTATTATTGTAGTGTGGTACTAAATACTTAATACCTAAGAAGAAAAACTTATATTAAAGAACAAACAAAAGAAAAACCACAAAATTATTACTAAAAACTAAATTTATTCTATAATTTACAAACAACAAACAAACAAAAAAAAATACAATAAAATAAACTTAAAAAAAAAAAAACAAAAAAAAAACAATTCTCTCTTTCTCTACGGATTTAATTTGGAATTTTAAATGTCATTTACACACACAAACACTCAATTCAATCTCTTACTACACTCAAACACACACACGCAGACTATACATACATACAAACATACATACATACATACATATTAATAGCAATTATATAAGCTGATATCTGTGTTTATTAATATTTATATATTACTTGCAGATATATTCTAAAAGAGAGAAACAAAATTATGAAAATCAAATATTGACAACAACATCAACAACAAACAAAAAAAAACAAATATAAACAATTAAAAAAAAAACAAAATAATTATAAATTAATGAAAGTGAATAAAAGATAAATTATTAAAAAGTACATATAATTGACTTTTTGAAATTATCAAACAACAACAACAACAACAACTATTCATAGCAATAAAGAAAAACTACAAATTTATTTAAATAATTTAAAGGCGTCTGTCTGTCTATGTGTTTTAATGTCTACCGGAGGGGGGTAATAAAAAAGGAAATCGCCGCCGACGTCCAGGTTATTTACTTACTTAAAAGACAAGTTAGAAAGTTTCAATCGGGTAAGCCGATTTACATATACCCTCAACCTCAGTAAAACATGAAATTAAGTTAACAAAAAAAAAAAAAAAAAAAAATTTGGGCACTATCGCGTTGGATATATTGATTTTTTTAATTGATTTCTAACGTGGGTGGACACACCATACATTTGCAATGGAGGTACCAGATGGGGCGTGTCCAGACATTAAATTTTTTCTATTCAAAACTTTATCCTGTTATAGCTTAATATAATAAAGAATTTGGGCACAATTGCGTTGGGTATATTGATATGATTACTCGATTTCTAATGTGGGTGGAGTGGTACATTTGCATGGGAGGTACTAGCAGGGGCGTGGCTAGACTTCCAGTTTTTTCTCCAAAACTTTATTCTGTTATCTTTTTACTAAATATAAAATTTTGGCACGATAGCGTTGAGTGTATTGATATTATTGCTCGATTTCTAAAGTGGGCGGAGTGGTACATTTGTATGGGAAGTACTAGCAGGGGCGTGGCTAGACTTCCAGTTTTAAGCCAAAACTTTATCCTGGTATAGCTTTACTAAATACAAAATTTTGGCACGATAGCGTTGGGTGTATTAATATTATTACGCGATTTCTATAGTGGGCGGAATAAAATATTTGTATGGTAGGTACTAGCAAGGGCCTGGCTAGACTTCCAGTTTTTTCTCCAAAACTTTATCCTGGTATAGTTTTACTAACTACAAAATTTTGGCACGATAGCGTTGGGTATATTGATATTATTACTCGATTTCTATAGTGGGCGGAATGATATATTTGTATGGGAGGTACTAGCAGGGGCGTGGCTAGACTTCCAGTTTTATCGCCCAAACTTTATCCTGGTATAGCTTTACTAAATACAGAATTTTGGCACGATCGCGTTGGATGTATTGATATTATTACTCGATTTCTAAAGTGGGCGGAGTGGTACATTTGTATGGGAGGTACCAGAAGGGGCGTGGCTATGAAACCCATTTGCAATACCATAAGTTGTTTTGGGTCTTTCTGATTTAATTTAATTAATTTGGGATATCCAGAAGCTGTCTTTGGAGGTTCCCAAGCAGCGCACAACGTACGTGAGATCACGTACTCTCCGCGCAATGCCACTGAACATCCGCTCAGTGGTAGCAAATGTGAGAAGGCGCAATGTTGAGGAAACTAATCGGCATGCTAACACCGATGCGTCTTAGGAAGTAGGTAAAAGAAGTTACTAAAGCTCAACACAGAAGCTCTCTTAGTGGCTTTGGCAGCCCCAAGAAACTAAGATCGGGGGCGGTGGCCTAATAAGCCACTCTCCTTAAACAAAACAATTCTTATGAAAACACTAAGAAAAGAAAAAAAGAACCCCCCCAAATGTTGACAACCCCCGCTAACGGTTTAAGAACCATGATTTAAGGATATGCACCTGGAATGTCAGAATTCTATACAGAGATGGTGCCTCTATCTAACTGGCGGATGTCCTCGGCAAATACAAGGCTGACATCACCGCCATGCAGGAAATGAGATGGACGGGACAGGGATGCATACGACGAAAGAACTGTGACATCTTTTACAGCTGCCATGCAGAAAGACACGAATTTGGATGTGGTTTCATAGTCGGCAAGTGACTTCGTCACCTGGGTCCGCGGTTTAACCCTGTAAGTGACCGAATAGCCACTATTCGAATCCAGGCGAAATATTTTTACATTACGCTGATTTGTGTACCCGCCCCGACGGAAGGCAAAGATGAGGACATTAAAAATGCGTTCTATGAGCGCCTGGATGAGACATATGACCGCTGCCCTGCACATGACATTAAAATTGTTCTGGGAGATTTTAATGCTAAAATAGGATAGGAAGATGCTCTTGGTTCAGCAGCCGGAAAATTTAGTCTACACAACAACACCTCCGATGATGGATTCAGACTGGTTAGTTTCGCGGACATTTTTGTATAAAAAAATGCTGGAATTTAAGTGATATTTTATCTAACGATATTTTACCTAATTTCGAATCCTGAGACAAATTTCGAATAGACAAAATGGCGGAAATTTTTTAAAAAAATTATGGAATTTAACCGATTTGTGCCTGTGGGGGTTTTTGGGACAGCTGATTTCGAATTTGGAGACAAATTTTTTAACAAAAAAAAAATCATTTTTTTTTTTTTTGTTCAAAAAATGCTGAGATTTAACCGATATTGTTTCTATGGGAATTTTTGGCGTCACTGGTTTCGAATCCGGAGACAAATTTTGAAAAAACAAAATGGCGGGGGTTTTGTTTTTCAAAAAATGCTTGAATGTAAGTGATCTTTTACCTAAGTGGATTTTTGGGAGTCGCTGATTTCGAATCCGGAGACAAATTTTGAAAAATTTGTAAAAAACAATATGGCGGATACAAATTGTGGGACATTTTGTTGAGGTGAATTCCAGAATTTTGTGAAAATAATGTCCATCATTCTGTATCCGCCATTTCGTTTATTTCAAGTCTGACAAGTCTGCATATCTGAAGTCCCCTTTATTTTCGGACTCAATTTTTCAAAATTTTTATCGAATAAAAATAAGGAAAAAAGCAAAAATAGGCAGTTTATCCTGAGTCATTTCGATAGAGAAAATATTAAATTTTAACGTAGGCATAAGGATTTGCTGATGTTAGGTGATTTAACATAAGTTTAAGTCCAAGAAACATCAGAAATTTTCAAATTATGTGAATCTTTGAGCGTTTTTAAAAAAAACGGTCTTTCGATGTTACTTACTTACTTAATTTCCCTTTGCACCCGATGAATGAGGTATGCGATAGCTTTTCGCGTTGTTATGAATTAACACGCTTTCTATTTTTAGATTCACAACTAACGGCACCTACTTATTTATCGACGAATGCGAACGTCACTGTTTGAGAAGCCTTTACTAGACATGCCGATTGACTCGACACTGATACTGCGAAGTTGCTGTCGACAACATTCGAGGGGATCCGACAATGAAAGAACATTTTTCTTTTAAGATGACTGGAGCCAAGAGTTGAACCTGTGATCTCCCGCAGGGTAGTCGCGTGTTCTAACCACTATGCCTCTTTCGAGGTTAAGCATCGTTTAAATCGCTTCTTTTTGTCATCGGCTAATTATATATCGTAGAGCCCTGCACACATGCCCTTGGTTTCCTAAGACAACAAATGACTTGTGTAATTTATTTATTGGAAAGTGCATGTCAAAAATTACAACAACAAAAATCTTTATATTAAGCTATAAACTTCAAGTAAATTGTAACGAAAATTCTTTACTCTACTTAAGCTAAGCAAATATTTAAAGCCAATAAAGTTGACAGCAATGACACCGCCAGTGAAATTCTCTCTGATCCTCCATCCTTATTTTTAGGAGAGTTTGCCGGCAATTTAACCTTCTTATCATCCTTACCATCGTCCTTAATGGGATGAAACAGTTTAGAAGAGTGAAAAACTACGCGGTTATCCATTGGTTGAGAACGACATAAATTATGACTTAGAGGTGAACCGTCAAATGTTTTTAGAGAACGAAAAACCTGCAACTTTTAACGGGAGAGTGTTAATTATTATTTGTATGCTAATACTGTGTGTGTATGTGTGTTTGTGCGAGATCTCGACTCGGTATTAACTTACACTGTCCGAACGTATAGTTATAGGTTCTGTAAATTCCAACCATATGACATCCATTCTACAGGGGGGTCTAGTCAATGAACCAATGTAGCTATAATAGCTTTCATTATCTAAAGACATGTATTTTTGTAATATAAAACTTGGCAATATGTCGACTGCATTTGGCTCAATAACATCCCCTAAAGAGCTAACAATATGCGCATAAGGTATATAGAGTTCACTGCTTGGCTAGAATAGAAACAACAGAGATGATTAGTTAAATTGAATTATTTGAATGTTTATTTAAATCCAAAATAATGCATCCTACTGTAATAAGTGGGCTAAATGTGATGGCTTTGAACATAAATTAATAAAATACGTAAAGTCGTTAAAAATGTTACCCATTACATACAGTATTTTTACACTGGCATATGACCGATAACAGCAACAATTGGAAAACTATTGTTAAGGCCCTATGATACTTATAGTAACTAAGGTAACTTCTATATGAGTAGCTCAGAAACCAAATCGATTAACTTTATTTATATAGGGTTTTCCAATAATAGGTGTCATTTTGGTATTCACTTACTTACTTAAGTGGCCCATTACAACTTAAGAACGTGGTTCATAAATTTGAGGCCTGAAGTATTAAAAAATCTCCAGTTAGTCCTACCAGTTGGTACCATGTCGTCAACCACTTAGACCTTCCAACGAAGCTTCGGTCTACCAGCTCTGCGCCGTCCATCAGGTTCGCCTTCAACAACCTTTCTCCCTGGAGCATTAACATCCATCCTGGCAAACATGTCCCAGCCATCAAAAACCAAAGTCTGAATCTTTTGGTTAAGTCGATGTCGTGGTAAAGCTCATACAGCTCATGATTTATCGCATGGCGAAACTCGCCGTCGACACAGATATGTAGGTCCATATATTTTTTGGAGTACTTTTTTCTCGAATACTCCCAGGTTTTGTATGTCCGTTGTGGTAAGCACCCACGATTCGACAGCATACAACAGAAAGTGTAAAATTAACACCTGGTACAGCTGTTTCTTAGTATCCCGAGATAAGGTGGTGTTAGTAAAGTGCCGCCGAAACCGCCATCCGTTGGCGAGCACTATTATCTGTTTGATTTCTTGACGGAAAATTCGAGGTAGGTAAACTCATCAACTACCTCAAAACAATAATTTGCAAAGTTGACGCTGCGTAGACATCGAGAGGACTCTTTGTTCGTCGAAATCATTATTTTTGTTTTGTCCTCGTCGACCGCTAAACCCATATTTGCTGACTCCTTTTTTAGCGATGAGAAAACTGCAGTAACATCCTGCAGATATCGACCAATGATGTCTACATCATCGGCATAGGCTAGTGGCATGTGGCTCTTGTGGAAAATGCGCCAGACATGTAGACACCAGCCTTTCTCATCACTTTTACCATAACTATATTAAATAGTGTACAGGACAGGCTATCGCCCTACCTGATACCTCTTTCTGTGTTAAATGGTTCAGAGTGATCCTTACCAATCTTAACCGAGGATTTGGTGTTTTCCTAGGTACATCTGCAAAGTCATTCAGCTTTGCAGGAATACCAAAATCAGACATGGCCTGATATAGCCTATTCCTTATCGGAGAGTCGAAGGCAGCTTTGTAGTCGACAAAGAGGTGGTAGATGTCGATCTGCTTTTCATGAGTTTTTTCCAAGATTATTTAATCTGTTTAATATTTAATCCGATATAGATTTACCAGGTCTAAAGCCGCACTGTTAGGGTCCAATTCGTTATTCTACAATTGGCTTTAGACGCTCACACAATATGCTCGAAAGGACATTGTATGCAATTGGTAATAGGCTTATTCCATGGTAGTTCTTACATTCACTACGATATCCGTTCTTGTATCCAATCCCTTGGCATGCTCTCCTCTGGCCAGATGTTCTCCATGGGCTGATGCATGGACCTAATCAGCTCCTCCCCAACTGCCTTAAACAATTCAGCAGGGAGACCATCGGCTCCAGTCGCTTTGTTGTTTTTAAGGCGTGATATTGTCACACGTACCTCACTCTGGTTCGGAGTTGGACAGTTAATAACATCGTCATGGTTTAGAGCGGGGTCTTCTGGAGCGGTGTCTGTATTCAGTAAATTTCTGAAATGATTTTTTCATATCTTCAGAACATTATCCGGGTCCGTCACTAGATGTCCATCGCTGTCCTTGCAGGAGGGCAACCCTGAACCATGCATTCTCACTTTAACTCTCTTGTAGAATTTTCGGGCTAGAGTAGAGGGGATCTACTTCGGAGCAACTCAGTGCACTCATCCTGCTTCTTCATCAGCTCCTTCTTTTTCCTTCTAAAAAGAAGAGTTGCTTCTCGTCTCTTCTCCCTGTGCCGTTCACGAACAGCTCGCGTTGCCATTGGCTGCAGTTTCACTCTCTCCGTCTCTCTCGTGGCATTGCGACATTTAGCGTAGTACCAGGCATCTTCTTGAGACGGCTTTGAGTACCCAAGTACGCTTCTCGCAGTCCTCCCTAAGGAGTCGGCTATATATTGCGAGGTAAGATTATCATGGGTTGGAGCAGTTGAGTTAGGTGGTTGGAGTAGGCGTCCGCTACGTCTGTGGTCCGCAGTCTACCGATGTCCAGCTTTCGTTGTGTCTGGTTACGTACGTTTTTCACCATGCTTAGCCTTGTGCGTACCGTAACTGCGGTAAGGTAGAGATCGGAGTCAATGTTCCCACTCCTGATCACTCTTACTTCCATCGACTACCACGTGATCTATTTGAATCCTCGTCAATTGATCTGGAGATAACCATGTTGCCTTATGAATATTCTAAATATTCTGCTAAATAAAGGGTGGTTAAATTGTAAGGGCCGATGTTGAATGTGAACCACAACTTAACGTCAAGTTCTTTTCTGCATTTCAGTTGACACTTCTCAATTTCAGACTAACTCAATTTGAACCATGGAAAGATACACAATCGAGCAACGCGTTTAAGTTATTCAGGCTTATTATAAAAATGGGCGTTCAAATCAAACTGCATATCGTGCACTTCGTCAATTTAATCGTCGAAATGTGAGTACAATCAGAAAAAATCGTGCAAAAATTTGAGCAAACTGGGTCTGTATGCTCGTACAGCTCAGACTGCAGAAAATATTGCTGCTGTTCGCGAAAGTGTGGCTGAAGAGCCGTCAACCTCAATACGTCGTCGTGCCCAACAATTGCCCCTCTCACGCTCGTCGTTGATGAACATTATGCATAAAGACATGCATGTACACTAGACCTGGCGTTAAAAAGTTTTTTTTTGGAATCTTGAGTGTGGGTAGCGATTAAAATATGAGAAATGATGCCAAAATTGATATAGCGAATTTTCAGGCTGATCGGATGGTGCCAACCCGTGCCCCAATGAGGTCAAAGGTCAACATTTTTTAAAAACCACCAAAAAACTTTTAAGTGCTTTTTGTTAGTTTTTTTATAAATAAATTTACTATATATATAATGTTTTTTCCTTAATTTTCATTAAAAGGGTTTATAAGTTTTATTTTAAATCAGTAAAGATTTTGTATAGACTGGGAGGTCCTTACGTTAGCCCTCTACAATGTGCAGCAAGTACTGTTTATCGTCTTCGTTGTGTATTAAGCATTTGTAAGAGTCAATTACACTGTGACGCAAAAGTGAACTTTTGGAATCGGAATGGGATGAAACCAAAAGGAAATGGAAGTTGACATTATGTATAACAAAACCCTCAAGGGATTTCGTAAGTTTAGTGCGAGATTTTTTTTACACGAATTTGAAGTTGGTGAATTTTGAACGCTGGCTAACAAGAAAAATTCATTAAAAAAGTCATAAAATAATGCTATTTATCCCGGAAAGTTGTGGTATCTTACTGTTCTTGGGGTCGAGGAATCCATTTTTGACATTTATTTTTATTTTTAATCGCCGCTAGAGGGCGCTTTCGTACATTTTTTTGGTTTAGATCGAATTTTTTGTCTTTCCACACAATTAGAGCCGTAGATTAAGAGCTATCGAGCTGAAATTTGGTATGCGAGCTTCTATCCACCAAGCGGAGATTGGGTTCTTAGATGGGCATGATCGGACTAAACCTACTCCCACCTCCCATACAAATTGTACCTTTTTGAGGTCTGTCCCTGCATTCACAGTCGTAGATTAAGAGCTATCGAGCTGGAATTTGGTATGCTAGCTTCTATCCTCTAAGCGGAGATTAAGTTCTAAGATGGGCATGATCGGACAAAAACTACTCCCACCTCCCATACAAAATAACCCTTTTTGGGTATGTCCGTCAATTTTTCCTCGCTATTACAACCGTGGATTAAGAGCTATCGAGCTGCAATTTAGTATACAAGCTTCTAACCTCTTAGAGAAAGTTAAGTTCTACGATGAGCATGATTGGACAAAAACTTCTCCTAACTCCAATGCAAACTTCCCATATGTTGGGGTTTAAGGAGTTTTTGTCTGATCTTGCTCTTCTTAGAACTTAACTTTCCCTAAGAGGTAAGAAGTTTGCGTACCAAGTTTCAGCTCGATAGCTCTTAATCTAAGTCTGTAATTGAGAAGACAAACAGACGAACACCCCCAAATAGGGCAAGTTTGTATGGTAGATGGTAGTAGTTTTTGTTCGATCATTGCCATTTTAGAACTTAATCTCCGCTTTGGGGATTGAATCTTGCATACTAAGTTTCAGCTCGATAGCTCCTTATCGACGACTGTGATCGCAGGGGCAGACCTCAAAAAAGGTACAATTTGTATGGGAGGTGGGGTTAGGTTTTGTCCGATCATGCCCATCTAAGCTTGGTGGATAGAAGCTCGCATACCAAATTTCAGCTCGATAGCTCTTAATCTACGGCTGTAATCGTGTGGAATGACAAAAAATTCGATCTTAACCAAAAAAATGTACGAAAGCGCCCTCTAGCGGCGCTTAAAAATAAAAATAAATGTCAAAAATAGATTCCTCGACCCCAAAAACTGTAAGATACCACAACTTTCCGGGATAAATAGCATTATTTTATGACTTTTTTAATGAATTTTTCTTGTTAGCCAGCGTTCAAAAATCACCAACTTCAAATGCGTGTAAAAAAAATTTCGCACTAAACTTAAGAAATTCCTTGAGGGTTTTGTTATACATAATGTCAACTTTCATTTGCATTTGGTTTCATCCCATTCCGATTTTGGTTGTTGCACAGTGTTATTAGTCTGACTATTTTTTCAACGGCATTCACAACAGAAATGCTTTTGACGATCAGCTTCCCTTTAAAAAATGCTTGGCCTGATGGATTAAAGCGTAAGAAATCCATAGAAATCTCCAAACGAGTAAAAAAATACTTTGTGTTCGTAGTCAGAAAAGAGCTCAAATACTGGGATGTGAATAATTTGAAATTATTAACATCATCACCGATATAATGGTCTTTATCAGATTTAGACCATCTTTTCTTTTATATCTGAGTCTACATGTGGCTCAAAAAAGGCAAGTGCAACTGTTTTCTTCGATAAATACCACTGTTTTTTTCCAATAGCGCTGTATATATTTTAAGTATCAAAACAGCCCATAATCCTCTTTATTAGTTGCATATTACTATTTGGACTATAGAGACTTACTAAAAAAATTCACATATTACGAGTTCCATTCAATTGATACGCAGTGCGTGAAAAATATAAATTTTTAAACAATAGATGGCCCCGTACATGAAACTTGCATGTGACGTCACTCCAGGTGCACGAAATGTGAAACTGGGAATGCTACCACCAATAAATATAAATGCAAGTTGTATAATTTCTCTATAATCATGCCGAATATGTACTTTCGCTTAATATTTAAGACATAAGGGCCGTTTTTTGCAGCAGTTGTGTCAAAACATATAATTTCTAATAAATTCAGAATATCAATTTGTAGCAAATAGGCGTAGACTGATTGAGCTACTGTAGAACCAGTTTAATCTTCAATGCTGGGGATAATTATAAATTTTTCATAGTTCTATCACGTCAACCCAGTAGCCAAACGAACAACTTTAGCTATTCCAGCAATTGCGTCTCGTGGCATGATGGTTAGAAAATGCGACTACCATACGGGAGATCTCAGGTTCAATTCCCGCCTATATTTATCTTTCTAAATATAGAAAGCGTTTTAATATCCAGTATCGCGGAAAGCTGTCCTATACATTCATGAGGTGTAAAGGACAATTTTAAGTAAGGTCTAAATCTGATAAAGGCCATTATATCGGTGATGATGTTAATAATTTCAAATTATTCACATCCCAGTATTTGAGCTCTTTTCTGTCTACGAACACAAAATATTTTTTTACTCGTTTGGAGATTTCTATGGATTTCTTACGCTTTAATCCATCAATATTCTAAGGCCAAGCATTTTTTAAAGGGAAGCTGATCGCCAAAAGCGTTACTGTTGTGAATGCCGTCGGAAAAATAGTCAGACTAATAACTGACTCTTACAAATGCTTAACACCCAACGAAGACGATAAACAGTACTTGCTGCACATTATAGAGGGTTAACGTAAGGACCTCCCAGTCTATACAAAATCTTTACTGATTTAAAATAAAACTTATAAACCCTTTTAATGAAAATTAAGGAAAAAACATTATATATATAGTAATTTTATTAATTTACGTTAAGTGTATCGAAATGATACAACAAATTCGGCTCAAGATCAGAAGTGTTTTTTTATTTATTGTTTGATATTTTTGGTCAAATTCAGTGTGTCACGCACTAGGATGACGCGTTTCGAACTCCATGACGAGTTCATCTTCAGACCCCTTGGTGACGAACTGATGCACAATGGTACATCATCAGCTGTATATATATCTACAATTATGCCAAACGTATGCATGTGAAGTAGATATCAGCCGAAAATGTCCAGCATAGTTATGAATTTGACCATTCACAATCAAACATGAGAATGGAGGATATCTTATCCCCACGATTCCCTTTTTACCTCACAAAGCTCAAGCTTTACCATGGCTTTTCACCACAAAACTCGAGCTTTTTTACAAGGTTTGTTGTTAAACTAAGCTTACTATTGTTACTGAGCATACAGTGTTTGCTCACTACTAACTACTAAGCATATATAGTTTGTTAGGCCGTGCCGTGCCAGTGTATGTGTATTTGTTTTGTTAGTCGATCTTACAGTATTATATTAATTTACGTTAAGTGTATCGAAATGATACAACAAATTCGGCTCAAGATCAGAAGTGTTTTTTTATTTATTGTTTGATATTTTTGGTCAAATTCAGTGTGTCACGCACTAGGATGACGCGTTTCGAACTCCATGACGAGTTCATCTTCAGACCCCTTTGTGACGAACTGATGCACAATGGTACATCATCAGCTGTATATATATCTACAATTATGCCAAACGTATGCATGTGAAGTAGATATCAGCCGAAAATGTCCAGCATAGTTATGAATTTGACCATTCACAATCAAACATTCATAACTATGCTGGACATTTTCGGCTGATATCTACTTCACATGCATACGTTTGGCATAATTGTAGATATATATACAGCTGATGATGTACCATTGTGCATCAGTTCGTCACAAAGGGGTCTGAAGATGAACTCGTCATGGAGTTCGAAACGCGTCATCCTAGTGCGTGACACACTGAATTTGACCAAAAATATCAAACAATAAATAAAAAAACACTTCTGATCTTGAGCCGAATTTGTTGTATCATTTCGATACACTCAACGTAAATTAATATAATACTGTAAGATCGACTAACAAAACAAATACATATAGTAATTTTATTTATAAAAAACTAACAAAAAGCTATTAAAAGAGTTTTTTGGTGGTTTTTAAAAAGTGTTGACCTTTGACCTCATTGGGGCACGGGTTGGCACCATCCGATTAGCCTGAAAATTTGCTATATTAATTTTGGCATTATTTCTCATATTTTAATCGCTACCCACACTCAAGATTCCAAAAAAGGCTTTTTAACGCCAGGTCTAATGTACACGCTTACAAGATGCAATTGTCTCAAGAACTAAAGCCTCTTGATCATTCCAAACGTCGTTAATAGTCAGAATGGTGACAAGAAATGGCAAAAGTGGATGATCAATTTTCAAAGAAAATCTTCGTCTTCAGGTATGAGGCACATTTTCACCTCAGTGGATTAGTCAATAAGCAGAATTACAGCATTTGGGCGAATGATAATCCAAGAGTGAGTGTCGAAAGACCAATGTACCCACAAAGAATGGCTGTTTGGTGCGCTTAATGGGCTGGCGGCATCATCGGGCCGTATTTTTTCAAAAATGAGGCCGATCAGGCTTTCACTGTGAATGGTATTCGCTATCGTAAGATGATAACAAACTTTTTATGGACCGAATTGGAAGATATGAATGTCGACGATATGTGGTTTTAACAGGACGAGAGACATTTGCCACACAATGGCTCTTTTGCGTGACAAATTCAACAATGGCCGTGTTATCTCACGTGGTGGCGATGTCAATTGGCCGCCAAGATCATGTAATTTGATACCGTTGGACTACTTTCTTTGGGGTTATTTGAAAGAAAAGGTGTACGTCATTGAACCAGCAACAATTCAAGAGCTGAAGGATAAGATAATTCGGCACATTAACGGCATAGAACCTCAATTATGCCTCAGCGTTATCGAATATTTGGACCATCGGATGGAGGTGTGCCGCCAAGGTCACGGCGGCCATATTTTATTATATAGATAATTGAACCATACCAATATTATCATAATAAAAATAATTGACTATAATTTCCTAAATAATTTGTGTGTTTATTCGTAATCAACATCGGCCCTTTAAATTAACCACTCTTAACCATATGTTATTACTTGCCGCAAGGAAATCAATCAGTCTGATGCCATTGATCGACGTTAATATTTATATTAATTATTACTAATGTTATTCAAACGACTGCGACATTTAATTCAATTAATTTTATTAAATTATTTTTTTTTTATTAGACCTGTTTCTGGCAACGCCTGATCAATTTTTCCAGTAGATACATTTCAAAGAACGTTTTCCATTTTTTTAAATGATTTTATTTAAGTCAAACTAGGGTGGTCCCTTTTCCATAGTGTACATATTAAATACGAATAAGCTTAAAGAGCATTATTATACGCCTACAGGAAACAGTTTACCTTATAGTAGACCACCATCACAGCAACTCCATCATCTCTGCAGATTAGTATTAAGCTAAAAACATCAATGAACTTAAATTATTTACTCTACTTAAGCTAAGAAAACATTTATAGACAATAGGGTTAACAGCAATGACACCGCTAATGAAATCCTCACTGTCCCTCCGTCCTTATCATTATGATCCTCTTCATCATCCTCATCATTATCATCATCATCATCTTCATCATCATCGTCCTTATTGGGAAATAACCGCATAGAAGGTTTAAAAACTACACGATTGTCCATTGGCTGAGAACGACACAATTTATGACTTAGAGGTGAACCATCAAAGGTTTTTAGTTCGCGAAAATATTCCATCTATTAATGGGAGGACTTGATAATTAATCTCATGCTGCAATTATATGTGGGAACCCGCCGTCGCGCAATTGACTTACACTGTCCAAACGTATAGCTGTAGGTTTTGTAAATTCCAACCATATGACATCCATTCTACAGGGGGGCCTAGTCCACGAACCAATGTAGCTATAATAACTTGCTATATCTAAGGGCATGTGCTCGAATAATAAAGATGGTGGCGCCATACCAACTGAATTTGGCTCAATTACATTCTTAAGAGAGGAAACCAATGGCATGAACTGTATAAAATAATTATCGATTATCTAAAATGGGAAGAGAGCGATTAATTGAATGAAGTTCATTTGAGTAGGGTTTAGTTGATTAATTTTACTTTGTGCAATATAGTCAGTTAAAATAAAATAAAATATATCCTACTCTAATCGGTCACCAAAATTTAATGTTTTATAAAAATTATTATAAAAATACATTCAGTCATGTATAAGTTTATCCGTTACATACAGTATTTATTTAATACTGTGCAACACAGTGCAACATTTTTTAGCTCATTGATTTGGGACTCAATTCTAAGAACTACACGTGAAAGTAGCCCCAAAAAGAAGAAGTTCTGCATCAGTCGTTTTGTCAAGTTACATGCCATAATAACACGATTTGAAGTTAGTAAGTATTGTATGGGGAAATTTGTCACATTCTAGGCTCATTTTGTTTGACATAACTAGAGAACCACTAGTCCGATTTAGCTGAAACAAATTAAAAAAACAAATTAAGAATTTTAATTCCTTTAATTTGTTCATATAACGTTTCCCTACATAAGCAACAGTTTTACTTTTCCATTCATCAAATGATTTTGAACTGGATTTATTTTGCAGCAGTTACAATAAAACTGTTGTACTCCAAGGCGTATGATTTACGTGGAATATTACTTATGATAATCATACGCCACCATATAACAATATAACAAAAGAGCCTAAATCGTGACAAATTCCCCTATACGATAGTTACTAACTTCAAATTGATATTAAATTATTATGGCATGTAACGTGACAAAACGAATGATAAAGAACATCTCCTTTTTGGGGCTACTTTCACCTGCAGTTCTCAGAATTGAGTCCCAAAATCATGTGTAGTTCTGAGTAATTTATAAACAGAAAAAAATTGGCGAAAAAAAAACAAAAACTACAAAAAATCATTTTTAATTTAACACAAAATTGTTTTACAAATTATTTAGGTAACATTTTTTACTCCACTCAAAATTATGGGTGAAGTATTAAACTGTTTAGGGAAGAGTCCACCGTTACCTTCAATGGCGAAAGTTACCACACTTGACGATTTTTTGGTCCCCATAGTTAAGGAAGATGCAATTAACGATACACGAGTTTTAATAAAATGATTCATCGTGCCCCACAGCCAAAGCTTTAATCGATCTTTTGCGTACTGTGTTAGAAACCCGCATTATCAGTCGATACTGGGAGTTCTATTGGTCGCCTCGCAGTTGAAATTTCATCCTTTTAGATTATTATCTTTGATAAGGGGACCAAATATTTTTCTCTTGAAAACTCCCAGAATAGATTGATCCGCTTGTGGCATTGCGCAGAATTCTGCGTTGTAGGGCAAGACATGTAGGATCAGTGTATGGTACTAGACTTGAAGCTTTGTTCGTCTAAAGAGGGCTTTGTCATTAAATCGCTTTAGTTGCTAAGTGCATATAAGCGGGGGAACGCGCTTGACTACGTCGATGTCGTTGTACAGCTCATACAGCTCATGATTTTTCCGAATACGATACTCTTCGAGAGAGTGCATAATCATTAAAACGCTTGATGAGCGCATAGTAGCAGCGGTTTGCGATCAATACTCGTATCTTGATTTCCAGGTAGCCAGGAGCCGAGCCGAGGCAGCCCAATTTGGTACCACTTCAAAGTTAAAGTTGTCAACGTTCACGCAGCGTCCCAAACGAGTAAACTCTTTGTTCGTTGAAACAAATAACTTAGTTTTGTCCCCATTAATCACCAGACCCACTTCTGCCGACTGCTTCTCAATGCTCGAAAAGGCCACAGTAACATCCCGCAGTCCTCGGCCAATGATATTTGTATCATCGGCATATGCGAGCAGCATGTGACTTTTGTTGAGAATGGTACCAGTCCTGTTAACTGCAGCCTTCCGCATGATCATCTCCATTACGATTTTAAAAAGATCGCAAGACAGACTATCGCCTTGTCTAAGCCTCACTTGGTAGAAAATGGCTCTGTAAGATTATTGCATCATTTCACAAAAGACTTCGTGTCAGTCAGTGTCATCTCGCATTGTCATATCATCTTTGAGGGCATACCTAACTCAGCCATAGCATCTAATAGTCTCTGTCGTCTCTTACTGTCAATTTAAGCTTTGCAATCGATAAGCAGATGATAAGTGTTGATGTGAATTTCTTGGGTCTTCTCCAGGATTTGTCGTAGTGTAAATATATCTGGTCGGTCGTGGACTTACCAAGTCTAAAGCCACACTGATAAGGTCCCATCAAGTTCGCTAAGATGGGCTTTAGATAACATACTCGACTGGACCTTGTATGCGATGGGTATAAAGCTGATCCATCGATAGTTGGTGCCGGATATAGATCAACCAGATTACAGTCGTTGGGCATGCATTCCTTTAGCCATATCGTTTTTATGAGCTAGTGCCAGCACTTTGCCAGTTCATCGCCGCCGGCCTTTAAAAGCTCTGCCGGCAGTCCATCGTTACCCGCAGCTTTATTGTGTTTAAGCCGTGCTTACCTCGTTTTGGCTCGGTGGTGGACAATAGGTTGGCAGCGGAAATTCAACTTTGGATTATCGGTAATGTCCGAGCGGAATTTTGTGTCAGTTTTTATAAAACGGCTATGGTCACATTTTAAGCAATATCAGACAACTTGAAGACGTGCCTCAAAGAAGTCAAAGGTCAAATCTATATATATATGAAAAAGAGTTTGTGTTTGTTTATTTGCATTTTTTAGTACTATATAGACTCTAAAACTGCTTGACTGATCTTTTTGAATTGTTCACATAATGTAGCTGAGTGTCGGCGGTGAAAATAGGATACTTCCATTTTTGTTATATCAAGTGGGCGTGGTCCCGCTCTTTTGACCCAATTTTTGAAACCGCAATATCTAGAGGACTATTTCTCTAATTGCCTTGAAAAATTGTATAGATGCAATTGGCAGCAAAGTTTGCGATCCAACAAAATATGGGCGGGATCGGATAAGTGGGCGTGGTATAAAACTTGAAACTTTAAAAGGCTGTATCTCATAAACTATAAGAGATATATATATATATATGTGATATTTAGTATGTGTTGTTGATACAGTATGAATTCCAGCCAAGGTAAAAATGTGCTGCGCCACGCCCCATTTGAAAGAATCTTTTATAACAACCATAATAACGGTTTGATCGTCCTCAAAATTTCACAGTAAAGTAGAGATATACCAAGTTGGAACCAAGTTGGCAAAAAGAGCCGAGTTGCCGTCCACACACGTCAATATTTGACTATTAGATGTGTATAAGAAAACCACTACAGAAATTTCAGTCAGGTAAACTGACTGATAAATACCATCACCCAATATAAGAGGGTGATCGTAATATATTGTTTAAGTCATGGGAGGTAGCAGAAGGGGTGTGTCAAATAGGTAGGGTTGCTTAGGTTTTGCCTCCTATTACAAAATAAATTAACTGACCAAATTTGATTATCCCCCAGGTGTCGCTTTAAAAGTTATGGGAAAAATATTTATTTTCCAAACAAGGTCATTTTGTATGGGAGATACCAGAAGGGGTGATCCGATATAGGCCATATTTATTCCTGAGTCCAATTTTCATAAGCGAACATCATACGCAAAATTTGACTGAATTCAGTTTACTTACAAAAAAGATATGTATGTAAGATTATTGGGGTGAGTTCGGTTATTTGTATGGGAGATACTAGAAGGGGTGTGTCAAATAGTTAGGTTTTCTGAGATTTCGCCTACTATCATAATATAAATTTACCGAACAATTTTCATTACCCCCCAAGTGTCCGTTTCAAAGTTATGGGAGAAATAGTAATTTTCCAAAAATAGGTCATTTTGTATGGGAGGTACAAGGAGGCGTGAATTTTTATAAGCGAAACATCTTACCCAAAATGTTACTGCATTTAGTGTACTTACAAAAACGGAATGTATGTAAAACTATGAGAGTCAATTCGGTCATTTGTATGGGAGATACCAGAAGAGGCGTGGCAAAGGTTTCGGCTTTCTTAGGGTTTGTCTACTTTTGCACAGTCATCCGTTTGGCAGGTATGAAAAAAAAATTAATTATTCAAAAATAGGTAATTTTGTATGGGAGGTACCAGAAGGTGTGGGGCTATTCTCCCCATTTAAAATCCCTTTAGTTTGTTTTGAAAAATATTAATACTGGTAAATTTTTATACGGATCCATTAAGGTTTACTCGAGTTATCCTGCTCACCAGCCCGAGAGACGGACATAGCTCAATCGTCTTAAAAAGTCCTGAAACGAATTTTGTCTTAAGATACATGGGGTCTAACTTGTCTCCTTTAATGCGTTACACTTTTTTTCGTATCAAAAGATATATACCCTCATCCCTAAGGGTGATGAACCTGACCATTGACCTCTTTGAGGCACGGGGAATAGTTGGTCGATCTTACTCAAATTTCCGTCAAATATTTTTTACAAAATCGTCCATACATTTCGCTGCCGCGCTACTGAAGAGAACACGCAGATTCCCATCGTCGGACATGCATACCTTTAGTAAAATCGTGTTTATGGGCTGGTTTATGCGCGTTGGCAGCTCATCCTCGCCGGTCTTAAAAAGCTCTACCGGTAGTCCATCGGCTCCCGCAGCTTTATTTTTTTTAAGCCGCGCAATTGCCGTGCTGATTACGCTTTTTCTTAGGCGTGGACACTCTACTCTGTCGTCGATGATCGGCGTGATTTCGTCACTAATGCTGTCTTCGAAAACGAGCACGGCACACAAATGTTTTCTCCATATTTGCAGCACACTTCGCGTGTCCGTGATCAGGTTTCCGTTGCTGTCTTTACAAGTTCCATAATCTTTGCTGTCTACCTTTTGGTAGAAACTTGGACTTTCACCACTACTTTGATATATCCTGGCTCTTGCTTTAATTCTATAGACGCTTTTTCGGCTGAATAGGCGTTTTGTCGCTCTCCTCTACCCGTTATATAGTTTCTTGCAGGTGGAGATCCCTCTTCTTAGCTTTTTTATTTTTTAATAGAACTTCTGGGCTTCACCCCTTTTGCTGTACTTTTCGATATCTCTATCGCTTTTCTTTCAAAGACGTTTTTCATCCTGAAGAGGTATTATATCCCTCTTCTGATTTTGCAGCATCCATTTCCTCAGACAATTGCGACATTTTTCATCGTACCAGGGCTTGTCTGAACGTGGTTCTTCATATCCCTGTTATTTTCGATATCCTGGCTTTCTCTTTTCATCCATAGACGCTTTTTGCGCCTGAAGAGGTTTTTCATCTCCCTCCTTTTCTCGTTATAACGCTTCGACACTGCAGTCGTTGCGATTGGCTGCAGTTTTTCCCTGTATGCAGCATACATTTCTTCGGATAATTCGCGACAATCTTCATCGTACCAGGGCTTGTCTGAATGTGGTTTTTCATATCCCCATATAGTCGTTGCGGAATTGGTCATAGGATGCGCAATATGTTGCCACTGAGTATCGGGAACATTACAATTAGGGGGGTTTGTTTGAAGCAGTTGCGAGAATTGGTTGAATTAGGCTTTGGCTATCTTGGTGATATGCAGCTTTGCACGGTCTAACATCCTTTGCTTTTGGTCACGTGCTTAAAACACTACTTAATCGCGTGCGTACCTTGGTGTAACTAGGTAACAATCCGTGTCTAAATTTGTAGCTCGCATCACACGTATGTTCATAACGCATGAGACATGCCTACCACGTAATCATTCGGGAAATTATTGCTACCAAATGTTTTGCTCTCCTGAGAAGTAATTGAAAAATACATGACTGTATTGGAGCAAACTTGTCAAAAATGGAAGTTATTCAAAAAATTCCTATTATTTTAGTGGCTGTGCTAATGTTTTTTTTGGTATTATATAGTGTTATACTTTGTCAAGAAAGGTATTTAGTTAAACTAAAAATATCGTATCCTATTTTAATCAGTAGCAAAATTGGGATGTTTTATAAAAAAATTAATAAAATAGCTTTAGTCGTTTATAAGTTTACCCGTTACATACATACAGTTTTCATATTTCCTTGTAAATGTTCATATTTAGCAATTATTGTTTAAAGAAACGTTCTGTTTCTTATATCTGATATGAGAGTATATATTGTATACGATTCAACAAAGTCTCAGCTAATAACACACATCACCTCATAGTGGACCACCAATATAGCAACTTCATCATCTCGCCGGGCAGCTTCTTCAAAACTATTAAATCTCTCGTTGTAGAACATTAAATGGGATTCCAAGATATGTGTTGCATTGTTAGCACATTCCTCATTATCATCCGCATGCCAGAAAAACTCCATCTGATGAAACTTGTATGTGCCCTTTCTTTCCAATGGTCCATTAGAGATACGCGGTGTATACTCGCTGTCGTAGTTACTTCTGACCACAAGATTATAGCCGTTATTCTCTAATGTTGAATTTAACGACATTATGTCAAAGTTTTCATATCGAAGCTGGAGGTATTCTCTACTATTGATGGTAACCGTATTCAAATCGATGGGACTTTCATGCTTTCCCGCGCAACTATCATCTGGTACGTTATATATACGACCAGTATCAGATACACAGGAATCTGAAATGCAAAACAGAGTTTTAAAATACAGTTTGTGTTTTGGATTATAATAATTTAAGCTTTATTATTCGATAGTAAAAAGTTCTTTTTTGAGGAGTTCGATTTTTTTCACTCGTGCTGGACGTTATGTATTGAGTAAAAAAACGTACCAACCGGAACCAACTTTTTCTATCGTGTGAAATTTTTTTTATCGAAATCAACTCCGTTTCTGGTGACTGATCACATCAAATGTTAATACTTTTAAAAAATTACGATATTCGTGTTAAAATTACATTATTCACGTTATTGCAAATAATAGCAAAATTTTTTCATCGATTTTTTTTAGGAAAGGTCTCATGTTATTCATAAAATATGTGACCTTAAACTTAACACTGTGCCGCAATAGATTTTTGACGATTTTTTGTATTTTTTCACAAAAAAACTTTTTGTTCGGTATAGCTTTTAAGATTACTCCCAAATTATTGATAAGTCAAAAAAATAATGTAAGACTTTAAAGTAACACGTGGCAAAATTTTTTAGCTCATTGTTTTGGGACTCAATTCTGAGAACTTCGCGTTAAAGTAGCCCCAAAAATAAATACTTCTGCATCATTCGTTTTGTCAAGTTGGCTGCATTAATAACACAGTACAACACATGATTTTGGGACTCAATTCTGAGAACTACACGTGAAAGTAGCCCCAAAGAGAAGAAGTTCTGCATCATTTGTTTTGTCAAGTTACATGCCATAATAATTTAATATCGATTTGAAGATAGTAAGTATCGTATAGGGTAATTTATCACGTTTTAGGCTGATTTGTTATATTGTTATATGGTGGCGTATGATTATCATAAGTAATATTTCACGTAAATCATACGCCACGGAGAACAACAGTTTTGTTGTAACTGTTACGAAATAAACCCAGTTCAAAATTATTTGAAAAATGAAAAAGTGAAACTATTGGTTATATAGGGAAACGTTATATGAAACATCACCCTTAGGGATGAGGGTATATATCATTTGATACGAAAAAAAGTGTAATGCATTAAAGGAGACGAGTTAGACCCCAAGTATCTTAAGACCAAATTCGATTCAGGACTTTTTAAGACGATTGAGCTATGTCCGTCTGTCTGGCTGGATGGATGGCTGGTCAGCAGGATAACTCGAGTAATCCTAAACGGATCGATATGAAAATTTACCAGTATCAATATTTTTCAAAACGAACTTATGGGATTGTAAATGGGCTGAATAGCCCCACCCCTTCTGGTACCTCCCATACAAAATTACATATTTTTGGAAAATTAGTATTTCTTCCATAACTTCCAAACGGACAACTGGAGGATGTTTGAATTTGGTCAGTTTATTTATCTTGCAAAAGTAGACAAACCCTAGGAAAACCGAAACCTTTGCCCCACCCATTCTGGTACCTCCCATACAAATGACCGAATTGACCCTCATACTTTTACATACATATCTTTTTTGTTAGTAAACTGAATTCACTAAAATTTTGCGTGTGATGTTCGCTTGTGAAAATTAGACTCAGTAATTAACATGGACTATTTCGGTTTACGCCTTCTGGTACCTCCCATACAAAATTACCTATTTTTGGAAAATTAATATTTCTCCCATAACTTTCAAACGGACACTTACTTGGGGGGTAATGAAAATTGGTCGGTAAATTTATCTTCTGATAGAAGGCAAAACCTCAGAAAACCTAACTATTTGACAAACCCCTGTTGATACCTCCCATACAAATGACCGAACCCACCCCCATAGTCTCACATACATATCTTTTTTGTAAGTACACTGAATTCAGTAAAATTTTGCGTAAGGTGTACGGTTATGAAGATTTTAATCAGAAATGAATATGGGCTATATCGGATAACCCCTTCTGGTACCTCCCATACAAAATGACTTTGTTGGAAAATTAATATTTCTCCTATAACTTCTAAACCGACACCTGGGGGGATAATCAAATTTGGTCAGTTAATTTTTCTTGTAATAGGAAGCAAAGCCTCAGCAACCCAAACTATTTGGCATACCCCTTCTGGTACCTCCTATATAAATATATGGGATATTTCCCCTTTTACATACGAAAAAAGTCAGACACGTTGTGCTGCCCCTAATTGTACCTTGTGTACAAATAGGAAAAATTTTGTATGTTTTTGCTTTACATGCAGACAAACAATAATACATAAGTAATTTTATTTTAAAAATCTATTAATTTCAATAACTCAAGACTTAAACAATATCTTATATTGGGTGATGGTATTTATCAGTCAGTTTACCTGACTGAAATTTCTGTACTGGTTTTAAATTTGTTTCAGCTAAATCGGACTGGTGGTTCTCGAGTTATGTCAAACAAAAGACCCTTAAACGTGACAAATTCCCCATATACGATACTTCCTAACTTCAAATCGATATTAAATTATTATGGCATGTAACTTGACAATACGAATGATGCAGAACTTCTTCTTTTTGGGGCTACTTTCACGTGCAGTTCTCAAAGTTGAGTCCCAATTCAATGCCAATTTAATGCTCACACGAATTTTTCAGCTCAAGGTGGATTTTTAGCACTTTTCCATATTTTAACACGGTTATATCTCGGTATCTTTGGGTGCCGTTGGGGATGTTAACGTGAATCTTGCATCTCAAGCCGACTAACAACCTCCTTCGTGTTGGCACCTGGGCAACGTTGTTCGTGACATTTTTTTTTATCATGAATAGCGTCAGATCGTGGGCGAAGAACCCTAATGGTTGGGCCAACCACCCGCCTTCAGGTCCTTTACTGGCTATGAAAACACGAGAAAGAAAAATTAAGAAAAGGATTCCCCATAATGTTGACGAACCACGCAAACGAAATAAGGTCCATGATTTAAGGATATGCACCTGAAACGTCTGGACTCTCTATAGAGAAGGTGCCTCTATTCGACTGGCGGATGTCCTCAAAAAATATATGGCTGAAATCACCGCCATCCAGGAGAAGAGGACAGGACAGGACAAGGCATCTATTTTGGAGGTGGATTTGTAGTTGGCGAGAGACTCAGACATCTTGTTTCCCGATTCAATCCTGTTAGTGATCAAATAGCCACAATCCGCATCAAGGCGAACTATTTCTACATCACGCTGATTTGTGCTCATGCTCCGATGAAAGATAAAGACGAAGAGATAAAATATGCATTTTACGAGCGCCTACAGGAAACAGACGACCGCTTCCCTGGACACGACATTAAAATTGTTATGGAAAATTTTAATGCAAAATAGGAAGGGAAGTTGACCTTTGTCCATCGATCGGTGAACTCAGACTGCATACCAACACGTCAGACAAGGGGTTTAGGCTGGCTACCTTCGCAGCGGGAAGGAACATGGTAGTGAGTGGAACCAGATTCCAGCACAAAGATATCCACAAGGCAACTTAGCTATCCTCCGATCAAAACACCAAAAATCAAATTGATCATGTGGTAATCGATGGCAGACATGCATCTAGTGTCATGGACGTGCGGAAAACGCACGTAACCAAACACAAAGAAAGTTGAACATCGCGAAGCTGAAAACCACAGTGATAGCCACTGCCTACTCCAAACAGCAGCTTTCCCAACTACTACGACACAACGCCTCTACATCTGACGTTCTCGATACAGAGTGGCAGCATATTGCTCATTTCCGGGTTTGGATATAAAAAACGGCGCTCAGACGTATCCTGGTACAATGAAGAATGCCGCATAGCGTCTGAGGAAAAAGCTTCAGATGAAGGAACGACAGAAAGAGGATATATAGCGATACAGGTATAGAGATAAGGCCCGAAAATGTTATCAGAAAGTAAAAGCAAAAGGTTACGATATTAGGTTCCTCTCCTGTTAAAACAAGGATGGAAATCTGGTTACAGATAAGCAGATTGTGCTACACATATGGAGTAAACACTTCCAGCAACTGCTGGTTCCTGAAAGCAGCGCATGTGAAGGTATCACGTCAATTGTCGACGACGGCTTAGGTTGCCCACCACCAAATCAAGCCGAGGTAAGCCGACAAGCTCTTCAAGTTCGGTGGTGAGCAGCTGATAACGAGCATGCTGCAGCTCCTCTACACTGTTCGGCTCAACGAGTGCATGCCCGATGGTTGGAATCTATGCGTATTAAGTCCAGTGCTGAAAAAAGGTGATTCAAGCCTCACACCCATCGCATATAACGTACTGTCGAATGTGCTATGTGAAAGACTTAAGCCAGTGTTATACAACCTGATCGGCCCATATCAGTGTGGCTTTAGACCTGGTAAATCAACAACAGACCAGATATTCACACTTCGGCAAATCCTGAAAAAGACCCAAGAGAAACAGATCGACACGTACCATCTTTTCGTCGACTATAAATCTGCCTTCGACAGCCCGATGCGACAGAAATTACTCGAAGCTGAGTTTGGTACTCCAACGAAACTAATACGCCTTTGCGAAATGACGCTGACTGATACGAAGTCTTCAGTGAAGATAGGCAAGGACCTTACGGAGCCATTCTGTACCAGACGAGGCCTTAAACAAGGCGACGGCCTATCGTGTGACCTCTTCAACATAGTTATGGTGATGATAATGAGGAAAGCTGCAGTAAACACGGGTGCCACTATATTCAACAAAAGCCAAATGCTACTCGCGTACGCTGATGACGTAGACATCATCGGTCGAATACTGCGGGATGTGACTGCAGCCTTCTCAGGTATACAGAAGGAATCAGGAAAAATGGGTATAATGGTGAACGAGGACTAAACGAAGTTATTAGTTTCAACAAACAATGAATCTACTCGTTTGGGAAACTGCGTGAACGTTGACAACTATAATTTCGAGGTGGTAGATAATTTTGTCTACCTAGGCTCTGCCATCGACAAAACAGATTATGTCATCCTCGAAATCCGGAGAAGAATCCTGCTTGCTAATAAATGCTACTACGGATGCAAGCGATTCATTGGCAGAGCCCTCTCTCGAAGAACAAAAATCCTGATATACCAGATACTGGTGCCACCTGTCTTGATGTATGGTCCAGAATCCTGGGCTATGACACAAGCGGATGAATCGGTTGTGGCAGTATTCGAGAGAAAAATACTCCGTAAAATATATGGGCCATCATCGTTAACGGAGAATTTCGACGTCGAATGAATCATTAGATGTACACTGACATTAACGTGGTCAGACGCATTAAGTTGCAGTGGTTACGTTCGCTAGGTCATGTTGTACTCATGGACTCGAAAAGTCTTCGACAATGAACTCGATGGACGGCGCAGAAGAGTGCAAACAAAACTCCGTTGGAATGACCAGGTTAATGAGAACCTTACAGAACTTGGTGTGACTAACTGAAGAAGAAGCGCAGAAGATCGCATCGCTTACAATATTTTTCTACGTGCGGTATATAATCCAATGGGATTGACATTTGACAAGAAGAAACTACGCCATTACTAAAAATGGAACGATACACGCTTCAACAACGAATTGAAATTGTGAAAATTCACTATAAAAATGGTGAAAATCTTGCAGTCACAGTTTGCAAAACTAAAGCACTTTTTGGTCGTCGTGAAGCACCTTGTCGGACCGCAATACAGAAATTGGTGGAAAAATTCGAGCTGTTGGGACAAGTTAGTGATATAAAGAATAAAACCCGTGCACGTCGCTCAAGAACAACTGAGTATATTGCTGCTGTAGCCCAAATTGTTGAAGAAAACCCAGGTTTGTCCATTCTTCGTCGTTTTTTAGAATTGGGCATTCCACAAACGTCATTACACCGTATTATGCATAAAGACTTGGGTCTTAAGGTTTATAAAGATCAGTTAACACAAGAACTCAAGCCGGCCGATCATCAACAACGTCGTGTCTTTGCTGATTGGGTCCTTGAAATGCATGTCCGGAATTAAATCGAAAAATCTTGACTAATGAGTCCCACTTCTACCTCGGCGGCAACGTCAACAAGGAAAATTATCGCATCTGGGGCTCGGAAAATCCAAGAGTTATTGTTGAAAAGCCTCTCCATCCTCAACGTGTGACTGTTGGGGTCATTGGACCTTACTTTTTCGAAAATGAGGTTGAATCAACAGTTACGGTACCACACAAGCAACGAAACTATTGATCTATTTTGGGAAAAGTTTACGGACCATGTTAACTCTCGAAGAGGTGATCACAATTGACCACCGAGATCTTGTGATTTAACACCTTGTGACTTCTTCATTTGGGGCCATGTGAAAGATAAGGTCTACGCTAACAGCCCAGCGTCGATTCAAGACCTCAAAGATAAAATTCCGGACCGTGTTATCTCTCGAAAAGGTGATCACAATTGGCCACCGAGATCTTGTGATTTAACACCTTGCGACTTCTTCCTTTGGGGCCACGTGAAAGATAAGGTCTACGCCAACAGCCCAGCGTCGATTCAAGACCTCAAAGATAAAATTCCGGGCCGTGTTATCTCTCGAAAAGGTGATCACAATTGACCACCGAGATCTTGTGATTTAACACCTTGCGACTTCTTCCTTTGGGGTCACGTGAAAGATAGGGTCTACGCCAACAGCCCAGCGTCGATTCAAGACCTCAAAGATAAAACGCATGAGGCTATCAAGGACATAGGGCAGCCACTTTGCGATTTAGTTATGGAAAATTCCATGAAAAGGATATGGTCCTGTAAGCGTGCTCGTGGTGGCCATTTGGCTGATGTTGTTTTTCATTATTAACGGCACACCTTCCTCTTTATTATGAAATAAACATCCGTCATTTATCTAAAAAAATTACATATTTCTTTGAATACCAAAATAACACTTCTTATTGGAAAACCGTTTATCATTTGATACGACCCCAAAGTGCTCCACATAGAAGGAGTCACTTTAGACCCTAGGTTTCTTTCTACCAAATTCGTTGCATGACTTTCTAAGTCGTTATAGCCACTTCCGTCTGTCTGACTGGTATGAACGATAACTTTCGAAAGACGTAATATTTTCCCAAGACTACTTAGGGTAAAACTTAGCTTCTGACACCAAAGAGATAAGCATATTAAAATATAGTAAAAGCGCTAAAAATCCAACTTGAGCTACAAAATTCGTATTATTATGGCAGCCAACTTGACAAAACGAATGATGCAGAAATTCTTATTTTTGGGGCTACTTTCAATAGGGTAGATGATTATGCTCTAAAATCTGTGCAACAAAATTTTTAAAGTTGAGAATTTTACTAAAAAACCTTTATCATAGAGAAACAAGTTTTACTTTTTTTGTAATTGAGGTAAATTTTTTTTTATGTTGCATAGTTTTATTGGATTTTCGAATAACAATATTAATCATTAATTGCATCAACAATTTTAACTTCAAACCTGGCGCTTCCGACTTGAGATATGATTGAGTTTTTTTATATATTTTTTCTCTATCTTAGTGGATCATAACATATAAGAAAATAATAGTGGCTCTAAGTTCACAAAAATCCATCATTAATATATTTAGATTAAATAATAATAATTCCATGATAGAAGCACTGGTATCAACGACGCCACCACCACCATCAGCTTTCGCATGCATGAGATAGCTTCAGCACCGTCAGCGTCGTCATCATCCCAAGCATCAACTAAAGGTATGCCAGGAGGATTACCATGAAACTCGCCACTCGTATGATAAAATGCTTTGAATATGTTAAGTGGCTGAGAGGGTAGAAAATTATGGCTTAACGAGGAACCACTATAACCTCTTAGGGCACGGAAGTTTTCCATCTGAAATCAATGCGCAAAAAGTAGAAAGCAAAAGAGAGAGAGAAACGAAAAGAGACAGGAAGATGGAATTAAAAAATAGTAAGAGTGTGTAATGGCTGGTGATTTTATAAACTACAATTTATGAAGACGTATGTATCAGTAAAAACCTTACACATTCCGTGCTTATATATCGGGGATTAACAAAGTCCAACCATATAACGTCCGTGTCGCAGGGAGCAAAAGTCAGTGTACCCATGTAGATGATGAATAATTTCACAACATCGGGTAGAAAATCAGATAGTGCCACGGGACTCTTTGTCTCTGTTACCGAATTTAGTTTAGTGATGTTCTCGAGGGCTTTACAGATCTCTTCGTGAACTTCTGATGCTAAATTATTGTCAATCTAAGACGAAAGAAGTAAATAATGAAATTGTAAATTTGTTTAAATTTGCTTTTCTACTTGAAGAGCTTTGTATGATAACTACGCGGCTTACATCTAAACCGCTAAGCGTTGGTGTGCCCAATTGCCGATGGTGTCTGTGTGAAAAAAAGAAGGCTATTGCCGGCCTCGCGAGGCTATGGGGTGTCTGGTACTGATCTGAACTGACCGCCTAAGAGCTTTTCTTAACTTTGCACAATAGTAAATCATACTAAAGGCGACAAAAGTTCCGCACTACTTGCATTCGTGCCGGATAAGGTATGTTACTACAGCCTTATCAGGCTTTAAAAATCACTCTGAAAAGTGCGTCTATTGGTAAATGAGGATTCAAATCAAAGAGTTGTTTCGACCAAATAAAGAGTCTACTTGTAATAGATGCTAGAAGAACCTTGACAACTTGAATTTTAAGACGGTGCAAAAGCAAAAGAAAAATTCTTAAAATAATCAGTTTATCTATTTTTCAGCTCAATTATTTTTAGTTTTTAGGGAAACGGCAGTATAAAGTCAAAAAGTTTGTGTAGGACAGTGGTAGCTCCAACGAGCTCTAATCAGTAAGCCCAAAAGATAAAGGACCAACACAACTGAAGCGGAAACTGTTAATGGATACAACAAACTCAGTGCTTCTTTATGTCAGCGAAATGTGGGGCACGCATCTCAAAGCGCAGAAAAGGTGGAGCATGGTCTTGGCTGTACAAAGAACATCGGCGCTAAGAGTAACAGTCTCCTAGGAAGCTGTTTGTTTAATAGGCAATACAATCCTCATAGACATTTTAATTAAAGAGAGAGTGAAAACATGGACTGGGCGAAGGCAAGGCTACGAAGTAGACACAGACCAGCTACGAATAGAAACCCTCAGGTAATTACAGGAGAAATGGAGCAGCAGCGTGAAAGGAAGTTGGACTCAGATACTTTCGGGACACGGCTATTTCCGGAAATACATACTTTGGTGACAGAGATATTGATGACGCAGAGCATACTTTCGTCAACTGCAGTCGGTGGCGAAACGAAAAAATTAAACTGCGGCAGGAGATTGGACCCGTAACTGTTGAAAATATAGTGAGAAAAATGTTACGAAGAAGAGAAAATTGGTAGAAGGTGGCAGAATATACAGAGTATGTGCTTAAGACAAAAAAGGTTGATCTGGATGAGAGTATCACCTGGACGCAGTCCACAGATGACCGTGGCTAACCCACCCTGAGTCTCTATCTGAAGTAATGCATACGCGGTTCCGGATAGAGAAATTATCAGGAGAAGGAGGCGACATTTGATGATCCGAAAGGATTTTACCATCCTCTTAAAAAAAACTCACAACGTTGATCAACATTCCTTCAGAGGTGTAAGAGGGCGCAATTTTGGGTAATCTTAATAGCATGCTACCACCGATTCGTCTTAGGGTGGAGGTAACAGAAGTTACTGAAGCTCAACACCTAGGCCTAGGCTCTCTTAGTGGTTATGACAGCCCCAAGAAACTAAGATCGGGCGCGGTGTCGTAATAAGCCACTCCACTTAAAAAAACCTTTAAGAAAACTCAAGGAAAAGATAAAAGCCCTTTTCAAATGTTGATGACGGATATGCAGATGGAATGTCCGAACACTCTACAGAGATGATGCCTCTATCCAATTGGAGGATGCCCTCGACAAATACAAGGCTGACATCGGCGCCATACTGGAAAGACGATAAATGGGACAGGGATACACACGACGAAAGAACTGGTGTCCTGCAGAAGAACACGAATTTGGATGTGGATTCATAGCCGGCAAGAAACTTCGACGTATGGTCTTGCGGTTGAAACCTGTGAGCGATCGCATTGCCACTATCTGCATTAAGGCGAAGTATATTTACATCACGTTGATATGTGAATACGCGCCAATGGAAAGTGTTTTGGTAGATTTTAATGCTAAAAAAGGAATGGAAAATGATCTTGGTTCAGCAGTCCCAAGATTCAGTCTACACAACAATACCTGCACCGGATTTAGACTGGTTAGCTTCGCGTCGGCAGGAAACATGGTAGTAAGTGGAAGCAGATTCCCGCATTCAGATATCCACAAGTTAACCTAGATATTCCCTGATCAAAAGACAAGGAACCAGGTTCATTATGTGGTAATCGATAGAATCCAAACCTTATGGAAGTGCGTGTGATGCGCGATGCAAATATTAACTCGGATCACCACCTAGTTGCAGCCAAGGAAAAGCAGCATAACACTGAGATAGCGAATGCCTACTCCAAACAACTCTCTCCATTTCTTCGACCCAACAATAAAGACCCTCACCTGTAAGGACAGTGAATGCAATCTGGTCAAGGACACTCAGAGTTTGCTGCAAATGGAGGGAATACTTTCGTATTCTGTTCGTTCCCGAATGCAAAATAAGTAACGAAGGTTAAAAGCAAATTGCTGGGACAGCTGAGTTTGTTAAGGCGACGCCGTTGATGAATCTCTACACAAATACGAAACGCGTACGGCGATGAGTGCAAGTTCGAAATCCAGCTCGGTCGCTCGATTTTTTCAATTTGTTCTAATTACCCAATACCAATTTAGAACAATTATTCTGATTATGTTAGCTCATAGATGAAGATAAGGTGACATCTAGAATCACTGTCTTCCCCTCTCTATCACGGCAATTATCGAAGATGGTGTAGTTTGTCCACCAACGAGCCAAAACGAGATCAGCACGGCAATTGTCGATTAAAGAAATGCAAATCTACACTTACCATCTGTTCATCGACTACAAAGCTGCATTCGACAGTCCGTTACGACAGAAATTGTTGGATGCTATGGCTGAGTTTGGTATCCCTGCGAAGCTGATACGACTTTGCGGGATGACACAGACTGACACGAAGTCTTCAGTGAAAATTGGCAAAAACCTGACAGAGCCATTTTCTACAAAGCGAAGCTTCAGACAACGCAATAGTATGTCATGCGATCTCTTTAATATAATCATGGAGATGATCATGCAGAAGGCTGCAGTAAACAGGAATGGTACCATCTTCAACAAAGTCACATGCTGCTCGCGTATGCCGATGATATAGATATCATTGGTCGAAGACTGCAGGATGTTACTGTGGCCTTTTCAAGCATTGAGAAGCATTTGGCAGAAGTGGGTTTGGTGATAAATGAAGAAAAAACCAAGTTATTTGTTTCAACAATCAAAGAGTTCTATCGTTTGGCACGCTGTGTGAACTTTGACAATTGAAACTTTGAAGTGGTAGATGATTTTGTCTACTTTCGCTCCGCCCTAAACAAAAAAAAAGAATGCCAGTCAGAAAATCAAAAGAAGAGTATTGCTCACAAACGGCAGCAAGTACATATATGATAATGACACAAGCGGATCAATCGATTCTGGGAGACTTCGAGAGAAAAATACTTTGAAAAATATTTGCAATCATCATCGTCGGTAAACGAACCATCAGCTGTATAACGACATCGACGTCGTCAAGTGCGTTTGAGTAGAACGAATGCGCTGGCTTCGATACATTGAACGAATGGATGAAAATGCTTAAGCTTGAAAAGTCATCGGCAATAAACTCGATGGGCGACGCACGAAGATGCGAACTAAATTTCGTTGGATGGACCAGGAGAAAAAGCTATCGAACTATCTACGGAGCGCCAAAGACCGTAGAGCTTAAAATTCTCTTCTACGTGCACTTACTGATGGATGGAATTATGTTGCTGCTGCCAAATAAGAAGAAGATTTTGGATTTTTGGAGTAATTCCCCTGTACGATACTTACTTACTTCAAATCGATATTTAATTAATATGGCAAGTAACTTGACAAAACGAATGATGCAGAGCTTCTTCTTTTTGGGGCTACTTTCACGTGCAGTTCTCAGAATTGAGACCCAAAATCATGTGTTATATTGTGTTAATTATCGTTTACACCCCATGAATGAGGTATGGCATAGATACTCTCGTTGTTGTGAATTAACACGCTTTCTATTTTTGGATTCACAACTAACGGCACCTACTGGTTTATCGACGAGTGCGAACATTACTGTTTGAGAAGCTTTTAAAGTGTTTTCCAATAAGAGGAGTTATTTTGGAATTCAAAGAAAAATGTAATTTTTTGAGATAAATGATCGAATGTTTATTTGATAATAAATAGGAATGTATGCCGTTAATAATGAGCCAAATGGCCAGCACGAGCACGCTTACAGGACCATATCCTTTTCATGAAATTTTCCATGACCAAATCGCAAAGTGGCTGCCCTATGTTTTTGATAGCCTCACAAGTTTTTTCTTTGAGGTCTTGAATGTTTTGATAGCCTATGTTTTTGATAGCCTCACAAGTTTTTTCTTTGAGGTCTTGAATTGACCCTGGGCTGTCTGTTGGCGTAGATCTTATCTTTCAAGTCGCAAGGTGTTATATCACAAGATCTCGGTGGCCAATGGTGATCAACTTTTCGAGAGATAACATGGTCCGGAATTTTATCTTTGAGGTCTTGAATTGACGCTGGGCTGTTGGCGTAGACCTTATCTTTAAGGTGTTAAATCACAAGAACTCGGTGGACAATTGTGATCAACTTTTCGAGAGACAACACGGTCCGAAAACTTTTCCCGTAAAAAATCAATGGTTTCGTTGCTAGTGTGGCACGTAGCGCCGTCTTGTTGAAAGTAAACATTGTCCAGATCAATACCCTCCAACTCCGACAATAAAAAATCATTAATCATCTCTCGACAGCGCAATCCATTTACTGTAACTGTTGATCCAACCTCATTTTTGAAAAAGTAAGGTCCAATGAACCTGCCGGACCATAAGCCGCACCAAACAGTCACACATTGAGGATGATCTAAACAATAACTTTTGGGGTTTTCGAGCCCCAGATGCGACAATTTTGCTTGTTGGCGTAGCCACCAAGGTGGAAATGGGCCTCATCATTCATGATGATTTTTCGATGGAATTCCGGATCATTTTCATGCATTTCAAGGACCCACTCAGCAAAGACACGACGTTTTTGATGATCGGCCGGCTTGACTTCTTGTGTTAACTAAACTTTATAAGCCTTAAGATTTAAGTCTTTATGAAAAATACGGTGTAATGGCGTTTGTGGAATGCCCGATTTCAAAGAACGACGAGGAACGAACAAACCTGGGTTTTCTTCAACACTTTGGGCTACAGCAGCAATATACTCAGTTGTTCTTTCTCAAGAAAAAGGTCAGTTGTTCCTGAGCTTCTTCACATCACTAACTTGTCCTACCAGCTAGAAATTTTTCCACCTATTTCCGGATTGCGGAAACGTGCTTCTGACGAGCGTCTGACCCAGAATGGGCGGTTGCAATAAAATCCTGGCAGGAGGAGAAAACTGCGACGTGGTGCGCTGGGCTTGCAACCCGCCACTAACGTTTAAACTATTGCAATGAAAAGAAGTAAGATAAGAATAAAACGGACCCCCAAAATGTTAACGACCACCGCTAACGTATTAAGGACCATGATTTGAGGATATGCACCTGATATGTTAGAACACTGTATAGACCAGGTGCCTCCATCCAACTGGCGGAAGTCCTCGAAAAATACAAGGCTGACATTACCGCTTTACAGGAAATCCGATGGACAGGACACGGGTGCTCGCGCATGAAGACGTGCGACATCTACTGCGTGGTCATGCGAAAAAGCACGAGTTTGGTTGTGGATTTGTGGTTGGCAAGAGACTGCGACACCTAGTCTCAAGGTTCAACCCGGAGTGTGAACGTACAGCCACAATAGGAGTCAAAACTAAGTTTTTCCACATAACACTTATATGTGCCCATGCTCCCACAGAAGAGAAAAGCGATAAGGACAAAGACGAGTTCTACTAGAGCCTAAAAAATATATGACAGCCATGACATCAAAATTGTACTAAGCGATTTTAATGCTAAAATAGGCAGAGAGACCGCATTTGAGCCTACAATCGGAAAATTCAGTCTGCACACCGAGACGTCGAACAATGGCATCAGCCAGATTGATTTCTCTGCGGCAAGAAATCAGAACACGCATCGAGTGTTCTGGACGTACGAGTGATCAGGGGTGCGAACATTGACTCCGATCACTTCCTTACCGCAGTTAGGGTACGCACAAGGCTAAGCGTGGCGAAAAACGTACGTATACAGGCAGGAAAACTGCGGACCACAGAGGTAGCGGATGCCTACTCCAACCACCTAACTCAACTGTTGCGGAATGCTCCAACCCCTGATAATATAACCTCGCAGTGACAATATATAGCCAAATCCATAGAACGGACTGCGAGAAGCGTACTTGGGTACTCAAAGCCGTCTCAAGAAGATGCCTAGTACGATGATGAATGTCGCAATGCCACGAGAGAGACGGGAGCTGCATACAGGGAGCTGTTCGTGAACGGCACAGGGAGAAGAGACGAGAGGCGACTCGTCTTTTTAGAAGAAGAAAGAAGGAGCTGAAGAAGAGGCAGGATGAGTGCACTGAGTTGCTCCGAAGTAGAGGGGAAGCCCGAAAATTCTACAAGAGAGTTAAAGCAAGAATGCCTGGAACAGGGTTGCCCTCCTGCAAGGACAGCGATGGTCAGCTAGTGACGGACCCGGATAACGTTCTGAAGATATGGAGAGATCACTTTAGAAATTTACTGGATACTGACACCACTCCAGAAGACCCCGCTCCAATCCATGACGATGTTATTAACTGTCCACCTCCGAGCCAGAGCGAGATACGTATGGCCATCTCCCGCCTTAAAAACAACAAAGCTGCTGGAGCCGATGGTCTCCCTGCTGAATTGTTTAAGGCTGGCGGGGAGGAGCTGATTAGGAGCATGCATCAGCTCATGGAGAACATCTGGCAAGAGGAGAGCATGCCCGGGGATTGGAGTCTCAGTCTGTTATGTCCCACATACAAGAAAGGAGATCGTAGTGAATGTAAGAACTTTCGTGGAATAAGCCTATTACCAATTGCGTGCAAGGTCATTTCAAGCATATTGTATGAACGTCTAAAGCCAATTGTAGAAAAACTAATTGGACCATATCAGTGCGGCTTTAGACCTGGTAAATCTACGACGGATCAAATATTCACTCTACAACAAATACTGGAAAAAAAAACTCATGAAAAGCAGATCAACACTTAACGCCTCTTAGTCGACTACAAAGCTGCCTTCGACTCTCCGATAAGGAATAGGCTTTATGAGGCCATGTCTGTGTTTGGTATTCCTGCAAAGCTAATTCGACTTTGCAGATGTACCTTAGAAAACACCAAATCCTCGATTTAGATTGGTAAAGATCAGTCTGAACCATTCAACACGAAAAAGGTCTCAGGCAGGGCGATAGTCTGTCCTGTACACTATTTAATATAGTTATGGAGAAGGTGATGAGAAAGGCTGGTGTCAACATGTCTGGCACCATATTCCACAAAAGTCACATGCCACTAGCCTACGCCGATGATATAGATATCATTGGCCGAAATCTGCGGGACGTTACTGCCGTCTTCTCATCACTAGAAAAGGAGTCGGCAAAAAAGGGTTTAGCGGTCAACGAGGACAAAACAAAAATAATGATTTCGACGAACAAAGAGTCCTCTCGATGGGGACGCAGCTTCAACGTTGAAAATTATTGTTTTGATGTAGTAGATGAGCCTACTTACCTCGGATCTTCCGTCAATATGAAAAATAATGTCAGCCAAGAAATTAAGTGGAGAATAGTGCTAGCCAATAGATGTTTATATGGACTTCGGCAGCACTTTAGTAATACCACCTTATCTCGGAATACTAAGAAACAGCTTTACCAGGTGCTTATCTTACCCGTTCTTTTGTATGCTGCCGAATCATGGGTGCTTACGACAACGGACATACAAAACCTGGGAGTATTCGAGAGAAAAGTACTCCGAATTTATGGACCTATCTGTGTCGACGGCGAGTTTCGCCATCGGATGAACCATGTAAAAGAGTCAGAATGCAACGACTACGATGGCTGGGTCATGTTGCCAGGATGGATGTAAATGCTCCAGCGAGAAAGGTGTTTGAAGGCGAACCTGATGTACGGCGCAGAGCAAGGAGACCCAAACTCCGTTGGAAGGACCAAGTGGTAGGCGACGTGCCACCATCTGATAGGAATAACTGGAGAACACACGCACAAGACCGAAGCGTGTGGAATTCTTTAGTACTTCAGGCCTCAAACTTATAAACCACGTTCGTAAGTTGTAATGGGCCACTTAAGTAAGTAAGTAAGTATTTCCGGATTGCGGTCCGACAAGGTACTTCATGACGACCAAAATATGCTTTAGTTTTGCGTACTGTGACTGCAAGATTTTTGTCATATTTGTAGTGAATTTTAATAATTCCAAAGCGATGTTGAAGCGTGTATCGTTCCATTTTTAGTAATGGCGTAAAATGTCAAAGAATAAAAGCTTCAATAGTGACAGCTACCGAAATAGCGGCCCATTCACAATAACACCTCTCATTGGAAAACCCTTTACTAGACATGCCGATTGACACGACACTATACTGCGACACTGCTGTCTACAACATCGAGGGGACCGGCAATGAAAGAAAAAAAAAGCTGACTTAAGACGGGAATCGGATCCGGGATCTCCCGCATGGTGGTCGCGTATACAAACCACAATGCCAAGCTCGGTTCCAATTCAATTATTTAAAAACTTGTTAAAAACATCTCTTCTTGGCGTACAAATGAAGAACAAAAACCCGACGCAAACGTATGAGTCACAGTCAAGCCTAAGCTTTGCTTCATTCTACGATTAGTTTGTCTTTAAACGCTTAGTGTAGTTATCATACATCACTCGACAAGATTCTTGACTAATTCCAAAGTAATAACTATGTATTATGTAATAATAATTAATGTTAGTTCTCTGATCTGAAAGTAGTTACCTCATAGAAATATGCCAACACAGCCAAGCCTTCGTCTCTTTTGGCAGCCTCTTCAATGCTTACATATCGCTTATTACGGAACACCACATGCATTTCCAAATAGTTCTGCATCTCATCAGCTCCCTCAGCATTTGTGCGCATATAATAGTGCAACTCTTCAAATTCATATATCCCTTTGCCCTCCATTGGCCCATTAAAAATATAGGGCACTTGATCTGCATACGACATTTTGACTAATACAGTGTCACCATTATTGGTCAGTGTCGTACTTTCCGGTGTCGTTTCAAGTTCTTTAAACTCTATCATTGCAAATGATGCAGAAACGATATTGGTTACATTTACGAGTGTGATACTTGGATGTTTGCCGGGGCATTGGCCATTCAGGCTAATATGATCGTAGTGGGTGGTAAAATCGGATTCGAAGAAACCTGTGATGAAATGAGATTAAACTCTAGTTGAGATTGCATTTTATACACAACTCAGTTACGGGAAATTTGTGGGGGGTGTGGCAAAAACATCCTATTACTTAATAACATAGGCAAAAAAAAACATTAATTTAATTAAAAATTTGTTTTTTTATACATTAAACATCTTATATGTAGATCCACAAGTTTGAGGAATACAGAATGTTTTTGAATGAATAGTATTTTGATATATAGGGTGGATCAAATGTCTTTTTACTTTTGATATTAAGTATAATAAAACAATACTAGATAAATGAGCTAAAAACACAGTATTTTTTATGAAAGCAACAAATACGCCCCGATTCTGAATTTCAATTCCCCGGGCATTTTTTTCCTATTCCCTGTTCCCCTATTCTGAATGAAATCTCCCCGGGAATTTTTTAAATAGTTTTTTTAATTGTAAAGATGAAGCTTTAATAAAATTACTCACTAAACTAAATTTTAAAGCTGTGGTTTCCCAAACTCTCCCATTACCCGTCTGGTAGCCACCTTCGGCAAGGAAGCGAGGAATTACCCTTAATTTCACAAGCGGGGAAATTGCAAAGAGCTTTCTGCTTTAGATATCATCACAAAAGCAGCACTGAACATTTTTATATTGTTTTTTTGTAGGTATTTGTTGTTTATATTCACTTTATTCGCTTCGTACATTAAAAACTTCATAAACATATTTTGCAAATTGTTGGCCAAACAAAACAGCTGACTTCGAAAAACCGAAATTCTCTCTCCCTTTTATTGTTCTCCCCGTTTGTTTAGAATAGGAGGATTTTATTCCCCGGAAAAAAAAATTCCCCGGGAATTATCACCCGGGGAGTATTCAGAATCGGGCTGATAGGTATTTTTAATGAAAAGAAAAAAGTCCAACTCCTGTTAGTATAACCTCGAAGTGGCAATATATAGCCGACTCCCTAGAACGGGCTGCGAGAAGCGTACTTGGGTACTCAAAGCCGTCTCAAGAAGATGCCTGGTACGATGATGACTGTCGCAATGCCACTAGAGAGATGGAGAGAGCGAAACTGCAGCCAATGGCAACGCGAGCTGTTCGTGAACGGCACAGAGAGAAGAGACGAGAGACAACTCGTCTTTTTAAACGAAAAATGAAGGAGCTGATGAAGAAGCAGGATGAGTGCAGGAGTTGCTTCGAAGTAGAGGGAAGCCCGAAAATTCTACAAGAGAGTTAAGGCGAGGGACCGGCCGTGGCATAGTGGTTAGAACACGTGACTACCATGCGGGAGATCACAGGTTCAACTCCTGGCTCCAGTCATCTTAAAAAAAAGAAAACAAAAATAATTTTTCTTTCATTGTCGGCTCTCCTCGAATGTTGTCGACAACAACTTCGCAGTATTAGTGTCGAGTCAATCGGCGTGTCTAGTAAGAGCTGCTCAAACAGTGACGTTTGCATTCGTCGATAAACAAGTAGATGCCGTTAGTTGTGAATCTAAAAATAGAAAGCGTGTTATTTCACAACAACGCGAGAAGCTATCCCATACCTCATTAATGGGGTGTAAATGGAAATTACGTTTTTTTAAGTTTTAGAGTTAAGGCGAGAATGCGTGGAACAGGGTTGTCCTTTTGCAAGGACAGCGATGGTCAGCTAGTGACATAACCGGATAACGTTCTGAAGATATGGAGAAATCATTTCAGAAATTTACTGGACACGGACACCGCTTTGAAAGTCCCCGCTCCAATCTATGACGATGGTATTGACTGTCCACCTCCGAGCCAGAGCGAGATACGCGTGGCAATCTCCCGCCTCAAAAACAACAAAGCTACCGATGTTCTCCCTTCTGAATTGTTTAAGGCTGGCGGGGAGGAGCTCATGCAGTACATCTGGCTAGAGGAGAGCATGCCCGGGGATTGGAGTCTCAGTCTGTTATGTCCCATATACAAGAAAGGAGATCGTAGTGAATGCAAGAACTACCGTGGAATAAGCTTATTACCAATTGCGTACAATGTCCTTTCAAGCATATCCTGTGAACGTCTAAAGCCAATTGTAGAAAAACTAATTGGACCATATCAGTGCGGCTTTAGATCTGGTAAATCTACGACGGATCTAATATTTACCTTACGACAAATCCTGAAGAAAGCTCATGAAAAGCAGATCGACACCTACCACCTCTTTGCCGACTACAAAGCTGCCTTTAACTCTCCGATAAGGAATAGGCTATATGAGGCCATGTCTGAGTTTGGTATTTCTGCAAAGCTGATTTGACTTTCGAGATGTACCTTGGACAACAGCAAATCCTCGGTTAAGATTGGTAAAGATCAGTCTGAATCATTCAACACAGATGTCTCAGGCAGAGCGATAGCCTGTCCTGAACGCTATTTAAAATAGTTATGGAGAAGGCGATGAGAAAGGCTGGTGTCAACATGTCTGGCACCATATTTCACAAGAGCCATATACCACTAGCCTATTCCGATGATATAGACATCATTGGCCGAAATCTGCAGCATGTTACTGCAGTTTTATCATCACTAGAAAATGAGTCAGCAAAAATGATTTCAACGAACAAAGAGTCCTCTCGATGGGGACGCACCGTGAACGTTGAAATTATTGTTTTGAGGTAGTCGAAGAGTTTATCTACCTCGAATCTTCCATCAACAAGAAAAATAATGTCAGCCAAGAAATTAAGCGGAGAATAGTGTTAGCCGATAGATGTTTCTACGGATTTCAGCAGCACTTTAGTAACACCACCTTATCTCGGAATACTAAGAAACAGCTATACCAGGTGTTAATCTTACCCGTACTGTTGTATGCTGCCGAATCATGGGTGCTTACGACAACGGACATACAAAACCTGGGAGTATTCGAGAGAAAAGTACTCCGAAAAATAAATGCACCTATCTGCGTCGACGAGCTTTACCACGACACCGACTTAGCTAAAAGAGTCAGAATCCAACGACTTCGATGGCTGGGTCATGTTGCCAGGATGGATGTAAATGCTCCAGCGAGAAAGGTATTTGAAGGCGAACCTGATGGACGGCGCAGAGCAGGGAGACCCAAACTCCGTTGGAAGGACCAAGTGGTAGGCGACGTGCCACCATCTGGTAGGACTAACTGGAGAACACACGCACAAGATCGAAGCGTGTGGAATTATTTAATACTTTAGGCCTCTAATTTATGAACCACGTTCGTAAGTTGTAATAGGCCACTTAAGTAAGTCAGTAATTCGCTGTAGAGATGGTAGTTATAGAGAAGTTAGACTGTATATCTATATATAAAAGGTCAACGTCGAATTCTGAGTCGATTTAAAGATGTCCGTCTGTCTGTCCCCATGATTACAGCAGTAGTTTAAGAAATATCAAGCTGAAATTTAATATTCAAGTTTACATTCTCTAAGGTGAGATTAAGCTTCACGATGAGGTAGATCGGACAAAAACTACATCCACCTTGCATACAAACACCCCTTTTTTGGGAGTGTCTGTCTGTCTGTCCCCGCAAATACAGACAAATACAGATACATACAGAAATAGTTTAAGAAATATCAAGCTGAAATTTAATATTCAAGTTTACATTCTCTAAGGTGAGATTAAGCTTCACGATGAGGTAGATCGGACAAAAACTACATCCACCTTGCATACAAACACCCCTTTTTTGGGAGTGTCTGTCTGTCTGTCCCCGCAAATACAGCAGAGCTATTAAGAGCTATCGGCTGTATACTTTGTATACTAGTTACTATCCTCTAAGCGAAGGTTATGATCTAAGATGAACAAAAACAACGTCCACCTCCCATACAAGCACACCCCTTTTTGGGGGTGCCCGTTAGTCTGTCCCGTAATTACAGCCGTATTTTAAGAGCTATAGAGCTGAAATTTGATACTCAAGCTTCTGTCCTCTAAGCGAAGGTTATGATCTAAGATGAGCAAGATCAGACAAAAACCACCTCCCATACAAACACCCCCTTTTTGGGGCTGCCCGTCTATCTGTCTCCATAATTATATCGGTAGCTTAGGAGATATCGAAACAATTATGATCGAAGATGAGCAATATCGGATAAAAACTATTCGACCTCGCGTACAAACTTTCCCATTTTGGGGGTGCTGTCTGTCCCCGCGATTACAGCCGTGGGTTAGGAGCTATTTTTACGTTATACAAATTTATCTAAATAAAAAATCCAAAGTCATTTACATCGAGTATACAAAACCTTTAATACACTACTGATCACCGTTCGAATATAATTAATAGACTTGTTTCGAAAAAAACACACTTTTTTTAATTAATTAATTATGTTGATTTATTATTATATTAAATATTTAACCTATAACGGTTCACGCTGAGTATATAGAACTTTAAATGTATTTCAATGTGTTTTTTTTTTGTATATATGTTTCTAAATAGCTTATAGATAAAATAATAAATATGTACGAGTATCTAATACGTTAAAATAATTACACTCTGTGTCGATAGATAAAATTCAGCTATACTAGTATACTTTTACTACGACGGTATGATTTTAATTAAAAATAGATATGAAGGTATGCAATTAAATTCTCGTAGGTACATTGTGATTACAAACCAAAGTGTCTGTCGGTGACTTAACTCTATTACTCCACTTAAACTAATTATTTCAATTCAAGGCAAAAAGGACCACCATCAATGACAGCATCAATGCCACTGGACACAAAACGGCTTTTGCAGTATTCGCATCATCGTCCCATGCATCTACCAAAGGTATGTCACTGCCAGGATGAAGTAGAGGGACTTTTTCGTGGAATAAAGCCCGATAAACTTTGCGGTTATTAAGAGGCTGTACAGGTCGAAAATTATGGCCCAACGAAGAGCCATCAAATGTTTTAAGGGCACGGAAACGATCCATCTAGAATAGAGTAATGGGCAGTAGGAAAATAATGGTGGAGAGAGAGGGAGAGAGTAGAGAAGGGAGATGTAATTTAATAATTTAGGGAAATTGTCGGGTCATAGCTTACACATTCCGAGCTTATAGGTATGGGTTCTATGTAGTCCAACCATATAACATCTTCGCTACAAGGAGGCGTTGTCAATGAACCAATATAGGTAAAATAATGTTTCACTTCTCGGGGCAACAATTCAAAAAGGTTTAGCTGATTTGCATCGGTCAACGAGTTGGGCTCAATAATATTCGCTAAGAAACCTGTAAATTCTTTGTACACGTAGCGAAGGTTGTCGTTTATCTAAGAGGTGACACGAAAAAATTGCAGTAAATTATATTGTTACTTATATGGTGAATGTTGTATGATAACTACCGGCTTGTTGTATTATTTCAGGCGGCGGCAGCTTAATTGGGTTCGATTGAAACTCAAGATGGATATCATCCAATTTTTAATAAACCAATGAAAAAAATACGTTTTCAGCTATAGAAAACTCAATTGGAAATACAAGCGGACTTCAGAAATGTTTCCATATTACTCTACCTACATTTTCAAACTCAAAGTAATGTATTACTGAATTTTGTTGCGTACGTACAAGCAGTTTTGGTAGAGAACAGAAACAGAAGAGAAATTAAAATTAATTTTATAGCAAACGAGGTCAAGAGAAAAGAAAAGTTTACCAATGACCTGGATAAAAGATTATTTGAATCGAAGGAGTTTTTGTAGACAATAGTGTTCTATTCTAATTCCGGTTATATTGCAGTATATGCTAAGCCAGCGGCTTAGGTCACACTGTATTTACAGATGTCCTTGTGCTTTACGTGAATATATGCCAGCGAGGGCTTAACTCCACGGTAGGCCCAACCCCATTGGAACATACTACTAGGCCGCTGTTAAGGCCCGGATCTAATTCTTCTATTCGTATGTATGTTCAAACAGTTCCTTTTGTGAGGGTACCATATTGACTGACAAGCTCAAGTCTTGTACTCCGTCCGATTTGGCCCCACACTCTTATTATTTGCTACTTTAAGTACATGTACTAAAATAACATGTAAGTACAAGTACTAAAAGTACATGTCCTTGTTGTTTTAATCAAATCTTGTCTTTTCTCCATCCAACACGCCACACGCTTCTCGCGTTGTTGTGAATTAACACGCTTTCTAATTTTAGATTCACAACTAACGGCACCTACTTGTTTATCGACGAATGCGAACGTCACTGTTTGAGAAGCTCTTACTAGACATGCCGATTGACTCGACACTAATACTGCGAAGTTGCTGTCAACAACATTCGAGGGGAGCCGACAATGAAAAAAATTTTATTTATTTTTTTCTTTTAAGATGACTGGAGCCAGGTTTGAACCTGCGATCTCCCGCATGGCAGTCTCGTGTTCTAACCACTATGCCACGGCCGGCTAGTTTCCAGCTATACCTTATTTCTTCCACCCCTTTCGGGGGTTCCGAAATACAAGCATTTTGCCAGCAAGACAAATACAAATATATAAATTTTGAGATTAGACATGATTTGACATATGTTTGTAGCTCAAAGAAGATATAAACAATTATATCCTCCCTTCGCATATTGGAATTTTTACCGTCGCAAAGTACATACTTTACTGCGGTATTATGTACACCCTAGTTAGAGGTCCGAAATCTTAGTTATGTTTTCGACCAAGATATTGTTTGTTGCACAGAGAGGGATGCGAGACTCGTATGGTATGGTGTTCTCCTCTTCTTTTTCATCATTGCAGATTCTACAAAAATGATATGCTATGATATCCCTCGAATGGAATCTAGACAGGTTTAGCTCAAATCGTTCTCTGTATATCCTTAGTAGTCCATATCTGTTTGGTCGCTTTGCATGTGGATTCTATCACTCATCTTTCCTTAGCAAAGAGGTTCAGTTTCCACGCTATTAGATTCTGCTTCTTCTTTAATAGCCGCACATAGAAAAGTATTTCAAGCGCTTCGTAGAACGTTCGTTACACCAAGCTTAGTTAACAGCTCTTTCACCTGGTCCATCCAACAGAGTTTTGGTCGCACCCTCCTTCTGAGTTTATTGCAGAAGACTTTTCGAGCCGGAGCGTTTTTATCCATCCATACAACGTTTCCAAGCCAGCGCATTCGGTCTATTTGAACGCGCTTGACTACGTCAATGTCGTTGTACAGCTCATACAGCTCATGATTCATTCGACGATGGTACTTGCCGTTAACGATGATGGGTCCAAATACTTTGAGTAGTATTTTCCTCTCAAAAACTCCCAGAATAGATTGATCCGCCTGCATCATTATTCTGTCCTCATTAATCCCCAGACCCACTTCTGCCGACTGCTACTCAATGCTCGAAAAGGCCGCAGTAACATCCCGCAGTCCTCGGCCAATGATATCTATATCATCAGCATACGCGAGCAGCATGTGGCTATTGTTAAAGATGGTGCCAATCATGTTTACTGCTGCCTTCTGCATGATCACCTCCAACAACAACAATTTCCGTCGTATCGGGCTGTCGAATGCAGCTTTGTAGTCGATGATCAGATGGTAGGTGTAGATCTGCATTTCTTGGGTCTTCTCCAGGATTTGTCGTAGTGTGAATATCTTGTCGGTCGTGGATTTACCAGGTCTAAAGCCACACTCATAAGGTCCAATCAGGTTCACCAGAATGGGCTTTAGTCTTTCACATAACACACTAGACAGGACCATGTATGCGATGGGTAGAAGGCTAATCCCGATCTACTCCGTCGTCTATGACTGCTGTGATTTCGTCAGTTATGCTGCCTTCAGGAACGAGTAGCGATTGGAAGTATTCCCTCCATATTTGCAGCACACTCTGAGTGTCCGTGACCAGATTTCTGTCTCGGTCCTTACAGGTGGGGATCCCTGTTCCAAAACCTTTGCTTTAAACCCTTTGGTAGAACTTTCGGGCCTCACCTCTATCCCTGTAGTTTTCGATATCCTGGCCCTCTCTTTTCTTTCACATACGCATTTTCCGCCTGAACAGGCGTTTCATCCACCTCCTTTTCTCATTATAACGCTCTGTCACTGCACGCGTCGCCATTGGCTGCAGTTTTGCCTTTCCTCAGACATTTCGCGACATTCATCATCGTACCAGGGTTTGCCTGAGCGTGGTTTTTCATAACCCAGTATGGTAGCTGCGGCAGTGGTCATAGAATTCGCAATATGCTGCCACTGGGTGTCGGGAACATCAGAATTAGGGGGGTTTGTTAAGAGTAATTGAGAGATTTGGTAGGAGTAGGCATTGGCTATCTCGGCGGTATGCAGCTTTGTGATGTCTAGCTTCCATTGCGTTTGATTACGAGTGTTTTTAGCACTACTTAATCGTGTGCGTACCTTGGCGGCAACTAGGTGGTGATCCGAGTCAATATTTGCACCGCGCATCCCTCGCACGTCCATAACGCTTGAGACATGCCTTCCATCAATTACCGCGTGATCAATCTGATTTATTGTATTTTGATCGGGAGATATCCTGGTTGCCTTCTGGGTATCATTATGCGGAATCTGATTCCATTCACAACCGTGTTTCTTGTCGACCCTAAGCTTAGCAGTCTAAAGACTAAATTTTTCGACTAATGAGCCAAGAGCATCTTTCCTTTCTATTTTAGCATTTAAATCTCCCAGAACAATTTTAATGTTATGTGCAGGGCAGTGGTCATATATCTCCTCCAGGCGCTCATATAATGCATATTTAATGACTTCGTCTTTGTCTTCCGTCCGGGCGTGTACACAAATCAGCGTAATGTAAAAATATTTTTCCCGGATGCGAATGGTGGCTATTCGGTCACTTACAGGGTTAAACCGCAAGACCAGGCGTCGATGCTACTTGCCGACTATGAAACCACATCCAAATTCGTGTGTTTCTCCATGGCAGCTGTAAAAGATGTCACAGTTCTTTCGTCGTCTGCATCCCTGTTCCGTCCATTTCATTTTCAGTATGGCGGTGATGTCAGCCTTGTATTTGTCGAGGACATCCGCCAGTTGGATAGAGACACCATATCTGTGTACATTTTGGACATTCCAGGTGCATATCCTTATAGCAAGGTCCTTATAACGTTTGTGGGGGTAGTCAACATTTGGGGGGGTTCTTGTACTTTCTTTTCTTCGTGTTTTCATAATAATTGTTTGTATAATGAGAGTGGCTTATTAGGCCACCGCGCCCGATCCTAGTTTCTTGGGGCTGCCAAATGAAACTAAGAGAGCCTGTGTTGAGCTTTAGTATCTTCTGTTACCTAGTTCCTAAGACGCATCGGTGGTAGCATGCCGATTAGGTTACTCAACTTCACACCTTACATTGATTATATTCAGAATTTTGCCATGACCATAGTTCTTGTGCCGTCATGGTGTCTAGACGTTTTGCGGAGTTGGAGTAGTTCTATGTGCCTCTATTACCATGATTGTCACCAGTCTGAAAATGCGCTCGAAGTTGGATAGGCTTTTCCAGCGCCGGCCACTAAACGCGAACCGTCAAACAGTAGCTGATTCCTCATTTGAGGCCCATTGCCCTTTTCCAGCAGTATAGAGCTGTTGTCGCTTTGCTGGTCCTGACCTGAGTGTTAAGATTTCACTCTAGTTTACTCTCCAATATGAGTTCCAGGTATTTGGCATTATCCGAAAGTGTAAGGGCGTAGTTTTGGTCGCACCCCTCCTGTGCCGCCCATCGAGTTTATTACCGAAGGCTTTTCGAGCTGGAGCATTTTCACCCATTCGTACAAAGTGGCCAAGCCAGCGTTTTCGGTCTAATTCAATGCACTTAACTACATAGATGTCGTTGTACAGCTCATGGTTTCGTTTATTCGACGACGGCACTCATCGTTAACGGCTTCATTTAGTCTGGGTTTGGCAAATTCAGAGAATTTTTTTATCTCCGAATGAATAGCACCAGTTCCGTTTTATTCGTGCTTACACCCAGCCCGCATTTCAGCAGATGCTTTAGCGTAGATTTCAAAATCTCAGAGAGTAATTTAGGATCAGTGCCGGTAACTATTAGTGATACGTCATCCGCATATGCGACAGTTCTGCAGCATATTTTGTTCATCTTCTTTAGAAGAGTATTAATAACTTTTGTTTTGGTTCCAAATATTTTGCTGTGTCATTTCCCAGGATTCTGCGCTGTGGAACAAGACAGGTAGAATCAGTGACTGGTAGACTTGGATCTTTGTTTGCCGAGAGAGTGCTTTGTTTTCAAATTGCTTTCTTGGCGTATTTAAAAGCACGGGTTGCTATCAACCTTATCTTTTGATTTACAGACTGACGAAATTGTTTGTGAAAGGTAGACAAAATCATGCACCACATTAAAGTTATAGCTGTCAATAGTCTCTCAGCGTCCCAAAACGAAAAACTTGGGTTAGTTCTCATTTATCACCAGGCCCACTTCTGCCGACTGCTCCTCAATGCTTAAAAAGCCCGCTTGGTACTAAATGGCTCGATCAGATTTTAACCAATCTCCACTGAAGACTTTGTGTCAACACAAAAAGTTTTGCAGCGTACTCTGCTTGTCCGTTCTTGCATATTTACCTTTTGGTAGAACTTTCGGTCCTCACCTCTTTCTCTGTACTTTCCATATTTTCATTTTCTCTTCTTCTCCAAAGAGGTATTTTCGTCTCTCTCTTCTACTCGATACCTTACAGCACTCGTTATCATCGGCTGTGTGGCCTTGTATGCAGCATTCTTTTCCACAGGCAATAATAGAGTTCTTTTCATATTCAGCATGATGAGCATTGTAGATGAAGTCCAACTCTGTGTTTCTACGATACGATGATATGCGAAATTTTCTCCTCAATGCATAAACATTTATTTCCAAGCACACCTTTGTGTGCCACTAGGCATTCCATAGCCTCGCGAGGCAGGCAATTTTCGTCTTTCTTCAGACAGACAACTCACAATGTGGTTCAAAGCAGTCAATCTATGATCAGTCTCTGCCTGAGTGTTGTGAAAGCAACGCTTCGCACGCTAGCCTCACATTCACATACACAAAATATTATATTTGCAAGTGCGCGCGATCGGTTTTGCCCGACTCTGTTCTATACTTTATGCATCTGTTCCAGAAGCTGTCAGCAGCAACCAGAGGTTACGAGATTTACATTCGTGCTATTGAGGTCCTTTCTACATATAGCCTGCAATCATTCGACAGGAAGACAATCTTTATAGTAAAGGGACACGTTTAAGATACCCTAAATTTCCAGGACAACTTTATATGACATCTCTGAAGTTTTAAGATTAAGAGTAAAATGATGGCTCCATGGGACGTCTTCCTATTTGTACTTTATCGAGGATCTTAATAATCTTCAGGTCCTACGAATAAGGCATCGAAGGATTTCAAAGACACACATACTTTGGGGTCGAATTTTGGGGTTATGTCAAAAACTTGATTAATAGGCAGATGCCGACCGATACTTTTAACAGTGCCCTTTAGTTTTGTTGCTTTCCGTAAAATCGTTCTCTACTTTCAGACTTAAAATAATGTTTCTTCAGTAAGTAAGCTTAGATCAAATTCCAGTACTCGTTCGTTTCTGGCCATTAAGAAACATAATTTTTTATTGAATAAGTAATAATTTACAATGTCAACCGCTGCTGCCATATATTATGAGGCTAAGTAGTTATCATACAACACTCGTCATCCCAGATGATTTATTAGTATGTTAGTGTATTCATTAATTCTATTTTTGTGGTTAGTTTTCTGTAGTCTAATCGTTGTAGTTACCTCATAGAAAAATGCCAATACAGCCAAGCCATCATCCCGTCGGGCAGCCTCATCAAAGTCTTTGTAACGTGCATTACGGAACACCATATGCAATTCCATGGGATACGACACATTGTTGATGCGATCCTCACTGCCCACCGTATTATCTTCGCCCCAGTGAAAGTGCAATTGTTGAAATTCATATTTTCCTTTGCCCTCCAGGGGGCCACCATAAATGTAGGGCACTACTTGATCTTCGTACAAGAGTTTGACCAAGACAGTGTGTCCGTTATTGGTCATTGTAGTTCTCAGCGATGATTTTCCAAATTCCTTATAGAAAATCTCTGTGAACTCTCTATCACGTACGTCGACTTCATTTATGTCTATGGGACTTTGTTGTTTGCCGGCACACTGATTGTAGTGTTCGCTCCAGTGATCGGGTCCCATGTTGCCGTAGTAGGTAAAGTCGGATTCGCTGTGACCTGCGATGAAAATAGGGAAACTTATAATGAGTGATTCGATGGCGGGACGTAGCTACGTAGTTAGTTTCGAGACATGGTTGCGATAAAATGCGAGTAATGATATTATGTTGTATCGATGGAAAGAAAGACCGCTAGTTTTAGTAAGATATTCGTGAGGACTATTAGAAGACTGGGAATACAAAAGGGGAACCAGAAGATTCTCAAACCAATTCACTAATAAGGAGACACATTTTCTGGCTGGAAGAAAGAACCGACAATTGCGGCAAAAAATTGTTGACTCCTATTCCGAGATAGCTCAAGTTTGCTTAGCCTATCCACCAATGGAAGATGGTCCACCACCAAAGACCAAAACAAGGTCTTAATTAGACACATACCGTCTATTTATCGAAGCTGCACTCGACAGTGCTTTACTACAGAAACTATTATATGCTAGTATCCCCGCGAAGCTGATACGACTTTGCGCGATGACACTGACTGCCACGAAGTCTTGAGTGATATTGGGTAAAAATCTAACAGAGCCATTTTCTACCAAGCGAGGCTTTAGACAAGGCTGCTGCTGGCGTATGCCGATGACCTACATATCATTACTTCGGCGAGAACTTCGGCCGACAGATTATCGCATTCGTGTCGAATGTTGTCCTTAAGGGCTTCCAGGGTCTTGGGCTTGTTCATGTAAACACGGAAAAAAGTCTGGAACGACCAAAAATAAGAGCATTCTCCAAGAACCCACCTTGTATAACACGTATAACTTTGAAGTGGTAGACGATTTTGTCTTCATTGGCTCCGTCGTAAACTAAAATTCTTATATCAGCGATGAAATCAGAAGACGAGTATTGTTCGCAAACCGGTGCTATTATGCGTTAAGAAAGCGATTTAATGACAAAACTCTCCCTCGATGAACAAATATCCAACTCTACCAGTTACTGACCCGACCTGTCTTTCTTCGCAGCGCAGAATCCTGAGAAATGACAAAATCGGATCACTCTGTACTGGAAGTCTTCGAATAAACCATGAACTGTATGATCAGTATAATGACATCAACGAAGTCAAGCGTGTCCAAATAGACCGAACGTGCTGGCTTGGAGACATTGTACGAATGGATGAAAATGCTCCAGCTCGAATAGTCTACGGCAATAAACTCGATGGGCGGCGCAGGGGGTGGCGACCAAAATTTCCTTGGATGGACCAGGTTAAAGAGCTGTTATCTAAGGTTGATATGACAAACTAACTACAGTACGCTTGGAATACAGCTAATAATAGATAAGTTTATGTTTTTCTTGCCATTAAAATAGAAGAAGAACAGGGAGAAGAGGCGGAAGGCAAATCGACTTTTCAGGTAGAAACAAACGAGAGATGAAGGAGCAAAGTAATGTTTGTATTGAAAAATACAGAAATAGAGGTGAAACCCGCAAAATGTTACCAGTAGATAAATGGTAAGGAACAGGTATTCTCTCCTGCAAAGACAAGGATGTTCATCCCATTACAAACTTCGAGAGCGTACTGAGGATATGGAAAGATCACTTTTGCCAGTCTGTTGATGTCCGAAAACTCAGTTACAGAAGACAATGCATTAATACGGAATGATAACATCGATAAAAACTGTCATATCCCTTCTTAATAACAACAAAGCCGCTGAGGCTGATGGTGTTCCAGCTGAGTTGTTTAAGGTGGATAGAGATGAGCTTGTTTTAAGCATGTAAGCATGTCGTACAAAATATTTGGTTTCAGGAGAAATCTTAGTGTGATGTGTCCAGTCTACTAAAAAATAGACATGAGTCGTTAGTGTTTTACATCTAGTATCGTCGTGTAGACCTGACCAGATGGTGGGATCCACCCTACTAGAACATACTACTATGCCGCTGTTAAGGTCCTGATCTAATTTCAATACGCCACAAAATGATCAAACTGTTCATTACTCTTATGTGGGGGTACCAAATTGACTGACAAGTACAAGCTCGAGGCTTGCACTCCGTCCGATTTGGCGTACTGTTATTATTTGCTACTTAGTGTTATTATATTTCTATTAGTAACCATTCCATCCTCAACACTCATACAACTGCAATTATGCTCCACGCCGCCAGCCGCTAGAACTAAAGTTCCAACCCGGCCGACCCACTTTCACCGACCCACTTTACCGAAGTAATCTGTCATCAACGTTTCGTCACCTTCTGCTAGGAGCAGAAGCTCTCCATCCAGCTGAACGCAACAAACCACCTCCGGTTACGTACCAAAGTTACCCCATCCGGCTGGCATCATCAATTTATAACTCAAGGTTATCACGCTTTGGGCATCACACAAACATAAAATAAATGGTTACTGCCCGACTTAATAGGAAGAGCTCAAAGAGTCTAATACAGTTATAATCTTTCACTTTATATTATAACTAGTCCGTGACAACGTAACAGTGTTCCTGTAATCGCTGTTACACCTTTGTTAGAGGTTTGGTGCTATCCTTCGCCAAGACGCTGAGAATGCAACGCCACACTCAACTAAGAATCCGTAAGATGCAAGACTCGTATGCTATCAAGATACCCAGCTCCATTTCTCTTGAGCAACAAATCCTTAGTTTACCTGCGTAACTTTTGGTTTAACCACAGCCACTACTTGGCACAGCAAATGCTGTTCCTACCCATACGATCAGGCAGGCGGTTTATCTAGGGCAAACCGCCCTGGGCATACCTGATCTCCCGTAGCTGAGGTTCCCTCGGGTCCACTGGTGGTTCCCTCGGGTCCGTGGGACCGGTAATCCCCAAAGGCCTCCCGGAGGAGTTCCCCCTGCGGGGTAAAAGCGGGTAAAAAAGAGACCGTAGTCAATGTAAAAACTACCGTAGAAATTGCTTTTTACCGTTTGAGTATAAGGTCCTCTCTAGCATAGAGTGTGAACATCTTTAGCCAATTGTGGAAACCCGATTGAAACTTATCAGTGCGGCTTTATACCAGACAAATCCAAGACGGATCATATAGTTACACTACTGCAGAAACCCATGATAAGCAAATCGACACTTAACACCTCTTTGTCTATTACAAAGCTGCCTTAGAAAGACCTAAAAGGCATCGACTATACGAAGCCATGTGTAAGTTCGGTATCCCTGCGAAGATAATTCATCTCTGACGGTGTACCCTTACGAATACCAAATCCTCTGTTCGGATTGGCAAGGAAGTATCTGCGCCATTCCATACGACGAGAGGTCTTAGATAGGGTGATGGTTTGTCATGCAGTGATGGAGAAGGTGTTAAGGAAAGCATGTCTGATGATATCGACATTATCGGTCGGACGATGCGAGAGGTAACAGCTGTCTTCTCATCTATAGAAAGGAAGTCGGCGAAAATTGGTTTGACAGAAAAGAAAAGACAATACGAAGTTGATGGTATCATCGAACAAAGTGTCCTCTCGTTCGGGACGTAGCGTTAACGTTGAAAACTATTGCTTTGAGGTAGTGGATGAATTTATCTACCTCCGCTATGGACAAAAACAACAGTGTCAGTCTTGAAATAAAATGGAATATCGTGAGGATGAATGGGGAAACTTCAGCATGAAGGATATTCTATCAAGACCTCGAAGGACGGCGAAAAACAGAGAGACTCCCCGATAACAATGGAAGGATCAGGTAGAGGAATCACTGGAATCTTGCAGGCCCATTCCCACCTCGGTGGCGACGTCAACAAGCTAAATTGTCGCATCTGAGCTCGGAAAACCCAAGAGTTATTGTTGAGAAGCCTCTCCATCCTCAACGTGTGACTGTTTGGTGGCTGTTTATGGTCCGGCGGGATCATTGGACCTTACTTTTTCGAAAATGAGGTTGCATCAACAGTTACGGTAAAAAGATTGTGCTATCGAGAGATGATTAATGAATTTTTTTATGGTCGGAGTTGGATGGTATTGATCTGGACAACGTTTACTTTCAACAAAAAAGCGCTACGTGCCACACAAGCAACGGAAGAGGTGATGACAATTGGCCACCGAGATCTTGTGATTTAACATTTTGCGACCTCTTCCTTTGGGGCCACGTGAAAGATAGGGTCTACGCTAACAGCCCAGCTTCGATTCAAGATCTCAAAAATAAAATTCGTGAGGCTATCGAGGTCAATGGGCAGCCACTTTGAGATTTGCTTATGGAAAATTTCATGAAAAGGATATGGTACTGTAAGCGTGCTCATGGTGGCCACTTGGCTGATGTTGTTTTTCATTATTAACGGCATATCCTCCCCTTTATTATGAAATAAACATCCGATCATTTATCTCAAAAAATTAAATTTTTCTTTAAATACCAAAATAATACCCTTTATATATACTCATACTTTTAACAGATCTCTGTTAACTTAAATGGTTTGCATCTTTGTATCTTAGTTTCTTAAGCTACGAACAGACGGTTGCCAGATCTTACAATATTCCCTGAAAAATGTTTAGAAAATTTGTGTCTGACAAAGTTGTCAGAAAAAGCATTGTTATGCCAGGCAAACGACAATTATGTGAACTCAAAATGTTGCTATTATCAAATTAGTGCAAACACTTTTAATCTGCATATGTGCGGAGTTTTTGCATCTGCCAAATACATCATTTACTTACTTACTTACTTAAGTGGCCCATTACAACTTACGAACGTGGTTCATAAGTTTGAGGCCTGAAGTACTAAAGAATTCCATATGCTTCGGTCTTCTGCGTGTGTTCTTCAGTTTGTCCTACCAGATGGTGGCACGTCGCCTACCACTTGGTCCTTCCAACGGAATTTGGGTCTCCCTGCTCTGCGCCGTCCTTCAGGTTCGACTTCAAACACCTTTCTCGCTGGAGCATTTACATTCATCCTGGCAACATGACCCAGCCATCGTAGTCGTTGCATTCTGACTCTTTTAGCTACGTCGATGTCGTGGTAATGCTCATACAGCTCATGGTTCATCCGATGGCGAAACTCGCCGTCGACACAGATAGGTAAATAAATTTTTCGGAGTACTTTTCTCTCGAATACTCCCAGGTTTTGTATGTCCGTTGTCGTAAGCACCCATGATTCGGCAGCATACAAAAGAACGGGTAAGATTAGCACCTGGTAAAGCTGTTTCTTAGTATTCCGAGATAAGGTGGTGTTACTAAAGTGCTGTCGAAGTCCGTAAAAAACATCGGGTCCGTCACAAGCTGACCATCGCTATCCTTGCAGGAGGGCAACCCTGTTCCACGCATTCTCGCTTTAACTGTCTTGTAGAATTTTTGGGCTTCCCCTCTACTTCGGAGCAACTCAGTGCACTCATTCTGCATGTTCTTCAGCTCCTTCTTTTTCCGTCTAAAAAGACGAGTTGCCTCTCGTCTCTTCTCCCAGTGCCGTTCACGAACAGCTCCCTGTATGCAGCTCTCGTCTCTCTCGTGGCATTGCGACATTCATTATCGTACCAGGCATCTTCTTGAGACGGCTTTCAGTACCCAAGTACGCTTCTCCCAGTCCATTCTATGGAGTCGGCTATATATTGTCACTGCGAGGTTATATTATCAGGGATTGGAGCATTCCGCAGCAGTTGAGTTAGGTGGTTGGAGTAGGCATCCGCTACCTCTGTGGTCCGCAGTTTTCCAATGTCCAGCTTTCGTTGTGCCTGGTTACGTACGTTTTTCGCCATGCTTAGCCTTGTGCGTACCTTAACTGCGGTAAGGAAGTGATCGGAGTCAATGTTCGCACCCCTGATCACTCGTACGTCCAGCACACTCGATGCGTGCCTTCCATCGACTACCACGTGATCTATCTGATTCCTCGTCAATTGATCTGGAGATAACCATGTTGCCTTATGAATATTTTTATGGTCAGATCTAGTGCTGCTAACTACCATATTTCTTGCCGCAGAGAAATCAATCAGTGTGATGCTATTGTTCAACGTTTCGGTGTGCAGACTGAATTTTCCGATTGTAGGCTCAAATGCGGTCTCCCTGCTTAATTTTAGCATTTAAATCGCCTAGTACAATTTTGATGTCATGGGTGGGGCTACGGTCATACACATTTTCTAGGCTCTCGTAGAACTCGTCTTTGTCCTCATCGCTTTTCTCTTCTGTCGGAGCATGGGCACATATAAGTGTTATGTGGAAAAACTTTGTTTTGACTCTTATGGTGGCTATACGTTCTCCCACCGGGTTGAACCTTGAGACTCGGTGTCGCAGTCTCTTGCCAACCACAAATCCTCATCCAAACTCGTGCTTTTCCGCATGGCCACTATATTAGAATTCGCACGTCTTCATGCGCGAGCACCCGTGTCTTGTTCATCGGATTTCCTGTAAAGCGGATTTGCCAGCCTTGTATTCTTCGAGGACTTACGCCACTTGGATGGAGGCACCTGGTCTATACAGTGTTCTAACATTCCAGGTGCATATCCTCAAATCATGGTCCTTAATTCGTTTGCGGTGGTCGTCAACATTTTGAGGGGTCCGTTTTATTCTTATCTTACTTCTTTTCATTGCAATAGTTTAAACGTCAGTGGCGAATTGCAGGCCCAGCGCACCACTTCGCAGTTTTCTCCTTCTGCCAGGATTTTATTGCAGCCGCCCATTCTGGCTCAGACGCTGACCAGAGTACCGCTCACACAGTTAGCCGAGCTCTGACGGGTGTCAAAGCCTCGTTTCCAGGCGTCACCATGTGGAGGCAACACTGTCCATGTAGGTTCATTGCCGTTACATTAGCGGATCTGCCTTTACTTGCAAGATCTGGCAACCGTATATACATTACTTTACACTACGAATTTAACTTAACACACATAACATTTTCAGAATATTTATTTATTTGTAATAATTTAAAATAATTCAGCATATCTGTTTCCCTATCAGTTGTAACCATAATGATAAATCGTTCCAGGGTATTGTGACACCACTATTAAAGCGCCATTTAATTGAGATAATTAATTAGATCGGATAATTCATTTCACTGATTTTATAATTTGCAGGTGTGAATGTGAAAAATTAAATTGAGCACTTGTGCCACATTTCTTATTGATACAGTTTTAACACCTATTCTGTTTAGTTGGTATTGACCTATTACACACAAACTAAGATTTGTGTCAATAATAAGAAAATCCAATGTTGATTTAGCAATTATCATTGGAATATTATTGTTTTTATTTGTAGTATTTCTAAGAAGACACTTATGTGGTGGTGCGTCAATCATATTCAATTCAATTAATATAATTGATCTGTGGTCGGTGGTTTTTTTTTGTATTATTATTGGTAACTCGAAAAACAAATATGTGTACCAAACAACATCTGAGTCATAAAATAGAGTATGAAATAACATGAGAGCGCTGCTTTATTTGTTGGCTGGCAAACAAAACGCTTTAAAACGGTGGCAAATATAACTAACGTCTCTATAGCCAATTTAAAAAGCACTTCAACTAAGTAAGTGATTTACTTAACGATTGTCCTTTTTTTTGTTGCTGTTTCAACCGACATCTATAGATCATCGCGCTGTAAGATATTGCTTTAATGACTACACTTAAATTTAAATTTTCTAATGATTACTTAATAGACTATTTGAATACATTTGCGACGACAATTTCTAGCGGTTACATGTTCGTTCTCCATATCTACATATGTGTCGCGTCGTAATATATCATCCAAACGTGTGATCCCACAGAATTGTGGAAAAATACTGTAATTTACAACACACAAATAGACGATCAAAAATTCATCATTGTCGTTTTCTCAAGTAATTGCAGCTAATTAGTAAAGAATTCATGTGCTAAATGCCCCCCAGGCGTGTAAATAATAGTAACGTTTCGTATCGTATCGTATCGTATTGCATTCTATCGTTTGCCCATCAGTATCAATTGTACTGTATTTCCCCCCGATTTGCTAACATCTAGACTACTACTAACGTCTAGTGCCAGTATTTAAAAAAATAATTGTATCGTAATATGTATAAACTTGAACTGTTGTAAAGTCAGAATTTAGGTGATTATAGCAGCGAATTATTTAGCTCAATGATTGGCCAAAGTACTTTTTGATCGGTGACCCTAACATAATAACATAAATTGTTACACTATGATTAATTTGACTATGAGTAGAGTCGGTCATGTTGTTAGATGTGTATGAGTCATTACATAGTAGAGTGAATACTTTTGGATTACAATGAACAATTTTGCAATAGAACAACTCAGTAAGAAGAATACGAAATTGAAGTATAAATAAAAAAAATAAAAAATATATAAAATTATCAAAATATAAATACACAAAAATAAAAAAAATAAAATAATTAAAAATTATGAAAATATACAAATTTAAAAATATAAAAAATATATAAAAATATGAAAATGATAAAATATAAAAATTTTAAATTTTCAAAATATAAATATATAAAAATATAGAAACATAAAAATATGAAAATATTAAAATATTAAAATATAAAAAAAATATGAAAATATAAAAAATTAAAAAATAAAAATATCAAAATATAAAAATTTTAAATTTTCAAAATAAAAATATATAAAAATATAAAAACATAAAAATATAAAAATATAAAAATTTTAAAATATAAAAATATAGAAATATATAAAAATATGAAAATATTAAAATATAAAACTATAAAAATATAAAAATTTTAAATTTTTAAAATATAAATATATGAAAATATTAAAACATGAATATGTTTTCATTGTTCGGTTTGAGATCTTTTTTCTATTATCGCTAATAGAATTTTGTTTTACAAGAGTTGTGTGAAATGGATTATGTTGACAGCTGGCAGGGCAGATAGCTATTTCGATGGTTGCCAAACCATCATCATCAGTGCCGTTTGCTGTGCCTTCTCCACTCATTATCACAACCTTAAGTGTTAAAAGCTTCACACAATCAATGTGAAGCTCACACACACCGGTGCGAAAATGGTATCAACGAAGACAACGTCAACATAATCCACACAAGCTCTTGTCTATGCTTTGTCCATCGGACAAAATTGCATAGAATTGTTTTTGGCATTAAATGCCAACCCAGTGTACCTCCCGTGTATGTATTCTCTTGTTTGTTTTAATCGATCTGTACAGAAATATGAATATGTTTTCATTGTTCGGTTTGAGATCTTTTTTCTATTATCGCTAATAGAATTTTGTTTTACAAGAGTTGTGTGAAATGGATTATGTTGACAGCTGGCAGGGCAGATAGCTATTTCGATGGTTGCCAAACCATCATCATCAGTGCCGTTTGCTGTGCCTTCTCCACTCATTATCGAATATTTTTTTTTTTTGTTTTTTATTAATATGAATTTTTCATTTTATTTAACACATTTGTTTAGCCCCGCGAAGCCCCTAAAAATAAAAAAATATAAAAATAGAAGAATAAAAAAAAATAAAAAAAAAAATATAAATATAAAACAATATACAAATATAAAAATAAGAAAACATAAAAATATAAAAATTTAAAAATATTAAAATAGAAGACTATAAAAAAATAAAAATATAAAAATGAAATATAAATATAAAAAATATACAAATATAAAAATAAGAAGACATAAAAATACAAAAATACAAAAATATATAAATATAAAAATTTAAAAATATCAAAATATACTAACATAAATATATATACAAATATAAAGATATACAAATATTAAAATATAAAAAAAATATAAAAATAGAAAAATATAAAAATATAAAAATATAAAAATATAAAAAATAAAAATATAAAAAATAAAAATATTAAAATATTAAAATATTAAAATATAAAAATATAAAAATATAAAAATATAAAAATATAAAAATATAAAAATATAAAAATATAAAAATATAAAAATATAAAAATATAAAAATATAAAAATATAAAAATATAAAAATATAAAAATATAAAAATATAAAAATATAAAAATATAAAAATATAAAAATATAAAAATATAAAAATATAAAAATATAAAAATATAAAAATATAAAAATATAAAAATATAAAAATATAAAAATATAAAAATATAAAAATATAAAAATATAAAAATATAAAAATATAAAAATATAAAAATATAAAAATATAAAAATATAAAAATTTAAAATTATAAAAATATTAAAATATGAAAATATAAAAATATAAAAATATTTTTTTTTTTGTTTTTTATTAATATGAATTTTTCATTTTATTTAACACATTTGTTTAGCCCCGCGAAGCCCCTAGGCTTGTCTGCAGGAAAAAAAATATAAAAATATAAAAATATAAAAATATAGAAATATAAAAATATAAAAATATATTAAATTTACGTTAAGTGTATCAAATGATACATTAAATTCGGCTTACGATCAGAAAAGTGTTTTTTTTTATTTTATTGTTTAAATATTTTTGGTCAAATTCAGTGTGTCACGCACTAGGATGAGGCGTTTCGAACTCCATGACGAGTTCATCTTCAGACCCCTTTGTGACCAACTGATACACAATGATACACAATTACAAAAAAATAAAAATATAAAAAAATAAAAATATAAAAATACAAAAATATAAAAATTTAAAAAATATAAAAATACAAAAATAAAAAAATATAAATATATATATATATATGTATATAAAATACAAAAACATAAAAATACAAAAATATAAAAATATAAAATTATAAAAATATAACAATATAAAAATATAAAAACAGTAGTACACGACAACACGAATATGAAAATGTAGATGAAATTTCAATTTTGGATCGATGCGATACTGATATTGTCAATTAGTGGCCGAAGACGGCTTGGCAAAACTATATTTTAGACCTAGAGCGATGATATTTAATCTATAGATAATATTCGATACCAAAAAGTACAATTTATTTTATCGAAAAGTACATTTATTGTACCAAAAAGTAAAATTTATTGTATTAAAAAATACGTACTAAAAAGTACAGTTTATTGCAACAAAAGTACCCTTTATTGTACCAAAAAGTGCTTTTATTGTACAAAAAAATAACATTTGTTGTACAAAGAGAACATTTCGGGAATCAAAGAGTAATTAATATGTACCAAAAATAGAATTTATTGTATTAAAAAGTACTTTTATTGTACACAAAAAAAAAAACAATTAATTGTACCACAAAAAAAACATTTATGGTATCAAAGAGTACAAAGAGTACAAATGGACTTTTATTCTATACAAAAAGAACAATTATTTGTACCACAGAGTACCATTTTAGTACCATAAAGTACTTTAAATTAACTTATAAGTACTTTTATTGTACTAAAAAGTTCTTTAATTGTGCCAAAAATTATATAAAAAAAACTTTTATTTTTATAACAAAGTGCTGTTGTAAAAGCAATGAGCAAGGACTAAAAATGTTGTTGTTTTTTAATTCATAATATTTTGAAATTTTATTAGCTGACTCTTGTGACCACATATTTTTTAGAATTGTGTCAGTAAAGTTTAGGGATTATTTACATCATGTCAGTTTGTTTTATCAAAAATTTTGGAAATAAGTCGTCAGAAAAAAGTATTTCGGTAAATTCTGACTAAAGAACCTCATTTACACGATGCTGACACATTTTAAAAGGAAATACTGACAACGATGTCAGTAGTGATAATGAGCCTAGAACGATGGATATGAATTTACATACTGATGTTTAAATATCGGTTAGTGAGACGTGGTTAGTTTAGTCAGGTAAAGGAGTTACATGGGGTAAACAATTCTTCACAGAGCGTAGAAAAACGACGCTTAAGCTTAGCCCTTTAAATAGGCGTGCACAAAGTATTATAAGTATTCGTTAAGTAAGCAATAGCGAAGCATTGCCGGGTCCACGGCAGTAATATATATGGATATTTCCTGACGTTGCGGACGCACGTTTTTTTTTCTATTTTTGTAGTTTTCTCGAAAAGTTGAAATATTTTGAAGATTATGTTCAAATTAAAAAATATAGATTTTGGACAGCACTATAATGTTCTTTTAATGAGACTTTACTTATAATGTTGAATACAAAATTATGACTAATACAAAGTGCGTTACGGACACACACAAATTTCCACAGCAACTTGAAGTGTCTATGAAAATTTGTGAACTTTTTTGTGAAATATAGAAGACATATTGGGGTTATATAAACAATTTACTTCACATTTAAAATACTTTTACCTTTTATGCTACTTCAATCTAAATGTGCGTTGCAGACACACGTTGCGGACACACGCATTTTTCTATGGATAACACAGAGCGACAAAAAAATCAATACCTGGGAAATTATACTATTTTGCTGGAAGGTGCTGTTGATCACTACAAGAATCTGTTTTTCAAATTTCCCAAAACCCCCAACATCTTGAGTTACTGGTAAAAATCCGGGGTTTCGAACTTTTACGCACATATAAGTAGCGCATATAAATATGAACCGATTTTAAGTTTCTCAGCGGATTTTGAAAGAAGAGACTTTCCAACGATATATATAGTTTGTTTTGTCAAAGTTCAACAAATTCATGATATGATTACAAAAACAAAAAAGGAAAAAATATAGCAATTTTGTACTATGAATTCGTCCGTTCATCCGCTGGAAATACCCATATCAATTATTTCCTGGATTTTTATATTTTAATTTTGTTCATAGTTAAAAAAAACTATAAAACAATTTCCATCACTACCGGCCTATGGTTCTGATTTGTATGAAATTACTTAAAGCGGAAATGTGTATTACTCAAAAGGAAATGACCATTTTTATGTGCGAAATTGAAAAGAAAACGGAGAAGCAACAATTTGTTACCTCTAGAAAGTAAATATGTTTGAGACCATACCACCTAATTATGACGCGAACATTTTTTAGTTTTACCAATCATTTATGTACAGTACGAGCTCGATTTTTGCAACTACCGATTTGCGCAAAAGCTCTTTTTTACACATGAGTCTTGATAAGTGAAACACGTTCAAAAAAGCAGTCTCGATGAGAGCAACTTTTCAAGGTATTCGCAGAAATTATATGTTTTTTTTTATTTGCATGCTATGTTACGCCACTGTTCAATGTGAGTTAGCAAATGACTGTTATAGTACAGTTTTTTAGTGACGTGGGGCATTTTGCACAAAGTAAAATAACAATTTTCAATAGAGGTTAGGTAAGCGCAACAATCTCGGTAACTGCAACCGGCTTGGGCTGCTATCGGTTGCGAAAATCGAGCTCGTACTGTATATCTAAATACTTCAATGTCAACATGCCAATGCACACAAAATGTGGCAAACGGTGTACTGTAGTACGGCAATGGGTGTACCAAAAAAGGAGAAAGAACAAAACAATTTATAGTTTGTTGTTGTTGTTAATTTGTGAGATCTTCTAGTAGCAGTAAAATAACACAATATTTAAGCAGGGAATCAAAGCAAATATTTCATAACTTTTTTTTTGGAATAACAACAAAAAATTCGTTTTTTTTCCATACATATATGTACAAGGTGGGCCAAAAGAGATCGCCCTATTGGAAGATGATCTTATTTTTGCAAATGGCCGCCAATTTCAAATCTGTTTTGACATTTGTGGACTAGAGAGATGTAGAATACAAGTGAGCAAGCCATGGAGCCATACACTCCCCAAGAACGCGGAATAATGGAGCCTATTTTTTGAGTAACAATTCGTCTGCGTTGTTGGCGCAGCACGAATTCCGATATTTTTGAAGTATATACCGAGACTAAAAAAATCCCCAAAGGATTTGGCCCCATTACATCGAAACATTTTTTTTATGGATACTCCAATATTTTCACCCTAACACGATTTTTTTATCATTTTTACGGAGTCCATATTTCAAAATTGTTCTTTTTGTCTTCGGCAAAGTTGTAGATCTTAACCAGAGCAAAAAAAGTGTCAAATAGACCGACCCAAAAAAAATGGAACCAGTGCATGAAAATTTAGGCGGCACCAATTTATGTGTTGCACTGTGTAATGAGCGATGAGGCTCATTTCCACCTCAGCGAGTACGTGAACAAGCTAACTTATCGCTTCTGGGGCACCGAATATCCACTAGGGATGCACGAGAGCCATTACACCCGCTCAAAGTGACTGCATGGTGCGCTGTTCACGCTGCAGGAGTCATCGGGTCATTTTGTTCGAGCACGACGCGGGTCAGACGACAACAGTGGACGGTTCGGGCTATAGGGCCATGTTAACCAAGTTTTTTCTGCCGCAATTATACGAATTAGGACTGGAGGACATGTTGTTTCAACAGGACGGAGCAACGGCATACACTGCACGAGCCACAACCGACATTCTCAAGACGGTGTTCCCGGGTCGATTTCCATGGGCCCCGCAAGATCGCCCGATTTACCCGTTTCCGAGATTTTTTTTGTGGGTCGCCGAAGTGATGAAAAATGCCATAAAACGAGCCCTATGGAAATCAATTGTGACGACGCCCATTTGGCAGATATCATCTTCTCGACTTAACCAATAAAATTCTATAGATTCAAAAAAACTTAATCAAAAAACAGAACAGTAGTTTTTTATTTAGAACAAAAAAATGAGAGCCAAACAAAATTGGATGACTTTGGCCCACATTGTACTTAAGAAATATTTTGTCTGTCTAACAAAAGAGCCTAAAACGTGAAAAATTCCTTTGTACGATACTTACTAACTTCAAATCGATATTAAATTATTATGGAATGTAACTTGACAAAACGAATGATGCAGAACTTCTTCTTTTTGGGGCTACTTTCACGTGCTGTTCTCGGAATTGAGTCCCAAATCAATGAGCCGAAACATGTTGTTCTGTGTTATCATACAAACTATTGTTTTTGTGTTTCTGTTTTTCTGGTAAAATTTCCAAAAGTTTTTTTTTATAAAATTCATTAAAAAAAATTAAAGATAGAAAAAAGTGTTCAGTTTACCACTAAGGTTGTAAATTTAGATCTGCTACGAATAAAACGTGTCCTTTGTAAAAAAAAATCGATGAAGAAATCTGTGATGAAAAGAAAATGTGCTTAAGTCGACTTAGGAAAAAATTTTGTTAGTTTTTATTTTTTACAAAAGCTTCTTAAATTAAATAATTTCTGAATTAAAATGTACAACAATGTGTTCCTTAATCAACAATGAATCACCATATGTTTTTAAAAATAGGTTTAAACTTGGATAGTGCTCTCCTGCAAAATTAGACTTAAGCAGTTTTTCTTTTTCGCCACAGAAATTTTGATATTATTCGAAAATAAATGAATTTTGACAAGAATTTCGAATTTTGTTCGAATCGAATCTTGTCACCGATTACGGTATAGTGACCATATTCGTAGTAAGGTTGTAAAAAAGTAAAACTAAAAAAACAAAATCAAATTCAGATATTTAAACTTTGTCTAAAATGGAGATTTTCACAAAAGAAAAAATTTAAAAAAAAAACTATACCAAAGATAATTTCGACTATTTTTGTACTCGGAAGACCATAATGCATCGACAAAATATATTAAAATACTGATATACATTTTTTTTTGTTTTTTGTGGCATATAACTATTTCATCGTCATTGCTTCGTTCTCTTTTGGGGACTCATTGTGTTACTCTACTGTGCAGGTGCTAAACCAATTGGTCTCGCTTATTAACGTGACTAACTCAATATGTAGGGGTATTTTTATGGTTGTATGTAATAATGTTGAAAATACTCACCAAATCCAATGGAAATTGTTAAAATTACTAATAATAGGTAACGGTTCCTCATCGTCGCCGATTGTTCATCAATTTTTGTGTACGGATCCAAATATAGACTTAAATTCCAATTAATCTCGTTACGTTGGACTGCACGCTATAGCGTTTAATTTACTGCGTTTTTGTTTTGTAGCAATTGCAAGCCTACGCATTGAAATGAACGACAATTTTAGTAATTTAATTTAATAACAACACCAGAAGCAGATGAGTTTAGCTAATACATGGAGGATTGTATGATAACTAACTTGGAATTGAAAAGAAAAATTATACGTAACATAAATGTGGATAAAAGTTCAACACATTACGGATTACTTGATTGTGTTAGTGTTGGTATTAGAAAAACCATTGCAAATTGATTACGAACAAATCTTAAATAAATTTTTGGATTGCCAAAGTTAGACAAATGCGATTTAATTTTCCGATAGTGTTGTGATGGGCAATTAATAGTGACAATCGTGGATCATTGCAACTATTGATATTTCTATGACAGAGGGCACAGTGGTTCTATATAAATGTAACCTTAATACATTATTTTTTAAACAACACCATTTCCAATTGAATTTTGTTGAAGATTTAAAGAATGTCATAAATTCCATTTAAAATTTTACGGCCTTATTCATAAAAACTTATAAGAGGTTTATAAACCATTTTTAATCAATTTTCGAGAAAACAATATTCATAAACGATTTACATCTTCAATAAGTTAAAGTAGGGTTGTCTCTACTTTAAGCATGCTATAACTTGACGTTTGTACAATTTATTGCTTATTTATGAATTTGAGATCTTTATTTTGAGTTTTTCGGCATTTTTCCTATTGAAAAGAGTTATTGTATGCATTCATTGTGTAGGAAATTTTCTTCTTAATCATTGTGCACATAGAAAAGTATCTAAATAGACACTTTTCATTCATTAATACCATTTTGGAAAATATTTCTCCAAAATTCTTCAAAAATAATTTGTAAATAATGAAATAATATTCGTGTTGTATAAACAATCAAAACAAGAAAACAATGTAATCGGTATCCGATAATAATTTTAACATGAGGAAAAGAAAATCAAATATTTTAATAAAATTTTTACTTTAACGTATAAAGCTAAAGTACTGATAAAAAACGTTTATGAATGCATTTTTTTTATTAAAGGTTTGTTAGAGCTAAACAATACTTTAGCTAAAGAACGCTTCATACCTACTTTAGAAATTTTTTATGAATATGGCCGTTAAACTACATCAATTTTAAATTCAAATTTTAAATTGGAAATTCAAAATTTTTCAGTGGAAGTTCACTTGAAATTCAAAATTGGCCAATCGGAATTTAAAACCCGTCAATTGGTATTCAAAATTTCTCATTTGATATAAAAAAGACATCAATAGAAATTTAATAATCGTCATTAGATTTTGAAAACCCATAAAAAAAAAATTAAAAAAAATCGGTTAAAATTCAAAACTAGTCAATTGAAATTAAAAACATATCATTTAAAATTCAAAACTCACCGATTGAAATTCAAAACTTATCACTTATGAAACAAAAAAAAAAAAAAACTTTAATAAAAACTTGTGATCATTTAGCCATTTTGAAGTATCGCTTGACATACTAACAAAAATAAAATTTAATTTAACATTTTTTTAGACCCTAAAATATTCTACACATCAAAAACCATATAACAAATTTCAACAATATCGGAGACAATAGTCGAGTTTGCAGTGCTCTCTAACTAAAATTAGAAATTTTTGTCAAAATCGCGAATAATAATAAAAATATCTACATCGATTATATATAATATATTGTTATATTTAAAAAAAAATGTTTTTTTTTTGTTGCTAACAATAATTTATTGCCTTTATAATTAAAAAAAAAAATAGTTTCTATCATTTTACATTTCAAAAATACATAAATTTGTCTACAAGAAAAAAATGTTAGAAATAAAAAAAATTGTCATTAATTTTTAATATAAAAAACCAGTAAGAAAGTTTCAGTCGGGCAACCCGACTTACATATACCATCACCCTCAGTAAAACAAAAAAGATATTATTACTCGATTTCTAAAGTGGGCGGAGTGGTACATTTGTATGGGAGGTACCAGAAGGGGCGTGTCTAGACTTCCAGATTTTTTCTCCAAAACTTTATCCTGCTTGAACTTTACTAAATATAGAAATTGGGCACGATCGCGTTAGTTCTGTTAATAATATTAATCGATTTCTAAAGTTGGCGGTACCAGATGTGTATTGGAGGTACAAGATAGATAGTGGATAGACTTCCAGTTTTTTTTTCTCAAAAACTGTATCCTGCTATAGCTTTACTAAAATAAGGAATTTGGGTACGATCGCCTTGGATTTATTGATATTACTACTCCATATCTAAAGTGGGCGGAAATGTAAATTTGTATGGAAGGTACTAGAAGGAGCGTGTCTAGACTTTTACGTTTATCCTCCAAAACTTTATCCTGTTATAGCTTTACTAAATACAGAGTTTGGGCACGATAGCGTTGGATGTATTGATATTATTAATCCATCTCTGAAGTGGGTACATTTGTATGGGAGGTCCCATAAGGGGCGCCGCTAGACTTCCAATTTTTCTCCAAAACTTTATCCTGTTATAACTTAATAAAATACAGAATTGGGGCACGATCGTGTCGAGTATATTGATATTATTACTCCATCTCTAAAGTGGCGGAGTGGTACATTTATATGGGAGGTACCAGGAGGGGCGTGTCTAGACATCCAGATCTTTTCTCCAAAACTTTATCCTGTTATAGCTTTACTAAATACATAATTTGGGCACGATCGTGTCAAGTGTATTGATATTATTATTCCATCTCTAAAGTGGGCGGAAAGGTACATTTGTATGGGAGGTACCAGAATGGGCGTGTCTAGACTTCCAATTTTTTTTTCCAAAACTTTATCCTGTAATAGCTTTACTAAGTACAGAATTTGGGTACGATCCCGTTGGGTGTATTGATATTATAACTCAATTTCTAAAGTGGGCGAAGGAGGGGCGGAGCCATGTAGCCCATTTGCAATACCGTAAGTAGTTTTGGGGAAATATTAACTCGTGCAAAATTTCAAGACATTGGGTTGCGTCTTTCGAAAGTTATCGTGCGAACCAGCCGGACAGCCACCAGACAGACAGACAGACGGACATGGCTCAAATGACTTAAAAGTCATGAATCGAATTTGGTTCTAAGAAACCTAGGGTCTGAAGTGACTCCTTCTATGTGTTACACTTTTGGGTCGTATCAAATGATATTTACCCTCATCCCTAAGGGTGATGGTATAATAATTGGACTAAGTGTTCACTTATAGTTCGCGAACTGTGAGTTAATAAACATGGCAAAAAAAGAGGCAAAATTGTATAACCTCGAAAAAAATTATCTAATTGGCGGGTGTGTACTATCTCACGCAACACTGTTTTACAAGTTCGCAAATGCAACCAAATGCATGCTTTGTCAATCCTAAGTATTTGCCGGTATTTCAGATTGAAGACGTTATTCGTGTTAATCCCAAAGGATCGTTTCACAAGAGCATCATAGCTTCATTGGGATGCTCAGAGGTACTGTAGAAATCTTTATAGAACTCTTGTCCTTTTTTGATGACCAAAGGTAAAAAATTTTGTAACATATTATTCTACCATGCAATAATCTGAAACCGGAGCAATTTTTACGGAAACACGGAAAAAAACTTAATTAAAGGCAGCGAAAACTTGAAAAATCATTAAAAATTTTACAAAAATCCAACTTTGAAGTGCCATAACTTCGTCATTAATGATTGGGTTTTAATCAGCTATCGTTTTTTTAAGAAATAATTTTATTATCTTTTATCCCATCCAGCCAGCCAAACAGACGGACATGGCTCAATGGTCTTAAGAAGTCCTGAAACAATTTGATCTTAAGATACTTGGGGTCTAACACGTTTCCTTTAATGCGTTAAACTTTTATTTGTAGCAAATGATATACATATACCTTTATCCCTAAGGGTGATGGTAAAAACCATCGTTTTTTCGTTGCATTGTGTAGCTATGAGTTAAATATGGTCTGAACGTCCCACAATTGTAATTATTTTGGCCAGAATATAAATATTGTTTGCATATCGATTGAACCAAAAGACTTTTATTTGAAGAAATAAAAATTAAAAGTCTTCAAGTGAGTTTTATATTTCATCAGAAAAAATATAAGTCTCAGGCTGATTTTTATTTTCGATTTTGATTTGAAAAACTCATTGAATGATTTTTATTTTTGATTTCTATTTCAAAAAGTCTTCAATAATTATTATTGTGGGACTTTTAAAATAGAAATCAAAAATAACTCTTATTTCTGAGCGATAAAATATAAATCAGAAATAATTGTTATTTTGGGACTTTTAAAATAGAAATCAAAAATAAGTCTTATGTTCGGAGAGAAATAATAAAAATCAGAAAATAACTCTTACAGAGGAACTTTTATAAATAAAAGTTATAAGAGTTACGGTCTCTGATAAAAATATTTATAAAATATGAAATCATTTATTTTAGTAGAAAAAAAATTCTTTACGAACATGTAGAATTTTTTATTAAATAAAAAGTTTGCGTTTTTATTCTAAGCAAAACTATCGTCAAACGTTCACATAAAAAAAAAATCATTTTTCACATATTATGGAAACATATATGTTATACTTTATAGGGACCGTTAGAACACGCGACTACCATGCGGGAGATCGCAGGTTCAAACCTGGCTCCAGTCATCAAAAAGAAAAAAAAAATAAAATTTTCTTTCATTGTCGGCTCCCCTCGAATGTTGTTGACAGCAACTTCGCAGTATTAAGCGTCGATTCAATCGTCGTGTCTAGTAAGAGCTTCTCAAACAGTGACGTTCGCATTCGTCTATAAACAAGTAGGTGCCGTTAGTTGTGAATCTAAATAGAAAGCGTGTTAATTCACAACAACGCGAGAAGCTATCTCATACCTCATTCATGGGGTGCAAAGGGAAATTAATTTTTTTTTTTGTATATGTTATATTTTAAGATCGATTTAGTTTAAAAGAAGTGCTAACAGCATGGTATTCCGATAATGCCAGGCAGTCTGAAAAGCTATTTCGGATCCAGATACAAATCATAATCAGTGGACTTGATGTAATGTTTAGAGACAAATTAATCAAGTCTTATACATTAAAACTCTATAACTAAATAACGATTAAAGGATTTAACTTCATAAGCATTTACTTATGAAAAATCATTTGTTAACAATTTGTTCATACCCATCACAGCTTACAAGCCAATATTGTATTTGTTTGTTGTTTTCGAAGCAAACTAATTTACCATATGAACAGTATCGCTATTATCCGGCGTGCTAGACATATTCAGTTCTTTGTGTGTGTTTTGTTTGATCTGTTTATTAGAACATTGAAATTAATGTTGTCATTTTTTGTTACAAGTAGAATATTGAAAATCACGTTATATTTGACAGATCATTTAAATTTTCGTTTTAGTCATTTGCTTCATTTTGTAAATTTTTTTTAACCCTTTTACCACAATATACTACATGTAACTAGCCCATAACTATTTCATGGAACGCAGTTTTTTTTTAAACGACTTCTTAACCTCGATCACTTTTTGTTTGTACAATTGCAATTACTATCCATTATAATCTCTACTAAACAACCGTTACGTTTAACTTTAAAAGCTTTAACATTCTTACAGCTCATTAATTATCATACAATCCTCGTAAGTAATGTAAATTGCAAAAAAAAAATAAAAAAATTCTCACACTTGTCTTAACGCAAGTTTAAATATTTCATTCAAATAGGCTTGCACGCGTGCATTTTAATAAACCGCCATCGATTTTCCCGGATCTTGCATCCAGCTTACAGTTAACGTTACGTTTAATTTTTTTTTGTTATTTTTTTTCACTTTGTGGTGTTTTTCCGCCGCCGCCGCCGCTAAACAAATGTGAAAGTTTTTCTTGGTCTATTACAACACTCTTGATGGGGTTGTTGTCACTTTTGGTTTTATTTGTTAACAATTTTTTGGGAATACGAGTAGTTATTTTTTTTTTCAGTTTTGAGCGTTTAGTTCCGATTCAATACCGCCGCGACACGTTTAGACTTTAGCTGTGTTTTCCACCGAATGACAGATGGATTTCAACAATTTTCTAACTTTAGTCAACGGACAAAACCACGAACTTTAGTGGTTTGTAGTTGTTTGTGTGTGGCTTTTACACTTCAGTCATTGAATTGAATCCATCTATCCATCCATCCATCGGTTGGTCGTTTGTTTGTATGTACAAGTATGTATGAATGTACGTAGCTGCTATGACGCATACAGTGTGTGGTCGTTTAAAGCAATGGGCGGCGGCGCGCGTACATTTAGGGGAAGTTGCTCGACAGCAACAGCAGCAAAATTAGGTTATTAGATTGTTGTAAATCAAATATGTTTTATAGGGAATTTATAAATAGATGCGTTGTAACAAATAAAAAGAAAGACACATTTTAGAGAACAACTATAGAAATTTTTATATGCGACATAACAATGTTGAAACACAAATATCTATTGAATAAGATTTTCATAAATGTGTAAAAATATTGAAAAAGAAATTTGAGTTGTTTTTGAATATGGGTATTTCCTAATTAAGAACGGACAATTTCATATATAAAAATTGCTATATTTTTTTTACTTTTTTTATAATCATATAGCGAATTTGTTTAAATTTAACATAGCGAACTACATATCGTCGATATTCTGCAAAAAGGTTATAAGTCAACTTTTTGTGTTTCATAGTTATTAATGATTTGAAGTTTATGGCCGCTTGTGTTTTGATACAATAACTACAAAAGTACTTTAAATAGACATGGGAATTTTTTACAGATCACAGACTATGACTTTTGATACACTTTTGCATAATAAGTTTCATTTTACAAAAAAAGTGGACTTGAGATCTTTTTGCAGGATACCGACGATATACCGTTGGAAAGTCTTTTCTTTACAAATACTCTAAGAAACTTAAAATCGGTTCATATTTAACCATATTACTTGGATATAAGTTCGTAAGGTAGAAAACCCCGTTTTTTTTACCCATAACTCTAGATTTTGGTGGTGTTTGGAAAATTTCAAAATCAGATTGTTGTTGCGCTCAGCAGCACCTACTAGGAAAATTGTATAAATTTCCAGGTATTTTTTTTAAGCACTTAGTATTTCTTAGAAAAATTCCAACATATCTTCTTTATTTTACAAAAAGATTATATTGATCACATAAAAAATATCGCTAAATTTTAAAAATTAAAATATCTATGGATCTTTGCACTATGAGTCAATTGCACTATGAGATAGTCACTGAAACTTAGGGAGTGACCTGGTGCATGTTGTAGGTCTAGTCGAGTACAACATGACCCTATATACCAAAGTTTCCTAACACCCTCAAAATTTTGAGTTATGGTTCCATAACCGAGTTTTCGGATCTTTCCTCACCTATGTGCTTATTCTACAAGATCGCTCAACAACTACTCCCACCTCCTATGCAAACACACCCATTTGGGGTTTTTGTACGCAAGCTACTCTACTCTAAGCGGAGGTTGAGTTCTAAGATGAGTAAGATCGGTGCAAAACTTCTCCCACCTTCCATACAAATTGTCCCTTTTACAGTGTCTGTCCCTGCGACTACACACCCTTTTCGGGGTTAGGTTTGGTTGTGAACATGTGTAATCTGGTAAAAACCAAACCTCTCTACACACCGCGATCTGCTGCTCCATTGTAATTGTCGGTAAGAAAGAGGAAAATGGGAAGTGTAGGAAAAGAAAAGAGAGATTGGAGGGATAGAGAAAGAAAATAAAACCGTGGGAACCCCAATCGTCATCTTGGTCCGGTAAGCCATAGAAGGCACCGTATGAAACATATTAAATCACCTACTCGGACTGCGAAGAGAGACTCTAGGTTTTCTATATAATTTCCCCCCACAGTATCTTATCCTCCTACAGACTAGAGCGGGGCTGCTACAAAGAAGATCTTCCATTGTCTCGGACTAGTAGTCCGGTATGGATTTATCTTATTTGCTTGTCAAGTGACTGATATTGCTATGGGATCTGCTGTATTCGGACCACAGCGATCTAGCTGTTTCAAAGTCGGTTCTGGAGATCCAAAGTCTTAACAACCATTAATTTAACAAAAATGCACTGTTTGATGTGGTCTACGAAGAGAAGGGCTTATCGGTCTGTAGTTTCTTAAAAATTAGACAAGACATAACACAACCCTCACTATCTCACCATAATAACAGACTTTTTGCTGTATAATATTGTAGCTCGTGATATCGTCGACATTGGTTTTAGCACACACAGTGCGCTATTCAATGGCTTCAATGAGATTTCATTTCGGTAAATACCAAATTTCGGATTTAGAGCCCATCAACAACTCGTCATGATCTTGTGATATCACACTTCTGGATATTTATACCCTTACCTTTCGGTAATGAGAGAAGGAGTCAATTAAGTACCTAGGTTTCTTGTAATCAAATTCGATTCATGAGTTTTTAAGTCGTTTGAGTCATGTCCGTCTGTCTGGCTGCCCGGCTGGTACGCAAGATAACTTTCAAAAGACGCAAATGTTTTGAAACTTTGCACGAGTTAATATTTATCCAAAACAACTTACGGTATTACAAATGGGCTACATGGCCACGCCCCTTCTGGTAATTTATCATTCCACCCACTTTAAAAATCGAGTTATAATATCAATAAACCCAACGCGATCGTGCCCAAATTCTGTACTAAGTAAAGCTATAACTGGATAAAGTTTTGGAAAAAAAATTGGAAGTCTAGCCTCGCCCCTTCTGGTACCTCCCATACAAATGTAAATTTCCGCCCACTTTAGAGATGGAGTAAAGATATCAACAAATCCATAGCGATCGTAGCCAAATTCTGTACTAAGTAAAGCTATAACTGGATAAAGTTTTGGAAAAAAAATTGGAAGTCTAGCCTCGCCCCTTCTGGTACCTCCCATACAAATGTAAATTTCCGCCCACTTTAGAGATGGAGTAAAGATATCAACAAATCCAAAGCGATCGTGCCCAAATTCTGTATTTAGTAGAGCTATAGCAGGATAAATTTTAAGAGAAAAAAAAACTGGAAGTCTAGCCGCGCCCCTTATGGTACCTCCCATACCCATCAGATACCGCCCACATTTAAAATAGATTATTATTATTAAAAGACGCAACCCCAGCGTGCCCAATTTCAGTAATTAGTAAAATTCAAACAGGATAAAGTATAGGAGAAAAATTTTGAAAGTCTAGGCACGCCCCTTCTGGAACCTCCCATACAATACTTTAGAAATCGATTAATATTAATAATACACTTAACGTGGTCGTCCCCAAATTCTGTATTTAGTAAAACTAAAGTGGGATAAAGTGTTGGAGAAAAAGTTTTGGAAATTGTAAGTCTAGCCACTTTCTTGCACCTCCCACACATCTGGTACCGCCCACTTTAGAAATTAATTAATATTATTATTAAAAGACGCAACGCGATCGTGCCCGAATTCTGTATTTAGTTAAGCTAAAGTTGGATAAAGTTTTGGTGAAAAAATATGGAAATCTTGTCACGCCCCTTCTGGAACGTCCCATACAAAAGTTCCACTCTGCTAACTTCTTTAAAAATAGAGTAATGATAGGTGAGGGTTAATGTAAGTCGTATGTAAAAAACTTTCTTACTGGTTTTCTTTGGGGTTGCGGGAATGCAAAGTCTTTGTTGATAAGCCAGCTGCGATTCAAGACTTGGAAGCCAAGATAAAAAAAATTGATAAAAAGGTGGAAGGTTGGGACCGGCCGTGGCATAGTGGTTAGAACACGCGACTACCATGCGGGAGATCGCAGGTTCAAATACTGGATCCAGTCATTCTAAAAAAAATAAAAAATGTCTTTCATTGTCGGCTCCCCTGAATGTTGTTGACAGCAACTTCGCAGTATAAGTGTCGAGTCACTCGGCATGTCTAGTAAGAGCTTCTCAAACAGTGACGTTCGCCTTCGTCTATTAACACGTAGGTGCCGTTTGTTGTGAATCTAAAAATAGAAAGCGTGTTAATTCACAACAACGCGAGAAGCAATCTCATACTTCATTCATGGGGTGCAAAGGGAAATTAATATAGAAAGTTGGATCTTCTGAAGAGACCACATATGGCGTAGTCACGTGTAACATTTGATTGCAATTATCCTTAACCAGTTACAAAGCTGCAGTCGGGAAAACCGACTTACATATACTCTCACCCTCAGTAAAACATACATTTGTAAATTTGTAAGGGAGGTACCAGAAGGGGCGTGGCTAGACAAAGTTTTTTATCCAAAACTTTATCCTGATTTAGCTTTACTAAATACAGAATTTGGACACGATCACGTTGGGTGAATTGATATTACTACTCCATCTCCAAAGTGGGCGGGAGGTACCAGAAAGGGCGTGGATAGACTTCCAATTTGTTCTCCAAAACTTTATCCTGCTTGAGCTTTACTTCGCGATCGCGTTGGATCTATTAACAATATTAATCGATTTCTTAAGTGGGTGGGGGTTATGGGTATAGGAGGTACCAGAAGGGTGAGGCTGGACTTCCAGTTTTTCTCCCAAACTTTATTCTTTTACACTTTTACTAAACACTGAATTTGGGTACGATCGAGTTGGATGTATTGATATATATTGTTACTCTATTTCTAAAGTGGGCGGAATTGTACATTTGTATGGGAGGTTCCAGAAGGGGCGTGTCCATGTAGCCCATTTTTAATACCGTAAGTAGTTTTGGGGAAATATTAGCTTGTGCAAAGTTTCAAAACATGTGGGTTTGTCCTTCGAAAGTTATCGTGCGTACCAGCCGGACAGACGGACATGTCGCATCTTAAAGAGTCATGAATCAAGTTTGGTTCAAAGAAACTTAAAGTGACACCTTCTAAGTGTTACACTTTTGGGTCGTATCAAATAATATATACCCTGTGAGTGGGAGGATAAAAAAGGAAATGTCAGAGATTGTTTTTCGGATCGTTATAAAGATTCTGAAAAATAAATGTAATTTTAAATGTTTATTTTAAAATTAAAACAAGTTCTACTTTAATGCTAAAAGTTTCCGTATTTAGAGCAAAACTGCAACACTATGAAAGCGAGAATCATATACTGCTGTACAAAGTAAATATTCATTATCATATTACAGCAATAATACAACAGCGACGGTGTTCATAAAACTAGGCAGAATGGTAATGGTGCACGTGGTATCCTATTAACTTTTTTTTTATATCATTGTCGATATAATAATAATTTTTTTACAAAATATTCTATAGTTCGAAATATTTCAATAGTTATCTGCATATCTGCAGTATAACGTTGGGGAGATTTTTTTAATATTTTGTGAATAATTCCTTTGTCACTTATGGCCATAGATGATTATTACCATAAAATGTAGCTAAATACTGATAACGAAATAAGTCTAAGCAAAAGACAAAAGATAACAACGTTTATTGCACATCATTATATTAATTGTTGTATTATTGTTAATAACAACATGGGTTATTTAACTTTATGGCCAAATATGCCATAATTTCGTATAAAAATACATTATAAACTTGTGTACAATTACACGTATTACTAAGTCTTTAAAAAATGAAATATTAATTGCCTCTTAAAATCCCCTAAAGATCGTCATAATCAATAATTTGTACAATGAACCAAACTTTGCTCTCACCCCCATTTCGCACCTAAAATTGCTATGATAGTTTCCGAAATTTCTTGCTATATATGCATATTTCTCTGTTCTTCTTTTCTTCAATCTCTTCTATTGGTTGCACTAATCGTCACCGCACTGTAACAATTTGAGTAGTTACGTATGCATGTGGTAATAGGTACGACGAGTATATTTGTAAGTATATTTCAGTTTGTGCTGCCGCTCATTTGATGTGACAAAAAAGAAAACAATTGTTGTCACTCGCTAATATTCTTTCAATCAATTCGAATGGGCCGAGAGCGGAAAACCGAAATAGAAATGGGGAAAAAAATATAAATCTAAATGATGACTTAGTTAGCTCGTATTATGGAGTGACCATTCGTCAAACAAAGGGCCAACTCAGGATCTCAATAGCGATTAAACAGTAGCGATTAAACACATACGCTTAGGGTTGTAAAAGCAACTTACGAGTCATATGAGTCATTGCGTTTTTAAACTAAAGACGAGCTCTGTGCGACCTTCAATGAATTTAGCATACTCTTTAGAAACCAGTACAAAAATTTTAGTCAAGTGAACTGACTGATAAATTCTCCGGACACTTGGCAAGGCGAGATGTGTAGTAAAAAAGGTTAAAGCCAACAAATGTGAAATGTTAAGTGCATATGACGATTATGTATAGGGGTACTAAAAGGGTCTTTTACAGTATCAATCCTTAAAAATAAAATAGATTACAAAAAAATTAAGAAATTGTTTTTATTTTGTCCTGTGAAAATTGTGGTAATTAGGACATTTTTTTTTATTTTGTCCTATGAGAATTATCTGCTGCTATTTATACTATTTTTGGGACAGGCCGTGGCATGATGGTTAGAACACGCGACTACCATGCAGGAGATCACAGGTTCAACACCTGGCTCCAGTCATCTTTCATTGTCGGCTCCCCTCGAATGTTGTCGACAGCAATTTCGCAGTATCAGTCAATCGGAATGTCTAGTAAGAGCTTCTCAAACAGTGACGTTCGCATTCGTCGATAAACAAGTAGGTGCCGTTAGTTGTGAATCTAAAAATAGAAAGCGTGTTAATTCACAACAGCGCGAGAAGCTATCCCATACCTCATTCATGGGGTGTAAAAGGAAATTTGGTTTATTTATACTATTTGTGAGATCTTTTAGAAGGCAATGAATAGTCTACTACCAGGCATTCGAGAAAACGCATTTTAGGCGACCTTATTACAATCACCTTTCAGAAGGCCTGATATGCGGCACTATTTTTACACGAGTAATGTTGTATATCAGATTTTTAAAATGTAGTCGTAGGTCTGCTACCTGGCGAGCTCGAGAAGATCTTCTAGAATAGACTTGAGATCCCAAAAAAATTCCGTAATTTAGGCCTGTTCTCGGCAAGAGTTTGGACAAATTTCCGCCGCAACAACCGTGTTTGGATATAAAAAACGGCGTCCGGACGAATCCTGGTACGATGAAGAAAATCGCATAGCGTCTGAGGGGCAGTATGCTGCTTATAGGTCAACGCTACAGCCATTCGTAACACGGGCTTTTAGGGAACGGCACAAGGAGAAACAGGCGAGACAGAAATTTAAGCGAAAAATCAGCAAGAAAGTTTCTGTCGGGCAACCCGTTTACCCTCACTCTCAGTGAAACATAAAATTTTCTCGATTTCTAAAGTGGGCGGAGTGGTACATTTGTATGGAAGGTACCAGAAGGGGCGTGGCTAGACTTCCAGTTTTTTTCCAAAACTTTATCCCGCTTAAGCTTTACTAAATCCAAAATTTGGGCACTATTAATAAAATTAATCGATTTCAAAAGTGGGCGTACCAAATGGGTTAAACTTACTGGTTTTGCTCCAAAACTGTATCCTGCTATAGCTTTTCTAATTAAAGAAATTGGGGAGGATGGCGTTGGATTTATTGATATTATTACTCCATCTGTAAAGTGGCTGAAAAGATACCTTTGTATGGGAGGTACCAAAAGGGGCGTGGCTATACTTCCAATTTTTTTTTTTCTAAAACTTTATTTTGTTATTGCTTTACTAAATACAGAATTTGGGTACGATACCTTTGGGTGTATTGATATTATACCTCGATTTCTAAAGTGGGCGGAAAGGTACATTTGTATAGGAGGTTCTATAAGGGGCGTGGACATGAAGCTCATTTAAAATACCGTAAGTAATTTTGGGGAAATATAAAAACATGCAAAGTTTCAAACCAATTGATTGTGTCTTTCGAAAGTTATCGCGCGTGACAGCAAGACAGACAGACATGGCTCAAACGACTTAAAAAGTAATGAATCAAATTTGGTTCAAAGAAACCTAGGCTCTGAAGTAACTCCTTCTATGTGTTACACTTTTGCGTCGCATGACACGATATAGACCCTCCTACCCGTAGGATGAGGGAATAAAAACGTCAGATAAAGGAACGGGAGTATAGAGCGATACAGGTATAGAGGTGAGGCCCTAAAATTTAACCAGAAAGTAAAAGCAAAAGGTTACGGTAATGGGCTCCTTCCCCTGTAAGGACAAAAATGGAAATCTGGTTATAGATACGTAGAGTATGCTGCATATATGGAGAGAACACTTCCCGCAACTGCTGGTTCCGGAATGCAGCGCACATGAAGGTGTCACGGTAATTGTCGACGAGGGCTTAGATTGCCCATCACGAAGTCAAGCCGAGGTAAGAAGAGGAATAACGCGGCTGAAAAATAATAAAGCAGCCGGTGTCGACGGACTTCCGGCAGAGCTCTTCATGTCCGGTGGCGAGGAGCTGATAACGAGCATGCACCAGCTCCAACGCACGGTTTGGCTTAACGAGTGCATGACCGATGATTGGAGTCTAAGCGTATTATGTCCGATATGGCAGAAATTACTCGAAGCCATTGCTGAGTTTCCTTTTCCAGTGAAGCTGATACGCCTTTGCGGAATGAAGCTGACTGATACGAAGTCTTCAATTAAGTTTAGCAAGGACCTTACGGACCAGACGAGTCCCCTAAAACAAGACGACGGCCTATCGTACGACTTCTTCAACATAGTGATGGAGATGATAATTGGGAAAGCTTTGAATAAACACGAGTGGCCCGATATTCAACAAAAGCCACATTTTACTCGCGTACGCTGAGGACGTAGACATCATTGGTCGGAAACTAAGGGATGTGCCTGCAGCCTTCTCTTGTATACAGAAGGAATCAGCAAAAATTGGTATAATGGTGAACGAGGGCAAAATGAAGTTATTAGTTTCAACGAACAAAGAATCTACTTGTTTAGGAAACTGCTTGTTCAGGAAACTGCTTGTTTAGGAAACTGCGTGAACGTTGACAACCATACTTTCGAGGTGGCAGACAATTTTATCTTCCTAGGCTCCGTCATCAATGCTACTATGGGCTATGTAAGCGATTTAATGACAGAGTCTTCTCTCGACGAACAAAAAATCCAGCTATACCATATACTGGTTCTATCTATTTTGATGTATGGATCAGAATCCGGGCCTATGACATAAGCGAATCGGTTCTGGCAGTATTCAAGAAAAAAATACTCCGTATAATATATGGGCCCATCATCGTTAACGGAGAGAATCATGAGCTATACGAGCTGTACACTGACATTGGCGTGGTCAGACGCATTAAGGTACTGCGGTTGCTTTGGCTTTGGAATGGCTTCTCGCGTTATTGCGGATTAACACGCTTTTTATTTTAGATTATATTCGACGAATGAGAACATCACTGTTTGCGAAGCTTTTACTAGACATGCCGATTGACTCGACACTTATACTGCGAAGTTGCTGTCGACAACATCGAGGGGGCCGGCAATGAAAGACAAATGTAGATGACTGGAAAAGGGAATCGAACCCAGGATATCCCGCATGGTAGTCGCGTGTTCTAACCATTATGCCACGGCCGGTCCTGTTGTAAGCATGTACGAAATGTCTTCGACAATGAACTCAATGGACGACGCTGATGAGGGCAATCTAAACTCTGTTGGCAAGACCAGATTACTGAGAAACTTATAGAGCTTGGTGTGACTGACTGGAGAAGAAGCGCAGAAAATCGAAGCGCATTTAATATTTTTCTACTTGCGGTATCCCATACGATTGCAAATAAGTGTCAGTTAGGTAAGTAAGTAAGTGGACAGTTTTCATATGGGGTGGTCGTATTTGAGTGAGGTAAGATGCAAATATCAATTTCAACTAATTGAACAGGACCTGCAGAATAGCAATTGTCGTTTACTGCCTACACAACGAAGTGTGTATCATTCTAATGATGGAAGTTTAAATCGTAATGCTTACAAAACCTTTCCTTGAGGATTCAATGATTTTTTTGTGTGTCTATGTATGAAAGTGGAATTTCTCCCTTTCCTTTGTTGCTATTTGTTCTTATAAAATAATAAAGAAAGCGGCTAATAGACTTTCCAATCCATGTATTTCACCGTATTTAGGTGACCGGCCGTGGCATAGTGGTTAGAACACGCGACTACCATGCGGGAGATCGCAGGTTCAAACCTGGCTCCAAAAGGAAAAAAAAAGAAATAAAATTTTCTTTCATTGTCGGCTCCCCTCGAATGTTGTTGACAGCAACTTCGCAGTATTAAGCGTCGTTCCAATCGTCGTGTCTAGTAAGAGCTTCTCAAACAGTGACGTTCGCATTCGTCGATAAACAAGTAGGTGCCGTTAGTTGTGAATCTAAAAATAGAAAGCGCGTTAATTCACAACAACGCGAAAAGCTATCCCATACCTCATTCATGGGGTGCAAATGGAAATTAATTAAGTATTTCACCTAAAGTATATGAACTTGAACAAGATTTCACGGCAGTGCACCTATGAAGATTCCATTTTTATTTGACAGTGAATCTAGTATATACATATGGTAACCTCAGGGTGTGATCATTATAGTGCCATTATGATGTTTATATTTAAGATGATATGTGGTAGCTAAGAGGGGCCATGAGAATATTTATATAGGTATGTATGTATGTAAACATATTTCTAGAGATGCACTCGTTTGTAATTAAGCGTTTATATTGTGGTTTTAAGGCAACAACAAAAAAAATATATTTATATTGTATGGTATAGGTGTAATTGTTTCTTCGCAGTTGAATTTTAAAATTATATTCGATTGTATGCATGTTTATTTTGTATGGTAGCAGCACTAGATCCGGAGTAATGCATTTGATGCCGTCTCTTGTTCCCCTTGATATGTAACTCGATTCGAAATTTCGAACAGCTCGAAAGTTGTATTCGATCCGAATTTGAGCTCTTACCATGTAACACTTTCGGATCGAGTGAAAAGTGCTGCCACTAATTGCAACTATTTTTGGCAGTACTTTCGAATGTATTATTCAAAGTTGGCAGCATTTCCTACGCAAAAATGTCAAAAATAACAAAACAATAAAAATAAAAGTTAACAAGAAATATTTGTTTCTTATAAAAATGGATTCGGTTGCCCTTTGGTTAGAAAGTGAAGACGAGCGATTGGAACGTAAAATCTTACGCGATGGTGTAGACTTTATGCAGTTGACGGATGCAATTTATTGCTGCATTTAGGTCTTATACCAATCGTGCCCATAAATCATTGGTGGCTTGTTTGGCGTCCGCAGCTTTTATGTACCACTTAGCCAACTGTGGATGCTCCGTCATAAAGTTGAGCATGATCTCAAATTGGCTTTGCTTGGTATTTAAATTTTTCGTAGTATTTTCCCTATTGAAAAAGACTTGAATTGACATTTATCAACCAATATATATATATTTAAGAAATACTTACATTTTTCAGCGTCTGCTATCGTTGTTTCGATTTTTTAAAGATCTTTTTATGTATCATCCGTTAACTAAACATCAAACGAGTACAAATGTCAACTTTCGACCGACTCTGACATCTAAATTCGAAATACATAGTGATGCATATCCGAAAGTAGAGATATACGGATATGGCAACTCGAAAGTAGGAAATGTATTTGCGAATTCGAGTTAGTTGGTAGGAAAAATCCGAATTCGTAATATTTAACTTTCGAATCGAGTTACATAGTAACCCCCCTGGTCTTTCCAACGTTGTTTTGGTTGCCCTCTTTTGCGTCGTCCATCGAGTTCATTGTCGAAGACTTTTCGAGTTGGAGCATTATCGTGTATGAGTACAACATAACCTAGCCAACGTAACCGTTGCACCATAATGCGTTTGACTACGTTAACATCAGTGTACAGCTAACGTACGATGAAGGGCCCATATATTTTACGGAGTATTCTTTACCAGAACCGATTTATCCGCTTGTGGCATAACCTAGGATTCTTTACCATACATCAACACAGATGGCACCAGTATCCGGTATAGCTGAATTTTTGTTCGTCGAGAGAGGGCTCTGCCATTAAATCGCTTGATTAGTCCGTAGTAGCATTTATTAGCAAGCAGGATTCTTCTCCGTTCACGCAGTTTCTCAAACATCGTAGTGTCATCAAATATATACCCTCATCCCTAAGGGTTACCCAGGTGCCATCACGAAGGAGGTTGTGAGTCGGCTTGAGATGCAAGATTTACATTACATCCCCTAAGGCACCCAACGGGTAGGTATGTTAAGGAAAAAAGGACGGGATTCGGTCACATATTTAAACCCTCTAGAGGCGATTGTTTTCCAATACGAATAGTTTCTCATAAAAAACCAGAGCTCGATTTTGATTTTTTACCTATCGTTTCTTAGGCAAATTTTCTTAGAATTCTATGAAGATTACGATATTGAAAACCGCTTGGTCAAGAAAAAAAATTAACCCACTCTATTGTTTACCCTTCACAAAGCTCACGCACGGACAGAAGGATATATCCAGAGGCGTGGTAGGTATGACATCATTTGCAAATAAATAATCAGTGTCGAATTCTGGGACAATTTAAGGATGCCTGTTTATCTGTCCGTAAAAAACAACATTTGAACTTTTTAAATAATTATGTATTTAATTTCGCCCAAGTTATCTTCACCCTTTGAGGGTTCAACCGCTTTCCCATATTTCCATTTATACTACACTCTTCCGTTCCCAAAGGCAGTTAAATATGTTTAGCTGAATTTTAATTAAGCAATAAAATCATAGCGTTTACATTGATGCATTTCGTGGCAATTTGAATTCCCAAAAGGATAATTACAAATGTGGACATACTTTAGTTTATTTACATATGAAAGCATGCATCTTTAATGAAATACAAAACAACTATGCGGTTAATTATTTATTTATACTATGTGAATGTCTATAAAAGTTTCAATTGCAATGATTGATATTAAATATGTAGGTACATGTGAGTGCCACCAGCACTTTGAATTATTAAACTTGTGTAGGGGCAAAATTGCCATGTTCTTTATTATGCACCAAACTGGAAAAGTATCGAATTTTCTCGCCATTAAATAACGAATGTTTATATATAATAAAAACCAGAAAAAAAATTTCAGTCAGGTGAACTGAATGATAAATACCACCACCCATTACGGCCGTATGGCCAGACGAAAGGATACTGCCCACAAATGTAAAATATTAAATTCAATATCACTGGACATATGGTATTCTTGTATGGGGGTACCGAAAGGGTCCAACTGAGAAACAAAGAAAATTTCTCTAGTTTATTCTCACAAAAATCTTGATTTCTAATGGGTTCATTAAAACCGGTTTCTTAGGTTTCACCTGTAAATATGAATTATTAAAAGTAAAATATTTTCAACAGGATATTGGAGATGCCAGTAGGGATGCCAACGTGTCCGATTTTAATTGGAACATCAATGTTTAATAAACGTTTACCTTCTGCACAATTTTTCTGACTTCAGTGTACTTACAAAAAAGATAACCTACAGTTATAAGATAACCTACAGTTATAAGATAATTTAACTGACAAAATTCAAATATACAGCAGTTCGAAAGATATGGGGGGAAGAATTAATTTCCCAAAAAAAGGTAATTTTGTATGGGAGGTACAAGAAGGGTTTGGTCGGTTTAATCCATGTTTATTTCTGAGTCAAATTTAAATAAGGTATAAGTTTTGCTCCTGTTTTGTATTGTTGATCTGTATGTGTAAATAATGAATGTGTTTTCATCGTTCTGTTCAAGATCTTTCTATTATTGATTATAGAGTTTGTTTTACAAGAGTTATGTGAAATGGATTATGTTGACAGCTGGCAAAGCGGATGATGTCTTTGCTAATTTTGGGATAGGCAAAGTTTAAGCACGATTGGAGTATGCTAGCCGTGACGCTTTGGGTTAAAATTTTCAACATAACATAACTTAAAAACGACAGAAATAAAAATCCGAAATTTTAGAAATAAAATTTCTTTAATCTGTTCATATGTCATGAATGTGCGTGTAATCCGTGGTGCTTATATTGGTTTGGAACATTATCCAGTTGCAGCAAAGCTGCGCACTAGATTAAGCAGAGCGAAAAACGCTCGTAACCAAACACAAAGAAAGCTAGAAATCGCGAAGCTGCAAACCCCAGAGATAGCCATTGCTAACTCCAACTAGCTCTCCCACTTTCTACGAGACAACGCCTCTACTTCTAACTTTCCTAATACATAGTAGCGCATTCTATGGTAACTGCCGCAACAACCGCAACAATTTGTAAAAAAATACACAATTAAATTCAAAAAAAAAAATACGAATATTGATACCTTTATCCCTAATTAGAGTTTTTGAACAGTATATCCAAACAGAAGTTATTAAGAAATTTTAACTTAAGGAGATAGCGACAATTGTCGCTTTTTTTATATGAATACGGACGGCATTTCACCTTTTCCAAAATGAGGAGAAACAGTCATCTAGCAGCATTTTTCAAACAAATTTTCATATTGGCTAAGGAAATATCAATGAAAGCATCCTTTGAGATTTATCCAAAGAATATCGGATAAGCATAAACAACTTTCTATGTCGAATTTCTAAAATTCCCAGGAATCCCAGCCAGTTTTTTGTCCCGGAATCCCGGGAAGTCGACCGGGATTTCATTACGTTTATTTAATGAGTATATATTAATATTTTGCAAAATCTCATCCTCATGCAACTCACTAATTCTAAAAGAAGCATTCCCATATAGATGTTTGCGATTCTACCTTTATTCGTTGCCCCTTTTGGGGTATTTTTAGCACTAAAGAACGAATTTTTAAAAATGCCATCGGATATGGATTTGTACGATTATAGCTCTAGTTGTTGTTGGATATGGAGCTTTTTTACCCCTTAAGGACAAGGGGTATGAAAAATGCCGGAAAATCAAAATCGCTTCTGGCAATGTTCTGTGAAAATACTCCTTTTTGAAAAACCGGTTAACCGACATCAAAAAACCGGTTAAACCGGGTATTCGAATTTGGCATTTTTAAAGAAACCGGCGCACGGTTTCGGAGAAAAAAACCGGTTAGACGGTTTTCGCTTTCGGTTTTGAACACTCTAACTGTAAAACAGGCGAGAAGCTATTTAAGCGAAAAAACGTCAGATGAAGGAACGGCAAAACTAGAATATAGAGCGATACAGGGATAGAGGTGAGACCCGACAATTTTACCAGATAGTCAAATAATGGGCTCCTCTCCTGTAACGACAAGGATGGAAATCTGGTTACAGATACGCAGAATGTGCTACACATATGGAGGGAACACTCCCAGAAACTTCTGGTTCCAGAAGGAAGCGCACGTGAAGGTATTACGCTAATTGTCAACGACGGCTTAGATTGTCCACCATCAAGGCAAGCCGATGTAACAAAGCAATATCGTGGCTGAAAAATAATAAAGCAGCCAGTGCCAACGGTCACCCGGCAGAGCTCTTTAAGTCCGATGGTGAGGAGCTGATAACGAGCATGCACCAGCTCCTACGCACGGTTTGTCTTAGCGAGTGCATGCGTGATGATTTTTATGTGAAACGAATTCAAGTGATCTATTTTTTTAAATTGTCCTTTCGACTAAGGACAGGTAGAAATACGAGACAAGCGGACAATATTACAATTTCTAGATGTCGATTAGATGTAACAAAGCAACATATTGGTTTTGCTGGACCTAACGAATACAATAACATGCCTGCTTATTTAAAAAATATTCTTGCCATTTCAGTTTTTAAAGGAGAAATAAAAAAATACCTTTTAGAAAACGTTGAAATACTTCTTATGTAATAAAATCAATATATATTATTAATTGTTATATTTTTGTTTTTTTTTTTATAAATTTTGTGAGAATCAGATATTATGATAATATTAATAATAGTTGCCAGTTTGCTCCTATAAAGCCTATAAGGCGCTGGGGCTATAAATATTAAATGTGTATGTAATATTGAAATATAAATAAAAAAAAAAAAAAAAAAAAAAAATACATCATTAAATGATATGTAGGTGGAGATAAGTTACGAATTCAATTTTATTTTACATTTTATTGTATTTTACTTACTCAATGTTTGTGTTTTGAATATTACCTAAAAATTATATTGTTTTGTATTAAAAGTTATTTGCTTTTTTAATTTTTAAGCTGTTTTTTTTTACTAAATAGAATATTTGAAATTCTTATCAAACAAAATTTGTATGACTTAAATTTTTTGGAGCATATTTTTGTTGATTTTAAGAGCATATTTTCCTATTTTTTGGGTTGCCCCGTTTATAACTCAAAACATAAAGCTATAGTAAGTCCCACCAAATATCATGCCCCTCACACATCTAGCATACTTCATTGCTAATGCGATTATAATTTCAGAACCTTGCAACATCTTGAAATTTTTATAGATTTCTATAGATCATTCTTTTAATTAACAAATATAGGTTTTTTTTACCAACTTTATATATATTTATTTTAATTTATATAACGTAGTTACACTCGTATTGTTAAGTAAAATCCAATAATTACATAAATATTTTCATGTTTCAAACGCTGTACACTAGAGTTCTTATCCATATCATAGCCATCTACGTAAGCAATAGCCAACTTTCTTAAATCAAAGTATTCAATGGAGATATTGCTGAGAGCCTGTTGCAAATAAAAAAGTTGAAAAAATCTATTATTATTTTCTTATCGTTCATAGGGGAAATTTTTGTGGCAAACATTATTTTTACAGATTTTCAAAACCTCTAGGACTTTGTTAACAAAAATTTGATCCTTACGATTTTTATCAGAAATATTTATCTTTAGGGTGAAACAAAAGATACCAAAAATATAAAAAAATTAAAACTAAAATTGACATCAGCGTCAACAATGTCCAAAAGTCGAAGTAATCATGAACAAGGAAATGCTTCTCGTTTAATCGGACACCAAATGACAATACAGCACAATAAATACTATTTCGGAGATCGATTTCCACAAAATCTGTGTGATTTTAGTGAGGAGCATATATGATCTCTCATATATGATGGCAAACTACTGCTGGAGTTTATAACGAGATCTACCTTAACTCATCCATTGAAGGAAATCGTATAAAAGATAATTTGATAGAATTTCATTGAACTTTTGTTAAGATATGTAATATTTTTCTGTTTTTTTTTTTATATAAAAATAACAAAACGATTTATCTTTGGCTATGCCGAAGGGATTGTTTAAAGACAAGCATCTTTGTTAAACGGACAACTAGTCTGTACAAGTGGGCTATAGGGCAGTACAATTGGACTGAATTTACCTGCGAGTCCTCGACGTCCAACGCCACCTTCATTATTACAACGTAAAACCCGTCCTGTTTCCAATCACCGAATTACCGCCGCGTCAAGCCCATTCTGTTTACCGTCACCGAATTACCGCCGCTCGTCTAAGGACCCCAACAACCCCAGGCACCGCAATACGTTACACCAGACACCATCAACGATACGAGGCCACCGACCAAACACCGGACACCCCCAAAAAGGGGAAGTTTTTATGGTAGGTGAGAATAGGTATTTTCTGTTATTGCTCAATTCAGAACATAACCTCCCGTTAGAGAATAGAAGCTTCCATACCAAATTTTAGCCTGATAGCTCTTAAACTGCTACTGCAATCGAGGGACAGATAGACGGACACCACCAAATAGGGGGTGTTAGTACGAGAGTTCGAGGTAGTTATTATCCGACCTTGCTCATATTAGAACTTATCCTCCGCTTAGAAGGTATAAGCATGCATATTTAATTTAAGCTCAACATTTCTTAAACTACTGTAAACGCGGGGATAGACGGACGGATACGCCTAAAAAGAGGGAGTTTGTGTGGGAGTAGTTTGAGACCGATTGGGCTCATATTAAAACTGAACCACCAGTTAGAGTAAGGAAGCTTGCATACAAAATTCGATTGCTCTTAAACTACGGCTGTAATCGCAGCGACAGACCCCAAAAAGAGGGAAATTGTATGAGAGGTGGGCAAATTTTTGACTGATCGGGCTCATCTTAAAACTTATCCTCCTTTTTGAGTATAGAAGTTTGTATTCAAATTTCAGCTTGATATCCCTTAAAATACTAGTATGGGAGTAGTTTTTGACCGATCGGGCTCATATTGATAACAAACCTCCGCTTAGATTAGGTTTGAATTTCAAATTTCAGATCGATATCTCTTAAACTACGGTTGTAAACGCGTGTACAGGTAGACGGAAACACCCAAAAAGGATGAGTTTGTATGTACTGGTACCATCACCCAGACCCAACAGCTAAAGCTATAATCCTAAAAATCTGTAAGGCGATTCTCCCTATCGAATAAATTATGTTCGAAATTCGTACTTTTTGGGGTAAAAAGGCCCAAATTTGGAAATTAGAGAGCTGCATGAAGTGATTTTCTGAAATTTGTATTTTTAGGGGTAAAAAGGCCCAAAAAGGGATAAAACTGGTACCATCACCCAGACCAAACAGCTTAAGCTATAATCGCGAAAATCAGTAATGACGTGTATCCTATAGAACTAGAAAGCAGTACGACGTGATTTTTCGACATTCGTACTTTTAGGGATAAAAAGGCCCAAAAGGGTATAAAACAAGTACCATCACACAGATCATACGTTTGAGGCTATTAGAGCGAAAATCTACATATATAACCATGCATCCCGAAGTGATTTTTCGACATTCGTACTTTTAGGGATAAAAAGGCCCAAATGGGATAAAACAGGTGTCATCACCTAGACCTAGCGGTTTTTTTTTCGAATTTTGTTCTTTTACTAGAATGTAAAGTCCGGAAAAGGCATAAAACTGATACTATCATCCAGGCAAATGATCTGAAGGTGGAAGTAGCTATGTAGTAGCTATGCGTAATGAAGGGATTGTTCGAATTTCATACTTTTAGGGGAATAAAGGCCGAAATAGGGGTCAAATCGGTACAAATCTTCCTTGACCAAACGGCTAAAGGTAAAATCGCGATGATTATGTTACGTTAAATCGGCAGCCACGTTCAACAGAGCTCACTTGAGTCCTAGTATGAGTCCCGTTGTGATACCATTTTAAAATTTTCGCACCAAATATTCCTATTCTGCCAACCAGCCAGTGACCGGTTATTACAGCTATGATGTTCTTCAGGTGAACGCTGGACAGGTTCAGCACAAATCGTGTCCTCTGTGTATTCATAATAGGCCAAATTTGTTTGGTCGACGTGCAAGTGGGTTCTCTCACCCATCTCTCCTTAGCAATGAGGTTCAGTTTCCCAGCAATTAGCTGTTTCCCCCTTGTGAGAGGGATCCCAATGAGACCGAAAACTTCGCCCTGGTTCACGGTTCACGCCCTGGTGGCGGCCCTTGCTAATGTATCGGCTCTTTGGTTACCATATGTATATGTCCCCATGTCCTGGAACCCATGTTAGGGTAACAGTCGAATGTCTCGCTATCTCATCAAGAGATGACCGGCATATTCAAACATTACTCGAAGCGGTGTACATGTTCTCCAGGGATCTGATAGCCGCTTTACTATCAGTAAGAATATGAATATTGCTGCCCAATATCCCAAGATACTGTATTTTCTCTATGGCTATTCTAATGGCCGCTATTTCGGTCTGAACTAAGCTACAGAGATCCGGTAGTTTGATTGATAGTTGCAAATTCAACTCCTCCGAAAAGATTCCACAGTCGGCTCTTTCCTTAAATTTTGAAAAGTTCGTGAAAATTAGGAGGACATCCTCCTCAAAGTTTAGGGAATTATCATTATCATCATAGTAGGATCTATCCGGGGTGTTCCTTATAAAACCCTAATCGAAGACAGGTTCTGGTATGGTGTAATCCGTGTGACAGCTCACATTGATTAGGTCAATAATTTTGGCATGGCCATAGTTCCTGTGCATCCATGGTCTTCGCTGCTATCTTCCTCGCCTCAATGTCCGGGGGTAACCAGTTTAGGATCGTAAACAGTGCCTTAGTTGGAGAAGTTCTAAGTGCCCCTGTTATTATGATTGCAACCAGTCTGTCTGGGGATTACGCTTGGTCGATGGCCTTATATAGTTGATGGTGTCTGGTGTAATGTATTTCAGTGCCTGTGGTTGTTGTCCTTTGTACGGACTTCTCCTAATGAGTTCGAATTTCAGGCTTTGAGATGCTCTATCGATCCGTAGAATAAGATGGGTCGTATAGACAGTTCACATTTTGCATCCACATTCACACACACACATTTTTTTGGGGCTAATGCCCCTATTGAGGCCGATTGCCTTTTTGTAGCATTGTAGGACCGTTACCACTTGCTGATCCTGACCTGAGTGTTCAAATTCCAATTCAGTTTACTGTCTTGTAGGTTGTCCATGAATACTTTTTATATGGGTTAGTTGTGCGATATAATAGATTTTTCGAAATTCGTACTTTTTAGGGGTAAAAATACTCAGAGATGACGGGATTTTTCGAATTTAGTAGACTCATTACTTCTATTACATATGAAAAGGAATTTACTTAACATGTACTCCACAAGTAGTTATTCTCTTCATTTGTTATCGGTGATACCCCCATTCTATTAAGCGGTTCCGATGGTGAAGTGTTTTTGCCGCATTGGTACAAGATTTTCTCACATTAGCCTTTTAGTATTACAATGTAAAATCTTGGGAGATTTTCATCTGGTACAATTAATACCGGAAATCATGCCTGTAGATACCCAGGGCTCTTGGACTACATTCACCACGTCTGTTGTAAAACGAATGCTTAGAGTGAGTTTGAGGACATCACTATGATTGTCAAAAATTTAGGGAATTTGACATTATTCGACCACCCCAAGACAATAGTATTTGTAGCGGAATTTCTCGTACTTCGCACATGTTCTATACACATACTCTTTATGCCAATATTATTTTTAAAATTAGAAACATCCTTTCATTTAGTCCACGTGTGCCTTTGTAAAGACTTTGTGTTTTTTAAAATAAATATATGGGTATTTACTTTATTTGAAATAATTTTGTTATACTCGTCTTACAAAGTAAAGCAAAATTATTAAAATTGTTATATAAATATTTTCATGTTTCAAATGCCGCATGCTAGAGTTTTCCTCCACATTATAGCCATCCACGTAAGCAATACCCTTCCTATTACAATCTAAGTCGTCAGTGGAGCCATTGCGTTGAGTCTGTTAGAAATTAAAGAAGTTGAAATAAATAGAGATTAAAAATTAATCAATTCTAGAAAATCTAAAATATATGTGTTTAAATCAAGATAAGAAGACTTAACTACATAACTGAAATAAATGCATTTGCTATACATAGACAACAAATGGCTTGCAAGCTTATAAGACATTCGTGACCAACATAACAGATGTACTTTAATACGAAGAGAAACAAAATATGCTATGTGTATATTTGGTTTTTGTTTCATACCAAACTAAGAACTCTTCTAGCACGCGATAACAACTCGTCTCTCAAAACAAAATCAATAGTAACCATAGTAATACAATGTCAATGAATGCAATAGAACATTCGAATGTTTTGAAGTCTGCATTTTCTTAATTTTCTACAATAAAATCACGCCTTTGTGTTTGTACGTGAGGGAGAAGCAAAATGAAGTTTTTGCTTTATAGTACAACAGCACACTAGTCCTTAGAGTGTCAACAGGGGCTATGACACAGTGGGCCTCCTTTCCGCTACACTCGTCGGACTATCGGTGCCAGCAACAGTGCGACGAACTCTTGCTGCAGGTTGCCCCAAATAACTGGGCAGGAGTCAAAAATAATGATATACAAAATTAGAGTACTCCGAACTTTTGGTGAGTGGAACCATTCCTCTTTCTCCCCTGTAGGAAGAGGTCACGAGGATACGATTATCGAGTGACACTAATAAGGAGAAAAAAAACTATCTTATCGCGCTAAAACGCCACTGTCTCCCGTCAATCTATACGGGACTTGGTCATACCCAATCAGGACAACCTGAGAGGTGAGGTTGTAATGGAAAATTCGGGTGAGACAAAAGGAGGCGATTTAACTGGCCTGAAAAGGAAGCGATCTTAGAAGTTGTCGGCGAAAGTTACTTGAAAGTTTAAGGCTCGCGATACCACTCTGCAATCTGAGAAGGAGAAGAGTTTACTTCAGAAAAACAAGGATTAAGTCATGAAGTTTCAAAAGAAATATCCTGATGCCAAGTTTCTTAATGCCTTAAGGAGCTTTCCCAATCAGACTCTCTGGTGGCTATTGAGCCCTGTGAAACCGTGCAGCAACAGCGCAGTGATGGGCAGTTGTGGAAGGTAAGTCCACGGCTCCTTAATCATTGAATGCGCCTATGGTCGTGAGGCCATTAAAAAGCCGGGTATGAAACCGGGTAATGACAAAAAGGTCTAGAGGGCTCGGTCTGGGGATGAACCAGTCAAAGGCGCAAAGCCGTTGAGGAAACAAACAAGCTTGGGACACTTCCATTGTAAGGGATTGGAGGGTCTCTAGGGAATTCTCCTTCTCATAGCATAGCTCCATCTACTTTACTGTGAATATGGTAGGGGAATGCGGGAAGACATACTGGAATTCATGGAGAGCAAGCTGTGCCCAAGAATTCCGTGCCCAAATTACTACTGCAGTGTACTCTCTAGAAGGAACATGCAGTACAATTGCTGAGGTAAATAGGAAAGTGGATGCCATCATTACAGCTCTCAATCTTTGCTTTGCTAAGTCTTGGCCTCTCACTTTATGCGGGCAATAGATATTCAACAAAGCTAAAAGAACGGGAGTTGAGGAGGACTGGGACTCTTTTATAACCATTTTAAACGGTCCTAGGGAGTTACGTGCATTAAGTACTGTGAGTGCATATTTGGTGTCAATGATGTAGCCCAAATCAGAAGAGTGTTCTGCCTAAAGATTCGAAGGGATAGGGCTTTAATTGTAGGAAACACAAGTGAATTGGGTGGACTGTGTGCTGAGAAACCCTGTCGTCTATTCCGAACTTGTTTGAAGCTGCGTTAAAAAGATAGCTACTATAGCAACATCACAGGGGAGAGTCCTGTCCTCTCTTCTTTTTGGTCCTTATGCTGAATGGGGTACTTTAATCGTTTAATGAGAATTGTACGAAAATTGCGGCATATGCGGATGATGTGGTCATTATGATAGGAGGGCAATTTCTTACCAACCATATGTGACCTTATCCTAACTGCCCTTGGAAAGCTTTTACTATGCGAATATGTTCCCTTCACTCGTTGATATAAGGTTACTATAAGGTTAAGGACTTCAGGACACCGATACTAAATGGGATGGACCTGAAGCTCTCAACGGAGACCAAGTACTTAGGTGTTGTGCTTGATCAAAAGTTAACTTGGTCCAGGAATATTGAGGAAAGATAAAAGAGGCATTTGGTATTGGAACACCCCCTTTTATGCTTGCCGGAGCTTTATAGGTAAAAGATGGGAACTCAGCCCAAAGGTCACAACATGGGTGTATACCACGGTAGTCGGGCCAGTTATCACCTATGGATGTCTGGTTTGGTGGGAGGGCCTAGATAAGAGTAAATTGTTAAAAATCCTTCGCAAGGTCCAAAGGATGGCTGCAATGGAGATTACTGGGGATCATGGCCCTTCTGCCCTCGGACTTGTACTTTTTGCTATAATAAATGTACCTTTTTGTACAATAAATTTTACTCTTTCATACAACAAATGTAATTTTTGTTACAAAAAACTGTACATCTTGGTACAATATACTGTACTTTTTGGTACAATATAAGTACTTTTGGGTATAATAAACTATACTTTCTGGTCCTTAAATGTACTATTCAGTACAATAAATGTACTTTTTGTTGCAATAAAAGTACTTTTTGGTACAATAAATTTTACTTTTAAGTACAATAAATTTTACTTTTTAGTACAATAAAAGTACCTTTTGGTACAAACAATTATGTTTTACTTTTTAGTACAATAAGTTGTACTTTTCTGCGATAGAAGTACATTTTGCTACTGTAAATGGTTTTATTGGGTACAATAAAAGTACTTTTTGTTATAATAAATTGTACTATTTGGTACAATAAATGCACTTTGTGATACATAAAATTGTACTTTTTGATACAATAAATTAAATTTTTGGTACAATAAATTTTACTTTTTGATTCAATAAATGTACTTTTTGTAACAATAAACTATATTTCTTGCTTCTACAAATTGTACTTTTTGATACAATAAAAGTACTTTTGGGTATAATAAACTATATTTAGTAGTGCTATAAATGTACTTTTCAGTACAAAAAAAACATGATTTTTGCTGCAATAAATGTACTTTTTGTTGCAACAAAATTACCTTAAGGTGCAATAAATTGTACTTTTTGGTGCAAAAAATTTTACTTTTTAGTACAATAAAAGTATCTATTGATACAAGCAATTGCAAACAATTTTCGGTACAATAAATTGTACTTTTTGGTGCAATAAATTGTACTTTTAAGTACAATAAAAGTATCTTTTGGTACAAACAATTGCAAACAATTTTGTGTACAATAGATTTTACTTTTTGGTGCAATAAATTGTACTTTTAAGTATAATAATTTATACTTTCCTTCAATTAAAGTACATTTTGCTGAGTAAATGATATTATTGGATACAATAGAAGTACCTTTTAGTATGATAAATTGTAATACTTGGTACAGCGGTACAATAAAAGTACTTTGTGGTACAGGTAATTATACTTTTTGGTACTATTACTGTGTGTTACAATATATGGTACTATTTGATACAATAATAGTGTGTTGATTAAAGCGTACAGAGAGATTGGTAAAGCCTGACAATTTTACCAGAAGATACATGACACATCGAACAGACCATCCCTAATGTTAACCCATGGATGGTCATCTCGCTACTGACTCTGAGAGCATACAGAGGATATGGAAAGATCACTTCTGTAGCCTGTTGATGTCCGAAAACTCGGTTACAGAAGGTTCTGCGACAATCTGGGATGAAAACATCGACAACACCCTGGATTTGCTCTTAATCAGCTTATATTGGTCCTAAGACGAGTAACTTTGATCTCACCTCTTATTGGGGTTTCGCGCAGCAAATAATGTCTATGTATGTTATGTAAACTACACGTATCTGTGGTCAGAATTCCATTTCTGTTGATCTGGATCTTTAAACTTAATTTCCCCATGAATGAGGTATGGGATAGCTTCTCGCGCTGTTGTGAATTAACACGCTTTCTATTTATAGATTCACAAGTAACGGCACCAACTTGTTTATCGACGAATGCGAACGTCACTGTTTGAGATGCTTTTACTAGACTATCGATTTGACCCGACACTATACTGCAAAGTTGCTGTCGACAACATCGAGGGGGCCTGCAATGAAAAAAAAGTAGATGACTGGAGGCGGGAGTCGAACCAGGCATCTCCCACAAGGTCGTCGCGTGTTCTAACCATCATGCCAAGTGTCTATTATTATAAAAATAATATTTCACTGCATTATTCTTAACAGAAAAATACCGTGTAAACTTACTCAAAGTTTTCCCATATCTCATTCATCGGATGCAAAGAGATTTTTTTTACATTTTTCTAAAATTTAGCTCATATTTATTTGTTAATATTTTAAATCATTGTTGCAATTTTACATTAATATTATTATAATGAAAAGTATTATTTCAATTAGTGCAACAGATATGGACAATGTTGTAGCCACATCGAATGTATCAACAAAAGCAATGGACTCTATACAAAATGTTGTATTATCAGGTTGCATCATCAACAGCTACAATATGAAAAAAAAACAATTGTGTGAGTCTAAAAGTATCTGTTTCATTGGATATAAAGGCAAAAAAATAAGTCATAGTAGAATGTATTACAAAATAAAAAAAAAACAAATGTTGACGACCCCCGCTAACGTTATAAGGATCATGATTTACGGAAATGCGCGTGGAAAGTCCGAACTCTCTATCTAACTGGCGGATGTCCTCGACAAATACAAGGCTGACATCACTGCCATACAGGAAATGCGATTTATAGCTGCCATGCAGAAAGACACGAATTTGGATGTGGATTCATAGTCGGAAGTGACCGAATAGCCACGATTCGAATCCAGGCGAAATATTTTTAAATTACGCTGATTTGTGTACACGCCCCGACGGAAGACAAAAATGAGGACATTAAAGATGCATTCTATGAGCACCTGGAAGAAATATATGGCCGCTGCGCTGCACATGACATTAAAATTGTTCTGGGAGATTTTAATGCTAAAATAAGAAAGAAAGATGCTCTTGGATAGAAGTCGAAAAAATCAGTCTAAAAAATAATACCTCCGATAACGGATACAGACTGCTGATCAAAATAAAAGAAACCAGATTGATCACGTGGTAATTGATGGAAGGCATGTCTTAAGCGCTATAGACGTGCGTGTGATGCGCGGTGCAAAAGTTGACTCGGATCACCATCTAGTTGCAGCCAAAGTACGCACGTGAATAAGTAGTGCTAAAAACGCTCCTAACCAAACGCAAAGGAAGCTAGACATCACAAAGCTGCATACCACCGATATAGCCAATGCCTACTCCAACCAACTCTCTCAATTACTTCAAACCTACCTCTCTAATTCCGATGTTCCCGACACCAAGAGGCAACATATTGCAAATTCTATGGCCACTGCCGCAACGACCGTACTGAGTTGTGCAAAACCATGCTCAGACAAGCACTAGTACGATGAGGGATGTCGCGTAATGTCTGAAAATAAGGATGCTGCATAAGGGAAAAACTGCAGCCAATGGCAACGCAAGCGTAATAATGAGAAGAGGAGAGAGATGACACGCCTCTTCAGGCGGAAAAAACGTCTATGGAAGAAAAGAGAGAGCCAGGATATCGAAAATTACTGGGATAGAGGTGAAGCCCGAAAGTTCTAACAAAAGGTAAAAGTAAAGGTTTTGACTTTATACGGCTTAAAACAATAAAGCTACGGAAGCCGATGGACAACAGGCTGAGCTTGTTAAAGCCGGCGACGATGAGCTGGCAACGTGTATGCACCAGCTCATACACACGATTTGGCTCAAGGAATGCATGCCCGATGATTGCAATCTGAGTGTTTTATGTCCTGTGCTTAAAAAAGGTGATTCAAGTGTGTTTACCAACTATCGCGGGATTAGCCGTTTACCCATCGCATACAATGTCCTTTCTAGAGTGTTAGTGAAAGACTAAAGTCCATTTTAGCAAACCTGTTTGGACTTTATGTTTATGTTTCAGTGTTGCTTTAGACCTGGTAAATCCACGACCGACCAGATGTTCACACTACGACAAATCCTGGAGAAGACCCAAGAAATGCAGAGAGATACCTACCATCTGTTTATCGACTACAAAGCTCGATTTGACAGTCCGATACGATAGAAACTATTAGATGGTATGGCTGAGTTTGGTATCCCCGCGAAGGTGATACGACTTTGCGGGATGACACAGACTGACACGAAGTCTTCGGTGAAAATAGGCACAAATCTAACAGAGCCATTTTCTACAAAGCGATACTTCAGACAAGGCGATAATATGTCATGCGATCTCTTTAATATAATCATGGAGATGATCATGCAGCAGGCAACAGTATACTCAATTGGCACCTTTATTCAACAAAAGCACATGCTGCTCGCGTATGCCAGTGATATAGATATCATTGGCCGAGGACTGCGGGATGTTGTTACTGCGGCCTTTTCGAGTATTGAAAAGCAGTCGGCAGAAGTGGGTCTGGTACTTAATGAGGACAAAACCAAGTTATTTGTTTTAACGAACACAGAGTCTACTCGTTTGGGACGCTGCGTGAACGTTAACAACTAAAACTAGATGATTTTGTCTACCTCGGCTCCACCATAAATAATAATGTCAGCCTGGAAATTAAGAGACGAGTATTGATCGCAAACCGCTCCTAGTATGCACTGAGCAAGCATTTTCTACAGCGCAGAATCATGGGTAATGATGCAGGCGGATCAATCTATTGTGGGAGTTTTCGAGAGGAAAGTACTACGCAAAATATTTGGACCCATCATCGTTAACGGCTAGTACCTTCGTCAAATGAATCATAAGCTGTATGAGCTGTACAACGACATCGACGAATTCGCTAGTTTGGACACGAGGGAGCGACCAAAACTCCGATGGACGGACCCGATGAGAGAGCTGTTATCTAAGCTTGGTGTGATCTATGGAGCGCAAAAGACCGGAGCGCTTGTAATACTTTGCTACGTGCGGCTACTGATAGATAAATTTCTGTTGTTGTTGCCATTAAATAAGAAGAAGAAGCTCAATGTTATATGTTATTATATTTGTCTTTATTACTAGTCATATACTTGAATTATATAATTTCGGGATTAAAAGTATATTTAGGATACGTTCTTATATCTCAGAGCATATTACAGCAATCGGTTATAAAAATGTAGTGATGCTTAACAAAATGTATTTGCTTTACTCGTAATGTTAGAATTACATACATTGTGCAGTTTTATATAATAATAACTACAAATACAGGCAACTGAAGTAAAATGCCAGAAATGAATAGCGTTTGAGCCATATCAACAGCATCAACATAGGCAATTGCCGCTACAAATGTGACGTTTTCATTGTCTGAGAGCATCGTCAGCTATAATAAAAAACAAAATAAAAACGTCATTGCTTTTAAAACATATCAGTTGAACAAATAAATTATGAAATGATAAGGGATCTACCACAAATGCTATTTAGCTTTAATAATAGCGTATACACTTACAATAAAAATCGGACTTAATAAAAAAATTTAGGGCTGAAGTGCAGAATATGGCGCGGAAGCCTTAATAAGAAAATAAGCCATCCTTTTAGTCTTGGTCCCCAAACATTGGTATGATAGGTCAAAGTTGGCGTTGAGGACCATGGGGCCTGTTGGGTACTCAAATGAAAGATATTTTAGAGACGAATCCAAAGGTGTTAGTTCACTATCAAAAATTGTATGGCGAGTGATACTAGAAAATTTACTTATGTGTTAAAATTCAAACTATTGGAAAATGCAACAAATGACTTTTTTTGTAAAATACAAGAACTAGACAGTATACGTTTGATTCTACTATCAAAGGGTAATAAAACCCTATACTCAGTTTGGCGAGATTGGTGACCAATTTTTTTTATGGACCCCCAAAGATTTTCAAAATCAGTGAGCCCCTTGAAAAAAGGTGTTAGTAGTTTTGTGCAACTGATTTTGAAAATCTTTGGGGATCCATAAAAAAAATTGGGCACCAATCATTTGAGTACCCGCACATAAGAGTCTCCATAAGACCCACGGACAACTCTTTTTGGGCTCCCTAGGTCCTCAAAAAACCCGCGTGGAATACAGCATTGGATTCGTCTCGAAAATATCTTTCATAGGGGGTCAACATAGAATCAAAGGGGCCCCTTTTTAGTCATTCCCAGGGCCCGGAATTGGATTCATCTCGAAAATATCTTTCATTTGAGTACCCGCATTTAGGGGGTCGTCATAGAAACCAAATTTTTTGAAACATTGCTCAAGTTAATATTTCCCCAAAACTAATATTTCCAAAACATACGGTATTGAAAATGGGCTACATGGCCATGGAATAACAAAACACCCAACGCAATCGTGCACAAATCCTATATTTAGTAAAACTTTAGCAGGATAAAGTTTTGGAGAAAAAACTGTAAGTATAGCCACACCACTTTTGGTACCTCCCATACAAATAGACCACTCCGCCCACTTTAGACATTGATTAATAATATCAATACTGGTACACCCAACGCAATCGTGTCTAAGTTCTGTATTTTGTTAATCTATAACAGGATAAAGTATTGGGGGAAAAAATTGGAAGTCTAGCCACACCCCTTCTGGTACCTCCCACACAAATGTACTATTCTGTCCAATTTAGAAAGCGAGAAATAATATAAATACACCCGAAACGACCGTGTCCGAATTCTGTATTTTGGTTAACTATACCTTCTGATACCTCCCATACAAATTTACTATTCCGTCCACTTTTGAAATCGAGTAATAATACCAATATCGTGCCTCTATTCTGTATATAGTAAAGCTACAGCAGGATAAAGATTTACAGAAAAAAACTTGGTCTAGCCCTTTCTGGTACCTCCCATTCCCATTCAAAATGAAGTAATTACATCACTACACCTGTATTTTATTTAAAAATTTTATGTTTTTACTGAGGGTGAGGGTATATGTAAGTCGGTTTACCTGACTGTCACTTGCACCGCTCCAACTACCCCGGGGTCGCCCCTAGGGTGGTAGAAGGTATGACTGACTCCCAATCATTACATTTTCCCAAACATAACTTCCCCCATCTCCCCCCCCCCCCCAAAGTAGCTCCCGTAGAGTTTTTTTTTATTAAAGTTACTTTCACTGTTCTGCAACATCACTATGAAATAGATGGGAATCCTTGTATCTTCATATAAGAAACTAGAAATGTGCTTATCTTCTAAATTAAGCAAAAATAGCTATATATAAAGTTTTTAGAGAATTATCTAAAAATTTTATTATTAGGTATAGTTTTAGGTTGAGGACATGTAATCACGCAGTGCAATTTGGTGAGACTATCAAGGAACCATTTCCCGAGGAACTTTCAATCTTCTGTGGAGACCTGGGATTGACATAGCAAATACCTCCTTATCGTCGCAAAGTTTATAATTGTCCTCTTGTGTCCTGTAATTATACAGAACGGGCACGCTTAGTTGGCTTCCCACTAGCGGACGCCAACTTGGCAGAGGGTTGCGGTAGTTTAGAGGGTCTTGGAGTACTGAACAAAGCCTTCCTGGCTGATGGTTTTGCTGCAATCTCCTTTGTTCTCTGAGTAGTGACGGGCTCCGGGAAACAAAGAGATATGAAGGCATCGCTCTTTTTGAGTACGTGGCGATACGATTTCTCGAATCGAGCCATATACCCTTAATGCTTTCTGACCTTACCCTTTACCTATCCAGGCAGCAGAGCAATATCCTTTCCTAAAAATCTCCTAAGAAAACTGCAGGATCGTCTATAGCTAACTTTAGCCTTGTGCTCCCTTTGTCTCAACCACGGATGTTGTAGGCCCCCTAACAAGTGAAGGAATCACCGGCCCCACTGGATATCGCCTATATGCAGGCCTCCGAGGTGTTCTTACATGAAGATCCAGTAGGAAAAGACCTGCTTCGCTTTTCTGCTACTGCTGTTTCCTTGGCATCCCGTCTACAGAGAGGCAAGATACTCGAGTCGGCTGTGGCCGATTTCTGGTCAGTACTTTCAAAGGTTGTCGACGAAGTAGAAGCAGGTGTCGGAAGTGGAGCCTTATCGAGTCCCGTCCCCATGGATTTTAGAAGAACCTCGCCGTCAGACAAAGGCTCATCTACAATGATGACATCTTCTTTATCAGAGACTGGTTCAAAAGTAGTATCACCTTGTCAATGAAATCATTGGGTGTTGGGGACAAAACGAGTTGACTTTTCCCTTTATCCTTTACAATCATCTGCGAGAGGCATTTAAAATGCTGTCATTTACCTCTGTAAAGCTGAGACCTTAGTATCATTATTGTTGTTGTTTTCATTGCGCTTGCCGTCAACTTTCAAATCAGTTTGTATATGGCCGCTGGCGACACGTAGAGAGAAGTTGGTCTCCTCATCGTGTTCGCCGCCTCCGACGCTTGGGTGTACATTACCACCCGTTTTTTTTATCCTTTTTTAACTGCATTTAAACATTCTACGCTGGGTTCATCCCAGAGCTGGTCGTTACCCTACTCTCCTCGGGAGAAGGGAGTGTTGGTAGGCACCCGGCCTGCATATTTGTATTTTAACCGTATCTGCCTGGAGGATTGTACAGAGAACGTTTCCTATACGTCAAGGTTCTTCCTGAGATGGTGTTAAATTATCTTTACCACCCAAGTTAACAGGACGATTGAAGGATCTATGACAATGTGATTGAAACAAAATATGTGTGAAACAAGACATCGGCATACCTCTATCCTATGCGCCATATCTTCAATGACTCGGAGACATAATTGAAGTTCAATGTCGGTAATAAGCCAAATAATCTCCTGATTTATCTCTTGAATTGTTCTTGACTTATTGACGTACACTTTTTCTTTAAATATCTCCAATGAAAAAAGTCTAATGGTGTCAAATCACATGCGCTATCATGTAGTAGACCAGGGTTCGATTCCTGTCTCACTCACCAGCATTTCTTTCAACGGTGACAACCTCGATGTTGTCAACGGCAACTTAGCAGTAAGTCAAGTAAAAACTTTTCAAATAACTGACGTTCGAATTTGTCTATAATTTGGATTCGTCTACCCCATTCAGGGGGTTCGAAGGGAATTTATGTTTTGGTTTCTAAGTGTTTCCTTTCATTTTCCTTCTATATCGGATAGTATAGAACATAGTACCTTAACAAATGATATTATTACGTGATATGGTCACTTTACTCGCATATGCTGATGCCCTACACTTTCGCATGTCACAATATTACTTGGCGATTTCCAAAAATCTTTGATAAATATTCGCAAAGTGTGGTACAAAAATGTGACTGAGCAAGTCACCACCATCGCCATAAAGTGGTGTTAATTCAGTTATATTTTCAAATTTAATTTATTTAATAACTTATATCTTCATTACGGTCTTGAGATATTGTCTCGATTGACAGACAATTGACAAATGTGCTAATTGACAATAGCATGACGCGCCGTCATCGCCAGGGCTAAATTTGTATAGTTGTCTGGTCGAAATAAAGACGAATCCGTGATTTGTCATTTAGCAAAAGGTTTATTTATATTTTTCCTGACTTAAATATAGATCGTATGGAATTTATTTAAATTTGAAGCACGCTCCAAGTGTCTGATTGATTACTTGCATGCTTGAGTGAAGCCGAGTTTGGTCACATATAAAAATTGCGATGGCACAGGGCGAATTCATCTAAATTTAGCTATACTTTGAATTTAGCTATATTGTATTTATTCTGTAAGGTGTTAAACACTTAAGTGGGGAATACTGTATATACGAGTTTTTGGTGCAGTGTCACAGGCTTAACTCCGGCCATGGTTAGACTAATTTAACAATCAACATTATAAAAGTTGTATATTTTGTCGACACACTTTTGGTTTTTGTCTTCAATATGATTCATTCAATATTTAAGCAATTTATGGAATTTGTATACATTGCCAGTAATGCGAAAATGTGTCAAACATATAATATAATTTTAGCAATCGTGTTCATCCTGTTTCTGTTTCAAACCGAATTGCGATATATGTATCCATCTATGGTTTAAAATAAAATTATACTCTTTGTTAGGCAAGAAATGAGGTAGTTAGCAGTACTAGATTTGACCATAGAAATATTCATAAGGCAACATGGTTATCTCCTGATCAATTGACGAGGAATCAGATAGATCACGTGGTAGTCAATGGAAGGGGAGGGGAGCGAACATTGACTCCGATCACTACCTTATTGCAGTTAAGGTACGAACAATACTAAGCATGGCGAAAAACGTACGCAAGCAGGCACAACAAAAGCAGGACATAGGGAAACTGCGGACCATAGAGGTAGCGGACGCCTAATCCAACCACCTAACTCAACTGCTACGGAATGCTCCAAACCCTGATAAAATTACATCGCAGTGGCAATATATAGCCGACTCCATAGAACGTCCCAACACGATGTTTGGTACGATGATAAATGTCGCAATGCCACGAAAGAGACGAATGCTGCATATGAGGCGATACTGTAGCCAATGGCAACGCCAGCAGTTCGTGAGCGTCTTTTTAGACGTCTTTTTAGACGAAAAAAGAAGAAGCTAAAGAAGTGACAGGATGAGTGCACAGAGTTACTCCGAAGTAAAGGGGAAGCCCGAAAATGCTATCAGAGAGTTAAGGCGTGGAACAGGCAAGGACAACGATGGTTAGCTAGTGACGGACCCGGATCACATTCTGAAGATAGGGAGAGAACATTTTAAGCTCTTGTTTTGTATTGTTTATCTATATGTGTAAATAACACAAGGGAACAAAATTGAACTTTTTGAGTGTTGTTTGGAATTCGATAGCTGTTTTTTACTAATTTGGGGTCGCTGATTTCAAATCTAATCTCCATTTTTCTCCATCAGCTCGAATTTTTAAGTTACAGGTACTAATCGTATTTTCGACTTTTTTCCAAAAAATTATAGTTCAAAAAATCATAATTTTTTTTTCATAAGCCGGATTTTAAAATTTTATTTTTTTATTAAAGATATCGTTGTTACCTTTGAAAAAAATCAAATTTTTTAATATTAAAAAAAAAAAATGACTGAGTAACGGCTGTTTTATTAAAAAAAAAAAAAAAAATTACTCAAAAAATTACACATTTTAATTTTCTTCACGCTGAAAGTTAATCGGTTGGGGGCAAATTGTTATTTTTATTAGCTTTATTGAATATCATATTAAGAAGGCTTTCTAAAACATGTATGTACATAATAATCGATTGAAAATTGAATGAGTTATGCTAAATTCGGTGATAACAGATTTTTCGCAATTTTTTGTTTTTACCCAAAAAAAATTTAAATTTTGTATTTTTAAAAATCATGATAAATTTGCAAATTTATTTATAGTTTAATTTTTAGTTTTGCCTCCTATTACAATATTAATTAACAGACCAAATTTAATTAATCGGCAGGTTTCAATTCGGAAGTTAAGGAAGAAATATTAATTTTCCAAAAATAGGTAATTTTGTATGGGAGGTACCAGAAGGGGTGATCCGATATAGTGCAAATTCATTCCTGATTTATATTTTCATAACCGTAAAACTTCCGCATAGTTTGACTGAATTCAGTGTACTTACAAAAAAGATATGTGTGTAAGACTATTGGGGTGAGTTCGGTCATTTGTATCGGAGGTACCAGAAGGGGTATGGCAACGCTTTCGGTTTTTCTAGGGTTTGTCTACTTTTGCAAGATAAATAAACTGATTAATTTTCAATATCCTCCGGTAGTCTGTTTGGCAGCTATCGAAGATATATTAATTATCCAAAATAGGTAATTTTGTATGGGAGGTACCAGAAGGGGTGGGGCTATTCCGCCCATTTACAATCCCATAAGTTCGTTTCGAAAAATATTAATACTGATAAATTTTCATAACAATCCGTTAAGGTTTGCTCGAGTTACACTTTCACAAACATATTAATAAATGTTATTTTTGTATGGAAATCGTGATTTTTGTAAATTTAGTTATCTCAGTAAATTGTTGACAAAATCAAAAGTTGTGCAGATATTTTAATGAAATAAAGCTCATTTGATTCACACTATATTAAACTAAATGTTTTAAGACAAACACTGTGATTTTTGTTGCAATAATTTTGTTATGAATTTTTAAAAAACAAAATTTTTTTTTTTTTTTGTAAATTTTTTGTTTTATTTTTTAAAACTACAACGATATCTCTGAAACTACTAAGCCAAATTAAAAACAATGTAGGCACGGATTAAAGATAATTTTGTTGACGAGTTTAAGTTTTTTTTTTTAATTGAATATGGTGAACCTTTTTCAAGTTATTTAAATATTTGTAGTGGAAGTGCCTTAGTTATGGACATAACGGTATATCGCGAAAAGTCGAGCTGATACAAAAAAACCAAGTGCAGATTTGGATTCAGCGTCCCAAATTACCTTTAAAACAATATTCAGTTCTTAAACAACAAATACCTTGTTCCCTTGTGTAATGAATGTGTTTTCATCGTTCAGTTCAAGATCTATTCTATTATTGCTAATAGAATTTGTTTTACAAGAGTTGTGTGAAATTAATTTTAATTTACTAGATACGTACAACACTCCAGAGGACCCCGCGCCAATAATTCCGCTCCGATAATATCTTTTAAGTGTCCACCTCCGAGCCAAAGTGAGATACGTGTGGCAATCTCCCGCCTTAAAAATAACAAAGCAGGAGGAGCCAATAGTCTTACGGCTGAATTGTTTAAGGCAGGTGGAGAGAAGCTGATTACGAGCATGGATCAGCTCATGAAGAACATCTGGCTCGAGGAAAGCATTCCAGGGGAATGGAGTCTCAATCTGTTATGCCCAATATACATAAAAGGAGATCGTAGTGAGTGTAAAAACTACCATGGAATAAGCCTATTATCAATTGGCTTATTCGAGCATATTGTATGAACGTCTAAATACGATTGTAGAAAAACTACTTGAACCTTATCAGTGCGACTTTAGACCTGGTTAATCGACGATGGATCAAATATTCACTTTACGAGAAATCATGGAGAAAAACTCATGAAAATCAGATCGACACCTACCAACTCTTTGTCGACTAAGAAGCTGCCTTCGATTCCCCGATAAGGAAAAGGTTATACATATTTGGTCATGTCTGAGTTTAATATTCCTGCAAATCTAATTCGACTTTGCAAATGTACTTTGGAAAACACAAAATCCTCTATTAAGATATCTAAGGATCACTCTGAACCATTCAACACGAAAAGTGGTCTCAGGCAGGGTGATAGCTTGTCCTGTGCTCTATTTAATATAGTTATAGAGAAGGTGATTAGAAAGACAGGTGTCAACATGTCTGGCACTATATTCCACATGCAACTAGCCTATGACGATGATATAGACATCATTGGGCGAAATCTGTGGAATGTTACTGCAGTTTTCTCATCGCTAGAAAAGGTGTCAGCAAAAATGGGTTTATCCGTCAACGAAGACAATGAGAACGTCGACAATTATTGTTTTGAGACAGTAGATGAGTTTACCCAGGCACGTCAGCTCAGAGTGAGCGGTACCCTGGTCAGCGTCTGACCCAGAATGGGCGGCTGCAATAAAATCCTGGCAGGAGGAGAAAACTGCGACGTGGTGCGCTGGGCTTGCAACCCGCCACTGACGTATAACCGATTGCAATGAAAAGAAGTAAAATAAGAATAAAACGGACCCCCCAAAATATTGACGACCACCGCAAACGAATTAAGGACCATGATTTGAGGATATGCACCTGGAATGTTAGAACACTGTATAGACCAGGTGCCTCCATCCAACTGGCGGAAGTCCTCCAAAAATACAAGGCTGACATAACCGCTTTACAGGAAATCCGGTGGACGGGACACGGGTGCTCACGCAAGAAGTCTTGCGACATCTACTATAGTGGCCATGCGGACAAGCACGAGTTTGGTTGTGGATTTGTGGTTGGCAAGAGACTGCGACACCTAGTCTCAAGGTTCAACCCGGTGTGTGAACGTATAGCCACCATAAGAGTCAAAACTAAGTTTTTCCACATAACACTTATATGTGCCCATGCTCCGACAGAAGAGAAAAGCGATGAGGACAAAGACGAGTTCTACGAGAGCCTAGAAAATGTATATGACCGTAGCCCCAGCCATGACATCAAAATTGTACTAGGCGATTTTAATGCTAAAATAGGCAGGGAGACCGCATTTGAGCCTACAATCGGAAAATTCAGTCTGCACACCGAAACGTCGAACAATGGCATCAGACTGATTGATTTCTCTGCGGCAAGAAATATGGTAGTTAGCAGCACTAGATTTGACCATAAAAATATTCATAAGGCAACATGGTTATCTCCAGATCATTTGACGAGGAATCAGATAGATCACGTGGTAGTCGATGGAAGGCACGCATCGAGTGTTCTGGACGTACGAGTGATCAGGGGTGCGAACATTGACTCCGATCACTTCCTTACCGCAGTTAAGGTACGCACTAGGCTAAGCATGGCGAAAAACGTACGTAACCAGGCACAACGAAAGCTGGACATCGGTAAACTGCGGACCACAGAGGTAGCGGACGCCTACTCCAACCACCTAACTCAACTGCTGCGGAATGCTCCAACCCCTGATAATATAACCTCGCAGTGGCAATATATAGCCGACTCCATAGAACGGACTGCGAGAAGCGTACTTGGGTACTCAAAGCCGTCTCAAGAAGATGCCTGGTACGATGATGAATGTCGCAATGCCACGAGAGAGACGAATGCTGCATACAGGGCAAAACTGCAGCCAATGGCAACGCGAGCTGTTCGTGAACGGCACAGGGAGAAGAGACGAGAGGCAACTCGTCTTTTTACAAGAAAAAAGAAGGAGCTGAAGAAGAGGCAGGATGAGTGCACTGAGTTGCTCCGAAGTAGAGGGGAAGCCCGAAAATTCTACAAGAGAGTTAAAGCTAGAATGCGTGGAGCAGGGTTGCCCTCCTGCAAGGACAGCGATGGTCAGCTAGTGACGGATCCGGATAACGTTCTGAAGATATGGAGAGATCACTTTAGAAATTTACTGGATACTGACACCACTCCAGAAGACCCCGCTCCAATCCATGACGATGGTATTAACTGTCCACCTCCGAGCCAGAGCGAGATACGTATGGCCATCTCCCGCCTTAAAAACAACAAAGCTGCTGGAGCTGATGGTCTCCCTGCTGAATTGTTTAAGGCTGGCGGGGAGGAGCTGATTAGGAGCATGCATCAGCTCATGGAGAACATCTGGCAAGAGGAGAGCATGCCCGGAGATTGGAGTCTCAGTCTGTTATGTCCCATATACAAGAAAGGAGATCGTAGTGAATGTAAGAACTATCGTGGAATAAGCCTATTACCAATTGCGTACAAGGTCCTTTCAAGCATATTGTGTGAACGTCTAAAGCCAATTGTAGAAAAACTAATTGGACCATATCAGTGCGGCTTTAGACCTGGCAAATCTACGACGGATCAAATATTCACGTTACGACAAATCCTGGAAAAAACCCATGAAAAGCAGATCGACACCTACCACCTCTTTGTCGACTACAAAGCTGCCTTCGACTCTCCGATAAGGAATAGGCTTTATGAGGCTATGTCTGAGTTTGGTATTCCTGCAAAGCTAATCCGACTTTGCAGATGTACCCTAGAAAACACCAAATCCTCGATTAAGATTGGTAAAGATCAGTCTGAACCATTCAACACGGAAAGAGGTCTCAGGCAGGGCGATAGCCTGTCCTGTACACTATTTAATATAGTTATGGAGAAGGTGATGAGAAAGGCTGGTGTCAACATGTCTGGCACCATATTCCACAAAAGCCACATGCCACTAGCCTACGCCGATGATATAGATATCATTGGCCGAAATCTGCGGGACGTTACTGCAGTCTTCTCATCCCTAGAAAAGGAGTCGGCAAAAATGGGTTTAGCGGTCAACGAGGACAAGACAAAAATAATGATTTCGACGAACAAAGAGTCCTCTCGATGGGGACGCAGCGTCAACGTTGAAGATTATTGTTTTGAGGTAGTTGATGAGTTTACCTACCTCGGATCTTCCGTCAATAAGAAAAATAATGTCAGCCAAGAAATTAAGCGGAGAATAGTGCTAGCCAATAGATGTTTTTACGGACTTCGGCAGCACTTTAGTAATACCACCTTATCTCGGAATACTAAGAAACAGCTTTACCAGGTGCTAATCTTACCCGTTCTTTTGTATGCTGCCGAATCATGGGTGCTTACGACAACGGACATACAAAACCTGGGAGTATTCGAGAGGAAAGTACTCCGAAAAATTTATGGACCTATCTGTGTCGACGGCGAGTTTCGCCATCGGATGAACCATGAGCTGTATGAGCTTTACCACGACATCGACGTAGCTAAAAGAGTCAGAATGCAACGACTACGATGGCTGGGTCATGTTGCCAGGATGGATGTAAATGCTCCAGCGAGAAAGGTGTTTGAAGGCGAACCTGAAGGACGGCGCAGAGCAGGGAGACCCAAACTCCGTTGGAAGGACCAAGTGATAGGCGATGTGCCATCATCTGGTAGGACTAACTGGAGAACACACGCACAAGACCGAAGCGTGTGGAATTCTTTAGTACTTCAGGCCTCAAACTGATAAACCATGTTTGTAAGTTGTAATGGGCCACTTAAGTAAGTAAGTAAGATGAGTTTACCTACCTCGGATCTTCCGTCAACAAGTAAAATAATGTCAGCCCAGAAATTAAGCTGATAAAAGTGCTCGTCAATAGATGTTTTTACCGACTTCGGCAGCAGTTTAGTAACACCATCTTATCTCGGGATACTAAGAGACCGCTATACCAGGTTGTTGCCAGGATGGATGTTAAAGCTCCAGCAAGAAAGGTGTTTGAAGGCACACCTGAAGGACGGCGCAGAGCAGCGAGACCCAAACTTCGTTGGAATAATCAAGCAGTTAGCGACGTGCCGCTATCTGGTAGGACTAACACGAAAACGCACCCAGAAGACCGAAGCGTGTGAAATTCTTTGATACTTTAGGCCTCTAATTTATGAACAACGTTCGAAAGTTGTAATGGGCCACTGAAGTAAGTAAGTAAGTAGTTTATGGAGCATCAATAATTTGGGGAATAGGGAATTTTCTAACATAAGTTCTCTGCTAGTTATTCACTTGGAAATAACTAGAATCTCTTCTTGGAGGTAACAAAGCATCTCACAACGTCCGATAAAAAACGTGTTCCAGGGGTTATGACTGCTGAAGCTTAACGACTCTCTTCGCACCAAGACACTAGGTTCGGGCACGATGGCCTAAAAAGCCATACGGGAAATGCGATGGAAAGGACAACCATGCACAAGACGAAAGAACTGTGACATCTTTTACAGCTGCCATAAAAAAAACAGAAAGACACGAATTTGGATATGGGTTCAAGTCGGCAAGAGACTTAGATATCTGATCTCGCAGTTTAACTCTGAAAGTGACCGAAAAGTCACTATCCTCAACCACTATCAGCGAAACATTTTTACATTACGCTGATTTGTGTACACTCCCCAACGGAAGACCAAGACCAGGTACCCTTCTTGTACCTCCTATACAAATGAACCACTTCGCCCACTTTAGATATCGAGAAATAATATCAATATAATAGAAAATTTTATTTTTTACTGAGGGTGAGGGTATATGTATGTCGGGTTGCCGGACTGGAACTTTATTACTGTTTTTTTATTTAATTTTCAAGTCCTTCTTTTTTTAATGTGTATGTAGGCCTTCTTATAGGAAGCGACGATGGAATGCTTTGCCCTCCAATGACACCCAAAGTTATTTCGAAATGAAGAGGGAATGCACAGCGCAGGCCTACTGACTGCTTTTAAAGGTGTTCTATAAGGCCTACTAAGTCTTCCTTTCGCCGCTGGGTTAGCACACAAATGTTGTATTTGTTGTGGTTTTTTAATGATTGTGCACTCCACTCTGTGTATACACTGCATTGCATATATACACTACATTAGTTACTTTGTTACTCTGGTGGTAAGTGGAATCAAAGTCCATCACAAAAATATACCCACAAGACAACTTGGATATCCCATGATCAAAACATAAGAAATAACATTAATAGTGGTAAGAAGGCTGAAGCTGTTTGTTTAGTGTTTTGCACGGGCATGTGATTCATGGTGTTAACAAAAACCCGATCAGCAACAAGATTGCAGCTAACTTCAGCAACAAAATACCTACCCAAACACAACAAACAAATTTGGAAGAAAAAGATCTTCAAAGCTTTTATTTAACATAATCATAAAACATTTCCGCACGTGGAAATCATCTGTTATACTCTGGTATGATCAGGTTTAGAGTACAAATCAAGGAACCCACTTGTTTTCTTTGAAACGTTTCTTGGTTGCGAAAAAACTCTCTTAAGAATGAAGTATACCGCAAAACGTCGCAAGAAAACACGTTGCCAATCAAAGCTGTGAGGATGGTCATTGAATGGCATATAAATAACAATATCGAAAACATTTAAACTTTTTTCCCATTATGCAATATATCTGCAGTTTCATATATATATCTACAATTACGTGTTCGATGGTGTAATATTTTAATTGTTGTATCCGGCTGATTCACACCTCTACACTTAATTGACTTATGTACGAAAGCCGCGAGAGATCAAATGAATATTCGTGTAGAGTATATGACGACATAGCTGTACAAATATTTAACCACCCACCATAACATATAACATGGCAAAACTTTTTAATTACTTGTGAAAATAATAAGAATATTGGACGTCACAGAGTGTTACCATTAACAAGTTGTTGCTGTTGTTGTTGTGGCCGGAAAGTTTTTAATGAATGAATTTCGTACCATGCACGACGCTGTTTAAGAATCTGATCATGAGTTATAAGAGTTCATAATTAAATATGCATTTGATTGAATTTACTGAGAAAGCAGCAATGATTTTATAGCTTCCATCAAAGTGGAAAATTTTCGCCTGATATTAATTTCTTTTGCCAACATCTTTGTATGTAATATTGAGGTGGGTCGAAAAACAAAACTTGTTATCCGCCCTTAAATTGTTTTATAACCATACCCAAAATATTTTGCCAGAATTCTTACTTACTTACTTAGCTGGAACTTCTATGCAATACCAGTGGATTATATACCGCACGTAGGAAAATATTATAAGCGCCTCGATCTTCTGCGTTTCTTCTCCAGTTAGTCACACCGAGTTCTGTAAGGTTCTCAGTAACCTGGTCTTTCCAACTGAGCGTTCCATACATAGCGTTTTTGTTCTCTGTCTACTCCTTTCTGGAAGGCGTTCTGGTTTTATATAGGATGTCCAATTCCGTGCACTAAACATGTAGTGAGTTTTAAGTGAAATATAAAGTTGGTCTAGGTTCCTTGAGTATCCGTTAAAGGGATCCCAAATTTGTATCTCGTTTAGTCGAATGTCAGCTTAAATCAGGTGGTAGTAGATTAAGTATTCTGTAGAGTGCATTCAGCAAGGTCTCCTGAGACTTACTTAGATGACACTTCTTTGCAAACCCACTGGATTATATACAGCACGGAAAAAAAATGTATAAGCGCCTCGATCTTTAGCGCTTCTTCTTCAGTTATTTACACCAAGTTCTGTAAGGTTCTCAGTAACCTAGTCTTTACAACGAAGTCTTGATCGCTCTCTTCTGCGCCGTCCATCGAGTTCATTGACGAAGACTTTTCGAGCTGGAGCTTTTTCGTCCATGCGTACAACAGGACCTAGCCAACGCAACCGTTGCACCTTAATGCGTTTGACCACGTCAATGTTAGTGTACAGCTCGTACAGCTCATGATTCATACGACGCCGATACCCTCCGTTAACGATGATGGGCCCATATATTTTACGGAGTACCGATTCATCCGCTTGTGTCATAACCCAGGATTCTGAGCCATACATTAAGACAGGTAGAACCAGTATCTGGTATAGCTGGAGTTTTGATCGTCGAGAGAAGGCTCTGTCATTGAATCGCTTGCTTAGTCCGTAGTAGCATTTATTTGCAAGCAGGATTCTTCTCCGGATTTCTAGGCTGGCATTATTTGCTTTATTGATGGCGGAGCCTAGGTAGACAAAATTATCTAACACCTCGAAATTATAGTTGTCAACGTTCACGCAGTATCCCAAACGAGTAGATTCTTTGTTCGTTGAAGCTTCGTTTTGTCCTCGTTCACCGTTAGGCCCATTTTCGCTGATTACTTCTGTATACCTGAGAAGGCTGCAGTCCCGCAATTTTTGACCGATGATGTCTACGTCATCAGCGTACGCGAGTAGCATGTGTCTTTTGTTGAATATAGTGCCACTCGTGTTTACTGCAGCTTTTCTCATTATCATCTCCATCACAATGTTGAAGAGATCGCACGATAGGCCGTCGCCTTGTTTTAGGCCTCGTCTGGTATAGAATGGTTCCGTAAGGTCCTTGCTAATCTTCACTGAAGACTCCGTGTCAGTCAGCGTCATTCCGCAAAGACGTATCAGCTTCGCTGGAATACCAAACTCAGCCATAGCTTCGAGTAATTTCAGTATCGGGCCGTCGAAGGCAGCTTTATAGTCGACGAAAAGGTGGTACGTGTCGATCTGTTTCTCTTGGGTCTTTTCCAGGATTTGCCGAAGTGTGCATATCTGGTCAGTTGTTGATTTACCAGGTCTAAAGCCACACTGATAAGGCTGGATAACACTTGCCTTAGTCTTTCACATAGCACACTCGACAGGACCTTATATGCGATGGGTAAAAGGCTGATCACGCGGTAGTTGGAGCACACACTTGGATCACCTTTTTTCAGCACAGGACATAATACGCTTACATTCCAATCGTCGGGCATGCACTCATTAAGCCAAACCGTGCGCAGGAGCTGGTGCATGCTCGTTATCAGCTCCTCGCCACCGGACTTGAAGAGCTCTGCGGGCAGACCGTTGGCACCGGCTGCTTTGTTGTTTTTCAGCCGCGATATTGCTCTTCATACCTCGGTTTGACTTGGTGGTGGGCAATCTAAGCTGTCGTCGACAATTGGCGTGATAACTTCACGTGCGCTGCCTTCTGGAACCAGCAGATGCTGGAAGTATTCTCTCCATATGTGCAGCACACTCTGCGTACCCGTGATCAGATTTCCATCCTTGTCCTTACAGGTGGGGAGGCCATTACCGTATCCATTTACTCTTACTTGTTGGTAAAATCTACGGGCCTCACCTCTATTTCTGTATAGATTTATATCCTCGTTCTCCTGTTCCTTCATCGGACGTTTTTTTCGCCTAAATAGCTGTCTCGCCTGTTTTGCTTTCTCCTTGTGCCGTTCCCAACAGCACGGGTTACAGACGCTCCTCAGACGCTATGCGACATTCTACCAGGATTCGTCTGAGCTCCGTTTTTCATATCATAGTACGGTTGTTGCGGCGGTTGCCATGGAATGCGCAATATGCTGCCACTGTGTATCGGGAACGTCAGAAGGAGAGGCGTTGTGTCGTAAAAGTTGGGAGAGCTGGTTGGAGTAAGCAGTAACTATCTCTGAGGTTTGCAGCTTCGCGATGTTCAGCTTTCTTTGTGTTTGGTTACGTGCGTTTTTCGCTCTGCTCAATCTTGGGCGCACATTGGCTGGAACCAGGTATCATCCGAGCCAATATTAACACCACGGACCACACGCACGTTCATGACACTAGATGCATGCCTGCCATCAATTACCACATGATCAATTTGATTTTTGGTGTTTTGATCGGGTGATAGCCAAGTTGCCTTGTGGATATCTTTGTGCTGGAATTTGGTTCCACTCACTACCATGTTCCTTCCCGCTGCAAAGCTAACCAGCCTAAACCCGTTGTCTGACGTGTCGGTATGCAGGCTGAATTTACCGATCGATGGACCAAGAACATCTTCCCTTCCTATTTTTGCATTAGAGTCTCCTAGAACAATTTTAATGTCGTGGCCAGGGCAGCGGTCGTATGTTTCCTCTAGGCGCTCATAGAATGCATCTTTGATGTCATCGTCTTTGTCTTCCGTCGGGGCGTGTACACAAATCATCGTAATGTAAAAATATTTAGCCCGGATGCCAATGGTGGCTATTCGGTCACTTAAAGGGTTAAACCGCGAGACCAGATGTCGAAGTCTCTTGCCGACTATGAAACCACATCCAAATTCGTGTCTTTCTGCATGGCAGCTGTAACAGGTGTCACAGTTCTTTCGTCGTGTGCATCCCTGTTCCGTCCATCTCGTTCCAGGTGCATATTCTTAAATCATGGACTTTATATCGTTTGCGGGGGTCGTCAACATTTGGTGGGCGATCCTGTTTTTCTATTCTTCGTGTTTTCATAATAAATTTTGTTTAAGGATCCGCTCCCAATCCTAGTTTCTTGGAGCTGCCAAAGCCAATAAGTCTAAAATTCATGTTTTTTGTTAAATTTAAGAGTCAAAATAGTAATAGAGTAATAAACATCGGCCACTACCGCATTCGGATTGGGGACTCAATTTTGAGAATTGGGCGTGCAAGTAACCCCAATAATAAGCAATTGTGCAACATTCGTTTTGTCAAGTTGGCTGCATTAATAATTTAATGGCCATACGGAGTTTTTTGCTGAAGGTGGATTTTTAGCACTTTGTTTATATTTTAACACGCACGTGTTCTTGTCCTTGTCTTCTGCCGGGGCGAAGACATGCGGGTTACAGGGTTCAACTGCGGGAGCAGATGGCTAAGTCTCAAGTCAACGAATAAATCACTTCCAAATTTAAGTCATTGTGTCTTGAGACTCCATTTGAGACAATCGGACATTCCAGAATAATATCACAAATTCCTAAAATTTTTGGGGGGGATGTCATCATTTGGGAGGTTCTTTTTGTTATAATTGTTTTTTTTTTTTAAGGCGAGTGACTTATGTGGTCACTATACCGGGTCCTAGTTTTTGGGACCGCCAACGCCTCTAGTTTGGCAGTTGCATTGTCAATTATGTTAAGTAATCTCTAAGATGCATCGTTCTAAGATGCGACACATTTACATACAAATTTAGCACCTGCACAACATTTTTACACATTATACTACGTAAACACTTACTTTTTCGAATAATTTTCCAGATGCGTCATCATCATCGTCATTATCATTGTTCGGTTCCAATATGACACCATTGGGAGTCTGAACACGCACCGTTTCACTCATTAAGGGCTGATTATTGGATCCGCGCATATTTTTGATTTGTTCGGTCTGAAAAAAATAATTTAATTATCTTAAAACTTAATTAACCGCTTACAATCCAAGATTGTGATATGGAATATCTTATAGCGTTTTTTCTGAATTTAACACTTTTCTATTTTTAGACTTTTATTGACGTAACCGAACGTGAGCGTAATTTAAGAGTCCAATGCCCTAACTTTAAGAAGAACCGTTTGTATTTAACACAAATATTCTTAAAATGTTTCTTAACAATAATTTAGGATTATCTTACAGCATTTTGAGTCATATATAGGGGTAAAACAAAATCGATCCAAATTACATCGCCAAAGCAGATGTGAGATGTCCAGGAACCATGATATGTCCAATATTCCTCAATGTCTGTTGAAATGTATGCAAGTAGCGGTACAAGTTTGTCATAAGATAGAGCTAATTGGCTCTTTGGTTCCCTTATGTCAACCAGCTCTTCCATAATTGAATCATATGCTGTTGTGACCTGGTAATTCGTCTGGAATTGAATATTAGTATATGCACTAGTATATGGATACGATTTCGATACGAAGTGAGAAACTCGCTTTTATGTTTAGGCTCAATCAAACTTTTATATTTACCTGTACACTGTAGGCTAGAATTGTTACAGCGTTTTTTTGACCGGACGCCTCCTGCAAGCTGCTATAATTGGCATTATAAAATACCAAATGTATTTCAGCTGGGAATGACATTCCTCTTCTGTAAGCGGGGGCGGGTAATTCCAGCCAATGCCAATAGATGTGGTCAAAGCGAAATGATCCCATATGCTCAAAAGGGCCCATAGAGATAGAGGGTACGGTTCCTTTGTACATGATGTTTATCACAAGAGTGCGGCCAGTGTTATGCAGTATGGTGCCGGCAGGGATCTTTTCGAATTCCATGAAATGAATTGGTGTGAAAGGAGCTTTCTGGACATTAAAACGTTGCTCATTTAGTGGTATTGAATGTTTTCGAAAACATTGGCCAGTGTTACTGTTATCAGCAACTGTGCAATTGGAAAAAAGAAGAGGAAGGAATATAAGAAAGTGAGAGTACATAGGAAGACTAAAGACAGACACAATGTTCAACACAAATCCTTAAAAAAGCTGGGAGTACTTTTGTATATTATATTATATTAATACAGCCATATCTGCGAGAATATAGAAGGGCTGGTATATGGAATCGACCGTGGCATGAAGTTTAGAATACGTGACCATCATATGGGTGACATAGGTTCTAGCACTGACACAGACATCTACAATGAATGTTGCATTCATGAAAATGGTACAGCAAAATTGTAACACGGCCTGTTTGTATACCGTACAAGGATGGATGGGAGAACTTTCGAATATTACAAAATCTTAACGGAAACTTTTTACTAAAGCCACAACAGCGAGAATATAGGAGGGCTGGGATATGAAATCGATTGTGGCATGATGTTTAGAACGCGTGACCATCTTACATGTGGTCTGGGTTAGAACCTTGTCACAGCTTTCTACAAAGAATGCTGCATACATGGAAACGGTACAACCAACAGCAACCCGAGCCAACTAGCTATTTTTTGAAGAAAAAACGTCAATTGAAGGTACGGGAGAGCTAATATGTATATGGGCACATGAATTGAGGTGAAGCCGAAAAAACCTTCCGGGAGATTAGGTTGCCGCTAAGGATGTGAAGTGAATCTTGCATCTCAAGGCGACGCACAACCTCCACGTGGTGGCACCTGGACAACATTGTTTCGTGATACTTTTATTACGAAAAGCGGCAGATAGTGAGCGAAGAACCCTGATGATTATGCTAGCCACCCTTTAGGCCCTTTACTGTCTATGAAAACACGAGATAGAAAAAGTAAAAAACGGAACCCCCCCCAAATGTTGACGACCCCCGCAAATGTAATAAGGACCATGATTTAAGGATATGCACCGGGAACGTCCGGACTCTCTATAGAGAAGGTGCCAATATCCGACTGGTGGATGTCCCCAAAAAAGGCTGACATTACCGCCATCCAGAAGATGGGATGGACAGGGATGCTGGCGACGCAAAAATTGCGACGACTATTATAACTGCCATCAGGAAAAGCTTGAATTTGTATATGGATTTATAATTGTCCAAAGATTAAGATATCTTGTCACGCGATTCAAACCGGTTATTGATCGATTAGCCACAATCCACATTAAGGCGAAATATTTCTACATCACTGTGATTTTTGCTCAGGTCCCGACGGATATAAACACGCTGAGATGCCCTGGCCACGACACTAAAATTGTTCTAGGAGACTTTACATAGGAAAGGAAGATGTTCTTGGTCCATCGATTGGTAAGTTCAGCCTGCATACCGACACGACAGACAACGGGTTTTGGCTGGTTAGCTTCGCAGCGGGAAGGAACATGGTAGTAAATGGAACCAGATTCCAGCACAGAGATATCTACAAGGCAATTTGGCTATCTCCCGATCAAAACACCGAAAATTAAATTGATCATGTGGTAATTGATGGCAGACATGCATCTAGTGTCATGGACGTGCGTGTGATCCGTGGTGCTAATATTGGCTAGGATCATTACATGGTTGCGGCCAAGGTGCGCACAAGATTGAGCAGAGCGAAAAACGCACGTAATCAAATACAAACAAAGCCCAGAGATAGCTACTGCTCCAGCTCCGCCAACTTCTACGACACAACGCCTCTACTTCTGACGTTCCTGATACACAGTGTCAGCATATTGCGCATTCCATGGCAACCGCCGTAACAACCGTGCTAGGATATGAAAAACGGCGCCCCGACGAATCCTGGTACGATGAAGTATGTCGCATATCGTTTGAGGAACAGGATGCTGCTTATAGGGCACACTACAGCCAATTGTAACCCGTGCTGTCAGGAACGGCACAAGGAGAAAGTAAAACAGGCGAGACAGCTTACTTAAAACTTAAACTTAATTTCCCTTTACACCCCATGAATGAGGTATGGGATAGCTTCTCGCGTTGTTGTGAATTAGCACGCTTTCTATTTTTAGATTCACAACCAACGGCACCTACTTGTTTGTCGACGAATGCGAACGTCACTGTTTGAGAAGCTCTTACTAGACACGCCGATTGACTCGACACGAAGTTGCTGTCAACAACATTCGAGGGGAACCGACAATGAAAGAAACAATTTTTTTCTTAAGATGACTGGAGCCAGGTTTGAACCTGAAATCTCCCGCATGGTAGTCGCGTGTTCTAACCACTATGCCACGGCCGGTCCCAGGTGAGACAGCTATTTAGGCGAAAAAAAACACGTCAGATGAAGGCACGTGAGAACGACGATATAGAGCGATACAGGGATAGAGGTGAAGCCCGAAAATTTTACCAGAAAGTGAAAGGAAAGACTACGGTAATGGGATCCCCTTCTGTAAGGAGAAGGATGGAAATCTGGTCACAGATACGCAGAGTCTGCTGCATATATACAACAAAAAACTTCCAGCAACTGCTAGTTCCAGAAGGTAGAGCAAGTGAAGGTATCACGGCAATTGTCCACGATGGCCAAGGCAAGCCGAGGTAAAAAGAGCAATATCGCAGCTGTAAAACAATAAAACAGCCGGTGATAACGAGCATGCACCAGCTCCTGCGCAAGGTTTGGCTTAAAGAGTGCATGTCCGACGATTGGAATCTAAGCGTATTATGTCCTGTGCTGAAAAAATGTGATCCAAGTGCGTGCCTTACCTATCGCATATAAGGTCCTGTCGAGTGTGCTTTGTGAAAGACTAAAGCCAGTGTTTTCCAACCTGATCGGGCCTTATCAAAGTGGCTTTAGACCTGGTAACTGTGCACGAGGACAAAACGAAGTTATTAGTTTCAACGAACAAAGAATCTACTCGTATGGGAAACTCCGTAAACGTTGACAACTATAATTTTGATCTGGTAGATAATTTTATCTACCTAGGCTCCGCCATCAACAAAACAAATAATGTCAGCCTCAGAATGCGGAGAAGAATCCAGCTTGCCCTCTCTCGACGAACAAAAATCCAGCTATACCAGATACTGGTTCTGACTGTCTTATTGTATCGTTCAGAATCCTGGGTTATGACACAAGCGGATGAATTGGCTCTGGCAGTATTCGAGCCAAAAATACTTCGTTAAATATATGGGCCCATCATCGTTAACGGAGAGTATCGACGTCGTACGAATCATGAGCTGTACGAGCTGTACACTGACATTGACGTGGTCAGACGCATAAAGGTGCAGCGGTTGCGTTGGCTAGGTCATGTTGTACGCATGGACGAAAATGCCCCAGCTCGAAAAGTCTTCGACAATGAACTCGATGGACGGTGCAGAAGTGGGCGACCAAAACTTCGTTGGAATGACCAGGTTACTGAGAACCTTACAGAACTTGGTGTGACTAACTGGAGAAGAAGCGCAGAAAATCGAGGCGCTTATAATAATTTTCCACGTGCGGTATATAATCCAATGGGATTGCAAAGAAGTGCCAGCTAAGTAAGTTATCATAATGCAACGTAGCGGAAAAGGGCAAACAAAACTCTGTTGAAAATATCACGTTACTGAGCACCTTGCAGAGCACGGCGCAACGTTCTAGAATAGAAGAGCAATAGAACGGAGCGCATATAATACTTTTCCACGTGCGGCATATATTTCTTAAGCTTAAAATTCAACGATTATGCATAGTATATAGGATGAAAATCAGAGCTCGCAATTATTGGTCTCTCTTGTTCTTGTTGTCAGGAAAAAACCACTCATCCACTGACACGATGCGAAACAGTCGCGAAAAACCCTTAAACTTCGTTCTTCTTTGGCTTGCTCTTTGCTCAACCGACGAGCATTTCTGTTCACTAGATCGCCTCATGGGTTTACTCGAGACACTTTACTTCGTAAAAACTCGTCATACGGTCTTTTGAGCATGTATGTGTGCTGCGAGTGTGGATACCCAGCAGCGGAAAAGACGAGGCATTGTAAACATATGCCTGCAAACATGCCTTCAAAGGCAGTTTGTTGACATTCAAATACGCCTTCCTTTTTCAGGCATGTATACAGGCTATAATAAGTCCTTCACTAAGCCTAACAAAAAATTCCATACCCATGCACATTTCGCTTCTCAAATGAGACCTGTAATGAGGCCTCTTACTAGGGTGAGAAAAGATCCCGCAGACATGCCTCTTTCCATTCTAAAAACTGGCCTGTGAGCAGCCCTACTGTGTACCCCAGAAAATACCATAGATGTGCACAAAGGGCATGCAAACTTTCTTGCCTTAAACAGGCCTGTTGACAGTCCTATTAGTAGAAAGCAGAATTGACGTTCATAGCCATGCACTTGTCACTTCTCCGATTAGCCCTGCAGACAGGCCTCTAAAGGGAAGGAAAGACAGATGCTGTTGTTTATGAAAACCACATGTGTGCTATTTGTCGTACAACAACTATATTACGTGATAGCCGAGTAGGTAGCATGCCCAACTATGAGTACTGAGGCCGCAAGTTCGATTCCCGCTGCTGGAGTTTAAAAAAAAAATAGTTATTACAAATTGTAATAAATATTGTATTAAAAATTTATAAAAAGTAGGAAATCATTTAATATGGAAATAATTCGCATATGTTTTTTTTTTATTTAAGTCCTTCTATAAATGCTCTTTTCCAGGCCTGCAAGCTGGTCTGCAGTAGCAATGCCTCATAGAAGGCCCTTGTTATTAGGACTCCAAGCAGGACATACTAGGCATGCCTACTGAAACGCCTTCAATGAGAAAGGGAAAGTGCAGGCCTTGCCTGCCTATGACACCCTATGTTAATTTGAAATTAAGACTGCATTTGAAGGGTAGGGCTTCTGACTGCCTTTGCAGGCCTGTAAGAAGGCATGCAAAGCCCCATATTTTGCTGCTGGGTAGGCAAACGTACGCACACGCATATGCACACTAATGATCCCCCTTTCTTCGTCTCTCCTATTTAAAGCATATGACGAAATTTTTAAGGCAACAACACAATGCAAAGCAACAATAAAAATAAAGACCTTTTGTGCAGACACTTTGCTTGCTTTGCTCACTTACTGATTCTCAGTAGGTGAGCGACGGAAGGTTCTGTTCGTATCGAGCGGTCAGTAAGAGACCGATTCATGTGTTACGTTCAACCCGAAACCTGAGAGCAAGAACACGAACAAAACGAAAAAATGGTTGCTGTTCAGACACTGAGCGATTCCGTCTCATTTGTTTCGGTCTTTTAAGTGAGCAGACCGCGTAGTAAAATTTGGTTGAGCATATTTTGCGAGCTCTGATGAAAATTGATGATGTTATGAAACATAAAACAAATATAACCATTTAAACAAAGTGATAAAAGCTATAGAACATCTATAACAATTAAGTAATCTTTAAGCATTACCTGCTGCAGGGGCTTCTCCTGATAGAGCCATATACAAAACTGAAAAACAAATCACTTGTAGTATATATCAAGAAATTAGTTAATATCAAGAAACTCACAAAGCAATAAAATAATCTTTACAAGATACATTTAATAGCTTTTCAATATTTTAACTTCGTTTCACTTAAAAGTCAAGTGTTAACTAGAGTTAATTCTCCACGAAGTTATCTACGAGTACTGACATTAAACCATTTCATATAATTATATTATATTACATTATATAAAAAGACATCTGAGGGATTAGTAAATGACCCACAGTTCAAATTGTGACATCAAAATATCTAATCGATATTCAAATGAAACAACAAGCAATGATCCAGAACATTCACAGATATATATTGGAATTAGTTGACACGCAACTTTTATATTAATCTAATAATTTTAATCGTTCAGCAATAAATCAACGAAATTTTAAACCATAGAGAGTCATACATATAACCCATTTATTGTGTACTTTGTATGCTACAATTAATTACGATATTTGGTTATCATAAAAATCAATTTTATTTCAAAATTAGCAGGTGTCATCTCTCTAGGTCTTAATTATTGCACTGTGGTCAGTTTAACAAAATATGGGAAAACTTACCTTAACTCTTGGAAAAAAGATAAGCGAAACGTTTTTATTTTCTAAGGTTGTGCCTACTATTTTAATACTTACCGTGGCATGATGGTTAGAAACGTGACAATCATGCAATAAACCAGGGTTCGATTCCTGTCTCAGTCATCTCCTTTCTGTCATCAGCGGCGTGTCGATTAAATCGGCATGTATAAGGTTCTCAAACAGCTGACGTGTTAATTCACAACAACGTGAGAAGCATCCCATACCTCATTCATGGTATGTAAAGGGACATTAAGTTTTTGTTTTTTTCAGGTGAAACGATACTTAAACCATTTCATATATAGGGTGAGGATATTTATCAGTCAGTTCAACTGACAGGCATTATTATACTGGTTCTTTAATAAACGTTTACTGATCTTAGTGACAATTGTTCCTAGAGTCCTCCATATATTTCGTTCCAAAAGATATAATGCAATAATACGTGCCGAGAACATGCCTCACACGGCCCTTGGCAATACAAAAAGAACACCGGCTATTTATAATTTTATAAAACACTTTATTTTCGCAACTTGCGACACAATTCAATAAACTTCTTAATTGTGACTGATCACTTACCCAAGTCATTTCTCTTCATATGTCAGTGACAAATTTATGTACTCCACTATTCGAAGTCGAATATATATGACATTCGATTTGCATATATTAATTCAGCAGAGATGCAAGTTTCGCATATGTTTTCACGCCAAAGATCAGTGCTGACTAAAATGCATCGCAATTCAGTTGAAATTACCATAGGTTATGCACGAGACTTTGCCCAATATCAACGTTCGCTAGATGGCGCGAACATTGAGAGAGTTGGTCGGAGTAGGCTATCTCGGTAGTATGCTAGCTTTCTTTGCGTTTGGCGCAAACTCAGACATGTCTTCCATCGATTACCACGTGTGCAATCTACTTTCTTATCTTTTGATCAGGGGATATCTAAGTTGCCTTGTAGATATATTTATGTGTAGGTATATTATGTGCTAAAATCTATATATATAAAAATGGTGGCAAAAATGTATAGTAATTCATCAATTGAGAACGGCTGGGCCGATTTTGCTCAAACTTTTTTTAAGTTGTTCGTTATTGGCAGGAGCAGGTTTATGTGAAAGAAAATTTGTTGAAAAATGCGGAAAATTCCGGAAAAATTCAAAAAGTTTGAATTTGTTGTTCGACGAAATTTTGCATATTATCGTATGATTTGGTAATTTTGGACGATGTAACAGTGAACAATTCTGGATAATTATTCTGAAATTACTTTCCGAATGGAAACATAGAAAAAATCTCGGTGGAAAACTCGGAAAATTCTGGAAAAACTCGAAAAATTTGGATTTTTTCAGAAACATTTTGCATCGCAAATTGAGTTTTTGTATAACTTTTTGTGTGCAATTGTTCCTTAGTGGCTTTTCGGTTGAAAAACAGAAAATTTTGGTTGGAAAATTATTTAAAAATTCCAAAAATTTGAATTTTTTTCGACGAAATTTTACATTTTATTGTGTTTTGATAATTTTGAATGATGTAAATGAGAAAATTTCTGATAATCATTCCAAAATGACTTCGAATGGAAAAATAGAAAAATTCTTGGTGGAAAACTCGGAAAATTCTTGAAATAACTCGAAAATTTTGAATTTTTTCATCGAAATTTTTTGCTTGATTTGATGATTTTAGACGACGTAAAGGTGGAAAATTCGTTGTGCTGCTTGGAAAAATTCGGTTTATTGTGAAACCTATATGTATAAAAACGGTGTGAACAGTGTGAAGTAATTCATCAAGGGAGAGCGGCTGGCCCATTTTGTTTTCAATTATTATTCAATTGTTCGTAATTGGTATGAGGGTTTTATGCAAGATAATTTTGGGAAAATCCTTTGAAAAAGTCGGGAAATTGGAAAAATCGAAAATTGGTTTTTTGTATGAAATTTTGTGTGCAGTTGTTACGGAATGGCTTTTCGAATGTAAAAATAGAAAATTCTTAGGGAAAAACTAGGAAAATTCCGGAAAAGTCCAAAAAATTTGATTTTTTTTTATTGGCAAAATTTTGCAATTTTCGCATGATTTGATGGTTTTGAACGATGTCTAGGTGGAAAATTTTCGGTTAAATATTGGTTGGTAACGAGAAAAATAATATTTAAATAAAAAATCCGTCGAACCCGACATTGGGAGTGCCAGCGTCAAATCGTTCGATGCAAAATGCATTCGATCGCGAATTTTAGCTGAAGCAAGACTATAATCTAGATGAGCTGATCGGAAGAGTTCGAACAAATGTGCAGCTGTTAAATACTGAGTACAAGAACGTGTACGATTCACGATGAAACTGGAGGCATTTACTTGCTCGATGCTCCGAGTGGGACACCTAAAACATTTTTTTGTTGATTCCGGCAACAATTTGGTCAAGATCTCAAATAACGTTAGCCGCTGGATCCTCTGGCATACCTGTCACATTGTTGGAAGGCATTCGAACTGCAAATTCCACTTTAAAACTGTCGATGAAGTATTCAATGACAAGAATTTCGCAACGGCGAAGTAGATGCGGGAATGCCAAATCAACATTTCTGATGAATGCTCGATAACGACTAAATGAGCTTTGGAAGTAGTTAACCGAACGATAAAGGATTTACGAGGGAATTTAAAACGATTTGGTGGGGCTATGATTTTGAATTTTAGATAGATTTGGAATATTTAACAAGTGTGTACATAATACCGCAGTGAAGTATGTGCGTTGTAACGGTGACTTTTCTAATATGCCAGAGGAGGATATAATTGTTTATATCTTCTTTGAGCTACAACCAGATGTCAAATCATGTCCAATCTCAAAAATTTATATGTTTGTATTGTTTGATGGTAAAATGCTTGTATTTCTTATGAAATACAAGTGAGAATAATGGTATTGTTGGAATCTGGCCTGTCGGAGTGTTAACTCACTCGCTGATGGCAGTGGAAGGATTGCTGGTATCGATGGAAGCTAGCCTGAGGGAGTGTTAATTCACTCGCCGAGGGCAGCGGAAGTGATACAAGTCTGTGTATTTTGAAGTTTTATCCCAGAGTGGGTTTAATTAAGAGATGTCAGATGTTGGCTGGCCGGATGGGGAACCTCGGTTCCTAGCAGATATCGGCGTGGGCCCACTTGTGGCGTGAAGGATGGAGAAAAGACATGATTTGATTTAAACAACAACAAGTGCATGTACTTGTACATGTAACTTAAAGTAGCAAATAATTAGGAGTTTGGGGCTTTAGCTTGTCAATATGGTACCCTCACAAAAGACATACAAACAATTTGAACATTCTTTTGGATAGAAGAATTAGATTCGGGCCTTAACAGCGGCTTAGTAGTATGTTCCACTGGTGTTGAGCCCACCGTGGAGATAAGCCCTCATGGGCAGGTATTTACGTTAAGCACAAGGACATCTGTACCAGGTACTAATTTATCCGGCCCTGTTGCATGCCTCCAAATCGTAATACTCCGAAAAAAATATATGGACACATTTGCGTAAACGGCGAGTTTATAATTCGGATAAACCATGAGCTGCTAGAGTTATACCACGACATTGATGTGGTCAAGCGATTTAAAGTGCAACGATTACGCTGGCTAGGCCATGTCGTGAGGATGGATGAGGAAACTCCAGCGCGAAAGGTATTCTATCAAGACCTCGAAGGGCGGCGAAAAAGATGGAGACCGTGACTACATTGGAAGTACCTGCTTGGTAGGACTGACTGGAGGCGGTGCGCACAAGACCGAAGCGATTGGAAATCTCTTATCATTTCGGCCTCTGACTTAGACACTAAGATATAAATATATATGTTGTCAAGTTGTTTTTAAGGCTAATATTAATATGGAAGGGGTTACGCCTACTTATACTGTCTAATCTCAAAAACAAACGACCACTTTTATAAAATTTAAATTTTTTTTATAAAATTTTACGCTGTTGAATGTTTATTCATAATATTTGTAATATTAATTGAAATTCTATGAGTACAAGAAACTGCTAAGTCCACTTTATATTTTTAAGGCAAAAACATGTAAATACTCTTATAAACTAAATTTCATTATTATCTTTTTTTTTTTTTTGTAAATCAAAACAGTTTTAGGCCATCCGTTTTATATATTATGAAGATCGCTTGTATTCAGCCTAGCTTCAGCGCAGGTTTTTAACTGTGGTCACTCTCTAGCCATAACAACCTTAGTCTTTTTTTTGTATTTTTCAGTAGAAAAGCTGTAAACTTTTGAATACCACTAAAAATCAAGAGTCGGTTATTTTGTTAAAAATATTTTTCAATTACATACGAGCCATTTTGGTTAGTGACCACTGATTTATTAACTGCATACACATTGTAACACATAATATTACACATACACCAATACAGTTAGAAAATTTTGCAGTTGCGTTGGAAAGTACAGTTGATTTTGTTGAGACCCCATCCTTCCTGGGCCGAGGTTGGCGTATGAGACTTTCGGGAGTATTAGTTTCTACACTTTGACTCAGAAAGGTCTGATTATTGATACCACGCATTTGCATCATATCGTAGATCTGAAGTAAATGAATAGACAAAGAGAGATAAGGATGTGCTTAGATATGACTTTTTTTATTGCAAGATGCAAGAACCATGAATAAAAGATTTAACTAAACATTTATTAATGAAAGTTACGAACATTGCTTTTTTACATTGCAAATCTATGATGCTATGATTTAAAAGTATTACATAATTCACACATACTTACAAATTCTGATTGAATAGCTAATGGAAATAGAAAGTCAACCCAAAGTACAATACCAGTACACAAGTTTGTATCCCACGAACCCTCATATGTTGAGTAGTCTTCTATCTTACTACTATCCGGTAAAACGTACGATTGCAGGGGCAATATTTTGTCGGGCGACAGAGCCGTTTGCCTGTAGGGTCCATCTCCTATGCTGACAACCTCTTCGACAATCTTATCATAATCTGCTAGTGAATATTCAATGGCCTGTAAAATTTAAAATTTAATTAAAAATGCATTACACAAGCCCCTAGCATATCTAATTGCCATTATATTGAAAGCCAAAATCGCAATACTATATGGTTGCTTAGATGCTTCTTCTAGGCTGGCATATGACGCATCGTAGAATACTAAATGCAGTTCAGCCGAGATGGACATGCCATAGAATTTGTGGTTAGGAGATTTTAGCCAGTGCCAGTACAAGTGATCAAACCGAAATGGTCCAACGTACTGAAAAGGTCCCATAGTAACAGTGGGAACATTTTCGGTGTAATTCATGGTAATCACAAGGGTTTTTCCGTTATTTTCCAAAATGGTACTATCAGGCTTTTGGTCGAAGTTCAACAATTGAATTGGATCCCAGTCAGCAAATTCAACGTTAAAACTCTGCTCATCCAATGGAATCTGATGTTTGCTAATGCATATCCCTTCAGCATATTGGACAAGTGCATCTGAAATGAAAAAAATTGCATTTATATATTATTTAGGGGAAATTAAGACATTTCAAATCTTTATTTCAAATAGGCTAAATTACTTAGTCGACTTTATATACAATTTGTTTGCCATTGCCTAATATTGTAAAAAACCGTAGGAAATGCAGAAAATTAGGGCTGAATTGCACTTTACTGCACAAATTCTGGTTGGGAATAGCGAGTAGGTGATACAAACCTGTATTGCCGACATGAGCCTATTAATAAAACATTCCCGTATTTCTGATAGACACCTGTACTGCCGACATACCGAAGTAAATCAATACGACTCTGAGTTGCAGATACAAAGCGGAAATTCCCGAATTACCAACACGATCCCGAGTTGACGATTCGAACCTCAAATGTCAACATACCTGAATCATAAATCAATTCTGTACTACCGACAACACGGCACCGAGTTGCAGATACGAAGCGGAAATTCCCGAATTACCAACACGATCCCTAGTTGACGATTCGAACCTCAATTGTCGACTTACCTGAAATCATCAATCAATACTGTACTACCGACAACACGATCCCGAGTTGACAATTCAAACCTGAATTGTCGACATACCTTAATGATCAATACTTTCACAAATTGCTTATATCGACCAGAATTGCAAAGTTTCCTAGGTTTCTGAATTGCTGAGATGCGCATGCATTCTTGGATAGTCCCAAATAACAATTGGTTCCCAAGTTTCTGGTTTTAACCTGAATTACCAGAAAGCCTAAATCCTCAATGGCAGTGAATGACGAAGTTAATGGTATCATCGAACAAAGTGTCCACCCATTGGGGACGCAGCGTGAACGTTGAAAACTATAGCTTTGAGGTAGTGGATGAATTTATCTACCTCGGATCCGCCATGAACAAAAACAACAGTGTCAGCCTTGAGATAAAATGGAGAATAGTGCTCGCCAACAGGTGTTTCTTTGGGCTATGCGAGCACTTCATAAACACCACCCTATCTCGAACCACCAAAGTCCTCCTGTACCAGGTACTAAATTTAACGGGTCCTGTTGTACGCCTCCGAATCTTGGGTGCTTACACAGGCAGATGCAGCTCATCTGGCCGTGTTTGAGAGAAAAATACTCCGAAAATATATGGACCCATTTGCGTAAATGGCGAGTTTAGGATTCGGATGAACCATTAGCTGTACGAGTTATACCACGACATTGATGTCGTCAAGCGAATCAAAGTGCAACGATTACGCTGGCTAGGCCATGTCGTGAGGATGGATGAGGAAATTCCAGCGCGAAAGGTATTCTATCAAGACCTCGAAGGACGGCGCATAAGAGGGAAACCGCGACTACGTTGGAAGGACCAGGTGGAGGAATCACTGACGCTGCTTGGTAGGACTGACTGGGGACGTTGCGCACAAGATCGAAGAAAATGGAAATCTTTGATCATTTCTGCCTCTGACTTAGGCACTAAGATGTAAATATATATATGTGTCAAGTTGTTTTAAAGGCTAATAATAATAATAAATCATCAATACGACTGCGAGATGCCAACACTAACCGACACACCTGATTCGTAAATTAATTCCTCAGTTACTGGTTCGAATTTAAATTGTTGACTAACTTGACTCATCATTGGTTTGTTTGTTAAGTGACCCAGTACAAATTTCGAAGGTGGTTCATAAATTTGAGGCCTGAAGTATTAAAGAATTCCACATGATTTGGTCGTCTGCGTGCGTAATCCAGTTAGTCCTACTAAATGGTGGCACGTCGCCAAACACTTGGTCCATCCAACGAAGTTTGCTCTTCCTTCGCCTTCAAACACCTTTCTCACTGGAGCATTTACATCCATCCTGGCAACATGTCTCAGCCATCGTAGTCGTTGCATTCAGACTCCTTTAACTACGTCGATGTCGTTTTAAAGTTCATACAGCTCATGGTTCATCCGATGGCGACACAGATAGCTCCATATATTTTTCGGAGTACTTTTCTCTCGTATACTCCCAGGTTTTGAATGTCCGTTGCCGTAAGCACCCATGATTCGGCAGCATACAACCGAACGGACCATATTAGCACCTGGTATAGCTGTTTCTTAGTATCTTGACAAAAGGTGGTATTACTTAAGGGCTGCCGAAGTCCGTAAAAACATCTATTGGAGAGCATTATTCTCCGCTTGATTTCTTGGCTGATATTATTTTTCTTATTGAAGGAAGATCCGAGGTAGGTAAATCCATCTACTACCTCAAAACAATAAGTGTCAACCATCACGGTGCTTTCCCATCGAGAGGACTCTTCGAAATTATTATTTTTGTTTTGTCCTCCCCCGTTAACCGCTAAACCCATTTTTGCTAACTTCTTTTCTATTGATGAGAAAACTGCTGTAACAGCTGCAGCAGATTTCGGCCAATGATGTATTTATCATCGGCATAGGCTAGTAGCATGTGGCTCTTATGGAATGCCGGACATGTTGATACCAGCTTTTCTCATCACCTTCTTCATAACTAAATTATTAAGTGTACAGGACTAGCTATCACCCTGCCTGAGACCTCTTTCCGTGTTGAATGGTTCAGAGTGATCCTTACCAATCTTAACCGAGGATTTGGTGTTTTCCAAGGTACATCTGCAATGTCGAATTAGCTTTGAAGGAATACCATACTAAGACATGGCCTGATATAACATATTACTTATCGGAGAGTCGAAGGCAGCTTTGTAGTCGACAAAGAGGTGGTAGGTGTTGATCTGCTTTTCATGAGTTTTTTTTCCAGGACTTGCAGTAAAGTGAATATTTTGTAGATTTACCAGGTCTAAAGCCGCACTGATAAGGTCCAATTAGTTTTTCTAATATTGGATTTAAACATTTACACAATATGCTCGAAAGAACCTTGTACGCAATTAGTAATAGGCTTATTCCACGATAGTTCTTACACTCACTACGTTCTCCTTTCTTGCATATGGGACATAACAGACTGAGACTCCAATCTCTGGGCATGCTCTCCTCTAGCCAGATGTTCTCCATGAACTGATGCATGCTCCTCGCCTTCTGCCTTAAACAAATCAGCAGGGAGACCATCGGATCCAGCCACTTTGTTGTTTTTAGGGCGGGACATTGCCACATGTATCTCGCTCTGGCTCGGAGGTGGACAGTCAATAACGTTGTCACGGATCGGAGCGTGCTCTTCTGGGGTGGTGTCCGTATACAGTAGATTTCTAAAATGTTCTTTCCACATCTTCAGAATGTTATCCGGTTCCATCACTAGCTGATCATCGCTGTCTTTACAGGACGGCCTTAACTCTCTGGTAGAATTTTCGGAGCAACTCTGTGCACTCATCCTGTTTCTTCTACAGCTATTTCTTTTTCCGTCTAAAGATACGGGTTGCCTTTTGTCTCTATGCCATGTACCGTTCACGAACAGCTCGCGTTGCCATTGGCTGCAGTTTCGCCTGTATGCAGCATTTGTCCCTTTCGTGGCATTGAGACATTTATTGTCATACCTATCATTATCTTGAGACTGCTTTGAGTAGCCACCACTGCAAGGTAATATTATCAAGGCTTGGAGCATTTCGTACCAGTTTGTGTTAGGCACCGGCCGTGGCATAGTGGTTAGAACACGCGACTACCATGCGGGAGATCGCAGGTTCAAACCTGGCTCCAGTCATCTTAAAAGAAAAAAAAATAAATAAAATTTTCTTTAATTGTCGGCTCCCCTCGAATGTTGTTGACAGCAACTTCGCAGTATTAAGCGTCGATCCAATCGTCGTGTCTAGTAAGAGCTTCTCAAACAGTGACGTTCGCATTCGTCGATAAACAAGTAGGTGCCGTTAGTTGAGAATCTAAAAAATAGAAAGCGTGTTAATTCACAACAACGCGAGAAGCTATCCCATACCTCATTCATGGGGTGCAAAGGGAAATTAAGTTAAGTTGTGTTAGATGGTTGGAGTAGGCATCAGCTACATCTGTGGTCCGCAGTTTACCGATGTCCAGCGTTCGTTGTGCCTGGTTACGTACGTTTTTGCCATGCTTAGCCTTGTGCGTATCTTAACTGCGGTAAGGAAGAGATCGGAGTCAATGTTCGCACCCCTGATCACTCGTATTTCCAGAACACTCGATGTGTGCCTTCCATCCACTACCACGTGATCAATCTTTTTCCTCGTGAACTGATCTAAAGATAACCATGTTACCTTATGAATATTTATATGGTTAAATCTAGTGCTGCTAACTACCATATTTCTTGTCGCAGAGAAATCAATCAGTCTGATGCCATTGTTTGACCTTTCGGTGTGCAGACTGAATTTTACGATAGTAGGCTCAAATTCAAATTGGGACCGGCCGTGGCATAGTGGTTAGAACACGCGACTATCATACGGGAGATTCCGGGTTCGATTCCCGACTCCAGTCATCTACATTTTTCTTTCATTTTTTTAGGCGAAATATTGATTACAAAGTAAGGACAAGGAGCGGTTTGATCGCGACAAAAACAGAAGACATCTTAAAAAACATGAGATTCAGCGAAATCAAACGCATTTTTTTATAGATAAAAATTTTAAAATCTTAAAAAATAACAAAGTTTTCGAATCCTTTTTATTTGTTAGATATCACGGGTAGTTTTTTTAAATTTAATTTTTGATTGATTCGAACGTGACATATGTTGAACGTGAAATTATTTCTATGACTATCTCTATATACATTTTGATAAAAAAAAAAGTTTTCTTCTGTGATTAATTATATTAGATGTATGTGCAATAAAGAATGGATCAAAGGACATACAATTTTTTTATAATCTTCTGTACAAGTGCAACTATTGAATTAATAGTCTGTAAAAAAATAAAGCCACAATATTAATAACTTCATAATTAAACATTACCTGTTGCCATTTGTTCACCGAAGAGTACTAAGCATATAGTAACTGAAACAAACTAACTTTGTTACACAAATATCCTGAAAATAGTACAGAAGATGCAACTAACAATGTGCGAAAATGTTAATACGGAACATTGTGCGCAGATTTTAATGTTCGTGCACCGTTTAATAAACTTATAAGTAATTTTCCCTGAAAACTTCAATGTATACTAACATTGTATACATTTTAAGTTTTAAATATTAGCATCGCGTTTCACATGTGAGTAATATCACCAGGGGATTAGTAAATAAGAGAGAGTAGTTACTTGTTCACCATAATATGTAGTCAATTGTATAAACATTAACGTAATTGGTTAAGAATATTAAATATAAAAATAATGTAAAATTCAAAACGTATTTATGTGATATGCTCAAATTAATATCCATGTCAGACAAGTCATTTAGTAGATTGAAAGAACGGTGTATTTATTGTCATGTAGACAATACATCACTCTAGCGATTACCTGCCTTCCCACTGCCTGTATCCTGGCACATTTGGTATCTTACGTAAATGTTGTGTCTGGACTTGCGCAGTTGTAATCAAAATGATTTCCATAGCCTATAATTACATTACATTACATTTTCGAAGTGATCTCATAGTATCCAATCCTAATGGTTATGTTCTAGCGTACATGGCGATCAATTATTATATATATCTCAGTTTTGTTCAAGACCTGCTGTTATCACCCGATTCCTTGTATGCGACGTTGATTTGTCAAAGGCATATTTAACGTTACTTACTTACTTACTTACTTAAGTGGCCAATTACAATTTACGAAACGTAGTTCATAAATTTGAGGCCTGAAGTAATAAAAAATTCCACACGCTTCGGTCTTCTGCGTGTGTTCTCCAGTTAGTCCTACCAGATAATGGCACATCGCCTACCACTTGGTCCTTCCAACGGTGTTTGGGTCTCCCTGCTCTGCGCCGTCCTTCAGGTTCGCCTTCAAACACCTTTCTCGCTGGAGCATTTACATCCATCCTGGCAACATGTCCCAGCCATCGAAGTCGTTGGATTCTGACTCTTTTAGCTACGTCGATGGCGTGGTAAAGCTCATACAGCTCATGGCTCATCCGATGGCGAAACTCGCCTTCGACACAGATAGGTCCATATATTTTTCGGAGTACTTTTCTCTCGAATACTCCCATGTTTTGTATGTCCGTTGTAGTAAGCACCCATGATTCGGCAGCATACAACAGAACAGGTAAGATAAGCACCTGGTATAGCTGTTTCTTAGTATTCCGAGAGAAGATGGTGTTACTAAAGTGCTACCGAAGTCCGTAGAAACATCTATTGGCTAGGACTATTTTCCGTTTAATTTCTTGGCTAACATTATTTTTCTTGTTGACGGAAGATCCGAGGTAGGTAAATTTCTCGACTACCTCAAAACAATAATTGTCAACGTTCACGGTGCGTCCCCACCGAGAGGAAAAATTATTTTACGACGATAATAGTGATGATGATGAATGCGGTGAAATAGTGGAAGTCTAAAAATCAGGCGTCGTGCAATAAAGCTATATGGCTTTATTGCCAGCATGGTTGTGCAATAACACCATATTAAATTTCTGATCAAAGTGGAAATAATGCCATACCAATGAAAAATGCGACTTAAGAAATGAAAAAGCGTTACTAGGGCGCGCAAAACAAAAATACTAGATAAATTGTATTCAAAATATTGTCAAAGGTGAAATAATGCCATAATGGCTTTATTTCACACCTTCTGTGGAAAATAAGGCAATATGGCTTTATTGTACGTTACCGAAAATAAATACGAGCTCATTAAAAACGTGTCTCAAATTATCACAAAATTGCGTATTAATTCATTTAACAAGTCGAGCGAAATAACAAGTCCAGGAGCACAATAAAGAATTAAGGCTCATTGTCGATGTGAAACACCGGTGGAGCTCCTTATCTGCAATGATTGAACAGGTTCTAAGAATTTACCCTTGTGTCAACTAGCGCTTTTGGATTGAGGGGAAACTCCATTCAGCTCATTTTGAGAGATTTGAGCTCAGCGTTCAGCCTTTAGCGCTCGCAATTAAAAGATTATCAAATGATTCAGTGACTCTATTACTGAAACAGCTCAAGAATATGGACTCCGCATATGCTCGGGAGTTGCGAGACAAAATTATAGCAAGTTTTAAGAAAAGAAGAATACAAACATTGAATACCCTAAATATATGTCATATTAGCTCCGAAAAATATCCTACAACTCATTCTGTGTAAAGTATTCTAAAAAGACGGAAATGATGGAATGTGCGAACGAACTTTTATCCTGCAATTTTCCCAACAACGACAGAGTCTAGCAACAGTTTAGATTGTGAGATAGAGGAATCCCCTAATGGTAGTATTTGCAGCGATTTAAACAACAATAAATAACATCCAAAATTTACCAGCAAAAACAAATTGCAATGACACAAGCCTATATGACAATTTCAACTTTTTCCATAGATTTAATAAGAGGACAGAAAAGCTCAACATCCTTCTAAACGCGCTTTTTGTCAATAAATCCTACTTCCACAATTAGTGAGCGCGTGTTTTCTGTATTAAGCTTTATAAAAACGAAACAAAAGAATGGACTCAGAATTGAACACTTAAATTGCATACTATTTTAAATAACAAAATTAAAAATATTCCAAAAATGTATTCCTTTCCAAAAATACTACTTTAAATAATAAAATGGAAGACATTCCAAAAATTTATTAAAAATAAAAGTGTAAAAAAATGCTTTTATTTAAACCAAATTATTTTTTTTATTTTTATTTTAACTTTTTAGGAAAAAACCGAAAAAATCGGTTAAACCGGTTTTCTTTAAAATGTATTCGAAATCCGATTTTCTAAAAAATCAATTTTTCGAATAGCTCGGAAACCGGGTTTTTAAAAAAAGGAGGTATTTGAACACTCTAGGTGTCAGTATCCAGTAAATTTCTAAAGTGATCTCTCCATATATTCAGAACGTTATCCGGGTCCGTCACTAGCTGACCATCGCTGTCCTTGCAGGAGGGCAACCCTGTTCCACGCATTCTCGCTTTAACTCTCTTGTAGAATTTTCGGGCTTCCCCTCTACTTCGGAGCAACTCAGTGCACTCATCCTGCCTCTTCTTCAGCTCCTTCTTTTTTCTTCTAAAAAGATGAGTTGCCTGTCGTCTCTTCTCCCTGTGCGGTTCACGAACAGCTTGCGTTGCCATTGGCTGCAGTTTTGCCCTGTATGCAGCATCCGTATCTCTCGTGGCATTGCGACATTCATCATCGTACCAGCTTTCTTTGCGCCTGGTTACGTACGTTTTGCGCCATGCTTAGCCTTGTGCGTACCTTAACTGCGGTAAGGAAGTGATCGGAGTCAATGTTCGCACCCCTAATCACTAGTACGTCCAGAACACTCGATGCGTGCCTTCCATCGACTACCACATGATCAATCTGATTCCTCGTCAATGGATCTGGAGATAACCATGTTGCCTTCTGAATATTTTTATGGTCAAATCTAGTGCTGCTAACTACCATATTTCTTGCCGCAGAGAAATCAATCAGTCTGATGCCATTGTTCGACGTTTCGGTGTGCAGACTGAATTTTCCGATGGTAGGCTCAAATGCGGTTTCCCTGCCTATTTAAGCATTAAAATCGCCTAGTACAATTTTAATGTCATGGCTCGGGCTACGGTCATATACATTTTCTAGGCTCTCGTAGAACTCGTCTTTGTCCTCATCGCTTTTCTCTTCTGTCGGAGCATGGGCACATATAAGTGTTATGTGGAAAAACTTAGTTTCGACTCTTATGGTGGCTATACGTTCACACACCGGGTTGAACCTTGAGACTAGATGTCGCAGTCTCTTGCCAACCACAAATTCACATCCAAACTCGTGCTTGTCCGCATGGCCACTATAGTAGATGTCGCACGTCTTCATGCGCGAGCACCCGTGTCCCGTCCACCGGAGCGGTTATGTCAGCCTTGTATTCTTCGAGGACTTCCGCCAGTTGGATGGATGCACCTGGTCTATACAGTGTTCTGACATTCCAGGTGCATATCCTTAAATCATGGTCCTTAATTCGTTTGCGGTGGTCGTCAACATTTTGGGGGGTCCATTTTATTATTTTCTTACTTCTTTTCATTGCAATAGTTTATACGTCGGTGGCGGGTTGCAAGCCCAGCGCACCACGTCGCAGTTTCTCCTCCTGCCAGGATTTTATTACAGCCGCCCATTCTGGGTCAGACGCTGACCAGGGTACCGCTCACTCTGATCAGACGTGCCTAGGTTTTAGGTTTAGCACTTTACTTTCGTAAATACTGGCATACGTATGAGTAATAAATAAAATTCCGCATAATTCGTACGCTCTGGTTTGGGTAAATTACATGTCGCCACATGACCTTAATAAAAATCTTATTGCGACACAATAACATTTAATCCACAAATACTAATACATATACAAATACCTTTTATGCTTCCTTACAATTAAAATAGATTAAGTTAATTTTAACTAAAGTTTTATTTTCAAAATTTGAAAATCTACCTTGAGCAAAAATTTGGTATGGCCATTAAATTATTAATGCAGACAAAACTAATTATGCAGAAGTTCTTATATTTGGGGCTACTTACTCGTGCTATTCTCAGAATTGAATCCCAAAACAATATGTTGTTCTGAGCAATTGTAACGCCGACTGATGTATTTCTTTGGCAAGCCATGTCACACTAGACCTCATGAAAAATGTTGTTAAAATGAAGATGAATTGTCAACCTTATTTATCATATATGGCAGCAAAACCAGAATTTCATCTATCAGTAACCTCACGTAGAAAAGAAGTATTAGCGCTTTGGTCAATATGAACGCGCTTGACTACATTGATATATTTTTCTCTCGAAATTTCCCAGAATTGATCCGCTTGAGTCATTACCCAAGATTCTTCGCTGTAGAGCAAGACATGTAGGATCAGAGTCTGGTAGAGTTGGATCTTTGTTCTTCACGAGAGCGGTTTGTCATTGAATCGCTTGCTTTGCGCATAATACCAGCGGTTTGCGATCAATATTCGTCTCTTGATTTCTAGGCTGACATTATTATTTTTGTTTACGACGGAGCCAAGGTAGACAAAATCATCTAACTCTTCAAAGATATATTTTTCAACGTTCATGCAGCCTTCCAGTTGACTCTTTGTTCGTTAAAACGACTAACTTAGTTTTGTCCTTATTTATCACGAGACCCATTGCTGCTGACTGCTTCACATTTTCCGAAAAAGCCGCAGTAACATCCCGCAATCCATGGCCAATGAAATCTATATCATGTGACTTTTGTTGAATATGGTACCAGTCCTGTTTATTACTCGGGCTTTTCGCATGAGCATCTCCATTACGATGTTAAAGACATCTTGGTGGGAAATGGCTCAGTCAGATTTCGCCTATTTTCATTTCGTGTCATGTCGCAAAGTCGTATCAGCTTCGATGAGATACCAAACTCAGCCATAGCATCTTAAAATTTTTGTCGCATCAGACTGTCGAATGCAGCTTTGTAGTCCATGAACAGATGATAGGTGTCGATTTGCATTTCTTGGGTCTTCTCCAGGATTTGTCGTAGTGCGAATATCTGGTCGTTCGTAGATTTACCAAGTCTGAATGATCCCTGATTCCGCGATAGTTGGTACAGACTCTTGAATCGCTTTTCTTTAGCACAGAACATAGAACACTTAGATTCCAGTTATCGGGAATGCATTCCTTGAATCTAATCGTGTTTATGAGCTAGTGAATGCACGTTGCCAGCTCAGCGTCTAAAAACAACTGAATTTCTCTTTACACCCCATGAATAATGTATGGGTTAGTTTCTCGCGTTGTGGTGAATTAAGACGTTTTCTATTTTTGATTCACAACTAACGGCACCTACTTGTTTATCGACGAATGCGAACTTCACTGTTTGAGAAGCTTTTACTAGACATGCCGATTGACTCGATCCTTATACTGCGACATTGCTGTCGACAACATCGAGGGGGCTGGCAATGAAAGAAAAATGTAGATGATAGGAGGCGGGAATCGAACTCGGGATCTCCCGAGAATTGCTGATCTCTTTTTGGCTCGGTGGTCGACAATCTAATCCGTCGTCGATGATTATAGCGATTTCGTCATTTATGCTACCTTCAGGAGCGAGAAGCGAATGAAAGTATTCCCTCCATTTTTGCAGCACACTCAGAGTGTCCGTGACCAGATTTCCGTCTCTGTTTCATAATTACTTCGAACCAACCATTCTAATACATTTACGTATATATCCTTGTTGCAATTGTACTGAATACAGTCAAACTTCGCACAATCTAATCGTTTATGACGAATAATAGTTGTGTTGACATATACTGGTACCTCCCACAAAATTTCAGCATATTTCCTAAAAATTTAATTTTTCCTAATAATTTCATAAAGAAACGCAGTAACAATTTCCACAGTTTTTATACATATCTGTAAACTTCCAGTACATAAATAATTTCACTTAAAAATCTGAAAAGTACAAAATATCATCCACTCATTATAACTCCGATTTAAATGGCACCTACTGACATCGGGACAGGCCGTGGCAGAGTGGTTAGAACACGCGACTACCATGCGGGAGATCGCAGGTTCAAACCTGGCTCCAGTCATCTTAAAAAAGAAAAAAAAGAAATAAATTTTTCTTTCATTGTTGGCTCCCCTCGAATGTTGTTGACAGGAACTTCGCAGTATTAAGCGTCGATTCAATCGGCGTGTCTAGTAAGAGCTTCTCAAAACAGTGACGTCCGCATTCGTCGATAAACAAGTAGGTGGCGTTAGTTGTGAATCTAAAAATAGAAAGCGTGTTAATTCACAACAACGCGAGAAGCTATCCCATACCTCATTCATGGGGTGCAAAGGAAATTAAGTTTTTTTTTTTTACTGACATCGTCACTTACTTCATAATCAAGCTCGTTTAAGATTCCCCAATTGCAAATGAAATGGTACTTACTGACATCGCCGCTTACTTTGTAAGCGAGAGCGCACCGATTTAACGGCCTATGACGCTCCTATGCTAAATTTATCCATCACAATTATGAAGAAAGGAGATAGCTTGAAGGTATTTTTCAGAAAAGTTTTATTACATACACAACCGAATACTTTTACAAAACAAAGCGGTTGTAGATAAACTGCATCATAGTTATGTCATGGAAAGCTCTCGTATTTAGCCTAGACTTATCGCGCAGATACATTAATGAATTGTATATATATTACACAAAATATTAAATATACACCAATACTGTTTGGAAATTTACCAGTTGTGCCTTCATTAACCAATATCTTACTAAGCCCATCTGTCGGTTCGTGTACGACACCTTGGGGAGGATTAGTTTTTACACTTTGACTTATTACAGACTGGTTATTGAACCCATGCATGTGCTCCAACTCGTAGAGCTGCAAAGATGAATAAAGAAAGAGTGGTATGGATGTTGTTTGAAATCTTTCTTGATTAGCAAAATGAAAGTAATTGATAAAAAATTTCGATGACCCTAGCATCGAAAATGTGCGAACTTTACAAAAATGATGCTTCGATCCGATTGACAGATGAATTTAGCCACATACCATATAGGTAAGCTAACGATAAGCCACAATACCCATATTCAGTTTCATAAAGCTACGTCTTCATGTTTAGAATAACCTTTTAGTGAGTCATGTAACACTTTTACGATATAAATGATAATAACGAACTTGGCCCTTGACGATTTAAGTACGTACATACTGCTCTAATTTTCATAGTATTACATAAATCAAACAAACTTACAAATTCTGGATGAACAACTACTGGAAATAGAAAATCAACCCAAATAACACGACCAGTGCACAAATTTGCATCCCACGAGCCCTTATATGTTGAGTAGTGACGTGTGTTCGTTGAAGCATACGATCTCAGGGGTAACATCTTGTCCGGCGACAGAGCCGTTTGCATGTTGCCCTCCACTCCTATGCTTGCGAGCTCTTCGACAATCGTTTGATATTCTGTTCCTGAAAAATTTAACACCTGTAAAATGTAATACATATTATAATGACTTCATTATACAAACTAACCTCCACCGTATCTAAGTGCCATTATTCTGTGGGCCAAAATCGCAATACTATCTGATTGCTTAGCCGCTTCTTTAAGGCTGGCATATGTCGCATCGTAAAACACTAAATGCAGTTCAATCGGAATTGTCACGCGGTCAGAGCTAAGAGACTTCAGCCAGTGCCAGTACAAGTGATCAAAACGAAATGGTCCAGTATCCTGAAAAGGTCCCATAGCCACAGTGGGAACATTTCCGCTGTAGTTCATGGTAATCACAAGGGTTTTTCCGTTATTTTCCAAAATGGTGCTGTCAGGTATTTTGTCGAAATCCAACAATTGGATAGGTTCCCATTCAACAAATTCAATGGTAAAACTCTTCTCATCCAATGGTATCGGATGTTTGCTAATGCATATCCCGTCACCATATTGTGTAAGTGCATCTGAAATTATTAAAAACAAACTGCATTTCTATTTTCTTTAGGAAAACTTAAAAAGTTATTTAAACATTACAGAAGTGATTTTATTTTCTTCCAGATAACCTAAATAGATCTGTCGACTTTATTTAATTTATATTGCTATTTTTCAATATTGTAAAAATCTTACAAAAAAAAACTTAATTTCCCTTTGCACCCCATGAATTAACACGCTTTCTATTTATAGATTCACAACTAACGGCACCTACTTGTTTATTGACGAATGCGAACGTCACTGTTTAAGAAGCTTTTACTAGACATGCCGATTGACTCGACACTAAATACTGCGAAGTTGCTGTCGACAACATTCGAGGAGAGCCGACAACTTTTTTAAGATGACTGGAGCCGGGTTTGAACCTTCGATCTCCCGCATGGTAGTCGCATGTTCTAACCACTGCCAAAATGTTGTAAATTACACCTGAATTACATTTGATGACTTAAAGATACCTTTGTACGAAATGAGTGAAAACTATTATTTTGAAAAAAAAAAACACTAAATATTTTTATTACCTCTTGATATGTTGAATCCAACTTTTGTTGCTTAAACCCCATTTTAAGCCGACTTCGGTCTATTCAATACAATTTCGATTTTTTTACCCGTTTAAGATCGGTTTAGTCAGACTTCGGTCTGTTGAATCCAAATTTTGTTGGCCGAACCCAATTTTCATTGTTTTATTCGATTTCGATCGGCTTAATCGAACTTGAGTGTGTTCAATACAATTTTTATTGGTATAATTCGATTTCGATTGGTTTTGTCCAACATACGTCTTTTGAATCCATATGTTGTTGGTTTAATCCGACTTTCTTGATCTTGATCGTAATTCGGTATATTGAATAGAATTTCGTTTATCCATTCGGTCGTTGAATTCATATTTTATTGGCTTAAACTGACTTGGCCGGCTTAATCGGACTGCTGTTCGTTGAATCTAATTTCGAACGGTTCAATCAGATTTCAGTATGTTGAATCTAACTTTGGTTGGTTTAACTCGACTTCGGTCAGTTTCATTGGACTCGGTCTCTCGAATTCAATTTCCATTGTATTAATCACATTTCTATTGAATAATCAAACTATGGTCGGGTACACGAAGATGTTTTTCATTCTAACAATTGTCGGGTACGATTAATAACTCGGTCACAAAATTCAAATAAACAACAAGTTGCTGATAGGAAAAAGAATTTTCGACATAACCCAATCATAAATACGTTCCCAAATTTTTTATACGAAACTGAAATGCCGACAAAACCGAATAAACCAACATGACCCCAAGCAGCAGGTACGAAGAAGAAATGCCGTCAACATCGATTTACCAACACGATCCCGAGTTGCTGCACCAAAATTAGTGACATACCCGAATTATCAATACGTTCCCGAATCGAAAATATCATTGTGAATTGCAGGAAAACACGAATCATTAATACGTTACTGATAAGGATCCTGATAACAGGATGCCCCCAATCATCAATAAGAACACGAAAAAATGATACGAACCTGTATTGTCGACATATCAGAATTATCAATATATTACCGAATTACTGATATCTATCTGAATTGTCGGAGAACTCGAATCAGCAATGCGTTTCTCAATTTCTGATAGGACGCTGAATTACCCGAGAGCCCAATCAACAACATGACCGCGAGTCATAACAACAATCAATACGCACCCGTACAAGTACAAACCTGAATAGACGATATAGTTAAAACATGAATATGTTGCAGATTTGCTGAAACAAACTTAATTTGCTGAAAAACCCCTAATCATCACATTCCGTATGGGACCGTCCGTGGCATAGGTTCCCAGGTTCAACTCCTGAATCCAGTCATCTAAAAAATTAAAAAAATAAATTTTTCTTTCATTACCGGCGCCCTCGATATTGTCGACAGCAACTTCGCTGTATAAGTGTCGAGTCATTCGGCTTGTCTAGTAAATGTCTTCTCAAACAATGACGTTTGCATTCGTCGATAAACAAGTAGGTGTCGTTAGTTGTGATTCTAAAAATAGAAAGCGTGTTAATTCACAACAATGCGAGAAGCAATCACATACCCCATTCATGGGCTATAAAGGGAAATTAAGTTTTTCTTTATCACGTTCCGAAGTACCGATACGATCTTGACCGATGTTTTGACTCTCAAATATGACGGAGCGGAAAATTTGCGACCATGTTAAATCAGCTTGTATCCCAAAACCTATCTTCGCAATAATATATTTCACCGACACATATTAAAGTTGCCCATCACCGTAAATCTTCCTGATGTGAAGTGAATCTTGCATCTCTAGCTGACTCACAACCTCTACGTGGTTCCATCTGGGCAACTTTGTAGGTGTAATTATTATCATGAATAGTGGCTGATAGCGGCCCAACTCTAATGGTTGGGCTATCCCCCCGCCTTCAAGTACTTTACTGGCTGATGAGGACCATTATTTAAGGATATGCACCTCGAGCGGCCACTATCCGACTGTCGGATGTTTTAAAAAAATACAAAGTTGACATCACCGCCATCCAGGAGCTGATGTGGACAGGACGGGGATAATCGGGACTTAAGATTGTGACACCAATTACAGCTGCCATACGAATATGGATGTGAATTTGTAATTAGCCAGAAGTTCAGAGATCTTGTCTCGCGGTTCAATCCTGTTAGTGATCGAATAGCCAAAATCCGCATAAAGACGCGAGATGATGAAACAGAAACGCTGCCCCGGCCACGACATTAAAATCGTCCTGGAAATCGTTTTAATGGAAAAATTTAAAAGTACCATGTTCTTGGTCCACCGATCGGTAAATTCAGCTTGCATTCCGACACGTCCGCCAACGGGTTAAGGCTGGTTGGCTTCGCAGCGGGAAGGAACATGGTAGTGAGTGGAACCAGATTTCTGCATAAATATATCCGTGAGGCATCTTGGCTAACCCTGATCAAAACACCAACATTCAAATTGACGTGCGTGTGTTCCGTGGTGCTAATGTTGGCTCGGATCATTACCCGATTGCAGCTAAGGCGAGTACAAGATTAAGCAAAGCGTAAAACGCACGTAACCAAACACAAAGATAGCTGGATATCACAAAGCTGTAAACCCTACTACCCAGCGGTAAAAATACCCATTGCATAATCTCTGATGTAAGCTATATTTAGTAGCAATCAGTGATGATTGTCCCGCTTATAACACTGTGAAACAAATAGTAATGGTCAGTGATCGGAAAGGATTCAATCTACAGGGGAAAGTAATATCAGTAAAAAAGAAGTTATATGCGTCACGTCTAGGAATCGAGATATATCGATTTGAAGTTAGTAACTATCATATAGGGGAATATCTCACGTTTTAACTATATAACAAATCCATATAACTATATAACAAATGAGCCTAAAACGTGAGATATACCCCTATATGATACCCAGCGAAACGCCGGGCCACGTATAACTTGTTTTTGACCGATATAACATTTCCCCTTGGGTTCATTCCAATTTTGACCTTAAACTTACCATAGGAGTGTCATAGGCCTTTTTAATCGTAGCGCTCTCACTTACAAAGTAAGCGACGATGTCAGTAAGTGGCTTTTCAGTTGCAATTACATTATAAGCGAGCTTGATAACACGCTTGATTACGAAGTAAGTGACGATGTCAGTAGGTGCCATTTCAATCGGAGTTATAATGAGTGGACGATATTTTTTACATTACATACGCTCGCTTACAATGTTATACTGATGTCATGGATTACTAAATAGGTACTTCGTTTCACTTACCGTTGGCTACCTACTCCAGTCAGCTCTCCCAACTATTACGAAACAGCGCCTCTACTTCTAACGTTCTCGATACATAGTGGCAGCATATTGCGCATTCTATGGCAACGGCCGCAACAATCGTGCGTGGAAATTAAAAACAGCACCCAGACGAATCCTGGTACGATGAATAATATCGTAAAGCGTCGGAAGAACAGGATGATGCTTATTAGGCAACGCTACAGCCATTTGACACCGGGCCTATTAGGGAACGGCCCAAGGAGATAGTAAAACAGGCGACACAGCTATTTAGCGAAAAAAATGTCAGATGTAGGAACAGGAGAACAAGGTTATTGAGCGATACAGAAATAGAGGTGAAGCCCGAAAATTTTACCAGAAAGTAAAAGCAAAAGGCTGCGGTAATGGGCTCCCATCCTGTAAAGACGAAAATCTGGTTACAGATACGCAGAGTACATGCTACTTACGTACGCTGAATGACGTAGACATCATTGGTCGAAAACAGCGGAATGTGACTGCGGCCTTCTCAGATATACAAAAGGAATCAGCGAAAATGGGTCTAATGGTGAACAAGGACAAAACGAAGTTATTCATTTCAATGTACAAATAATTTACTCGTTTGTGAAACTGCGTGAACGTAAACAACTATAATTTCAAGGTGGTAGATAATTTTATATACCTAGGCTCCGTCATCAACAAAACAAATAATGTCAGCCTCGAAATCCGGAGAAGAATTCTGCTTCCTAATAAATGCTACTGCGGACTAAGCAAGCGATTTAATGACAAAGCCCTGTCTCGACGAACAAATATCCAGCTATACCATATACTGGTTCTACCTGTCAGAATATGGTTCGGAATCCTGGATTATGACACAAGCATATAAATCGGTTGTGGCAGTATTCGAGAGAAAAATACTATGTAAAATATATGGGCCCATCATCGTTAGCGGAGAGTATCGGCGTCGTATGAATCATGAGCTGTACTAGCTGTACACTGACATTGATGTAGTCAGACGGACTAAGGTGCAGCGGTTGCGTTGGCTAGGTCATGTTGTACGCATGTGCGAAAATGCTCCAGCTCGTAAAGTCGTCGACAATGAACTCGATGGACGGTGCAGAAGAGGGTGACCAAAACTGCGGTGGAAAGACGAGGTTACTAACAACCTTTCTGAACTTGGTGTGACGAATCCCATACGATTGCATAGAAGTGCCAGCTAAATAAGTTAGTAAGGTTATGTGGGTCCTTATGGCGACCTAACGACGATTGGACTTACATCAGGCATAAGAAAAGTACGTAACAATAAGTAAGGCGAAATTTTTTTAATTTTTTTTTTCAGATTAGATGTACAATGTGCAATGGAACAAAAAATAAGCAATTTTTTTTTTTTTATTTTGCATACTACAGTAATTATTGAATTTTACAGGCTGTAATATAATTTAAGCGACAAAATCACGCCATAATTTAACATTACCTGTTGCCACTCTTTTACCGGAGAGTACAAGATACATAACTGAAATAAACTAATATTGTTACACACATATCCTGTAATTAGGATAAAAAGTGCAACTCACAATATACGAAAATGTTAATAAGGAACATTGTTGACAGCTTTCGAATTTCGTTCACCGTTATTAGTTACTTTTTAGTATTTTTCCATGAAATGTTCAATATATACTGGCACATTGTACACATGTATAGTTTACAAAAATATAAATATCACGTTTCACATATGACAAATATCACCAGGGGATTAGTAAAAGAGACACGATAGTAATTTTATTACCGTTATATGTAGTCAATTATATAAACAATATTGTAATAGCTTAAGGATATTAAAGTAAACAATAATGAGAAATTCAGCACATATTTATGTGATTAATTAATATCCATGTCAGTCTAACTATTTAGTAGATAGATAGGTGGGTGTATTTGCTGCAATGAATGCTTAGATGTCGTCCGATATGATCATCACGGTCAATCTGTAAACAGATATTATTTTTCTGTTTATTTCACTCATTCCTGTACTAGTAGAGTATACAGCTGGAGGTTAATACTCAAGAGATTACATGTCTGTGTTCTGCCACGTTTGATATCATATATAAAAGTGATGCCTGGACTTGTACAGCTGTAATCAAAATGTACTCCATATGTGAGCCCATGTGTTTTAATTTCCTTTTTTAAGGCAATCTCATGGTTCCCAAACCTTATGGTTGTATTCTGGCGTGCATGGAGAATTATCAAAATTGACTCTGTCTTGTCCAAGACCTGCAAGTCCAACACCTGCTATTTTCATCCAGTTCCTAATATGCAACGTTGCTTTAGTTATTTATCACAAACTACTGCTACAATCCTCTGAGCAAACGATTTAATGACAAAGACTTATCTAGACATATAAAGATCCAACTCTACCAGACACTTATCCTACCTGTCAAGTCTATCAATCTATTCGGGGAATCTTCGAGAGAACAATACTCCGCAAAATATTTGTACCCATTGTACGTATGAATCATGAGCTGTATAACGACATCGATGAATTCAATCGCGTTGAAATAGACCGAATGATTTGGCTTGAGCACATAGTAAGTATGGATGAATATGGTCTAGTTCAAATAGCCTTCGGCAATAGGCGGCGCAGGAAGAAGGCGACCAAATTTCGTTGCATGGGAGCTGTTTAGTGTTTTTGATTTCCCGGCATTTTTGATTTCCCGGGAAATTGGGATTTTTATTTAATTTTTCCGGGATCCCGGGAAATCCCGGTCCAAAACAAAAATACATAAAAATGCCATTAACTATTAAGCAAGCTTCTTAAAGAATAAGAAGGACGCTAGGAGGAATTTTGCGAAATTCGTACTTTTTGGGGTAAAATGGCCAAAAAGGAATAAAAACGGTATCATTGAGCTCAGAGAAAAGTTATATGTCAGTCAAAGACGGAAGCCTTAAAAATATTGTTCTAGAATATGTATTCATCAACTCACGGACATGGTATCGCTGATCCATTTTAGCAATTCAATACGTTCGAATATTTCTCTATATATGCAAGCACATTTAAAGGATAAACAAAACATCTAAAGACGGAAGACGATAGATATGGTCAAGAAAATAGTCAACTATTGGTCATTTTATGGTAAAAATTTAGATATTGACTCATTAAATGAGTGTAAAGAAATCCCGGGATAAACCGGTCGCATTCCCGGGATTACGTGACAGAAAACTGGCCAGAATTCCCGGGAATTTTGTTCCGAGAATTCTCGGGTTAAAAACACTAAAGCTGTTGTCTAAGCTTGGTGCGACAAAGCATCTACGGAGATCAAAGCGTTTGGAATTCTTTTCTGCTGCCAAATAAGGAGAAGATGAACTAACAGATGTGAACTCAACGTGGGTAAAAAATTACAAACATCACGTACAATTGCCTCACAAATTTTATCTTTGAGGTCTTGAATCGACGCTGGGCTGTTGGCGTAGACCTCTTCTTTAAGTGGGCGTAGTAAATATAGTTTCAGCCTTAGAGCGACAAATAGTACGTGGCACAACAGATATGAATATACAGACGAAACTGTTATATTCTATCAGTAGGGGAGGGAACGTGGCACAATTGTATTTAGTCGTGAAGAAGTACACAGAGAGTACTATGAATACTTATTGTCGATCAGAGGTCGAATAGCGCATAGCGTGGGCTATAACTGGGGGCCATAGCCTTTCCTACAATCTACTTAGTGCAAACTTTAAAAAGTTTAGTAATAACGAGAGCTGAAGGATCAGAATAATGTGTGTATTGAAGAATACAGGAACAGAGGTGAAGCCCGAAAATACTGACAGAAGATAAATGGTAGGGTACATGGAACAGGTTTTCCCTCCTGTAAAGGCAAGTATAGTCACCTCGTTACTTACTCCGAGAGCGTACTGAGAGTATGGTAATATCACATCTGCAGCCTATTGATGTCTGAAAACTCGGCTGCTAATGATTGTGTGCCAATCCGAGACGATAACATCGAGTGTACCCCTTCGAGCCAAGCTGAGATAACAACTGTCATTTCCCGCCTAAAGAACAACAAGGCCGCTGGGGCTGATGGTCTTCCAGTTGAGTTGTTTAAGGTGGGTGGAGATGAGCTTGTTTTAAGCATGCAGCAGCTCATAGAGAACATATGGCTTCAGGAAAGCATGCCAGAGGATTGCAATCTCAGTGTGATATGTCCAATCTACAAAAAAGTTGACCGTAGTGAGTGTAAAAACAACCGTCGAATTAGCCCTTTACCGATTGCATATAAGGTCCTGTCTAGCATACTATGTGAACGTCTAAAGCCAATTGTGGAAAACCTGATTGGACCTTATCAGTGCAGCTTTAGGCCAAGTAAATCCACGACGGATCAGATATTTACACTTCGACAGATTCTGGAGAAAACACATGAGAAGCAAATCGAAACTTACTATTTCTTTGTCGTTTACAAAGCTGCCTTCGATAGTCCCATCAGGTATCGACTATACGAAGCCATGCCTGAGTTCGGTATTCCTGCGAAGATAATTCGTCTCTGCCGGTGTACCCTTACGAATATAAAATACTTTGCTCGGATTGGCAAGGATCTATCTGTGGCATTCGATACAACGAAAGGTCTTAGACAGGGTGAGGGTTTGTCATGCATACTGTTCAACATAATGATGGAGAAGGTGTTAAAGAAAGCAGCGGTTAACATGTCTGGCACATATTTAATAAGAGCCACATGCTGCTCGCATATGCCGACGTTATCAGCATTATCGGTCGGACGATGCGAGCGGTAACAGCTGTCTTCTCATCTGTTAAAAGAGTGTCAGCGAAAATGGGTTTGGCAGTGAATGAAGACAAAACGAAGTTAATGGTATTATCGAACAAAGTGTCCACCCTTTGGGGACGCAGCGTGAACGTTGAAAATTATTGCTTTGAGGTAGTGGATGAATTTATCTACCTCTGATCTGCCATGAACAAAATTAACAGTGTCAGCCTTGAAATAAAATGGAGAATAGTGCTCGCCAATAGGTCTTTCTGTGGGCTACACGAGCACTTCATAAATACTACCCTATCTCGAACAACCAAAGTCCAACTGTGCCAGGTACTAATTTTACCGGTCCTGTTGTATGTCTATGAATCGTGGGTGCTTATAAAGACGTATGCAGCTCATCTGGCGGTGTTTGGGAGAAAAATACTCCGAAAACCAGAACAGAAATTTCAGTCAGGTAAACTGACTGATAAATACCATCACCCAATATACGATATTGTTTCAGTTTTGGGTTATTGAAATTAATAGACTTTTAATTAAAATAAAATTACTTATAGCTTATTTGTTGTCTGCTTGTGGAGCAAAACCGTAAAAAATTTGACTTACTTGTATAGGAGGTACAATTAGGGCCAGCACAACGTGTCTGCTTTTTTTCGTAAATCAACGTTCAATGAACGCTTACCTTGGCAAAACTTGTCTGAATTCAGTGTATATACAAAATGATATGTATGAAAAAGGGCAATATTGATTATTTATATGGAAGGTACCAGAAGGGGTGTGCCAAATTGTTTCGTTTCCTATTGCAATATAAATCAATCGACCAATTATCATTACCCACCAAGTGTCCGTTTGGAAGTTTTGGGAGAAACATTAATTTTCCAAAAATAGGTCATTTTGTATGGAAGGTGCCAGAAGGCGTGAACCGATATAGTCCATATTCATTCCTGAGTCTAAGTTTCATAAACGAACATCATACGCAAAATTCGAGTGAATTCAGTTTACTTACAAAAAAAGATATGCATGTAAATCTATGAGGGTCAATTCGGTCGGTGCATGGGAGTTACCAGAAGGGGTGTGGTAAGGGTTTCGGTGTTCTTAGGGTTTGTCTACTATTGCAAGATAAATAAACTGACCAAATTTAAATATACTCCGGTCATGCGTTTGGGAGTTATGAAAGAAATATTAATTATCCAAAAATAGGTAATTTTGTCTGGGGGGGCTATTCTGCCCATTTACAATCCCATAAGTTCGTTTTGAAAAATATTAATACTGGTAAATTTTCATACTGATCCGTTAAGGTTTACTCGAGTTATCCTGCCCACCAGCCAGCCAGACAGACGGACATAGCTCAATCGTCTTAAAAAGTCCTGCAAGTCCTCTAACTCGTCTCCTTTAATGCGTTACATCATCCCTAAGGGTGATGATATAAAAAGGGAAATTGATACACATTGCTTTTATAAATAGGAAAGATACAAACGAAATTTTGTGAAAATTGGCCCAAGTACACGCCACCTCCCCTATCCTGAAATGAAAACGACTTGAATTTTTCAAAATTGAACCAAATTTTGCTGGATTTGCTCTGATGTATTACTGACAACTGTGTTGAATTACTACTCAAAGGACACGCCAACCATATATCCCTAAATGGAAATAACTTCTATTTTCCGAAACTGTTGTTGGTATTGAATTTTAATTTGTTTTCATAAATTTATTTATAACTGCGAAACTATTGATTCTGCAGAGAAATCGTTTATGATTTCGTAAATTTCGGATTTTTGTTTGATCAAAATTGGACTAGTCGTTCTTGAGTTAGTCCACTAACTAGGCTACAGGAGCTTAAAAGCTGTAAGCCCAAAGCGCACGGGTTTACATACCCCAATCGTGCTTAAACTTTGGCTATCCTAAAATCTGCAAAGACATAATTTTTGAGGTGTGTACCGACAAAATTCTGGAATTTTTTTCCCCTCATAACTTCCGACCTCCCTAATGTATATGTTATCTGGATCCGTCATCAGATATCGAAAATATATATATATCCAAAACTTCAACTTTCCCACAAAGCCTAAATTTTGAAATATTTACATTTATAAAGTAGAAGACCAAGTGAATATGCTTTTTTAATTTGGAATTTCAGTTACACATGTAGTTAGACGTGTGTGATGTCGTACCAAAAAAACTGTCTAATAGCATGTGTGTCGTGCACGTCACACATATAAGTTGGTTTTCAAACATATAATATTAATATTTTATTTGATGTTATGTATTCATAAATTTATTTATTTCCATATTAATCTTCTATATTTTTAAAAATTAAAATGAACTATAAAATGCAAATAATTATAGAAACAATAAAAAAAATGTTACTTTTTATTCGGCGTGATTGTCGTGATTCACGCTCACGTGAATGTGCGTGAGTACAAAATTTACTCACGTGAGCGTGCGTGAACGTGAGTACGAAAAAATCTTCGAACGTGAGCGTGCGTGAGTGAACATTTCAAACACGTGAGCGTGCGTGAACGTGAGTCAAAATCACTCACGTGCCCATCTCTACTGCATACCCATTGCCACACATAATATTAAACATACACCCAAACTGTTGGACAATTTCCTAGTTGCGCTATCAATACTTTCAACAACCTCAACATTACTGCGCCGTTTTATCGGTTTGCCTATGAGACCATGGGGATGATTAGTTTCTATACTTTGACTCATAAAGGTCTTATTATTGTTACCACGCATTTGCTTCAATTCGTTGATCTGAAATAGATAAATAGAGAAAGAGTGAAAAGGATGTGGTTAGATAAGACTTTTTTACTGCAAGATGCAAAAACTATTTTGTGTTGTACTCGACTATACAGCACTAGGCTATATACTTAAAAGTTTCCATTGAGTGCATTCGATTTGATTTGAAAAGAAAGAAGCAACAGTGTTTAATTTTGGAAAAATCAAATTGGTATAGAATCCAATATCTCCTGATAATGGCTTCTTACATCTATCTAGTCGTTATTAATGTGAAAAACCGCTAAGTGGTCATAAAAGCCGTTATGCATTGAAATGGCTCGAAATTGCCCGTACATAACACTGTGCAATAGCCACTCTTGGGGTTGAGAAACTCCAAGTCAGGCTGAAGGTACTTTGTCAGTATCGTAAAACCCACAAAGGATTTGGCGTCCTCAGTACAACTCTGCTGAAGAATGAAAACAGAAACTGTCAATGTTTCTTGAGTTATAGCTGAAAAACTAAACGAACAAACTGCAAGGTAAGAGAAAAATATAAAAGGTCATATAATAAAGTTTAAACGCCATACGTTTGGGGGTTTTACTATACTGGCCTAATACCTTTACCCTGACTTGGAATTTCTTATCCCCGAGACAATGACCTCAAAAGTGTTCCACAGTGTAATTAGTGCTGGGATCAAATTGGCCAATGTTTACGCCATTTTCATCTTCTATAAACAGGAGACTTTAACCCCTACAGTTTAAGCATATACGTCAGCGACCGATTAGTCGCAATACCTATCAAGTTTTATTAGGCTTCGTTTTATTATTTGAAATAATATTTTGAAAAATAACTAAAATAAAGGTTAATGAATGCAGGTAACCCACTTTACTAACTACAATGCAATTCATGCTATGATTTTCAAAGTTGTATTACAGAATTCAAACAAACTTACAAATTCCGGATGAATATCTACTGGAAATAGAAAGTCAAGCCAATATACATTATCAGTGCACAATTTTGCATTCCACGAGCCCTCATATAATGAGTAGTAATATATTATCGATGTAATGTAACTTTGCAGAGGTAACATATTTTCCGGCGACAGAACCGTCTGCATGTTGGGTTCCTTTCCTATGCTAGAAACCTCTTCGACAATCTTTTCATAACTAGTAGTTGTAAATTCATAGACCTGTAAAATTAATAATGTATTATTATTAATTTAATACACAATTTCTCTAGAATGTCGAATTTGCCTTTATATTAAAGGCCATAATCGCAATACTATATGGTTGCTTAGCCGCTTCTTCTAGACTGCCATATGTCGCATCGTAAAACACTAAATGCAGTTCAGCCGGAATTGACATGTCATCGACCGTGTGGTCAGAGCCAAGAGACTTCAGCCAGTGCCAGTACAAGTGATCAAAACGAAATGGTCCATCCTGAAAAGGTCCCCCAGCGACAGTGGGCACATTTCCAGTGTAATTCATGGTAATCACAAGAGTTTTTCCGTTATTTTCCAAAATGATACTATCAGGCATTTTGTCGAAATCCATTAATTCTATAGGATCCCATTCCACAAATTCAATAATAAAACTCTTATCATCCAATGGTATCTGATGTTTGCTAATGCATATTCCGTCCCCATATTTTGTAACCGCATCTGAAATAATTTAAGACATACTGTATTTTTATTTTATTTAGGGAAACTTAAAGGGATTTTCAAACATTACATAAGGGATGTTTTTTCTTGCATATAACCTAAATAGCTCTGTCGATTCTATATAAATTATTTTGCTATAGTAGAATTTTTAAAGAAAAATTTTACAAATGTTGTAAATTTCAACTGAATTGCATTTAATGGGTACGATGGGTACCATCATCTGCAGTTTGGATTCAAAGATAACTTTTGTACGAAATGAGTGAAAAATTTTATATTCTTGAAATAATTAGTCGAGGTCAAGGTCGTTAATTATACCATCACCCTTAGGGATGAGGGTATATATCATTTGATATGACCTAAAAGTGTAACACATAGAAGGAGTCACTTTAGACCCTAGAGTCTTTGAACCAAATTAGATTCGTGACTTTTTGAGTCGTTTGAGGCAAGTCCGTCTGTCTGTCTGGCTGTCCGGCTGGTACGCACGATAACTTTCGAAAGACGCAACCAAATGTCTTGAAATTTTGCACGAGTTAATATTACCCCAAAACTACTTACGGTATTGCAAATGGGCTACATGGCTCCGCCTCTTCTGGTACCTCCCACATAAATGCATTATTCCGCCCACATTAGAAATCGAGTAATAATATCAATACACCCAACGGGATCGTACCCAAATTCTGTATTTAGTAAAGCTATAAAAGGATAAAATTTTGGAGAAAAAAATTGGAAGTCTATCCCCACCCCTTTTGGTACCTCCCAAACAAATGTACATTTCCGCCCACTAGAGAGATGGAGTAATAATATCAATAAATCCAACTTGATCGTACCCAAATTCTTTATTTAGTAAAGCTTTAACAGGATAAAGTTTTGGAGAAAAATTGGGAGTCTAGCCCCACCCCTTATGGTGCCTTCCAGACAAATGTACCTTTCCGCCCACTTTAGAGATGGAGTAATAATATCAATACTCCCAACGCGATCGTGCTTAAATTCTGTATTTAGTAAAGCTACAACAGGATAACGTTTTGTAGAAATAATTTAGAAGTCTAGACACGCCCCTTCTGGTACCTCCCATACAAATGTACCTTTCTGCCCACTTTAGGGATGTAGTAATAATATCAATACACCTAACGCAATCGTGCCCAAATTCTGTATTTAGTAAAGCTTGTTTACTTTTTGTGTTTGAAAATAGTTGTTTTGGTGTGTGTTTTGTCGATTTATGTGCAATTTTGTATTTGTTTTTGTCATATATTTTTGATTTTTCCATTCTTTCCGACAATTTTGGGATATATGCCATTGATATATCGGTTTTAGGATCTTCTTGTTTTTGTGGGTTACATTGTTTTTGACAATTATATATGTATTACTTTTTTAATTACATGTATAGGGAAACAATTTTGTTCCAGTATTGTCGTTATTTTCATTTTATTTTCTTTGTAAAATTGTTTGTCACTTATGTCCAACACCCGTCAGACAAAACTTCTGGCAGTGTTTATGATAATATTTTCATGGTGACACGAATAAAAACGTATTAATCTTTCTGAGGAAGTTGGTTTTTGGTACCAGTCAACCATGAGCATATTGCCTCCTTTTACAATAATTGTATCCAAATACGGCGGTCGTTCGTTTTTTTTCACCTCCAATGTAAACTTAATTTGTCGATGAAAACTATTAAGTTTGTTTAATGTTTCATCTATTGCACTTTTCTTCACAATCCTAAAATGGTCGTCAACGTATTTAGTCAGAAGTCTAGGTTTTAAGTGTGGTCCTTGAAAACAAACTTTTAAAAGTTCCTTCATCACAATATCTGCAACTATCGGAGTGGCAGGGGATCCCATGGGCAGGCCTTTACATTGTGTATACAATTTATCCTGGTTCGCCAGAATGGGCTTTAGTCTTTCACATAACACATTAGACAGGACTTTGTATGCGATGGGTAAAAGGCTAATAATCGATGGTTGGTACACGCACTTGGATCGCCTTTTAAAAGCACAGGACATATAACACTCAGATTTGAATCATCGGACATGCATTCCTTGAGCCAAATCGTGTTTATGAGCTGGTGCATGCATGTTGTCAGCTCATCGCCGCCGGCTTTAAAAAGCTCTGCCGGTAGTTTATCGGCTCCAGCAGCATTATTATTTTAGGCCTTGCGTGCTGATCACGTTTTGGCTCGGTGGTTGACATTCAAGTGCGTGACTTCATCACTTATAATGCCTTCGGCAACTAGTAGAGATCGAAAATATTCCCTCCATATTAGCAGCACACTCTGAGTGTCCGTGACCACATTTCCATCTCTATCCTTACAGGTTGGGATCCCTGTTCCAATCAGGTATAACTTTCGGGCTTCACCTCTATCCTTATAATTTTCGATATCCTGGCTCTCTTTCTCTTTCTTCCACAGGCGCTTTTTCCACCTTAACAGGCGTCACATCTCACTCCTCTTCTCATTATAATGCTCCGTCGCCGCACGCGTCGCCATTGGCTGTAATTTTGCCTTGTATGCAGCTTCCATTTCCTCAGACATTATCGTACCAGGGCCTGTCTGAGCGTGGTTTTTCATAACCCAGTACGGTCGTTGCGGCAGTGGCTATAGAATTCGCAATAAGCTGCCACTGTGTGTCGGGAACATTAGAACTAGAGGTGTTTGATTGAAGTAATTGAGAGAGTTGGTTGAAGTAGGCATTGGCTATATCGGTGGTATGCAGCTTTGTGATGCCTAGCATCCTTTGCGTCTGGTTACGAGTGTTTTTGCACTAACTAATCATGTGCGTACCTTGGCTGCAACTAGGTGGTGATCCAAATCAATATTTGCACCGCGCATCACACGCACGTCCATCACGCTTGAGGCATACCTTCCATCAATTACCACGCGTCATTCCATCTGATTTCTTGTATTTTGATCGGGAGGTTTCCAGGTTGCCTTGTGGATATTTTTATGCGGGAATCTTGTTCCACTCACTACCATGTTTTGACCGACGCGAAACTAACCAGTCTGAATCCGTTATCGGAGGTGTTGTTGTGTAGAATGAATTTTCTGACTGCTGAACCAAGAGCGGCCGTGGCATAGTGGCTAGAACACGCGACTACCATGCGGGAGATCACAGGTTCAACTCCTGGCTCCAGTCATCTTAAAAGAAAAAAAATAAATAAATTTTTCTTTCATCGGCTCCCCTCGAATGTTGTCGACAGCAACTTCGCAGTATTGGTGTCGAGTCAATCTTCGTATCTAGTAAGAGCTTCTCAAAAAGTGACGTTTGCATTCGTCGATAAACAAGTGGGTGCCGTTAGTTGTTAATCTAAAAATAGAAGGCGTGTTAATTCACAACAACGCGAGAAGCTATCCCATACCTCATTCATGGGGTGTAAGTTGAAATTACGTTTTTTTTTTAAGTTTTAAGAACCAAGAGCATCTTCCCTTCCTATTTTAGCATTAAAATTTCCCAATACAAGTTTAATGTCGGCCATATATCTCCTCCAGGCGCTCATAGAGAGTATCCTTAATGTCATCGACTTTGTCTTCCATCGGAGCGTGACACAAATCAGCGTAATGTAAAAAAAATTTGCTCCGGAGGGGGATATTGGCTATTCGGTCACTTACAGGGTTAAACCGCGAGACCAGGTGTCGAAGTCTCTTGCCAACTATGAAATCACATTCAAATTCGTGTCTTTCTGCATGGCAGCTGTAAAAGATGTCACAGTCGTCGTGTGCAGCCCTGTCCCGTCCATCTCATTTTCTGTATAGCGGTGATGTTAGCCTTGTATTTGTCGAGGACATCCGGCAGTTGGATAGAGCCACCATCTCTGCACAGAGTTCGGACATTCCAGGTGCATATCCTTAAATTTGGTCCTAATAAATTTTGCTGTGGTTGTCAACTTTGTTTTTTTCTTTCCTTTCTGTTTTCATAATAATTTTTTTGTTTTAGGAGAGTAGCTTATTAGTCCACGGCGCCCGATGCTAGTTTTTTGGGGCTGCCAAAGCCACTAAGATAGATTCTGTGTTTAGCATCAGTAACTTCTGTTACCTACTTCCTAAGACGCTTCGGTGGTAGCATGCCTTTTAGATTACTCAACATTTCGCCTTCTCACATTTGCTACCACTGAACGAATGTTCAGTGGCATTGCCCGGGGAATACGTGATCTCTAGGACGTTGTGAGCTGCTGGGATTCTCCAAAGAGAGCTTCTGGTTATTCCCAAATAAATAACAATTAGAAAGGCTCAAATTAGAAAATTTCCCATTTCACCATTCCCAGCAAATACGAAGAAGAACAGTCAGCAAAATCTCTCTACCAACATGATCCCGAGTTGCTTCACCAGAACTGAATCATCCATATGTTCCCGAATTACAAATATTATCGTGAATTGCCGTATAATCCGAATCATTTATACGTTATTTAATAGCTGATATGAATCCAAATAAACAGCAAGCCCACAATCATCAAAACGGTGACCCGCAATTATGATACGAACCTGTATTGTCGACATATCAGAATTATCAATCAGTACCGAATTACTGATATCTATCTGAATTGTCGGAAAACCCGAATCATCAATGCGTTTTCGAATTTCTAATATGAAGCTGAATTACATGACAGCGAGTAGGTCCAAATAACCAACCATTTTTTTGTGATTTATGAGATTGAATGTACAATGTAACAAAGGATAAGCAATTTTGTTTATTTTTCTTTGCGTACTGGATATGAGAGGCTGTAATATAATTGAAGAGCAAAAATCTTGCGCTAATTAAACATTACCTGTTGTCATTCTTTTACCGAAGAGTACAAGGCTTATAACTGAAATAAAACTAACTTAGTTACACACATATCCTGAAAATAGGACAAACTGTGTAACTCACAATATACGAAAATGTTAATGCGGAACATTCTCGGCTGCTTTTATTATTTTGAAATTTGTGCACCCGTCTTTACACTTATTAGTATTTTTCCATGGAATGTTCAATGTATACTGACATTGTATACATTTGTAGTTTAGAATATTTGCATCGCGTTTAACATGTGAGAAATATCACCAGGGAATTAGTAAACGAGACACGGTAGTAATTTTATCACTGTAATACATAGACAATTGTATAAACAATATCGTAATGGTTTAAGAATATTAAGGTTAACAATAAAGCGGAATTCGGTACGTATTTATTTATATAGATATGTGGGTGTATGTATTGCCATGAATCCTGAGATGTCGTCCGTTATGAGCTATAGACTGTCATCACCGTCAATCTGTAAACCGATATTAATTTCATGCTCATTTCACGCATTTCTGTACTTGTAGAGTATACAGCTGGAGGTTACCACTCTAGCGACTACATGTCTGAGTCCTGTCACGTTTAAAGTCATATGTAAAAGTGATGCCTGGACTTGTGCAGCTGTAATCAAAATGTTTTCCATATGTGAGCCTAGGTGTTTTAGTTTCCTTCTTGAGGTAATCTCATGTTTCCCAAACATAATGGTTATTTTTTGGCGTACACGGTGAATTAACAGAATCGACTCTGTCTTGTCCAAGACTTGCAAGTCTACCACCTGCTATTTTCATCCCGTTTCGTAATATGCAACGTTGCTTCATCAACGTACATCTCCACTTCACTGATGTGTCGTGCCATCACGATTAAGTGATGTCATTCTCGAAGCCGACAAGGGCAGCTACGTTAATACGTGAAAGTCATACATAATGTTCCACAGCAGCGGTCCCAGAACTAACCTCTGTAGGACTCCTACTGACACAACATACAAAAAAAAAATTACTATCTATTATACTTATCTAAAAGTTTGTCCTGTCACCGACCACAATTCGAAATGTATCCCTTTTTTCCTCATCCTTCGGTGTTTGACTCGATGTTAATGTCTACAAATGGACAGTGTTTGCCTTCAGCTGCTTATCCTTCAATCACAGTCCTTGCTAGAGAAATGATTGCGTCTACTGTCAATCAAACCTTACAAATCACGTAACCACGGGACCGGTCGTGGCATAATGGTTAGAAAACGCGACTACCTTGCGGGAGATCCCAGGTTCAACTCCTGGCTCCAAAATAAAATGATTATTTTATTGACCCCTTGATGTTGTCGATAGCAACTTCGCAGTATAAGTGTCGAGTCAATCGACATGTCTAGTAGAAACTTCTCAAACAGTGACGATCGCATTCGTCGATAAACAAGTAGATGCCGTTAGTTGTGAATCTAACAAAAAAAGAAAGCGTGTTAATTCACAATAACAGGAGAAGCTATCCCACACCTCATTCATGTGGTGTAAAAGGGAAAAAATTAGTCAATTTGTTGGGTTTCGGTTATGGTAACAGTCTTTGCTCGTTTTACCGACCCTTTTTGATGTCTCAATGTTAGGCCTATTTCTACTGACTGTGACTGCGGACTTAACACATAGTTTTCAGACCTTCATGAAGAACCAGTTGGCAACCGCATCTAAATCAGGTAAGGCCAGCGGCAGGTCAGCATACTCTCAAACCTTCTCCTTAACATTATCCTTGATGTCATTATGCGACAAGCATTAACGAACCAGACGAAATATCTGGCCATAAATCGCACTAACGTGGCAGCATTTAAACTGGACAGTGAGCCGATCACAGGCGTAAAAAGTTTCTGCTTGCTCGGTAGTATAATCTGATTTAGTGGTGGTAGTAAGGATGACATCATTAATGCATTAACAAGGCTAGATATTCCTTCTCGATCCTTAGACGCCTATTAAATTCGTCAAAAATTAGATGCGTACAAAGATTGGCTTAATTAATAGTAGCGTAAAAAGTGTATTATTGTACGGCAGCGACTCATGGTGTCTTTCATCCCAGTCAGTTCCTTTCATTAAGGACTGCCCTTTACTAACAAGTGCCTGAAACTCATACTTTGAGTATTTTGGCCGCGTATCACCAGATATGTTGAACTATGGTATATAACAAGGCATGCCATTATCGCCAATGAAATCAAAAGACGACGCTATGGATGGCTCGGACATACTCTTAGGGAACCATCAGGCGACATAGCACGAAAAACGCCTGGATGTACGACTATAAAATGAGATAAGATCAGCCGGGAAAACGTTCAGCAAAATTAAAATTTTAACCCAAACATAACTGAATGAAAATCATAGGGCTTCAATATCAAAGTTCCACTTAGAAATTAATGGATGCAGGATCATCTTCATTATGATGTTAAAGAGATGGCATGACAGACCATCGTCTTGTCTAAAGCTTCGCTTGGTAGAAAATGGTTCTGATACCAAACTCAGCCATACTTTAGCCCTGCAAGGTTCTTCCCAGTAACTTTAGCTATTAGTTTTATTGATGTCCGAGCCTAGGTACATAAAATCATTTACCACATCAAAATTATAGTTACCAACGTTCACGCAGTTTCACAAACGAGTAAATTCTTTGTTTGTTGAAACTAATGACTTCGTTCTGTCCTCGGTCACAATTAGAGAATCCTTCTGATTTCTTCTGTATACCTGAGAAGGCTGCAGTCACATCCCGCAGTTTTCGAACGATGATGTCTTCGTCATCTTCACTGAAGACTTCGTGTCGGTCGGCGACATTCCGCAAAGGCGTATCAGCTTCGCTGGAATACCAAACTCAGCCTTGACTTCGAGTAATTTCTGCCGTATCGGGCTGTCAAAGGCTACTTTATAGTCAACGAAAAGATGGTACGTGTCGATCTGTTTTGTCTTGGGTCTTTTCCAGGACTTGCCGAAGTGTGAATATCTGGTCCTTTGATGATTTACCAGGTCTAAAGTCATACTAATAAGGCCCGATAAGGATAACACTAGCTTTATTCTTACACATAGCACACTCGACAGGACCTTATATGCGATGGGTAGAAGGGTGATCGCGCGGTAGTTAGGCAGCACACACTTTGATCACTTTTTTATACCACATTACATAATACGCTTAGATTTCAATCATCGGGCATGCACTCATTAAGCCAAACCGTCTTAGGAGCTAGCCACGCCCCTTCTGGTACCTTCAATAAAAATGCACCATTCTGCCCACGTTAGAGATGGAAAAGTTATGTCAATACACCCAACTTGATCGTGTCCAAATTCTGTATTACGTAAAGCTACATCAGGATAAAGTTATGGAGAAAAAAACGTTTAGTTTAGCCACGACCCTTGTGGTAAAGTTTTTAGTAAAGCTCAAGCAGGATAAAGTTTTGGGGAATGAATTTGGAAGCCTAGCCACGCCCCTTCTGGTACCTCCCATATAAATGCACCATTACGCCCACTTAAAAGATGGAGTAGTAATATCAATACACCCAACGTGATCGTGTCCAAATTTTGTATTACGTAAAGCTACATCAAGATAAAGTTTTAGAGAAAAAAACGTTTAGTTTAGCCACGACCCTTGTGGTACAAATGTACCATTCCGCCCACTTTAGAAATCGAGTAATAATATCAATATACCCAACGTGATCGTGCCTTAATCCTTTATTGGTGAAACTATAGCATGAGAAAGTTTTTGAGAAAAAACTGGAAGTCAAGCCACGCCCCATCTGGTGCCTCCCATACCTATTAGGTACCGCCCACATTAGAAATCGATTAATATTATTAATAGATCCAACGCGATCGTGACCAAATTCTGTTTTTAGTAAAGCTCAAGCAGGATAAAGTTTTGGAGAATGAATTTGGAAGCCTAGCCACGCCCCTTCTGGTACCTTCAATAAAAATGCACCATTCTGCCCACGTTAGAGATGGAATAGTTATGTCAATACACCCAACGTGATCGTGTCCAAATTCTGTATTACGTAAAGCTACATCAGGATAAAGTTATGGAGAAAAAATTGTTAGTTTAGCCACGCCCCTTGAGGTACCTCCCATACAAATCTAGCACTCCGCCCACTTTAGAAATCGAGTAATAATATCAATTTAATGTTTTACTGAGGGTGAGGGTATATGTGGACCGGCCGTGACATCCAGTCATCTAAAAGATATAAAAAATAAAAACAATTTCTTTCATTGCCGGCGCCCTGTAAGTTGTCGTCAGCAACTTCGCAGTATAAGTGTCGAGACAATCGGCATGTCTAGTAAAAGCTTCACAAACAGTGACGTTCGCATTCGTCGATAAGCAAGTAGGTGCCGTTAGTTGTGAATCTAAAAACAGAAAGCGTGTTAATTCACAACAACGCGAAAAGCTATCCCATACCTCATTCACGGGATGTAAAGGGAAAAAAAGTTTTTTTTAGAGGGTATATATAAGTCGGTTTTCCCGACTGAAACTTTCTTACTGATTTTCTATAATACATTTACATTTTATTGTAGATTCTGGCAGTATGTGCCGTACGACTATCATATATTTATACCATTTTACTGCCCAACACCATAAGTACTTTTTCGTTTCATACCTGTTCCCATAATGTCATATTATCAAACCTGTTAAAACTTTAACATACTACGGACATACATTCGATTACATAGATATTTGTAATCTAACATACATTCATTTCATTCGATAATAACATGAATGTAATTCTCGGCTGCAAGATCTTAAAATGCTCCCGTATATCAGCCCTTGGTATAATGTTACATTTTAGACACTGCAAAGTTATGGGCCAAAATAGAGCGGTGGTTAGAGATATGGCTTAGAAACTCAGGGTCCATGGTTCGAATCCCCGTTCAAGCCAAACGAATTTTTTTTTGTGCTATTCTCAACTTTTGTAGTTTAAGCTTTGGTTTACTAATCGACAATTTGTATAAATGTTAATGCAATAGGTGGAAGTGAGTACGCTGCCTGTAGTAGACCAGCAGTGATAACTGTTTTTCATTTTTGTATTCCTATGGTAGCTTAAAAAGACTGGTAAATGGCATGATTTTTGTAGTTTTGGAATGACTAGTTTAGAGTTAGAGAGAGAGAGAGTTTGCACTGGAATGAACGATTGTAGCTTAGCTGATTTAGCTTAGGTTTAGTTATGCGTAGTTAATAAGTCATAATTCTTTTACTTGGTGGCAATTCGACGGTGGAGATCTAGTAAAATTGTGCAACAAGCTACTTATCAACGAAACTGTACAAAAATTAATTCCGGAATATTGTCTAAAGTACAAGAAAATTATATACCTTTTGCGACCAGAAAAGAAAAATTTTACAACTTTAATTGCTTGATTACTTGACCATGTAAGCTGGGAAAAGTTCAAGACTCCACAACATTCCCGAAAAACCGAAAAAAATCTTTGCTAGATGTACCGTCAGAAAAATATTTTTATTTTTTTTTGCCACGAGTTGCGCGAATTATCTTTGGCAAATCTTAATTTCACCATTGGAAAAGTGGAGTCCAGCTGTATTAAAGAGATTGCCTTAATACTGTTTTACCGGCAAACTATATAACGCTAAAGTCACTGCGGATCATATATTACCTACCAGAAGGCTGAAATTATCCCGTAATTAAGTTCTACCTACACTGGAATTTTTCTCCAAAGGAATAAATACATCAAATCTAAAATTTGTATGGTTACGCTCGAAAAATCGATTGGACATACAACTAGAGTATACAAACATTCGACTTTTTTGAAAAACCGGTTTCGGTTATATTCGAAATTTACATAATTTCAAAAACTCGGTTTTCGAATACTTAATTAAGAAAAAACCGGGTAACCGGTTATTTTTCGAGTTTTTTATTTGTGCACAAAAACAAGAAAAAGTGTTACTATTATGAGCAATTTAATTTAGAAATGTTAAAAATGGCGTATGGAAGGCAGCGTTTAACAGAAAAACATGTCTAAATCTAATTCTAATATTAATTAGATAAAAATCATGTAATATAAGCCAATTATTGGGCATTTGAAGCCAGCAAATTTTTAAGGGCGGAATAATTCCTTTACGGGATGAAAGACTTAGATGAGTATATCACTGATGAAGTTTTCAGTTTAACCCATAATAGGCATTGAAATAGGCACTTAAGACTACGTTTCTTACCCTTATTGCTTTAGTGCATTTTCGATATCAGATGTCTGCAATAAAATTTAACGATAATTTTTTTATGGAACTTTTATGGCACTGTCTATTTTGAATTGTTACGTGCCCGTTTCGTACCTGTTTCAAGAAATGTCAGAAAAATATCTTCAAATAGGACTTTACAACATTCAAATGCTCTACAAAAATGCTTCTCGGAAAATTTCACATGGGGTGTTGTAAGACCAAAATCAATATCTCCAACTTTTACTACTCATTATACCATCATCCATAAGGATGAGGGTATATATCATTTGATACGACCAAAAAGTGTAACACATAGAAAGAGCCACTTTAGACCCTAGGTTTCTTTGAACCAAATTCGATTCAGGGCTTTTTAAGTCGTTTGAGCCATGTCCGTCTGTCTGTCTGGCTGGTACACACGATAACTTTCGAAAGACGCAACCAAATGTTTTGAAATTTTGCACGAGTTAATATTTCCCCAAAACTACTTACGGTATTGCAAATGGGCCACGTGGGCCCGCCCCTTCTGGTACCTCTTATACAAATACATCATTCCGCCCACTTTACAAATCGAGTAATCTGGTATCCACGCCCCATCTGGTACCTCCCACTTTAGAAATCGATTAATATTATAAATATACCTAACGCGATCGTGCCCAAATTCTGTATTTAGTAAAGTTTAAGCAGGAAAAGTTTTAGAGAATCCGGTGTTTAAACACGACCCTTCTGGTACCTCCCATACAAATGTATCACTTCGCCCACTTTAGAGATGGAGTAATAATATCAATATACTCGACACGATCGTGCCCGTGTATTTTGTTAAGTTAAAACAGGATAAAGTTTTGGAGAAAAAATCGGAATTCTAGCGACGCCCCTTATGGTACCTCCAATACAAATGTATCTTTTCGCCCACTTTAGAGATGGAGTAATAATATCAATACACCCAACGCGTGCCCAAATTCTGTATTTAGTAAAGCTACAACAGGATAAAGTTTAGGAGAAATAATCTGGAAGTCTAGACACGCCCCTTCTGGTACCTCCCATACAAATGTACCACTACCCTACGTTAGAAATCAAGTATAATATCAGTATAACAGAAAATTTTTTGTCGTACAGAGGGTGATGGTATAAGTAAGTCGGGTTGCCCGACTGAAACTTTCTTACTGGTTTTGTTTCTTTTCATTCAGAGTCTGAAGTTTGTCATTGTTTTAGCACTTATTGATATCAGATGCCTTCTATGAAATTTAACGATTATTTTTGTTGTGAAACATTTAAACTCTATATCTGGACTCCGTACGTGCCCTTTTTCGTTCTTATTTCAAGAAAAGTGTCGTAAAATGGGACTTTGGAACAATAAAATATGCTACTAAAGATGTTGCTTAGAAAATTTTTTGGGGCTGTTCTAAGGCAAAAGATCGATATCTTCAACTTTTCATGATTTCAGAAAACCGGTAAAACCGACCTCAAAAAACCGGTTAAACCGGTTATTCGAAAATCGATATTTTGTAAAAACCGGCTGACGGTTTTCAACAAAAAAACCGGTTTGTCGGTTTCCGGTTTCGGTTTTGTATACTCTACATACAACTCTTCCTTCTGTCGCTTGAACCAGACACGTGATGTAAAATTAACCTAACTGAGGATGGGACCGGCTCTTTATGTATAAAATTCTCCGACGTCCAGCTTAAGCCATCTTTAACCAGCCATCATTAATTTAAGAAAAGTCCACCAGATAAGATTTAAAATTTTTTCTATTTTTTTACGATAAGCAAAACTTAATTATTATATTTGAACAAAACTTTAGCCTACGACACAACCAGAAGGAGTTTACCTGATCATCGAGGCCTCGGAGTTCTACGTAATTCGTCCGAAAATTGGTGAGTGAAAACACAAGTTTTTAAATTTTGCTTATTTGTATTTAGTTTGTTTAAATTTTGGTGAAATCAAAAGAAAATCAATATTTCAATTTAATATGCGGAAAGCCACAAGAGAATTGAAATACGCATTAACCAGTAAACACAATTGACTTATCGAGAAACCTTAAATTTTAATTTTAAACAAAAAAATTTGAAATCTTATATTTTTCTTGTTTAAACTTTAAAGTAATAGTTAAATTAAGTTAAAAAACGAACCAATTGTTACATAATGTAATTCTGTAGCAGATTCTGAAAGTGCAAATTCTAATAGAAACAATGTTAAAAGTGCCAGAATTACTTCCACTTTTGTTCAGCACAGGATTGATTATAGGAGTATAAATTATAGTTATGTTTTCATATTCATAAATCATAAAATTAAATTTAACATTAATTCTCTTTTCGAAGTGCGTTTGCAATTACCTAAATTACAATTAATATTAGTATGTTAAACTAAAATATGCATTTTTTTTATTTCTATCTTTTTTTTACATAACATTTACGATTACAATTAGGCACTGTTAGGAATAACATTATCTTCACTGTTAACTATCATTCTCTATTTTAACTATGTTAAAGAACTAATGTTACTCCCACACAAAGCGGTGAATGTAATAAGTCTGCTCATAATATGTATTATAGAATGTTAAGAATGAAATATAGAATGTTAATCTCTGTGAGAACCATATTTTTCTGTTAAATTTACGTACATTTCGATCACATTATTTCGTTATCCAATGTTAGGTACTTTCTGATTAACAGAATTCTTATCGTTAACAGAATTGTTTACTATAAAAACATGAATTTCATTAAGAATAAAACCATGAATGTTTGAATTTTCAATATGAAACTCTAAATTTTAACCTTAGTTTTCTTACTGTGGTAAGGTAGTTATGTGGTAACCTTGTCAAATTTGGGATCTTAGTTAAAAATTATCAGCTACTGAGATCAAGGTAGGGAAGGGTTCAGATGCTGGATCTCCAATAACAACTGGAGTATTATATTTATATGGATTAGTAACCTATGACTGACATTGCTTTGTTTCTTTATTTCAAATATGACCATACCACAGTTGTTTGGTCATAGCTACATAAGTCCATCTCCTGTAAATTTTCCCTTTTTGATACCTTAAATATCTGGAGTCTATAATAAAAGTTATTTGTGTCCAAGGTTGTATGTACAATTGCAGATCGAAGGGGAACCCGAATCCACCCACCCGACTGAAGCTAGCATAGCAAAGGCTCCAGAGTTCTTCTTCGCTGTGAAAATTTAGTTTTGTAACATCTTTCATACATCCTCTATTCAAAACGTTAAGACCATTGGTTAAAGTTAGGCAGTTCGTCTGGTTATTTGGTTTAATCAAATATACCTTTGAAAACAGTTTTAAACAAGAATTGCATTTTGGATATTACAAGTACAACATATGAAACATGTAAGTCAACTTTATAAATTTATTATTACACAATCATCTTACTTCTGTTACAAATTAAAGCTACTTATTTTATTCCAATCAATGCAATTATAGACCAACTGTATCATATGTCATTTATTGTATTTAGCCTAGATTCATCTCAGCTACATTTATAAACTGTATGCACATTGTTATACAAAATACTATATATACACCCACACTGTTTGGAAATTTTCCAGTTGCGCCTTCAGTAAGCCATACCCCATCTGCCCCATATGCCGGTTGGCGAACGACACCTTTGGGAGGATTATTTTTTACCCATTGACTTATTAAGGTTTGATTATCGAGACCACGCATTTGCTTCAATTCGTTGAGCTGCAAATATAGATAGAGAACGAATGGTATGTGTGTGGTTAGATATTTTTTTTGATTTGTATAAACCAATTTGTATGGAGACTAAAACCCATACAGTTTAACCATATATGTAGGTAAGTGACCGATAAACCACACAATCCCCATCTAATATTATTTGAAATAATATTTTAATAAATAACTTAAGTAATGGCTTATAAACCATAATAACGAGCTATGCACTTCACGAAGCATGTTATGCTATGATTTTCAAACTTATGACAGACAAACTTACAAATTCCGGATAAATAGCTACTCGAGTTAGAATGTCAACCCAAATGACATCACTAGTGCACAAATTTTCATCCCACGAGCCCTTATATGTTGTGTAGAATTGTATGCTCGACGAAACGTACGATTGCAAGGGTAACAACTTGTCCCGCCGTAGAGCCGCTTGCATGTAGGGTTCCTCTCCTACAATTGCGAGCTCTTTGACAATCTTATCATATCCAATTCCTGTAAAAACAAAGTCCTGTAAAAAGTAATATGTGTTAGTATAAATTCATTGCACAAACCTTTATCATATGTATCTTCTAATATATTGTAGGCCAAAATAGCAATACTATCTGAATGCTTAGATGCTTCTTTTAGGCTGGCATATGTGGCTTTATAAAATACTATATGCAGTTCGGCCGAAATCGGTAAGTCAAAGGGTTCGGGTAACGGTTCCATCCAGTGCCAGTACATATGGTCAAAACGAAATGTTCCAATGTACCGAAAAGGTCCCATAGCGATAGTAGGAACAGTTCCCATGTAAATCATGGTAATCAAAAGGGTTTTACCGTTATTTTCCACAATGGTACCTACAGGCATTTTGTCAAAATCCAACAATTGAATTTGTCCCAAGGCAGACATTTCAGTAGGATAAACGTCATCTACTGCTTCCTGATGTTTGCTAATGCATATTCCGTCATAATATTGTATTGCATCTGAAATTGTTAGAAACGAATTGATATTTTAATTAAAGCTCTATAACACTTTTTACTAAGCGAGGCTTTAGACAAGGCGATAGTCTGTCTTGCGACCTCTTTAACATCGTAATGGCGATGATCATGCAGAAGGCTGCGGTAAACACGACTGGTACCATATTTAACAAAAGTAACATGCTGCTGGTATGTGCCGATGTCATAGATATCGTTGGTCATGGACTGCAGGATGTTACTGCAGCCTTTTCATGCTTTAAGCAGCAGTCGGCGGAAGTGGGTCTGGTGATAAATAGGGACAAAACCAATTTATTTGTTTCAACCAACAAAGAGTCAACTCGTCTGGGACGCTACGTAAACGTTGACTACTACAACTTTGATGTTGTAGGTGATTTTGTCTACCTTGTCTACCGCCATAAACAAAAATAATAATGCCAGCCTGGAAATCAAAAGACGAGTATTGATTGCAAACCGCTGCTACTATGCGCCAAGCAATCGATTAAATGACAGAGCGCTCTCTCGAAGAACAAAGATCCAACTCTACCAGACTCTGATCCTACCTGTCTTGCTCAAAAAGAGTCTTCTGGGAGTCTTTGAGAGAAAAATACTACGCAAAATATTTGTACCCATCATCGTTAACGGCGAGTAGAGTCGTCGATTGAATCATGAGCTGTATGAGCTGTTCAACGACATCGATGTAGTCAAGCGCGTTCAAATAGACCAAATGCGCTGGCTTGGACACGTTGTACGAATAGACGAAAACGCTCCGGCTCAAAAAGTCTTCGTTAATAAGCTCGATGGGCGGTGCAGGAGGGGGCGACCAATACTCCGATGGACGGGCCAGGTGAAAGAGCTGCTATGATGAAAGCTTGGTGTGATGAACTATCTACGGAGCGCAAACGACCGAAGCGCTTGGAATACTTTTCTACGTGCGGCTACTGATAGATAAATTTCTGTTGTTGCTGCCATTAAAGAAGTAGAGGCTTTATACAATAGTCGGTCATGAGATTTCCTTGACATCGTAATGGAGATAATCAGGGCTGCATTAAGCACGACTGGTACCATCTTTTATAAAAGACACACGATGATATAGATATCATTAACCGAGGATTGTGAAATGTTACTGCGGTCTTTTCAACATTGGGAAGCAGTGCCCAAAAGTGGGTCTGGTGATAAATGAGGTCAAAACGAAGTTATTATTTCAACGAACAAAGAGTCTACTCGTTTGGGATGCTGCGTAAACGTTGACAACTCTATCTTTGTGGTGTAAGATGCTTTTGTCGAAGTAATAATGTCAGCCTGGTAATCAAGAGGCGAGTATCGATCGCAAACCACTGCTACTGTAAGCTAAGCAAGCGATTTAATGACAAAGCGCTTTCTCGACGAACAAAGATCCGATTCTACTACAAACTGATCATACCTGTCTTGCTTTACAGTGTAGAATCCTGGGCAATGACACAAGCGGATCAAAACATTCTGTGAGTTTTCAAGAGAAAAATACTTCGCAAAATATTTGGACTCATCTTCAGCATAAAGTACCGTTATCGAATGAACTATTAGCTGTATAACGACATCGACGTCGTCAAGCACGCTTAAATAGACCGAATGCCCCTGTACGAATGAGTACAAATGCTCCAGCTCGAAAAATCTTCGGCAATAAACTCGATGGACGGTTCAGGATGGGGTGACCAAAACTTCGTTGGATAAACCTGGTGTCTAAGCTTTGTGTGACGAACCCTTTACGAAGCGCAAAAGCCCAAAGCGCTTGGTATTCTTTTTTACGTGCGGATGAATTTCTGTTGCTGGCGCCATTTAATAAGAAGAATAATCTAACTTCGCTCTGTTAAATCAGATTAAGGTAAATCAAATGTCGGTCTCTTTTGTTGGTTTAATTGGTTTTCTGTTAAGCCCTATTTTGATTAATTTAATCCGATATCGCTCGATTAATTGGAAGATGCATACGACTATACTTTTTGGTCCACAAAGCGTATTGATACTAATAACCAGTCGGATATAATTTATATTATTTTAGTGGACTTGAAATTTTCTAGACTTGCAGAAACTTAAAAAAAAACTTAATTTCCATTTACACCACATGAATGAGGTGTGGGATAGTTTCTTGGGTTGTTGTGAATTAACACGGTTTCTAGGAAAAAGAGAACGGGAAGGGAGGGAGAAAGCATGAGAGAGGGATGGAGAAAGAAGAAAATATCGTCATCTTAGCCCAGTTAGCAATACTCGGACTGAGGAGAGAGACTCTGATCTTCTATATAACTTTCCACATAAGTATCATAGCCTCCTATGGGCTAGAGCAGGACAGCTTCAAAGAAAATGTTCCATCGTCTCGGACTAGTAGTCCATTATGGATGTATCCCATTTGCCTGTCAGTTCCTAATATTGAAATGGCCTTTTAGGATTCCACAGGCCAGTCTCAATACATTCCTGCACAGGCCAGCCATTTACGCCGATCGGGATCGGCGGTATTCGCTGTTTGCGATAGTGTGTCTGAAGAGCCGTCCACCTCAACTCGTCGTCTTTCCAACAATTGCACCTCTCACGCTCGTCGTTGATGAACATTAGGCATAAAGACTTGCATTTACACGTTTACGTCAATAAGCAGAATTGCCGCATTTGGGCGAATGATAATCCAAGAGCGATTGTCGAAAAACTAATGCACCCACAAAGAGTGACTGTTTGGTGCGGTTTATGGCCTGGCGGCTGTTACTGTAAATGGTGTTCGCTATCGTGAAATGATAACGACCTTTTTATGGCCCGAATTGGAAGATATGGATGTAGACGATATGTGGTTTCAACCGGACTGTGCCAATTGGCACACAGCTAACGAAACAATGGCTCTTTTGCTCGACAATAATTGGTGTTTTATTCAAAATCAACATCGGCCCTTAATATTTAACCACCCTTTACAGTACATCCTTCTATGACCAATTGCTCAATACCTTTGATTAATTACTAGGAATTACGCAATGTTCTGCGGTTCAACGGAGGCTGACATACAGAGCCTTTAGTCTATCAATCTTCTCCTTAAAGTTCCTTACCGACTTTGATTTCACAATGTATAATTGATAGTTTTATTGCATCCTTACTATCCACACTGATGGTCATACGTCTGATAGTATCAATTCCGCATCCCATAATAGCTTCCGCAGCTTTCTAAATGCTTCAGTCTGAAAAGCCTTACATTGATTATGTAGCCTGAAAGCGAGGCTTAACTGCAGGCCTTCGTTGTAAACACCAACTCCTGTGTCCTGTTCCATTTTCGAACCGCCACTAAATGGAGGAGAAATGGAGGAGCCCAACAGTCTTTCTATTCCGATCTTTGTGGGATTTCAACGTTTACTTTACGGAAATCCACAGTAATAGGTGGCAGATACAAAGAAAAGCCATTACCCAAAAGTCGGAGAATCTTCGCTATGTACGGATTGATGCCTCGGTCTCCAATATCCTTGACGTACAAGTCCAGGCCCGGAAGGGCCAGGAACACATTCAAAGTCGCTTGTGGTGATCTTCTTATAGCCCCAGTAATATCTATTGCAGACATCTTTTGGCCCTTGCAGAGCAGTTTTTAATAAACCACATATCTATAGGTAATAATTGGTCGGACTATTGCAGTATACAGCTACATTGTGCCCTTCGGCACAACTAATTCCTATACTAATCCCCAACTATTACCTATAGAGTTCCGGCTTGCATAAAAGACATTGACACTCCACTGTAACTTTTTCTCGATACTCCTTGACCAATTTAGCTTCTGATCAAGAACAACACCTAGGTACTTGGGCTCCGTTGTGAGCTAAAGTTCCACCTCTTTCAGTTTCCATGGCCATGAAGTTCTTTACTTTATATCTATGTACGTGTAAAGAGAGGCAATCTTTCACCATAGAATTACAAAATTGTTCCGGTCATTCCAACATAAGGCAGACTTATAAAGCTTAAAGGTTCCATAAAGAAAGGTTCCATCGCGACATTTCAGACATGAAGTAGCATTATCAGGGTAGATGAGGCTCAAGAATGATGGATGACTACAGCTTGATAATCAAAAGGACCAAGTGAAAGTCCAATATTCCAGAAAATCAGTGAAACTCGACGTGCGTTTCGTGTAAGCAAATACTACTTATACGGCATAGAAATGAAGCTCATACACCCAAAACAAATAATTTAGATTCTAAGGACATACGATTTTTATTATTTTGTGTACTAGAGTAATTATTGATTTGTATTGGCTGTCGTATGAATAATGCGACAAAATTACTTCAGTATTAATTAAACATTACCTGTTGTCACTCTTCTATCGGAGAATACTAAGCAAATAACTGAAAACAAAATTAACTTAGTAAGTCACATATCCTGAAATTAATACAGAAAGTGTAACTTACAATATACAAAAATGTTAATAAGTAACATTCTCTCAGCAGCTTTTAAAATTTCAAATTTCGGTCACTGTTTAGTACATTTATTTGTATTGTTCCATGAAATGATTAATATATACTAACATTGTACAGATTCTAGCTTAGAATATTTTCATCGCGTTTTACATGTGAAAAATATCACCAGGGGATTAGTAAATGAGATACGGTAGTAGTAATTTTATCATTGTGATATGTAGGCTATTTTATAAACAATATCGTTATGGTTTAAGTATATTAAAGTTAACAATAATATGGATTTCACCATGTCTGTATGTGATATGATCAAATTAAAATCCTTAGCAGTCAAGTGATTAGGTAGATATATACGTGTGGGTGTATTTATTGCCATGAATCAACAAAACTCTAATAAAGAATGAGAACTACACTTACTTAAAACTTAAGTTCCCTTTACACCCCATGAATAAGGTATGAGCCAGCTTTTTGCGTTGTTGTGAATTAACAGGCTTTCTATTTTTAGATTCACAACTAACGGCACCTACTTGTTTATCGACGAATCCGAACGTCACTGTTTGAGAAGCTTCTTTATTAGACATGACGATTGACTCGACACTATACTGGGAAGTTGCTGTCGGCAACGACGAAGTGGCCGGCAATGAAGGAAAAATGTAGATGACACGAGCCAGGAGTCGAACCTAGGATATCCCGCATGGTAGTCGCTTGTTCTAACCATCGTGCCACCATCTATGTGAAAAACTGTAGCATTCTAAAAAATAATTAAGACTTTGTATTGATAGCTCAATCGATTCCTTGCCTACAATTTGACATCTGATATCGTCCACCTAACTTTCTTAGGTGGAATTGTTTTTCCTTTCAATCGTAAACTGATGATTTTATGCTGGAATTTAGAAAAGTTCTTATTTTGTTATTTGGCAGCAACAAGTGAAGTTCATCCATCAGTAGCCGCACATAGAAAATAATTCCAAGCGTCACACCAAGCTTAAATAACAGGTCTTTCATCTGGTCCACTCAACGAAGTTTCGGTCGCCTCCTTCTGCGCCTCCCATCGAATTTGTTACGGAAGACTTTTAGAGCTGGAGCATTTTCATCAATACGTACAACGAGAACGTTCAATTTGAACGCGCTTAACTACGTCGATGTCGTTGTACAGCGCATGCAGCTCATCACTCATTCGGTGACGATACTCGCCTTAAACGATGATGGATCCAAATATTTTGGAAAGTACTTTTCCCTGGACGACTCCCTGAATATAATTATACGCTTGTGTCTGTACCCAGGATTCTGTGCTATTTCGCAAGGCAGGTAGGATCAGTGTCTGGTAGAGTTGGATCTTTGTTCGTTGAGATATAGTTGTCAACATTAAAGCAGCGTCAACCAAACGAGTACACAGATATAAAACCCGACTTACATATACCCTCACACTCAGTAAAACATCAACTTTTCTGTTATATTGATAATATTACTTGATTTCTAATGTGGGAGGTACCAGAGGGGGCGCGGCCAGACTTCCAGTTTTTTTCTACAAAACTTTGTCCTGTTATAGCTTAACAAAATGAGCAAAAAGGTACATTTGTATGGGAGGTACCAGAATGGGCGTGGCTAGACTTCCAGATTTTTTTCTCAACAACTTTATCCTGCTTGAGCTTTAATAAATATCCCGTTGGGTGTATTTGTATTATTACACTATTTCTAAAGTGGGCGGAATGATGAATTTGTATGGGAGGTACCAGAAGGGGCGGTTCCATGTAGGCCATTTGCAATACCGTAATTAGTTTTGGGGAAATATTAACTCGTTAACATTTCAAAACATTTGGTCAGACAGACAGAAAGACGGACATGGCTCAAATGACTTCAAAAGTCTTGAATCGTATTTGGATCAAAAAAATCTAGGGTCTAAAGTGACTCCTTCTGTGTTACACTATTGGGTCGTATCAAATGATATGTATATACCCATCGACCCGTAGGGTGAGGGTATTAAAATGGTAATAAACGAGATTTGTTTAAAAATTTTAGCGATAAATTCTCTAATTAAGTTTGAAAACCTTTAGAGCTTGTGTGGACAAAGTAATGTGTGGCCTTCGTTGATGTCTTGTCCGCACCGGTGTGTTTGGGCTTGTCGCTGCCAAAGTAACTAATAGAGCCTTTTACTTGAATTTGATAACCTCGGTTACCTACTCCCTAAGATGCTTCGGTGTCAGCTTCCCATTTAGGTTACTCAACATTGCACCTTCTCACATGTGCTTCCACAAAACGGATGTGGCAATGCCCGGGGAATACACGATCGCTCGGACATTGTGAACTGCTAGGGGACCTCCAAAGAGAGTCTGGTAACTCCCATGTGAGTTACGATTAGAAAACTTAAATTAGAAAATAGTTCACAAAGAAATCATCGTTAAATCTTCCACGATTGAAGACATCTGACACCGTAAATGCACTTCAACAACAAAAAAACATAGTTTTTTTTAAGGACCTTATTTAAACTCCATTTTATGTTAAACTGAAAACTTCACCGGGCTATACAAAAAAGTTCGACCTCCGAAGTTCTGTCCTATCGGATTTTTAATGCTATCCGTAAAGGAAATATTCCGCCCCCGAAAATTTGTTGCACTATGTAATCGAAGATATAAATAATTTTGAGATACAATACTGTAAAATCTGGATTACTTTACACATTACAAAATTGGGACTCAATTCTGAGAATTGCACGTTTGTTCAAGTTGGCTGCATTAATAACACAGTGCAACAGTAAAAAAACACCCGAACGTGACTATATAGGTTTGATAGTACAATTGGAGATTGTAGATTGGCTACCAAAATTTTTTTTGACCCTCTAAACTTTTTGCTATCCTTTGGATCCCTTGAAAAAAGGTGACATCAGTTTTTGGTCAACATTTTGTGCAGTTTTTAATCTGGCGCTTTCTCTTCTTAAGCTTAGTCCGCTTAAGAAATTGATATAATAAAATTTTCCAAAAAAATTAGACTTTCTCGTTAATTTTCAAAAAACTGCAATGTTTTTACTTGCTATCTTTACCAAAAACGTGCTTATTGTATAACTGAACAATTTCTGTAAACAACCAATATGATCGGAATACTCCAGCCCTTTAATTGTTCACAAAGAGCATTAGGTTGTTCCTTATATGGCATTTTTTCGAATTTCGTTAAAATTATGTATTAATCGCGATTTTGATCATTTAGCCTCACTTTACGTTTGTTTTTGCAAAAATTACGAATATATTGTGAAAAATTTCGTATCGATAGCTAGGCATTAGGTTGTGCCGCAATGAGGTTAGGGTTCGAATTTGTTCTCAAATCAGTTATTGCCGCTGAGTATTTTTCTTTTGTATACAGACTAAGTAGTAATAAGCCGTTCAATAGCTGAAGTGCAGACCTAAAATAGTGTGTGTTTGCTTTTACCATATCTCCTATAGATGTCGAGATATTTGATGTAGAATTTGGGGTATTTTTGAAAAACTTATTAAAAATTTTGAAATTGGATTCCGATGTAGATTATTATGGGCTATTAAATATTTAAACTTTTTAAGGTTAATCAAGTTAAAATCTATATGTTTAAAAAGTATATGTGTATATTGTCAATACCTCTATCAATTCTCGAGATATCAGGGGTTTAAAAAGCAAAAAGTTTAGAGGGTCAAAAAAATGTTGGTATACAATCTAGCCAAACTGAGCTAGGGTTTACTCAGCTCCGGTTGAACTACCGGGTGTTTTTCAAAAAGTTTGATTTTGTGTTATAGTGTAATTTAATGACCATACTCAAAGTAGAATTTTGGTACTTTTTTATATGTTATCTCGGTATACCTCACGGAATATCTTTTTTGTGTCTAAAGTAAAGTTGTAGATATTGAATTGGAGAAAAAAAATGCGGAACATACCCAACTGAAAAGGTGCATCCAGTGCTTTAAATATCCCAAAAATTCCCATTTTTACCATTAACCTATAGGTCTAAGGGCATGAGCTCGGGTTTTCCTCTTAAAGATATCTAATTTTGAGCTTGTGATTGAGATTTATGACATTATTTTGTGATAGGTGCAGTTACTGTTGCCTTTATAAGAACGAAAACGAGATTACGTTTCATACGTCAAAAAAAAAATATACTCTTCTTCATACACAAGAATTGTAGATGAAAAGTGGCAACTTATATCTTATATCTTATATCATATATCTTATATCATATATCTTATATCTTATATCTTATATCTTATATCTTATATCTTATATCTTATATCTTATATCTTATATCTTATATCTTATATCTTATATCTTATATCTTATATCTTATATCTTATATCTTATATCTTATATCTTATATCTTATATCTTATATCTTATATCTTATATCTTATATCTTATATCTTATATCTTATATCTTATATCTTATATCTTATATCTTATATCTTATATCTTATATCTTATATCTTATATCTTATATCTTATATCTTATATCTTATATCTTATATCTTATATCTTATATCTTATATCTTATATCTTATATCTTATATCTTATATCTTATATCTTATATCTTATATCTTATATCTTATATCTTATATCTTATATCTTACTACTTACTACTTACTTAATTTCCCTTTGCACCCCATGAATGAGGTATGGGATAGCTTCTCGCGTTGTTGTGAATTAACACGCTTTCTATTTTTAGATTCACAACTAAACGGCACCTACTTGTTTATCGACGAATGCGAACGTCACTGTTTTGAGAAGCTCTTACTAGACACGACGATTGAATCGACGCTTAATACTGCGAAGTTGCTGTCAAACAACATTCGAGGGGAGCCGACAATGAAAGAAAATTTTATTTTTTTTCTTTTAAGATGACTGGAGCCAGGTTTGAACCTGCGATCTCCCGCATGGTAGTCGCGTGTTCTAACCACTATGCCACGGCCCGATCTTATATCTTAGTATTGCTTAATTCATATATAGAAAATTATCTTTAAAGTTCATTCTTGCTGTGTGTAGTGCTACATAGCTTATATGTATGCAACACTTAAAATAAAAAAAAAATAATCTATTTCGAGAAGTATCTTAAAAAGAGATATAAAATGAACAACGCATTCTCATTGTGAAATTGTTTTACCAAAATAGTGAAAGTTTGGCAACATGAAAATGCTGATTTTGCCGCTAAAATCATCTTCAGTGACGAGGCCCATTTCCATCTTGATGGCTTCGTCAAAAGGCAGAATTGTCGCATTTGGGTGAGGAAAATCCTCGAGTGATTCACGAGAAGCAAATGCATCCTCAACGTGTCACTGTGTGGTGTGGTTTTTGGGCTGGAGGAATCATTGGACCTTTTTTTTATGAAAATGAGGAAGTTCAAGCGCAAACAATCAATGGTGTTCGGTATCGTGAAATGATAACAAGTTTTTTCTTGCCTCGAAATGAATGTGGGAGGCATGTGGTTCCAACAAGACGGTGCCACATGTCATACAGCCAGAGAAACAATTCAATTGCTGCATCAGTCATTTCCCGGTCGTGTTATTTCGCGTTTTGGAGATCAGAATTGGCCGCCTAGATCGTGCGATTTAACACCATTAGATTTTTTTCTTTGGGTTTAGTCGATGGTTTACGCGAATAAGTCGACGACGACTCAAGCCTTAAAAGAGGCAATTGGACGCTGCATTAATGAAATACAGCAGCATTTATGCGAAACGGTCATTGACAATTTCATTAAAAGATCGCCTGCATGCCAGGAAAACCGCGGCGGCCATCTGCACGATATATTGTTCCATACATGACCTCATTCTGTCTACTTTACGATATAATAAAGTTTCACGATTTTTTTTTTAAATATCTGTGTTTTATTTAAAATTTAAAAATTGCACTCTTGATGGGACACCCTTTATCTTCTTTTAATTACAATTAGGGTTTTATTGAAATATACATATCTTTTTACGATAATATGATTACGTTTAAAATTACTTTTACATGACTTTAACAGCGAACTATTTGATTTTATCAGCCAAAAACATCAACGAAACACTTTTGATAAATCTGTGGTTTTCACAAGCGATCGCTTATATCCCAAATCGGATTATTTCAGGAGAGTAAAAAATATACGAAACATGCGTTAGGTCACTCCTCAAGTGCCTTAAATGACTTAAGTTCCTTAAGTTAGTATGTTGTTTTTATCATCATAGAAATTAGAAAGACTGTCAAAAATAATAAAATTTTCTATCATTAACAAAAAGTGACATATAAGCGATTTCTTGTGAAAACTACAAAAATTCCAATTAGGTCTCACTCACACTCAATTAGGTAAGCTCATATATGCCCACATGTAACAATTGACATAATAGTATAGAATATATTATTGCCATGTCAGCCAAATTATTTGAATGTGTTCCTCCTGCATAACCACCGACTTCGGGGTAATCGGCATATGCATCCACAAACGGTATACTACTATGAAACTCTTCATCGTCTTCTCTAATGGGGTTCTCAGGCTCGAGGATAGGTCCTGTGGGTGGTTTAATATCGATAATATCACTCATTAGAGACTTGTTGTTGTGACCGCGCAGCAGCTGTAGTTCATCCCTCTGTAATGAATGCAACATATAAATATTAAGGGGATTTAAACAATTAGTCTAGCTATTTCATCAGTTCCCAAAAAAAAAAAATTAACTAAAATGGATTTACAAATTTTTTATGCAGATAACATTTAAAACTTTTTCTTTGGGAAAATTTTGTAATTCTGTTATAAAAATCATAATTTTTTCTTATCAAAACAAAAGAATTTATTTAAATTGAAAAAAAATAAGTTGGTTAGTTCGTTAGTATGCAGGCATCACTTCCGTACAGGAGAGAATCACATAGATCCTGATGGACCCTTTGTGTTACTCATTGGGAGTTTGTGGCATCACTTCAACCGTTGCTTTCACCGTATGTAGTGCTTGGTTGCATGACAAGTTAATTTCTTGGGTGTGGTAAATTCCATTCAAAGTTCATTGGGATTCTGGAGTTTCGATTCAAACCATTGTTTGATTTTGTAGATTTCCAAAGATGACACTTTTCCCATGATTTCTAGTCTCCTTCTACGCATAGTTACCATAGCCGACCCTATCTTCCAGTTTGGACCTATCAGTAAAGATATTTAGCGTTCCATACATAGCGTTTTTGTTCTCTGTCTACTCCTTTCTAGAAGGCGTTCTGGTTTTATATAGGATGTCCAATTCCGTGCACTAAGCATGTAGTTAGTTTGAAGTGAGATATATAATTGGTCTAGGTTCCTTGAGTATCCGTTAAAGGGATCCCAAATTTGTATCTCGTTTAGTCGAATGGCAGCTTAAATCAGCTGGTAGTAGATTAAGTATTGTATAGAGTGCCTTAGGTTAGGTTGGGTTTAAGACTCTTGTGACCTGGTAAAAAACCATCTGACACTACACTTTGTGCTATATTGAGCCATTGAATTCGTCCGATAAAAATGGAGAAGGAAAATAAAACAAGGCGTATAAAACATAACACAAGAGATAGACCAGGCGGTAAATGAAACGAAGTACATATTTAGTAATCCATGACATAAGTATGACATTGTAATCGAGGAATTTAAGTACTTCAAATGTCACCCGTGTGTAATGTAAAAAATATCGTACACTCATTATAACTCCGATTGAAATGGAACCTAATGACATTGTCACTTACTTCGTTATCAAGTGTGTTATCAAGCACGCTTAAAACTCCGCTTATAACGTAATTGCAACTGAAATGACATTTACTGACATCGTCGGTTACTTAGTAAGCGAGAGCTCACCGATGCTAAACTAAAGGGGGAATGTAAGCGACAGAATCATCACTATTTGTTATTAATGCATGCAGTAGTCCTTATTTGGGAATAATTTTTCAAAGAAGAAATGCAGAACGCATAATTTTTTATCAGATTAGGTATTATATGGACAGACCTGCCAAAGGCATTTTAAAAGAACACTAAATAATTTGAGGGAGCACTGTATAATTTTGTTTTATTTGCAAGTTCTTCTATTTTTATGTGTATGCAGGCCTTCCATAATGCCTTATTACAGAAAGCTTCCATAATGCCTTATTATAGAAAGCTTCCATAAGGCCATCTTATAGAAAGCTTCCATGAGGTATTCTTCTAGAAAGCTTCCGTAAGGCCTTCTTATGTAAACCGGCGACGAAAGGCTTTCTTTTCCAATATCACGCAATGTTATAAACTAGAAGTAGATAGAAGGTCAAGGAAGGCATACCGGATCCCCTCAAACTCATGATATAAGGTTTTGCTTCTTATGATTTCCGCCGCTGGGTTTCTGTTCTAACCCAGCGTCGAAATTAGCAAGGCCTCTACAAGCAAGCATGCAGCAAGGTCTCCTGAGACTTACTTAGACACTACACTTCTTTGCAAACCCACTGGATTATATACCGCACGGAAAAAAAATTTACAAGCGCCTCGATCTTCAGCGCTTCTTCTTCAGTTATTTACACCAAGTTCTGTAAGGTTCTCAGTAACCTAGTCTTTACAACGAAGTCTTGGTCGCTCTCTTCTGAGCCGTCCATCGAGTTAACTGTCGAAGACTTTTCGAGCTGAAGCATTTTCGTTAATGCGTACAACATGATCTAGCCAACGAAACCGCTGCATCTTAATACGTCTGACCACGTCAATTTCGGTGCATAGCTCTCCGTTAACGATGATGGGCCCATATATTTTACGGAGTATTTTTCTCTCGAATACAGCCAGAACCGATTGTGCCATAACCCAGAATTCTGAACCATATATTAAGAAAGGTAGAACCAGTATCTGGTATAGCTGGATTTTTTTACTCGAGAGAGGGCTCTGTCATTGAATCGCTTGTTTAGTACGTAATAGCATTTATTGGCAAGCAGGATTCTTCTTCGGATATCGAGGCTGACATTATTTATTTTGTTGATGGCGGAGCCAAGGTAGATAAAATTATCTACCACCTCGAAATTATAGTTGTCAACGTTCACGCAGTTTCCCAAACGAGTAGATTCTTTGTTCGTTGAAACTAATAACTTCGTTTTGTCCTCGTTCATCGTTAGACCCAATTTCGCTGACTCCTTCTGTATACCTGAGAAGGCTGCAGTCACATCCCGCAATTTTCGATGCGAAAAGCAAGGACTACTACTAAACAAAAAGCCGAGGTAAGAAAAGCAATATCGCGGCTGAAAAACAACAAAGCAGCCGGTGCCGACGGTCTGCCCGCAGAGCTCTTCAAGTCCGGTGGCGAGGAGCTGATAACGAGCATGCACCAGCTCCTGCGCACGGTTTGGCTTAAATAGTGCATGGCCGACGATTGGAATGTAAGCGTATTATGTCCTGTGCTGAAAAAAGGTGAATCCGGAGAAGAATCCTGCTTGCAAATAAATGCTACTACGGACTAAACAAGCGATTCAATGACAGAGCCCTCTCTCGACGAACAAAACTCCAGCTATACCAGATACTGGTTCTACCTGTCCTAATGTATGGCTCAGAATCCTGGGTTATGACACAAGCGGATGAATCGGTTCTGGCGGTATTCGAGAGAAAAATACTCCGTAAAATATATGGGCCCATCATCGTTTACGGAGAGTATCGGCGTCGTATGAATCATGAGCTGTACACTGACATTGACGTGGTCAAACGCATTAAGGTGCAACGGTTGTGTTGGCTAGGTCATGTTGTACGCATTGACGAAAATGCCCCAGCTCGAAAAGTCTTCGACAATGAACTCGATGGACGGCGCAGAAAAGGGCGACCAAAACTCCGTTGGATAGACCAGGTTACTGAGAACCTTACAGAACTCGGTGTGACTAACTGGAGAAGAAGCGCAGAAGATCGAGGCGTTTATAATATTTTTCTACGTGCGGTATATAATCCACTGGGATTGCATAGAAGTACCAGCTAAGTAAGTAAGTAACAATTGTTTTTTTCTTAATTATCATAATATTTTTAAATTTCTTTGCTGACATTTTTGCAGCATTTTGACAAGATTTTTTTCAGAATTGTGTCATTAAAGTTTAAGGACTAATCTTATTTACATGATGCTGACACATTTAGAAAGAAAACATTGACATTGATGTCAGAAGTGTAAATGAGGCTTTATAGTTCTCGGCAGTGCAGACATGAATTAACCGACATAATATTTATTTTCGGTCAGCCGGTATATAAAGGCGGACATTTTATTTCCGATCTAAGGTTGTATTTGTATACAGGTAGTACTTGGCGCTATAGATATGAATGTTGTGACGGATTTTTTATTTTCGGTTAGTGATATGTTGTTAGTTTGAACAGGTTAAAGAGTAACTTGGGGTAGCAAATTGTATACAGAGCGTACAAGATCGAAGCTTAAACTTAGCCCTTTAAGTAAACAGGCCAAACATATTATAAGTACACGTCAAGTACGTAATAGCGAAGCATTGCCGGGTCCACTAGTAACTTAATGATTGCTTTACGGGAATAATAAGTACTTTCCTATTTTTGTACGGACAAAACAAACCTTTACAATGAATTCATGGTAAAGCTTGTCATTTAAACTTGAATTGTAATCACATAAATGGTGTATCCGATTTCGTTGTTGACCACACTTATTATATAACGAGTACCTTTAAAGTTTCTTCAATAGTATACAAGGTCTATGAATATGCTATGTACATAAATAAGAAAAATATCTTACAAAACTTGCTGGTATAGCAACTGGAGTCGGAATATCTATCCAAATTACATTATTTACACATAATGCCGAGGATTCCCAGGACCCTCTGTACGTCAAATATTGACCGATATCGTCAGAAATGTAGGTGTACAAATATCCACGCTTTGCATCGGGCACCTGTATCCGGGTGGATGGTTCTCTTATGTTAATAAGCTGATCTTCAAACAAATTATATACTGTTATGAATACCCGGTCGATCTGTAAGTTGTAGTGTTAATGATAAAAAAAACGATTTAAATACTCATGTCACCACCACTAAATCACCTCAACGATATAAGCCATTATACCGATGCCATTTTCACCACTGGCAGCTTCATGTAAATTTTTATATTTGGAGTTGTAGAACACCACATGTAGCTCGGCCACAAGTTCGTAATTATTAAAAGTGCTCCGTGGAATGTTCAAATCAATCCAATGAAAATACAGATGATCAAAACGAAATACTCCAATATCGCCAAATGGGCCCATAGCAATGTAGGGCACTGGTTCTGTGTAGTTCATGGTCATTACAAGAGTTCGACCAGTGTTCTCAACAGTGATGCTCTCTGGCAACTTGGCGAATTCTCGCAGTTGAATTGGTTTGTAATCAAATTTTTGTACTGCAATTTTCTCATCCAGTGGTATGTTATGTTTTCCTAAGCACTTGCCGGAATTACCATTTACATGACCTGTAACTATAAGAAAAAAAAAACACAAATTGTCAGACCTAATAACAATGTAATCATAATACTTAAAATAAATATATAATTACGCTACGCATCACATGCCCTACCCATGACACTTGAGACATGCCTTCCATTAATTACCACGTGATAAATTTGGTTTTCTTTATAGCATGGGATAGACATGCGTGTGTGTCCTAATTTTATCGAATAAAACCATCAACAATTTTCATTTATCGCCTCTTTTCATAATTTTCCCAATAACTCCAAATGAATGGTAACCCCGATGTTAGTATGGCTGACTAACAATCGCGAGGTAGTGAGTTCAAACTCCAGGAAGGTATACTGTCTTTGGAAAAAAAGTGTAAGTAAAAAGAAAATATACAGGTGAGAAATATCTAAAAAATAATCTAAACAATTTGAGGGTGACCAGCTGCATATTTTTTTATTTTTCAAATCCTTCTTTTTTTCATGTGTATAGGAAGCGACGATGGAAGGCCTTGCCTCCCAATGACACCCTATGTTATTTGGAATGAAAGAGGGAATGCAGAGTGCAGGCCTTCTGACTGCTGTTTCGTAAGTCCATCTTTTCGTTGCTGGGTATCCACACGCGCAACACACATACATACTGAAGAGACCGTTTGGCTAATTTTTTACGAATTAAAGGGTCTCGTAAGGACTTTCTGTTACAATGAAGTTACTTTATGGTACAAAAAAAATACAAACAATACAAACACTTTCTGGTACAATAAATGTACTTTATGGTACAAAAAAATTACTTTTTCTTGCAATAAAAGTACTTTATGGTACAATAATGGGTGCTGTTGGGGATGTAAAGTGAATCTTGCTTCACAAGCCGACTCACAACCTCCTTCTTGGTGACACCTGGGCAACGGTATTCATGATATTTTTTTTTATCAAGAATTGCGGCTGATAGTGAGCGACGAACCCTGATGCTGGGCTAGCCACCCGCCTTCAGGTCCTTTACTGGCTATAAAAATACGAGAAAGAAAATGTAACAAAAGGAACCCCAAACGTTGACGACCCCCGTAAACGAAATAAGGACCATGATTTAAGGATATGCACCTGGAACGTCCGAACTCTCTATAGAGAAGGTGCCACTATCCGACTCGCAGATGTCCTCAAAAAATATAAGGCCGACATCACCGCCATCCAGGAGATGAGATGGACAGCACAATTATGCTCGCGACGTAAAAATTGCGACATCTATAACAGCTGCCATGCCGAAAAGCACGAATTTGGATGTGGATTTGTAGTTGGCGAAAGACTCAGACATCTTGTCTCGCGATTCAACCCTGTTAACGATCGAATAGCCGCAATCCGCATCAAGGCGAAATATTTCTACATCACGCTGATTTGTGCTCATGCCCCGACGGAAGATAAAGACGATGAGATTAAGGATGCATTTTACGAGCGCCTAGAGGAAACATGTCATATGCCCTGGCCACGACATTAAAATTGTTCTGGGAGACTTTAATGCAAAAATAGGAAGGGAAGATGTTCTTGGTTCATCGATCGGTAAATTCAGCCTGCATACTGACACGTCAGACAACGGGTTTGGGCTGGAAAGCTTCGCAGCGAGAAGTAACATGGTAGTAAGTGGAACCAGATTCCAGCACAAAGATATCCACAAGGCAACTTGGCTATCACCCGATCAAAACACCAAAAATCAAATCGATCATGTGGTAATTGATGGCAGGCATGCATCTAGTGTCATGGACGTACGTGTGATCCGTGGTGCTAATATTGGCTCGGATCATTACCTGGTTGCAGCCAAGGTGCGCCCAAGATTGAGCAGAGCGAAAAACGCTATACACAGTGGCAGGATATTGCATATTCCATGGCCACCACCGCAACAACCGTGCCAGGATATGAAAAATGACGCTCAGACGAATCCTGGTACGATGAAGAATGTCACATAGCGTCTGAGGAACAGGATGCTGCTTATACACTTCCAGCAACTGCTGGTTCCAGAAGGCAGCTCACGTGAAGGTATCACGCCAATTGTCGACGAAGGGTTAGACTTCCCACTACCAAGTCAAGCCGAGATAAGAAGAACAATATCTCGCCTGAAAAACAACAAAGCAGCCGTTGCCGACGGACTACCGGCAGAGCTCTTTAAGTTCGGTGGTGAGAAGCTGATAACGAGCATGTGCCAGCTCCTACGCACGGGTTGGCTTAAAGAGTGCATGCCCGACTATTGGAACCTAAGCGTATTATGTCCTGTGCTGAAAAAATGTGATCCAAGCGTGTGCTCCAACTACCGCGGGATAAGCGTTTTACCTATCGCATATAAGGTCTTGTTATCCAACCTGATCGGTCCTTATCAGTGTGACTTTAGACCTGGTAAATCAACAACTGACCAGATATTAACACTTCGGCAAATCCTGGAAAAGACCCAAGAGAAACAGATCGACACGTACCACCTTTTCGTCGACAATAAAGCTGCCTTTGACAGCCCGATACGGCTGAAATTACTCGAAGCTATGGTTGAGTTTGGTTTTCCAGCGAAGCTGATAAGCCTTTGCGGAATGACGCTGACTGACACGAAGTTTTCAGTGAAAATTGGCAAGGACCTTTCGGAGCCATTCTACACCAGACGAGGCCTAAAACAAGGCGACGGCCTATCCTATGACCTCTACAACGTAGTGATGGAGATGATAATGGGGAAAGCTGCAGTAAACACGAGAGGCACGATATTCAACAAAAACCACATGCTACTCTCGTACGCTGATGACGTAGACATCAAATTGCGGGATGTGACTGTAGCTTTCTCAGGTATACAGAAGGAATCAGCAAAATTGGGTCTAACGGTGAACGAGGACAACACGAAGTTATTAGTTTCAACGAAAAAAGAATCTACTCATTGGGGAAACTGCATGAATGTTGAAAACTATAATTTCGAGGTGGTAGATAATTTTATCTACCTAGGCTCCGCCATCAACCAAAAAAATAATGTCAGCCTAGAAATCCGGAGAAGAATCCTGCTTGCCAATAAATGCTATTACGGACTAAGCAAGCGATTCAATGACAGAGCCCTCTGTCGACGAACAAAAATCCAGCTATACCAGATACTGGTTCTACCTGTTTTAATGTATGGTTCAGAATCCTGGGTTATGACACAAGCGGATGAATCGGTTCAGGCAGTATTCGAGAGAAAAATACTCCGTAAAATATATGGGCCCATCATCGTTAACGTAGAGTATCGGCTTCGTATGAATCATGAGCTGTAGACTGACATTGACGTGGTCAGACGCATTAAGGTGTAGCGGCTGCGTTGGCTAGGTCATGTTGCACGCATAGACGAAAAAGCTCCAGCTCGAAAAGTTTTCGACAATGAACTCGATGGACAGCGCAGAAGAGGGCGACCAAAACTCCGTTGAAAAGACCTTACAGAACTTGGTGTGACTAAGAAGCGTAGAAGATCTACGTGCTGTAAGTAATAGAATTACCCTGATAAACACAAACTTACCTAAACTCCGCATTTGGTTAAACTTAAGACTTTATTAAGACATTAACAATAACATATGTAACATAGGGTGAGGGTATTTATCAGTCAGTTTTCCTGACTGAAATGTTTTATACTGGTTCGTAAGCACACTTAATTCATACATAGTTTACTTAAGATGTACGCTTGTGAGAGATGGACTCAGGAGCGAATATGAACTTTATCGACCGACACCTTCTGGTACCTCCCATAAAAATTTCCCATTTTTGAAAAAACAATATTTCTCCATTAATTTCCAAACAGACAGCTGAATAATAGAGAAATTTCGCAGTTTAATAACCTAGTAATTTTAGACAAATCCTAAGAAGCCATTTCGTTGCTCTGATAAAGTCATAGAAGTTCCGCACTTCGCCTACTGATAGACAGGTAATGTCTAGAAGTGTCCGTTGACCAAACTTTTCATATCTCAGGTCAACAAAAGCGGGGCAGTAACATAAAAGATGTTCCGTGGTCTCCTCTTCTTTTTCATTATTACAGCTTCTACAAAATTCATTGTAGGGTAGTTGCAACCTCTTAGCGTGTTTACCAATCGGCCAGTGACAGCTATGATGTTCCTCAGGTGGACTCTGAGCAGGTTCAGCACAAATCGTGTCCTCTGTATATCCATTGTAGGCCCAATTTGTTTGGTCGCCGTGCAAGTGGGTTCTTTCACCCATCTCTCTTTAGCAATGAGGTTCAGTTTCCCCGCAATTAGCTGTTTCCTCCTTAGGTTACCCATGTCCTGGAACCTATGTAAGGGTAACCGACGAATGTCTCGCTATCTCCTCAAGAGCCGACCTGCATTCTCGAACATTTCTCGAAGTGGTGTACACGTTCTCCAGGGATCTGATAGCCGCTTTACTATCAGTAAGAATATGAATGTTGCCGCCCAATATCCCACGATACTGAATTTTCTCTACGGCTATTCCAATGGCCGCTATTTGACACTATCAGGGAGTGTAACTGCAACTCCATTTAATCTGGGTTTGGTAAATTGAGGGATTTTGTTTATCCGTTTGAATACCACCAGTTCCGTTTTACTCGGGTTTACAACCAGTCCACAGTCATGACACCATTTTAAAAGAAGTTTCCGTGCAGATTCCAGAAGCTCGGAGAGTAGTTTAGGATCCTTGCAGGTGACTATTAGAGCCACGTCGTCCGCATATGCGACGGTTGTGCAGCACGTTTTTCCCATCTTCCCCAGGAGAGTATTGATGTTGAGATTGCATAGTAGTGGAGAAGAGAGTACTACTCCTTGTGGAGTACCGCGAAACGCCACCTTGGAAATATTTGACACGTCCAGACTGGTTCCAATGCGCCAAAAATTTAGTAGTTTATCAACTAAGGCGATGACCACTGGGTTAACCTTCAGTTTTTCCATTGAGTCAATCAGAGGTTCAGATTTGATATTATTAAAAGCTCCCTCAATATCCAGGAAGCCAGCCAGAGCGTATTCACTGCAGTTCAGGGATCTTTCCATGAGGCTGGTTATCGAATGTAAAGCAGTTTCCGTGAATTTGCCTTTCGTATAGGCTTGCTGAGCCTAGGACAGGACTTTTGCCTTAAGAGATATATGCATCAATTATTCTCTACATAGTCTAAAGAAAGAAGGAAAATAGGCTAAATGGTCTAAAAACATTGGCGTTAGTGTGAGATGCCCTACCCCCTTAAGGGATATATACAATTTTGTAGGTTGCCCATCTCGTTGGAATGTGCGACAGTTTTAGACAGACTTGGAAGATTGTCAGAAGCCAGGGCGTCAATACTTCGAGGTTCTTTTGTAGATTCGCGGGAATAATTCCAACGGATTCCGGTGATTTAAAAGAGTGGAAACTTTTGATAGCCTATTGAACTCGATGTTCAGTAATTGGTATGTGTCGGAGATATCAAAGTTATAGCTGACCGATTTTTCCACAAACTGGTAATCACTTTCTCGACAACCTGGGAAGTGTGCTTCCATCAGCACCTCCAGAGTTTCGAGGCTGTTAGTGGTTCATGTACCATCTGGTCTTTGTATGTACGATAGTATTGTTGGATTCCAGGATAAAATCTTGCGAAGCCGACTAGTTTCCTAAGAGCTTGCTACATTACTGCTGAATATTCTCCATGTTTCCTGCATTCCCTGCGTTTTGCCGCTATATCAGCATTCCACCAGTGTGACTTAGTTTTGCCTATCTTCTCAGTTCTGCTGCAGGATTTTTCCCTTGCCTCAGCTAAGACGTCAGTTAATATTTCAACCGTGGAGACCAGTGACCCTCTTAAAGATAAGCCAGTTTGTTTTTCTCTTATTAATAAAACTATCTCCGGCATAAGGGTTAAAGCACGCGACTACCATGCGGGAGATCCGTGGTTCGATTCCCCGCTCTAGTCATCTACATTTTCTTTCATATACTTAGTTACTTAGCTGGTTCTTCTATGCAGTCCCAGTGGATTATATACCGCACGTAGAAAAATATTATAAGCGCCTCGATCTTCTGCGCTTCTTCTCCAGTTAGTCACACCAATTCTGTAAGGTTCTCAGTAACCTGGTCTTTCCAACGGAGTTTTGGTCGCCCTCTTCTGCGCTGTCCATCGAGTTCATTGTCGAAGACTTTTCGAACTGGAACATTTTCGTCCATGCGTACAACATGACCTAGCCAACGCAACCGTTGCACCTTAATGCGTCTGACCATGTCAATATCAGTGTACAGCTCGTAGCTCATGATTCATACGACGCCGATACTCTCCGTTAACGATGATGGGCCCATATATTTTACGTAGTATTTATCTCTCGATTCATTCGCTTGTATTATAACCCAGGATTCTGAACCATTCATTAAGACAGGTAGAACCAGTATCTGGTATAGCTGGATTTTTGTTCGTCGAGAGAGGGCTCTGTCATTGAATCGCTTGCTTAGTCCGTAGAAGCATTTATTAGCAAGCAGGATTCTTCTCCGGATTTCGAGGCTGACATTATTTGCTTTGTTGATGGAGGGGCCTAAGTAGACAAAATTATCTACCACCTCGAAATTATAGTCGTTAACGTTCACGCAGTTTCCCAAACGAGTAGATTCTTCGTTCGTTGAAACAAATAACTTTGTTTTGTCCTCGTTCACCGTTAGGCCCATTTTCGCTGATTCCTTCTGTATACCTGAGAAGGCTGCAGTCACATCCCGCAGTTTTCGACCGGTGATGTCGACGTCATCAGAGTACGCGAGTAGCATGTGGTTTTTGTTGAATATCGTGCCACTCGTGTTTATTGCAGCTTTTTTCATTATCATCTCCATCACTACGTTGTAGAGGTCATAGGATAGGCCGTCGCCTTGTTTTAGGCCTCGTCTGGTACAGAATGGCTCCGTAAGGTCCTTGCCAATCTTAACTGAAGACTTCGTGTCAGTCAGCGTCATTCCGCAAAGACGTATCAGCTTCGCTGGAATACCAAATTCAGCCATGGCTTGGAGTAATTTCTGCCGTATCGGGCTGTCGAAGGCACACAAATTGGTATGGTCTTTAAAAATTCGTATGGTCTTCGTATGGTCTTTAAATTATTAATGCAGCCAACTTGACAAAACGATTGATGCAGAAGTACTTATATTTGAGGCTACTTTCACGTACAATTCGCACAATTAAGTCCCAAATCAATGCGCTGAGAAATGTTGTACTGTGTAATTAAAATTGAAATTGTTATACCCTTCACCACGCGGAGTGAAGGGTTCATTTTGTTCTTCCATTTGTAACGCCCATAAGGAGGCGTGGTAAGTATGACAATATATATATATATAAATGATCAGCATCGAAATCTGAGTCGATTTAAAGGTGACCGTCTGTCCGCCTGTCCGTCTGTCTGTCCGTCCCCGCAATTACAGCCGCAGTTTGAGAGATATCGAGCTTAAATTTGGAATGCAAGCTTTTATCCTCAAAGCGGAGGTTAAGTTCTAAGATGAGCCCGATCGGTCAAAAACTACTCCCACCTCCCATAAAAATTCCCCTTTTTTGGGGTCTGTCCCTGCGATTATAGCCGTAGTTTAAGGGCAATCAAGCTAAAATATTGTATGTGAGCTTCCATAGACTAAGCGGAGGTTGCGCAGTAAGATGAGACCGATCGGTAAAAAACTACTCCCACCTCCCATACAAAATCCCTTTTTTTGGTGGTGTCCGTATGTCAGTCCCCGCGATTACAGCATTTATTTAAGAGCAATCAAGCTGAAATATTGTACGCAAGTTTTGCTGCCCTATATGGAGGATGAGTTCTAAGATGAGCCCGATCGGTCAAAAACTACTCCCACCTCCCATACAAACTCCCCCTATTTGGGGTATCCCTACTATTACAGTTGTAGTTTTAGGGCAATCAAGAAATTTTGTATGCAAGCTTCCCTACACCAAGTGGAGGTTGAGTAGTAAGATGAGACCGATCGGTCAAAAACTACTCTCACCTCCCATACAAAATCCCCCTTTTTAGTGGTGTCGGTATGTCAGTCCCGCGATTACAGTAGTAATTTAAGAGCAATCAAGCTGAAATATTGTATGCAAGCTTCCCTACTCTAAGCGAAGGTTGAGTATTAAAATGAGACTGATCGGTCAAAAACAACTCTCACCTCCCATACAAACTCTCCCTTTTTTGGGTTTGTCCCTGCGATTGCAGCCGTATTTTAAGAGGTATATAGCTGACATTTTGTACGCAAGATTCAATATCTAAGCGGAGGCTACTTTTTAAGATAAGCAATGTCGGTCAAAAATTACTCCCACCTCCCATTCAAACTACCTTTTTTGGGGTGTCCGCGTAACTGCCCCGCGATTATAGCCGTAAGTTAGGAAATATTGAGCTGAAATTGTATATGCAAGCTTTATTCCTATAATAAGAGCTTACGTTGTAAGATGAGCAATATCGGACTAATACTTCTCCCACCTTTCATACAAATTCCCCTTTTTTGGGGGTGTCCGTCTGTATGTCCCTATAGTTTATGAACTTTCGGTTTGAAATTTGGTATGTAAGCTTGTGTCCAGAAGCAGAGGATAAGTTCTAAGATAGGCATGATGGGATTTAAACTACTCCCACATCCCACACAAATTCCTATTTTTGGGGAGTTAAAAAATTCATAAAAATGAGCTCCAACTCACCAACTCATAAACTTATCGGTAAATCGAATAAAATCGATACAAAATTACTGACAAAATGGATGTGTAACGTCCACTTCTCACCAACTCCCCTGTTTTGTGGTACAAAGTTTAATAAAATGTAGTTGTAGTGCAAATAACCAGTTTTACCACCATTTTCACAAATGGTGAAGGGTATCTGAGCTTAGGCATAGCCGAAGATAACCGCCTTACTAGTTTTTTTTTTTGAATTTCACCGATATCAGTCAAATTTTGCACAAGGTAAACGAGTATAAAAACTGGCTAGGGAATGAATGTGGTACATATGGCTCGATTTCTGTACTGGTTTTATAACTTTTTGATAGCATAATGTTTGTAGTACTCACCGCTTGTGCCCGATACCTTTGATAGCGCTAGTTACAAAAAGATAAAACCGTTATATCTTTTAAAAATACTTAAAAACTACTCACAATATAATATTAATATATTAAAAACTTTAAACATTTTTAGTTTTCTTCTATTTTGTGCCGCTAAAACTCTATTACTAAGCAGTGGTAAATATCTCTGTTAAACTTACAATTCACACTAACGCTGAATACAATTTAACTGAAAATATACGAATTGAGTTAGGTTTTTTTGTTTCATCAAAATCCATCAGGGGAATAAGTATATCAGCTATGATTGAAATTGTTTTACAAATATGACCTTTCTTTCTCTCTCTCTCTCTCTCTCTCTCTCGGTTGTGCAATACTGATAATTTAGCCTTGAAATAATATGAATTATTAAATAATTCATGCGATTCGGTTAAATAAGTTTATTGCTCGTGTAGTGTTTGTGTTGAAAATCTCTAGTCCTGAATTGTAAAGGGGTCATGAATATAGGGTGTAGCGCCATGCACTTTTACACACTTTAAAGTAATATAATACAGAAAGGAGTCATGGTGTGCCATGACTTTTCTTAGTACTTTTACTGTTCTTAATAGCTTATGTAAGTATCTTGTAAAGAGAAATTTGGAAAGTCATTGAAATCCAAATGGACTAGAGTTGATAGTGTTAAAAAAAAATAAATGAAAATTGTATTCAATTTAATTTTAAAAATTATATATTTTTTATAGCTATTATATAATATTTTGAACTGTATACGGTTTCGTATAACAGAAATAGATGAGACACCTTAGTGTATGCAACAAACAATCCGCCTATACCCACCTATTCCCATTTCGAAGTATGTATTTTGTTTCCCTTTCCTCTTACCTTTTAAACATACAAGGAATTGTCTCCCAAAGTTTACTTAAGTCTACTATGATGCATTAAAAGTCTTTGATACTTCCAACATACATATGTTTCATTCAGTCATATTCGACCGAAAATAACTCAACAAAGTTATCACTTGGCAACATTAGAAATCGCACAAACTTTTTGTGATTGGTACGTAATCAAACAAAACAAAATTTAAGTTCAATGGTGTTGTTGTGAGATTTTTAGCTTAACGACTTTATTGTGTTTCCATTGAGATATCGATTTTGGTATCAAATAAAATAATGATAAGCCATCATACGGATGTTAGGTATAGAAAGCATCTTTAGCGTTAACGCTGTCTGCAGTACTCTTTAAATTTGTAGTTGATGTTAGTATAGATGCGTATCAACTTAAAAAGTATAAATATGTATCTGGAATTATACAGAGAAGTTGCATTTTTTCTTAATACGGCGGATCTTTTTTATATAGAGATAACGAATATTGACATTTTAAATTTCTTAAGAAAATATAATGTGTAAATTAAACTAGTAAGGTGATTATCTTTGGCTATGCCGAAGCTCAGATACCCTCAACATTGGTAAAAATGGTGATAAAATTGATTATTTGCACTACAACTATATTTTATTAAACTTTGAAAGGTTTATATGACCAGAGCATATTTTTATGAATTTTGTAGTTTAAATCCGATCTTGCTTATCTTAGAACTTTACCTCTGCTTCTGGACAGAAGCTTACATACTAAATTTCATCCTGAAAGCTCATAAACTACAGGGACATACAGACGGACACCCCCAAAAAAAGGGGAGTTTGTGTGGCAGGTGGGAAAAGTATTCGTCCGATCATGCTCATCTTACAACGTAAGCTCCTATTATAGGATAAAAGCTTGCATATCAAATTTCAGCTCGATATTTCCTAACCTACGGCTGAAATCGCGGAGACAGTTAGGCGGACACCCCAAAAAAGCGGGAGTTTGTATGGGAGGTGGGAGCAGTTTTTGACCGACATTGCTCATCATAGAAAGTAGCCTCCACTTAGAGCATACAAAATGTCAGCAATATACCTCTTAAAAAACGGCTGCAATCGCAAGGACAGACTCCCAAAAGGAAGAGTTTGTATGGGAGGTGAGAATAGTTTTTGACCGATCGGTCTCATCTAAATACTCAACCTCGACTTAAAGTAGGGAAGCTCTTAAACTTCAGCTGGGACAGACCCCAAGAAGAGGGAGTTGGTATGGGAGGTGGAAATAGTTTTTGTACGATCGGGCTTATCTTATAACTCAACCTCCATTTGGGGCAGCAAATTTTGCATACAAATTTTAAGCTTGATTTCTTTTAAATTACTGCTGTAATAGAGGGGACTGGCATACGGACACCCCCAAAAATAGGGATTTTGTCAACCAAACCGTCCTTATTATGATGTGTCCGACACACATTGACAGTGTATTATATATCCATGACCACTGCCACAACGACCGTAATAGGTTATGAAAAACGACGCTCAGACAAGCCCTGGTACGATGAGGAACGCCGCGCAATGACTGAGGAAAAGGTTGATGCATGCTGATAAAAACTACAGCCAATGAAAACATGTGCGGTGACGGATATAACGAGAAGAGTACGACGCTGTAGAGTTTTTCCTCTTCAGGCGGAAAAACTGTATATTGAAGAAAAGAGAGAGGGCCAGGATATCGAAAGTTACAGGGATAGAGGTGAAGCACGAAAGTTCTACCAAAAGGTAAAAAACAAAGGTTTTGGAACAGGAATCCCTAGCGGTAAGGGCATAAATGGAAATCTGGATGTGCAGCCAATATGAAGGAAACGCTTTAGTTATCTTTAGTCTCGTTTCCGAAGGCATCATAAGTAAGAAAATCATGCCAATCATCAACGACGGAGTAGATTGTCCACCACCGAGCCAAAACAAGATGATCTCGACAATTGCACGGCTTAAATGGAATAAAGCTGCTGGTGGCGCTGGACTGCCCCCTCATCATAAACAAGATTTGACTAAATGAATGCATGTCTGATGATTGGAATCTCAGTATTGTATGTCCTGAGTTTTGTCACTAACCTGCTTTTGGTGACCTGAGATATGACAAAATGACAACGGGACTCATGAAACGGGACTCATACCAGGACCCAAGTGAGCTGTGTTGAACGTGGCTGCCGAGTAAACCTAACCTAACCTATGTCCTGAGTTTAAAAAAGGCGATGCTTATACGAAAGGCTGCAGTTTAACAAAAGTCACATTCTGCTCGTGTGTGCCGATTACTTACTTACTTTCTTAGATGGTACTTCTTTGCAATCCCAGTGAATTATATACCGCACGTAGAAAAATATTATAAGCGCCTCGATCTTCTGAGCTTCTTCTCCAGTTAGTCACACCGAGTTCTGAAAGGTTCTCAGTAACCTGGTCTTTCCAACGGAGTTTTGGTCGCCCTCTTCTGCGCCGTCCAACGAGTTCATTGTCGAAGACTTTTATTATTGGCCGTGGAATGCTGGATGATGAATCAGGACAAAAGTTATTTGTTCCAACGAACAAAAAGTCTACTCGTTTGGGACGCTGTGTATACGTTGACAATAAAGCTTTGATGTGGTAGATGATTTTGTTTTCCTTCGCTCCGCCATAAACAAAAATAATAATGTCAGCCTGAAAATCAAGAGGCGAGTGTTGATTGCAAACCGCTGCTACTATGTGCTAAGCAAGCGATTTTATAACGAAGCTCTCTCGCGTCGAATACAGATTCAAGTCACACTTGATCCTAGCTGTCTTGCTGTAACGTACAGTGGGTAAAACAGCTCAACTCGAGTAAATGAAGAGATATTTTAATGAAAATTTAAATATAAGTTTTTTTTAATGCATATACCACTTATTCCTTTAATTTAAATTTTCTAGGTCAACTATATATCTTAGCTCCCATAAAACTGATGCGGATCTGATGAAATAAGCAACGCATTCATGACACCTTTCATTGTGTTACATCTGTTGTCTCTACGGGAATGGTTTTGACGTAAATCCCGGATTTTTTTATTCCTCACTTCAAGGCTTCTTCAGACATCATGCCAATAGGTATAAAAATATACAGTATAGTATATTAGTGATTCGGAAACTCCTGTAATGCAGTCTATCAAATCTTATTGGGTAAAAAAACATCTGGTTATTTTGTATGAGAGATTCTAGAAGGGTTCGGCCGATATAGTCCATATTCATTTCTAAGTCAAATTTCAGTAAGCATTATATCTTGTACAAAATATGACCGAACTCAGTGTACCTACAAAAAAATATTTTTAAAACTATGAGGGTGAATTCGGCCATTTGTATGGTAGGTAACAGAAGGGGAGTGTCTGATGCATTGGTTTTCTCAGTATTTGTTTCCTATTGGATGATAATTAAACAGACCAAATTTAAATGTCCTTCAATTGCCCTTTTGAAAGTTATTAAAATAATGTTATTTCTTCAAAAATTGGTCATTTTGTATGGAAGGTACCAGAGGTGGTGTGGCTATTCTCCATATATCTCCAACAGTTGGTCGTCGTTGGTTATCACTTTGGATATTTTTACACCACAATGTCTCACACTTTACATAAATGCTAAATTTAGCTTGAATACGATTGAATGACGTTAGTTATAGTCCAAAGATGTCAGTATACGCTCTAAAACCATATATGCTACAACAGCTTAATTCTACCACTTTTATTTGGTACACATGAGAAGACCGATCACAAACATATAATTTTTATTTCCTACATACCTTCTCTGATTGAAAAAAAAGATATTGACTCAATAAAGTATAATTTGTTTGAAATTTGGATAAAGCAAGAGAAGTCCAAAATGGCCGCCAAATTATTGCGGGCCAAGTGTTAAAAATGTATTCACTTTGAAGACTCGCAGCAGATCAGGAATGCACCAAATGCTCCTGCAAACCCTTTTATAAGCTTTTACAAGTGTTGTCAATTAAAAGAAAACAAAGAAAATCGGCATTTTCAAAAATTTAAATTCGACTTAAATCCCGCTAGATTGTTCATTTGGGCCACTGTGCGTCGTCGGATGAATCATGAGCTGTATGAGCTGTACAACGACATTGATGTAGTCAAGAGCGTTCAAATAGACCGAATGCGCTAGCTTTGACACGTTGAATGGATAAAGATGTTACAGTTTCGGCTGTCTTCGGCAATAAACACAATGGACGGTGCAGGAGGGTGCACGCAACCTTCGTTGGATGGTCCAGGTAAATAGATGAAGTTCTGTTGGTGCTGCCAAATAAGAAAAAGATATCTGAACAGATCTGCCTATATGGCTCACACACATTCCTGAGCCATAGTTTTATAAGCGTTTACTTTATGCAAAATTTGATTGAATTCGGTGAACTTTCTAAAAGGATATGAATTTGTATGTGGGTGAATTGTCGCATATTTATGTGAAGCGCAAGATCCCAGCGACGAAAATCATGAGAAGGAAGGCCTTCTTTCACGAGTTTGAAGGGTTTCTTTTGGATACCGTATGCCTTCGGTGACCTTTTTTCTTCCTTCTCTTTTTTTAAATTACGTGACATTGGAAAAGAAGGCCTTCCGTCGCCGGATTCCATAAGAAGGCCTTATGAAAGCTTTTTATAAGAATGCCTAATGGAATCTTTCTATAAGAGGGCCTTATGAAATCTTTCTAAAAGAATGCATTATGGAAGGCCTGCATACACGTGAAAAAAGAAGGACTTGCAAATAAAACAAAAACTATAAAGTGCACCCTCAAATGATTGTTAGTCAGCCATGCTACTTTCTAGCCTATTCAGATGCATTCGAAATGTGTGGTTGAAGCTAATGATACACTGTTTTAAAAAAACAGACATGAGCTCCTTTAACAGAAATTAACAATTATTTCCATTTGGAAGACAGGCAATACCCCTGTTATTTGAAAGCGATAGGGTGTGTATGTGAAATCCCTCTGCATTCTTTTTAAATGCCTTTGGTAGGCCTGTCCATATAATGCCTAAATGTAATGAAAAATCATACGTTCTGCATTCCTTATTTGAAAAATTATTCCGAAATAAGGACTACTGCATGCATTATATGAGGAAGGCCTCTCAAATAACGCCGCTAGGATGTGCTGTGGCAAATATTTTGGTTTTTTTCAGGTTTTGCCAACTATTACAAAATTATTAATTAAGATGTTTGTAAATTGATTCAAATGTGAGAAATTCTCCCATAACGCACTCAAAGGATACAAATGATAATAACTAAGTAAGTAAGCGAAATGCAAGTAAAAACTTGAAGTATTTTGTAGCGCCTTACAATAAACCATTTCTGATGGCAAAACTTAAAGTGCCAGTAGTCCAAATGCTATGCGTTACCATGAGGTGACAGATTCCAAGACACCATATGTATGAAATTGAAGTAGCAATAACTGAAGTCTATTGTCAATCAATATGACACTTGCTATTTATTTCATATTATTCGCCATTCATAGGATAGTTTATGTAGTTTCAAGCAGCTGTGACCCTTTATAGTTATATTTATCCACTTGTACTGTGACTGAAGACACAAGAGAATCAATTAAACAACAAAGAAAGTTGAATTTTTCTCATTTATTTACTATGCATATGCGCATTAGAGTGACACTTATTTGTCTACTTCTCATGTGCGGATTCTAAATGAATTTCTTACTATTCTAATTATTTTTCGGAAATGTAGCAGCTCTAAGTCGCGGCGCGCCGATGCAAATCCAAACTTCTTGTTTTTCACAATCTTTTTTTTTTAGACATCTGATCCGAAAGAGAGGATTGATATAATTCGTATATGGGAGAGACCTACTCCCATGTGAATTGATATGGACTATTTTTAAGTTGAAATATAATTATTTTCATATACAAAATCGTTTGTAAGGATTTCATAATTGCGGTTTGCGTCTTCGCTAAAACGTATTAAACTTCACTCCCTTGCAAAAAGTGCTAAAAAACCACCTTGAACAAAAAAAATTCGTATGGCCGTTAAATTATTAATGCAGCCAACTTCAAAGCAACCGCTTAGAAGTTAGCTAAAGTTAGAAGGCATTACAACGTATCCTGAATGGTCAAAGACACGTCTCAGGAAAGTAGGCTTGAACCGCTGAAGCATGGTTGCATCTTGGGATTGTACGTGCAGATAGCAGCCGTATTACCAATCTAGGAGACGAGGGTTAGCAACCCACATCTTCCGAAAACCAAATTGCGAAAATCCATAGCGTCTGTTCCACATTGGGCGCCTTCCTGGTCAGCGTCTGCCTCAGAATGAGTGGCTGAAATGTTTCCTGGCGGTAGGAATAAAATGCGGAACCTGGTGGGCTGGGCTTTTCACCCGCCACCAGTATAATGGCAGTGTATAAAATGAGAAATAAGGGGAAAAGAAACCCCCAAAATGTTGACGACCACCGCAAACGTTTTAAGGACCATGATTTGAGAATATGCACTTGGAATGTTAGAACTCTTTATCGACCAGGTGCCTCTATTCAACTGGCGGATGTCCTCGAAGAGTATAAGGCTGACATTACTGCTATACAGGATATCCGGTGGACTGGATGCTCGCGGATGAGGATGTGTGACGTGTACTACAGCTGCCACGCGGATAAGCATGAGTTTGGTTGTGGATTTGTGGTCGGTAAGAGACTACGACACCTGGTCTCTAGGTTTTCTCCCGTCAGTGAACGAATCGCCACCATAAGACTTATGCTCCGACGGTGCTCATGCTAGCAGCACACGATTTGACCACAAAAACATTCACAAAGCAACGTGGATATCTCCCGATCAAGTAACGAGAAACCAAATTGATCACGTGGTAATCGATGGAAGGCACGCGTCAAGTGTCTTAGACGTACGAGTGATCAGAGGTGCGAACATCAACTCGGATCACCACCTCACTGCAGTGAAGGTGCGTACTAGGCTAAGCAGAGCGAAAACCCTGCGTAACCAGGCACAGAGAAAGCTGGACATCGCTAAACTGCAGACCGCGGAGATAGCCAATGCCTATTCTGACCAACTCACTCAACTACTTCTTGATGCCGCAACTCCCGAAAATACTAGCGCGCAATGGCAACATATTGCCCACTCGATGGAAAGGACTACGCGGTCCGTACTGGGGTATGTGAAGCCCTTTAACGATAATACCTGGTACGATGACGAATGCCGCGATTCCACCCAGGAACAAGATGCTGCATACAGGGCCAAACTGCAGCCAATGGCAACGCGAGCTGTTCATGAAAAGTATAGGGAGAAGAGGCGGGAGGCGACTCGACTCTTCAGGCGAAAAAAACGAGAGCTTAAGGAACGGAATAATGTGTATATTGAAGATTTCAGGAACAGAGGTGAAGCCCGAAAATTCTATCAGAAGATAAAAGGAAAGGTTTATGGAACAGGTCTTCCCTCTTGTAAAGACAAGGACGGTCATCTCGTTACTGACTCCGAGAGCGTACTGAGAATATATAAAGATCACTTCTGCAGCCTATTGATGTGTGAAAACTTGACGGAAGAAGACTGTGCACCAATCCAAGATGATAACATCGAGTGTCCACCTCCGAGCCAAACTGAGATAACAACTGCCATATCCCGCCTAAAGAACAACAAGGCCGCTGGGGCTGATGGTCTTCCAGCTGAGTTGTTTAAGGCGTGTGGTGATGAGCTTGTTTTAAGCATGCAACAGCTCATAGAGAACATTTGGCTTCAGGAGAGCATGCCAGAGGATTGGAATCTCAGTGTGCTATGTCCAATCTACAAAAAAGGTGACCGTAGTGAGTGTAAAAACTATCGTGGAATTAGCCTCTTACCGATTGCGTATAAGGTCCTGTCTAGCATACTGTGTGAACGTCTAAAGCCAATTGTGGAAAACCTGATTAGACCTTATCAGTGAGGCTTTAGATCAGGCAAATCCACGACGGGTCAGATATTTACACTACGGCAGATTCTTGAGAAAACACATGAGAAGCAAATCGACACTTACCACCTCTTTGTCGATTACAAAGCTGCCTTCGATAGTCCCATCAGGCATCGACTATACGAAGCCATGTCTGAGTTCGGTATTCCTGCGAAAATAATTCGTCTCTGCCGGTGTACCCTTTCGAATACCAAATCCTCTGTTCGGATTGGCAAGGATCTATCTGCACCATTCGATACGACGAGAGGTCTTAAACAGGGTGACGGTATGTCATGTATGCTGTTCAACATAGTGATGGAGAAGGTGTTAAGGAAAGCAGCGGTTAACATGTCTGGCACCATATTTAATAAGAGCCACATGCTGCTCGCATATGCCGATGATATCGACATTATCGGTCGAACGATGAGAGAGGCAACAGCTGTTTTCTCATCAGTTGAAAGGGAGTCAGCGAAAATGGGTTTGGCAGTGAATTAGGACAAGACGAAGTTAATGGTATCATCGAACAAAGTGTCCACCCGTTGGGGACGCAGCGTGAACGTTGAAAACTATTGCTTTGAGGTAGTGGATGAATTTATCTACCTTGGATCCGCCATGAACAAAAACAACAGTGTCAGCCTCGAAATAAAACGGAGAATAGTGCTTGCCAACAGGTGTTCCTTTGGACTACGCGAGCACTTTATAAACACCACCCTATCTCGAACTACCAAAGTCCAGCTGTACCAGGTGCTAATTTTACCGGTCCTGTTGTACGCTTTCGAATCTTGGGTGCTTACACAGGCAGATGCAGCTCATCTGGCGGTGTTGAAAAGAAAAAAATACGCCGCAAAATATATGGACCCATTTGCGTAAACGGCGAGTTTAGGATTCGGATGAACCATGAGCTGTACGAGTTATACCACGACATTGATGTCGTCAAGCGAATCAAAGTGCAACGATTACGCTGGCTAGGCCATGTCGTGAGAATGGATGAGGAAACTCCAGCGCGACCTCGAAGGACGGCGCAAAAGAGGGAGACCGCGACTACGTTGGAAGGACCAGGTGGAGGAATCACTGACGCTGCTTGGTAGGACTGACTGGAGACGGTGCGCACAAGATCGAAGTGAATGAAAATCTTTGATCATTTCGGCCTCTGACTTAGGCACTATGATATAAATATATATATGTGTCAAGTTGTTTTAAAGGCTACTAATAATAATAATAACCTAACAAAATGAATGATGCAGAAGTTCTAATTTTTGGGGGTAATTTCACATGCAATTCTCAGAATTAAGTCCCAAAATCATATGTTGTACTGTGTTATATTGAAAACATCTGAATTACCCTCGAACTTTCACTACAGAAAATAGTAAAAAAAACACACACACATAATATTTTATCATTGGAAAAAAGTTGCCACTCTAATACACATGTATACTTGAATATACTTATGTACTTATAAAAGTATTATCCACCTGTATATTAATCTTAAAAAAGTTTTATTGATTTACATCCAACATAGAACCTATATGAGTTTTGTGGAAAATTCCAATATTAAAAGTTTCAATTAGTAAAAAAGAACTTGCAAGTGCTGCAAGTTAACTTAAAGAGAGAGAGATACAAATCCACTTTGCCATCAATCACTTGTGTGCTCAGGTTTACTCACGTTCGTCATTGGCGTCGGTTTTATTACATTTTTGACTTGTTGTGACTGGTGTTTGTGTAATGATGACCTTAGTTAAGTTTAACTTTTGGACTTACAACATCAGACTGGCTGACTGACTGACTGAATGCCTGATGTAATACAAACTGAATGTTTGAAAACAAAACATGAACTCGAAAAACAACAGAGTAACTTTAGTGCAATGTCAGATATTTCACAATAAATTAATAGGTCAACATATTAAATCATTTGCTGTAAAATTGTTGTAGAACAAATGTTTTAGGTATTTCTTAAAGCTAAACATTTGATTTAATTGTATTAGGCTGTTCTGAGGATATTTATCAATCTATATACATAAAAAGTTTGGGTGACTTGCAGATCTCTCCCCAGTCCAAACGGCTAAAGCTAGAATCGTGAAATTTGAAATGTAGGACTGCAAGAGGCTAAAATGGGCGAGGCACCGGTCGATACAACTCGAACGTACGTATATCGGTCGTATAAGAAAAAAATAATTTGTTTGTGGAATGTGGGCGAAGCTACGCCCCTTTTTAGAAAATGATTATATGGGCCAAATAAATGGACCGATTACGATTAAATGTTCTTTATTTGATATTGTCCATTGGTCCTCTAGCATAGACTACATGAGAACATATGGCGTGACACCGCCCACAAACCCAAATTTCAATCGTTCATATTTTACGAGCCATGTAATGTGTGAAGATGAGATTTTCTACATAGTAAAAGGTACATGGCGGATTACGTCTCGCTGAGAAATGGGCTGTGCCACGCCCCTTTTGGAAAAATCGATATCTCGGCGAAATAAATCGACCGATTGCAATAGAATTTTCACTGTGTTGTACTATCCGTAGGGCCTCTATTAAACGCTGCATGGAAACTTAATTAGACAAGGGGCGTGGCACCGCCCACACAAACCAAATGTCAATCATTCATATTTTACGAGCCATGTAATGTATGAAGATGAGATTTCCTACATAGTAAAAGGTACATGAGGGATTACGTCTCGCTGGGAAATGGGCGTTGCCACGCCTCTTATGAAAAAATTGCCATGTCAGTCATATTAATAGAACAATTGCAAGAAAATTTTCATAATCTATATATTTAAAAATGCATACTGCCTGTAGATAAGATGATGTAATTTGGGGTGCTTGTTCCATTTTGTAAGTAAACGTTAGCTAAAAATGGATTTTTGAAAATTCGTACTTTTAGGGGTAAAAATTACCAATAAGGAATAAAAGTTATACCATCACCCTGACCAATCGGCTATTGCTATAATCGCGAAAATTGATATGAGAATGCTCACTATCAAATTGGGTAAAAAAATCGAAAAAGGGATAAAAATTTTACTATCGCCCAGACCAAACGGCTAATGATGTAATCATGATAATTTTTTACTGGGCTTCCTTTCTGTGGAATTAGAACGAAGCAAGGAGGGTTTTCGAAATTTATACCTTTTTGGGGTAAAAAGGTCGCAAAGGAATAAAACTGGTACTAAACGGCTAAAGGAATAGTCTCAAAAATGTAAGTAAATATTTTGGTTGTGTGATGTAAAGTGATTTTTCGTAATTCGTTCTTTAGTTGTAAAACTACCGAAAAAGGGATAAAACTGGTAAAGGGTTTTCCAATTAGAGGTGTTATTGTGAATGGCCCGCAGTTTCGGTAGCTGTCACTTTTGATGCTTTTATTCTTTGACATTTGACAAGTATAAATTACGCTGTTACTAAAAATTAAACGGTATACTTCGTGAGGCTATCGAGGACATAGGGCAGCCTTTATACGATTTGGTTATGGTAAATTTCATGAAATGTATATGGCCCTGTAAACGTGCTCGTGGTGTCCATTTGGCTGATGCTGTTTTTCATTATTAACGGCATACCTTCCTTTTTATTATGAACTAAAAATCTTTGAATACCAAAGTAACATCTCTTATTGGAAAACCCTTTGCTATCGCCCAGACCAACATCCTAAAGGTAGAGTTACGAAAATTTATATAGAATTGCTTGCTATAGAATTAGAAAGCCGCCAGAAGGGGTTTTTAGAAATTCGAACATTTAGTGGTAAAAAAGCCAAATAGAGATAAAATTCTACCATCACCCAGACCAAACGACTAAAGCTATAATCGTATATGGGCATGCTTTTTATAGAAATATAGGGGGTACCAGTCCATTTTAGTTGTGCAATACGAATGTATCTTTTGAAATTCATACGTTTTAGGTATTAAATGGGACTAAAGCGGTACAATCATTCGGACCAATTGTACGTCTTCTGAAGTGTTTTCATTTTACCTGTATTGCTTACATTCATAAGAAGTTCCATTGTAAATACGAATGAAGCAAGGCGAGCCGAGACCTTAGTTAACAGCTCTTTCACCTGGTCCATCCATCGGAGTTTTGGTCGCCCCCTCCGCCCTACTATTTTATTGCCGAAGATTATTCGAGCCGGAGCGTTTTCATCCATTCGTACTACGTGTCCAAGCCAGCGCATTCGGTCCATCTGAACGCGCTTGACTACGTCGATGCCGTTGTACAGCTCATGATTCATTCGACGACGGTACTCGCCGTTCACGATGATGGGTCCAAATATTTTGCGTAGAATTCTTCTCTCGAAGACTCCCAGAATAGATTGATCCGCTTGTGTCATTACCCAGGATTCTGCGCTGTACAGCAAGACAGGTAGGATCAGAGTCTGGTAGAGTTGGATCTTTGTTCATCGAGAGAGCGCTTTGTCATTAAATCGCACTGAAGACTCCGTGCCAGTTAGTGTCATCCCGCAAAGTCATATAAGCTTCGCGGGAATTCCAAACTCAGCCATAGTATCCAACAATTTCTGTCGTATCGGACTGTCGAATGCAGCTTTGTAATCGATGAATAGATGGTAAGTCGATCTGCTTTTCTCTGGTCTTCGTAGTGTCAATATCGGGTCGATCGTGGATTTACCATGTCTAAAGCCACACTGATAAGGTCCAATCAGGTTCAACTGAATGGGCATTAGTCTTTCACATAACACACTAAACAGGACCTTGTATGCGATGGGTAAAAGGCTAATCCCGCGATAGTTGGTACACACACTTGGATCGCCTTTCTTAAGCGCATGACATATGTCACTCAGATTCCAATCATCGGGCATGCATTCCCTGAGCCAAATCGTGTTTATGAGCTGGTGCATGCATGTAACCAACCCATTGCCGCCGGCTTTAAAGCCGACAGTCCATCGGCTCTCGAAGCTTTATTATTTTTAAGCTCGGTGGTGGACAGTCCATTCCATCGTCGATGATTGGTGTGATTTCGTCACTTATGCTGCCTCTAGGGACGAGTAGAGACCGAAAGTGTTCCCTCCATATTTGCTGCACAGTCTGAGTTTTCGTGACCAGATTTCCGTCTCTGTCCTTACAGGTGGGGCTCCCTGTTCCAAAACCTTTACTGTAAACCCTTTGGTAGAACTCTCGGGCCTCACCTTTATCCCTGTAGTTTTCAATATCCTGTCTCTCTCTCTTTTCTTCCACAGACGCTTTTTCCGCCTGAACAGGCGTTTCATCTCCCTACTTTTCTAATTATAACGCTTCGTCACTGCAAGCGACGGCTGCATTGGCTGCAGTAGGGCTTGTCTGATCGTGGTTTTTCATATGGTTCACACTATGATTATCGTGATTGTTTCACACAAAAAAGACCTCAGCGATGTAAAAAACTTCATTATTTCTTTTATTTTCTCTGAGAGTATTTGTAATCTCTCTCTCACACTCTATTGCATCTTTCTTTCTCTCTCTTTCAATTTAGGCTGTTACGGTTGGTTTGTTATCTTCACACGTCGGAACATCAGAACTATGGCGATTTGTTTGGAGTAATTGAGAGAGTTGGTTGAAGTCGGCATTGGCTATCTCGGTGGTATGCAGCTTTGTGATGTCTAGCTTTCTTTCCGTTTGATTACGATTATTTTTAGCACTACTTAATCGTGTGCGTACCTTGGCTGCAACTAGGTAGTGATCCGAGTCAATATTTGCGCATCACATGCACGTCCATGACCTATATGCATGCCTGCCATTAATTACCACGTTATTAATCTGATTTCTTGTATTTTGATCGGGAGATATTTAGGTTGCCTTGTGGATATCTTAATGCGGGAATATGGTTCCACTCACTACCATGTTTCTTGCCGGCGGGAAACTATTGTTGTGTAGACTGAATTTTCTGACTACTGAACCAAAGCATATTTCATTCTTATTTTAGCATAAAAATTTCCAGAACAAGTATAATGTCCTCTAGGCGGTCATAGAATGCATCTTTAATGTCATCGTCTTTGTCTTCCGTCATGGCGTGTGCATAAATCCGCGTAATGTAAAAATATTTCACCTTGATGCGAATAGTGGCTATTCGGTCACTTACAGGATTAAACCGCAAGACCAGTTGTCCAAATCTCTTGTCGACTATGAAACCACATCCAAATTCGTGTCTTTCTTGCATGGCAGCTGTAAAAGTTCATCCGTCGTGTGCACTACTGTCCCGTCCATCTCATTTCCTATATGGCGGTGATGACAGCCTTGTATTTGTCGAGAACATCCGCCAGTTTGATAGAGACACCATCTCTGTATAGTGTTCGGACACTCCAGGTGCATATCCTTAAATCATGGTCCTTATAACGTTTGCGGGGGACGTCAACATTTGGGGGGTTTCTTGTTTTTTCTTTTCTTCGTATTTTTATACCATCACCCTTAGGGATGAGGGTATATATCATTTGATACGAAAAAAAGTGTAACGCATTAAAGGAGACGAGTTAGACCCCAGGTATCTTAAGACCAAATTCGTTTCAGGACTTTTTAAGACGATTAAGGTATGTCCGTCTGTCTGGCTGGCAGGCTGGCTGGCTGGATGGCTGGTCAGCAGGATAACTTGAGTAAACCTTAACGACTCTGTATGAAAATTTACCAGTATTAATATTTTTCAAAACGAACTTCTGGTACCTTCTGGTACCTCCCATACAAAATTAGCTATTTTTGAATAATTTATATTTCTTTCATAACTTCCCAACGGACTATCGTAGGATATTTAAATTTGGTCAGTTTATTTATCTTGCAAAAGTAGACAATCACTACGAAAACCGAAACCTTTACCATACCCCTTCCGGTACCTCCCATACAAATTACCTAATTGACCCTCATAGTTTTACATACATATCTTTTTTGTAACTAAACTGAATTCACTCAAATTTTGCATATGTAGTTTGCATATGAAAACTGGACTCAGCAATGTATATGAACTATATCGGTTCACGCCTTCTGGTACCTCCCATACAAAATGACCTATTTTTGCAAATTTAATATTTCTCCCATAACTTCCAAACGGAAACTTGGAGGATAATGACAAATGGTCGGTTAATTTACCTTGCGATAGGAAGCAAAACCTTACAAAACATACCTATTTGACGCACCCGTTCTGGTACCTCCCATACAAATTGCCGAATTCACCCTCATAGTACTACATACATATCTTTTTTTGTATTTACAATGAATTCAGTCAAATTTGGCGTAACTTGTACAGTTATGAAAATTTGAATCAGGAATGAATATGGATTATATCGGATCACCCCTTCTGGTACCTCCCATACAAAATTACCTATTTTTGAAAAATTAACATTTATCCCATAATTTCCAAACGGACACTTGGGGGGTAATGAAAATTGGTCAATTAATTTATCTTGTGATAGGAAGCAAAACCTTACAAAACATACCTATTTGACGCACCCCTTCTGGTACCTCCCATACAAAATACCGAACATACCCCCATAGTTTTAAATACATATATTTTTGTAAGAACAGTGAATACAGTCAAATTTTGCGTAAGTTGTACAGTTATGATAATTTGAATCAGGAATGAATATGGATTATACCGATCACCCTCTGGTACCTCCCATACAAAATGACCTTGTTTGGAAAATTAATATTTCTCCCATAATTTCTTAACCGGCACTTGAAGGATAATCAAATTTGGTAATTAGGAATTATTATTGGGTGATGGTATTTATCAGTCAGTTTACCTGACTGAAATTTCTGTACTGGTCATAATAATTGTTTTGTTTAAGGAGAGTGGCTTATTAGGCCACTGCACCCGATCCTAGTTTCTTCCTCTGTGTTTAGCTTCAGTAACTTATGTTACCTACTTCCTAAGTCGCATCGGTGGTAGTTTGCCATTTAGGTTACTCAACATTTCGCCTTCTTACATTTACTACCACTGAAATTTTAAACTTATTAGAAATATTTGATTTTCTATTAATTGGTATCTTCCATAATATTGGGCATTGGTGGACTGGTTTCATTGACGTTTGCAGGTTACTTCAGTTTCCTACCATAATATGTATCAATTTGCATTGTATTTTCCACCTGCATTAAATACTAAGCACAAATATTATTTCCAATAACCAAATTCCCTATCATACTTATCATTTACCTTTGATGGTATTCATGATAAAAGTCATTACAAAACTGTGCGGCACTACTCTGCTTAGTATTTTTTATAACGCCGGCATAGTAATAAACTGAGACCATTAGTATACAACATAGGGGATAACAGGAAAAACTTTTCTTTTATCTTGGGTAACTTTTGTTAAATTACTTCATTAACTAATAAAAAACATTCATAAAAGACAAGAAAAAAAAATCAGATGACATTGTTCGATATGTTGTATTTGTGTCACAGAACAGGACATGTGAGCGAAATCATTTGAGAGGTTATGAACAAAGTCAAAGGTAAAGGAATACAAGCAATTTAATGCAGTCTATATAATTCTTCAAATTTAGCTTTAAAAGTTACATACATATGTAGAGATTGTTGATTAAGATGCATAACCAATCTTTTATTTAGTGGTACCTAGGCAACACACATCCATAATGCTTTCCACTGTTGCCAGTTAATGGGTACAACGAAATCTCCTGTTGCTTAAGATTGGCAATGACAATCAATCAAATACTGTCAATGAAACATGAATGTAATGAATTCAATGAGAAAACAAATAAATCTACAAAAATATTAACTTGTTATAACAACAATGAATTGAGTATTTGGCTGAATTGGGTATTATCGACAACCCAATTAAATGAGTTTTGTCTGGTTTGGACAACATAAGTTTTGTCTGTTTAAGACAAGCCTTAGCAAGATTGTCACGGTTGTTTTACATTGTTGGGTAGCTGAATGCCTCAGGTAATGTTTGTTACGTGTTTCGAAAATACACATTTTTTTTTGTCATACTTCAATCTTTCGTCCTTACTAAAAACGGAAGACGTTTAATAAAGCTTTAAAAAAAACTCTGTTGATATTGTCGACAACACTATAATACAGCGATGCTATAAAATTTTCGGGCTGATAAAACCAAAGTTTACAATAGGAACGTTTCAATTGCAGACACAGACCATTTCCACCTTTTACTCCATTTCTTATTAGTATTCCATAAAAATGTAAATGTTAAAAAGGGTTTTTCTCAATAACAATGGGTCGATGTTGCAATGCTGCGTACGAGATGTTGACGAAATTCATGTGAAAGTCGCCAGCAGCGGAAAAGACGAGGCATTGTAAAAATATGCCTCCAAACATGCCTTCAAAGGCAGTTTGTTGACATTAAAATACGCCTTCCTTTTCCAGGCATATATACAGGCTATAAAAAGTCCATCACTTAGCCTAACAAAAATTCAATACTCATGCGCATTTCGCTTCTCAAATGAGACCTGCAATGAGGCCTCTTACTAGGATGAGAAAAGATCCCGCAGACATGCCTCTTTTCCTTCTTAAAACTGGCCTGTGAGCAGCCCTACTGTGTACCCCACAAAAATACCATAGATGTACACAAAGGGCATGCAAACTTTCTTGCCCTAAACAGGCCTGTTGACAGTCCTACAGACAGAATTGACGTTCATAGCCATGCACTTATCACTTCTCCGATGATGCCTGTTGCCAGGCCTCTTAAGGGAAGGTAAGACAGATGCTGTTGTTCAAGAGAACCACTTGTATGCTATTTGTCATACAACAACTTTATCACGTGATAGCCGAGTAGGTAGCATGCCCATCTATGAGTACTGAGGTCGCGAGTTTGATTCTTGCTGCTTACTTACTACTTAATTTCCCTTTGCACCCCATGAATGAGGTATGGGATAGCTTCCCGCGTTGTTGTGAATTAACACGCTTTCTATTTTTAGATTCACAACTAACGGCACCTACTTATTTATCGACGAATGCGAACGTCACTGTTTTGAGAAGCTCTTTCTAGACACGACGATTGAATCGACGCTTAATACTGCGAAGTTGCTGTCAAACAACATTCGAGGGGAGCCGACAATGAAAGAAAATTTTATTTATTTATTTTTTTCTTTTTTAAGATGACTGGAGCCAGGTTTGAACCTGCGATCTCCCGCATGGTAGTCGCGTGTTCTAACCACTATGCCACGGCCGGTCCATTGCTGCTGGAGTTTAAAAAAAAGTTATTACAAATAGTAATAAATATTGTATTAAAAATTTATAAAAAGTACGAAATCATTTAATACATATGGAAATAATTCGCATATGTTTTTTTTTTATTTTAGTCCTTCTATAAATGCCCTTTTGAAGGCCTGCAAGCTGGTCTGCAGTAGCAATGCCTCATAGAGGGCCCTTGTTATCAGGACTCTAAGCAGGACATACTAGGCATGCCTACTGAAACGCCTTCAATGAGAAAGGGAATGTGCAGGCCTTGCCTGCCTATGGCGCCCTATGTTAATTTGAAATGAAGACTGCATTTTAAGGGGAGGGCTTCTGACTGCCTTTGCAGGCCTGCAAGAAGGCATGCTAAGCCCCATTTTTTGCTGCTGGGTCATTATTCATTCATCTTATTTAGTGAATACAACAGCGATTGGACGAATATAAATTGTCGCATGTCAAATTTAATTCAAAGTGCTTCGGTCTTTTGCGCGCCCTAGATCCGTAGGGCGTCGGAAGTGTGATACAAGGTAAAGCTTCTGATCGGTTTAACCTGATAAACCCCGGGTGATCGTTGTTAATTACACTTTAAGTCTACTCACAGAGCTCCGGTCACCCTGGTCACCTTCTGACCCAGGATGAGAAGCTATACTACAATCCTGGCAGAAAACTGCGACGTGGTGCGCTGGGTTTGCAACCCGCCAACCGTGATTTGAGGATATGCACCAGGAATGTTAGAAAACTGTATATATCAGGTTCCTCCATCCAACTGGCGGAAGTCCTCGAAGAATACAAGGCTGACATAACCGCTTTACAGGAAATTCGGTGGACGGGACACGCATGAAGACATGCGACATCTATTATAATGGCCATGCTTATGAGCACGAGTTTGAATATGGATTTGTGGTTGGCAAGAGATTGCGATACCTAGTCTCAAGGTTCAACCCGGTGTGTGAACGTATAGCCACCATAAGAGTCAAAACAAAGTTTTTCCACATAACACTTTTATGTGGCCATGCACCGACAGAAGAGAAAAGCGATGAGGACAAAGATGAGTTCTACGAGAGCCTAGAAAATGTATATGACCGTAGCCCCAGCCATGACATCAAAATTGTACTAGGCGATTTTCATGCTATGAGCCTATCATCGCCAAATTCAGTCTTCACACCGAAAGGTCGAACAAAGACATCAGACTGATTAATGTCTATGCGGCAAGAAATATGATAGTTAGCAGCACTAGATTTGACCATAGAAATATTCTCAAGGCAACATGGTTATCTTCAGATCAATTGACGAGGAATCAGATAGATCCCGTAGTAGTCGATAGAAAGCACGCATCGAGTGTTCTGGACGTACGAGTGATCAGGGGTGCAAACATTGACTTCGATTACTACCTCACCGCAATTAAGGTACGAACAAGGCTAAGCATGTCGAAAAACGTACATAACCAAGCACAACGAAAGCTACACCAGGTGCTTCCACCCAACTGGCGGAAGTCTTCGGAAAATAAAAGGCTGACATTACCGCTTTACAGGAAATTCGGTGGACGGAACACGGTTTCTCGATCATGAAGACCTGCGACATCTACTATAGCGGCCAATTGACGAGAAATCAAGTTGATCACGTGATAGTATGGAGTGATAGATGGAAGGCACGCAACGAGTGTTCTGGACGTACGAGTGATCAGGAGTGCGAACATTGACTACGATCACTATCTTACCGCAGTTAAGTTACGCACAGGGATAAGCATGGCCAAAAACGTACGTCACAAGGTGCAACGAAATCTGTTCATAGGTAAACTGCGGTAGAGGACGCCTACTCCAACCAACGCCTTACTCAACTGGTACGAAATGCTCCAACCCCTGATAATATTACCTCGCAGTGGCAATATATAGCCGACTCCTTAGAACGGGCTGCGAGAAGCGTACTCAAAGCCGTCTCAAGAAGATGCCTGGTACGATGATGAATGTCACAATGCCACGAGAGAGACGGTTGCTGCATACAGGGCGAAACTGCAGCCAATGGCAACGCGAGCTGTTCGTGAACGGCACAGGGAGAAGAGACGACAGGTAACTCGTCTTTTTAGAAGAAAAAAGAAGGAGCTGAAGAAGAGGCAGGATGAGTGCACTGAGTTGCTCCGAAGTAGAGGGGAAGCCCGAAAATTCTACAAGAGAGTTAAAGCGAGAATGCGTGGAACAGGGCTGCCCTCCAGCAAGGACAGCGAGGGTCAGCTAGTGACGGACCCGGATAACGTTCTGAAGATATGGAGAGATCACTTTAGAAATTTACTGGATACTGACACCACTCCAGAAGACCCCGCTCCAATCCATGACGATGGTATTAACTGTCCACCTCCGACCCAGAGCGAGATACGTATGGACATCTCCCGCCTTAAAAACAACAAAGCTGCTGGAGCCGATGGTCTCCCTGCTGAATTGTTTAAAGCTGGCGGGGAGGAGCTGATAAGGAGCATGCATCAGCTAATGGAGAACATCTGGCAAGAGGAGAGCATGCCCGGGGCTTGGAGTCTCAGTCTATTATGTCCCATATACAAGAAAGGAGATGGTAGTGAATGTAATAACTACCGTAGAATAAGCCTATTACCAATTGCGTACAAGGTCCTTTCAAGCATATTGTGTGAACGTCTAAAGCCAATTGTAGAAAAACTAATTGGACCATATCAGTGCGGCTTTAGACCTGGCAAATCTACGACGGATCAAATATTCACCTTACGACAAATCCTGGAAAAAACCCATGAAAAGCAGATCGACACCTACCACCTCTTTGTCGACTACAAAGCTGCCTTCGACTCGCCGATAAGGAATAGGCTTTATGAGGCCATGTCTGAGTTTGGTATTCCTGCAAAGCTGATTCGACTTTGCAAGTGTACCTTAGACAACCAACCAAATCCTCGGTTAAGATTGGTAAGGATCAGTCTGAACCATTCAACACAGAAAGAGGTCTCAGGCAGGGCGATAGCCTGTCCTGTACACTATTTAATATAGCTATGGAGAAGGTGATGAGAAAGGCTGGTGTCAACATGTCTGGCACAATATTCCACAAGAGCCACATGCCACTAGCCTATGCCGATGATATATACATCATTGGCCGAAATCTGCGGGATGTTACTGCAGTTTTCTCATCACTAGAAAAGTAGTCAGCAAAAATGGGTTTAGCGGTCAACGAGGACAAAACTAAAATAATGATTTCGACGAACAAAGAGTCCTCTCGATGGGGACGCACCGTGAACGTTGACTATTATTGTTTTGAGGTAGTAGATGAATTTACCTACCTCGGATCTTTCGTCAACAAGAAAAATAATGTCAGCCAAGAAATTAAACGAAGAATAGTGCTAGCCAATAGATGTTTTTACGGACTTCGGCAGCACTTTAGTAACACCACCTTCTCTCGGAACCATGAGCTGTATGAGCTTTACCACGACATCGACGTAGCTAAAAGAGTCAGAATCCAACGACTTCGATGGCTGGGACATGTTGCCAGGATGGATGTAAATGCTCCAGCGAGAAAGGTGTTTGAAGGCGAACCTGAAGGACGGCGCAGAGCAGGGAGACCCAAACTCCGTTGGAAGGACCAAGTGGTAGGCGATGTGCCATCATCTGGTAGGACTAGCTGGAGAACACACGCAGAAGACCGACGCGTGTGGAATTCTTTATTACTTCAGGCTTCAAATTTATGAAATACGTTTCGTAAATTGTAATTGGCCACTTAAGTAAGTAAGTAAGTAAGTAAACACACCGATGCGAAAATGGTATCAACGAATACCACATCGATTACCACATGATCAATTAGATTTTTGTTTTGTTTTGCTTGGGGGACAGCCAAGTTGCCATGTGGTTTTTTTTGTAAAATCTGGTTCAACTCACTACCGCTACTGCGTGTTCAGATGTCTGAGTCTCTGGCTAACTCTAATAGATGTCGCAATTATTAAGTTGCGAGCATCTCTGCCCTGTCCATCACATCTTCTGAATGGCGGTGATGTTTTTGTAGGTTGTAGAAAGTATTTTAACTACGGAAATTATATAAAATTAATATACATACCTGTAAAGCGAATAACATAAATTATTTGTATACTTCTTAAGTATTTATATATTCGATGTAGGTATAGATATAGATTTCAAGATGTCTAACAAACATTTTACATTTTGTTTCCCCAAATTATTTGTTGATGTTTTTAGATACAATATGGTGGGATGGCATAGAAAAGAAAATGTGTAAATTCTAGAAAATTCAATGCACTTAAATACATTAACAGGCGTGTGTGTGTGTGTCAAAACTAATTTCCCATACATAAAGTCCGTGGCATTTTATTGAATGTACAACATGTACGTGTACTCGTATTTCGAAGTAAAACTTGTGCTCTGTGCTAAGAGCTTTTTAATTAGTCAAACGTAAACATTTAAATTGTCACAAAAGATGCGTCCCAATTACCATCCTTAAGTAGTAGCCGCATTTGCCCAAGCCGTCATTTAACTTTAAGTTAGTTTCAGTTGGGATTCTTCGATTTCCGGTGCTCTGATGTTGTTGCGATGTTTGTAGTTTTGTACGTTGACACTGTCCATTCAGTCAGTCAGTCAGTATGTGATTGCAACTCAATACAAACGAATACAGCGGTGGTGAATACTGTAACTCTTTGTTAGAGAGCAAAAACATTAAGTTCCTGTTAAAATTTTAACGGTGATAAATAAACATGAGTGTGAGTGATTCCTTACTGAACGCCGGTGTTGCAAGTAAAAATTAGCATCATCGCATTATCGTCATCATTATCATCCAACAAAAGGAAGCAATTAATTTGTAATTTGTTGTAAGATAAGTGAATTAGTACCAGTGCTTGCAGTGTGGCAATGTGGCAGACACAAGACTAACTATATCGTAGCAATGATACTGGACATCAACAACAATGAAATATGTATTTAATACAACCGTAAATATATGTGTGTGTGTACGTGTGCGGGAAATTCCATCTACGATAATTGTCGCATATAGCAATTAATGTCTTATGCGGAAATTAATTGAAAATAATCGGATGCCGAGTAATCCCAAATTGGTAAGGCCTACAGGTGATAATGTGTAATGTCTGATATTTTATGTATTCGTCTAAATGTAGTATTGGTGTCATGGGGGAAACTAATCTATTATAATCGAAAATTTAGTAATTAATAAATACATACAGCAAAGGATACAATGTACATTAGACTGGCCATAGCGTTATATAGAAAAAATTAAAAATGTGAAATCCAAAAGTTTTCGCACTGAAAAATATGAGGTTGGGGATAAAAATAATTATGCATATTTTTTTTTTTTTTTTTTGATTCCGAGTACCTCCGGGTTGAGCCCAAACTTTTATTACATTACCCATTTAAGCTGAAGTGCAGAATATGGGGCGGGAGCCCGATTAAAAACCAAAAATATGCCATTGTCTTCACCTTGGTCCCCAAACATCGGAATGGTAGGTCAAAGTTGGCGCTCAGGCCCATTGGGCCCGGGGGTCAAAAAAGGGGCCCCTTTCGGTTCTATGATGACCCCCCAGGTGCGGGTACTCAAGTGAAAGATATTTTCGAGACGAATCCAACGATGTTATTTTTAGGTTCCTACGGGTCTCCTGGACCGAGTTAAAGCCATTTCCGGGATATACCAAGAAAAAAAAAATTAATTTTAACTAAATTTAAAAAATTAAAAAAAAAATTTTGCGTGCGGCACTAGTAAACCCAACATAGGTGTACCGTCATTTCGCCCAATGTCATTTCGCCCAAAAACAACAATGACATATCGCCCAAAACATGTCATTTCGACCAAAAACCTAACTACAACATGACATATCGCCCAAATGCTATGACAGAAGATATAACTCAATTTTTTTGGGCGAAATATCAGACTCATGACGAAGGCACGCCCTGCTGCATACGTCGCAGTCAGTCTTGTACTCTCTCTCTCGGTGGGGGGCACGCCCTCGCCGCATACGTCGTAGTCAGACTCGCTACTCTCTCTCTTTCTCTGGCATTATTAAAACACGAATGCGGTGGAGGGCACGCCCCCCTAAGGCGGGGGCAAGAGTACAAGACTGACTGCGACGTATGCAGCAGCGCGTGCCGTCGTCATGAGTCTGACATTTCGCCCAAAAAAATTGAGTTGGGTCTTCTGTCATAGCATTTGGGCGATATGTCATGTTGTAGTTAGGTTTTTGGTCGAAATGACATGTTTTGGGCGATATGTCATGGTTGTTTTTGGGCGAAATGACATTGGACGAAATGACGGTACACCTATGTTGGATTTAGTAGTGCCGCACGCAAAATTTTTTTTAAAATTTTTAAAATTTAGTTAAAAATAATTTTTTGTTCTTGGTATATCCCGGAAATGGCTCTAACTCGGTCCAGGAGACCCGTAGGAACCTAAAAATAACATCGTTGGATTCGTCTCGAAAATATCTTTCACTTGAGTACCCGCACCTGGGGGGTCATCATAGAACCGAAAGGGGCCCCTTTTTTGACCCCCCGGGCCCCATGGGCCTGAGCGCCAACTTTGACCTACCATTCCGATGTTTGGGGACCAAGATGAAGACAATGGCATATTTTTGGTTTTTAATCGGGCTCCCGCCCCATATTCTGCACTTCAGCCTAAATGGGTAATGTAATAAAAGTTTGGGCTCAACCCGGAGGTACTCGGAATCAAAAAAAAAAAAAAAAAATATGCATAATTATTTTTATCCCCAACCTCATATTTTTCAGTGCGAAAAATTTAACTTCAAAAAAATTTCCACTATGGCCACTCTAATGTACATGGTACATTATGTATTCAATTATTATACCAAAAGTGAGAAGTCGCGTGCGTCTCAAATACCCACTCCAGAAATGACTACGAACAAATAGCAATTGTGGCAAGTTTGTGTAATACCAAATATAAGAAAAAACAAGACGATGGTTGCAGGCCTTTGATTCTCGAGAACCAAATTATCAACTATAACATGGAAATTGAAAAGTCCCCGGCCTACCATAGTAAAACACACATTCCCTTCTAGGGTGATACACTGATTATAGCGACCATAAAACTTTTCGATCCCACTTTTGTAGTACGATTTGTCCTTTGCTTCAAAATGCTATAATTTACAAATTAATGATCCGACAGCTGTCAAATGTATACACTGTCAAATTTATACACTCTTCTTTGAAAGTTAGGGCTAACTAAAAATTATATGGATTTAATACTAGTACCGCCATCTATGTGTCAGGCCGGGGACTATCTAATTGACCTGTTACAACAACAGAAATGTACTTTTTAATGACGAATATAAATCTAAACCAGTGAATTCTAAAGGGAGGGAATGGTACACTTGTATGGGAGGTACCAGAAGGAGCGTGTCTAGACTCCAGATTTTTTTTCCAGAACTTTTTCCTGCTTGAGCTTTACTAAATAAGCAATTTGGACACGAGTCAGGTCTATCTATATATATAAAAATGAAATGGTCCACGTATGTAAACTCATCACTTGAGATCGGTTGGAGCGATTTGTCTGAATTTTTTCCCATTCGATCAAGAATTTTCAGTGGATGGTTTGTAAAGAAAAAAATTCACTCCAGGTTGGCACTAGGGTGGATTTATATCGACAATTTGAATGCATGGACCAATTCAACTGAAATTTAGAATGCATATTTGTTTGATCATGAGAAACAATTTTATGTATAAATTGACCCGGTAGATGGCGCTGAGGTGTATTTATATCGAAAATGTTAATGGATGGATCAATTTAACTAAAATTAAGAATCTATGTTTGTTTGATCATCAGAAAAAATTGTATGTACAAATGGACCCGTAGGTGGCGTTTGGGTGGAATTTTAATCAAAATTGTAACTATTGGACCAACTTAACTGAAATTTAGTATGTATATTTGTGTGGTCATGAGAACAAAGTTTTTGTATAAATGGATCCGATGGGTGCAGCTGCATAACGAATCAAACAATTTGACTGAAATTTAGAATGTATATTTGTTTTATTACGAGAAATTTTTTTTTTTTAAATGGATTATCTATTATCCGACTTTACTCAACCTTCAAATGCATGTATTTTTGGACATGAGAAAGTAATGGATGTATGTTTGGATCCAGTTGCTGGTGTTTAGCTTATGATACACCTAATTTTTGGAATGACATTTAGTCACCACTGATACACTACATATAAACATTTATTTTAACATCAAAATTATTTAGAAGTCTATATATGTATAAAAATAAATGTACATTTTGATGTCACCACTAATTGCGAAAACTTTGAACAAATTTGTACCAAAATGACAGTGGAAATTGGGGATGGGCTGTAGATGGTCACCCAGACCTGAAGGTAGTATGGCGAACATTATATTGGCGCAATTCCTATAAGAGAGCCTCACATAGTGTTTTTTCGGATTTCATTTATTTAGGTGACAAACACGAAAATGGGAAAACTGTTGGTATCACCCAGACCAAACGGTTAATAGGGTTGTTAAGCCAAATGAGGGAGTTTTGAAAATCGCACTCATTGGGATAAAAAGGGGCAAAGTGCTATCAGACCATACACCTAAAGCTACAACCACCCAGTACACCAACGCAGAAAGTTATATGTCTGTCAGTCAATCGGCTTAAAAATGTGGTTTTAGAAATATATGCCTATCAAAAAGTATCTTTTCATCAATTCATGGACGAATAACGGAATAATATATAATAATCGTTTAGATATATGAAGTACTAGATTTGTCCGAGAAACCTCGCCCTTTAATTGAAATTAGATTTAAACTGCACTCACCATCTATTACAATAATTTAGAGGCGGGACGAAGTCTGCCGGGCCAACTAGTTAATAATATTAATCGATTTCTAAAGTGGGCGGTACCAGATGGGTATGGGAGGGTACCAGATGGGGCGTGGCTAGCCTTCCAGTATTTTTCTCCAAACCGGGTCCTACTATAGCTTTACTAAATAAAGAATTTGGGTACGAACGCGTTGGATTTATTGATATTATTACTCCATCTCTAATGTGCGCGAAATGGGAGGTACCAGAAGGGGCGTGGCTAGACCTCCATTGTTTTTCAAAACTTTATCCTATTATAGCTTTACTAAATAAAGAATTTGAGTACGATCCCGTTGGGTGTATTGATATTATTACTCGATTTCTAAAGCGGGCGGAGTTATGTATTTGTATGGGAAATACCAGAAGAGGCCTGGCCATGTAACCCATGTGCAATACAGTAAGTAGTTTTGTGGAAATATTAACTTGTGCAAAATGTCAAAACATTTTGTTGCGAACCAGCAGGACAGACGGACATCGCTCAAACGACTTAAAAAGACCTGAATCGAATTTGGTTCAAAGACACATAGGGTCTAAAGTGACTCCTTGTATATGTTACACTGTTGGGTCGTGACAAATGATATATACCCTCCTACCCGTAGGGTGGGGGTATAAAAACTTAATTTCCCTTTAAACCCCATGAATGAGCAATGGGATAGTTTCTAGCGTTGTTGCGAATTAACACACTTTTCATTTTAGATCCACAACAAACGGCACCTACTTGTTGATCGACGAATGCGAACGTTCGTACAATGCATCCAAGTGAACGCCTTTGGTCTATTTGAACGCTATTAACTATGTCGATGTCATCATACAGCTCATGGTTCATTTGATAACGGCCGCACCCAATGATTTGCCAAAATATTTCGTGATGTATTTTTCTCTCAAATACTCCAGAATAGTTGGATCCGCTTGTGTCAATACCCATGATTCTGCGCTGTACAGCAAGACAGATAGGATCAGTATCTGATACAGTTGGATCTTTGTTCATTGTGAAATGGTTTTCCCATTAAATCGCTTGCTTATCGCATAGTAGCTGCAGTTTGCGGTAAATACTCGTCTCTTGATTTTCAGGCCGGTATTATTATTTTTGTTTCCGACATAGCGAAGATTGAAAAAAATCATCCGCCTCTTTAAAGGGTTAGTTGTCAACATACACGCTGCATCCCAAACGAGTAGAACCTTTGTTCGATGAAAAAATAAGTTGGTTTTGTTCTCATTTATCAACAGACCCACATTTGCCGACGGCTTCTCAATGCTTGTTAAGGCCGCAGTAACATCCTGCAGTACTCAGCCAATTATATCTATATCATCGGCATCGAGCAGAATGTGGCTTTTTTAAAGTATGGTACCAGTCATGTTTACTGCAGCCTTCCGCATGATCATCTTCATTATGGTATTAAAAACAACACATGACAGGCTATCGTCTTTACAGTATAGTAGAGATATAATACAAGAAATACATTTCCTTAATAGAACATTAGTAAAACCCAATACAGAAATATCAGTCAGGTAAACTGACTAATAAATATGATCACCAATTAAGATATGGTAAAATCTTGAGCTATATAACTGAACCGATTTTTAATTAAAACCAGTATGAATGTTTCAGTCTGGAAACCCGACTTACATATACTCTCACCCTTAGCAAAATATAAAATTTCCTAGTATATTAATATTATTACTCGATTTCTAAAGTAGGCGGAGTGGTACATTTGTATGGGAGATACCAGAAGGAGTGTGGCTAGACCTTCAGTTTTTTCTCGAAAACTTTATTCTATTATAGCTTTACTAAATATGTACAGAATTTATGCACGATCGCGTTGGATATATTGAAACAACTCGATATCCAAAGGGGGCGGAATGATGTATTTGTATGGGAGGTACCAGACAGACAGACGGACATGGCTCAAACGACTAAAAAAGTCATTAGTCGAATTTGGTTCAAAGAAACATAGGGTCTAAAGTGACTCCATCTATGTGTTAGACTTTTGGGTCGTACCAAATGTTATATACCCTCCTACCCGTAGGATGAGGGTATAAAAAAGGTATGAATGTAAAAGTTGCAATTCCGTCATTTATATGGGAGTTACCAGAACGCATGCGCCAGATAGTTAGGTTTTCTGAAGTTTTGCCTCCTATTACAAGATAAATTAAATGATCAAATTGGATTATCCCCAGGTGCCAAATTAGAAGTAATGGGAGAAAAATTAATTTCCAAAAATAGGTAAATTTTTATTAAAGGTAACAGAAGGGGCCAACCGAGTCAAATTTTCATAAGCGTACATATTACGCAAAATTTTACTGAATTCAGTGTACATAGAAAAAAAAGATTGTAAGTAAAACTATGAGGGCTAAATCTGTCATATGTATGAGAGGTACCAGAAGAGGTGTGGCAAAGTTTTGGTTTTCTAAGAGGTGTTCCACTTCGTTTAAAAGTTATGGAAGAAATATTAGTTTTCCGAAAACAGGTCATTTTGTATGGGAGGTACCAGAAGGGGTGGGGCTATTCTGCCCATTTACAATCACATTTCTTAATTTTGGAAAAAAAATTAATGCTAGCAAATTTTTGATTCTACTTTGCAGATATATCTTGGAAAACACAAAATCCTCGGTTAAGATTTGTAAGGATCACTCTGAACTATATAACACGGAAAGAGGTCTCAGGCAGGGTGATAGCTTGTCCTATACACTATTTAATATAGTTATGTAGATGGTGATGAGAAAGGCTTGTGTCAATATATCTGGCACAATATTCCACATGCCACTAGCCTATGCCGATGTTATAGACAACAGTGGCCGAAATCTGCGGGATGTCACTGCAGTTTTCTTATCACTAGAAAAGGAGTCAGCAAAACCGGTTTTAGCAGTCAACGAGGACAAAACAAAATAATAATTTTGACGAACAAAGAGTTCTCTCGATGGGGACGCACCGTGAACGTTACAGATTATTGTCTTGACTTCGTAGATAAGTTTGCCTACCTCGAATCTTCCATCAACAAGAAAAGTAATATCAGCCAAGAAATTAAGCGGAGAATAGTGCTAGCCAATAGATGTTCCTACGGACTTTTGCAGCACTTTAGAAACACAGCCTTATCTCGGAATACTAAGAAACACCTATACTAGGTGTTAATTTTACCCGTTTTGTTGTATGCTGCCGAATCGTGGGTGCTTACGCAACGGACATACAGAACCTGGGAGTATTCGAGAGAAAAGTACTCCGAAAAGTATATGGACCTATCTGTGTCGACGGTGAGTTTCGCCATCGGATGAACCATGAACTGTATGAGCTTTACCATGACATCGATGTAGCTAAAAGAGTCAGAATCCAACGACTACGATGGCTGGAACATGTTGAAAGGTGTTTTAAGGCGAATCTGAAGGACGGCGCAGAGCAGAGAGACCAAAACTTCGTTAGAAGGACCAAGTGATAGGCGACGTGTCACCATCTTATCGGACTAACTGGAGAACACACGCAGAAGACCGAAGGGTGTGGAATTCTTTAAGTAGTAAGTAGTAGTAGTTCGTGAGTTGTAATGGGTATATTTTCATACTGATCGAGTTGTCCTGCTCTCGTGCTATCCAGCCATAGCTCAAATGCCTTAAAAAGCACTGAAACGAATTTGGTCTTAACATACTTGAGTTCTAACTCGTCTCCTTTAATGCGTTACACTTTTTCTCGTACCGAATGATACATACCATCATCCCTAAGGATTTTCTAAAAACCTGACCTTAGACTTCTTTGGGACACGGGAAATAGTGGTACAAATGGTTACATCAAATGGTACAATTAAACGAATATTCATTTCGCTGCCTCCTTATACGCATAATATTCCACTAGCTTGTTAGTTAAGTTAAGTTCGGTAATCTGTGCAATGAGATAAAGTCAGTTTATAACATCCACGTGGCACCTTTGTATTCCCTGGCTAAATTATAATTAACCCCATACAAAAATCAAATAAAACATGTTCAATGTTTACGCTATAATAAAGCTAACCCAAAATTAACTGCTATTTTCACATTACTAACCTCAAACACCAAAACATTTTAAAACTAAAAACATTCAAAACCACATTACTTTGGCGGCACGTACATACAACAGACTGTATGTAGTAAAATCTATAGTGCATAATTTTTAAATTGCCAAAATTTCGTAACTATTCATTCATTCAGTTTTGGCCAACTTAACAGGTGAATGTTGTTTCTGCCTGTGCTCGCTTCCCTGACCATCTCACTCGGCTGCCTCGTTGCCACAAACTCACACAAACAACTAGCTTGCAAATTTCAAATTCACCACAAGCTGAAATGCGCAGCATCCTTCATTGAGAGCTGTAATGATACGCTAGGACATTTTCACCATCGTCCCAACCATATAAAGCTTGACCTTGTCATCTCAGAAAACTCATTCATGAACTTGACATTGATTAGGACGCAACATGCCGCAACCGATGTGAGCCAAGAACTAACGTAACGTAAAAGGCGGGTTGAATGCGACACAAAATCGGATGAGTGTCAGTACTCAGACACGTTCGTCAGTGAATGTTGTACGTTGAAAGCGGGAATTTGAAATATAAAAAAAAAATACAGCACAAGGAAGAAAAAACAACGACAAGAAACGAAAAACGTAAAATATTTGCACATAATCGGTGACAAAACGCAATCAAAATACAAATACAGATGTGTGCTGAATAACTAACAAAAAAAAAAAAAATAGAAAAAAAATACGTGTTTATGTGAATTGCATTACAAACAGGTGAAATTCATAAAGGATAATTATTGTGTCTGTGGTGACTGACGGTGCTGCTGCTGCTATCTCATTTGTAATTCGAATCAAAAACAGAAATTTTGATTATCACACAAAGGTTGGCGGCGGTTGGTGGGTGTCACATTAACAAACATATATGCAAGTGTATTCAAACGTATTAAATTTATAACGAGATTCAATTGTATCTGCCGCCTTAAGGAGTATCGCGTGTTATATTAAGGTAAATAAAACAGGTGAAAGTCAAATGTGTTGGTTAAAACAAAAATATAAGAATAAGGTTTTTGTTACGATTTGACAAAACTGTTTGTTAGTAACATATTAAAGAGTTACGCAGGTCAGGATATTAAATTACGCTGGTTAGCGAACCATAAACTTTGTCGTGCCACATGCAATTTTTTAAGTGTATAAGGTGTTGAGAATAAAAATACACAATTAGTTTTTATACCATCACCCTTAGGGAAGAGGGTATATATCATTTGATACGACCCAAAAGTGTAACACATAGAAGGAATCACTTTAGACCCTAGGTTTCTTTGAACCGAATCCGATTCATGGCTTTTTAAGTCGTTTGAGCCATGTCCGTCTATCTGTCTGTCCGTCTGTCTGGCTGTCCGGCTGGTTCGCACGATAACTTTCGAAAGACGCAACCAAATGTTTTAAAATTTAGCACGAGTTAATATATTCTCAAAACTACTTACGGTATTGCAAATGGCCTACATGGCCCCGCCCCTTCTGGTACCTTCCATACAAATACATCATTCCGCCCAATTCAGAAATAGAGTAATAATATCAATACACCCAACGGGATCGTACCCAAATTCTGTACAGGATGTACAGGTTGTGCCCCTTCTGGTACCCCCCATACAAATGTACCTTGCCGCCCACTTTAGAGATGGAGTAATAATATCAATAAATCCAACTCGATCGTAACCAAATTCTTTATTAGTAAAGCTATAGCAGAACAGTTTTTGAGCCCATCCGGTACCTCCCATACAAATCTGGTACCGCCCACTTTAGAAATCGATTATTATTATAAAAAGACATCACGCGATCGCGCCCAAATTCTGTATTAAGTAAAGTTCAAGCAGGATAAAGTTTTGGAAAAAAAATTCGAAGTCTTGACATGCCCCTTCTGGTACCTCCCATAGAAATGTACCACTCCGCCCACTTTAGAGATGGTGTAATAATATCAATATTTGTATTTTGTTAAGCTATAACAGGGTAAAGTTTTGGAGAAAAAATTAGAAGTCTAGCGACGCCCCTTATGGTACCTCCCATACAAATGTACCTTTCCGCCTACTATAGGGATAGAGTAATAATATCAATACACCCTACGCAATCGTGCTCAAATTCTGTATTTAGTAAAGCTATAACAGGATAAAGTTTTGGAGAAAAAATCTGGAAGTCTAGACACGCCCCTTCTGGTACCTCACATACAAATGTCCCACTTCGCCCATTTTAGAAATCGAGTAATAATATTAATAGAATAGAATTTTTTTTTGTTTTACTGAGGGTAAGGGTTTATGTAAGTCGGTCTTCCGAACTGAAACTTTCTTACTGGTTTTTAAGTACACTGAATTTAGTCAAATTTTGCATAAGTTGTACGGTACCTCCCATATTTTTCAAAAATTAATATTCCGCCCAAAACTTCCAAACTGCTACCTGGGGATAATGAAATTTGGTCTGTTACTTTATATTGTGATAGGAGGCAAAACCTCAGAAAACCTAACTATTTGTCACACTCATTCTGCTACTTCCCAAGGCTTAAACAATATATTTTATATTGGGTGATGGTATTTATCAGTAAGTTTGCCTGACTGAATTTTCTGTACTGGTTTATATCTTACTTACTTAAGTGGCCCATTACAACTTACGAACGTGGTTCATAAATTGGAGGGCGAGAATTCTACACACTTCGGTCTTCTGCGTGCGTTCTAAAGTTAGTCCTACTAAATGGTGGCACGTCGCCAACCACTTGGTCTTTAAACGAAGTTTGGGTCTCCCTGCTCTGCGTGGTCCTTTAGGTTCGCTTTCAAACACCTTTCGTGCTGGAGCACATTCATCCATCCTGGCAACATGACCTAGCCATCGTAGTCGTTGGATTCTGACTCTTTTAGCTACGTCGATGTCGTGGTAATGCTCATACAGCTCATGGTTCATCCATCGGCAGCATACAACAGAACGTGTAAGATTAGCACCTGGTATAGCTGTTTCTAAGTATCCTGAGATAAGGTGGTGTTACTAACGTGCTGCCGAAGTCCGTAAAAACATCTATTGGCTAGCACTATTCTTCGCTTGGTTTCTTAGCTGACAATATTTTTCTTATTGACGGAAGATCCGAGGTAGGTAAATTCTTCTACTACCTCAAAACACTTATTGTCAAGGTTCACGGTGCGTCTCCAACGAGAGGACTCTTTGTTCGTCGAAATCATTATTTTTGTTTTGTCCTCGTTGACCGCTAAACCCATTTCTGCGGATTTCTTTTTTAGTGATGAGAAAACTGCAGTAACATCCCGCAGATTTCGGCCAATGATGCCTATATCAACGACATAGGCAAGTGGCTCTTGTGGAATATGGTGCCAGACATGTTGATACCAGCCTTTCTTATCACCTTCTCCATAACTATATTAAATAGTGTACAGGACAGGCTATCACCCTGCCTGAGACCTCTTTCTGTGTTGAATGGTTCAGAGTGATCCTTATCAATCTTAATCGGGAATTTGGTATTTTCCAAGGTACATCTGCAAAGTCGAATTAGCTTTGCATGAATACTAAACTCAGACATGGCCTCATATAGCCTATTCCTTATCGGAGAGTAGAAGGCAGCTTTGTAGTCGACAAAGAGGTGGTAGGTGGCGATCTGCTGTTCATGAGTTTTTTCCAGGATTTGTCGTAGAGTGAATATTTGATCCTTCGTAGATTTACCAGGTCTAAAGCCGCACTGATATGGTCCAATTAGTTTTTCTACAATTGGCTTTAGACGTTCACACAATTTGCTTGTAATAGGATTATTTCACAATAGATCTTACATTCACTACGATCTCCTTTCTTGTATATGGGACATAACAGACTAAGACTATTTGGTGTCCTATCGAAATAAAACTCATATCGTTGGTCGTTTTTTGTTGTATTTTTTCGAAGTAAGTTTAAACTATTTACTTCCTGTATTTCGTTTCCTATAAATATATATACAAAATGGGCCAAGAGAAGTCATCCTACTGAAAGATGCTCATATTTTTGACCGTTCTAGACTTTCATTTGTTGGATTTCTTCGAAGTTCCGTTTTAACGTGAACAAGCCTGAAACCGTGGAAGCCCTCAAGGACAACATTCGACACGAGTGCGAGAATCTGTCGCCCGAAGTTCTCGCCGAAGTGATGAAAAATGCCATTAAACGAGCCCCTAATGCAATCAATTGTGACGGCACCTATTTGGCAGATATCATCTTCTCGGCTTAACCAATAAAATTCACAAGATTCAAATAAACATATTCAAAAAAAACGAAGTTTTTAATTTAGAAAAAAATGAGAGCCAAACAACATCGGATGGCTTCTTTTGACCCACCTTGTATATATGATGTCTTCTTCATACAGCTCATGGTTCAGTTCAATGGCGGTATCGATGATCGGTGCAAATATTTTGCAAGGTATTTTTCTATCGAAGACTCTCCGAATAGATTGATCCGTTTGTGTCCTTATACAGAATTCTGCGCTGATGACTGATCGGTGTCTGGTGGGGTTGGATCTAAGTTCGTCGAGAGAGGGCTTTGTCATTAGATCGCTCGTTAAGCACATAATAGTAGCGATTTGTTTCAGCGGAGCTAAGGTAGACAACATCATCCACCACTACAAAGTTATAGTTGTCAACATTCATGCAGCGCTCAAGATGGTACCGGTCCTGTTTACCGTATCCTTCCGTATAATAATATGATGTTAAAGAGATCACATGACCCACTATCGCCTTGTCTAAATCCTCGCTCGATTTTTGCCGGTGTCATCCCGCAAAGTCGTATCAGCTTCGAGGGGAAACCAAACTCAGCCAATAATTTCTGTCATATCGGACTGTCGAATGCAGCTTTGTAATCGATAAACATATAGTTACACAGTACAACACATGATTTTGGGACTCAATTCTGAGAACTGCACGTTAAAGTAGCCCCAAAGACAAGAAGTTCTGCACCAATCATTTTGTCAAGTTACATGCCATAATAATTTAATATCGATTTGAAGTATAGGAGAAATTGTCACGTTTCAGGCTCTTTTGTTTGACATAACACTAATACTATATGGTGTCGTATGATTATCATAAGTAATCATACGCCACGGAGCACATTAGTTTTATTGTACCTGCTACAAGATAAACCCAGTTCAAAATCATTTGATGAATGCAAAAGTGAAACTGTTGCTTATGTAGGGAAACTTTATATGAACAAATTAAAAGAATTGTAATTATTATTTTTATACCATCACCCTTAGGGATGAGGGTATATATCATTTGATACGACCCAAAAGTGTAACACATAGAAGGAGTCACTTCAGACCCTAGGTCTCTTAGAACCAAATTCGATTCATGACTTTTTAAGTCATGTCTGTCTGTCTGTCTGGTGGCTGTCCGGCTGGTTCGCACGATAACTCTCGAAAGACGCAACCAAATGTTTTGACATTTTGCACGAGTTAATATTTCTCTAAAACTACTTACGGTATTGCAAATGGGCTACATGGCTCCGCCTCTTCTGGTACCTCCCATACAAATACATCATTCCGCCCACTTTAGAAATCGAGTTATAATATCAATACCCCCAACGGGATCGTACCCAAATTCTGTACTTAGTAAAGCTATTACAGGATACAGTTTTGGAAAAAAAATTGGAAGTCTAGACACGCCCCTTCTGGTACCTACCATACAAATGGAGATGGAGTAATAATATCAATACATACAACGCTATCGGGCCCAAACTCTGTATTTAGTAAAATTATAACAGGATAAAGTTTTGGAGGATAAACCTAGAAGTCTAGACACGCCCCTTCTAGTACCTCCCATACAAATTTAAATTTTAATATCAATATAATAGCAGTTTTTTTTAATTTACTGAGGGTGATGGTATATGTAAGTCGGGTCGCCCGACTGAAACTTTCTTACTGGTTTTTCCACTATACGATACTTACTCACTTCAAATCAATATAAAAGTTTTATGGCATGTTACTTGACAAAACGAATGGTGCAGAACTTCTACTTTTTGGGGCTACTACAAAATGTTGTACTGTATAAGTTTCCATCTGCATTTCATGGATCTCCTCCAAGGTCTGTTGTAGTGTGAATATCTGATTGGTCGGCTATTCGCCATATCTACAGCCTCACTGATAGTCCTTCACATAACACACTCGATAGGTCCTAGTATGCGATGAGTAAAAGGCTGATCCCGCTATAGTTGGTACAGGAGCAAGGAACGCATTTTGTAAGCACAGGACATAGAATACTCAGATTCCAATCTTCAGGCATGCATTCCTGAAGCCAAATCGTCCTTAAGAACTGATGCATACATGTTGCCATCTCATCGCCACTGGCCTTAAAAAGCTCTGCCGGCAGTCCCTTGGCTCCGGCGGCTTTATAATTTTTTTGCCGTGCAATTACCGTGCTGATCACTTTTTGACTCGGTGGGGAACAATCTACTCCGTCGTCAATGATTGGCGTGATTTCGTCACTTATGCTGCTTTCGGGAAAGAGATGAGAACGAAAGTGTTCCCTCCATATTTGCAGCACACTCTGAGTGTCCGTGACCAGATTTCTGTCTCTGTCCTTACAGGTGGGGATCCCTGTTCCAAAACCTTAACATTTTACGTTTTGGTAGAACTTTCAGGCTTCATCTTTATCCCTGTAATTTTCGATATCCTGGCTCTCTCTTTTTTTTATAAACGCCTTTTCCACCTAAAGAGGCGTGTCATCTCCCTTCTATACTCATTATAATGCTTCGTCACAACACGCGTTGCTATTGGCTGCAGTTTTCCCCAGACATTTCTATAACCCAGTGCTGCCTACCAGCCAGAAAGACGGACATCGCTCAATCGCCTTAAAATGTCCCGAAACGAATTTGATCTTACATGCATTACACTTTTTGTAGTATCAAATCAAATATATATCCTCATTTCTAAGGTTGAGGGTATAAAAAAAGTCAAACACCCTTCATAAGTATGACAGTTAGTTTTAAAGTTATTCCTATCAAAAGTTCTAAACATCATAAAAAAGGACACCCTTTACTTGCATCAAGTCAGTACTTCCAAATTCCAATATCTATTAAATATCGTTAACAAGATTGCTCCATGGTGAGTTAAAATATATCAATTCTATTCTAAACATTCAAATAATAGCTTCTTTCACCATAGTATTTCATTATTAACTCCTCCCTTAACAAATATATAATACATAGGTGATTGTTTTTACCATATCAATATATGCTTCTGATGGTTTTTTTTCAGGGTTGTACTGCTTTGTAAGACAAAAGGTTTTTTTTCTAACTACTTATGGGATTTAATATTATAATCAAAATTGCATAGAGTTTCTTTGTTGGACATCTCAGCTGCATTTTCGAAAAGTGCTTTTCGTCCTTTTTATTAAGAAATGCTAAAATTTCAAGTGAAGTCAAATTTTAGCATATTCGTATGTTTGCATATAGTCTTTGCGGTAGCAAAGGCTTAAAACATTGTACCTTACATATTCATTGCAACTTTTGTCAAGAGATTATGTCGACTTCTCTTACTTTTACAAATTCTTAAGATCCTTTGTGAAAGCAGTGTTAAGAATAATGGAATAATTTCAACACATGCACCATTGATTGTACTGTTCTCCCACATTGCTTACCCTTTTGCCGCTAGCTATCTCGTCCATCCTAAATTCAATATAATTGCGTATTAAATGTTACCTGTTAAATAATCGCACTGCATTCACCACAGGTAGAACTGGTTGATTTCCTAACAAATTCCAAATCCAAATAGATGGTTCGCGGAAAGAATTTCAGTTTAAAAAACGCCACTGCGTGTTCTGGGAAAAAAAACTCTATATTGTATGTTGCTGTTATGAATCTATAGATTACCGCAGTTGAATATGTCTGTGTGCTGTGGACTCATATTAAAAACATTACTCTGCATGCTTTGAACAATGAAGATTATAACCAAAAAATTTAAATATTCTCTGTTGTTGAGAAATATTTGAGTTTTTTGAAGAAGGTGTTTATTAGTTACATCCTTGTTAAATCCTGCCTACCTGTAGTACCAGTTTTATACCCTGATCGGAGCTTACGCCCCTTCTTCCCCTTTTCGCCACCGCAGGGCGCGGTCAAACAGTTCACCATTGATCTCTTAGGTAAGCGGAGGCCATACTCTCCGAAGTCCTTCTAAGAGGACCTCTTAAAGGTAGTAGAGTGAGACATTGAGGACCATTATTTGGTACAGTTGGAATTATGTTCGTTGACACTGGGTTTTATTATTTTAATAAAGGGTGATTAAATTGTAAGGGCCGATGTTGAATATGAACCACACCTAAACGTCAAGTTCTTTTCTGGATTTCATTTGACATTTCTCAATGGTGGAATGGTGGCAAGAAATGGCAGCAGTGGATGACCAATTTTCGAAAAAAACACATTTTCACCTTAGTGGATTCGTCAATAATTGGCCAGGTTATAATTGGCTGTAGCATTATCCTATAAGCAGCATTCTGTTCATCAGACGCTATGCAACATTTTCTATCGTAACAGGATTCGTCTGAGCGTCGTTTTTTATATCCAAGCTCTGTTGTTGCGGCGGCAGCCGTTTTGCATAACCCATCACGATTGTTGCGGAGATTGCCATGGAATGCGCAATATGCTGCTACTATGTATCGGGACCGGCCGTGGCATAGTGGTTAGAACACGCGACTACCATGCGGGAGATCGCAGGTTCAAACCTGGCTCCAGTCATCTTAAAAAAAGAAAAAATAAATAACAATTTTCTTTCATTGTCGGCTCCCCTCGAATGTTGTTTGACAGCAACTTCGCAGTATTAAGCGTCGATTCAATCGTCGTGTCTAGTAAGAGCTTCTCAAAACAGTGACGTTCACATTCGTCGATAATTAAGTAGGTGCCGTTAGTTGTGAATCTAAAAATAGAAAGCGTGTTAATTCACAACAACGCGAGAAGCTATCCCATACCTCATTCATGGGGTGCAAAGGGAAATTAAGTTTTTAAAGATTTTTAAGTATGTATCGGGAATGGCAGAAGGTCTGTCGTAGTAGTTGGCAGAGCTGGTTAAGTATGCAGTGGCTATCTCTCGTGTTTGCAGCTTCGCAATGTCCAGATTTTTTTGTGTTTGGTTACTTGTGTTTTTCTCTCTGCAACTTCGCAGTATAAGTGTCGAGTCAATCTTTTTTCGATAAACAAGTAGGTGCCGTTAGTTGTGAATCTACAAATACTTACTTACCTAAGTGGCCCATTACAACTTACAAAATTGGTTCATAAGTTTGAGGCCTGAAAGTACTAAAGAATTCCACACGCTTCGGTCTTGTGCGTGTGTGTACTTCAGTTAGTCCTACCAGATGGTGGCACGTCGCCTACCACTTGGTCCTTCCAACGGAGTTTGGGTCTCCCTGCTCTTCGCCGTCCTTCAGGTTCGCCTTCAAACACCTTTCTCGCTGGAGCATTTACATCCACCCTGCCAACATGACCCTGCCATCGTAGTCGTTGCATTCTGACTCTTTTAGCTACGTCGTTGTCGTGGTAAAGCTCATACAGCTCTTGGTTCATCCGATGGCGAAACTCGACGTCGACACAGATAGGTCCATAGATTTTTCGGAGTACTTTTCTCTCGAATACTACCAGTTTTTGTATGTCCGTTGTCGTAAGCACCCATGATTCGGCAGCATACAACAGTATGGGTAAGATAAGCACCTGGTATAGCTGTTTCTTAGTATTCCGAGATAAAGTGGTGTTACTAAAGTGCTGCTGAAGTCCGTAGAAACATCTATTGGCTAACACTATTCTCTGTTTAATTTCTTGGCTGACATTATTCATCTTGTTGACGGAAGATCCGAGGTAGGTAAATTCGTCGACTACCTCAAAACAATAATTATCAACGTTAATGCTGCGTCCCCATCGAGAGGACTCTTTGTTCGTCGAAATCATTATTTTTGTTTTGTCCTCGTTGACCGCTAAACCCATTTTTGCCGACTCCTTTTCTAGTGATGAGAAGGCTGCAGTAACGTCCCGCAGATTTCGGCCACTGATATCTATATCATCGGAGTAGGCTAGTGACATGTGGCTTTTGTGGAATATGGTGCCAGACATGTTAACACCAACCTTTCTCATCACCTTCTCCATAACTATATTAAATAGTGTACAGGACAGGCTATCACCCTGCCAGAGACCTCTTTCCGCGTTGAATGGTTCAGACTGATCTTTACCAATCTTAATCGAGGATTTGGTGTTTTCTAAGGTACATCTGCAAAGTTGAATTAGCTTTGCAGGAATACCAAACTCAGACATGGCTTCATAAAGCCTATTCCTTATCGGAGAGTCGAAGGCAGCTTTGTAGTCGACAAAGAGGTGGTAGGTGTCGATCTGCCTTTCATGGGTTTTTTCCAGGATTTGTCGTAAGGTGAATATCTGATCCGTCGTAGATTTTCCAGGTCTAAAGCCGCACTGATATGGTCCAATTAGTTTTTCTACAATTGGCTTTAGACGTTCACACAATATGCTTGAAAGGACCTTGCACGCAATTGGTAATAGGCTTATTCCACGATAGTTCTTACATTCACTACGATCTCCTTTCTTGTATATGGGACATAACAGACTGAGACTCCAATCCCCGGGCATGCTCTCCTCTTGCCAGATGTTCTTCATGAGCTGATGCATGCTCCTAATCAGCTCCTCCCCGCCAGCCTTAAACAATTCAGCAGGGAGACCATCGGCTCCAGCAGCTTTGTTGTTTTTAAGGCGGGATATGGCCATACGTATCTCGCTCTGGCTCGGAGGTGGACAGTTAATACCATCGTCTTGGATTGGAGCGGGGTCTTCTGGAGTGGTGTCAGTATCCAGTACTCCTACTTCGGAGCAACTCAGTGCACTCATCCTGCCTCTTCTTCAACTCCTTCTTTTTTTCTAAAAAGACGAGTTGACTCTCGTCTCTTCTCCCTGTGCCGTTCACGAACAGCTCGCGTTGCCATTGGCTGCAGTTTTGCCCTGTATGCAGCATCCGTCTCTCTCGTGGCATTGCGACATTCATCATCGTACCAGGCATCTTCTTGAGACGGCTTTGAGTACCCAAGTACGCTTTTCGCAGTCCGTTCTATGGAGTCGGCTATATATTGCCACTGCGAGGTTATATTATCAGGGGTTGGAGCATTCCGCAGCAGTTGAGTTAGGAGGTTGGAGTAGGCGTCCGCTACCTCTGTGGTCCGCAGTTTACCAGCTTTCGTTGTGCCTGGTTACGTACGTTTTTCGCCATGCTGAGTCTAGTGCCAACCTAAACTGCGGTAAGGAAGTGATCAGAGTCAATGTTCGCACCCCTGATCACTCGTACATTCAGAACACTCGATGCGTGCCTTCCATCGACTACCACGTGATCTATCTGATTCCTCTTTAATTGATCTGGAGATAACCATGTTGCCTTATGAATATTTTTATGGTCAAATCTAGTGCTGCTAACTACCATATTTCTTGTCGCAGAGAAATCAATCAGTCTGATGCCATTGTTCGACGTTTCGGTGTGCAGACTGAATTTTCCGATGGTAGGCTCAAATGCGGTTTCCCTGCCTATTTTAGCATTAAAATCGCCTAGTACAATTTTAATGTCATGGCTTGGGCTACGGTCATATACATTTTCTAGGCTCTCGTAGAACTCGTCTTTGTCCTCATCGCTTTTCTCTTCTGTCGGAGCATGGGCACATATAAGTGTGGTGTGGAAAAACTTTGTTTTGACTCTTATGGTGACTATACGTTCACACACCGGGTTGAACCTTGAGACTAGGTGTCGCAGTCTCTTGCCAACCACAAATCCACAACCAAACTCGTGCTTGTCCGCAGAGCCACTATAGCAGATGTCGCACGTCTTCATGCGCGTGCACCCGTTTCCCGTCCACCGGATTTCGTGTAAAGCGGTTATGTCGGCTTTGTATTTTTCGAGGCCTTCCGCCAGTTGGATGGAGGCATCTGATCTATACAGTGTTCTAACATTCCAGGTGCATATCCTCAAATCATGGTCCTTACTTCGTTTGCGGTGGTCGTCAACATTTTGGGGGGTCCGTTTTATTCTTATCTTACTTCTTTTCATTGCAATAGTTTAAACGTCAGTGGCGGATTGCAAGCCCAGCGCATCACGTCGCATTTTTCTCTTCCTGCCAGGTTTTTATTGCAGCTGCCCATTCTGGGTCAGACGCTGACCAGGGTACCGCTCACTCTGAGCTGACGTGCCTGGGGTTTAGGTTTCGCCCCTACAAATAGCAAGCGTGTTAATTCACAGCAACGCGATAAGCTATACCATATCTCATTCATGCGGTGTAAAGGGAAATTAAGTTTTAAATTTATTAGGTCACCGCGCATAATCTCAGTTTATTGGGGCTGCACCCGCCACTTAGAGAGCAGTTGTGTAGAGCTTCTGTACCTAAACTTACAACGCATCGAAGGTAGCATGCTGTTTGGGTTGGACTATCCTAAGAAAATTATAAAATAAAATGTGTCTATATATTGGTTCATACGCCTTTAAGTCCCCTGGTTAAGCATCTAAAATATTCTGCTTATTAAAATCTGTTGGACAAGCAAATTGGTCTGTAGCAAGACTAAAAGCTTGGCCTTATAAGGATCAAGGATCAACATGCCTATTATTTTTATAAAAATGCACTATGCTTGCAATCGCTGCCGCTTGTCGCTGGCATGAAGGCCATGTTGTAGGCTTTCCAAAACATATAAACATTTGCTTATGCGAGATATCGATTATAAGTAATTTCCCCATAATTTCCATTTACCCACATTTAAGGATAATGAATGGGCACACACAAGCAAATTGGTATATTAGTGCATTTCTCATCGCTAGCGTACAGCTATTACGCTTAACAATGTTGGATTACGGTAGCGGTAACAGGAAACACATGTTGTCAACAACATGATTGTTATGCCCGCAGTAGTTTTCATAAAATTTCAATTCTAAACACGAACGCAATGCTAAACAATTGAACATGCGCTTAGTTGAACAGCTGAAAGGAAATTAGAACGGTGATTTTCATTTTGAAGTCATTGTTTAGTCAAAAGACCGCCACCCATGTGACGCCCTACGTATACAATAGAAACAACAATTCAGGTTTATGATTATTTGCTTATATGTTAAATGCGAAAAATTGAAATTCACAATTAAAATTATTTCCAAGAACAACTTGTTTATTGGACTATATTGAGCACTTATATAATATTGGGTAATGCATTATGAGTGTGTTATTATTAATTTTTGTGATATGAAAAACCAATACTGAGCTAATATGCGGTCAAAATTCATATCATCTACACCAATGATACAAAAAAAATGTCAAACTGTATCAAATATTTAGCTATTAAATGAAAAATGTTGCTGACAATATTGGAAAATACATTAAGACGTCACAACTAGAGCATTTTGTTTTGGATTTCATGATGGTTAGATCACGCGTTTACCATGCCAGAGTTCCGTGGTTCGATTACCGTGTTCAGTCATCTACATTTTTCTTTCATTGCCGGCCCCCTCTATGTCGTCGACAGCAACTTCGCAGTATACTTTACTTACTTAGCTGGTACCTCTATGCAATCCCAGTGGATTATATACCGCACGTAGAAAAATATTATAAGCGCCTCGATCTTCTGCGCTTCTTCTCCAGTTAGTCACACCAAGTTCTGTAAGGTTCTCAGTAACCTGATCTTTCCAACGGAGTTTAGGTCGCCCTCTTCTGCGCCGTCCATCGAGTTCATTGTCGAAGACTTTTCGAGCTGGAGCATTTTCGTCCATGCGTACAACATGACCTAGCCAACGCAACCGTTGCACTTTAATGCGTTTGACCACGTCAATGTCAGTGTACAGCTCGTACAGCTCATGATTCATACGACGCCGATACTCTCCGTTAACGATGATGGGCCCATATATTTTAAGAATTATTTTTCTCTCGAATACTGCCAGAACCGATTCATCCGCTTGTATCATAACCCAGGATTCTGAACCATACATTAAGACAAGTAGAGCCAGTATCTGGTATAGCTGGAGTTTTGTTCGTCGAGAGAGGGCTCTGTCTTTGCAGCGCTTGCTTAGTCCGTAGTAGCATTTATTAGCAAGCAGGATTCTTCTACGGATTTCTAGGCTGACATTATTTGCTTTGTTGATGGCGGAGCCTAGGTAGACAAAATTATCTACTACCTCGAAATTATAGTTGTCAACGTTCACGAAGTTTCCCAAACGAGTAGATTCTTTGTTCGTTGAAACTAATAACTTCGTTTTGTCCTCGTTCACCGTTAGACCTCCTTCGCTGATTCCTTCTGTATACCTGAGAAGGCTGCAGTCACATCCCGCAGTTTTCGACCGATGATGTCTACGTCATCAGCGTACGCGAGTAGCATGTAGCTTTTGTTGAATATAGTGCCACTCGTGTTTACTGCAGCTTTTCTCATTATCATCTCCATCACAATGTTGAAGAGATCGCACGATAGGCCGTCGCCTTGTTTTAGGCCTCGTCTGGTATAGAATGGCTCCGTAAGGTCCTTGCCAATCTTCACTGAAGACTTCGTGTCAGTCAGCGTCATTCCGCAAAGACATATCAGCTTCGCTGGAATACCAAACTCAGCCATGGCTTCAAGTAATTTCTGCCGTATCGGGCTGTCGAAGGCAGCTTTATAGTCGACAAAAAGATGGTACGTGTCGATCTGTTTCCCTTGGGTCTTTTCCAGGATTTGCCGAAGTGTGAAAATCTTCGCAGTATAGTGCCGTGTTAATCGGCATGTCTAGTAGAAGTTTCTCAAACAGTGACGTTCGCAATTGTCGACAAACAAGTAGGTGCCGTTTGTTGTAAATCTAAAATAGAAAGCGTGTTAATTCACAACAAAGTGAAAAGCTATCCTATACCTCATTGATTTTTTTTATGTCTCAAGCGTAACCAAACGCAAAGGAAGCTGGACATCACAAACCTGCCTTCCACCGATATAGTCAATGCCTACTACAATCAACTCTCTCAATTACTTTTAACACACCCCTTTATTTCTGATGTTCCCGACACACAGTGACATCTTGTTACGTTATTTTTTATAAAAAACCATGCTCAGACAATCCCAGGTAAGATAGTGCTTGTCGCAATATGTTTGAGGAAATGGATGCTGCATATAAGGCAAAACTACAGTCAATGACGATGCGTAAGGTGACGAAACGTTATAATAAGTAAAGGAGGGAGACGAAACGCTTTTTCAGAAGGAAAATGTGTCTACGAAAGAAATTAAAGACCCAGAATTTCGAAAACAACAGGAATGGAGGTGAAGCCCGAAAGTTCTACCAATAGGTATAATGCAAAGGTTTTGCAACATGGATTCCCACTTGTAAGGACAAAGACGGAAATCTGGTCAAGGACACTCCGAATGTGATGCATATATTGAGGGAACACTTTCGTACACTGCTTTTTCGCGAAGGCAGCATAAGTGACGAAATCAAGCCAATCATCGACGACGTAGTAGATTGTCCGCTTTAGTCTTTCTTTTCGCTAAAATTGGCTTTAGTATTTCACATAACACAGTAAAACACATGATTTAGGGACTCAATTCTGAGTATAGGGGAATTTGTCACGTTTTAGGCTCTTATGTTTGGCATAACTTGAAAACCACTAGCCCGATTAAGGTGAAGCAAATTAAAAAAATTAAGAATTACAATTCATTTAATCTGTTCATATAACGTTTCCCTACATAAGCAACAGTTTCACTTTTCCATTCATTTTGAACTAGGCATGTAACTTGATAAAACGAATGATGCAGAACTTCTTCTTTTTGGGGCTACTTTCTCGTGCAGTACTCAGAATTGAGTCCCAAAATCATGTGTTGTATCAATTGTTATCAATGGGACTTTAGTCCTGGTAAATCCACGATCGACCAGATTTTCACATTACTACAAATCCTGCTGAAGACCCAAAAAATCCAGATCGACACCTACTATCTGTTTATCGATTATAAAGCTGCATTCGACAATCTGATAAGACTTACTTACTTACTTACTTAGCTGGTACTTCTTTGCAATCCCAGTGGATTATATACCGCACGTATAAAAATATTATAAGCACCTCGATCTTCTGCGCTTCTTCTCCAGTTAGTCACACCAAGTTCTGTAAGGTTCTTAGTAACCTGGTCTTTCCAACGGAGTTTTGGTCGCTCTCTAACATTGTCGAATACTTTTCGAGCTGGAGCATTTTCGTCTATGCGCATAACATGACCTAGCCAATGCAACCGCTGCACCTTAATGCGTTTGACCACGTCAATGTAAGTGTACAGCTCATACAGCTCATGATTCATACGACGCCGATACTCTCCGTTAACGATGATGGGTCCATATATTTTAAGGAGTATTTTTCTCTCGAATACCGCCAGAACCGATTCATCCGCTTGTGTCATAACCCAGGATTCTTAGCCATACATTAAGACAAGTAGAACCAGTATCTGGTATAGCTCGAGTTTTGTTCGTCGACAGAGGGCTCTGTCATTGAACCGCTTGCTTAGTCCGTAGTAGCATTCATTAGCATTCTCCGGATTTCTAGGCTGACATTATTTGCTTTGTTGATGACGGAGCCTAGGTAGATAAAATGATTTACCACCTCGAAATTATAGTTGTAGATTCTTTGTTCGTTGAAACTAATAACTTCGTTTTGTCCTCGTTCACCGTTAAACCCATTTTCGCTGATTCCTTCTGTATACCTGAGAAGGCTGCAGTCACAGCCCGTAGTTTTTGATCGATGATGTCAAACTCATCAGCGTACGCGAGTAGCATGTGGCTTTTGTTGAATATAGTGCCACTCGTGTTTATTGCAGCTTTTCTCATTATCATCTCCATCACTATGTTGAAGAGATCACACGATAGGCCGTTACCTTGTTTTAGGCCTCGTCTGGTACAGAATGGCTCCGTAAGGTCCTTGTCAATCTTCACTGAAGACTTCGTGTCAGTCAGCGTCATTCTACAAAGGCGTAGCAGCTTCGCAGGGATACCAAACTCAGCCATAGCATCCAACAATTTCTATCGTATCGGGCTGTCGAAGGCAGCTTTATAGTCGACGAAAATATGGTACAGGTCGATCTGTATCCATTGGGTTTTTTTCCAGGATTTGGCGAAGTGTGAATATCTGGTCAGTTATTGATTAACCAGGTCTAAAGCCACACTGATAAGGCCCGATCAGGTTGAATAACACTGGCTTTAGTCTTTCACATAGCAAACTCGACAGGACCTTATATCCGATGAGTAAAAAACAGATCCCGCGGTAGTTGGATCACCTTTTTTCAGCACAGGACATTATTCGCTTAAATTCCAATCGTCGAGCATGATCTCTTTAAGCCAAACCGTGCTCAGGAGCTGGTTCATCTTCAGCTCCTCGCCACCGGACTTAAAGAGATCTGCCGGAAGACCATCATCACCGGCTGTTTTATTGTTTTTCAGCCGCGATATTGCTCTTCTTACCCCGGCTTGACTTGGTGGTGGGCAATCTAAGCCGTCGTCGACAATTGGCGTAATACCTTCACCTGCGCTGCCTTCTGACACCAGCAGTTGCTGGAAGTGTTCTCTCCATATATGCAGCACACTCTACGTATCTGTCACCAGAATTCCATCACTGTCCTTACAGGTGGGGAGGCCATTAGCGTATCCATTTGCTCTTACTTTCTGGTAAAATTTTCGGGCGTCACCTCTATCCCTGTATAGCTCTATATCCTCGTTCTCCCGTTTCTTCATCTGACGTTTTTTTCGGAATGGGACTTTGCCCAGAGGTTGAAAGTTACTGATTGTCACTCACTTGGAAGTGACCAGAAGCGATTCCTTTGTGGCACTGTCCAAGCAGCTAACTACTTCCCGTCTTAGACCAAGTATTCCCCGGGCAATGGCTTTAAATCAACCGCTTAGAAGTTAGCTAGAGTTAGAAGGCGAAACGTTGAGTAACCTAATCGGCATGCTACCACCGATGCGTCTTAGGAAGTAGGTAACAGAAGTTACTGAAGCTCAACACAGGCTCTCATAGTGGCTTTGGCAGCCCCAAGAAACTAGGATCGGGAGCGGTGGCCTAATAAGCCACTCTCCTTAGACAAAATTTATTATTAAAACACGGAGAATCTATGTAGTCAGGCGTGTGAAATAGAATGAATAAGCAGACTTGGGCACATTGAGGGAATGGATGAAAATGCTGCGGCTCGAAAAGTCTTCTGTAATAAACCTGACGGGTGGCGCAGGAGGGGGTTACAACTCGAGGTCTAAATTTATAAAGAAAGTGCTTTAAAGTCTGATTTGCAAAAAATATCTCACCGGTGTTATCATTCTGTTGCTAACTTTATATCGCAACGATTGTTGAATAGATACTATGGAAATCTCTGGTATATAAGTGGTGAAGCCGTCGGCTATTTGAAGAAGAGAAAGAGGAATACGAGTCAGAATTATGTGACGATGAGATATAAATACCATCCCGATAATCTGAGATTTCTATGTTCTATGCTTAAGAAAGGCAGTCCAAATGTCTGCACAAACTACCGCAGGATTAATCTTATTCCCATCACGCATACAAAGTCCTTTCGAGTATTTTATGAGAAATACTATAGCCCATCTTAACAATTCTGTTTGGATCTTATCAGTATGACTTTAGACCTGCAATATCTAGCAACGACCAAATATTTAATCTACGGCAAATCCTAAAGAAGACCCAAAGAATGCAGATCTTTATATCGACTATAAAGCAGCATTTCATAATTTAATTGACCGTCACGAAGTCATCAGTAATGGTGCTATTAAATTCAAAGCTAGGATTATGACAAAAGTGCTAAACTCAAAAAAAAACGTAATTTCTCTTTACACCCCATGAATGAGGTATGGGATGTTTCTCGCCTTGTTGTGAATTAACACGCTTTCTTAGTTAGATTCACAACTAACCGCACCTACTTGTTTATCGACGAATGCGAACGACACTGTTTAAGAAGCTCTTACTAGACATGCCGATTGACTCGACACTTATACTGTGAAGTTGCTGTCGACAACATCGATGAAAGAAACATGTAGATGACTGGAGGCAGGAATCGAACCCGGGATCTCCCGCATGGTAGTCGCGTGTTCTAACCAATATTGCCACGCTGCAATTGAAAAACCCTATACATAGTATATACAAATTTTACTATATGGGGAAAGTGCCAGATGGCAAAACAGTCACACATGAAATTGTCTTTATAGATATCTTTTAATCAATGACTATTTATTTATAAATTTGAACAACAAATGTTTGCAAAATTTTGTCTGAAAAAAAAAATAATTTTCGGTACAATTTTTTAGATAACTCCCAAACTAAAAAAATAATGTGAGATAGACTTTGAAATTTTAAGAACTTTTATTTTCCTTTACCCCTCCTAACAACATATTTGCTTACAAAAATCAGGACGTTCATAATAACTCACGACATCCCCAAATCACCATCTATTAGTGTAGGGTACAAATATAAACAATAATACAAAACCAAAAACAAAAGAAACCAAAGAAATCTTTGAAATTCTCATGCTATTGTTTTACTATTTTTTCGTGAGAGGACATTTGAATGCAAACAAACAATAGATACCTACTAAGGTCACCCATCAGTGAAGCGAACAGGAATATTCATCAATACTCTATCCATCTCACAAAGAACAACGAACAAAAAAATATACATACCTTTTTTTCCTTCGCAATCGCAAATGTCCACTAATGTTGAACATCGTTGAATACCTTCTCGAGTAGTTAAGCAATGGAATAATTGAATAAGATGAGTGCTCATTACCACAGTTCAATAATGGCAACTTTGCATCATTAAATGTAATGTATTAATGAATATAATTAAAAGATTGCTGAAAGAATAACAACATCAACATAGTGTAACAACTCATTATTCGAAGATCACAATATGATGACTTATTTATTATACGGAATTGATGAAACTTATGAAATTAATTAAATTTAGATATTGGAACAAAAATTAAGGGGGTGGATAATGTCTTCTTAGTCATTAATGTGGTACAATTATTCAATAACATAGATTTCATGCGATATTGTAGTTATATGCACAACATATACATCATATCGTAAAATTAGCTTGCTCCCTATTTGAGAAATGTATGTAACGGGTAAACTCACAAAATACTGAACCGATTTTAATAGATATTTTTTAACACATTAGAATTTTTCTAAAGAAGATAATAGAATACTTAATTATAAAAAAAAAAATTCCCTTTACACCCCATGAATGGTGTATGGGATAGCTTCTCGCGATGTTGTGAATTGACACGCTTTCTATTTTAGATTTACAACAGACGGCACCTTCTTGTTTATAGACGAAAGCGAACGTCACTGTCTGAGAAGCTTTAACTAAACATGCCGATTAACTCGACACTTATACTGCGAAGTTGCTGTCGACAACATCGAGGGGGTCGGCAATGAAAGAAAAATGTAGATGACTGGAGGCGGTAATCGGACCCGGACCTTCCGCATGGTAGTCGCGTGTTCCAACCACTATGCCACGGCCGGTTCCAAACATAAAAATTATCATATTTTTATATCATTTCAATAACCAAAGAAATGTTGCGACAACATGGCCGCCACAGGCCGGCAACATCGAACCGCTGCAATTGAAAAATACTTTATAGAGAAAAGTGCCAGATGGCAAAACATTCACACATAAAATCTATATATATAAAAAGAAGTGTACATTTAGATTGTCACTCCATAACTCGAGAACGGCTCGACCGATTGCCATACAATTTTTAGGGAAGGTACAGGGAGGAGTGATGATGGTTAGTTGATTTTGAAATCCAAAATCGGTCTAGCCATTCTCGAGTTATGGAGTGACAATCAAAATGTATATAAAATTCTACCGTACGTGTGTTGTGACTGAACTCCTCCTAAACGGCTGGACCGATTTGCATAAATTTTTTTGTATGCGTTTGGGTGGCGCCCCGGATGGTTTAGATTTACAATTCGGTCCAATTGGACAAAGGGGCGTGGCACCTCCCATACAACTTGAAAATCAAAAGGGCTGTATCTCATGAACTATCAAAGGTATGACGATGAGATTTTGTATATATGTTGGTGAAGCAGTATTAATTCCAGCCAAGGTGGAAGTGGGCGGTGCCACGCCCCCTTTTCAAAAATCGCTCTAACGGCTTTTCTAATAGACCGATTGATACGAAAATATTACCAAGTGGTACTGTTGACCTGTTGATAGTCCCTGGCTATAATAGGTTGTGATTGGATAAAGGGGCGTGGCACCGCCCACACAACTTAAAAATCAAAAGGGCTATATCTCATGAACTATCAGAGGTATGAAGATGAGATTTGGTGTATATGTTGTTGGAGCAGTATTAATTACAGCCAGGGTAGATGTGGGGGGTGCCACGCCCTCTTTTCAAAAATCGCTCTGCAGGCTTTTCCAATAGACAGATTGATACGAAAATTTTACCAAGTGGCTCTGTTGACCTGTAGAAAGTCCCTGGCTATATTTGGTTGTGATTGGATAAAGGGGCGAGGCACCGCCCATACAACTTGAAAATAAAAAGGGCTATATCTCATGAACTATCAGAGGTATGAAGAGATTTGGTATATATGTTGTTGGAGCAGTATTAATTACTGCCAGATAGGAAGAAGGCGGTGCCTCGCCCCTTTTTCAAAAATCTCTCTGACGGCTTTTATAATAGACTGATTTATAAGATGATTTAAGAAAGTCGTATTGGTGACATGTTGTTGGTCTCTGGATGTACTTAGTTGTGATTGGATAAAGGGGCGTGGCACCGCCCATACAACTTGAAAGTCTATATTTCATGAACTATCAGAGGTATGAAGATGTCATTTGTTACACATGTTATTGTTGCAGTATGAATTACAGTAAGGGTGGATGTGGGCTGTGCTGCACCCTTTTAAAATAAGTAGTTATAACTGTCAAAATTCCACAGTATATTGCAGTTCACCCAGAGATATGAATAGTAAGGTGGGCCAATTTTTTTATTCGCAAAAATCGTAACCAAAATCGGAATCTACGATGAATTGTTAGATAATTTCACCAATAAAATTTGTGTCTTAAATCAATTCCTAGCTCCCGCTGGGGAGCAGGAAGATTTCAGATGGAGATTTTTTTGTTTTTAAATGAGCACAAACCTGCGTAAAACTAGATAAAATGCGCGTTATGTTCGCCAAACTTATGTTCGTCAACAAATAGGAGCCATCGACGCTGTAGACTTAAGTGTGACAAGGGACTCGAATTTATCGAACCGACCGACGCCGTTCTCAGCAACTCGGTCTCTGCAAATGCTGAGGAAAGATCTTGGTCTACATTCATATAAAATCGAACTAGAGCAAGTGGACGATCAATTGATTTTTTTTTATTTATCATGTAATTGCACATTATTTGTAGGAGAAATGGTTTCAACACGACGGCGTAATATGTTTTGCAGCGCGTGAGATCATCACTTTGTTAAGCCAAACGTTCGTGACCGAATTATCTCAAAAAATGGAAATACGAGATCAGTATATAGAGAGTATTCGGGTATATTCTTGGTCCGTATGAGAACAAGACATGGAGGTTTTTATGAATAAAGGCATGAAACTTCAAACGAAATTTTCATTTGCGATCAATAGGAGGAGAAGACATAACAAAAGTGATTTTTACGCCCAAAGACATAGTTAGTATACTGACGGTTCCCGCTACTACATATAAATATAAAAATTTAATTTTGACCTTCAGAGACATTTCTGTTTCTGATTTGTGAAAGAAGTGTTTTCTCCCTACATACAGACAAAACTAAATCTACATGTCGAAACTATAGATATGACTTTGATGATGAACTTTTTACTATCGTCATAGAGCCTATCATATTTAGAATTTAAAACTTAATAAGTTAACTTCCATGTTAAGGAGTTACTTGAAATTAGTTACATAAGTTAATAAACTCAACATATTATTGTCGAGCTTAAGTACCGTTTTAAAGTACTTTGTAGACCTATATGTTAATATGCAATAGCGAAGCATTGCCGGGCCCACTAGTTGTCTTTATAGATATCGTTTAATCAATCATCAATGACAACATAAGCGACATTGTCGCTCATTTGATAGCGCATGACCGGACCGGCCGTGGCGTAGTGGTTAGAACACGCGACTACCATGCGGGAGATCCCGGGTTCGATTCCCGCCTCCAGTCATCTACATTTTTCTTTCATTGTCGGCCCCCTCGATGTTGTCGACAGCAACATCGCAGTATAAGTGTCGAGTCAATCGGCATGTCTAGTAAAAGCTTCTCAAACAGTGACGTTCGTATTCGCGAAAAACAGTAGGTGCCGTTTGTTGTGAATCTAAAATAGAAAGCGTGTTGATTCACAACAACGCTAAAAGCTTCCCATACCTCATTCATGGGTGTAATGGGAAATTAAGTTTTTTAGATTTATGCGAAACCTGCATGAAAATGTCGTCGACGTATTGCACGGATGTTTAGCAAAATGTCTTTAACGTTTCAGAATGGTCGTGCCCCCATCCTTGAGGATGTCTTTAAGAAGGTTAGGAAGGGTAGGTTAGGTTAGGTTAAGGACACGTGTGATCTGGTTCAAAAACCAACTCACACTTCACTACATGATCTAATTATCCATTGTGATTGTCCCTTAAAGAAAGGAGTACAGAAATACAATGGTCTATGATAATGTAAGTCTATAGATAATGAAGGAAGAGAAGATCGCGAAGTACTAGCCTAAGTCAATCATATTGACCCAGTTAACCATGAAAGACAACGCATGAAACCTATTAAGTTACTTACTTCGACTATGGAGATAAACTATATGTCCTAAATATAACCTTAATATTGTTAAAATTCCACAGACCAGTCTCACGTCACCCCAGTATAGGTCAATCATATATTTCGATCGGAATCTACTATATTTGGGCCACGGCGGTTCTAGAGATCCGACGTCTGCAGACTGTTTTCCATAGCATTCATTTTTCCTTCTTGATTGGCAGCAGCAACAGAAATTCATCCATCAGTAGCCACATGAAGAAAAGAATTCCAAGCGCTTCGTTCTTTTGCGCCACGTAGTTCGCCACACCAAGTTTTTAAAACAGCTCTTCCACAAGGTCGATCTAACGAAATTTCGGTCTTTCCTCCTGCGCCGCCCATCAAGTTAATTGCCTTCGAGCTGGAGTATTTTCATTAAATCGTTCAACGTATTCAAGCCAGCTCATTCAGTCTTTATAAATGCGCTTAATTACGATGATGTCGTTATTCAGCTCATGGGTCATACGACGACGGTATTCGTCGTTAACGATGATGAGTCCAAATATTTTGCAAAGTATTTTTCTCTCGAAGACTCCCAGAATAGATTGATCAGCTTGTGTCACTATCAAGAATTCTGCGCCTTAAAGCAAGGCAAGTAGGATCAGAGCCTGGTAGAGTTGGATCAGTGTTTGTCGATAGAGGGCTGTGTCATAAAATCGCTTGCTTAGCGCACATTAGCATTGGTTAGCAATTAATACAATAATACACGTCTCTTGATTTCCAGGATGAAATAATTTTGTTGTTTATGGCGGAGCCAATAATGACCAACTCATCTACTACTTCAAAGTTATAATTGTCTTTAGTTTTTTACATAACCCACAAGACTGAACCTTGTATGCGATAGGTAATAGGCGGATTCCGCGATAGTTGGTACAAACACTTGGATCGTCTTTTTAAGCACTGGACATAGAACACTCAGATTCCAATTTTCGGGCATGCATTCCTTGAGCAAAATCGTCTTTATGCGCTGACGCATGCATGTTGCCAGATCATTGCCGCCGGCTTTAAAAGCTCTACCGGCATGCCGCCGCAGACCATTGGCTCCCCCAGCTTTATTGTTGTTAAGCAGCTATGGGCACCACCACATTTAAAGCCTTGCATGTTTTTATACTTTAATGTTTTATTTGTTGTTTTTTGTTGTAACTTCTTCGTATCGATACGAACTCTTATGCTCTTGAAGCTCCAAGAGAGCTCGCTGGCCATAACTGTTGTTAAGCCATGCAATTGCCGTGCTGAGTTCTCTTTTGGCTCAATGGTGGACAATTTACTTCGTCGTCAATGATCAAAGTGATTTCGTCACTTATGCTGCCCTCGGAAACGAACAGAGGACGAAAATGTTTCCTCCATATTTGCAGTACGTACAGTGCGTCCGTGACCAGATTTTCATCTCTGTCCATACAGGTGGCGATCTCTGTTCCATAACCTTTGAATTAAACATTTTGGTAGAACTATCAGCCTTTGCATCTATCGACTCTAATTTTCTAAATTCTGGCTCTCTCTTTTCTTTCATAGACACTTTTGCCCTGTATGCAGCATACATTTTCTAAGACATTGCGCGAGCTTTCTTATCATACCAGGACATGTCTGAGCGTGGTTTTACATAGTCTAGTACGGTGGTTGCGGCAGTGATTATTCTACTTCTTCTTAGGTGGCTATTACAAAACATTAGTTTCTTCAGTCAAACATAAAATTGATTTCCAGTTGCTTCGTTGTTTTGCGCTTCTTCTCCAATTACTGACACCAAGTTTCGAGATGTCCTCTTCCATGTGGAGGAGCTCGTGGTTTGTACGACGCCGATATTCTTGCAACATAGATTAGTCTCAAACACTCCAAGTACAGCCTCGTATCACAACATTCACAATGTGCTACCACTGGGTGTCTAGAACATCAGAATTAGGGGAGTTGATTCGAAGAAATTGAGAGAGTTGATTAGAGTAGGCATTAGCTATTTTGGTGGTGTGCAGCTTTGTGATCTCAAGCTACTTTTGCATTTGGTTATGAGCGTTTTTAGCACTACTTAATCGTGTGCGTACCTCGGCTTGAACCAGGTGGTGATCCGAGTCAATATTTGCACCGCTTGAGACATGCCTTCCATCGATTATCACGTCATCAATTTGGTTTCTTTGATCAACGGATGTCAAAGTTGCCTATGCGGGAATCTGGTTCCACTCACTACCACGTTTCTTGCCAACGCAAAGCTAACCAATCTGAATCCGTTATCGGAGGTGTTGTTGTGTCGACTAATAGACCAATAGTATTTTCCCGGAACAATTTTTTAATGTCATTTGTAAGTCAGCGGTCATATATTCCTCCAGGTGCTCATAGATAGCATCTTTAATGTTCTCGACTTTGACTTCCGTCGGGGCGTAAATACAAATCAGCGTAATGTAAAAATATTTCGCCTTGATGCGAATAGTGGCTATTTGGTCACGGTTAAACCGCGAGACCAGATGTCGAAATCTCTTGTAGATTATGAATCCTCATCCAAATTCTTGTCTTTCCTTTCCACACTTTTCGTCAAAAAGTCAGTTAAAGTCGACAGATGAAAAAAAAAAACGTAGCATGACCATATGTGGACTGAAGCTAATCGCTTTCAGTCTGATAGCCCCTTGGTCTGCAGTTGTCTTAGCGAACAAGTTCAGGGGCGTTATGCACAGAAACACACCCACAGCCGTTTGCGTTGTGCTCCTTCTGGCTCCAGTAATCCCCATTACAGCAATCCTTTGCAGCTAGCCGAGCCTTTTCAGTAAGTTACTCTCATCTAGGGAAATGTTTGTAACGGGTAAACTTAAAAAATACTGAACCATTTTAAATAGTTTTTATTTAAAACATCGCAATTTTTGGAAAAGAAGATAATGGCATATTTCGTGTATGATAATATTCTTGATTTGTTGCCTAAAATTAAATTCAAAAGTACCTTACATTAAGGCCGTTACATTGTTGTACATATTTTGCATATGTAAAACAACATAAATACAACTTATATTGTTAATTGTAGCAACTGCATAGTATTTGTAATTAATGGTCAAATTTATTTTCTTCAAGTTATCTAAACTGTATCTCTTTCTTTGTATGTAACGGCATAACTGTGACCTCCTTTTTGTCCCTTCACCGGAAATTAAAATATTATATAGGCTATCATTCACTTAGTACACTAACTATCCAGTAAATTTCAATTTGTACTTCATTTCAGCTTTCGAAAACTGATTGAGAAACAAACAAGCATCAACTTTTATAGTATTACTAGCTGGCCCGGCAGTCTTCGTCCTGCCTCCAAGTTATTGTAAAAGATGTTAAGTACAGTTAAAATCTAATAACGATTGGTTAATTACTTTGACCTCAGATATATTTCAATTTAAAGAGCGAGATTTTTCCGGACAAAATTTGTTCTTTATATACCAAAAAGATTATTTCAGTAAACTACGGATAAGTGCACATCGCATAAATGCAAAAACCGCATAAATGCACTGGAACTTGAAGCCATTAGCCTTTTTTATACGTTTACATACAAAAATACACGGATAAGTGCAACACGTATAAATGCAAAAATCGGATAAATGCACAACTTCTGCTAACCTGAAAGTACTTTTTTAGTACAACTTTGCATGCATAAATGCAAGTCTCTCATAATATGTTACATAAATGTAGATTATGATTTAGAGAAACTGGAAAAAAAATATGTAAGGTTGGAACAGAAAACACGGTTCAAAAACAGATTTCAGACTTTTTCAGCACACGTATATGTATTTTGCAAAAAACAATGTTGCAAAATATGATTGCAATGATTCATTAACAGCTCTTATTTTGGCACAGAACTGAATATTTTTAATTTTTTTTGTATAAAATATGATAAACACTAAAGCAATGAAATATAAATTTGTGTTTTTTTTTTACCTTAAACTGAACTGATTTTATAAGTTTTTATTAAAAACCTGTTATGTAATGTTAACCAAATATAAATAAAAACATTAAACAGCTTTATATTTAATTACTTTCTTAAAGTTTCGTCCAAACTGAACTGGTGTTACAGATTAATAAAACTAATGTAATGTTTGTATAAATGCAATAATCGTGCACTTATGCAATGTTTGTATATATGCAATAGTTGTGCACTTATCCGAGTGTTGTATAAATGCAAAAACCGCATAAGTGCACAAAAAGTCGCGCGAAAACCGATATGCACTTATCCGTAGTCTACTGTATATATTATTGTAAGAATTGATAAAAAAGATCGGCAGTGTCGTCCATGATATGATGAAAACTTACTTATTAATAGGCATATATTCTAAAACCACATTTTTAAGCAGATAGCACTTTGCCCCTTTTTGGGGTAAAAAAAAGGGGCAAAGTGCTATCATGTACGAATTTTCAAAAATCCCTTCATTTGACTCAACAACCCTATAAAACGTTTGGCCTGGGTGATAGCAACAGTTTTTCTCATTTTCGGGTTAGTAGCCTTAAGGTTTGATATGGGAAAAACAACTTTGTGAAGCTCTTTAATTTTATAGGAAGTGCGCCAATACAAATGTTCGCCATTCTACCTTAAGCCGTTTTGTGGTCTGGGTGACCATCTATAGTCCATCACCAACTTTCACTGACATTTTGGTACAAATCGGTTCAACCGTTCTCGCAATTAGTGGTGACATTAAAATATACATCCATTTTTATATATTGACTTCTCAATAATATTGATGTTTTAAAGATGTATATATGTAATGTTCTCACTGGTGACTAAATGACATTGCAAAAATTAAGTGTATCATAATCTAAACACCGGCAACTGAATAAAAACATACATCCAACATTTTCTCATGTCCAAAAATACATGTTAAGTTTGAGTAATGTCGGACAATCGATATAAATTTTCGAAATAATTCAACTACAGCCAACTCAACAGCGGGTCCATTTATACAGAAAAAAATTTCTCATATTATAACAAATATACATTCTAAATTTCAGTCAAATTGTTTAATTCGTTAAAATTTTCATTATAATTCCACCCTAGCGGCACCTACCGGGTCCAGTTATACAGAAACTTTGTTCTCATGATCACTCAAATATACATACTAAATTTCAGTTAAATTGGTCCATTCATTTAAATTTTGATTAAAAATACACCCAAACGCCACCTACCGGTTCCATTTGTATATACAATTTTTTCTGATGATCAAACAAACATACATTCTGAATTTCAGTTAAATTGGTCCATTTGTTCAAATTTTGATTATAAACCCACCCCAGCGCCACCTACCGGGCGCTGGTGGACCACCCTTAATCTTTAGGGTGATGAAAAATAGATGTTAGCCGATTCTCAGACCTACCCAATATGCTTACCAAATTTCAGAGGAATCGGTCAAGCCGTTTCGGAGGAGTATGCAGACTAACATTGTGACACGAGAATTTTATATATAAGATTATTAAGGATAATCAGGACATCCGCCAATTGTTTACACTTCATTTATTCAGGATGCGTTGTTAGGTCATGGGCTTTAAATAAAGTTTATTCCCTATAAAGTTTACTGTTATTTCTGTATTTCATGTGTTTGTGTGTAGGTAAGCAAGCATCAGAGTTCGCTTCACTTACACCAGTCCGCTATGTGTTACTAAGAGCCACTGCTTAAAAGACATTACAAATTTCGCACTGTTACTCTTACACTACTCTATAACTTTCTGAGCTGACAAATTCGCCAAGTAATACCAAGTGTTTGTTTTAACTAAGTGTATACCACAATCCAGAGTCTTTACCAATTAAATCACTTTGTTTATATTAATTTGTAGCCACTGTCTATATCAATATCTTTCCCCTCTACTTGCAGTTGTTATAAAAGTTTAAAAAGGATCACATTTAATTTCTTAGATAAATGTGTGAGTCAGATTTATTGCAGTATTCAGCTTAATCAATAAACAAATTTTATATGAGAAGTTTCCTTTTCCAAAAAAAAAAACTTTTAGTATTCTTGCATATTTTTTAGGGTACAATGTACCCTTCGTTACATGCATTTACATGTAAATGATGTCACCGTTATATGATTGAACGCAAATACGGGTATGAATATATATTGGTAAGACGTTAGCAGGATAAAACAACAGAAGTAGTAAAAAATGTAACATAAAGCCATCGTATATGACAGATTTTGTTAGGACAATGTCATGCTACCGCCGAGGAGTAGTAGGTAACATAAGTTACTGAAGCTTAACACCACTGTTCTGTTAGTGGAGCTGACAGACCCAAGAAACTTGGATCGGGGGCGGTGGTCTAATGAAACAGCACTACATCTGGTTTTGGGACTCAATTCTGAGAATTGCATGTGAAAGCAGCTCCAAAAATAAGAACTTCTGCATCATTTGTTTTGTCAAGTTGGCTGCAATAATAACACAGTAAAACATTTTTCAGCTCATTGATTTGGGACTCAATTCTCAGAACTGCACGTGAAAGTAGCCACAAAAAGAAGAAATTCTGCATAATTCGTTTTGTCAAGTTACATGACATAATAATTTAATATCGATTTGAAGTTAGTAAGTATCGTATAGGGGAATTTGTCACATTTTAGGCTCTTTTGTTTGACATAACTCGAAAACCACTAGTCCGATTTAGCTGAAACAAATGTAAAAAAATTAAGAATTATAATTCCTTTAATCTGTTCATATAATGTTTCCCTACATAAGCAATAGTTTCAATTTTCCATTCATCAAATGATTTTGAAGTGGGTTTAATTTGTAGCAGTTCCAATAAAACTGTTGTGCTCCGTGGCGTATGATTTACGTGGAATATTGTTTTTTCTTTCATTGCCGGCCCCCTCGATGTTGCCGACAGCAACTTCGCAGTATAGAGTCGAGTCAATCGGCATGTCTAGTAAAAAGCTTTTCAAACAGTGACGTTTGCATTCGTCGATAAACAAATAGGTGCCGTTAGTTGTAAATCTTAATAAAGAAAGTGTGTTAGTTTGCAACAACGCGAGAAGCTATCCCAAACCTCGTCTAGTACAGAATTGCTTCCTAAGGTCCTTGACAATCTTTACTCTAGACTTCGTGCCAGTCGGGTTCATTCTGTAAAGGCGTATTATCAACTTTACAAGAATACCAAACTCACCATTGGTTTCGAGTAATTTATGCCGTATCGGGCTGTCGATGGCAACTTATTAGTTGACAAAAAGATGATACGTGTCGATCTGATCAGATTTCCATCTCTGTTCTTGGTATAAAACATTATATTTTTACCATTCGGTAGAACTTTCGGGCCTCACCCCAATCCCTGTATTTTTCGATATTCAAGCTCTCTCCTTTCTTCTGCCTAAAGAAGCGTTTCGAATCCCTTTTCTTCACTGTATATCGTTCCGTCACCTTACGTATTGTCATTGGCTGTAGATTTGCCCTGTAGGCAGTATCCTTTTCCTCAGGCATTGTGCGACTTTCCTTATCGTACCAGGGCATGTCTGAGAGTGATTTTTCATAACCCAGTACGGTAGTGCGGCAGTGGTCATAGAATTTGCAATATGCTGCCACTGCGTATCAATAATATCAAAATTAGGGGAGTTCGTTTGAAGCAGTTGAGAGTGTTGGTTGGAGTAGGCATTGGCTATATCGGTGGTATGCAGCTTTGTGATGTCCAGCATCCTTTGCATTTGGTTACAAGTGTTTTCAGCACTATCCGAGCCAATATTTGCACGCACTTTCATCGATTACCAAGTGATAAATCTGGTATCTTGTCTTTTGATCAGGGGATATTCAGGTTGCCTTGTAGATATCCTTATGCGGAAATCTGGTTCCACACACTACCATGATTCTTGCCGACGCGAAGCTAACAAGTTTTAATCCGTTGTTTGATTGTATCGTTGTGCGGACTGAATTTTCCAACAGCTCAACCAAGAGTATTTTCCCTTCCTTTTTTTTAGCATTAAAATCTTCCAGAACAATTTTAATGTCATGTGCAGGACAGCGGTCATGTATCTCCTCTAGGCTCTCATAGATTGCATCTTTAATGTCCTCGTATATATCTTCCATCGGGTCGTGTACACAAATCAGTGTGATGTAAAAATAGTTCGCCTTGATAAGAATAGTAGCTATTCGGTCACTTACAGGGTTAAACCGCGAGATCAGATGCCGAATTCTCTTGCTGACTAAGAATCCACACCTAAGTTCGTGTCTTTCTGCATGTCAGCTGTAAAATATGCCACAGTTCTTTCGTTGTCTGTCCTGTCCATCGCTTTTCCTGTATAGCAATGAGCTCTGTCTTGTATTTTTTAAGGAAATCCGCCAATCGCATAGTAGAGCCTACTCTATATAGAGTTCGACGTTTCAGATGCATATCCTTAAACGACCATTTTGTACGTTTCAGGGGGACATCAACATTTTGGAGGGGTTCCGTTTGTTACTTTTTCTTTTTCGTGTTTTTATATTCAGTATAGGATCTAAAGGCGTGTGGCGTGCCCAACCATCATGGTTCGTCGCTCATTATCTGCCGCTATTAGTGATACAAAATATCGCGAAACATTATGTGCAGAAGCCAACACGTGGAGGCTGTGAGTCGGTGTGAAATGCAAGTTCCACTTTACATCCCCAACAGCACGCTCTCACACAGCGTGTTATACTTCATTGCAACATCTACCCGCTCTTATTGAAAAACACATACAATGGTGGTTATATGTGAAATGTTTGTAATGGGTAAAGACAATAACTGCTAAACCGTTATTGGAAATTATGTTTTAAAAACATCACAGTTTGGCTAAAGAACAAAATAGACGAACATTTTATTTTTTGTGCAATTTATAGTTTTTATTATTGAAAATTTTAATTTAAAGTTTTTATAAATAGTAATAGTATATTTACATTATAATAATTTAATTTCCCTTTACACCCCATGAATGTGGTATGGAATATCTTCTCGCGTTGTTATGATTTAACACGCTTTCTATTTTAAGATTTACAACTTATGACACCTATTTGTTTATCGGCGAATGCGAACGTCACTGTTTAAGAAGATTTACTAGACATGCCGATTGGCTCGACACTATACTGCGAAGTTGCTGTCGACAACATCGTGGGGGCCGGCAACAAAAGAGAAATTAAAAAAAATATCTTCATTACATTTATATATAAATTCGAGTTGTCTGAATGTTCTTTTACTTCATAGTGATCAACATATTTTCCTGTGTTCAAAGGGATGTCATAAGGGAGACGGAGAGAGTTTCAATCAATTAAATAAAAGCCAGTTTTATTTGATTACTATTAGCAAATGTATAAAGAGAAAATTTAATGTGAAATATAAGTTTGCATCGCGGGCCGAATTTTGGTCAAGACCTGCGCACGTTTTCGTACAAGGCTGCTGCCTCTCGACCACCAAACGCGTGTAACCTACGCGCAAGTCATCCTCAATCTTGAGGACGAAGTCGACGATTTTTCGACCAAAATCATAATGAGCGATGAGGCTCATTTCCACCTCAGCGGGTACGTGAACAAGCAAAACTATTGCTTTTGGGGCACCGAAAATCCACGAGGGATGCACGAAGAGCCATTATACCCTCTCAAAGTGACTGCATGTTGCGCTGTTCACGCCGCAGGAGTCATCGGGCCATCATCTCCGCTAGTAAAACGACAACAGTGGACTGTGCGCGCTATAGGGCCATGTTAACCGAGTTTTACCTGCTGCAATTGGACGAATTAGGACTGGAGGACATGTGGTTCTAACAGAACGAAGCAACGGTACACACTGCGCGAGCCAAAACCGACATTCTCAAGGCGGCCTTCCCCGGGTCGCATCTTCTCTCGTTTAACCGTTCCAGACTTTTTATGTGAACAAGCCCGAGACCATGGATGTCCTCAAGGACAAAATTCGACACGAGTGCGATAATCTGTCGTCCGAAGTTCTCGTCGAAGTTATGAAAAATACCATAAAACGAGGCCGTATGGCAATCAATTGTAACGAAGAATCGAAATTTTTCATTTAGAAAAAATAAGAGCCAAACAACATCGGATGATTTCTTTTGGCCAACCTTGTAAGTCAATTTTTGCGACACAACTCACAATTACTAGGTGATTTTATGCTTCCTTAGAATAAAAACAAATTAAGTTAATCTATATATATAAAAGGCTTAGGTGACTGACTGATCAAAGACAAAGAAAAAATACTTTGTTTATGGAAAGTGGGCGGTGCCACACCCCTTTTTTAAAAATAGTAATGTTAGCCAAATAAATGGACCGATTGCAATTGATTTTCTATGTGTGATACTGTTCTTAGGGCCTCCAAAATAGGCTACATGAAAACTTAATTAGACAAAGGGGCGTGGCACCGCCCATACAAACCGAAATTTCAATCGGTCTTATCTCACGAGCCATTACAGTTACATATTTACATATTTTACTGATATAAAGAGGATTACGTCTCGCTGGAAAATGGGCGGTGACACACCCCTTTTTAAAAAATTGTTATCTGGGCGAAATAAATGAACCGATTGCAATGTAATTTTCACCGTGTTGTACTATCCGTAAAGTCTCTATTATAGGCTTCATGAAAACATACTTAGACAAAGGGGCGTGGCACAGCCCACACAAACCAAAATTGCAAGCGGTCATATTTTACGAGCCATTAAAGGTATGAAGATGAGATTTGCTACATATGTAAATGGTACATGGGGAATTATGTGTCGATGGGAAATGGGCAGTGCCACGCCCCTTTGGAACAATTGTTATGTCGGTCATATTAATTGCTAAGAACGGATTTTTGGAAACTCGTATTTTTATGGATTAAAAATTACCAATAAGGGATACAAGTTGTATCATCACCTTAACCAATCGGCTAATGGTTTAATCGCGAAAATTGATATAGAAATGCTTACAAATTGGATTGAAGTATTTTTTTTTAAATCCGATGTTTCAGGGTGAAAAAAATCGAAAAATGAATAAAAATTTTACACTCGCCCAGACTACACGGCTAACGAAAAAGAGATAAAACTGGTACTATCGCCCAGACCAAATTCCTAAAGGTAGAGCTACGAAAATGTATATAGAATTGCTCCATATAAAACTAGTATCATCACCCAGACCAAAGACCTAAAGCTATAAACGTATATGGGCATGCTTCTTATAGAATTAGAAGGGATACCATTACATTTTAGTTGTGCGATACGAACGTATCTTTTTAAATTCGTACTTTTAGGGATAAACAGGGACTTAAGTGTTACAAACAATAAGACCAATAAGATAAACCTACAGTCACATAAATGGGTAGTTCGTGCGTCTTATGAAGCGTTTGTATTTTGCCTGTATTGGTCAAATTCAAAAGAATGTTTATTGTAAGTACGGGCGAAGCAAAGCGGGCCGGGAAAGCTAGTTTTTAATAAAGTTTAATTTGCAAAACCCAGATGACAAGATAAAATAAATGTTAAAATATAGAAAAAGTGCTAAAAATGCTCCCTGAGCAAAATAATTCGTATGACCATTAAATTATATATGCAGCCAACTTGACAAAATGAATGGCGCCGTAGTTCTTATTTTTTGGGCTACTTTCACGCGAAATTCTAAGAATTGAAACCCAAAATTAGGTGTTGTACTGTGTTATACTAATTGCCTAATATTGGCTATACAATATACGAATGATCACTAAAAAATTATTTTAGTAATACAAAATACACAAACCGAATTCCATATTTGGTAGAGAGATGTATATCGTCCACTTTTTGTGTTTCTGAATTATTGATGATTTAAAGTTTATGACCGCCTATGTTTTGATACTATTTTAAATAGACATATGATTTTTTTAAAGGATATAGACTATGACACTTTTGCATCATTAAGTGCATTTCACAAAAAAATGGACTTGGTCAGTTTTTCATGTATACGACAACAATATATTTATGTTTTTTTTTTCATACAAATGCTTATAATGTATTATATCTTTGGCATTGGCCCCCCAGGTGTGTGCAATCGTAATAAGTGTTACTTTATATTAAGATTCTATATTCACACACTAGTAAATAAAAGTCTTTGCCTGCAAGGTAAAGGAAATACTACAAAGCCATTTTCCTTTAAACCGTTTATGTTCTCGTAATTTGAGTGCACTCACAAAGGGATTTCAAAGCAAAAATTCAAATGCAACTTAATTGATCTACAGCTGTTCAATCGTCAACGCGGCACGTGAAAGAGCCTCTTCACCTTCGGCATGAATTATTTGGTACTTGTATGGTTGGTTGGATGTGTGTGTGTGTGTGTGAATGGCTGAATGTTAGTACTTATGAACATTTATGCAGTCATATCATGCTCGTGTAGTTTTTACATTCTTTTCAAAATTGTGTAATAAGGTGTTTAGTGTTGCCAGAGTAATTTTTTGTTTAAATTAAAAAAAACATAAAAAAATTAAAATCTTTTATTAAGTAACTAAACGGAACTTTATATTGGATCGTGATAACTACTGAGCTTAAGTTACTCAAGGCTCTAGAAATTGCCACTGAAAATTGTTTTGAATTTCGGTAATTGTTTAAAACACTCTACGAACAAAAAGTTAAAAAATTGTCTATTTTAATATGTATCTCGTAAATATTTTGTGCCACAAGTTGCCCTTTTTTCTTTAGCAAAGTTCACATTTTCAAACACCACACAGAGGGCAACACTGGCCACCTTCTCTCTTAAACTCACAATAGAAACGACAAAACCTAATAGCAGGTGGTAATTTCACAAAGGACACAACAAAGCATCAGGCCAACGGCTTTTCTCCCCCAATTATTTGTACGTTAGTGGTCGGTAAAGGCTTAATAACTTGATGAATGCCGAGCAAAGTGATGAATGCCAATGTTGCTGCTGCGACTTGGCACTGGCATCCCAGATCTACCATTGAGGGAAAATCAATGCAACAAGAGCCCCATCGAGGTCTATGTCTCCATAAACGTTTGTTCGCATTTCCACAAACATTTCAAATACAATAGAAATTTTAATAGCTACTGCGGGGGAAGATGATATTGACAAAAGACAGCATCCTAAAGTAATTGCAGCAGTAAACGTAATGCAGTCGAGCGGTGGTGCTGTTTAATAAAACGTAAGAGTTAGACAGAGGTATTCTAAACCGAAAGCACAAATTGTTTTGTTCGCAAGAAATATTCATAGAAAAGCTACACAAATGTATTGTTTAAATTCTCAATTCCTTTCGTTAGTTAACAGCACACGTTGAATGATATAATGATAGTTTGTATTACACAGTACAACACCTAATTTTGGAACTCAATTCTGAGAATTGCATGTGAAAGTAGCCCCAAAAATAAGAACTTCTGCATCATTCGTTTTGTAAAGTTGGCTGCACCAATAATACCAGCCCACAAATTTTTGACTTTTCTGTGGAAATAAGACTTCAAAACACTTCTTCCACTTTTTGAAGGTCGGTCATACATTTGACTCCTCTAGGGGCACCTTTGGGGAAATTGCAGCATTGGGAGCAAATTTAAAAAATTGTATGGGTGCACATTTAGGGGGTCAAGATATGGGGTAGGTATGTTTGGGGAAAATGTAAGGGGGAAAAAATGAGTGGGGTCTGTCATACATTTTATCTTTCTAGGGACTACTTCAGCGCAGTTGCGGGGCTTGTTGTGAATTTTTCACCTTCCACACAAACTTCGAACACGATGCGCATTCATTTGCCTCCACCTCACCACCACTATTTTTTTCCAAACCTCATAAAATTAGGGTTCTAAGTTGGAGGGGAAGGTGAAAAATCCACAACAAGCCCCGCAACTGCCCCGAAATTATAAAATTAAATTATAAATTTTAATTTAATGGTCATACGAATTTTTTTTGTTCAAGGTGGCTTTTTAGCACTTTTTCTATATTTTACAGAGCCCGCAATAATTGGTCTCTCCCGTACTTGTTGTCAGAAAAAACCACTCATCCACTGACATAATGCGAAACTGTCGCGAAAAAACCCTCAAACTTCGTTCTTCTTTGGTAAAAACTTGGCAAACGGTCTTTTGAGCATGTATGTGTGTTGCGCGTGTGGATAGGCAAACATATGCATACACATATACACTTACTGATTCTCAGTAGCTGAGCGACGGATGGTTCTGTTCGTACCGAGCGGTCAGTAAGAGGCCGATTCATGCTTTACGTTCAACCGGGAACCTCAGAGCAAGAACACGAACAAAACGAATAAATGGTTTCTGTTCAGACACTGAGCGATTCCTTCTCATTTTTTCGGTTTTTTAAGTGAGGAGACCGCATAAAATTTAGTATAATTTGGTAGAGCATATTTTGCGAGCTCTGATATTTTAACACGGTTATATCTCGTCCTTGGGGTTTGGGCTCTGCAAATAAAACTTTATTAAAAATTAACTTTTCATTGTATTATATACCATTACACTTAGGGATAAGGGTATATATCATTTGATACAAAAACCAGTACAGCAATTTCAGTCAGATAAACTGACTGATAAATACCATCACCCACTATAAGATATTGTGTAAGTCTTGAGTTGTTGAAATTAACTGATTTGTAATTAAAATTACTTATGTATTATTAGGTATATGCTTGCTTTGGAGCGTAAACGGTTGTAGCTAAGACTTTCGGAACATAATACCAATGGTCTAAAGACATGTAGCAAAACCGTAAAAGTTTGATTTATTTGTTTACGAGGTACCGTTAGGGGCAGCTCAAAGTGTCCGAAAATTTTTGTAAATTAACGTTCAATTTCCAAAAATAGGTCAATTTGTTTGGGAGGTACCAGAAGAGGTCAACCGATAAAGTCCCTATTCATTAAAGAGTCAAATTTTCATGAGCGTACAACGTACGCAAATTCTGACTGAATTCAGTGTACTTGTAAAAACGATATGTATGTAATCCTATGGGGGTAAATTCGGTCATTTGTATGGTAGGTACCAGAAGGGGTGTGTCAAATAGTTAGGTTTTTTGAGGTTATGCCTCCTATTACAAGATAAATTAACTGACTAAATCTGATTGTCCCTCAGGTGCCGGTTTGGAAGTTATGGGGAAATATTAATGTTCCAAAAATAGGTAATTTTGTATGGGAGGTACCGCAAGGCGTAAATCGATATAGTCCATGTTCATTCCTGAGTCTAATTTTCATAAGCGCACTTCATACGCAAAATTTGAGTGATATCAGTTTACTTAAAAAAAAGATATGTATGTAAAACTATAAGGGTCAATTCGGTAATTTGTATGGGAGGTACCAGATGGGGTGTGGGAAAGGTTTCGACTTTCTTAGGGATTGTCTACTATTGCAAGATAAATAATCTGACCAAATTTAGATATCCTTCGATGGTCTGTTTGACAGTTATGGAAGAAATATTAATTATCCAAAAATAGGTAATTTTGTATGGGAGGTACCAGAAGGGGTGGGTCTATTCTGCCCATTTACAATCCCATAAGTTCGTTTCAAAAAATATTAATACTGGTAAATTTTCATACCGATCCGTTAAGGTTTACTCGAGTTATCCTGCTGACCAGCCATCCAGCCAGCCAGCCAGACGGACATAGCTCAATCGTCTTAAAAAGTCCTGAAACGAATTTGGTCTTAAGATACTTGGGGTCTAACTCGTCTCCTTTAATGCGTTACACTTTTTTTCGTATCAAATGATATATACCCTCATCCCTAAGGGTGATGGTATAAAAAGTGTAACACATTAAAGGAGACGAGTTAGAACTAGTGTTTTTGATTTCCTAGCATATTTCATTTCCCGGGAAATCGTGATTTTTATTTAATTTTCCCGGGATCCCGGAAAATCCCGGTCCAAAACAAAAAATAAATAAAAAATGCCTTTATCTGTTAAGAATAGTTTTTATATTTCAAATTTCGTACTTTTTTGGTTTTTAAGGCCAAAAAGGAATAAATCCGGTACCATTGAACACGAAGTGATTTTTCGAAATTCGTCCTTTTAGGGGTAAAAAAGGACGCAATCCAAACGACTAAAGCTATAATCGCACAAATCCATATCCGAAGCCATTTTCCAAAATTTTTCAAAAAGTGCTAAAAATGCCCCAAAAGGGGTAAAACTTGTACCATCACCCAGACTAAAAGTAGAATCGCAAAAATCTATATGGGAATACGTCTTATAGAATTACAGAGCTGAGGTGAGATTTTTTAAAATTATTACCCCTTAAAGAAAAACCTAACCTAACCAGAGCAAACGGCTTAAGGTAGAATAGCTAAAATGGGGCGAAGTATTTATTTAAGTGAGTAGTTGTGCGCTGTGAACTCATATCAAATTGGTACCATCGGATATTGGGGCGAATATTTTTTTTATGGAGCAATCGATGATCACAGATGAAACTGTGATGGTAATTGGGTAATCTGCAGGGAGGAAAGTGTTTTCATCGTCCATACCAAACAACTAAAGGTACAATCACCCAGTACACCAACAAAGGAAGTTGTTATATGTCAGTGAATCGGCTTAAAAATATTGTTTAAGAATGTATGCCTATCAATAAGTAAGTATTCATCAACACATGAACATGGTATTTCTGCAACATTTTAGCAATTTAACACGTTCGATTTTTGAGGGTATATCCCGGGTATAGGGTATATCCCGGACCCATTCCCGGGATTCCGGGACAAACAACTGGCCGGAATTTCCGGGAATTTTGTCCCGGGAATTCTCGGGACAAAAACACTAGTTAGAACCCAAGTATCTTAAGACCAAATTCGTTTCAGGACTTTTTAGGACGACTGAGATTTGTCCGTCTGTCTGGCTGGCTGGTGAACAGGATAACTCAGGTAATCCTTAACGGATCGGTATGGAAATTTACCAGTGTTAATATTTATCAAAGCAAACTAATGGGATTGTAAATGGGCATAATTGCCCCACCCCTTCTAGTACCTCCCATACAAATGACCGAACTGACCCTCATAGTTTTACATACATATCTTCTTTTGTAAGTACACTGAATTCCTTCAAATCTTGTGTAAGATGTTCGCTTATAAAAATTGGACTCAGGAATGAATATGGACTATATCGGTTCACGCCTTCTGGTACCTCCCATGCAAAATGACCTATTTTTGGAAAATTTATATTTCTCCCATAACTTCCAAACGGACACTTGTAAGGGTAATGAAAATTAGTCAGTTAAATTATCTTGTGATAGGAGCCAAAACCTCAGAAACTCTAACTATTTGACTAACTCCTTCTGGTACCTCCCATACAATTGACCGAATTGACCCTCATAGTTTTACATACATATCTTTTTTGTAAGTACACTGAATTCCTTCAAATCTTGTGAAAGATGTTCGCTTATAAAAATTGGACTCAAGAATGAATATGGACTATATCGGTTTACGCCTTCTGGTACCTCTCATACAAAATGATCTATTTTTGAAAAATTCATACTTCTTCCATAGCTTCCAAACCGGCGCCTGGGGAATAATCAAATTTGGTCAGTTAATTTATCTAGTAATTAGCGCAAAATCTCTATTTGACTATTTGACACACCCCTTCTGTTACCTTCCATATAAATAACCCCTTTTACATACATATCACTTTTGTATTTACACTGAATTCAGACAAATTTTGCAAAGCGTTCATTGAACGTTGATTTACAAAAAAAACAGACACGTTTTGTTGCCCCTAATTGTACCTCCTATACGAATAAGTCAAATTTTGTACTGTTTGACTCCAAAAACATGCAAAAAATAATACATAAGTAATTTAATTTTAGTTAAAAATCTTTTACTTTCAATAAATCATGACTTAAACAATATCTTATATTGGGTGATGGTATTTATCAGTCAGTTTACCTGACTGAAATTTCTGTACTGGTTTTTAATGTCATCGCATATTATGTGGCGATATGAAGTTTACCCACGCCAGAGCGTATGAGTTATGAGGAATTTTATTTATTACGAATACGTATGTCAGTATATACGATAGTAAGTGTAATGACGCGTCCAAACACAAAGAAACTGTCGAAAAATTCGTCCGTCAGGTTTGTTATCTATAACGAATTGCTATGACATTCTAGTTGTCGACAACCGTTTGCACACAAAATGTTCTCACACGGCCTAAGAGATAAGTTTCCGTATTACATCTACGATTGGTGTGTATGAAGCCCATACGAATATTTTTGCTCATATTTTAGTTTTTGTTGTCGTTTTGTTTTTTCTTTAAAAGGAAATCCTGAGCTCATTTACTAAAACCTATAGGTTAATGGTGAATTTTTTGATTTTTAAGGCACTGAATGCATTTATTTTGGTTAAGTTTGTTCGTTTATCGACGAATGCGAATGTCAGTGTTTGAGAAGCTTTTACTAGACATGCTGATTAACTCGACACTTATACTGCGAAGTTGCTGTCGACAACATCGAGGTGGGCTGGCAATGAAAGAAAAATGTAGATGACTGGAACCGGGAATCAAACCACGGATCTCTCTCATTGTAATCGCGTGTTTCAACCACTATGCCGCGTTTAAATAAAGAAAAAGTGCTTAAAATCCTCCTTGAGCAAAAAAATTCGTATGGCCATTAAATTATACTGTGACACAAAATTGATCTTTCCGAATCGGAATGGGATGAAACCAAAAGTAATTGAAAAAAAAATAATGCTTATTTATGTTTAATATCCAGAAAAGTTGTGGTATCTTACTGTTTTTGAGGTCGATAAATCCTCTTAAAGAAAGTTAAGTTCCAAGATAAGCCAGATCAGACAGAAACTCCTCACACCCCAAATAAAAGGGAGTTTGCTTTGAAGGTAGAAGAAGTTCATGTCCTATCATTCTCATCTTAAAACATAACTTCCTCTAAGAGGTTAGAATTTCGAATTTCAGCTCTATAACTCTTAATCTACGGCTGTAATTGCGAAGATAAACAGATAGACATTCCCAAAAAGGTTTATTTTATATGGGAAACGGGAGTAGTTTTTGTCCGATCATGCTTATCTTAGAACTTTATCTCCGTTTAAGGGATAGAAGCTTACCTACCAAATTACAGCTCGATAGCTCTTAATCTACGACTTCAAACGCAGGGACAGACCCCAAGAAAGGTACAATTCGTATGGGAGGTGGGAGAAGTTTTGTCCGATCATGCCCATCTTAGAATTCAATCTCCGCTTAGAGGATAGAAGCTTGTATACCAAATTTCAGCTCGATAGCTCTTAATATACGGCTGTAATCGCGAGGAAAGACAAAAAAATCGATTTAATCCAAAAAATTTTTAAAAATTAAGGTCAAAAATTGATTCCTCGACCCCTAAAACAGTAAGATACCACAACTTTCCGGGATAAAAATCATTCTTTTATAACATTTTTATTGAATTCTATTTGTTAGCCATATTTATCACCTGACCCACTTCCGCCGACTACTTTTCAATGCTTGAAAAAGACACAGAAACTTATCGCAATCCACGGCCAATGATATCTATATCATCGGCATACGCGAGCAATATGTGACTTTTGTTGAAGATGGTACCATTCCTGTTTACTGCAGCCTTACGCATGATCATCTTCTTTATGATGTTAAAGAGATCACAGGACAGACTATCGTCTTGTCTAAAGCCTCGCTTGGTAGAAAATGGCTCTGACAGATTTTTGCCAATTTTCACTGAAGACTTCGTGTCAGTCAGTGTCATCCCGCAGAGTCAAATGAGCTTCGCGATGATACCAAACTCAGCCATAGCATCTAATAGATTTTGTCGTATCCGACTGTCGAATGCAGCTTTGTAGTCGATAAACAGATGTGGATTGGAGTCTCAGTATTTTATGTGCCATATACAAGAAAGGTACAAGGTCCTTTCAAACATATTGTGTGAACGTCTAAAGCCAATTGTAGAAAAACTAATTGGACCATATCAGTGCGGCTTAAGACCTGGTAAATCTATGAAGGATCAAATATTCACTCTACGACAAATCCTGGAAAAAACCCATGAAAAGCAGATCGACACCTACCACCTCTTTGTCGACTAAAAAGCTGCCTTCTACTCTCTGATAAGGAATAGGCTATATGAGGCCATGTCTGAGTTTAGTATTCCTGCAAAGCTAATTCGACTTTGCAGATGTACCTTGGAAAACACCAAATCCTCGATTAAGATTGGTAAAGATCAGTCTGAACCATTCAACGCGGAAAAAGGTCTCTGGCAGGGTGATAGCCTGTCCTGTACACTATTTAATATAGTTATGGAGAGTGTGATGAGAAAGGCTGGTGTCAACATGTCTGGTACCATATTCCACAAAAGTCACATGCGGGACGTTACTGCAGTCTTCTCATCACTAGAAAAGGAGTCGGCAAAAATGGGTTTAGCGGTCAATGAGGATAAAACAAAAATAATGATTTCGACGAACAAAGAGTCCTCTCGATGGGGACGCAGCGTCAACGTTGAAAATTATTGTTTTGAGGTAGTAGATGAGTTTACCTACCTCGGATCTTCCGTCAGTAAGAAAAATAATGTCAGCCAAGAAATTAAGCGCAGAATAGTGCTAGCCAATAGATGTTTGTCGGAATACTAAGAAACAGCTATACCAGGTGCTAATTCTACCCGTTCTTTTTTATGCTGCCGAATCATGGGTGCTTACGACAACGGACATACAAAACCTGGGAGTATTCAAGAGAAAAGTACTCCAAAAAATGTATGGACCTATCTGTGTCGACGGCGAGTTTCGCCATCGGATGAACCATGAGCTGTATGAGCTTTACCACGACATCGACGTAGCTAAAAGAGTCAGAATGCAACGACTACGATGGCTGGGTCATGTTGCCAGGATGGATGTAAATGCTCCAGCGAGAAAGGAAGGACCAAGTGGTAGGCGACGTGCCACCATCTGGTAGGACTAACTGGAGAACACACGCACAAGACCGAAGCGTGTGGAATTCTTTAGTACTTTAGGCCTAAAACTTATGAACCACGTTCGTAAGTTGTAATGGGCCACTTATGTATGTATGTATGTATGTAGATGTCGATCTGCATTTCTTGGGTTTTCTCCAGGATTTGTCGTAGTGTGAATATCTGGTCGGTCGTGGATTTACCAGGTCTAAAGCCCCACTGATAAGATCCAATCAGGTTCGCCATAAAGCATACAGGACCTTGTATGCGATGGGTAAAAGGCTAATCTCACGATAGTTGGTACACACACTTGGATCGCCAATCATCGGGCATGCATTCCTTGAGCCAAATCGTGTTTATGAGCTGATGAATGCATGTTACCAGCTCATCGCCGCTCCCGCAGCTTAATTATTTTTAAGTCGTGCAATTGCCGTCCTGATCTCGTTTTGGCTCGGTGGTGGACAATCTACTCCGTCGTCAATATTTGGTTTGATTTCCGCACTTATGCTACCTTTAAGAACGAGTAGAGATTGAAAGTGTTCCCTCCATATTTGCAACACACTCCAGACCAGATTTCCTTCTCTGTCCTTAGTGTGAACACATAGTGTGACCAGATTTCCTTCTCTGTCCTTACAGGTGGGGACTCCTGTTCCAAAACCTTTGCTTTTAACCTTTTGGTAGAACTTTCGGGCCTCACCTCTATCCCTGTAATCTTCGATATTCCGGCTCTCTCTTTTCTTCCACAAGCGCTTTTTCCGCCTGAACAGACGTTTCACCTCCCTCCTTTTCTCATTATAACGCTCCGTCACCGAACGCGTCGCCATTGGCTGCAGTTTTGCCTTGTATGCAGCATCCATTTTCTCAGACATTTCGAGACATTCATCATCGTACCAGGGCTTGTCTGAGCGTGTTTTTTCATAACCCAGTACAGTCGTTGCGGCAGTGGTCATAGAATTCACAATATGCTGCCACTGTGTGTCGGGAACATCAGAACTAGGGGGATTAGTTTGAAGTAATTAAGAGATTTGGTTGGAGTAGGCATTTGCTATCTCGGTGATATGTACCTTTGTGATGTCTAGCTATCTTTTCGTTTGACTACGAGTGTTTTTAACTACTTAATCGTGTGCGTACCTTGGCTGCAACTCGGTGGTGATCCGAGTCAATATTTGAACCGCGCATCACACGCACGTCCATAACGCTTGTGAAATGCCCTCCATTAATTACCACATGATTAATCTTATTTCTTGTATTTTGATCGGGAGATATCCAGGTTGCCTTGTAGATATCTTTATAAGGGAATCTGGTTCCACTCACAACTATGTTTCTTGCCGACGCGAAACTAACCAGTCGAATCCGTTATCGGAGGTGTTGTTGTGTAGACTAAATTTTCGAACTGCTGAACCAAGAGCATCTTCCCTTCCTATTTTACCATTAAAATCTCTCAGAACAATTTTAGTGTCACGTGCAGGGCAGCGGTCATATATCTCCTCCAGGCGCTCGTTAAATGCATCTTTAATGTCATCGTCTTTGTCTTCCGTCAGGCGTGTACACAAATCAAATGATCGGTCACTTACAGGGTTAAGCCACGAGACCAGGTGTCGAAGTCTCTTGCCGACTATGAAACCACATCAAAATTCGTGTCTTTCTGCATGGCAGCTGTAAAAGATGTCACAGTTCATTCGTCGTGTGCATCCCTGTCCCGTCCATCTCATTTCCTGTATGGCGGTGATGTCAGCCTTGTATTTGTCGAGGACATTTCCATGTAATATCATTTTTCAATTTCAAATCTAAAATTTTTTTTTATTGGTGCCAAAGCCAATTTCTATTTTCCCTCAATTGCTAGCAGGCAAAACCCCTTTATCTCACGATAGAACTCCAGTAACATAACTCGCATTTCTTGGCCTACGGTATAGATTTATAATCTATGTACACAAGCAACTTATGACTTTTGCTAAACTACATGAACAGCGTTAATTCTCCTTTATAACTTTACATATTTCTTTACCTCTTAAATTTAATAAATAAATCCATAAAAATGCCTTTTTAAATCTATTCATCATCACAATTCACCTTTCACTAATATATTCCATTGTACAAGTTTCATTCACTTCCTAAATGTTCTCCACCGAAGGAGAACTTTTCAACGACTTTTGCAACAGTACTTGTGTGTTAAATTATACAAGTATGTATAAAACTTCTATCTGTACAGAGAGAGAGAAGGTTTATTGATACACTGGAAGTACTAAAAAATAAGAGATATTAATCAAATAATACAAGTTGCTAAACACAAAACTTTCCCACCGACAACAAGTGGAAAAAGACCACAACACAATCAGGCTGATGATTATGGAATGAGTATCCCCGCCTAAGCTGTTGGATGAGAGCTGTTAGTGCGAAACTTTGTACGTTGTGAACTATGTATAAATTATGCCTTGATTATTTTCTGCGTCATTTAACACATTTTATACACGCCACAAAACATAAATTCGTACCAGCTCGTAGTTAACTGTTTAACAAAGTTGTGCCTTGATGCTGACCTATAAAAAAAGTAATACGATGTGGTGAAGTATGATTTTGTACATACATAAGTATAACTGTCGAAGATGAGTAGACAAGCTACAAGTAAAATCATACAGTACATGCTTACAAAAATTGATAACCTAATGCATACATACACAACAACGCCGGCAATTTATGCTATGTTCCAATTTATTTGGCCTTTGTCTTTATAGGATACTTGCATATCCTTAATTCAAAAGAAAGTGATATGTCAGGCAAAATAGACTTCAACGGAAACTTAATTTGTTTTCAGTTTGTAATGCGTTACCGTACAATTGTGTTTGTTTTAAGCAAATAACCACTACAATATTATCTTTTTATACCATCACCCTTAGGGATAAGGGTATAAATCATTTGATACGACCCAAAAGTGTAACACATAGAAGAATTCACTTTGGACCCTAGGTTTCTTTGAATCAAATTCGATCAAAATAGGAAGTCTAGCCACGCCCCATCTGGTACCTCCCATACACATCTGGTACCGCCCACTTTAGAGAAGGAGTAATAATATCAATACACCCAACGCGATCAAGCCCAATTTCTGTATTTAGTAAAGCTATAACAGGATAAAGTTTTGGGGAAATAATCTGGAAATCTAGACACGCCCCTTCTGGTACCTCCCATACAAAAATATACCACTCCGCCCACTTTAGAAATCGAGTAATAATATCAGTATAATAAAAAATTTTTTGTTGTACTGAGGGTGATGGTATATGTAAGTCGGATTGCCCGAATGAAACTTTCTTACTGGTTTCTTCAGTCTTTGAGCTCCGTTGGTACATAGTTCGTTACTCTTCTTATTTTTCATCTTATTTGGCTATTCATCCATCAATTAAAAACCAATTCCACGTAGAAAAAAATTCGGTCTTTTGAGCTTCGTAGTTAGTTTGTCCCAACAAGTATAGATAGCCGTTTTTTAATTTGATCCATTCAACGAAATTTCGGTCGATCCCTCTTTTCATCGATGCGAAATATTTTTCTTCTTTCAAGGACTCCCAGAATAGATAAAGGATTCTGAGCAAGACAGGTAGGACCAGTGTCTGATAGAGTTTGATCTTTGTTTATCTGAAATAGGCACCGATGGAGGCTAGGTAGGAGCATATCAATTACAGCTTTAAAATTATAGTTGTCAACGTAGTGTCCGCAGCGTTCCAAACAAGTAGACTATTTGTTCAATGAAACTAATAACTTCGGTTTGTACTTATTTGTCATCAGACCCACTTCTGCCGACTGGATATCAATGCTTGAAAAGGCCGCAGTAACATCCCGCACTCCTCGGCTAATGACATCTATATCATGACAGACTTGCTTTACTAAAAACCTCACATGGTAGACAATTGCTCCGTCAGATTTTTGCGATACGCTGCGATATCATACTCAGCCATAGCATAGTTAGTTTCTAATAGTTGTTGTCGTAACGGACCGTCGCACAGCGCACATAGAAGTATTTTGATGATCTGGGCGGCCAAAAACCCAAATCTCAAGTTTAATATTTATCCGTTAAATTGATTGGGAAATGTAGTGGACACTCCATGTTACGAAAAACCACAATTACAAGTTACTTTCATTGCGAGAAACCTAAAAAAACTAAAGTTCAAAGCCAATGATTGATTTTACGATTTTACGAAAGTGTTAAGTTTTTCTTAATTTTAAAGTGTTTAATTTTTTCCAAGTGCAAAATAGCGATGGATTCAGAATCTATTGGCATGGGATTTTTCAAATATTATATATTTCTTTAATATTTGTGCCTACAAATTTTTTAAATAGTCGGCAACGGTAACGTCATTCAAAACCAGTACAGAAATTTCAGTCAGTTAAACTGACTTATAAATACCATCACCCAATATAATATATTGTTTAAGTTTTGAGTTATTGAAAATAATCGATTTGTAATTAAAACCAGTTAGAAAGTTTCAGTCGGGCAACCCGACTTACATTTACCCTTATCCTCGGTAAAACAAATCATTTTCTATTTTATTGATATTATTACTCGATTTCGAAATTGGGCGGAGTGGTACATTTGTATGGGAGGTACGAGAAGGGGTGTGTTTAGGCTCCAGATTTATTCTCCATAACTTTATCCTGTTATAGCTTTACTAAATACAGAATTTGCGCACGATTGCGTTGGGTGTACTGATATTATTACTACATCCCAAAAGTGGGCGGAAAGGTACATTTGTATGGGAGGTACCATAAGGGGCGTGTCTAGACTTCCAATTTTTTCTCCAAAACTTTGTCCTGTTATAATATAACAAAATACAGAATTTGGGCACGATCGTGTCTAGTGTATTGATATTATTACCCTATTTCTAAAGTGGACGGAGTGGTACATTTGTATGGGAGGTACCAAAAGGGGCGTGTCTAGACTTCCAGATTTTTTTTCCAAAACTTTATCCTGCTTGAACTTTACCAAATACTGAATTTGGGCACGATCGCGTTAGGTCTTTTAATAATATTAATCGATTTCTAAAGTGGGCGGTACCAGATGTGTATGGGAGGTACAAGATGGGGCGTGGATAGACTTCCATTTTTTTTCTCCAAAACTTTATCCTGTTATTGCTTTACTAAAAATGGAATTTGGGTACGATGACGTTTGATTTATTGATATTATTTCTCCATCTCCATAGTGGGCGGAAAGCTATGTTTGTATGGGAGGTACCAGAAGGGGCGTGGCTAGGCTTTCAAAATTTTTTCCAAAACTTTATCCTGTTATAGCTTTACTAAAGACTGAATTTGGGGACGATCCCGTAGGGTGTATTTATTTTATTACTCGATTTCTAAAGTGGGCGGAATGATGTATTTGTATGGGAGGTACCAGAAGGGGCGGGGCCATGTAGCCCATTTGCAATACCGTAAGTAGTTTTGAGAAAATAATAACTCGTGCAAAATTTCAAAACATTAGGTTGCGTCTTTCGAAAGTTATCGTGCGAACCAGCCGGACAGCCACCAGACAGACAGACAGACAGACAGACAGACAGACAGACGGACATGGCTCAAACAACTTAAAAAGTCATGAATCGAATTTGGTTCAAAGAAACCTAGGGTCTGAAGTGACTCCTTCTATGTGTTACACTTTTGGGTCGTATCAAATGATATATACCCTCATCCCTAAGGGTGATGGTATAAATAGCAGCAACATTCATAATTATTTATTATGATTCGTTTACCAAGAAGTAATAGGAAATCCTATGCAAAAAATTATAATTTGGGAGCGATAACAAAAAATGTCCTTTACAACAATGCGTCTGTGCAATTTCGTTTGGCAGCCTTTGATACTGGAGTATTTGTCATTAAATTGTTTTTGTTGTCACAGACTACACAGACACAACTATACGTAAAATTGTATCCTTGGCACCCAATAACACCTACACTACATAAAGCACTCATACAAGGTTCGGAAATAATAAAAATGCGTTACTGCCTATAGGACAACTGTCTGAAGAGGCGGCAGAGGCTCGAAACAAACATTTTCGAGCTTGCAGGAGGGATTTTGCAAAAAATTTCTTCAGAGATTCGTGCAATCAGGACATCCTAAATAGGCTTCGCTTGAACTCAGATCTACTTCTTAGTGCACCAACAACTAAAAATAAACCAAAGTTTTCTTCATTTCTGCCAGAAACTATAGAGATCTTGCTCTCAGCTCAACCGAATCTAGCAGCTGAAAGTGATGTGATCGACGAAATTAGCGATGACGGCGAATAAAAAAGAAATATGGAAATATTATGTTTTAAATGTCCAATATATAAAAATATAACTGTTTTTCCTATAAAAATCAACTGTTTATGTTTCAAACGTTACTCTCAGCTTAATTAACAATTAAAATATTTTTGGCCGCCCAGCTCATCAATATACTTCTATGTGCAGCGGTCGTCCCCATTGAAATAAAAAAAATAAAAAATAAAAAAATTAAGTCAAAATTCTGGGTTATACTGTGGCAACACTATCTCACAATAGATTTTGCTCTATCAAATTACTTTTGTTTTTGCTTTATTCCAAATGTCCTCTTTATAAATAGCTGCCAAAGGCAGACTATGAAAATAGTTTTGTATCGCAGCGTGAGTAACTTCCAAGTGAAGGTCCAAAGTAAAACGTAAAAACCTCTTTAAAAAAGATTGCTTAAACAATACTTAAAATAATTAAAAATACCTCAGCATGATGTGCCTGTTTTATTGAATTAATTTATTATATGTGCCTATTTTAGTACTAACTCGTGTGTAGACTAAAATTTCACTTACAGTTTTAGTTGTGCAGTCGATCGAAATTGACAACCGAATTTGTTGTAAAATGTTTACCAATATTTACAGATTATATGATGTAAATTTCAGTTGCGGAAATTTGCCGATTGTTGAGTTATCTTCAATAGAACAAATCGGCCTTACCGTTTTCGGTGTAATTTTTTTGATTGTGTACTCTAAGAAAGGTCCTTGAATCCTTTGTCCGACTTTAACCAAACTGTAGATTTAGCCATAGATTGATGAAATCAATGGATATACCGACTTTGGTATGCAAACTATGAAATTTAAATTTTCAGGATCTAAGAGGTCCTTAAATCCTTTGTCCGACATCGACCAAATTTTAGATTTAGTCATAGATTAAAGAAATCAATGGATATGACGACTTTGTTGTGCCTACTATGAAATTTTAATTTACAGGATCTAAGAGAGGTCCTTGAATCCTTTGTACGACATTGGCCAAATTTTAAATTTAGTCATAGATTAAAGATATCAATGCATACGACGAATTTGTTGTGCCTACTATGAAATTTTAATTTACAGGATCTAAGATAGGTCCTTGAATCCTTTCACAGATTTTAACCAATTTTTAGAAATTGGTATCATTTAAAGAGATTATTCACCTATGAAAACTCTTTCTATTTTTGGCAGCTCTTTGTTTGAAACGGCAACCACTGTGTGTCGAGTGCAGTATTATGATCTATAAAAAGACAGTGAGTCTCGATCTGCAATACTTGAGCCTTCTCCAGGATTTGTAGTGTGTGAAAATCATCGGACATGTTTTCCTTTATCCAAACCGAGTTTATGAGCTGATGCGTGCATGTTTCCAGACTTCCAATTTTTTTCAAAAAATTTATCTTGTTGTAGCTTTACTAAATAAAGAATTTGGGTACGATCCCGTTGGGTGTATTGACTCCTTCTATGTGTTACACTTTTGAGTCGTATTAAATGATATATACTCTCCTACCCGGAGGGTAAAGGTATACAAGTGTCATTAAATATATGGATCTTTTGTCCATGGGCGTTGTGTCAAAAGGTCCACAAGTATTGACATTCCTCCAAATATAAGCCGGGGTCCATGGGCCCCTTCATCATTTTGACATTCCTGATGCCACGCTTATCAAATTTACCTCATGACCATGGAAGTAATGACACGCCACATCTTCTCATTATATCGTTCAGTCCCCGCACGCTTTATCATTAGCTGCAGTTTTTCCCTGACTTCCGCATACATTTCCTTAGGCATTACGCGACATTCCTCATCGTACCAGTGCTTGTGTGAGCGTCGTATTTCACAACCTAGTACGGTCGTTGCAGTGGCAGTGGTCATAGAATTCGCAATATGCTGCCCTTGTGTGTCGGTAACATCAGAATTAGGAGGGTTCATTTTATGTAATTGAGAGAGTTGGTTGGGAGAAGGCATTGGCTATCTCGGTGGTATGCAGCTATGTGATCTCTTCCTTCTTCTGTGTCCGGTAACGAACATTTTTAACACTGCTTTTTATCGTGGTCTTTGGCTGCAACTAGGTGTCTAGTCTACACCGATTATCACATGATTAATTTGGATTCATTGTTTTGGTCAGGGGATATCCAGATTACCTTGTCTGTTTCCCCTCATTAACATGTTTCTTGGTGATGCGTAGCTTACCTCCGTTATCGGAGGTATTGTTGTGAAGACTAACTTTTCCGTCTGCTGAACCTAGAACATCTTTCCTTCCTTTTTTTAGCATTAACATTTTCTAGAACAATTTTAACGTCATGAAGGGGGCAGCGGTCATATATTTTGTCTACTTGGCGCTTATAATCAATTACTTACTTAAGTGGCCCATTACGACTTACGAACGTATTAAAGAATTCCACACGCTTTGGTCTTCTCTATGCGTTCTCCAGTTAGTCCTTCCAGATCGTTGCACGTCGCCTACCACTTGGTCCTTCCAACGAAGTTTGGGTCTCCCTGATCTGCGACGTCCTTTCTTGCTGAAGCATTAACATGGCAAAGCCCATACAGCTCATAGTTCATTCAATGGCAAAACTCGCCGTTGATTTTTCGGAGTACTTTTCTCTCGAATACTGCCAGGTTTTGTATGTCCGTTGGCACGATTTGGTACAGCTGTTTCTTCGTATCTCGAGATAAGGTGGTGTAACTTAAGTGCTGCCGAAGTCCGTAAAGGCATATATTGGCGAGCACTATTCTCCGCTTGATTTCTTGGCTGGCATTATTTTTCTTGTTGACGAAAGATCCGTGGTAGGTAAACTCATCTACTACATTAAACCAATAAGTTTCAACGTTGACGGTACGTCCCCATCGAGAGGACTCTTTGTTCGTCGAAGTTATAATTTTTGTTTTGTCCTCGTTGACCGCTAAACCCATTTGTGCCGACTCCTTTTCTAGTGATGAGAAGACTGCAGTAACGTCCCGCAGATTTCGGCCAATGATATCTATATCATCGGCGTAGGCTAGTGGCATGTGGCTTTTGTGGAATATGGTGCCAGACATGTTGACACCAGCCTTTCTCATCACCTTCTCCATAACTATATTAAATAGTGTATAGGACAAACTATCGCCCTGCCTGAGATCTCTATCCGTGTTGAAATGTTCAGAGTGATCCTTACCAATCTAAACCGAGGATTTAGTATTTTCCAAGGTACATCTGGAAAGTCAAATTAGTTTTGCAAGAATATCAAACTCAGACATAGCCTCATGTAGCCTATTCCTTATCGGAGAGTCGAAGGCAGCTTTGTAGTCGACGAAGAGGTGGTAGGTGTCGATCTGCTTTTCATGTGTTTTTTTAGAATTACAGTACGAGCTCGATTTTCGCAACTACCGATTATTGCAACACCCCGATTTGCGCAACCGCTATTTTTTACACATAAGTCTTGATAATTGCAACACGTTTAGAAAAGCAGTCTCGATGAGCGCAACTTTTCAATGTATTCGCAGAAATTATATGTGTTTTTTATTTGCATGCTATGTTACGCCACTGTTCAATGTGAGCGAGCAAATGACTGTTATAGGACAGTTTTTTTTAGTGACGTGGGGTATTTTGCACAAAGTAAAATAACAATTTTCAATAGAGGTTCGGTAAGCGCAACAATCTCGGTAACTGCAACCGGCTTGGGCTGCTATCGGTTGCGAAAATCGAGCTCGTACTGTAGTTGTAAAGTCAATATTTGATCCGTCGTAGATTTGCCAGGTCTAAAGCCGCACTGGTAAGGTCCAATTAGTGTTTCTACAATTGGCTTTAGACGTTCACACAATATGCTCGAAAGGACCTTGTACGCAATTGGTAATAGGCTTATTCCATGGTACTTCTTACACTCACTACGATCTACTTTCTTGTATATGGGACATAACAGACTGAGACTCCAATCTCTGGGCATGTTCTCCTCTAGCCAGATGTTCACTAATGCATGTTCCTGATCAGTTCCTCCCCGCCAGCCATAAACAGTTCAGCCGGGAGTCCATCGGCTCCAGCTGCTTTATTATTTTAAAGGCGACATATTGCCACACGTATCTCACTCTGGCTCGGTGGCGCTCATACAATGCACCTTTTATGATTTCTTCTTTGTCATGCGTAAGGCGTGCACAAACATTTCGCTTTATTGCGGATAGTGGGGTTCCTTCCCGACTATCAATCCTCTGAATTTCATCTGCAAAAGGTGTCACAGATTGTTCGTCTTATGCATCTCTTTCCTTTCATCGTATTTCCTGTATGGCGGTGAAGTCAGCCTTGTATTAGTCGAGGACATCCGCCAATTGGATAGAGGCACCGTCTCTGTAGAGAGTTCGGACATTCCAGGTGGATATCTTTAAAGCATGGTCCTTGTAACATTTGCGGGGTCGTCGACAGTTCGGGGGTACTTGTTTTTTCTTTTATTCGTGTGCCCGATCCTAGCCACTAAGAGATCCGTTATGTTGAGCTTGAGTGACTTCTGTTATCTACTTTATGCGCCAATTACTACAAACACTGTTTGGGAGGTGCCACGCCCACTTTACATATCAACAAATTAAATAACCTATATTAATCTCCAGAAGTGATAATTAGATTCTGTAAAAATTTCACCAGAAGATCGGTTAAGATGTGTAACCCCCCTATAAGTTTTATTAAATTCCAATACATTGAGTAAAATTTCTGTGACCGTTTGAGCGGGAATTACCCATATGTACAAAATGAAATAATCTGTCGTTGGCAATAATATATTTGCCACGGACTTATGGAGTTATGAAAACCAATCTTTCTACCTGCATCAAACACCAAAACTATATTTACTTTAATGATTATTTTCTTGTTTGTGTATTTTGCTTCGAATGTCACTATATATGACTAACATTATTATCATCTATCTTTATTGTTACAGAATACGATGACTGTATAAAAAACCAAACAACACGAAAAACAGACATACATACAGAGAGAGAGGCTCGTCATCCTAACACCACACGCAGTAACAAATTTAATATTCCCTTAGGTGGGACGTGACATCGAAATCAATTCGTAGCTTCTCACATAGTCACTTTGGCCACTTCCAAATATTAGTTTACAACTTTTTGTTTCGTCTTTGAGAAACCATTAAAGCAACAACAAACACACAACGACAACAGCACAACCAATGCAAAGGCACAAACAATTCCTATGGTCACAAATTAAGGACATCAACCACATTTGTCATTACAAGACACGGCGAAGAAGAAGACGATCAAAAACATGTCCCACAACAGGATAATGGGACAGTCCCTGTCCCTAGATGACCAAAGCCGCAACACATTAATACCTTCGCTGCAGCGACGACGAATGGGTAGAAAAAAAACGAAACAAAAATGTTTAAGGAAATGTGTTGTTGAAGGATGTGACACAGTTGAGCCTGCGTTACCGAGAAAATATTATAGCCGAAGAAATAATATCCTTCGAGTAGTACTACCGAAAATCGATTCCCTAATGCAGCGACTTGCAGAGCGGGAATTATGCACTATGGCAACTTTGCTGCTACATTTGGTCAATGCTACCATGGGCCTCGTTAATACGACCCTAAGTCTAATGAGCAACGAAGAAGATGAAATTCAGCATGTCAGTGTGACCATGGTCACCGATTTAGTTGTATGTCTTCCGAAAAATGCCACCACTTGCGTGCTGTATGTGAATACAGATGTAAATGGATTAATTGAATTGAATAAAAGGTGAGTGAATTGGGTACAGAAGAAGAGTTTGTTAAACATTTTATGGAAATAATACTTATTACAAGGACTACATTGTGTTTACTTGACTAAGAACAGGTAAAGACACTGACAATATCTTGCAACTTTTTGAATATTTGTTAAGTATTTACTTAACTTACATTATTAAACTTTACATCTCATGAATGAGGTATGGAATAGCTTTCCAGTAAAAAAGTAAGGACTCCATTTGGAGTAATAAGCGAGCAATCGACATAACTGTTAATTGTTGATGTTTTAGAATTGTTTGCCCAGTTTACTATTAGTCTTCAAACTATAAAGATGTATTTTAAGTATTTAATTTACATATATGTAATTGCGTTCTTTCGGGAGATAATAAATATTACTCTCTTCATGCTCATTTAGGAAGTAAAAAATATTACTTTTTCAGCATATAACAAAGATTTATCACCTTGTACTCCATTAAGAGCATCGAAGGATTGCTCGCCCTAGAGGTCAAGTAATGTTAAAAAGGAGAACAAAATGCATTAGGTTCGGAGTTTTGTGAATTAACTCATTACTAGCAAAGGAGCGATCAAAGATTAATCATTGGATGATCCATTTTTTTAACAGGGTTCTCACGTTATTGTAAATTAACACGCTTCTATTTTTTGGGTCTCACCCAACAGGACCTACATTTTATAGACGAATTTGAACGAGATGCTTTTACTAGACTTCTACTGCGTTGTTGCTGTCGAAAATAACGAGAGCGTTGCCGTTGGAAGAAAAGAAACAGGAATCGAACCTTCCTTCTAAACCTATTGTTTCCACTTTGTAGCTATCTTTTGAATCTTGCCGGACATTTTCAATAGTTTACTCCTATCTAGGTCCTTCCATCAAACAAGACATTCATATGTAATTATTGGTCGGACTATCGTTGTAAACATCCACGTACTTTCGGGATGAGTCCCCAGCTTTTAACTATAGATTTCCGACACGCAAAAAATACATTGGCACCCATCTTTAACCTTTTCTCGATGTTCCATGATCAGTTCACGTTGTGAAAGAGAACAACACCTTGATTTTTTACTCCGTCCAGAGAGCTCCTTATGTATATGGGTAAGGAGAACCAATTCCGTTTTCTGAGTGTTCACTGCAAACCAAATGCATGGCCCAACGTCGCATCTTTCCAAGGGCAGTTCCCATAGTAGAAATTACCAAATATCGACCGCATATTTGAAGATTACAAGGAGCCAAAGGAGTGGCGACAGGACTCCTCCCTGTGGTGTTCCTTTAGTAGCTCTCTTGCTCACACAGCTTTTACCAAGTTCTGATTTGATGACGGTTTCCTACCATGTAATATCAACCGATCTTCCAGGAATGTAAGCGCGCTGAGAAGTTTTCAAAGTCAAAGGAGCATGATTGGCATTATAACATACGAACCACACAATTTATTGGCGCTCAACGATTTTTACAGCCCACTTGACCATTTCCTCATCCACCATAGTATTCACAACATCCAGGTGTGTAAAGTTGATCGACCGCTTCTTAACAGCCCGGGAAATGTGTATTTAGTGTTTCGGCACTGGACTCGGTCCATTATGCATCTTCCTTGCCAATAAAACCCAAACTGACACCGAACCACTGTGGAATAAGCCTCTTACCAATTGCGCACAAGGTCCTTTCAAGCATATTGTGTGAACGTCTTAAGCCAATTATAGAAAAACTAGTTGGACCATATCAGTGCGGCTTTAGACCTGGCAAATCTACGACGGATCAAATATTCACCTTACGACAAATCCTGGAAAAAGCTCATGAAAAGCAGATCGACACCTATCACCTCTTTGTCGACTACAAAGCAGCCTTCGACTCTCCGATAAGGAATAGGCTATATGAGGCCATGTCTGAGTTTGGTATTCCCGCAAAGCTAATTCGACTTTGCAGATGTACCTAGGACAACACCAAATCCTCGTTTAAGATTGGTAAAGATCACTCTGAACCATTCAACACGGAAAGAGGTCTCAGGCAGGGTGATAGCTTGTCATGTACCCAATTTATATAGTTATGGAGAAGGTGATGAGAAAGGCTGGTGTCAACATGTCTGGCACCATATTCCACAAGAGCCACATGCCACTAGCGTATGCCGATGATATAGACATCATTGCCCGAAATCTGCAGGATGTTACTGCAGTTTTCTCATCACTAGAAAAGAAGTCAGCAAAAATAGGTTTAGCGCTCAACGAGGACAAAACAAAAATAATGATTTCGACGAACAAAGAGTCCTCTCGACGGGGATGCACCGTGAACGTTAACAATTATTGTTTTAAGGTAGTCGATGAGTTTACCTAACTCGGATCTTGCGCCATCAAGAAAAATAATGTCAGCCAAGAAATTAAGCGGAGAATAGTGCTAGCCAACAGATGTTTCTACGGACTTCGGCAGCACTTTAGTAACACCATCTTATCTCGGAATACTAAGAAATAGCTATACCAGGTGCTAATCTTACCCGTTCTGTTGTATGCTGCCTGGAAGTATTCGAGAGAAAAGTACTCCGAAAAATATATGGACCTATCTGTGTCGAAGGCGAGTTTCGCCATCGAATAAACTATGAGCTGAATGGGCTTTGCCATGGCATCGACGTAGCTAAAAGAGTTAAAACGACTTCGATGGCTGGGACATGTTGCCAGGATGGATGTAAATTCTCCAGCAAGAAAGGTGTTTAAAGGCGAACCTGAAGGACGGCGCAGAGCAGGTAGACCCAAACCCCGTTGGAAGGACCAAATGGTAGGCGACGTGCCACCATCTGGTAGGACTAACTGGAGAACGCACACAGAAGACCGAGGCGTGTGGAATTCTTTAATACTTCAGGCCTTAAATTTATGAACCACGTTCGTAAGTTGTAATTGGCCACTTAAGAAAGTATGTAATTAAGACTTACTCTGGAAGTTGACAATGAAACTCCGCCGAATTAGCCTTCCGCGGATTTCTGAATGTCTATTGACATTCTCCTACCACATCCACTGTGAAGTACACGGAGCTATGGTGTCTGAGTAGACCCTTCAATCCATAACAGTAGAAGTGGCCCTATATGTCTGGGTTATGTCAACGATATCATTTCTTTTTCTATTTCTAAAAGTCTGGTTATCTTCCACATTGCAAATCTTAAGTCCATACTAAATAACAAAGTCCAAGACGCTCTTTACCTTCACACACATCGCCGTAATATCAACCGTACTGTTATTTGGAAGATCCTTTCTGGCTACGATACACATTCTTACCCTTCAGGCGTGTACGCCAATAACAAGTTTTAGTTGTCGTCTTTCAGACTTTGACTCTGTTGCCAACAATCCAGGGTCCTTGGACTAGAGCAGTTTCTCACTTCGGGGTAATTGCGATTTTTGGCGATCGCGGACGGCTCACCGTTGACAAGAAGAGGGTATTGAGGAGACGACTCTGTTCTTCTGGGTGGTGAAGAACATTTAACACTATTTCAGGGAGAACCTTGACGTATAGGAAACGCACTCTGTCCAATCATCCGGGTGAGGTCTTTATAACCCCCTCGCAGATAGGGTAAAAATGCGCGCTGGTTGCCTACCAGCACTCCCTTCTCCCGTTGAGAGTAGGGTGATCAAAAAGCCCTAGTTACCTAGGGCTACTTATATGGGGTTGATGTGGGTCAACCCAGTGTAGAATATTGAATGAAGTAAAAAAAGATAAAAAGCGGGTGGTAACATACATCTGCGGGCATGGTGAGGAGACCAGCTCTACTCTAAGTGTCGTCAGCGGCCACACACCAATGAATTTAAAAGCTGACGGAAGCGCAATAAAAACGATTTCACGAACAAGACCGAGTTATGATGATGTCGAGGTTCTTCTGGAATCCTTGGGAAAGGGCTCCACTCCCGACACCCTCTTCTACATTCGACATTCCGATACGACAGAAATAGGTGGATGCTATGGCTGAGTTTGGTATCCCCGCGAAGCTTATTCGACTTAGCGGGATGACACTGACTGACACGGTCTTCAGTGAAAATTGGCAAAAATATGTCAGAGCAATCTGTCCTGCGATCTCTTTAACATTGTAATGGAGATGATCATGCGGAAGGCTGCAGTAAACACGACTGGCACCATCTTTAACAAAAGTCACATGTTGCTTGATGATGATGATGTAGATATCATTGGACGTGGATTGCGAGATGTTACTGCGGCTTTTACGAGCATTGAAAAGCAGTCGGCTAAAGTGATTCTGGCGATAAACGAGGACAAAGCCAAGTTATTTGCTTCAACCAACAAAGAGTCCACTCGTCTGGGACGCTGCGTGAACGTTGACAACTATAACTTTGAAGTGGTAGATGATTTTGTCTACCTTGGCTCCGCCATAAGCAAAAATAATAATGTCAGCCTAAAAATCAAATGAAGAGTATCGCAAACCGCTGCTACTATGCGCTAAGCAAGCGATTTAGCGACAAAGCGCTCTCTCGAAGAACAAAGATCCAGCTCTACCAGACTCTCATCCTACCAGTCTTGGTATACAGCGCAGAATCCTGGTTAATGACACAAGCGGATCAATCTATTCTGGGAGTCTTCGAGAGAAAAATACTACGCAAAATATTTGCAGCCATCATCGTTAACGGCGAGTACCGTCGTCGAATGAATCATGAGCTGTATAAGCTGTACAACGACATCGACGTAGTCAAGCGCGTTCAAATAGACCGAATGCGCCGGCTTGAACACGTTTTACGAATGGACGAAAACGCTCCGGCTCGAAAAGTCTTCGGCAATAAACTCGATGGGCGGCGCAGGATGGACCAGGTGAAAAAGCTGTTAACTAAGCTTAGTGTGACGAACTATCTACGGAGCGCAAAAGTACGAAGCAATGGGAATACTTTTTTACGCACGGCTGCTGATGGATAAATTTCTGTTGTTGCTGCCATTAAAGAAGAAGAAGATCGGTATGGTAGTATCATTCCAGATCATCAAACTTATGGATGCAATGGTGGACAAGGAGTGGAGTAAGAATGATATTGACTACTGCGGAACCGACTGACCTCACAGTAGGTGTCTAACAAGTAGGCAAGTAAAAGTGCAGTTAGTTGTGAATCTAAAAATAGAAAGCGTGTTAATTCACAAAAACGCAAGAAGATATACCATACCTCATCCATAGAGTGTAAAGGGAAATTAAGTTTTTCTTCACATATACTTATGTATCTTATTGAGAATAAATAAATTTATTTTTGCAGCATTTATCCAGCTTTAAAAGTTTTCAAGGATAACTACGATTTTCGTATAATAGCCCGCATTAATTCTTTTTGGCTGAAATTCGAACCGCCTTCCGATTTATATTACAACGTCATGACAGCTCTCTATATGACTATATTCTTTGTGGGCACAACGGGAAATGGCCTGGTGATATACATGTTTGCCAGGTAAGTCGTAAGTCAAATATACTTTTAAAACTTTGAAATTATATTCCTCCACTGTTGCAGATGTAAATCCTTAAGGACATCACCCTACATGCTGGTATTGAATTTAGCGATAAGTGATTTTTTGATTGTCTTCAAAAGTCCGCTGGCTGCTTACAATAACTATATGCGTGGACCGGAGTTGGGTGATTGGGGTAAGTAAATAAAGAAATGGTTAAGGAAACCAAAGAAAAAAAATTCTGAAAAATTACAGAGAAACGACTGAACTTATACAAGACATGCCAAAATTAGTGGCCGACCCGGAATTAGCCTTTGAAATCACAGGCGTAAATAAAGAACTGGTAGCGATGTCCTCTGGCTATAGGTTACAACATGACATAATGATATACCATCACAACACTCCATTAAGAAATGGATATATGAAGAGGTAGCGGATGCCTACTCCAACCACCTAACTCAACTGTTGCGGAATGCTTCAACCCCTGATAATATAACCTCGCAGTGGCAATATATAGCCGACTCCATAGAACGGACTGCGAGAAGCGTACTTGGGTACTCATAGCCGTCTCAAGAAGATGCCTGGTACGATGATGAATGTCGCAATGCCACGAGAGAGACGGATGCTGCATACAGGGCAAAACTGCAGCCAATGGCAACGCGAGCTGTTCGTAAACGGCACAGGGAGAAGAGACGACAGGCAACTCGTCTTTTTAGACGGAAAAAGAAGGAGCTGAAGAAGAGACAGGATGAGTGTACTGTGTTGCTCCTAAGTAGAGGGGAAGCCCGATAATTCTACAAGAGAGTTAAAGCGAGAATGGGTGGAACAGGGTTGCCCTCCTGCAAGGACAGCGATGGTAGTGACGGACCCGGATAGCGTTCTGAAGATATGGAGAGACCACTTTAGAAATTTACTGGATACTGACACCAATCCAGAAGACCCCGCTCCAATCCATGACGATGGTATTAACTGTCCACCTCCGAGCCAGAGCGAGATACGCATGGCCATCTCCCGCATTAAAAACAACAAAGCTGCTGGAGCCGATGGTCTCCCTGCTGAATTGTTTAAGGCTGGCGGGGAGGAGCTGATTAGGAGCATGCATCAGCTCATGGAGAACATCTGGCAAGAGGAGAGCATGCCCGGGGATTGGAGTCTCAGTCTGTTATGTCCCATATACAAGAAAGGAGATCGTAGTGAATGTAAGAACTATCGTGGAATAAGCCTATTACCAATTGCGTACAAGGTCCTTTCAAGCATATTGTGTGAACGTATAAAGCCAATTGTAGAAAAACTAATTGGACCATATCAGTGCGGCTTTAGACCTGGCAAATCTACGACGGATCAAATATTCACCTTACGACAGATCCTGGAAAAAACCCATGAAAAACAGATCGACACCTACCACCTCTTTGTCGACTACAAAGCTGCCTTCGACTCTCCGATAAGGAATGACTTTATGAGACGATGTCTGAGTTTGGTATTCCTGCAAAGCTGATTGGACTTTGCAAATGTACCATAGACAACACCAAATCCTCTGTTAAGATTGGTAAGGATCAGTCTGAACCATTTAACACGGAAAGAGGTCTCAGGCAGGGCGATAGCCTGTCCTGTACACTATTTAATATAGTTATGGAGAAGGTGATGAGAAAGGCTGGTGTCAACATGTCTGGCACCATATTCCACAAGAGCCACATGCCACTAGCCTATGCCGATGATATAGACATCATTGGTCGAAATCTGCGGGATGTTACTGCAGTTTTCTCATCACTAGAAAAGGAGTCAGCAAAAATGGGTCCTCTCGTTGGGGACGCACCGTGAACATTGACAATTATTGTTTTGGGGTAGTCGACGAGTTTACCTACCTCGGATCTTCCGTCAACAAGAAAAATAATGTCAGCCAAGAAATTAAACGGAGAATTGTGCTAGCCAATAGATGTTTCTACGGACTTCGGCAGCACTTTAGTAACACCACCTTATCTCGGAATACTAAGAAACAGCTTTACCAGGTGCTAATCTTACCCGTTCTTTTGTATGCTGCCGAATCATGGGTGCTTACGACAACGGACATACAAAACCTGGGAGTATTCGAGAGAAAAGTACTCCGAAAAATTTATGGACCTATCTGTATCGACGGCGAGTTTCGCCATCGGATGAACCATGAGCTGTATGAGCTTTACCACGACATCGACGTAGCTAAAAGTGTCAGAATGCAACGACTACAATGGCTGGGACATGTTGCCAGGATGGATGTAAATGCTCGAGCGAGAAAGGTGTTTGAAGGCGAACCTGAAGGACGGCGCAGAGCAGGGAGACCCAAACTCCGTTGGAAGGACCAAGTGGTAGGCGACGTGCCACCATCTGGTAGGACTAACTGGAGAACACATGCACAAGACCGAAGCGTGTGGAATTCTTTCTTACTTCAGGCCTCAAACTATGAAACATGTTCGTAGGTTGTAATGGGCCACTTAAGTAAGTAAGTAAGTATATATGAAGAAAAGAGTGTATGTAGTACAAGATAAATAAAAGAGTTTTAATGAATAGTACAGAATAGTGTTCTTTCCTTCAACTCTATATATACAAAGTAGTAAGATTACGCGAGTACACTATGGTTCTCTGCCCTTAAGCCAGCTCAAATCATCAGTGAATTTCCCCAGATTCTCTATGTTGCATGAAGACAATTCGGTGAGACTATCAAAGTAACATTTCCTGAGGAATTGCTACCTTCTTTTGTGAAGAGCTGGGCAATGGCATAGCAAATTCTCAATAGTCTCAATTTCCTTATCATCGTCGAAAAGTCTGCAATAGTCTTCCTGTGTCTTCTCTCAGTTGGATTTAAATTCTCTAAAGTCACAGTGTCCTGTAATTTTTCAGATTAGTATTCAGACGGAATTCCTATCTAGTTCAAATTGTGATCTGGTTCGTCTTCCATTCAGTCTTGGCCAAATATCCCGTGATACCACACAGCCGGTGCTGACCCTCTCGTTCCCTAAAATGTCACTATATCCGGGGACACAGCAGAGTCGAACACTACTTTCCGGCTGTTATGAAAGCGCTGTCCTACCTCTGTGCACCAATCTCGACTTTATGACCTTTGATACCAACGCCTTTAAAGCCGATTGACTGTCCACATAGATTATGCGATGATTTCCTTTAAATTCCTAGCCAATATTCCTCTTCAGATTTCTATAACATTCATTCCGCGCAATTGGAGGAATTCCCCTACTTTCCATAAAATCGATGTGTGTGGCTCGTCAGAAAAAAGATGTCGTCTAACCAAAAGGCCAGCTTTCGAAAGAGGTTACTTCTTGTTACATCTGACCCATTTACAAGTTCTGTAAGGAAACGCAAAAGTCAACCCTCCTTTAGTAAAACATTCTTTACTTTACTGGCAGCAACAACAGAAATTCATCTATCAGTAGCCGCACGAAGAAAAGCATTCCAAGCGCTTCGGTCTTTTGCGCTCCGTAGATAGTTCGTCATACCAAGCTTACTTAACAGTTCCGTCACCTGGTCCATCCTGGTCCATTCGTACAACGTGTCCAAGCCAGCGCATTCGGTCTATTTGAACGCGCTTGACCACGTCGATGTCGTTGTACAGCTCATACAGCTCAAGATTCAGTCGACGACGATACTCGCCGTTCACAATGATGGGTCCAAATATTCTCTCGGAGACTCCCAGAATAGATTGATCCGCTTGTGCCATTACCCAGGATTCTGCGCTGTAGAGCAAGACAGGTAGGATCAGAGTCTGGTAGAGCTGGATCTTTGTTCTTCGAGAGAGCGCTTTGTCGTTAAATCGCTTGCTTAGCCATAGTAGCAGCGGTTTGCGATCAATACTCGTCTTCTAATTTCGAGGCTGACATTATTATTTTTGTTTATGGCGGAGCCAAGGTAGACAAAATCATCCACCACTTCAAAGTTATAGTTGTCAAAGTTCACGCAGCGTCCTAGACGAGTGGACTCTTTGTTCGTTGAAACAAATAACTTGGTTTTGTCCTCGTTTATCCCCAGACCCACTTCAGCCGACTGCTTTTCAATGCTCGAAAAAACCGCAGTAACATCTCGCAATCCACGTCTAATAATATCTATATCAACAGCATACGCGAGCAACATGTGGCTTTTGTTAAATATGTGCCATTCCTGTTTACTGCTGCTTTCCGCATGATCATCTCCATTACGATGTTAAAGAGATCGCAGGATAGACTACCGCCTTGTCTATAGCCTCGCTTGGTTGAAAATGGCTCTGCCAGATTTTTGCCAATTTTCACTAAAGACTTCGTGTCAGTCAGTGTCATCCCGCAGAGTCGAATTAGCTTTGCGGGGATACAAAACTCAGCCATAGCATCCAATAATTTCTGTCGTATCGGACTGTCGAATGCAGCTTTGTAATCGATGAACAGATGGTAGGTGTCGATCTGCATTTCTTGGGTCTTCTCCAGGATTTGTCGTAGCGTGAATTTCTGGTCGGTGGTGGATTTACCAGGTCTAAAGCCACACTGATAAGATCCAATCAGGTTCGCCAGAATGGGCTTTAGTCTTTCACATAACACACTAGACTGGACCTTGTATGCGATGGGTAAAAGGCTAATCCCGTGATAGTTGGTACACACACTAGGATCGCCTTTCTTAACACTCAGATTCCAATCATCGGGCATGCACTCCTTGAGCCAAATCGTGTTTATGAGCTGGTGCATGCATGTTAGCAGCTCACCGCTGCCGGCTTTAAAAAGTTCTGCCAGCAGTCCATCGGCTCCCTCAGCTTTATTATTTTTAAGCCGCGTAATTGCCGTGCTGATCTCGTTTTGGCTCGGTGGTGGACAGTCTACTCCATCGTCGATGATTGGTGTGATTCGTCACTTATGCTGCCTTCGGGAACAAGTAGAGATTGAAAGTGTTCCCTCCATATTTGCAGCACACTCTGAGTGTCCGTTTCCAGGTTTCCGTCTCTGTCCTTACAGGTGAGGATCCCTGTTCCAGAACCGTTACATTTTACCTATTGGTAGAACTTTCGGGCCTCACCTCTATCCCTGTAGTTTTCGATATACTGGCTCTCTCTTTTCTTCCACAGACGCTTTTTCCGTCTGGACAGGCGTTTCATCTCCCTCCTTTTCTCTTTATAACCCTCCGTCACCGCACGCGTCGCCACTGGCTGCAATTTTGCCTTGTATGCAGCATCCATTTCCTCAGACATTTCGCGACATTCATCATCGTATCAGGACTTGTCTGAGCGTGGTTTTTCATAACCCAGTACGGTTGTTGCGGCAGTGGTCATAGAATTCGCAATATGCTGCCACTGTATGTCGGGAACATCAGAACTAGGGGGATTTGTATGGAGTAATTGAGAGCTGGTTGGAGTAGGCATTGACTATCTCAGTGGTATGCAGCTTTGTGATATCTAGCTTCCTTTGCGTTTGATAACGAGTGTTTTTAGCACTACTTAATCGTGTGCGTACCTTGGCTGCAACTAGGTGGTGATCCGAGTCGATATTTGCACCGTGCATCACACGCACGTCTATAACGCTTCAGACATGCCTTCCATCAATTACCACGTGATCAATCTGATTTCTTGTATTTTGATCGGGAGATATCCAGGTTGCCTTGTGGATATCTTTATGCGGGAATCTGGTTCCACTCACAACCATGTTTCTTGCCGACGCGAAACTTACCAGTATGAATCCATTATCGGAGGTGTTGTTGTGTAGACTGAATTTTCCGCCTGCTGAACCAAAAGCATCTTCCCTTCCTATTTTAGCATTAAAATCTCCCAGAGCAATTTTAATGTCATGTGCAGGGCAGCGGTCATATATATCCTCCAGGCGCTCATAGAATGCATCTTTGATATCATCGTCTTTGTCTTCCGCCGGGGCGTGTACACAAATCATCGTAATGTAAAAATATTTCGCCCGGATGCGAATGGTGGCTATACAGTCACTTACAGGGTTAAACCGCGAGACCAGGTGTTGAAGTCTCTTGCCGACTATGAAACCACATCCAAATTCGTGTCTTTCTGCAACTTTGGAACTGTTAAAACTGAACACAAAGAATATTTCAATAGATATAGAAAATTTCCCAAATGTAAAAAATAAAAATAAGTACACCACGTTTTGCTTTCTTTTGCAGGTTGCCGCATTTATGGCTTTATTGGCGGCTTCAGTGGCACCGCCTCCATTGGCATGCTCACCATCATTGCCATGGACCGCTACAATGTGGTGGTGAATCCCCTCAATCCGAATCGCATCAGTACCAAATACTACATCTGCTACATTGCCTTCGTGTGGTTCTACGCCTTTTTGTTCTCCTCAATGCCGTTCTTCGAAATTGGTCTCTCGCGATACGTTCCGGAGGGCTATTTTACCGCCTGTTCGTTCGACTACCTGGACACATCGCTAAGAGCACGTATATTCATGTTTATTTTTTTCATATGCGCCTGGCTCGTGCCGCTCTCTATCATATGTTATTGTTACTTCCACATCATGAGCGTGGTCTTTAGTACTCACAAAACATTGCAGAGCAATAAGAACAAAAACCAAATCGAGATACGTCTAGCCATCGTTGTTTTGTTGGTCATCCTGCTGTGGTTTGTCGCGTGGACTCCCTACTCCATAGTGGCCATCTGTGGCATATTCGGCCAGGAGCAATATTTAACGCCCACACGTGCCATGATCCCAGCCATTTTTTGTAAAACTGCCTCGTGTCTCAATCCATTCTTGTACACCATATCCCATAAGCGCTTTCGCAGCGAACTAATGCGCCTGTTCTGCAAGCGTAAGCCACTGTTGCATTACTCCATCACCAGATCGTCCTATATGACCAAATCATCACGGAGACAGCATCAAGTGACGCAGATACAACGAGATACTGCAGCCAGTGGTATGCGAAGCCGTGATGGCACCGCAGGTGGTAGTTTGTATCACCAAAGGCAACACGTGTTCAAAAGAAATGCCAGATCCTCTTCAATGCCGGAAGGAGTAATGAGCGCCAAAAGAGAATCCACGAACTGCGCTCAGCGGCCAATGGTGCGAACGTCCATGGTGGCCGAAGATAATGTTGCGAAATTCCATAGGTCATCATCGTCCAAGCGTTCTATTATTGCCGGCCAGGATGGTGGTAAAATATTTGTCATTGATGCTTCCGAACCTGAGGAAGATGTAATTTTTATTGTCAGCGGTCGTAGTTCGGCCCTAGGTGATTCGGTTTCAACTCAAGTGATTATATTGAATAATGACAATAATGGTCTGGCCCGTGATGATGAAGGTCGCGTTAAAGCTGATATGTTGGAAACAAGTTTTTAGGTGAATTAATAGATTATATTTAGAGAAACAGTTTGGCCTTTGCAGGCTTTAAAATGCAGAGGAGAGTACAAAGAATTTAAATCGTAATTAATAAGCGGGTCGTACAGCGGATGAGATAGTTAGGAGATACCTTATATTATGTATAAGTTTAAATATTATAAATGAGTGCGGAATAAGAGCCCAGCAGATTTTCCTTGAATATAGCAAAACAAAATATGCTAAAAATCTAAATTCAAATATCTTTTCTTTTTTTATTTTTTTTTTAATTTTTTATGAGTAGGTAGAACGAGAATACTGGTATATAATGGTTGGGAACTTCGTAGCCAAAACGATTTAAGATTTCCTAAAGAGTTTGTAGTTCGGTATAGTAACGACAGAATATTGTCGACTCGAGTCCTTGAAAAAAAAAGTCCGATAAAACTTTATAATTTCTGTAGCCCTTGGCCGTATAAGCAAATCAGTATAGTATACGAGATTTGAATCCTTCGGCGACTTAGGCTTCCAGTGACGAATATTAGGCAGACCTTGCGGAATAACGCCTATACAAGGCCTTCTGTGAGATTCCTTCTCGAAATGGCCTGGCAGAAGGCTTATCATATCAGATGTCCTAGAATATGAGCCCGTGACTAGGACTAGGATACTGGGTCGTAGGCACCAGTATCCGGCAACTAACTCCGAGTTGTTACAAAATCGCTCCACAAAACTGTCTATCACGGACAACAAGAAAAAGAAAATAGTATGGTTGTGTTTTCTTTCGTTTGTACGATACGGTTTTGTTTAACGATAATATCGATTTTTTTTCTTTCTTGAAAGTATTACTAGTTTTTCTAAGCACTTTTACTTATACGTACCTATTATAGAAAATTAAGGATATATGTCTACACTTAAAATTTTAGCATACATACGACTTTAAATCATAGAACTAAAACGACAAAAAATAATCTGTTACAGTTAAAGTGATGTTTAAATTAAGTTTAGTGTTTGTAAGAAATATATATATGTATGAATGCATATTGATAGTTAAATTGGTAAAAACAGGTTATCACTATTAGTAGATTATGTGTATATTTACATATATGAACATTGCCCCAATGGAATTTAAAAACATAATGATACACAAACACAGAGAACATAATATCAATTGTTAAATAAATTGTATTTTCTTAAAATTAAATGAGTATCAATGGCCAAAGTGAAGGTAAGTATATATATATGAATGTTGTAAAGAAACCAGGATTGGGCGCGGTGGCCTAATAAGCCACTCTCCTTAAACCATACCAATTATTATCAGAAAACGAAGAAAAGAAAAAACAAACAAATAAGGACCATATAAGGACCATTATTTACGAATATGCACCTGAAATGTCCGAACTCTCTACAGAAAAGGTGCCTCTATCCAACCGGCGGATGTCCTCGACAAATACAAGGCTGACATCACAGCCATACAGGATATGACATGGACGGGACAGGGATGCACACGTCGAAAGAACTGTGACATCTTTATAAAGGGTGACTTTTTAGCTATTATCTTGTTGGCAACTCTGGTTTAAACAGCTGACACACGTTCGTATTTTGTTTCACTGTCAAACATCTTCAGTTTGGCCTATGATTTAACCATGAATCGTCTTACAAACGAACAAAGCTTGCAAATTATTGAATTTTATTATCAAAATGCGTGCTCTGTTAAGAAAGTTTATCGCGCGAAAAATTGTGTTCTGCGACGAAGCTCATTTTTGGCTCAATGGGTACGTTAATAAGCGGAATTGTCGATTTTGGAGTGAAGATCAGCCAGATGCATTGCAAGAGCTACCAATGCATCCAGAAAAAGTCACAGTTTGGTGCGGTTTATGGGCTGGTGGCATCATTTGGACCGTACTTCTTCAAAGATGATGCGAATCGTAACGTAACTGTGAATGGTGAGTGCTATCGTGAGATGATATCCAACTTTTTTTTGTCCAAAATGCAAGAGCTTGACTTGCATGCCATGTGGTTTCAACAAGACGGTGCCACATGCTTAACAATGGACTTATTGAGAGGCGAGTTCGGTGAACATTTTACTTTACGTTCGGGACCGGTCAATTGGCCGCCTTAATCGTGTGATTTAACGCCTTAAGACTATTTTTTGTGGGGCTATGTTAAAGCTCATGTCTATATACACATGCCTGCTCCAATTGACGCATTTGAAGACAACATTGAAGCATTTATTCATGAGATACCGGCCAAAATGTTGGTAAGAGTATGGCAAAATTGGACTAAGCGGATGGACCATTTGAGGCGCAGTCACGGTCAACATTTGCATGAAATAATCTTCAAACATTAAATTATATGGATCGTACTATCGATTCAAATAAAGATTTCATGAATTTTTCTGAATTTTATGTGTTTTTTTTTTAACTTTCCTATAGCTCTTAAAAATCACCCTTTACCATCACCCTTAGGGATGAAGGTATATAATTTAATACGACCCAAAAGTGTAACACATAAAACGAGTCACTTTAGACCATAGGTTTCTTTGAACCAAATTCGATTTATGACTTTTTAAGTCATGGAGGTACCCGCCCCTGCTGGTACCTCCCATACAAATACATCATTCCGCCCACTTTAGAAATCATGTAATAATATCAACACACCCAACGGGATAGTACCCAAATTCTTTATTTAGTATAGCTACAACAAGATAATTTTTTGGAAAAAATTGGAGGTCTAGCCATGCCCCTTCTGGTACCTCCCATACACCTTTCCGCCCACTTTAAAGATGGAGTAATAATATTTATAAATCCAACGCGATCGTTCCCCAATTCTTTATTTAGTAAGGTTATAGCAGAATACAATTTTGGAGAAAAAAATTGGAAGTCTAGCCACGCCCCATCTGATAACTCTCATACTCATCTGGTACCACTCACTTTAGAAATCGAATAATATTATTAAAAGACCCAACGCGATCGTGCCCAAATTCTTTATTTAGTGAAGCTATAGCAGGATACAGTTTTGGAGAAAAAATCTGGAAGTCTAGACACTCCTCTTCTGTTACCTCCCATACAAATGTACCACTCCGCCCACTTTTGAAATCGATTAATAATATCAATATAATAGAAAATTTTTTGTTTTACTGAGGGTGATGGTATATGTAAGTCGGGTTGCCCGACTGAAACTTTCTTACTGGTTTATAGCTGCCACACAGAAAGACACAAATTTGGAAGTGGATTCATAGTCGGCAAGGGATTTCGACATATGGTCTCACGGTTTAACCCTGTAAGTGACCGAATAGCCACCATTAGCATCAAGGCAAATTATTTTGACATTACACTGATTTGTATACACGCCCCGACAGAAGAGTCGGAAAATTCAGTCTGCACAACATAACCTCCGATAACGGATGCAGACTAGCTAGCTTCGCGTCGGCAAGAAACATAGTAGTGAGTGGAATCAGATTCCCGCATAAAGATATCCACAAGGCAACCTGGATATCCCCTAATCAAAATACAAGAAACCAGATCGATCGTGTGGTAATTGATGGAAGTCAAAAAAAATATTGACTCGGATCAACACCTAGTTACAGCCAAGGTACGCACGCGAATAAGTAGTGCTAAAAACGCTCGTAACCAAACGCAATAGAAGCTAGACATCACAAAGCTGCATACCACCGAGATAGCCAATGCCTACTCCGACCAACTCTCTCAATTACTTCAATCCAACCCACATAATTCTGATGTTCCCAACACCCACTGGCAGCATATTGCGAATTCTATGACCGCTGCCGCAACGACCGTACTGGGTTATGCAAAACCATGCTCGTCAAGCCCTGGTACGATGAGGAATGTCGCGAAATGTCTAAAGATAAGGATGCTGCATACAGGGCAAAACTGCATCCAATGGCAACGCGTGCAGTGACGGAGCGTTATAATGAGAAGAGGAGGAAGATGAAACGCCTGTTCAGGTGGAAAAAGCGTCTATGGAAGAAAAGAGAGAGCCACGATATCGAAAATTACATGGATAGAGGTGGAGCCCGAATGTTCTACCAACAGGTAAAAGGTTAGGTTTTGGACCAGGGATCCCCACATTTAAGGACGGAGACGGAAATCTGGTCACTGACATGCAGAGTGAGCTGCAAATATGGAGGGTACACTTTCAATCTCTACTCATTTCCGAAAGAGCATAAGTGACGAAATCACACCAATCACCGACGATGAGCCAAAACGAGATCAGCACGGCAATTGCACTACTTATAAACAAATAAAGCTGCGGGAGCCAATAGAGTACCGGCTGCTATGAGCTGGCAGCTTGCATGCACCAGCTAATAAACACTAGTTGACTCAAGGAATGCATGCCTGATTATTGGAATCTGAGTATTTTATGTCTTGTGCTTAAAAAAGGCGAGCCAAGTGTATATACCAGTTATCGCGGGATCAGCATTTACCTATCGCCTACAAGGTCCTGTCTAGTGTGTTATGTGAAAGACTAAAGCCCATTTTAGCGAAACTGATGGACCTTATCAGTGTCGCTTTAGACCTGGTAAATCCACGATCTACCTGATATTCACACTAAGACAAATCCTGGAGAAGACGCAAGAAACGCAGATCGACACCTACCATCTGTTTATCGACTACAAAGCTGCATTCGTCAGTCCGATACGACAGGAATTATTAGATGCTATGACTGAGTTTGGTATCTCCGCGACGCTAATTTGACTTTGCGGGATGACACTAACTGACACTAACTTTAATATCATAATGGAGATGATCATGCGGAAGGCTGCAGTAAACACGACTGGCACCATCTTTAACAAAATCCACATGCTGCTCGCGTATGCCAGTGATATAGATATTATTGGCCAAGGACTGCGGGATGTTACTGCGGCTTTTTCGAGCATTGAAAATCAGTCGACAGAAGTGGGTCTGGTGATTAATGAGGACACAACTAAGTTATTTGTTTCAACGAACAGAGAGTTTACTTGTTTCGCACGCTTCGTGAACGTAGACAACTATAACTTTGAAGTGATAGATGATTTTGTCTACCACGGCTCCGCCATAAACAAAAATTATAATGTCAGCCTAGAAATCAAAAGACGAGTATTGATCGCAAACCGCTTCTACTATGCGCTAAGCAAGCGATTTAACGACCAAGAGCTCTCTCGAAGAACAAAGATCCAGCTCTGATCCTGCCGGTCTTACTCTACAGCGCAGAATCCTGGGTAATGACGCAGGCGGTTCAATCTATTCTGGGACTTTTCGAGAGAAAAATACTACGCAGAATATTTGGACCCATCATCGTTAACGGCGAGTACCGTCGTGGAATGAATCAGGAGCTGTATGAGCTGTTCAACGACATCGACGTAGTCAAGCGCGTTCAAATAGACCGGATGCGCTGGCTTGGACACGTTATACAAATGGACGAAAACGGTCCGGTGCGAAAAGTCTTCGACCATAAACTCGATGGACGAAGCAAGAGTGGCGACCAAAATTCCGATGGATGGACCAAGTGAAAGAGCTGTTATCTAAGCTTGGTGTGACGAAATATCTACAGAAGTGCTTGGAATACTTTTCTGCGTGCGTTTACTGTTAAATAAATTTCTGTTGTTGCTGTTATTAAAGAAGAAGAAGAAATAGTAACAAATAATTTGAAAACGGTACCCAGGATTTTAAGGTTTTTTGTATGACTGATAAAAGTTGAAAAGGGTGATTCGTTTAGAAGTTTTTTTGTTCTAATTTTAAATAAAATAATTGTAATAAAATTGGATGTCAAAATTTTTATTGTGAACCGAAAGCAAAATTTTTGACGTTTATCTTTTAAAGACATTTTCAATAAAATGTTAGACGTGACTACCTACGGCGTAAGTAGTCTAAACAGAAGGTCCACCTTTGGATAACTCTTTCCAGCATTGCCTATGATAAATCATGTTCTCTATATGAAAAAATAACACATTCTGAGTAAATTGAAGTTAAAGTTTGAAAGGCATATAGAGCAAAGTGGATCCGAAATATCTCAGTATGTAGAAGGGGTACTCAAATACGGATTTCAGATGTGGAAAATGACCTGTGGCCGCCACATTTAAGAGTGGCGCACGTTCTGGTGTTTTACTAAATATTTTAATATTAGTCCTGGCATCTATAACAATTTCAATTACAGCTCGTGCACTGTTTTTCGGTACTGTGAACTGATGATTTGAAAATAACGTATTCTATGTTCGACTCTATTGCCATCTATTGATAACTGCGTACAGCAGTAAGACTTCGCTACTATCCACAAGAACAATTCTATGTATTTGCCTCAGCTGCCATCTTTGAGTATCGGTAAAAACAAGAGCGACATCTACCAACAAGTAGAACTAACAATGATATACATTTAAAGCAGTGTTGCCGTTTTGGTCATTTCCCTTCTATCCATAGGGTGAGGGTATAATAACAAATCGTGGACAATAGACAAGCCAGCCTCGATTTTGTGCCTATTCACATTGTTAATATTGGCCTTATTATGAAGGAGACATCCAATGCGCATAAAATATGGTAGTAAGGTGGTTTTCGGGTCGCTGATACCGAACCGGAGTAAAATTTTGAAAAAAATGGCGGAAATTTTTTTCCAAAAAGATGCTTGAATAGAAGAGATATTGTATACAAGGGGGTTTTTGCGGTCGCTGATTTACTAAATTTTCGTACTAAATTGTTCAACATTTTTTATCGAAGGAAGGGGTAATTTAATGAAAAATGCCAAAACTTAATAGTTTGCCCTTGGTCATTTCGATGGAGGATACATAAAATTTTTAAAAACTGATAAAGATAAGATAGTTGTTAAAACACGCGACTACCATGCGAGAGATCCGTGGTTTGAGCAACTTTCGCAGTATAAGTGTCGAGTCAATCAACAAGTCTAGTAAAAACTGCTCAAACAGGGACGTTTGCATTCGTCGATAAACAAGTAGGTGTCGTTTGTTGTAAATCTAAAATAGAAAGCTTGTTAATTCACAACAACGCGAGAAGCTATTCCAAACCACATTCATGGGGTGTAAAGGAAACTTAAGTTTTTTTAAGATTAGGATTAGATGATTTAACACAAGATTAAGTCCAAGAAAAATTTGAATTTGAATTTGAATTTTTGAGCTTCTTAAAATACACCCTATTTTATTGAATTTAGAAACCTTTACCACACCCCTTTTGGTACCCCCATAGTTGTACATTAGATAGGGTCGAAAAAAATTAACTTTTCAGCCCCTGGATTTGATTAGTTTGTTCTGTTTGTTTTTGGTTTTTCAATGGCTACATTTCTTCCATAGGTAATTTTTGTCCCCCACTGCATTCGTCTCGTTTCCAATTTTTGGGGTCTAATTGCATGGCTTTATGAAATAAGGCCCCCAAAACAAAAAAGAATAAAGCCCCACAAATAGTGGGTGCCGCGACCCCCACCGCTTACGTCGTAGTCAGTCTCGCAACTTTCTCTCTGCCATTTCTCATAAGTCAATAAACTAAGTGCAGGGCCATTCGCCCAAAAAATGGGTCCCCTTGGGTTCTATGACAACCCCCATGTGTGGGTACTCAAATGAAAGATCTCTAAAATAAAAATAGAAAAATTAAAAACTGCGCGAATTTAACAAAAAAATATTTGTTTCCTGAAATACCCCGTAAAAAATTAAAAAAAAATTGGAAAAAATCATGCAAAATTAGAAAAATTTAAGGAAATAAATTGAAAACTTCTATCAAAGAAAAATAGAAAAATAAAATGTCATCAAATATGTGAAAAGTTAAAATTTTGTTTTAATTAAAAAAGGAAATTGAGAAAAAATTTAAAAAATTAAAGAAAATAATGGAAAATTTCAAGAAAGATTTAAAAAAAATACAAGCAGAAGTACAAAAAAAATATTTAAAAAAAAATATAAATTTTAAAAATCATGACCCCCTGAAAATTTTAGGAAAAAATAGGCAAATTCAATAAAATTTGAAGAAAATAATTATGTGATTTCACTGTTCGGTTCAAGATCTATTCTATTATTGCTAATAGAATTTGTTTTACAAGAGTTTTGTGAAATGGATTATGTTGACAGCTGGCAGGGCGGATAGATATTTCGATGGTTGCCAAACCATCATCATCATCAGTACCCGTTTGCTGTGACTTAAAAAAGAAGTTTGAAATAAAATGATAAATGTGGAAAAGTTGAAGAAAAATTTAAAAAATATCAGAAAAAGGGTTTTTTTTTGTAAACTTTTTTTTTAATTTTGGTGATATATCCCTTTAAATTATTATTTGTTATGTAAATTAAAGTTAAGATGGTAGCCTAAACGCCGCATGCAAAATTTTTCTTTTTGGTATATTCCGGAAAAATGTTTTTTTTTTGTAAATTAGGGTAAAAAATAATGGATATGCTGGGAGTAAAAGCGCCGCAGTCAAAAATTATTTTAAAAAACCGCGGGACTATTTTAATTTTTACTTTTTTTTTTGATTTTCCCGGAAAAGTAATGGCTCTAACTCGGGGAGACACCGTTCGATTCGTCTCGAAAATATCTTTCGTTTGAGTACCCGCACATGGGGGTCATCATAGAACCGAAGGGGGCCCCTTTTATGACCCCCCGGGCCCCATGGGACTGAGATCCAACTTTGACCTACCATTCCGATGTTTGGGGACCAAGACGAAGACAATGACATGTTTTTTTTTAATCGGCCATCGACCCCGATTCAATTTTTTAAACAAAAAATTTTCCCTGGGGCGCTTTTCAAGCCATTTCAAACTTTACCACTCTAATTTAAAAAAAAAAAAAAACAAATAATAATTTAAAGCGATATATAAACAAAAAAAAATTTACAAAACATTGTTTTTTTTATATTTTTCTACAACTTTTCCACTTTTACCAATTTTATTTCAAATATATTTTTTTAATTTTTCTTGAATTTTTTAAAATATTTCTTGAATTTGCCCATTTGTTTCCTAATTTTTTTTAAATTTTTTCTCAATTTTCTTTTTTTAATTAAAAAAGTTCAAAAACATTTCAAATTTTCGCATGACATTTAATTTTTCTATTTCCATAATTTTTTTAAAAAAAATTTTTTTAAAAAAAAATCGGTATTTAGTTTTTCTATTTTTTTTTTAGAATTTTTCAATTCCTTTCCTTAAATTTTTCTAACTTTTTTCATGATTTTTTCACATTTTTTAAATTTTTGTTTTTGGTATATCCCAGAAATTTAAATGGCTCTAACTCGGCCCAGGAAAGTCTTAGGATTCGTTGGATTCGTCTCGAAAGTATCTTTCATTTGAGGGTTTCATTGGGGGTTTATCATTGGCCTTAGCGCCAAATTTGATTTTGATTTGGGGGGAGGTGCATATTTTTTTTGGGCTCCCGCCCCATATTCTACACTTTTGCCGTAAAAAATTGCTATATTTTTTACTTTTTGTTATTGTAATCAATGAATTTTTTGAACTTTGACAAAACAAACTATAGATATCGTTGGAAAGTCTTTTCTTTCCAAATCCACTGAGAAATTTGCAATCGGTTTGGAGGTTTTGGGAAATTTTAAACAGATTCTTGTGGTGCTCAACAGCATCTACCATAAATAATAGTATCATTTCGCAGGTAATGTTTTCTTTGTCGCTCTGTATTATCCATAGAATAATGCGTGTGTCCGCAACGCATATTTAGAATGAAGTAGCATAAAAGGTAAAAGTATTTTAAATGTGAAGTAAGTTGTTCATTAAACCCCAACATTTCTTTTTAATTTTACAAAAAATAATATACTGATCACAATAGAAATTTCGCTAAATTTTACAAATTTTCATAGACACTTCAAGTTGCTGTGGAAAATTGTGTGTGTCCGTAACGCACTTTGTGTTAGTCATAATTTTGAATACAACATTTTAAGTAAAGTTTCATTAAAATAACATAATACGGTCCGAAATCTAAATTTTCTTAATATGAACATAATCTGCAAAATATTTCAACTTTTCGAGAAAACTACAAAATAAGAAGAAAAAAAAATGTGTGTCCGCAACACTAGGAAATACCCATATATATTTCGATAATTCCTAGTAGGAACATCAGACTGTAAACAATTTCTTTCAATTCCCCGCAGTTTGAAACATGCAGTATGGCAACTCCATTTACCTATCCGTATGTACACGTTATTCTCTATTCAAAGAGACACATACACTCTCTCTGTCTCTATGTAATTGTCTCTCATTAGTTCTCCACCTCTTTGCATTTTCATTTAGTAGAGTATTTAGTTGTTTGTTTACATATTGTTTTTTATTTTTATTATTTGTATGGTTTCCAAAACCAAAAAGCAGACAATCAAGTTGAAAGTTCCACCAAACAATGGACTTGCTGTCTGTCTGTCGGTCCGTCTGACTGACTGGGACGAACAAGTTTTCATTATTATTTTTCTTTTTTTTTTGGCCGCTGAATTCCATTCAGTTGTAATTTCTTGAGTTAGTTCTTTGCTTACGGTGAAACGTGTTGTTTGGCGCTGTGGTTGTTATCTGTTCTGCTCTGCTCCTCCACCTCATTTTCCAATCAACTATTTTTCGTGATATTGATGGAATTTTTTTTTTCTGGGTTTGTTGACACCAGCTACGTTTGGAGAACATCTGTTTGTCGTGTAGTCTAATTCGTGATTCGGTCCATAATAACTTGTGTCTTGTGTTTAATTTTTCGTGTCAACGGAACTAACGCTGGCCCCATCGACGTCTTTCGGGGTAAAAGTTCAATTTTACGCAAACAAAGTTCAAAAACTTTTTATCAAAGTGTTAACTAAACTAAATTGTTGTTTAGAGTAGTGCAAAGTGAAATTGCTAAAAAAAATTCCAAGTGTGTGTGTGCAAAATGTTTCTCGTCTCAACAATTGTCCACTATGCTGTGGCCCTCTACAAAGTCTTCAAGAAATTCCTGTAAGTACCCAACCCAAAGCCATTCATCACATGTGATTATTATGTTTTTTTTGTCTGTCTGTCGGTCGTTTTCCCCCGCTTTAAAGTACATTGACAAATTGGAATTTGCCAATATTCCCATCCATGGGACGTGACAGCCGTTAATTAACGACTTCTAATATGATTTGTTTTTGTTTTGCTTTACGACCACCCTCCGCAACAGCGCATTCCAATTGCCAGAGATGGGAGCTATTAATTACTATGGAATTGAAAAGAAAGAAAAAATACTATTGGCTGAAAGTAGAGTTTATAAGACTGAAGGCAGATTTTAAGAAAAATTATACCATTCTCCTCGTTTTGGTCTCTCAAACTTCGGAATGTTAGGGCACAGAAGGGGCAACAACACTAAGTCACCTAAAAAGTGGCCCCCTCTGTGTGCACTCAAATGAAAAATCTTTTCGAAAAAAAATTCAACAGGTTAACTGGGTTGAGTTTTATATATATTTGCTATGTCACTATTGGTAAGTTTTCAGTCAAAATTAGCTGAATCGCATCAGACAAAATCAGATCACCGATTTGAAAAAAATTACACTATTATTTTAGCCTTGATCCCCATACGTCTAAATGTAACCCCTTAGATTCTATTATCACCCAATATGAGTGAGTTCTTAAATTCAGTATATTTTCGAGACGAATCCAAAACCCTACGGTAATGCCTTTTTTTATAGGATATTACTTTAATTATCATTTTGAACGGATTTATAACCTATAAACGAATTAAAACGAGTAAGAAAGTTTCAGTCGGAAAACTCGACTTACATATACCCTCACCCCCAGTTGAAGCAAAAATTATCTAGTATATTGATAAAATTACTCGACTTCTAAAGTGGGCGGAGTGGTACATTTGTATGGGAGATACCAGAAAGGGCGTGGCTAGACTTCCAGTTTGTTCTCCACAACTTTATCCTGCTATAGCTTAACAAAATACAGAATTTAGGCACGATCGTGTAGAGTGTATTGATCTCCAAAGTGGGCGGAGTGTTACATTTCTATGGGAGGTGCCAGGAGTTTCGTGTCTAGACTTCTAGATTTTTTCTCAAAAACTTTATCCTGTTATAGCTTTACTAAATACAGAATTTGGGCACGATCGCGTTGGGTGTATTGATATTATTACTGCATCTCTAAAGTGGGCGGAATGATACATTTGTATGGGAGGTACCAGAGGGGGCGCTTGTCTAGACTTCCAAGTGTGTGCTCCAACTACCGCGGGATTAGCCTTTTACCCATCGCATATAAGGTCCTGTCGAGTGTTCTATGTGAAAGACTAAAGCCAGTGTTATCCAACATGACCGGGCCTTATCTGTGTGGCTTTAGACTTGGTAAATCAACAACTGACCAGATATTTACACTTCGTCAAATTCTGGAAAAGACCTAAGAGAAACAGATCGACACGTACCATCATTTCGTCGACTATAAAGCTGCCTTCGACGACCCGATACGGCAAAAATTACTCGAAGCCATGGCTGAGTTTGGTATTCCAGCAAAGCTGATAAGCCTTTGCGGAATGACGCTGACGGACACCAAGTCTTCAGTGAAGATTGGCAAGGACATTACAACACTTCAACATAGTGATGGAGATGATAATGAGGAAATCTGCAGTAAACACGACCGGCACGATATTCAACAAAAGCCACATGCTACTCGCGTACGCTTATGACGTAGACATCATCAGTCGAAAACTGTGACTGCAGCTTTCTCAGGTATACACAAGGAATCAGCGAAAATGGGTCTAACGGTGAACGAGGACAAAACGAAGTTGTTAGTTTCATCGAAAAAATAATCTACTCGCTTGGGAAACTGCGTGAACGTTGAACATCAACAAAGCAAATAATGTCAGCCTAGATATCCGGAGAAGAATCCTGCTTGCTAATAAATTCTACTACGGACTAAACAAGCGATTTAATGACAGAGCCCTCTATCGACGAACAAAAATCCAGCTATACCTGATACTGGTTGTGTATGGTTGAGAATCCTGGGTTATGACACAAGCGGATGAATCGGTTCTGGCAGTATTCGAGAGAAAAATAAAAATATATGGGTCCATCATCGTTAACGGAGAGTATCGGCGTCGTATGAATCATGAGCCGTACGAGCTGTATACTGATATTGGCGTGGTCAGACGCACCAGCGGTTGCGGTGGCTAGGTCATGTTTTACGCATGGACAAAAATGCTCCAGCTCGAAAAGTGTTTGACAACTCCGTTGGAAAGACCAGGTTACTGAGAACCTTACAAAACTAGGTGTGAATAGCTGGAGAAGAAGCGCAGAAGATCGAGGCGCTTATAACATTTTTCTACGTGCGGTATATAATCCACTGGGATTGCAAAGAAGTGCTAGCTAAGTAAGTAACCCCTTAATAAATTCTAAAAATCCGCCCTCAAATCAGCCATTCTATTAAACGAGATAGAGCATAGGGATCCATCCATCAGGATCAATATCTCAATTGAAACTGACTACGTGCTTAGTGCACGGAAATCGAACATTCTCTATGAAACTAGAACACCCTCCAGAAAGGAGTGGACAGAGAACGAGAACGCTATGTAGGGACCAATAAATATCTTTACTAATGGGTCCAAACTGGATGACAAGATCGGCTATGGTATCTTCTCCGCGGATCAAGGCCTAAGTATAAAATCATGGATTCCAGACTTCTGCAGCGTTTTTCAAGGGGAAATACTTACTATAACAGGACGTGATCAACGTGATGAAGGTATCACAGGAGGATATTCTCCTGTTAACGGGCAGTCTAGCGGCGGTAAACTCATTGATATTCTGTAACATCATATCAAAAGTGGTCAGTGCCTGTCGGAAATCTTTTAACGGTATATACAGGGATAAAAGAGTTCTAGTTGCGTGTACCTGCACACAGCGGACACAGGTCTCAGCCCTTCCTAACGGGACATGGACCCACAGGCAGACATGCGAACAGAATAGGATTCGCAGCAAAAAGCGAGTGTATCTACTGTGGCAATAACAGCAGTGATCCGTCTTCCATCTATCTATGCGACTGCCTAGTCCAATACAGAAAGAGACTGCTAACCCTGGGAAAAGCCTTCTTAAATGGTATAGAGGAACTGGCATCCGCAACCAAATGCTTTGAAATTTTGTACGAGTTAATATTTTCCCAAAACTACTTACGGTATTGGGCTACATTGGAAGTCTAGCGACACCCCGTATGGTACCTCCCATACAAATGTACCTTTCCGACCACTTTGGAGATGGAGTAATAATATCAATACACTAGCCACGATCGTGCCCAAATTTTGTATTTTGTTAAGCTATAACAGGACAAAGCTTTGGAGGAAAAAACTGGAAGACTAGCCACGCCCCTTCTGATGCCTCCCATACAAATGTAACACTCCGTCCACTACACAGGTTATTTTTAAACAAAAAATTTTCCTTAAAGTCGTATTTTTTTTAACAAATTTAAATGTTTTTTTTTTGGTTTTACAATATTTTTTAAATGGCGCAACTGTAAGATTTTTTGTAACAACTAATTTTGGCATAAATTACAAAAAGTTCGCATCCACGTTTAGCATTGTTGTAGAAATATATAAAATATATGTTTGGAATCATCGTAAAGTGATGATGCCTTTTATTTAGGTACACTTACGAGGGGCCGAACATATGTTGAGCTCAGTCCCATCTATCACTTTGATTTTTGTGGGGGGAAATTGCAAATTTTGTTTTTTTGTTCTGACATCTTGATAACTACTTGATTCATTATACCAAATCGTATTGTGATATTCTTTTCTTAATATAAACTTTTTGATACATACGACGACAAGGCGAATGAAATCAACAGAATCACAATGAAATGCAACAAATTTGGAGGATTTTTGTTAATAATTTTCATTGGAATATATCGTATGCTATTCATACTCGTCGTACATTTGTTTGTATATATAGTATTGATGTGCTAGTTTTATTTTTTACATACATATATCCCAATGTGTTTATACAAAATAGTCTGTATCTCTCAGCGAGTACATTGCACCCTTGCACTCTTTTTGATTTCAATACTAATTGAAATATCCAACCCTGGCATATATTCATAATTTGTGTTGTATGTATTTTTGTTTCTTTTTTTTTTGTTTACTATTGATACAACAAATTATGAGTAAATAATTCAATGACATTTGAAATATGCAATAAAAGTTCATTGTCATGGATACACAACAACAGAATACAACTAAAAACTATCACACGCAAAGAGTCTTCTTTGCAAACTTTGCTCATTTGCTTTGATTTCAGGAATATATGTAAATAAATTAATTTGTTATTAAATTTGTTTGTATTGTATTATGGGTTAACTTCTGGTTTTGTGTCAGTGATGGAATTGTACTTAAATTGGTACTTTTTCTGTCAGGTATATGGGACAGTCAACTGTAACTAATGCTTATCATAACGAGTGTGTAGTTTGACAAGATTTAAACAATTCTTTTAAATTTAACTTATGATATGTTACCTATGTTTCCATTTAAGGTTCCACAAATAAAAACAAATATTTGCAAACCCCATATTTTAAATTAGGTAAAGCGCCATATAAGAGAATTTTGAATTGGCTGTATGGGTTAGATTATTTAAAATTAATAGTTTTAGGAACTATAGTAGGATTTGACAGTGCTCGAACACAGGGCACACGTATGATAGTCGCGTGTTCTAATCAGCATGCCACTGCCGGTCGAAATAGGATGGATACGTTAATTTTACACAAGTATTAACATATCCAGCAAATAGAAGAGTTTACCTTAAGTAGTAAAAACATGGGAATGGAGAATTTTCTAATTTGAGTCTTTCTGATTGTTCTTCATTTGGTAACAACCAGAAGCTCTCTTTGGAAGTTCCCAAGCAGCTCACAACGTCCGAGAGATCACGTATTCCCTATGCTGTGCCACTGAACATCCGTTCAGTGATAGCAAATGTGAGAAGGCGAAATGTGGAGTTACCTGATCGGCATGCTACCACCGACGCGTCTTAAAAAGTAGGTAACAGAAGTTACTGAAGCTCAACACAATGGCTCTCTTAGTGGCTTTGGCAGCCCTAAGAAACTAGGATCGGGCACGGTGGCCTAATAAGCCACCCTACTTAAACAAAACAATTATTATGAAAACACGAAGAAAAGAAAAAACAAGAACCCCTCCAAATGTTGACCATGATTTAAGGATATGCACCTGGAATGTCCGAACTCTATACAGAGATGGTGCCTCTATCCAACTGGCGGATGTCCTCGACAAATACAAGGCTGACATCACCGCCATACAGGAAATGAGATGGACGGGACAGGGATGCACACGACGAAAGAACTGTGACATCTTTTACAGCTGCCATGCAAGAAAGACACGAATTTGGATGTAGTTTCATAGTCGGCAAGAGAATTCGACACCTGATCTCACGGTTAAACCCTGTAGGTAACAATAAAGATGGCATTAAAGATGCATTCTATGAGCGCCTGGAGGAGATATATGACCGCTGCCCGGCACATGACATTATAATTGTTCTGGGCGATTTTATTTTAAAATAAGAAGGGAAGATGCTCTTGGTTCAGCAGTCGGAAAATTCAGTCTACACAATAACACCTCCGATAACGGATTCAGACTGGTTAGTTTTGCGTCGGCACGAAACATGGTTGTGTGTGGAACCAGATTCCCGCATAAAGATATCCACAAGGCAACCTGAATATCTCCCGATCAAAATACAAGAAATCAGATTGATCACGTGGTAATTGATGGAAGGCATGTCTAAAGCATTATGGAAGTGCGAGTGATGCGCTGTGCAAATATTGACTCGGATCACTACCTAGTTGCAGCCAAGGTCCGCACACGATTAAGTAGAGCTAAAAACACTCTTAATCAAACGCAAAGGAAGCTAGACATCACAAAGCTGCATACCACCGAGATAACCAATGCCTACTTCAACCAACTCTCTCGATTACTCCAAACAGACCACCCTAGTTATGGGGTTCCCGATACCCAGGGGCAGCATATTGCGAATGCTATGACCACTGCCGCAACGACCGTACTGGGTTATGAAAAACCACGCTTAGACAAGCCCTGGTACGATGATGAATGTCGCGAAATGACTGAGGAAATGGAAGCTGCATACAAGGCAAAACTGCAGCCAATGGCGACGCGTGCAGTGACGGAGCGTTATAATGAGGAGAGGAGGTTGATGACACAGCTCTTCAGGCGGAAAAAGCGTCGGTTGAAGAAAAGAGAGAGCCAGGATATCGAAAACTACAGGGATAGAGGTGAGGCCCGAAAGTTCTACCAAAAGGTAAAGAGTAAAGGTTTTGGAACAGGGATCCCCACATGTAAGGACAGAGACGGAAATCTGGTCACGGACACTCAGAGTGTGCCGCAAATATGGAGGGAACACTTTCAATCTCTACTCGTTTCCGAAGGCAGCATAAGTGATGAAATCACACCAATCATCGACGATGGAGTAAACTGTCCACCACCGAGCCAAAACGAGATAAGCACGGCAATTGCACGGCTTAAAAATAATAAATCTGCAGAAACCGATGGACTGCAGGCAGAGCTTTTTAATGCCGGCGGCGATGAGCTGGTAACATGCATGCACCAGCTCATAAACACGATTTGGCTCAGGGAGTGCATGCCTGATCATTGCAATCTGAGTATCCTATGTCCGTGCTTAAGAAAGGCGATCCAAGTGTTGTACCAACATTCTGGCGAACCTGATTGGCTTTAGACCTTGTAAATCCACGACCGACGAGTTATTCACACTACGACAAATCCTGGAGAAGACCCAAGAAATGCAGATCGACACCTACCATCTGTTCATCGACTACAAAGCTGCAGTCGACAGTCCGATACGACAGAAATTGTTGGAAGCTATGGCTGAGTTTGGTATCCCGGCGAATCTAATTCGACTTTTCGGGATGAGACTGATTGACACGAAGTCTTTAGTGAAAATTGGCAAAATCTATCAGACCCATTTTCTACCAAGCGAGGCTTTAGACAAGGCGATAGTTTGTCTTGCGTTCTGTTTAACATCATAATGAAGATGATCATGCGGAAGGCTGCAGTAAACAGGAATGGTACCATCTTCAACAAAAGTCACATGGTGCTCGCGTATGCTGATGATATAGATGTCATTGAACGTGGATTGCGAGATGTTACTGCGGCCGTTTCAAGCTTTGAGTAGCAGGCGGCATAAGTGGGTCTGGTGATAAAAACTGCGTGCTGCAGTGATCGTTGACAACTATAACTTTGAAGTGGTAGATCATTTTGTCTACCTTGCCTCCGCCATAAACAAAAATAATAAGACTCGTACAACGTGTCCAAGCCAGCGCATTCGGTCTATTTAAACGCGCTTGACTACGTCGATGTCGTTGTATGGCTTATACAGCTCATGATTCATTCGACGACGGTACTCGCCGTTAACAATGATGGGTCCAAACATTTTGCGTAGTATTTTTCTCTCGAAGACTCCCAGAATAGATTGACTCGCTTGTGTCATTACCCAGGATTCTGCGCTGAAGGATCAGAGTTTGGTATAGCTGGATCTTTGTTCTTCGAGAGAGCGCTTAGCGCATATTAGCAGCGGTTTGCGGTCAATACACGTCTTTTGATTTCCAGGCTGACATTATTAGTTTTGTTTATGGCGGAGCCAAGGTAGACAACATCATGTACCACTTCATAGTTAAAGTTGTCAATGTTCACGCAGTGTCCCAGACGAGTGGACTCTTTGTTCGTTGAAACAAATAACTTGGTTTTGTCCTCATTAATCACCAGACCCACTTCCGCCGACTGCTTTTCAGTGCTCGAAAAAGCTGCAGTAACATCCTGCAATACACGGCCAAAGATATATATATCATCAGCATACGCGAGAAACATGTGACTTTTGTTGAAGATGGTACCATTCCTGTTTACTGCAGCCTTCCTCATGATCATCTCCATTACGATGTTAAAGAGATCGCAGGACAGACTATCGCCTTGTCAAAAGCCTCGCTTGGTAGAAAATGGCTCTGACAGATTTTTTGACAATTTTCACTGAAGAATTCGTGTCAGTCTGTGTCATCCCGCAAAGTCGAATAAGCTTCGCGGAATACCAAACTCAGCCATAGCTTCCAACAATTTCTGCCGTATCGGACTGTCAACTGTAGCTTTGTCGTCGATGAACAGATGGTAGGTGTCGATCTGCATTTCTTGGGATTTGTCGTAGTGTGAATATCTGGTCGTCGTGGATTTACCAGGTCTAAAGCCACACTGATAAGGTACAATCAGGTTCGCCAGAATGGGCTTTAATATTTCATATAACACACTAGACAGGACCTTTTATGCGATGGGAAGAAATGTTACTTTCCAAAAAGATGTTATTTTGTATGGGAGACACAAGAAGGGGTCAGCCGATATAGTCCATATTCGTAAACGTTCATCTTGCGCAAAAAATTGGTTGAATTCATTGTACTTACGAAAAAGATATTTATGTAAAACTATAATGGGTGTATTCGGTAAATTGTATGGGTGATACGATAAAGGGTGTGGCAAAAGTTTCTATTTTTTGAGGATTTGTTTACAATTACAAGACAAGTAAACTGACAAAATTAAAATATCCTCCAGTTGTCCTTTTAACCGTTTGTGGAAAAAATAATTTTCCAAAAATACGTCATTTTGTATGGGAAGTACCAGAAGGGGCATATCAAAGGTTAAGGTTTATTTGGGGTTTGTCTACAATTACAAGACAGTCTTCTAGACGATTGAAACCATAAACTTTTACTTACAAACAGATTGTGGCTTATGTTCTGCTTCTAGTGAATTTAAGATGAAGTGCAATTGAAATTACTTCTATCGACTTTTGAACTGAAATCGATTTACTATGAGTGTGTAACGAATATTTCGCATGGTTGTACATACTAAATTATCTTATCCCTTCTAGTGCAGTCTACTATTTACACATTTGTCGTTGTTGCAGATAACGACAGATTTATACGATTTGATAGCATTAATTGAATAAGATCCTCTTTTTGGTCAACCGACAATATTTTTTTTTGAGATATTGAGATAATGCCAATTGTACAAAGCGTGTGGCATAAATATTTCGACTGATTAGAAGGTTTTCCCAAATTGTACATGAACCGTCCTCCCATGTGCGTCACACTTAGTATGCCAGCAAATGAATGCACCCTATCGTACACGATGTTGATGGTGGCAGTAAGAACAGCAGCGAACCGGATGAATTGAGTTTAAAGCAGTGTTTGTTTACAATTTTAAGCAAATAGTCAATTCTGCTGAATTGCAAAAGAGTCCAAGGAAAAGCAACAATATCAACTAGAATTTTATCATCATAGATTTTTTTTTCTGTTTAATGTTTCCAAATAAAACACACAATTAAAATGGGATATTATAAGAGTGTGAGCTATTAGCTCTTATCTGAAACGCATTGAGGATGATTTGACGTTTTGTGTTAAGACGCAATTACAGAGCAGACAGTTTAGGTGACAAGTAACCTAGGTGTATGTGATGTTAGAAAAGGATGTTGCGAGATTATATGGGGAAGTTTCCATAACATTTCTAGATTTTTATTAAACATGAATGTGGTAATTGCAGAGGTAAAGCTTGAAAAGTATACGGAAATGTTATTTTTAGACTCACGGAATAAATGTTCTCTTTAATGAGTGATCGTTCTGAGGGCTAACCTTTTGATGTTTTATGGAAATGATTATGTTCTCTAGGTATTGTGACATTCATATTCGGATTCTGTGACACTTGAAAACTTCGGAAAAGAATATTCGAAGTTATATTACGACTTTTAAACTACTAATACATCCCTCAAGCCCTTCGGTCTTTTGCGCTTCGTAGATACATAGTTTGTTGCACCAAGTTTAGATAGCAGCACTTTCAACTGATCCATCCAACAAAGTCTTAGCCGCCCCCTCCTGCGCCGTCCATGTGTCCAAGCCAGCGCATTCGCTCTCTTTGAAACGCGCTTGACTACGTCGATGTCGTTACAACGTTAACGACGATGGCTCCAAATATTTTTGCGAAGTATTACTGCCAGTCCCACTATGTCGAACGTTCACGTTCGCTTGGGTATTTCAGCTGTTTAAAGCAATAAAACGCAAGCGAATGTTAGCCTTCAACATCGTGAGACAGGCAGTTATTCTCACAAATACTCCTAGAATAGTTTGATCGGCTTGTGGCAGAATATCAGATCAGTGGCTGGTAGATTGATTGTCCATGGTTTTACGTGGATGGCCTGTCCGTTAGGGCTTAATTCCACGGTGCTCTTCGCACACAAGTCCCTACGATGCGGAGACCAGCGCCCCTGGTAAACCAGGTACCAGATTTTGAAGTTATGCGTTTGGGCATAACTTCCCCCTTTGGTATAGGGTCGGAGCCTATCTAACACTCCTGTCGTTCTATGGGTCACGACACCAGGTTGTTGGATACCCACGCAACTCCACGCCGGGCCCAAGCCCTACCAGCGATTTGGGTATAAACCACAGCCACCACGATAATCCCCGAAGGGCCACCCAATCGGCCTGAAATAGATTCCAGACCGATCTTCCCGTGGTACCGGAATTAATTTTTTGGTCAGACCTCGTGACCGAAGCCACTACCTGTTGAGCCCCAAACTGCTCCGGACTGATCACCAATGAGAGCTAAAAAGAAACATCCATCATCATTCACACTGCTTTGACCACAGGCACACAAACTCCTTTACCACAACATCCCATTCACAATACCTAAGCCACCTTCGCCGAAATAGCTCCCGCGCAAAGGTACCTATGCTCCTCACCACATCAGGGGAGCGAAGCACACCACTCACATATCAAACACTCCATTCACACATACAATACCCATATCACCCAGATTGCGAATATCCGCGTACAGCGGACATTCACACAACATATGCATCCAATCCTCACTAATGACACCACAATCACAACTAGCCCTGTTATACAAACTCCTTTTATGGAGAAATGCCTACAGGTACCCATGCCCGGTTATTATGATAACAAACCGGACATCACTCACCATGCAGTAGGTAGTCCTACCATTCACACTTTTATCCCATCTAGATTGCCATCTAGACAGGTCACATTCATTCAATTACCTATTACGCTCACTCACACTCATACCTACTGCATCCTCATACACAATCCAATCATTCTGCAGCATGGTCCCCCTCTTTAGCCCAAAAATAATACATTTACGCATTACCTCGAGGTCAGTAGGAGGAACCCCCACCAACACTTGTAGGGCCTCCGTAGAGACCGTACGACACACAGGCACACACGCTAACAACATTACACGCTGACACGCTAGTATCTTACGATACCCCACAGCAGACTTCACTATTTCGCCCCATACAGGCGAGCCGTAAGCTGCGCATGCAACAAACAGCCCGCTGTAAACTGAGCGAACAGCTCGTCTGCTGTGGCCCCAATCACTCCTTAGGACAGACCCACTTATGCCGTCTGCTACTCAATGCTTGAAAAGGCTGCAGTAACATCTCGCAGTCCTCGGCCAATTATATCAATATCAAGCAATATACTGCTGCCTTCCGCATGATCATCTCCATTATGATGTTGAAGAGATCGCATGACAGATTATCGCCTTGTCTAAAGCCTCGCTTAGTAGAAAGTGGCTCTGCCAGATTTGTACCTATTTTTACCAGAGCTCGCAAAATATGCTCAACCAAATTTTACTACGCGGTCTGCTCACTTAAAAGACCGAAACAAATGAGACGGAATCGCTCAGTGTCTGAACAGCAACCATTTTTTCGTTTTGTTCGTGTTCTTGCTCTCAGGATTCGGGTTGAACGTAACACATGAATCGGTCTCTTACTGACCGCTCGATACGAACAGAACCTTCCGTCGCTCACCTACTGAGAATCAGGAAGTGAGCAAAGCAAGCAAACTGTCCGCACAAAAGGTCTTTATTTTTATTGTTGCTTTGCATTGTGTTGTTGCCTTAAAAATTTCGTCATATGCTTTAAATAGGAAAGACGAAGAAAGGGGGAAAGGGGGATCATTAGTGTGCATATGCGTGTGCGTATGTTTGCCTATCCACACGCGCAGCACACATACATGCTCAAAAGACCGTTTGACGAGTTTTTACGAAGTAAAGTGTCTCGAGTAAACCCATGAGCCGATCTAGTGAACAGAAATGCTCGTCGGTTGAGCAAAGAGCAAGCCAAAGAAGAACGAAGTTTAAGGGTTTTTCGCGACAGTTTCGCATCGTGTCAGTGGATGAGTGGTTTTTTCCTGACAACAAGAACGAGAGAGACCAATTATTGCGAGCTCTGATTTTTACTGAAGACTTCGTATCAGTCAGTGTAATACCTCAAAATCATTTCAGCTTCGCGGGGATACCAAACTTAGCCATATCATTTAGTAGGTTCTGTCGTATCGGACTGACGAACGCAGCTTTGTAATCAATAAACAGATGGTAGGTCTCGATCTGCTTTTCTTAGGCCTGCTCCAGTATTTGTCGTAATGTGAATATGTGGTCATTTGTGGATTTAACAGTTCTAAAGCCATACTGATAAATTCTAATCAAGTTCGCTAGGGTGGGTTTTAGTCGTTGATATAAAACAAGAGACAGGACCTTGTATGCCATGGATAAAAGGCCTATCCCGCGATAGTTGATACACACACTTGGATCGCCTTTCTTAATCACAGGAGCACAGAAGACTTAGATTCTAATCATTGGGCATACATCCAAATCGTGTTTATGAGCTGATGCATGCACGTTGCCAGCTCATCACCATCGGTTTAAAAAAGCTTTGCGCGAAGTCCATCGGCTCCCGCGCCTATATTGTTTTTAAGCCATGCAATTGCCGTGCTGATCTCGTTTTAGCTCGGTGGTGGACAATATACTTCGTTGTCGATGATTGGCCTGATTTTGTCACTTATGTTGCCTTCGGGAACGAGCAGAGTATGAAAGTGTTTCCTCCATATTTGCAACACTCACTGCTTGTCTGTGACCAGATTACCATCTCTGTCCTTACAAGTGGGGATTCTTGTTTCAAAACCTAAGCATTTTACCTTTTGGTAGAACTTTCGGGCTTCACCTCTATCCCTGTAATTTTCGATATCCTGGTTCTCTGTTTCCTACCAAAGGCGCCTTTTCCGACTGAAGGAGTTTCATCTTCCTCCTCTTCTTAATATATCGATCCGTTGCCGCACGCGTTGCTATTGGCTGCAGTATTGCCTTGTATAAAGTATATATTTGCTCAGACATTTCGCTACATTCTACATCGTACCAGGGCTGGATTTTCATAACCCAGTACGGTCGCTGCGGCAGAGGTAATTGAATATCAGATTTAGAAGAGTTTGTTGGAAGTAGTAGAGAGATTAGTTTGGAATAGGCACTGACTATCTCGGTCAAATACAACTTTGTAATGTCTAACTGGTTTTGCGTTTGGTTACGAGCGTTATTTGCACTTCTTAAGCGCGTGCGTACCTCTACTGCAACTAGGTGCGGATACGAGTCAATATTTGCAGCGCCTATCACACGCACGTCCATAACGCTTGAGACCTGCTCGATTACAACGTGATGAATCTGCTTTCTTGTATCTTGATAAGGGCATATCGAGGTTGCCTGGTGGATATCTTTTTGCAGGATTCTGGTTCCACACACTACCATGTTTCTGCCGACTATGAATCCATATTCAAGTTCGTGATTTTCTCCATGACAGCTGTAAAAGATGCCACAGGTTCTTTTGTCGTGTTCATATCTGTCCCGCCCACTGCATATGCTGTATGGCGGTGATGGCAGCCTTGAATTTGGTAGATGTCCTGCCAATTGGATAGAAGCACCATCTCTGTAGAGAGTTCGGACATTCTAGGTGCATATCCTTAAATCATGGTCTTATATCTACATACTTACTTAAACTTAATTTCCCTTAACACCACATGAATGATGTATGGGATAGTTTCTCGCGTTGTTTTGAATCTTTGTTATGATCCAAAGGAACAATCTCTCGCAAGTTGCAGTACACGGCGTCGAATAGATCGGTCAAGGTCTTCAGACATACGAGGAGGGCTGCAATAAAAGAAAAAATGAGATTACTAGACTGGAATCGAACCATGGATCTCCCGCATGGTAGTCGCGTGTACTAACCATCATGCCACGGCTGGTCCCAATATCTACATACTAGGGTGGCAATTAAAAGCTTAAAATTAAAAATTTATTTTGGTTACACCTAAAACTTGGGGCACTATTAGTTCATTTATAAAGGGTGATTCATTATGAACATTTAAAAGAATTAAAATTTGGTGTTTGAATCTTTGTTATGATCCCAATTAACTATCTCGGGCAAGTTGCAGTGAACGGCGTCGAAGAGATTGGTCACGGTCTTCAGACACACGATCCGCTACAGCCGCAATCTTCTTTTTTCTAATGAGTGGTATTTTCGGCCACGTATAATCCAATAATATACATTGACACTCAAATTTGCGGGTGATATGATAAATTGCGGGAGCGGAAATATATCTACACACCAAGTGTTGGTCGAGTTTAACTAAAATCATTTTCCACAGAACGCTGAATATCGTAATGCAGCAGAATAATTTGGAGATGTTAATGTGATGTGAGTCTTTCGGTAATGAATTGTCAGACAATACTGAATAAAAATTAGGTGACTGCTTGATACCAGTCACCAGGGGGTTTGTAGAAAAAGACAAACGCAAAACAACCCTCTAAATGAATCACACTTTATATATTAGGAATGAACAGCACCGGCCTACACGAAACCTGAAGTATTAAGCCAAAGTAGTGTGATAGTCCATCGTAAAATTTTGCCAACACACCCCCATGCCCCCAGTAAGGATTGCGTCCACCACACTTTTCTTTTTGAGATAAGCTCAAGATCATGCCTACCTTTATTCTTCTTAGTTAAATAACTCAAAGAGATGGAATATAATAACCTACCTACTAGACGATATTCAACATAATATCTATGTCCAAGGTTGGTGTCAATCCCCTTTTATAATGTTATTGACATACATTTAAAGCTGTTTACCATCAAAACTTCTGTTGTCTACGCCCCATTGGGTGGTCAATAGATTGTAGTTCTAAGTAACCTTCGAAATCTCTATAGTTTTCTTGTCGGTCGGTCGGTTATCAGTCAACACACTACTACTTACTACCTTTGATAGTAAGTAGACCTATAATATTTCGGACATTTTAATTATACAATGATTGTGATTAAATTAATTACCCCACTCTTCACATATCTGTGTGCTGGGTGAATAACACACACGACAGACTCTCGTCTGGCTGGAGCAATTCATTTCCTCGGATAGCGATCCATACATCGCAATCAAGCAAGTGGCAAGGTCTCGCCCCCCGCGCCCTCGAAAGAACAAAACAAAGAAATCGGTTGCCAAACTTTACAATTTCACACTGTGCTAAGGGTGAGTGAGAGGGAGAAAACGTGTGCGAGAGAAAGAGAGACAAAGTTGAGGTACAATGTACAACAAAATAATGAAAAAATCACATGGAGAACAAATAAGTGATTGTACACTTGAGTGTGGCGAACATATGTATGTATTTGAAGAGAGGGAAACTGAGGAGAATTTGTTGAATGTTTGACTAGTGTTGCCAGTATAGCATTTTTTTTAATGTGTAGAAATATTGTTCTTGCTTAAAAATGTTGGTTTTTTTTTGCAATTTTAGCGAAAAGAACCTTCGATATTGATTTTTTAGAGCGTCAAAATGTTGAAAACTATGCCATTGGATAGGAAAACTTTCCGTTGATAGCGCTGTGATACACTGTTGCTGTTGTACGCTGTTTGAGAGTACTACCGAAGGTTAGTAAAACCCTAGATCAGTTTGGCTATATTGGGTACCAATATTTTTTTTGGGCCCCTAAATATTTTGAAAACCTTTGGGTCCCTCGAAAAAAGATGACATCAGTTTTTGGAATTTTCCTCTGTAGAGGAGTTCGTAACTTATGAGAAATCATAGCCCCGGAGAAAATTTTCTGGAAATGCTATAAACTTCTGCGGCACATAAGGGCAAAACATAGCATCAGATCATTTCCTGGTAATCGCTCACCTTAAAAAAAGGAGAACCCAAAAAGTCACATCACTCGGAGTAAACACAACGTTAAGAGATTCAGCGTCGAAAAGACCAGAAATAATCTTACATTAAAAATTTTAGAGAAAAGAACGAGCGACGAATTATCGCCCAACCAAGAAAACAACATGAACTAGCAGTGGATATCAATTAAAACAATGCTGCATAGCATAGCTGACGAGATTGAAGGTTTAACCAAACTTAAACTTAAAAAAAAACGTATTTCCCTTTACACCCCATGAATGAGGTATGGGATAGCTTCTCGCGTTGTTGTGAATTAACACGCTTTCTATTTTAGATTCACAACTAACGGCACCTACTTGTTTATCGACGAATGCGAACGTCACTGTTTGATAAGCTCTTACTAGACAGACCGATTGCCTCAACACTTATTCTTTGAAGTTGCTGTCAACAACATTCGAAGGGAGCCGACAATGAAAGAAAACTTTTTTTTTAAGATGACTGGAGCCATGATTTGAGCCTGTGATCTCCCGCATGGTAGTCGCGTGTTCTAACCACTATGCCACGGTTTTTCCAAACACGAAATGTTGGTTCTGGACGGTGGTCAAACAAAGGCGTGTAGTAAATATACAGATGATGAGAATTTCTAAAAAAAAAAAAACTTAATTTTCCTTTACACCCCATGAATGAGGTATGGGATAGCTTCTCGCGTTGTTGTGAATTAACACGCTTTCTATTTTGGATACACAACTAACGGCACTTACTTGTTTATCGACGAATGCGAACGTCACTGTTTGAGAAGCTTTTATTAGATATGCCGAATGACTTGACACTATACTGTGACGTTGGTAGTCGCGTGTTCTAACCACTATGCCACAGGCAGCTCATGAGGATAACATGAGCTTAATGTGGAGCAAAAAATACTGGTGAAGCAAGTAAGTCGACAAGGCAGAAACAATAAAAGTAGCTTTACGAATAACCTCGCTACAGCAAAACTTGGGATATAAGAACGGCTTTTAAATAATAAAAACCAATCTAAATTGCTCATAAAAGCCTAAAACGGCAGGATTCTTACTTCTCCAGAAGTACAGATAGCCCGATGGCGAGGGCACTTCCAAGAAACGCTAAACCAATTCGATAATGAACAAATAACAGAGGATGGAAGTTTATTTCCAAATTCACCTCCACTCCAAACCATATCTGCAGCTCCGCCCAAAAAATACGAAATTACACACGACATAACTCAAGTAAAGAACGGTAAAGCAACAGGAATTGATTGTCTACCAGCTGAATTCTACAAAAAGTGCCCATAAGACTTTACTTATATATTGCACCGACTATTTATGGAAATCTGGTAATCTAAGGGTATGTCCTTGGAATGGAAGGAAAGCTTAATAATAAAATTCGCGAAAAAGGAGACCAAAAAGAAAGCTGTAACTGGCGTGGCATTGCACTGACTCCGGCTGTAAGCGGATCCTGCTTAATCACATTACCTATAGATAGGCAGTTACGGAAAGAGCAAGCAAGGTTTCGACCCAACAGATATTGTATTGTTCATATCAATAGTCCCAAATTGATTATATAACAATGCAATGAATACAACTCCACGTTATACCTGACATTCATTGACTTTAAGAAGGCTTTCGTTGCGGTAGACAATAAATCCATATGGTCGGCATTGAAAAGCAGCGGAGTACCATCGAAAATAATAAATTTAATTAAGGCGCAATACGACGGATCAAGCGCAAGGATTGTTCATATCGGCAGTACGAGTGAACCCTTTAATACACTTACCGGAATTAAACAAGGCTGCATATTAACACCTATATTGTTTGCCACCACGCTAGACGCAGTACTTTTCAAAATAACTGGCGATAAGAGAGAAGAATCAGATGGAGAATCAACCAACACCTCAAAGATCTTGACTATGCAGACGAAATCGTCCTATTCGCATCCAGAAAAGTACACATGCAAGACCTTGTCTTAACAGCTGCAAAAGTGGACCTGCGCGTAAATATAAACAAAACGAAGACCTGTGCTGAAGCCACCACGCAACCCCCTTATTCAACATCAAAAGTACACCCATCGGAAACGATGAAAAATTTTGTTAGCTGGGCAGCATCATAACACTTTACGGAAGTGCCTTATTAGATTTTGAAAGCCGAATAACTAAGGCCAGAAGTGTCTTTTAACAGCTATACAACGTTTGGAAATCGAACTCTCCCTCTCCGATCACCAAAGTACACATATATATAATTCTTCTTTTTCTTCTTTAATGGCAGCAACAACAGAAATTTATCCATCAGTAGCCGCACATAGAAAAGTATTCCAAGCGCTTCGGTCATTTGCGCTCCGTAGTTATTTCGTCATATCAACATTAGTTAACGGCTCTTTCACCTGGTCGATCCATCGGAGTTTTGGTCGCCCATCGAGTTTCGTCCATTCGTACAACGTATCCAAGCCAGCGCATTCGGTCTATTTGAACGCGCTTGACTACGTCGATGTCGTTGTACAGCTCATGATTTATTCGACGACGGTACTCGCCGTTAACGAGGATGGGTCCAAATATTTTGCGTAGTAATTTTCTATCGAAGACTGCCAAAATATATTGATCCGCTTGTGTCATTACCCAGGATTCTGTGTAGTAGAGCAAGACTGGTAGGATGAGAGTCTGGTAGAGCTGGATCTTTGTTCTTCGGGATAGCGCTTTGTCGTTAAATCGCTTGCTTAACGCTTAGTCGCAACGCTTTGCTATCAATACTCGTCTTTTAATTTCCTGACTGACATTATCATTTTTGTTTATGGCGGAGCCAAGGTAGACCAAATCATCTACCACTTCAAACTTATAGTTGTCAACGTTCACGCAGCGTCCCAGACGAGTGGACTCTTTGTTCGTTGAAACAAATAACTTGGTTTTGTCCTCGTTTATAACCAGACCCACTTCAGCCGACTGCTTTTCAATGCTCGAAAAAGCCGCAGTAACATATCGCAATCCACGTCCAATGATATCTATATCATTAGTATACGCGAGCAACATGTGACTTTTGTTGAATATGGTACCATTCCTATTTACTGCAGCCTTTCGCATGATCATCTCCATTACGATGTTATAGAGATCGCAAGACAGACTATCGCCTTGTCTAAAGCCTCGCTTGGTAGAAAATGGCTCTGACAGATTTGTGCCAATTTTCACTGAAGACTTCGTGTCAGTCAGTGTCATCCCGCAAAGTCGTAAAAGTTTCGCGGGGATACCAAACTCAGCCATAGCATCCATCAATTTCTGTCGTATCGGACTGTCGAATGCAGCTTTGTAGTCGATGAACAGATGGTAGGTGTCGATCAGCATTTCTTGGGTCTTCTCCAGGATTTGTCGTAGTGTGAATATGTGGTCGGTCGTAGATTTACCAGGTCTAAAGCCACACTGACAAGGTCCAATCAGGTTCCCCAGAATGGGCTTTAGTCTTTCACATAACACACTAGACAGGACCTTGTATGCGATGGGTAAAAGGCTAATCCCGCGATAGATGGTACACACACTTGGATAGCCTTTCTTAAGCACGGGACATAGGATACTCAGATTCCAATCATCGGGTAAGCACTCCCTGTGCCAAATCGTGTTTATGAGCTGGTGCATGCATGTTACCAGCTCATCGTAATCCCATTTTTTGGAGCGACGAGTCTCATTTTCACTTAACGGCCACGTCAACAAGTAAAACTGCAGTTACTGGTCTTAAAGAACCCGCAACCCTTGATTGAAACATCAGAAATCATTGCATTGGCCCAGGGTAACTGTTTGGTGTGCCTTATACACGCATAAGATAATTGGAACATTTTTTTTTTCGAAAATTCTCGAGGCCATGCGACGAATGTCAACAGTGAAAGTTATAGACGCATTATTACGTAATTCTTTTTGCCAAACATGCGAGCTCATCCATAGTACTCTTCACACACGTGGTTTCAACAGGATGGGCCGACTGCATACACAGCCAGAGCTTCAATGAATTTGTGTTCGGGGAAATGTCCTCCCCAAAAACTGATCAGTAGCTTTGGGGAAACCTCATGGCCACCGAGGTCACCCGATTTAACTATGGGGTTTATAATGCCTATCCTCAATCTCTTGTGGCTTTAAAGGAAAATATTCGTCGAGAAATCAGCTTAATTGAACCAAGTTTATAGCAGCGTGTGGGGCAGAACATAACGCTCCGTTTTGAACAGTGTGTTCAACTCGACGGAATACAACTGGATGAAATACTCTTTAAAAAATAAAATCCGCATTTCCATTCTATAGTTTAATGCTCTTAATAACACTTTGTGTCAATTATTTAGTTTTTAATTTAAGTTTGAAAATATAAATCTGCTATCAGACACCCTGTACATATAAATACGTTACTGCAGCCTTCTCACATATTAAGAATGAGCCAGAATCAGTCGATTCCAACACTTATGAGTGAATAATAAAATCGATTAAGTGTGTTCGAATAAGTGCTGGAAGATTGGTGAGTAATAAAATCAGTCTGGAGGTTACTACTACAAGTTAGATGATAAATAAACCTGTGACACAGAGCAACAGTTTTATGACACATTTATTAAAATAAATAAATAAAGGTCCAACAAAATTTCACCTTTCTACAAAAAATTGCACCTTTTTATGAAAATTTAGCATATGTACAATCTTTGTTGTCAAGCTTTTGGCAACACTACACTGCCTCTGCCACTCTCTCTTTCTCGTTGTGTCGTCTGTTCGGTGTCTAGTTTATCGCAGTTATCCTTATCACTATTATGCCCACACTTAGAGTGGCTGAAAACCGCTGCTGCTCACGTTGCCCGTTTGTTTACTCCACGGAGCATTACTTATGTTTATGACGAGTACTACGTAGACTGATGCGTTGCTTTGTACTGGTGTAAACTGAATTAAATCATTATTTGTGTGCTAGTTTGCACCACCCCAAATACAAAAACAATGAATTTTTCACCACTGCCGACTATCACCATCATCATCACCATTCTCGTCATCGTCATCATAATCACCACTGTCGTCGGTGCTCAACGATAATTCTACGACAGGGCCACTCAGTCAAGTGGTAAGAGCGAGCAAGCTCTTCATTCATACGTTTGTTATGAGTATAAAGAACCTCGACCATTTTCATGTGGGGTTTAGTTCATTCTCGATCGGTCTAGCAAACGGAAAGATCTATCCCTATAGTACGTGACAAACGCGGTCTAAGTTAAAAAAAAACAAAACTAAAAGCAACAGGTGTTGGCGAAAAAAATTTAAGTTATAACAGTATCATCCTTATTGTGGCGATTTTCCTTTTCATCAAATACGGAATTACAGAAAAATAAAGGAATTACAGAAATAAGTGAATGACAAGAAAAAAAATCTTTATTGTTATAAATATAAACAAATATAAATAAATTTAAAGCAAAAAATAATTGAAAATTTCAAATAATACGACATATTAAATATATCTAATAAAATGTTGGCGAACCTCCAATTATCTAATGCTACCAGAAACATAGCGAGGAAATAAAAAGGAAACAATACAAAAAATAAGAAAAACAAAAAAAAAATAAATTCTTAACGATTTATAGTTTAATTAAAAAAACTTTTTTTAACTTCAACAATTGAAGAAGAACATTTCAACGGATATTCTCGAAAAGAAATGGTAAGTAAAACAAAATTTATATGTAAATATAAATTTCTTATTGCAAAATTTTACAAAATATGTGTTACCATTGTAATGTCAAGTACAGTTTTGTAATTGCTGTGCCAATGTGCTGTTGGCCTATGAACAATAGGCGGTCAGACCACAACCACCACAACAGATTACGCGGGTACACTGAGGGGAATTTAAATAATAACAAAGAATTCATTTCTCCTAGTGGTCGATCAGATAATTAAAGTGGTGACTTTCAAGTCTCCTCGTATTTAATGTTTAGCCCTCCAATAATGAGTCGTTTGCAAATAAAAAACAAACGAGATAAATCCACTTTTTCGACTAGAAAAAGTCTGGTCAAACCGGTTATTTATACTTATTATATAGCGAGTATAATTTGTTAATGGTAGGGTTTAAATTTTTTGCCTACGATTTGTATTTGTTTTAAACAAGGCGAGACTAGGAAGTATGGTATACTATCCCTGCAGAAAAATCAAGAAGCATTGCATCGATTGCTTGTATTTTTCCTTGTCATATAATACAAATTTTTTGGTTATAATTTTGCATACATTTTTTAAATGTAAAGGATGATTCATTAAAAACATTTATTTTTAATTTAAAATAAAACTCTACAATATAAATAGATGTCGGAATCTTTACATTGACCTAAATATCTGGCTGGAATAATATCTGGCATTAAATTAAAAATAATTTGAAACAAATGTTGTCAGTCAGTCCAACTTAAGATCACTGTTTGCAGCAGCTGGTCTCAGGTAGGCTAATTCCAGTTTTCCAGTCGGGGTGTGTAAAATGTGCTGTAAATTCCATATAGGTGGTCCTCTCCGGAGGGCCTTCGGGGAGAAACGTAACCTTATACCCGGTAGAACCACCGTTGGATCCCTTTCAAACTCTGCAGCGGTATAATCCGGTAACAAGGGTGAATTTCTTTGGTACCTCCGACAAAGGAGTCTAAAAATGGTACTATGGTCATCCAGGTTACCAAAGGTAGTACCTACCTTCCTGGTGGAATGGGTTAATATCTACTTTTGTGGAATCACTAAGAGGTTGTGGTTAGATCCAAATGTTCGCTGGCAAATTAAAAATTTGTTGTTCGAGTTATGGAACTAGGTGCCCGTTGACACCATACAAGACTCGCATTTCTCATTGTACATCAATGTGTCCTTTAGGTTGATGTGGCTTTGCATTCTCGGAGCATATAAGGAAAGTATATAGCACCGAACCTAAACAAGGTTGTAATTAAGGCTGCAGGAACTTAGTTACGCTGTCACAGGACTTTTTCCTTCCTAATATAAGTGAATATTTAAGTTTACTTTTCTTAAGGTAGATAGACCGGAAGCCGATCCCGAAGCAGTTCACAACACCTCCTTTACACCACAGAGTTGCCACCTGAGCCCTACTCTTGACATCTAGACAAAGATCGTGCATATCTCTTTGATGCTGACTATCTAGTCGACAGTAACTCACTCAGACATATGTTTTTGTTATTGTCCCCGAGTGAAACCGAGTGTTAATTTTGATGATGGTACGGCACCTAGCAGAAGGTAGCAAAGAGGCCAGTCGTATGGGGGGCTATGCTCCTAGTAGATATTCATGAAGTGAGTGTAGTTGTTGCCGTAATATGCTGCGGTATAACTAATATATAAGGCTATATGGGGAACTTGAGTTGCTATCAGCTGGTAGTGTAGACGTGATATTTGGCGTGAGGAAGGAGATAGTTACTTTCTAATGTGGGAAATAATAACAGCGAGGGTCAAATCGAACGGAATACAAATCTCGAGCTTATACTTATCAGTTAATATGGTACTTCTGCATAAGAGATATGTACGATCTGAATATCTTATTGTATAATGTTAAATAGGTTCAGGCCTTAACGGCTGCATTGTAGTCGGTTCGAGTGGGGTGGAGCCCATCATCGGGTCAGGTCAACATGACGATACTAGATGTAAAATACATTGCCATCTGTGCTGCAAATTGACGTAAATGTGCGGTGTGAACGTATTCTGTCACACCGTCGAGCGTAACTTGTCCATATTTCTTATGTAAATCCATATTTCTCTACAGCCGTAATATTCTCACTACGAACTGATCTTGTATGTGACAGAACCTTGTATGCAATGGGTAAAAGCCTGAAGCTTGTACTGTTCGATATTCTCTCACTCTCACTTCCACTATCTCCCTCTTCTCTCTATAGACACATTTTCCGTTTGAAGAGGCATGTCGTTCCCTCACAACATGCGTTAAAATTGGCTTCATCGTTGCTGGGTATGCGTCACCGTTTTCCTCAGACAATACGCGACAATCTTCGCTACAGCCGTAATATTTTCACTGCGAACTGATCTTGTATGCGACAGGACCTATGCGATGGGTAAAATGCTGAACCCTATACTGTTCGATATTCTCTCTCTTCTCTTTTGACACATTTTCCGTTTGAAGAGTAGTGTCGTCTCCTCACCACATCTGTTCAAATTGGCTTCATCGTTGCCGCAACAATCTCCGCTAAAACCGCAAAATACGCACTAAGCACTGATCTGCGACAGGACGATGAGTTAAAGGCTGAACCCTGTACTGTTCGATATGCTCTTTCTCTCTTTTCTCTAAAGACGCATTTTATATTTGAAGAGGCATTTCGTTCCCTAACCACATGCGTTAAAAATGGCTTCAGCGTTTCCTGCTATGCAGCATCCTTTTCCTTAGATAATACGTGACATTCATTGGAGCGTTCATTCAATTCGGGAGTATGTTGCCATGGGTTGTCTAACTTCCTTTGCGTTTGATTTTGGCACTGCTTTCTCTTGTGCGCACCATGGTTACAACTAGGTGGCGAGTCTTTAGTCTATATTTGCACCACGCCTCAATTTTAGAAATACAATTTTAGTTACAATGTTAATGCCAAATATTCCTTGAGGAGCTCATACAAGGCAAATTTAGTGTATTTGTTATGCCCTCACCCTACGGATAGGAGGGTATATATCATTTGATACGACCCAAAAGCGTAACACATAGAAGCAGTAACTTTAGACCCTAGGTTTATTTGAACCAAATTCGATTCATGACTTTTTAAGTCGTTTGAGCCATGTTCGTCTGTCTGTCCGGCTCGCATGTACGATAACTTTCGAAAGACGTGACCATGTCTTTGCATGCCTTAATATTTACCCACAACTAATTACGGGATTGCATATGGGCTACATGGCCACGCCCCCTCTGGTACCTCTCATACAAATGTACCAGTCCGACCACTTTGTATATTATGTGGTAAGTGAAGTGATCGTGCGAAAATTCTGTGAAGCAATAACAAGATAAAGTTGGTACCTCCTATACAAATGTACCATACCGCCCACTTTAGAAATCGAGTAATAATAAATTTCATGTTTTTACTGAAGGTGAGGGTATATTTATAGTCGTAAGACTGAGGCAGGAATCGATCCATGAAAGTCGCGTATTCTAACCATCTGCCAAGGACACATAGTTGGAACGTGATGTTGAGTATAGGGTTAAATTGCGAGACCAGATGTCTAAGTGTTTTTCCAACAATGAATTTAAAACCGAATTCGAGTCTGTCTGAATGGCAGCTATAAAAACCAGAAAGAAAGTTTCAGTCGAGCAACCCGACTTACATATACCCACACCCTCAGTAAAACATCAAATTTTGTATTCTATTGCTATTATTACTCGATTTCTAATGTGGGCGGGGTAGTATATTTGTATGGGGCGAAGCTAGGGGCGCGGCTAGACTTATATTTTTTTCTTCAAAACTTTATCCTGTTATATCTTAACAAAATACAGATTTTGGGCACGATCATGTCGAGGCCAAAGTGGGCGGAGAGGGTCATTTATATGGGAGGTACCAGAAGGGGCGTGTCTAGACGACCAAATTGTTCTCCAAACTATATCCTGTTATACCTTTACTAAATTTGGGCACGTTGGATGTATTTCTTGGGTGATATTATTACTCCATCTCTAAAGTGGGCGGAATGGTACATTTGTATGGTAGGTACCAGAAGGGGCGCGGCTAGACCCGGTTTTTTTCTCCAAAACTTTATCCTGTTATAGCTTAACAAAATACACAATTTGGGCACGATCGTGTCGAGTGTATTGATATTATTACTCCTTCCCCAAAGTGGTCGGAGTGGTACATTTCTATGGGAGGCACCAGAAGGGGCGTGTCTAGACTTCCAGATTTTTTTCTCTAAAACTTTATCCAGCTTGAGCTATTAAAAATATTCACCGATTTCTAAAATGGGCGGTACCAGATGGCTATCGGAGGTACCGGGGCGTGGCTAGACTTCCAGTTTTTTCTTCAAAACTCTATCCTGCTATAGCTTTACTAAATAAAGAATTTGGGTACGATCGCTTTGCATTATTCATTGTATTACTCCTCCCAAAAGTGGGCGGAAAAGTACATTTGTATGGGAGGTACCAGAAGGGGAGTGGCTAGACTTTTTTGCAAAACTTTATCTTGTTATAGCTTAATTAAATACAGAATTTGGTTACGATCCCGTTGGGTGTATTGATATTATTACTAAACTTCTAAAGTAGGCGGAATAAATGAGTGGGGAAACAAATTACTCATACGTACAATGTATTTTGTTACCCATTTCATACATTTCGATGGTCCAGCCGACCCCTCTTTATCCCTTTTAACTACAACATTGAACTTGCCCTGCTAATTCTATAAAGTTGCCTAGTCCGCATCAAATCAAATCAAATTTCTTCTTGGTATTAGTTTGTTTATTTGTAATTGTTTTTTTTTTTTTTTTGTTCTGCAATTTATTTAGCCACTGTTCAGCGGTGACTGTGCCTAACGTAGCGATGAGCGCGTCAGTTGCTATGTACACATTGAAATCTTGTTTTTTTTTTCATGCTCCAGTTTTCTTCAACGATCGTGATAATGTTATCACTGTTATTGTCGAAATATTGCAATAGTATTTCTACAGGAGGGGGTTTACGCCTCACGCACGATTACTTATATACAACATGTATATACAAATGTTGGTAAGTGTTTGGACGATGTGTCTTCGAACTGGGCACCGAGAGATTAAATAATATCACATTACTTTTGTTTCAAATAACAAATTGAATTTAATCATATCCGATGATATCTTTACATCTTTAAAATTTATGTTGATTATAGTAAAAATGCTATTGCAGCTGTTAATGCTGTTAATTCGCATAGAAATATTTGAGGTAGGTCCTAGTGGATATTTTATATGTTATAGTACTGAACAATTTAACTTTCTAATTAGATTGATTTATTTACTCAGGTGATGTTAATGTTTTTAATATCCCAGCAAGGTTAAAGTTCATTCTTTTAAAATGCCATTAACAATTCTAAAATTACCATATAGCAGACAAATCAAAATTTGATAAGCAATTGCTGTTGCATTAGTGTAGGCGTGTTATTATAATGATGATGAGATTTATATGTCTATCCCATTTCATAATTTCATCATAATCGCATCGTACGAGTGTTATTGTTTTCAGTCTTTTGAGATAGTCAACAAAAAGTAGTCCATCTCGGCGACTCACTGTCATTATCATATCAATTGTAGCTAGCCACTGTCTGCACGACTGTCCAAGGGGTTTTTTCTTCTTTATGTGGGATCATGTACCACAACAACAATCTGCTGATTTGACTCTCTCATTGTGGTGGAAATGCAGTTCGTTACACTGTCAGAATTACCATTGCAAAAGTTTTAGCGCAATCAAGTGAATCGCATGAAACCTATATGAAACCTCACACAGACCACTGCTTTAATCAAGGGTTTTTCGATAAGGACAGCTCGAAGTTGTAATAAAATAAAACAAACAGTGTGTAAAATATTACAGAAATTCTTTTATAGTTCAAAGGCTCATGGTTGCCATTATATTAGGAATATAACAACACTCATATGTCCGCCGTGGCTTTTAACAAATGCATGGAGCCTTAGGGTTTAACTCTTATTGACTCTAACACTTAGCTTTAGCTGAATTACAGCGTTGGCCTGAGGTATGTTAAATTTAAGATCATTGGTCGATTGTGGCAGCAACAGGCACCCCATAGTCTAGCGAGGCCGGCAATAGTCTTCTATTTTTACACAGGCAGGTACTCGAAAGTTTTGTTTGATTCAAAGCAATCAGTCTCTGCTTGAGTGTTATGAAAGCAACACCACATACGCTTGTTTCGCATTCAACACAAAAACAGACACAAGTGCAGATAAAGAAACAACCCAGTGCATGCCTTCTTACAGGCTTGCAAAGGCAGACAGAAGCCCTACCCTACAAATGCAACATTCATTTCAAATTAACATAGGTCGCCATAGGCAGGCAAGGTCTGCACATTACCTGTCTCATTAAAGACGTTTCAGTAGGCATGGCTAGGAAATCCAGCTTAGAGCCCTTAAAACATCAGCCTTCTATGAGGGATTACTACTGCAGACCAGCTAACAGGCCTGCAAAAGAGCATTTATAGAAGAACTGCAATAAAAAAAACATGCGAATTATTTCCAAATTTAACGACTTCTTCCATTTTTTAAATCTTTAATACAATATTTTTGTTACAATTTGTAATAACTATTTTTTTCAAACTCCAGCAGCAGGAATAGAACTCGCGACCTCAGCACTCTTAGTCGGGCATGCTACCTAGTCGACTATCACATGACATAGTTGTTGTACGATATATAATATGCGTGTGGTTCTCATAAACAACAGCACCTGACTTACCTTACCTTAAGAGGCCTGTCTACAGGTCTAATCGGAGAAGTGACCAGTGCACGGCTATGAGCGTCAATTCTGCCTTCTACTAAAAGGCCTGTCAACAGGCCGGCTTGAGACAAGAAAGTTTGCATGCCCTTTGTGTACATCTCTGGGATTTTTGTGAGGTACACAGTAGGGCTGCTCACAGCCCAGTTTTAAGAAAGGAAAGCAGTATGTCTACCGTATATTTTCTCACCCTAATCAGAGGTGTCATGGCAGGTCTCATTTTAGAAGCGAAATGTGCATGGGTATGTGTGTGCCTTTGCAGGCATGTTTGTAGACCTATTTTTATAATGCCTCGGCTTTTTCGCCGCTGGGAATGTTCAATGATTGTTGGGAGTGCACTACATTTTCATCGTGTACAATTCGACAGCGCTGAAGCTGCTTGTGCGACCAAACACAAGCACAACATATTGTTGTGTGATTGCGATCGGTTTTGCCTGCCACTGGTATAGGTCTGAGATTTCAGAAAACCATACGTCATCTTAGTCATTATACCATCACCCTTAGGGATGAGTTTCTTTGAACCAAATTCGATTCATGACTTTTAAAGTCGTTTGAGCCATGTCCGTCTGTCTGTCTGGCAGGTGCGCACGATAACTTTCGAAAGACGCAACCAATTTTTCTGAAATTTTGCACGAGTTAATATTTGCCCAAAACTACTTACGGTATTGCAAATGGGCTACATGGCCCGCCCCTTCTGGTACCTCCCATACAAATGCATCATTCCGCCCATTTTAGAAATCGAGTAATAATATCAATACTCCCAAATTCTGTACTTAGTAAAGCTATAACAGGATAAAGTTTTGTAGAAAAAATGTGGAAGTCTAGACACGCCCCTTATGGTACCTCCCATACAAATGTACCTTTCGGCCCACTTTGGAGATGGAGTAATAATATCAATCTACCCAACGCGATCGTGCCCAAATTCTGTATTTAGTAAAGCTATAACATGATAAAGTTTTGGAGAAAATATCGGGAAGTCTAGCGATGCACCGTATGGTACCTCCCATACAAATGTACCTTTCCGCCCACTTTAGAAATCGAGTAATAATATCAATATAATAGAACATTTTTTGTTTTACTAAGAGTGAGGGTATATGTAAGTCGGGTTGCCCGACTGAAACTTTCTTACTGGTTCTCTTAAACGTTTAGGTACAAAAAAATCGCTTGTTAATTTTCGAAGAAAAATAGGCCATGCCAAAAATTGCACCAAACAGTCAGTAGTTGTAGATGCATCGACTTCTCTTCGGAGACATGAGGATTTTCCAATCCCCAAATGCTACATTTTTGTTTATTAACGTAGTGCCCGAAGTGTTAAGCTCGTGAAATGTTCAATTGCTGGGTACGGCCTGGATAACCATCAGTAGGTCTCTTTCGGGCTTTATGGGGGATACGATGGGAGTAACGAAGTGCTTCCTTTGCGAGCTTCGATCAAGGAGTCTATAGTTAGTGCAACTGGGGGCCAGGTTATTGCCCACACATAGTGGTTAGAACACGCGACTACCATGCCGAAGATACATTGTTCGATTTCCGGCTCCAGTCATCTACATATTTCTTTCATTGCCGACCCGCTTGATGTTGTCGACAGCAACTTCGCAGTATGTGTCGAGATAATCGACATGTCTAGCAAAAGCTTTTCAAACAGTGACGTTCGAATTCGTCGTTTAACAAGTAGGTGCCGTTTCGTCCACCACAACGCGAGAAGCATCCCATACCTCATTCATGGGTTGAAAAGGGAAATTAAGCTTTTTTTTAAGTAAGTTCGTACCTACCTTCCTGGCTGAATGCGCAAGGATCCACTTTTGTGGAGTCACGTAGTGGCTGTGGTTAAAACCAAAAGATACGCAGATAAATTGAAAGTTTGATGTTCGAGTTATAGAGCTGGTTACCTCTTACCGTATGAGACTCCCATTTCTCGCTGTGCATCAATGTATCCTTTTGATTAAATGTGGCATTCTATTCTCAGCATATAAGGATGTTAGATAGCTCCGAACCCATAACAAAAGTGCTGCTAATCTGCAGAGAAGTATTTGCATCGTCACGGGCTTTTTCCTTTTATGGTATAGTCGTTCATATCACCTTTAATGTTATAAAACAAGCCGAGGGAAACTTTCTCAAAATATATGATGGTTTTTTTGCGCCTGATGGGCCTTGTATGAAGCAAAAAAAAACCATTGTTGGAAATGTGGTGAAGCTAGCCTGATCACCCTCTAGCGTTAGCGGATGTGGCCAGTTGTATGTCTAGCCTGCTCCTTGTGTGGGTGGAGGGTTGCAGGTCTCAAGCTTGTACTTGTCAGTCAATATTTTACCCCTGTATAAGATGTTTTAACAACTTAAATATCCTCCAATAATTGACATTAGAAGCTGGCCTTCTGGTCAAGTCATCAAGACGACACGATACCAATGACAAATCCTATGCACACTTTCAGCTACAGTGCTCACTGAACGCGCTAGATAGGCACGTATATTAGTACCCCCAATCTTTTAATGTTAGAAGGGAAAAATGACAGGGGATCGGTCACACATTTTATTGGTAGCGGATGTGGCCAGCCGTATGTATTGCTTGCTCCTTGTGAAGGCGGAAGGAGTGCAAGTCTCGAGCTTTGTACTTGTCAGTCAATATGGTACCCCCTCCCCCCATAAGATGTAAGAACAACTTAAATATCCTGGAACAATTGACATTGGGAGCAGGGCTGCTGGTTAAGTCATCAAGATGACATGATACCAATGACAAATCCTATGCACACTTTCAGCTACAGTGCTCACTGAACGCGCTAGATGGAACGTACATTAGTACAGGGGATCGGTCACACATTTTATTGGAAGCGGATGTGGCCAGCCGTATGTATTGCTTGCTCCTTGTGAAGGCGGCAGGAGTGCAAGACTTGAACTTGTATTCGTCAGTCAATATGGTACCCCTGCATATCGTGGCCTTCCGATTCTGGAGCTTGCTCCTTGTGAAGGTTGCAGGTGTGCGTCTCGAGCTTGTACTTGTCAGTCAATATGTAACCCCCCATTAGATGTAAGAACAACTTAAATATCCTCCAATAATTGACATTAAAAGCAGGCCTTAACAGTGGCCTTGTAGTCGGGTCTAGTGGGGAGGACCCCACAGTCTAGTCGAGTCATCAAGACGATACGATACCAATGACAAGTCTTCTTAATACTTTCAGCTACATCGCTCACTGAACGCGCTGGACGGGAACGTGCACGAGTACCCCCTATCTGTTAATGGTATGAGGGGAAAATGGCTCTATGAAATAAGGCCCCAAGAAATAAGGCCCCAAAACAAAAATGAAATAAAGCCCCAAAAATTAGTTCAGATAACAACAACAGTGAAATTTGCGGTGTTATTTCATTTTTTTGGGACATTATTTCATTTTTGTTTTGGGGCACGCCCCCCGCCGCATACGTCGTAGTCAGTCTCGCAACTCTCTCTCTCTCTCTGTCATTTTTTAAATTCAATAAATAAAGTGATGGGGGGGGGGCGTCCGCCCAACCCCCCCTTTCTTTACCACTTCTACTACCCCTCCCACACGTATCTAGCCTTTTTATTATTTGAATGGCTTGCCCCAAAATGGGGCATTATTTCATTTATGAATTGGGGTGTTTTTTCATTTAGTTGGGGTCTTATTTCATTCTTGATATTGGGGCTTTGTTTCATAACGAAATAAAACCCTATTTTTGGGGCTTTATTTCATTTTGGATTTGGGGCCTTATTTCTTGTTTCATAGAGCCGGGGAAAATGACTGAAGATCGGTCACTTTTTTTAACCTCTAAGGGCGATTCCGTAGCACTTTCGGGGCTTGTTGGGGGTTTTTCTTCTCATTTTCCAACACAATGCGCAGCCATCTGAACCCACTCCCCTTCCTCTTTTTTTGGCCCATCAACTTTTTTGTGCCATTCACACTAAATTAGAGGGTGTGCCGTAACCAAATCTTGTTACTACGGATCTCCATACAACACTATCGCACCCCTGACTTAAAAGGCAAAAAGTTTCTCGTTAAAAAAACCGAGGACTTGATTTTGATATTAGACCCAAAAATTGGCAAATTTTCTTGGATTTTATCGTAGATTACAATTTTGATAAGGGCTTGGTCGAGACAAAAATTGACCCACTCTAATGTATATAGTTATTTCCTTGGCATTTGCCGTATTAATATGACTTATCTGCAGCATTTTACGTAATTATCACACGACCCTCTTATACCAACATACATAACCGTTCGCCGTAAAATTTGTTTACATTTCGTTCTATGACGAAGTACCGCCACCAAAATAATTTCAATGCCAATATTTCGCCCATTTGAATTCCGCCATGGATCTTTGCCAAAACAAAATTGGTACTAATCTGCCCACAGCCTCTGCCCACAAATGGTCGATCACCTCCCAACGCAACAGAAGATAAATGTAATCACGTGAATGAATCCACAGATAAATCAAAGAAAAACAAGTTCTTGTACTCTGTGCTAATCAATGCACCACTCTCTGTGCGTGCAGGGTGTCATGAAAGATGGTGGTTGCAGTTGCAAAAATACCACAAAACGATAACAACAACAACAATAAACACAATTTGTTGACAAACATTGAACACCGCTTTATCGCATATTCGTATATATATATGATTTTCCAAAGTCCAAAGTACAATGTTTACTCAGAGTATACTATGATATTAATAAAGACCAAAACTACAGCATATTTTCAGGATGTCTTCTCACAACTCACCTAGTGGCTAACGCCTCATGCAGCTACGATAACACCAGTTTACAAATCTTTATTTTTTATCAGCTGCAGAGTTCTAAATAATTTTTTTCTATAGATTTCGGCCTCCTAAACACGAATATGAGATTTAAAAATTTTTCCTCTGATTAGTTTTCAAGATATGAATTTTTGAATTATTTTGCAAATTTTTTATGAGATGCATCAGCTTATTGGAGAATAATTCGTAAACGCATCCAACGATTTTGACAAGAGTGGTCTCCAATTAAAGGTAATGTGCTCCCCTAAAACTATTCTATACAAGCTTTTAACATCGATTGGGTAGTTCCGATGGTAGGAGCAATTAAAGTTTAAAAAACAAATTTTTTTGTGCAAAAATCACTGATTTAAATTGATAAAAAAATTTATAAAAAATATTAATCGCAAAACCAAATCCAATTTCATAAATTTAGTATAAAGATTGGACTTTTCCGAGGAAAACAAGCCATCATATATAAAAATTGGGTGATAAGAGGGAGAGTTACACGTTTTTAAATTGGACACTACAAATCATAAATTATTTAATTTTAATCAAATCACGGTAGACTTAGGCTAAACTTTACGTTGCAAGAAAATGTCGATAAAAAGTGGAAATGCCACTGTATTATGGGTTGATTTTGCATCACGAAAATGTTTAATTTGAAATCCTAGCTGATCATTTTTAGAAAATATCGATATTTTTTATTTCTGCCGACTGGACCAAAAGTCTTTTTACTTTTTAAACGATGACAGTAAAAAACCGGACCAATGAGATAAAAACTGTTTGATTGTTTTAAAAGTACACAAACAGGGATTCTTGTATGATCATTGATTATTTTGACATTGCGTCAATTTGGAGGCTGGAAGTGCATTTTAAGCCTATATTTTTAAAAAATCTCTATTTTTAATTATTAAACCGCGTAACCGCCTAAGAAGAATTTGTTCAGTATTAGAAAAGTGTAATATTTATTAATTGCAATTAAGCATATATATATCTGGTTTAAAAATGGAAAATATCGATATTTTTCAAAAATTTAGGCTTAAAATGCACTTTAAATCTGCAGGTTGCAGCAATGTCAAAATAATCAATGATCATGCATAAATCCCTGTTTGTGTACTATTATAATAAATAAACAGTTTTTATCTAAAATGTCCAGTTTTCTACTGTCGTCGTTTAAAAAGTAAAAAGACTTTTGGTCCAGTCGGCAGAAATGAAAAATATCGATATTTTCTAAAAATGATCAGCTAGGATTTCAAATTAAACTTTTTCGTGATGCATGATCAACCCATAATATAGTGGCATTTCCACTTTTTATCGTAATTTTCATGCAACGTAAAGTTTAACTCTAAGCCTACCGTGATATGATTAAAATCAAAAAATTTATGATTTGTAGTGTCCTATTTAAAAACGTGTAACTCTCCCCCTTATCACCCAATTTTTATATATGATGGCATGTTTTCCTCGGGAAAGTCCAATCTTTAAACTCAATTTATGAAATTCGATTTATTTTTGAGATTAATATTTTTTATAAATTTTTTTATCAATTTAAATTAGTGATTTTCGCACAAAAAAATTTGTTTTTTAAACTTTAATTGCTCCTACCATCAGAACTACCCAATCGATGTTAAAAGCTTGTATAGAATAGTTTTAGGGGAGCACATTACCTTTAATTGGAGACCACTCTTGTCAAAATCGTTGGATGCGTTTACGAATTTTTCTCCAATAAGCTGATGCATTTGATAAAAAATTTGCAAAATAATTCAAAAATTGATATCTTGAAAACTAATCAGAGGAAAAATTTTTAAATCTCATATTCGTGTTTAGGAGGCCGAAATCTATAGAAAAAAATTATTTAGAACTCTGCAGCAAAATGGCTGTAAACTAGTGTAATGGATTTAATCCTATTCAATGTGTTAACGGCGCCTTGTAAATGTTACTAATGATTTAACACTTTTTATGCATTTAACTGACTGCAATGAGTTGTGGTTATGTCAACGTTTAACATTTTCGCTTTACCGGAAATAGAATTTCAAACCACTCAAAAATGACAGTAACAAAAAAAAGCAAAAAAAAAACGATATGATATGAAATGAAAGTGTACTTGAGCTTGGCGTTTAGTATGTTAATTTAGCAAAAACAAATGATTTTGCTAGATGTTTGTTTACCTAGTACATGCAATGTAAGATACATATGTAGGTAGATAGCACATTCTACATGTAAACAAATATTTGATAGCATACGGAATTTATGAATTGTATTGCTTGCATATTTGTTAATGATTAGATATATTATTTTATGACGGATGAATGATTAAGACGTGATCCAGAGTGAGCTTAATAAGTTATTGATGCAACATCTGGCTATGATTTATGACTAAAGGAGGAACGAGTGGCTTTTAGTACGTATTATCGATTAAATCGAGATCAATGGTTTTAGTCTTTAAAAAATAACCTAATACACAGCGAATATTCTAAATAAATAATTAAATAATACTTTGCATATCTTCATTCCTTACAAAAGTACAAGAAATAGTTAACTTCTTCTAAAAACAATGGAAAACTACAAACAAGTAAACTAATCGAAACACTTTATTGCTCGTGAAGCATCCAAATACTAATTGATACAGGATTACAGACATTAACGGCTTTTGCCTTTAACACAGTACAACACATGATTTTGAGACTTAATTCTGAGAACTGCACGTGAAAATAGCCCCAAAAAGAAGAAGTTCTGCATCATTCGTTTTGTCAAGTTACATGCCATAATAATTTAATATCGATTTGAAGACAGTCAGTACCGTATGGTGGAATTTGTCACGTTTTAGGCTCTTTCGTTATATTGTTTCATGGCGGCGTATGATTATCATAAGTAATATTCAACGTAAATCATACGCCACGCAGTACAACAGTTTTTTTTTGTAACAGCTACAAAATAAACCCAGTTTAAAATCATTTGATAAATGGAAAAGTGAAACTGTTGCTTATGTAGGGAAACGATATATGATTAAAGGAACTATAATTTTTAGTTTTTTTAAATTTGTTTCAGCTAAATCGGACAGCGGTTCTCGAGTTATTTCAAACAAAAGAGCCTAAAACGTGACAAATTCCCCTATACGATACTTACTAACTTCAAATCGATATTAAATTATAATGGCATGTAACTTGACAAAACGAATGATGCAGAACTTCTTCTTTATGGGGCTACTATCACGTGCAGTTCTCAGAATTGAGTCCCAAATCAACGAGCTGAAATGTTGTACTTACTTACTGACTTAGCTGGAACTTCTATGCAATCCCAGTGGATTATATACCGCACGTAGAAAAGTATTATAAGCGCCTCGATCTTCTGCGCTTCTTCTCCAATTAGTCACACCGAGTTCTGTAAGGTTCTCAGTAACCTGGTCTTTCCAACGGAGTTTTAGTCGCCCCCTTCTTCGCCGTCCATCGAGTTCATTGTCGAAGACTTTTCGAGCTGGAGCATTTTCGACCAAGCGTACAACATGACCTAGCCAACGCAACCGTTGCAACTTAATGCGTCTGACCACGTCAATGTCAGTGTACAGCTCGTACAGCTCATAATTCATACGACGCCGATACTCTCCGTTAAAGATGATGGGCCCATATATTTTACGGAGTATTTTTCTCTCGAATACCGCCAGAACCGATTCATCCGCTTGTGTCATAACCCAGGATTCTGAGCCATACATTAAGACAGGTAGAACCAGTATCTGGTATAACTGGAGTTTTGTTCGTCGAGAGAGATCTCTGTCATTGAATCGCTTGCTTAGTCTGTAGTAGCATTTATTTGCAAGCAGGATTCTTCTCCGTATTTCTAGGCTGACAATATTTTCTTTGTTGATGGCTGAGCCTAGGAAGACAAAATTATCTACCACCTCGAAATTATAGTTGTCAATGTTCACGCAGTTTTCCAAACGAGTAGATTCTTTGTTCGTTGAAACTAATAACTTCGTTTTGTCCTCGTTCACCCTTAGGCCCATTTTCGCTGATTCCTTCTGTATACCTGAGAAGTCTGCAGTCACATCCCGCAATTTCCGACCGATGATGTCTACGTCATCAGCGTACCCGAGTAGCATGTGGCTTTTGTTGAATATCGTGCCACTCGTGTTTACTGCAGCTTTTCTCATTATCATCTCCATCACAATGTTGAAGAGATCGCACGATAGGCCGTCGCCTTGTTTTAGGCCTCGTCTGGTATAGAATGGCTCCGTAAGGTCCTTGCCAATCTTCACTGAAGACTTCGTGTCAGTCAGCGTCATTCCGCAAAGACGTATCAGCTTCGCTGGAATACCAAACTCAGCCATGGCTTCGAGTAATTTCTGCCGTATCGGGCTGTCGAAGGCAGCTTTATAGTCGACGAAAAGTTGGTACGCGTCGATCTGTTTCTCTTGGATCTTTTCCAGGATTTGCCGAAGTGTGAAAATCTGGTCATTTGCTGATTTTCCAGGTCTAAAGCCACACTGATAAGGCCCGATCAGGTAAGATAAAAGATGGTACGTGTCGATTTGTTTCTCTTGGGTCTTTTCCTGGATTTGCCGAGGTGTGAAAAGCTGGTCATTTGTTGATTTACCAGGTCTAAAGCCACACTGATAAGGCTGGGTAACACTGGCTTTAGTCTTTCATATAGCACACTCGACAGGACCTTATATGCGATGGGAAAAAGACTGATCCCGCGGTAGTTGGAGCACACACTTGGATCACCTTTTTTCAGCACAGGACATAATACGCTTACATTCCAATCGTCGGGCATGCTCGTTATCAGCTCCTTGCCACCGGACTTGAAGAGCTCTGCGGGCAGACCGTCGGCACCGGCTGCTTTGTTGTTTTTCAGTAGCGATATTGCTCTTCTTACCTAGGCTTGACTTGGTGTTGCGCAATCTAAGCCGTCGTCGACAATTGGCGTGATAACTTCACGTGCGCTGCCTTCTGGAACCAGCAGTTGCTGGAAGTGTTCTCTTCATATGTGCAGCACACTCTGCGTATCCGTGGCCAGATTTCCATCATTGTCCTAACAGGTGGGGAGGCCATTACCGTATCCATTTGCTCTTACTTTCTGGTAAAATTTTCGGGCCTCACTTCTATCCCTGTATCGCTCTATATCCTCGTTCTCCCGTTCCTTCATCTGACTTTTTTTTTTTGCCTAAATAGCTGTCTCGCCTGTTTTGCTTTCACCTTATGCCGTTCCCCAACAGCGTGGGTTACAATTGGCTGTAGCGTTGCCCTATAAGTACCATCCTGTTCCTCAGATGCTATGCGACATTCTTCATCGTACCAGGATTCGTCTGAGCGCCGCTTTTCATATCCTAGCACGGTTATTGCGGCGGTTGCCATGGAATTCGCAATATGCTGCCACTGTGTATCGGGAACGTCAGAAGTAGAGAGCCGGTTGGAGTAGGCAGTAGCTATCTCTGGGGTTTGCAGCTCCGCGATGTCCAACTTTCTTTGTGTTTGGTTACGTGCGTTTTTCGCTCTGCTCAATCTTGTGCGCACCTTGGCTGCAACCAGGTAATGATCCGAGTCAATATTAGCACCACGGATCACACGCACGTCCATGACACTAGATGCATGCCTGCCATCACTTACCACTTGATCAATTTGAATTTTGGTGTTTTGATCGGGGGATGTCAAGCCAAGTTGCCTTGTGGATATCTTTGTGCTGGAATCTGGTTCCACTCACTACCATGTTCCTTCCCGCTGCGAAGCTAACCAGCCTAAACCCGTTGTCTGACGTGTCGGTATGCAGGCTGAATTTACCGATCGATGGACCAAGAACAACTTCCCTTCCTATTTTTGCATTAACCCATTAAGGCCTAGTGATGCGAAAACGCATCGCATTTCTAGGAAACCTCAAGAATAAACGGCTAGGGCTATACCGATTACCAACATATATTTTCAAAAACTTTAGATTTTATACTACAATATTACTCATAGGTGCCACTTTGTAACTCGATTGTATCTCGGAAAAAAATTTATGCGAAAAAATTTTTTTTTTCGATTTCGTACAATTTCTGCTGCTTCTGTAAAAACGTTAATAACCGTAAATAAATCGTATATTTTTCGACATAAATAAAATATAATTTTTCTTATTTTCATAATGTATTTCCTATTTTTTTATAATTTCTGTAATGATTTCAACGTTCCTTTTATTAAGGACCAGTGATGCGTTTTCGCATAAGCCTCCCCCTGGCTCTCCTCCGCACCTGGAAGTTTAAGGTAAACATTTTTTTCTTAATTAGGCCATGGGGACCTCAGATATAATATCTATTTTTGTCAATCGAGTCTCCTAATATGGTAGGGCCTTAATGGGTTAAAGTCTCCCAGAACAATTTTAGTGTCGTGGCCAGGGCAGCGGTCGTATGTTTCCTTTAGGCGCTCGTAAAATGCATCTTTAATCTCATCGTCTTTATCTTCCGCCGGGGCGTGTACACAAATCAGCGTGATATAAAAATATTTCGCCCGGATGCGAATGCTGGCTGAAAATGTTGTACTGTGTAATATTTCTTCCAATTTCCAATGTAATTTCTGTACTTTTTTTTGGTTACCTTGAATTTCGTTATATATTCTCCTAGAAAACAGCAATCTGTAAAAGTATTTATTGTACAATTTTCACCCTTGACTCCTCAAGTCAAATAATCAATCGGTCAAAATTTTATACAAATGTTTACAAATATCCATAACATCCAACTAAAACTACATAACACACAAATATAAACGTTCCATAATATTCCATAATACAATTTATCCTCAAGTAAATTACTCAATAAATTTATAAAATCACAATAGAAATTTACATCACGATTGCAATAGATTACGAAGTATTTTCTCTAAGTTTTATTAATTACCAACTGCTATATTCAGCATATTCTGCATACTCACTTCATATTCGGCTTAAGTCGTATACTTAGATATGTAAACAAATAGTTTTTGTTTCTTATTAGTGACATTATTTACAAATTAACTTCATGATAAAATTTTGCATTTCCGATAGAAAAGTCATCAAACTAATATATTCTGACGAAACAAATGTATAATCTAAAGGAAATGATTAACCAACCTAGTCTTTGTAACTAACTCATTAACGAAACGACTACTATGACCTTTGCTTGGAAAAATGGTAATTAACACCTAATGTAAATTTCTAGCGAGTTTACACAAACTTGATAATTTTTAGTTTTGTTTTAAAAAATTATAATAATCGTCCTTACTACACAGACACGGACTTTATAATGTTTAGTGTGTTATGCGCAATTTGTTGGTAACTGAATTTTGATTAATTTTTTCTACATGTCTACATGAGAACTATAATTATAGCAACAAACCTAATTTAGCAAAGTGCTCAAATATGTTTGAACATTAGTGATAAAGCGATAAGCAAAAATACATCAATAAAACTTGAGTGATTTCTATAATAGACTGCAGTTATCAGATGTACTTGGTGGGCAGCCCACATAGGGAAAAGAAAGTTACAATTGAATGATTTGTCAGTTATCAAGATTCAGAGCGCCATGCAGTAACTGGCTAGGCCATAATTAAGACGCAACTTTGAAGTGTAAAGAAATTGTCTTTAACAGTGGGATGACAATTGGTTATTGGCAAGTAGGCAATATTAACTCATACATAATTTTGTGGCAATGTATGAATTCCATAAATGGCAAAAAAGCCAATAAATATAATAATTTAAAGCTGTTAAAATGGCAGGCAGTGTAAGCTTCCTACACAAATCTTAGAGTCGACTAAAAGTCTGCGAACTTTTTACATCCTTATAAAGATTAAAGATTATAGAAAATAAATCGAATTTTCTTAGCGATTGCAGTCCTTTAATTTCTTTAGAAAAATTTTTAAAGTAACTCAAAAACAAAAAACTAACAAAACTCATATGGACTAGTTAATGTCACCTCTTTTAAATATCAATTGTAGTCAACAAATTTCGGTGATATTACAGTAGTGAAAAATACTAGTTCGAACCTAGTTTTGTACTAGTTCTCCATGGGAAAGTGGACTAGTTCAGCATCCATACAAACAACTGTCTCATTTAACAAGTAGTTGTATTAGGCTTGGGGGAATTGTCCCTTTTGTGCTTAAATGTACTCATTTTAGAAATTCTAGCCGGGCGGTAATTAGTTTTCTCCTTTGAACTAGTACACAATTTATGCATTAGAACGTAGACGATCAATAGTGGCACAGTTCACAAGTTATGTTTTCCTCTCCCACTCAGTCCCATTACGTTTCAATACACAGTGCATTTCATTATAGTTTTGTTTCTCTCTCACTAATAGCACTTCATTTGGATGTCTATAACTAGTTCTATACTATAAAATTTTAGATATTAGTAAAGTAGCTGCTTGCGACTAAATTTCTCAGTATAACTTTCGAAATTATTTCAAAATTCTCTTTTTCTTATTCATCAGCTAGTAACGTTAAACTGGTTCAAAAATCTATAGTTTGGAAGTAGTACATTTTGGAAGTAGTTCAGTATTCCATACTTTTAAACTAATACATTTTTTAAATAGTCTGACGAGTCCCTACTGAGATGTTACCACATCTTAGTAAAAATACGATCGTTGATTGAAACCGTAGATAAACTGTAGCACTAAACCAAAAAAGTTCTGTAGCAAGTCAGTAGACATCTTTTGAATAGAGATAGTTTAGGTTGTTTGGCTGGCTGGTGGACACGACAACTCAAATAACACAGCTCATTGATTTGGGATTCTATTCTGCGAATTGCTCGTTAATAAAGTCCTAAAAATAAGAACTTCTGCATCATTCGTTTTGTCAAGTAAGCTGCATTAATAATTTAATGGCCATACGAATTTTTTGCTCAAAGTGGATTTTTAGTACTTTTTTCTATGTTTTAACACGGTTATATCTCGGTATACCGTACGGAATATTTCTTTTTTATTCATGAAGCCAATTTATAGATATTGGATAGGTGAAACATATATCCGGAAAAAACAAAACCAGAAAAAGTGCAGCCAGTGCCTTAAAAATCGCAAAAATACCTATAGGTTTAATGACATGAACTTCGTCAGGTGAATCATCTTGTACTAGTTGGCCATATCTCAGAACACAGAGATATTTGCCACACCCCTTCTAGAACCTCCCATACAAGCAACCAAATTGCACCATTTACATTTACGGCGCCAAGAAATAATCCCCAAATAAAAATGAAATAAAACCCAGAGGTGATGAAAACCAGTACAGAAATTTCAGTCAGTTGAACTGACTGCTAAAAACCCTCACCCATTGGGTGTACTGATATTATTTCTAAGGTGGGAGAAATGGTACTAGAAGGGGCGTGGATGGACTTCCAGAGTTTATTCTAAAATTTTATCCTGTTATAGTTTTACTAAATACATTATTTGGGCACGATCACCTTGGGTGTATTGATATTTATAATCGATTTCTAAAGTGGGCGGAATGGTACATTTGTATGGGAGGTACCAGAAAGGGCGTGGCTAGACTTAAAGTCTTTTTCTCCAAAACTTTATCTTGATTTAGCTTTACTAAATAGAGAATTTGGGCACGATCACGTTGGGTGTATCGATATTACTACTCCATCTCTAAAGTGGGGGGAATGGGCGTGGCTAGACTTCCAATTTTTTTTTCCGAAAATTTAGATGTTTTTTCATTATGAAATAATCCCCAAATTAAAAATAAAATAACTTCCGAAAAATATAAAATTATGAAAATCCCTAATGAGTTGTTCTTTTTGTTCTATTGGGGTTATCTCATTTCTGGGTTTGGGGTTTATTTCATTGGGGGTTATTTTGTGGGGCTGGAACGTTATTCTAAGTTATATTGTTTATACATATACATTAGTATTTTTAAAATGAAAGCCATTAAATATAATACAAATGCACAATATTTTTATACGGTCCGACTGACTGACTGATCACTCCCCAGCCCAAACGACTAAAGCTAGAACATTGAAATTTGGAATATAGGTTCCTTTTATGACGGAGGCGCGCACTAAGAAGGTATTTTTGGAAATTCGGACCCCAAGATAGTCAAAAGGGAGGATACCGCCCCATACAGCTCGAAGTTTTAAATGTTAGTATCTCATTAATCATAATAGATAGGGAGTCGAGATTTAGTACATATGTTGTTTGTACAAGAAAAATTACTTTTTGTGGAAAGGGGCGGTGCCACGACCCTTTTTCAAAAATAGTTATATTTGCCAAATAAATGGACGCATTGCAATTACATTTTCTTTATGTGATACTGTCTATAAGGCCTCTTTCATGGGCTAAATAAAAACTTATTTAATTAGACAAAGTGGCGTGGCACCGCCCACACAAACCGAAATTTTAATCGGTCATATCTAAAGAGCCATTAGAGGTATGAAGATGAGATTTGCTACATATGTTACTGATACAAAGAGGAACACGTCTCGCTGGAAAATGAGCGGTGCCACGCCTCTTTGGAAAAATTGTTATCTGGAAGAAATAAATGAACTGATTGTGTAACATAGTACTATCCGTAGGGTCTCTATCATAGGCCACCGCCTATACAAACCAAAGGTATGAAGATGAGATTTGTTGCATATGTAAATGGTACATGGGGGATCACGTCTCGCTAGGAAATGGGCGGTGCCACGCCCCATATGAAAAAATTGTTGTATCGGTCATATAAATAGAACTGTTGTAACACCATTCTCATAATATATATATATAAAAAATTGCTTGACTAACTGATTTGGTGAAATGGCTGTAGATAGGATGATGAAATTTGGGGTGGTTGTTCCCCTTTTCGTGTAAACGTCAGCTAAGAATGGATTTTTGGAAATTCGTACTTTTAGGTGTAAAAATGACCAAAAGGGATAAAACTTGTAATATCACCCAGACCAATCGGCTAAAGCTATAATCAATAAATTGATATGGGCATGCTCACTATCAAACTGAATTGAAGGTTTTTTTCGATATTTCTGGGTAAAAAAGATCGCAAAGGGCTAAAATCATGATAATTGATATGGGGTTGCTCCCCGCAGAATTAGAATGAAGCAAGGACGGTTTTGGAAATACATACATTTTAGGTGTAAAGAGACCGTAAAGGAATAAAACTTACACTAAACGGCTACAGGTATAGTCGGAACAATTGAAGTCAATATTTAAGTTGTGCGATATGAAGTAGTTTTTTGAAATTAGTTTTTTATGTGCAGCAATACCGAAAAAGGGATAAAACTGGGACTATCGCCCAGACCAAATGCTTAAGGGAAGAGTTACGAAAATGTATTTGGTGGTATATGGGCATAGAATTAGAGGGGTAAAATAACTCAGACCAATGTTATAAAGCTACACTCACATAAATGTGTGTCCGTTCTTCTTATGAAGCGTTAACATTTTATCCGTTCAGAAGAAGATTCATTGTAAGTACGGGTGAAGCAACACGAGCCGAATTCTGAGTCGTCTTAAAGATGTCTGTTTGTCGCTGCCAGGGGTGTCCTCACCGGAAATCCTTTTGGGAAGAACCGCCCTCAAACTGAGAGCCCACATTGGACCACTATCTGACTCTGCAACGATAAAGAGCTCCGAACGAGAAGTCTAAAGACGGTACTACGGGTGGCCAGGGTGCACAGTGTAATTTCCTACCTGCAATTCCTGGTCAGTTGGGAAAGGAACCACTTCGGTGGTGCCACGTAGTGGCTATGGTTAAACCAAAAGTTACGTTGGTAAGCTGAAAATTTGATGCTTGAGAAAAGAGGAGCATCAAATTAAAAATGAAAGAACTCCCGAAAAAATATGAAATTATCCCCAATGAGTTTGGTATTGGTATTTTTCGGAGTTTTGTTATTCAAATAACTTTTAAATAAGAAACTATATTAAAACAACGATCTAATAGAGTGATAGTATATGAAACACATTTTCTATTTACATAGTACATAGTTACATAGTTTTTTTCATACGGCAACAGAAGTGATCTGTCTGCAGCCTAACTGCCGTTCTGGTTAATCATTCTTTGCAGCACTCAACATTTAAAGGACTTTCTGTTGTTTAATTTCAATTTATTTTTATCACTTTTTGTTTTTTGTCTCAGAACTATCTAATGAAAATGTTGTTTGCCTTTGGCAACGCTTAATAGTCGACAAACAAGTAAACATCATTACGAATATGTTGTGAAAATAAAAGTTAAATTAAATCAAAAATAACGACAACAATCATCGATCGATCTCAACTATCACAATTACGAGCGTACGACGGACGGACGGACGAACGTAGTTGACTTTATGCTCACATGCTAACAGGCGCAGACGCAGCGCCCCCGTTGATGGTGGAGTCAATTGGCCAGAGCCTAAGGCGGAAGAGCGTTTGTTGTTTGTTGGTAACAAACACCAGCAGCAGCGGCGACGACGGCGGTGGCTTGTGTATTGTTGCCGTCTGCCCGTAGAATGTTTGGCGGTAACTTAATGGTGGGGTACTGAAGCTGACAACGATTGACGTGTTCGAGAGTCGAGAAGGAAGGCAGTAGATCAAATCAGTCAAGTCAAGTACCCGACTTACCCAAACACACACACACACACAAACGATTGATGCAGCAGCCAACAGCCAGTACTGCTGCCGCTGCTATGCATCAGTGTGTGTGTGCGCGCATTTGGCTAGATAGCCTCGCTTTAGGCCACCTATAAATAAGGAACAGTTATTGTCTCTCGGATTTACTAGTTTCATGTTCTAACCGCAAGTTGGACGCAACTGAAGTCACTATTGAAATCGCAATAATTCAACGCAACACGCGATAAATAAAAAATTAAATACAAAAAACATAACACAATTATTAAGCTTAACAATAAATAATTACAAAAACAAAAACAACAACAAATTATGGCACATATTCTGTGAATATAAAGAAAATGCCATCAAACGGCTTTTATGTGTGAAGTAAAAACCAATCGACTGTGCTTGGAGGACAAAGTGATTTGTAAGAAGATATGGCAGCAATATTGGCTTCCTGGTATTTGTAGGGAGTGGAAAAGTGTTTAAGTCAATTTTAATTCAATAAATAGTAAAAAGAAGTAAAAACAATTGTTGGTTCTAGTTTATAATATCAATTCAAATAAATACATATTTATTAATGGCTTCTTCGTGATTTGTATCTAGATTTTACACTGTTTTATAGTCTTGTGGCATAGAACTTAAGACCCACCATAAAGTTGTTCTAATCAATCTACAGGTGGCGGAATAGTATGAAATGTTTAAATGGGAGTGGTTTCTCTGCCACTGCCATAGTTACCAAAGGCGGAAGACTTACAACAAATTAACAAATGCAAATATTTTTTGCTATGTATTTCATACAATAGTGTGATAACAAAAAGGGTGGACCAAAAGTCTTTTTACTTTTCAAAAGATGATACAATTAAAAACTAGTAAATTGACATAATAATATTGTATTTATTACGAAAGAACACAAATTCGGATTTTATTTGTGATCCTGTGATGTGATCCTTGATTATATTGATACTGCTTGTTCTGTATATTCTCACGAACATGTTTCTTAAATTCATCAAGAGACACTAAGTTGCTGTTGAAAATATTTTTTTTTCATGTTTTTCCAATGAAAAATGTCCATTGGGAATAACTTTGCGCTACGAGGCGGATATTACTTTTTGCACAAACATTTTGCAAACTGCATAATGAACAGACGCTCTTACACGTTTTACGTCGCTAAGTTCTTTTAAGTTCTAATTAGGCCAAGTAGTAGCTCAAACTTATCCACTCATTTGCTGATAAATTCAATCGATAAGTGGGTAATGAGCCCAAAATTTTTGTTTCGCCTAAGTCGAAGAATCGTTGTTTTAGAAAGTACTCGCGTATGCAAAAAGCACGTAGTGCTTCGCTTAATGACGCCAAGGCGCTGAATTGACTGGTCTTAAAAATAGAAGCCATTAAACATTCCTGCAGTTTTGGAGGTATCGATTTGCCATGCTTGAACTACCTACCGCACTACTCCCTACATGGGTACTAACTTGTATGACCCTATGGTAAACGAACACTAAACCACCGAGTACAAAAATGTGTGTGCACGAAAGCGACAGAAAGCGTAAACGAGTGTTCTAACTGTCATGCCACGGCACGACTATCATACATGAGTTTCATGGTTGGATTCCCTATCGTTCACTTGATGTTGTCAAAGCAACATAGTTTATAGTTCACATGTCTAGTAAAAGTAAGCAAAGAGGTAAATCTTAAAATAGAAAAATCTCCTTTACACCTCATAGTTTACACCCTATGAAATTAAGTATCTCTGGGTTCTCATATCAACACCCCTAAAATGGGAACCTATATAAGTACCCTTTTCACGGGGATACATTGCACTAGTTCGCGGTAAACGATGTGGTGGCGATTGACCCAATTTACGGACATTTCATACAACAAACGATGCGATGAAATGCATTGCTAGTAAGTAATGATTTTACCACCTACGAACTAGTGCCCAGTTTTAGATGGATAAGATCAATGCAATACAATATTTTTTATACCCTACACGGTCCAAAGGGCATATTAAGCTTGATCTTCCATTTTGTAAAGCCCAAAAGGGGACATCACAATATATTTATATATAAATCGTCGGAGTCGATTTTTGAGTCGTCTTAAAGATGTCCGTCTGTCGTCGCCAGGGGTGCCCTCTCCAGAGGTCCTTTTGGAGGGTATCGCCCTCACGAACCCTGAACACCCCACTGGACCACTTTCTGACTCAGCAACGTTAAAGAGCTCCAACTGAGAACACTAAAGAGTGACAAGGATACCCAGTATAGGTTCCTACCAGCACTTCCAGGTCAAATGGGAAAGGAACCACTTTAGTGGTGCCTGTGGTTAAACCAAAAGTTACGCTGGTAAGCTGAAAATGTGCTGTTCGTGAAGCTGGGTGCCCCTTTGACACAATAGGAGACTAGCATTTCTCATTGTACATCAATGTATCTTTTGGTTGATGTGGCATTGCTGTTTCGAAGCATAGGTAATCAACATCGAATTCTGTGTCGTTTTCAAGATGTCTGTCTGTCCCCGCCAGGGGGTGCCCTCTCCGGAGGTTCTTTGGGCAGTACCGTCCCATGTACCCTGAGAACCCCCAGTGAACGGTGAGGAGAAATAGCAAAGGTTTTTTCTTTTATGAGCTCCTACCGCAGAATCTAAAGACAGTACTAACGGGTGGTCAGGGTACCCAGGTACTTCGGTTGCATGAACACAGCTACTGTGTCACGGGTCTTTTTTCTTCTTAATATGAAAGACCATAACTGTGCATTTTTCCTTGAAACTTTTCCTATTATCTCGACAGTAATTCACTCAGTTTATGTTTGTGTTTGTTGTGATGCTAGCCGGATACTACCTAGCAAAAGGTGGTGAATGAGGCCAGCCGTATAGGGAGCTTTGCTCCTTGCATATGGTGGTGAAGGGTTGCTGGTTGTTGCGGTAGTATACTACAGTATATTAACAATAGATATGTGGCCGACCGGACGGGAAGCTTCGGTTCCTAGAAGATGGATGCGTGGGTGCATTATTTGGCGTGAGGATGGGAGTGAGTTACTGTCATATGACTAAAAATGGTAATTTATAACCAGTATATAGTACAGTGGAACTCAAATCGAACAGAGTACAAGCCTCGAGCTTGTACTTGTCAGTCAATATTGTACCCCCACACAAAAGAGCCCGATATGGCGGCAATAAGTTTATGCGTTCACCCCCCAGTATTAAAGTTTGTCTGAAGACAATTTGAGGACATAAAATTTTGTTTTGATCCCTGCAGCCTAAGACCCCCGGAATAATATTTATTATTTTGTCATTTAACGATGCGTATATTGTTATCCATGGTTATTCAAGGTTATTCAAGGGCATAATAACTACTATTTCCGGCGGCCGTAGAGTACACGAATCAAAAAAAGTTTTGATGTGCTCAAACTGTTTTTGGGCAAACTAAAAAACTGGGGAGGGGTGAACTCATCAACTTTTTTTTCGAACCCTAAGATGAGCAAAAACGGTCAAAAACTACTCCCTTTTTTTGGCGGGGGCATCTGAAATTTGGTTTGGTGTACAAGCTTTTATTATCTAAGCGCCGATTTGCTTCTCAAAAGGAACCAAATCGGACAAAAACTACTTAGACCTCCCATACAAACCTCCCCCTTTTTAGGGTGTCCCTCTGTCTGTCCCCCACTATTACAGCCGCAGTTTAAGAGTTATCGAGTTGAAATTTGGTTTGGTGTACAAGCTTTTATGCTCTAAGCGACCATACAAAACACCCCCTTTTTATGGTGTCCCTCTGTCTGACCCTCAACTGCAGCCGTAACTTAAGAGCTATCGAGCTGAAATTTAGTCTACAAGCTTTAACCCTATAAGCGGTGGTTAAGTTCAAAGATGAACAAGGTCGGACAAAATCTACTCAGACCTCCCATACAAAACTCCCTCGTTTAAGGGTATACGTCAGTCTGTCCCGCTACTACAGCCGTAGTTAAGAGCTATCGAGCCGAAATTTGATATGCAAGCTTTTATCCTCTAAGCGGTGGTTTAGCTACTACTCCCAGCTTCCATTCACACTCCCCCATTTAGGGTATCCGTCTGCCTGTAGCGCGATTACTTAAAAAAAACTTAATTTCCCTTTGCACCCCATGAATGAGGTATGGGATAACTTCTCGCGTTGTTGTGAATTAACACGGTTTCTATTTTTAGATTCACAACTAACGGCACCTACTTGTTTATCGATGAATGCGAACGTCACTGTTTTGAGAAGGTCTTACTAGACACGCCGATTGAATCGACGCTTAATACTGCGAAGTTCCTTTCAACAACATTTGAGGGGAGCCGACAATGAAAGAAAAATTTATTTTTTTTCTTTTAAAATGACTGGAGCCAGGTTTGAACCTGCGATCTCCCGCATGGTAGTCGCGTGTTCTAACCACTATGCCACGGTCGGTCCCGTTAGCGCGATTACTGCTGTGGGTTAATAGCTATCGAGTTGATATTTGTTATTAATGCTTCATTGCTCTAAGCGGTGGTTAAATTCAAAGATGAACAAGATCAGACAAAAACCGCTCCCTCATTCTGTTTGGTTCACCCCACACCAAACAATGAACTTTGGAACAGGCCTTTGCAAGCTGTCGCATGAACTCCGGAGAGTGAAAACTTCGAAGAGACAGACTGAACATTTATTTATTGCCTTTCTTGAAGCTAAATCAGGCGATAAATTACATTTTTCAGCAAGAGATTGCATCTACCCACTCCAGTAAGGTTGGGTTCGATCAGAAAACGTTGACGTCTTAGAGGGGCCAGCGTGTTTCCATTCAATGGACCCTATTTAAAATGTATGGGGTATATTTGTTCATAATATGTACTCCAACAACGGGCAAATAACATATCGTTGCAGAGCTAAAATCTGCAGAAATAGAGGCTTGGGATTCCTTAGAAAGTTCAACCCTATAAACCATGATAAATAGTATGACCGAAAGGCTTTTTTGTACTTATTCAAAATAAGGGAGTTCATACGCATTATGAAAAAGTTTTATTTATTTAAAAATTGGTTTTTATTTTAATAAAAAAAAGTATTATTTCATTATTAAAAACCACTGCGTTTAATTTCATGATCACCCTATAATATAAAGAAATGTAAAGAACATAAATTTAACTAAATACAATTTTGTTGCTTCTGGATGTGAATGTGTGGTATTTGATACTCTGTCATTCCTCATATTCGGTTTTTAGATTAGGGCCCTTTTTGTACATCTGCAACGAAATACAATGAAGCGTATAATTTTTCGCTCTCCAGTGTATAAACTTTCTACAGAACTGGACAAACAAAAATCTTTAAATCATACAATATTTTAAGACTATATAACAGTGTAAAATCGCCTATCACATACACTGCACATATGTAAATACCAAAGTGACATCTTATATTTTGAAATTAGTACTTAAGTACTAATTTCAAAACTGTATAGTCACCTCAATCTTACAAATCACTTTAAGCAACAACTTATTATGTCAAAACGTATTTAGAGTGTAAAACGCCCCAAATCTTTGAAGTACAAGAACATTATTTTTTAACCGGAGCTACCTCAACCTATAAGCTAAGTACTTTAAAAAATGTGCCAAGTATTATTACAAATAACGCACAAAGTGTAAAATCGCTAAAATTTATCCAAAACACCCTTTGAAAACTACAATTTTAACTTTGTACGGAACAAAAAGATTGTTTAATTATCGTCGTTATCTATGTACTCACGCCATCGACAAATTATAAAGTGGTTGTACAAAGCCGTTAGTGTAAAATCGCCCATTACATACACAGTGAAAAATTAGCAACAAGACCGCATATTCAGAACAAAGAACCAATGACTACAAATGTTAAAGCTCCTTCACTTATTATATTATAATATAATTTTTTATACGCAACTGTTACATAATTAAGACTTTGGATTAAAAAGGATATGTAAATAAGTGTTAGCGTCGTAAAATCGCCCCATACCCAACATCCTAACATCATACGGAACTATTTATTTTGCTTACAATGAACCAGTAGAATTAAAATAAATTTACAACAATAACATAATACATACTAACTTGTTATGTTTAGAATTCTCAAATGATTCCTACATAACACCCTTGCAAAAGCCTTGAGAATCTTGTATGGACACTTACGAAATGTGCTCAAAATTAACGGCTGAGAGACAATGAACGAATGAGAGACAATGAATATATCTCCCTAAGAGCAACTATTTACAATCATTCAATATTGATTTCCGCGTTTCGGTAACCTTGCACTGGGCATATATTTAAAAAAAATGTGTAAAAACGTTTAAATAGTGTAAAATCGACCACGAACTACACAGCACAAAATAAACCTTGATAGCAACACTTATTTCGTGCCTTCTTAAAATATCGTTGCCATTGAACAGCGGAACCTATAAAACATAAATGCATTTCACCTCAGTGTAAATTTGTACCCGTACATCATTGAAAAATTATGTGAAAACTTGTGAATAGTGTAAAATCGACCAAAATTACGCATAAAACCAACTATACTTAAAAATTTGTAATATTTCGTAATAGCCTCATTGTAAAATTGTAACGGATGCTTTCAAAACGAACTATGCAAAAACGCACGAATAGTGTAACAACGACCGCTAAATACACTGCACAAAATAAAACCAAAGGGTGAAACCAAAATTCAAAATATTATACGTAACTTTTGAATAACGCTTTTAATAAAACTTGCACTGGACACTTTATGTAACAAAATTATAAACAAAATTATGTAAAAAAGGAAAAAGTAGTGTAACAACGACCACCAACATACACTGCACAAAATAAAACGCATGAAACCAAAATTCACAATATTATACGTAACTTTAGGTTTACGCCTTAAATCAAACTTGCACTGGACACTTTAAGAAAAATTATGTAAAAACGGAAACAACTACAACTACTACACTACAAACAAATAAAACAACACACTCGTAATATTTTGTTTTTACCGATAAAAATAATAAAAATAAATATCCCAACATGCAATCCCATCAAAGTTCTTTTGGTTCGGATGCCATTAAAAATCGTGGCCATCGTCGTTCCGACACATTAGGCAAAGCCATGCCCATCACCAGCCTACTACTGAATTACGCACCCTCCTCCTCGGAAAATATACGCAGCGATGCTGGCGGCAGTCGCAGCGGTGAACACGGCAACATCTCCCCCACTCAGCAAGAGCGACCGCCACGTTTCTTTCCTATACGCGACACATCATCACCAGGCCGAGAGTGCACCAAGTCACAAACCGGTCAAGACACCGACGATGATCTGGATATGCTGGATCAAGAATATGAAATTTTGATATCAGAATGCAGCAGCAGCATAGGAGAGAGTGATCGTGATGATGGCGATCGCCGAAAATCTAATTCGGAGGAATATATCTCCCTTATTGGCAACTCGAAGTTCTATGCTCCCTGTTTGACCTGTGTAGGTTCGGCGCCCAGTGATTTGGCGGCCCAACCAACGGCCATCAATGAAATGTGCCGGCGTTTGTGCACGGAAGAGTGCCGCCTGCGTTTGAGTTTGGCGGGTCTAGTAACGAGTCCCCTGGAGACGGTTAAACAAAATCGTGATATGTTGGCAAAATATGTGCATGAAACTCTGGATACTCCTCCGCAATTGCCACCAAGGCCGGATAAAGCCAAGAGGCTCCAGGATATGCCTCCGGCAGTGCCAAAACGACCTCCGGCCAGTGTTGCCATACAACGTAAAAAATTCTTATCTGAAATCTTAAGGCCCAACGAGTTGGACAGCAGTGATGATGACGAAGAGTGGTTAGATAAGCAAAGACCACCCAAAGAACTGCTTGACATTGTGAGTAGCATTGTAATGCCACAGCAATTGCCATTAGCACCAGGCACAGGCTCACTGTTGCCAACACACACAACCACTGGGGCCGAAGAGCCTACAACAGCTCAAATTGTCGATCCCCATGAAGTGGCCATGCTCAAGGATTTTCGTGAGAAATTCGAAATAGCGGAAGCGCTGGCAAAGACCTCGGCAATGACCTCAACTTCGCAAATTAAACAACGTCTGGCTGCTCGTAAACTGGAAATTGAACTGGACAATGCTAATGCCATGTCGTCTGACGATGATGAAACCGCAGCCGCAGCTGCTCCACATGCGTCTAGCCACAGTGACAACCACGAAACTGGTCTGCCCCAGTCCCAGCCACAGAGGCAGCAGCTGGCACAAGGTGTGCCCGCCACTGGCAATGATGCCGTTACAGCAGCAACAACACTGACGAGTCTGACTCAGAAACACCCAGACACAAAGACGTCGTCGCCACTGTCGTCTGGCTATCACGAGCGCGAATATGAGCCTCCACGCGAGTTGCTGTTGTACCTTGTAAGGTAATTGATCAAAAACAACAACAACAACAATTATTTTAGATTTTGCAGGTTGTAGTTGTAGATTGACGCGTCTGAGTGCCCAAAATGCTAACTTAAAGTGAGTGACTACGTGCGTGCGTGCGTGCCTGCTTGCGCTCTTTGCTTAGTCGCACTCGTTCACATTCTTGGTGGCGTAATGTTCTTTTAAGTTTTGGGTGAAATAAAAACGCGGAGAAGGGGCCTTTAATGTGTGTAATTCTCGGAAACTGGTTTGGCACCACAACAGACGTATATGTAGAGCATCTGCGTCATAATCTGTTTGGAGTACTATGGAAGCTAAGCGTGATTGGTTTTTGTTTTTCTTCTCCGTTTTTTTCTGTCAATTCAATTGTTTTCGTTTACTCTAAAGATCATAGAATAATTTAATGGTGTTGTTTGATTTGGGGGGAGGGGTAATATTTTCTGGTTTTCATACTTTTGTTTTCGGTGTATGATCGGTCACTTTTTAAAGTACTTACGCTGTACTCATTGATTCAATTCATCGTAGATTTATACAACTTGTACAGGTTTGTGTGTGATTGGTTCAAGGAAGTTTAGGGGATTTTTTTGTGTGTTTATTGTATCGGCAGTCATTTGTTTTGCTAAATTTATTTAATGCGCAAAAATCATAAAAACTATATGTTTCACAATGATCTTGATCATTAGTGTTTATATGTTCAATTAGTGGAGTTCAAGTTGAACATTTAAAACTCTCTCTCTCTCTCTCTCTCTCTCTCTCTGTGATTTTAGATTTGTTGCGAATAGTATATGGTTTGTAGGAGTATATTTCAATACGAACGTGTTTATGTTCAGGGATTGAGTTTGATTCGAACTTGTGCGTGTTGAAGATGTTTGTATTCAACGCACAACCAATATTAAAAACAAAGTTGGCGGGAGCTGTTAATGAGATTATAGGTTAAACCTAAGGAACCGGGAGGTTTACCCCAACCACGAGATTCTTGTGCACATTAATTATATAGTTTTCAGTTGGTACCGTATGGGAGGGAGGTACAACTTTGTCCCGTTATAGCTTCACAAAATACAAAATTTGGGCACGATCATGTCGAGTGTATTGATATTACTACTCCATATCCAAAGTGGGCGGAGTGTGGTACATTTGTAGGGGGGAACCAAAAGGGGCGTGTCTAGACTTCCAGATTTTTTCTCCAAAACCTTATCCTGTTATAGCTTTACTAAATTAAGAATTTGGGTACGACCACGTGGATTTATTGGTATTATTACTCCATTTCTATAGTGGGCGGAAAGATACATTTGTATGGGAGGTACCAGAAGGGGCGTGTCTAGACTTCCAACTTTTTTTCCCCAAAACTTTATCCTGTTTACAGCTTTACTAAATACAGAATTTAGGTACGATCCCGTTGGGTGTATTGATATTATATCTCGATTTCTTAAGTAGGCGGAATGATGTATTTGTATGGGAGGTACCAGAAGGGGCGGGGCCATGTAGCCCATTTGCAATACCGTAAGTAGTTTTAGGAAAATAAAAACTCGTGCAAAATTTCAAACATTTGGTTGCGTCTTTCGAAAGTTATCGTGCGCACCAGCCGGGCAGCCAGACAGACAGATAGACGGACATGGCTCAAACGACTTAAATCGACTTGAATCGAATTTGGGTCAAAGAAACCTAGGGCCTAAAGTGACTCCTTCTATGTGTTACACTTTTGGGTCGTATCAAATGATATATACCCTCCTACCCGTAGTTTTACTATGTGTCTTTTCTGACCATACGACCGAAAGTCCTATCTGCAATCCTTAACTCGGGCAAATAATAATACACGATTAATTCCATAAAAAATCGGTTAACTTCAATAACTCAAGAGTTAAACAATGTCAAACACAGTGTGTGGGGTATCTATCAGTCAGTTTAGCTGAATAAAATTTTTGTACTGGTTTTCAGTAGAAGTTTGTATGCAAGATGTACATGAAGAATATTAAACAGAATCTTAGTGACTGAGGATTCTCTAGATTTGTATTTTCAAAGTCATTGCATATTTTTGAGGTTTTCCCACATACGTATTAATATCTCATGGAAGAGGAAGTACCAGTTGCCACATTGCAAACCTCAGCGCATCTACCAGGGTTGGTCTTCAACCAAAGCATTGCTAGATCTACGACATAGTGTATTTTTTTTCCTAATGTCGAATGTGGATTGAACGGCAAAAAACGAGTTGATGATGGTGTGTGATTTTGCCATATTATTTTGTATTCTATCCCTAACATATGACTGCAGTCTCAAAGGCACCAATGAACTTTTGAATATGTTAAAGTCATCTTAAGAGCCATCTGAGAACTTTTGTTGATAGGCAATTTCATGGGAGCCATCACAGCCCCCAATTTGTGATAAGTTCCAAGAGAACCTCCGGTGACCACTTTCCGATTTTGTAGCGGTAATAAGCGCCGTTGCGACATTCGGGCATTTGTACGGGCTGTCAGGTTACCCAAGGTAGTTCCTACATATCAGATTTACTCTGGTTTGGGATAGCAGAGTTTTTTTTGCTGCTTTCACATATATGAGTATAACCGGGGAACATACCCTTATTGGAACTCTCACTTTACCAACTTTTACTTACTGTCCTGCCAGGAGAGCTTCAGAGAGTATCTTCCCCGAGAGAACCTCCGGTGAAGGCGGCTCTATTAGGATATGGAGATGTGTAACCCCAGATGGTGTGGGACTACTTATACGGATCGAAGGAATAATGCGAAAGGAAGGCTATCTTCGCATTTTTTAAGATAATTTGCCCCATTGCCCTGGCCAAAATGCCATATAGACCAGGGAATGTCATCTTCCAATATGACAACAACCCAAAACATTCTGTAAAAATTGTCAAAGAATGGCTTAGTTCTGAGCTATTTGGGGTCAGGGAGTGGCCACCGCAGAGTCCAGATCTGAAAATTATCGAAAACCTGTGGGCTTACCTAAAACGCGGGCTGGCAGAAACGAAGGAGTTCCGAAAAGTATTAATGAGCTGTGGGAGTGGGTTCAGCCTGAATGAAAAAAATTCCTATATATTATGCTGTTCAACTTTGTCAATATATGCCAAATAGGATGGATCATTTGAAGAAAGCAGAAATATGGAGGACTAATTTTTAAATTTAGATAAGAAAAATCTTGGAGCAAAAGTGTGCCAATGGTCTGATTTAGAAAATGTTTTGTTTTTATATACTTAGAGTAATGTAAGTTATATTTTTATTATTGGTTTACATATTTTGCAGATGCATATTTTAAATTTAGCAAAAGGTTTGAAAATAATATAATAAAAAGTATAAAAAATTCGTAATAACATACTTTGTTTAAAACATTAGCTCATTTTTGCAACACAGTGAAAGTGTTATAGCATTGTTGAGGTCGGCCGGATGGGGAACTTCGGCTGCTAGCAGATGGCGGTGTGTGTGCTGATTTGGCGTATGAGTTACTTCATATTACTAATAACATTGGGAGTTATCGTAAATTTAGAAATGTAGCAAATAAAAACTGGAGGAGGCCAACTCAAATGAAGTTCAAGCTTCGAGCTTGTCAGTCAATATGGTACCCCTGTTCTAGTGGGGTGAAGCCCACCATCTGTTTTGATGGTACAGGTGGTACTTAATATAAAAACCATGAGACATCTGTGTCTTTATAAAGTAACCTTCGACAATAGTGTTCAGAGCTTTTAAACAGTATTTATTATTTTCAATCAATACGCGCACGGACGAAGTGAACTCAAGCGGAGGTTGAGTTCTAATGTGAGCAAGATCGGTTAAAAACTACTTCCAACTTCCATACAAATTTTCACTTTTTGGGGGTCTACCCCTGTGATTACAGTCGTAGAGCTACCCTTACCCTCATAATACATAACATTTTCGGTAACGTGCAATGAAGCCATAAGTAATAAAGCCATATGGCCTTATTTCCCATTCGATTGGGTAATAATTGGGATTGGGTTATTTCCACAGGTAGTGTGAAATAAAGCCCTTATGGCATTTTTTCACTTTTGAAATTTTTTTTGAATAAAATGTGTCTATCATGTTTTCTTTTTGCGCGCCCTAGTCCAGCTGCATAACCAGCCTCTATATCTCTATTTCTGTTCATAAGTTGATAAACAAAGTGGTGCACTAAAGAATACATCTCCGCCGCATACGCCGTAGTTAGACTCGTTACTTAATTAGTCTCCCTACACTCTATCTCTTTCTGTAGCGCGAGAAGAATGCGGTGGGGGACACGCCCAATCGAATGGGAAATAAGACATTTTCTAGTATATTGATATTATTACTCGATTTCTAAAGTGGGCAGAATGGTACATTTGTATGGGATGTACCAGAAGGGGGTTGGCTAGATTTCCAATTTTTTCTCCAAAACTATCCTAATTTAGCTTTATTAAATACAGAATACTGGCGCGATAGCGTTGTGCATATTATTAGCAGGGCAACCTAAAAATCGTGTCTTATGTGCTTTAAATATGCCCTAAAAATGGAAAAAAATATGCTCTTAAAACCACAATATGCCGAAATATGATGGGTAAATATGCTAAAATATGCTCTAACAAATAGGTCTCAAATCACTTGTAGGACCATGAAACATGCAAATACCTTACCCATTTATTAATATCTCGTTCTAAAAAAAACATGCATTTCAATATTTCCGGTTGCCCTGATTATTATTATTACTCGATATCTAAAGTGGGCGGAAAGATATATTTGTATGGGAGGTACCGGAAGGGACGTTGTCATTTAGCTCATTTGCCATACCGTAAGTAGTTTTGGGGAAATATTACGCTTTTCGAAAGTTATCGTGCGTACCAGCCGGACAGACAGACATATGGACAGACGGACGGAAATAGCTCAAACGACTTAAAAAGTCATGAATCTAATTTGGTTAAAAGAAACTTGGCGTCAAAAGTGACACCTTCTATGTGTTACACTTTTGGGTCGTATCATATGATATATACTCCTAGCAGTAGGGTGAGGGTATAACTATTCCCACCTCTCTTGCAAACTGCCCCTTTTGGGGTCTCTTTCCACGATTACAGCCGTAGTTGGAGAGCTATCGAGCCGAGATTTGATATGCAAGCTTCTATCCTCTAAGCAGATGTTAGATTCTAAGATGAGCGATATCGGACAAAAAAAAACTTATTCCACATCCCATACGATTTCCTCCTTTTTTGGGCCGAAGGGAAGGTAAAGTTCCAAGGTGACTACAAGGGATACCAACTACTCCCTTCTTCTATACACACTCCCCCTTTATGGGTTGTCCGTCTGTGTTCCTCTGCGGTTACAGCCATAGTTTAACAAATATCGAACTGAAATTTGATATGCAATCTTATATCCCCAAACGGAGGTTACATTCCAAGTTGAGAAAGAGCAGACAAAAACTACTTCCGACTCCCACACAAACTCCCCCATATTGGGGTTTAAAAAAAGCATGACAATATTCTCAGATCATATAAACAACACAAGCTTAGTGTTTGACATTTAATAAAAAAATTATTAACAAAATATGAGTGTGAGAGGCTAACGTCAACCTATTATACAAACTCCCCTTTTTTGCGGTACAAAGTTTAATAAAATATAATTTCATAGCAAATAAGAAGTTTTGTCACCATTTTTATACATGGTGTAGGGTAACTGAGTTTCGGCGTAGACGAAAATAATTTCCTTGCTAATTCTGTCTCTTTTTTTATTGATACAGCATCTATAAGTATTATGACCTTAGAAGCCGCAGCATTTCCTGACATCCTTTGAATAACGCTAGCTGCCAAGGGTAGCACCTTAAAAGGTACCAGTACGGGGAGTTCTTTTATTTTTCGTCATTTATACCGACTATGTAATTCTTGGAAGACCTTACTGGGGCTCAGTGTCCAGAAATGTACTGGTATTGTCGTATTAAGCCATTCCTCGTTTCTCTTCATATATCTTTTCTTAATATAGTTAAAAGACATTCATCTTTTTTAAACATACTCTTGAAATTTCCTGAAATCACAAAATCGTATGGAACTCAAAGTACCAGATTGCCGTAATAATTTTTTTCTTTCAAGTGATTTCAAAAATTTCTATTAAAAAAGCAGAAACATTTTTTTTTAACGTGTCTGCAAAAAGCAGCGTAAATAATTTCAAAATTCAAACATTTTATTACCTCATTCGCAGAAACAATTCCCTGTAAAGCGATAACAGTCTGGTCTCTGGTGAACTCCTCTGATTCTGATCTTCAAGTTTGGCACTTGAAATGACCTAGAAAATCGACGAGTTAACAAAAAAATTTACACACAATTTTTTTCCCCACATGCTGACCTTGATTTTATACAAGTTCATTATCAAACGTATAAACTCGTGTAATTTAGTATTTAAACGAATATTTCATAAATTATTTTTTCTTATTTGCTATATTATTTTATGATGAATGTAATGGTTGTTGATAAGGGAACATTGTTCCGCAGTTGGAAATAAAATAAAATAAAAATTCTCCACCCTATTGTAATTCTAATAGTTTCATATAACTGCCGTGTCTGGCAGTCAGTCTAGCTTTGCCTTTATGTACTTTTTTTCTAAGTGATATCAGAATTGTGCGATTACAGATGTTCCCTTAAGTGCATTTCTTATCACTACTAATAGATTGTTTAACATGATGCGATTTCTCTATGACAAGTTTACAGTCTGTGGGGTGGCATGAAAGTATAGTAAAAGTATGAAAAAAATGTATGACACTTTGTTAACAATTTTTTAGCAGAATAAATATACTTAGGGAAGAAGTTGTATTTCTGTTATATGTGAATGTAACTAGGTAGTCGCTGGTATTATAAATTAAGCTTGGTGCTCTAATTATGTGGCCTGTTACTGTAGTAGCAAAGCTAAAACATACATGCTCTAGTAGTTTGCTATTCCTAACAGATTCCCTACGAATGGGGGTACATTTCCATAATGTAGAGATATTAATGAACTTACGGGGGTCGTCAGATAACTAATTGTCATTCTGTCAAATATTGCTGTCAATGTATATCACAGTACAACACATGATTATGGGACTCAATTCTGAGAACTGCACGTGAAAGTATCCCCAAAAAGAAGAAGTTCTGCATCATTCGTTTTGTTAAGATACATGCTATAATAATTTAATATCGATTTGAAGTTAGTAAGTATCGTATAGGGTAATTTGTCACGTTTTAGGCTCTTTTGTTATATCGTTATATTGTGGCGTACAATTATCATAAGTAATATTCAACGTAAACCATACGCCACGGAGTAAAACAGTTTTATTGTAACTGCTACAAAATAAACCCAGTTCATTTGATGAATAAAGGCATTAAGGAATTTTAATTCTTAATTTTTTTTCAATTTCTTTCATTTAAATCGGACTTGTCTTTCTCGAGTTATGTCAAACAAACGAGACTAAAATTTGACAAATTCCCCTCTACGATACTTACTAACTTCAAATCGATATTAAATTATTATAGCATGTAACTTGACAAAACGAATGATGCAGAACTCAGAATTGTTATCCAAATCCATGAGCTGAAAAATGTACTGTGTATGTCATGCTGTTGTACCAAATATTTTTTTTTTGTAACAATTTATTGTACTTTTATTGTAGCAAAAATACTTTTATTGTACCAAAATATAATTTTTTGTGCCAGAAAGTATTTTTTTGTAGCACAAAGTAATTTAATTGCACCATAAGGGTCATTTCATGTACCAAACAATATTTTTATTCTATCACAAAGTATTTTTTTGTACTAAAAGAAAAGAAATTTGAATGCATCAGAAAGTACTTTTATTGCATCAAAAAATACTTTTTTTGTGTCAACAAGTACTTTTATTGGACCAAACTGTACTATTTTGATACCAAAAAGTACTTGTGTTGTACCAAAATAAGAAAAAACTACTTTTATTGCACCCAAAAGGTAATTTTCTGTACCACAAAGTACTATAAAGAACATTTATTGTACCAGAAAATATTTTTATTGTATAACAAAGTACTTTTTTGTACAAAAAGAAAATTTTATTGTACCAAAAAGAAAGTTGAATGTACCAAAAAGTATTAACTAAAATACTTATTAGACCAAAATGAACTATTTTTGTACCAAAAAGAACTTGATATAATTAATTTGTACCACTAAGTACTAATATTTTTCCAATAAATACTTGTATTGTAATCATAGGTACTTTTGCATAAAGGTACTTTTTTCTAAAAACTAATACTAAAAGTGATGTCGGTTTCACTATTTTTTTTAAAAAAAACTTATGTTGGACCAAAAAGTGCTCTAATTGTACTCAAAAGTACTTTTATTGTACCTAAATGAGTTTTACTGTGCCATGAAATCTTTTTATGTATAAAAAAGTATTTTTTTAGTACCAAAAAGTACTTTTGGTACTAAAATTTACTTTTGGTGTACCAAAAACTATAATTTATTTTACCAACAATTTTAATTATTATTGTGCTAAATTTATTTTTTGCGCTAAAATGTATTTATATTGGCAAATAGTACTTTTTGTACGAAAAAGGGGTTTTGTCTATCAAAATTACTTTTATTTAAAAAAAAGTACTTTGGTGGTATCAAAAAGTATTTCGTTGTACCAAAAAGTATATTTTTTACCATAATTAACGTATATTGTTCGAATAGTACTTTAATTCTATAACAAAGTACTTTTAATGTATCAAAATGTATCTTTATTATACTTTAATTTCAAAAAGTACTTTTATTGTACCCAGAAAGTACTTTTTTATACCCATAGTACTTCTTGTACCAGAAAGAACTTTCATTGTACCAAAAAGTTCTTTTATTGAACGAAAAATTTATTTTAATGTATCAAAAAGTACTTTTATAATATCAAAAAATACTTTTATATAATAGTATCAAAAAATACTTTTAGTGCCCATAAAGTATTATTTTTTAGTAAAAAGTACTTATATTGTACTAAAAATTTTTTACAAATAAGTACTTTTGGTGTATTTTGTGTACAAAAACTTTTGTCGAAAAGTACTTTTATTATGCTTTAAATTACTTTTATTGCCAAAGAGTACTTTTTTGTACCAATAGTACTTCTTGTACTAATACTTTCTTTGTAAAAAAAAAACATTCATTGTGTTTACTAGTTAGTGCTGTAAAAAAGTACTTTTACTGCTTAAAAATACTTTTATTGCCAAAGAGTACTTTTTGTACCAAAAGTACTTCTTGTACCAGTACTTTCTTTGTGCCAAAAAGTACTTCCATAGAAAGAAAAAATATTTAAATATATCGAGAAGTAATGTTTTGTATCAAAAAATACTTTAATAACATCAAAAAGTACTTTTTATGCCTAAAAAGTATTATTTTAACTAAAAAGTACTTTTATTGTACAAACAATTTTACAAAAAAGTACTTTTGGTGCATTGTTTGCACAAATAATTTGTCGAAAAGTACTTTTGTTATGCTTTAAAGTACTTTTATTGCCAAGGAGTACTTTTTGTACCAAAAGTACTTCTTGTGTCAGTACTTTCTTTGTACCAAAAAGTACTTTCATTGAAAGAAAAAAATATTTTAATGTATCAAAAAGTATTATTTTTACTAAAAAGTACTTTTATTGTACTATAAATTTTACAAAATAGTACTTTTAGTGTATTGCTTGTACAAATAATTTGTCAAAAAGTACTTTTATTGCCGAAGAATACTTTTTTGTACCAAAAGTACTTCCTGTAACAGTACTTTCTTTGTACCAAAAAGTACTTTCATTGAAAGTAACAAATATTTTAATGCATCAAGAAGTAATATTATTGTATAAAAAAATACTTTTATTGCATCAAAAAGTACTTTTTGTGCCCAAAAGGTATTTTTTCCTACAAAGTACTTTTACTATACAAAAAAAGTACTTTTGTTACATTGTGCTGTCAAAAAGTACTTTTACTATGATTAAAAATAATTTTGTTGCCAAAGAGTACTTTTTTGTATCAAAAGTACTTCTTGTACCAGAAAGTACTTTCATTGTACCAAAAAGTACTTTTATTGCATCAAAAAGTACTTTTTTATGCCCAAAAGATATTAGTTTTACTAAAAAGTACTTTTGTTGTACGAAATATTTTACAAAAAAAAGGACTTTTGGTGTTATCAAAAAGTGCTTTATTGCCAAAGAGTACTTTTTTGTACCAAAAGTACTTTTTTGTACCAGCAAGTACTTTCATTGTACCAAAAGTACCATTATTGAAACAGTACATAATTTTGTTTTATCAAAAAGTAATTTTATTGTATCAAAAAGTAATTTTATTATTCCTAAAAAAAATACTTTTTTGTACGCAAAAAGTACTTTTGTTGTTTTAAAAAGTACTTTTGTTTTGCTAAAAAGGTCATTAATTGTACCGTAAAGTATTTTTGTTGTATATAAAAATTCTTTTATTGGCCCTAAAAGTACTTTTGTTGTACCATTTACAATGTATGTACCAAAAAATATACTATTATTGCACCCTTAGTACTTTTATTGTACCAAAATTCGATTTTGTTTACCAAAAATTATTTTTTTTTGTGTCAAAGTTTTTTAATTGTTCCAAAAGGTGGAAATTTTAAGTAATTATCATACAAATCCCGTAAAAAAAGAAGCAAACACGCCACATGAGATTTAATCAATTCTCTGTCACATGGCAGAGAACAACAGCAGAAACTTTGTATCATCTCTCTGGACGTAGTAAATTTCCATTTCAATGATATGAATGAAATTATTTACATTATATTGCCGCCTTACAAATGCGCACAGATCACGACATTACAATGGTAACAGTTTTGTAAAGTTCAATACATTTATGTGATTTATATTTGAAACAAAAATGATTTATATTTCTCTCTTTCTCTTCCTCTCTTTGTCTCATTTTAGGAACATTTAAGACAGAATCGTTTATTTGACATTATGATATTGTCAATTTCTATATCACGGTCTATGGTCCCAGAAACTTTTACACATATGTTGTAAACATTATTATATTGTTTAAACAAATACAAGTGCTTAAATTACCTTCGAAGGGCCTGTAGTATTATCGATAGCAATAATAATAGCTCTTTATACAGTTATCGGTTTATTTTAATAATTTATTGAAAAAAATTAAAAAAAAAAAGAATATCTGTCAAAAGTTTTTTGAGTTTAAAGCATAATGGAGTTTCTATTAAAGTCATCACGTTTAATTGTTAAGTCCCGATCGATCACACGTCGAGTTGCTGTACCCATACCAAGGTAACGGATTGTTATACATATGTGTGTAGTTATTATTTTAAATTATTATTTATATACTTTTGGTGGGGTGGCGGCACACTGCAGGGATTGTGTTGATAAAACTATCTTATCGTCATAGATGGCAATCGTCTGCAGTGTGTCTAATGATAAGGCTACGTTATATTTATGTCGTATTAGCGTCATTGATCTATAAAAGCTGTTAATACGACAATAGACGCGTTTTATTTAATATTTTGTATAATGTTTGACTGCGAGTAGTTTGTGGGTTAACATATTTATCAGAACTAAATTTTAAATTTGCCTAAGAAGTGGGAATATATTAGGAATTTTTTGCATAAGTAATTGGCAAGAATTAAATTTTCTGTTGACTAATAACAGTCAATCTGGGGGGTGAGAAATTCCAAGTCAAGGTAAAAGTACTAGAATAGTATAGTAAAACTCCCAAAGGTTTTGTTCTTTATCTTGATGTTTGTTTGTTTGATTATTTAAGACTAAAATAAATAATTTATATTACTATATCTATGTAGAAAATCAAGATGAACTAGCACTATCGAATGAAATCATCAAAAAATGAAATGAAATCATCATAAATTTTTCGCCAATAACTCTAAATTTCCGGCCATATATAGGCTGTCTCATCTGTGATAAGTAGAAAACTGTTTATTGCTGTTGATACTGAATGACTACCCTGACCCAAGTATTGTACTGTACATATGTAGCGAGTTTGCATATTGTACTCGCTATCTTTAAAAACATGTACAACGTATGAGTAATATTAATTGTATGCTGATTTTATATTAATCATACGCACATCGGTCCAATATTGTGGAATTATATCTTAGTAACACATTGCAACAGCTAATCTGGGGGTGGGAAATTCCTGCTCAGGGTGATGGTACTAGATAGGTACAGTAAAACCCACGAAAGGGTATGGCGTTCTCTATAATTCTGCTGAAGAATGAAATAAGAAATCATCAATGGTTCTTGAGTTATAGCTGAAAAACTATGCGAACAAACAGCAAGATAAGCAAGAGTCATGAAAAAATTTTACCAGGGAACGCCAAACCCTTTGGGGGTTCAGCTAAACTGGCCTAGTACCTTCACCCTGACTTGTAATTTTTCACCACCCAGACATTGACACCGAAAATGTTCCACAGTGTAATCAAGTTTATTTGTTTCATGGTTTTGGTATCAGTTATTAAATTCCAAATGTTTTTTTGTTTTATTTTAAGAATTTTTTATGTATATTTTAGTGCAATTAGAAAACATTTTTTTTTAATTTCACACTGGGCAAATTTTATAATATTTAATAAAAAAAAAAAAATAAAAAAATTGTTTCCAAAAACTTTAGTAAAAAATTTTCTCAATTTGTAATTTTGACTTTAAATAAGAAAAAAGAATTTTGAATTTTGAAGAAAAAATATTTATTTAGTTTTTTTTTTAATTTCACACTGGGCAAATTTTATAATATTTAATAAAAAAAAAATAAGTAAAAAAATTGTTTCCCAAAACTTTAGTAAAAATTTTTCTCAATTTGTAATTTTGACTTTAAATAAAAAAAAAGAATTTTGAATTTTGAAGATAAAAAATATTTTAGTTTATTATACCCTCATCCTACGGGTAGTAGGACCAAAAGTGTTCCACATTTGGTTTCTTTGAACCAAATTCGATTCATGACTTTTTAAGTCGTTTGAGCCATGTCTGTCTGTTTGTCTGGCTGTCCGGCTAGTAAGCACGAAAACTTTCGAAAGACGCAACCAATGTTTTGAAATTTTGCACGAGTTAATAGTCACCAAAAGTACTTACGGTAGTGCAAATGAGCTACATGGCCCCGCCCCATCTGGTACCGACCACTTCGAGATCGATTTATGTTATTAATAGACCTAACGCGATCGTGTCCAAATTCTGCATTTAGTAAAGCTATAACAGGATAAAATTTTGGAGAAAAAATCTGAAGTCTAGACACGCCCCTTCTGGTACCTCCCATACAAAAGTGCCACACCGCCCACTTTGGAGATGGAGTAATAACATAAATACACTTGACACGATCGCGCCCAACTTCTGCATTTAGTAAAGCTATAAAGGATAAAGTTTTGAAGAAAAAAACTGGAAGTCGAGCCGCGCTCCTTCTGGTACCTGCCATACAAATAAACCACTCCGTCCACTTTAGAAATCGAGTAATAATATCAATATAATTTTTTTTTTGGATTTAAAGATTGTTTAAAATTTTTGGATATTTAGCTATTAGTGTTTATCCGACCTTTGAATATATTATATATTTTATTAGTTTGGTTAGTATGCAGACATCCTTCCCCTAGAGGATAGGATCACTTAGATCCCTATGCACTCATTGGATCGGCCGTGGCATAGTGGTTAGAACAGGCGACTACAATGCAGGTGATCTGTGGTTCGATTCCCTGCTCCAGTCATCTACATTTTTCTTTCATTGACGGCCCAATCGTTGTTGTCGACTTCGCAGTATCAAGTGTTGAGATAATCGGCATGCCTAGTAAAAGCTTCTCTAAAAGTGACGTTAACAAGTAGGTGCCGTTGGTTGTGAATCTAAAATAGAAAGCGTGTTAATTAACAACAACGCGAGAAGCTATCCATACCTCATTCATGCGGTGTAAAGGGAAATTAAATTTAAGTTTATGCACCCATTGTGTTACCCATAGGGTATTTTCTGCATCCCTTCAACCGATACATATAGCGTATGTGGTGCATGGTTGCGTAACTAGTTCCTTTTCGTGGTATGGTAGATTCCATCTTTTATTGGGAGTTTCGATCCAATTCATCCAGAGTTGTTGATTCATCCGATGTGGAAAGAAGCTGATTTTTCTATGCCACCTTTAAGGATTTCCCAGGGCTTCCAATAATTTTTTGCATAGGGCAGGGCTGTCTCTTATATTATGGTCGGTAAAGGGTAGATGGGAACCGGCCGTGGCATGACGGTATGAACACGCGACTACCACGTGGGAGATCTGTGGTTTGATTTCCATCTCTAGTCATCTATTTTTCTTTTATTGCCGGCCCTCTCGATGTTGTCGACATCAACTTCGCAGTATAGTGTCGAGTCAATCGGTATGTCTAGTAAATGCTTCTCAAGCAGTGACGTTCGAATTCGTCGATAAACAAGTAGGTGCCGTTAGTTGTGAATCTAAAAACAGAAAGCTTGTTATTCACAATAACGCGTAAAGCTATCCCATACCTTATTCAAAGTGTGTAGAGGAAATTAAGTTGGTATGATGGTTCACTACTGGTATTCTCGCAGTTGTTGTTGTTGTAACAATACAATTTAATCCAAGTCTAAAAATTGTGCTACTTCTACTGAATTAGTCCATATATTTATTGAGCTAAGTGAAGTAGAGTGGACCGAACGGCTGAACATGTTTTAGGCATCATAGGGACCCTAACCACATACTGGGCATATGTTAGGGACGGCACGGTCTATGCGGGACCAGTAGACATTGAGTCTATTGCTCCATCCCGATCTCAGCAATTCTTGTTTCCCGCAACAAGTTTTTCTCTATTTCAGCTACGGGCAGTGTATCTCGATGTATGTACACTGACTTTATGTTGCGAACACCATTCTATGGGTCCGTGTTGCACTAGGAAGGCAAAAATGAGCCTAATCTGGTCCCTTTAAGAGTTATCGGGTTCAATGTACGTTTCGAGTATTCAGGCCAGATCTTCCTGTATTTCCTCCAGGTTTTTTCACTCTTCCATCTTTCGTTTGCTGTTCTCAACATTAGATTTTCGATAGTGCTTTTACAGGTGGAAATAGAGCGGAACGCTTCTGGTTCCATGTCGCTTTCCTGCAGTGCTGAGCTTTGTCTTGCCTCATCATCCGCTCTGCGGCTGCCCTCAAATGTGCTGTATTCGGGTTTTCACGTGATCAGAACTCTGTTTTTCTTGAATATCTCGTTAAAACACGTTTGGAAGGCTCTGACCACTTTGGATTTTGTGTTGTGGCGATTCAGTGAGTTGAACCCCGGTAAACTTAACAGAAAAATAGCTTTCCGTGATACTTTCCTCATGGTAAACTCGTCGGCGGCTCGTTTAATAGCAAGTATTTTCTACAGGAGTTTGAACTTCTTGGTCTAATACCAATCGTAGGGATAACAGAAAACACGAGCATAACATTATAGTGTGCTTGTGTGAGATCGCAAAAGAATTATGATGAGCTCTACCAACAATCGTTCTCTCATGCTCGCCTGACAATTGTTGAACACGGTTTATCTGTCTGTACTTGTGTCTGTTTTTGTGTTGAATGCTAAACAAGCGTGTGTGGTGTTGCTTTTATAACACTCAAGCAGAAATTGACTGTTTTGAATCAAACAAAATTTTGAAGTACGTATGAAATGCCGATCGTGTCTGTGTGAAAAAAACTGTCATTGCCGGCCACGTGAGGCTATAGAATGCCTATCACTATCTTATACTTAGGCTTAGATGCACAGAGTAGATACCGTAGCCCACTCTATAATCCAGTTTGGTCCCATCAGTAAAGATGTTTAGTGATCCATACAAAGCGTGTTAGTTCTGTCTACTGCTTTCTGTAAGAAATTCTGGTTTCGTAAAGAATATATGATATTCGTGTACTAACTACCTGATTAGTGTACGAGATTAAGTTGGTTAGGATCTTTGTGGGTGACCGAAAGATAAATTTCAGTTTTCTATCACGTTTGCAGCTTAAATTAGATGATAGTAGATTAAGTATAGTGTAGAGTGCCTTAGAGGGGGTTGATCTTATTCATTCGGCAACTAGGAGACAGGAGGAACGTTGAACATGGCCCATTTGTAGGAATTTGATCTTCTTGTTGAGCGCATGCCACTAGACTATGGAGCCATATTGTAGTATTGGCTTTACTATGGCGTTGTAAATCCGAAGTGTAACTTTGGGTTTAAGTACCCAGGTTTTCCCAGTAGCTTTCCTGCAAGTGTATAAAGCTATGAGTGGCTTGTTCGATCTGCTTTCTATGTTTTGCCTCCAGTTAAGCTTCCTGTCCTAGATGAGGCCTAGATAGTTTGCCATTGAGCAGAAATCCCAGATAGATATTGGTTGTATTGGGTGAATTCTCTTTCCGACTGAACATTACTTATTCTTTTTTATCAGCGTTCGCATAAAGTCCCTTGCTAGCGCACCAGCCTACCTCAATATTGAGGCATCCGTTCGAGGTATGGTAGTCGATTCGCCGAGATACAAAGTGCGTACAGCTCAAACAGAGCTGTTGAGGGCTAGGTTCCACAGTAGCGGTGATAATACTCCTCCTAATGGGGTGCCCCTTGTTACCTTACTAGTGAGGGTGTGATTTCCAAACTTGGAGGTGACAGTTCTCTTCAGTAGCATGTTTCGAATCAAAAGCTAGTATGTGAGTTGGTCTGTAGGCTGTTGAGCTGTGTTATTATGCAGAGGTGTTCGATATTGTTGTACTTTTCTCTCTCTATACTACTTACTTAATTTCCCTTTACACCCCATGAATGAGGTATGGGATAGCTTCTCGCATTGTTGTGAATTAAGACGCTTTCTATTTTAGATTTACAACAAACGGCACCTACTGTTTATCGACGAATGCGAACGTCACTGTTTAAGAAGCTTTTACTAGACATGCCGATTGACTCGACACTGATACTGCGATGTTGCTGTCGACAACATCGAGGATGCCGGCAATGAAAGAAAAAATGTAGATGACTGGAGGCGGGAATCGAACCCGGGAACTCCCGCATGGTAGTCGCGTGTTCTAACCACTGTGCCACGGCCGGTTCTCTCTCTATGGCATACATTAATGCATGGAGTGCGGTTTTTGTCGGTTTTCCTTTTGTGTATGCTTGTTGAACATTCGATGGGGGGATCCGGGTCTATTGAGTTCTTGACGACATAATCTTTAATCCTCTCGAGAGTTTTCCGAAAAAACGAAGTGAGACTTATTGGTCTGTAGTCCTTCGCTTTGGGGTGTGATGGTTTTCCTGCCATTCTCATTAGATTACTTTTGACTGTCAGCCCCAAAAAAACTCTCATTGTAATTCTCGCCACCTATCGTACATTAATAGTACTATTAAAGAAACCATAAGAAACATGAAATCAAATACAATACAAAGTTTCATAATTTGTTTTTAATCAAATAAAAATTACCGCAAACACATTTATTATAGTTTTTAAAACTATTTGCAAGCCATGGACAATAAAATCGTTTTATGGATTTCACAGATGATTTCGCAAATTATGTATGAGAACTGAACAAATTGCAAAAAAATAATGAAAAACTTTAGCAAAATCTAACATTGTGGCTTAGCACATAAACAAAAATGTCAATGCAATGCAAATTATATTGTAAATATTTACTACTCCCTCTCTACACATGTGTTGTTATCGATATTGAAAGAATTTCATTTGTTTAAGCCACATATTTTGTTTTCTTTCGAAAAACATCATTAGAATACAATGAAGTCTTAGATAAGCGCAATAGAAAATCATACACTGAATATCAATATTGACAATAATAGCTACTGAATATTTTAACTTTTCTATTGTCATTTAATAGTTTGTGCTATGGTCAAGCAAGAAACGGAAGAGTAGGAGTTTAACAAAACGTTAGACAGCCAAAGTCGTCTTTAGGCCAACTTCCTGTCGATGGTAAAAATTTCAAATTTCCTACATATTTAATACTTTATATATGCGATGCAAATCTCACCCAGTACCCTTTGGACTTTCTTATTTATGTAATTAATGCCGCTTCGGTGTGTGTGTACATCAAGAAACAACATACAAAATCATCGCTCGCATGCTGATAAGATTGTAACAAACTTTTTTGAAATCAAAATCATGATAATATGTATAAATTTTGATTGAAATCATTTTGAAACATTTCTTTGTTGTTGTGTTGCTTTTGTTGTATAACATTTGTCTGTCATAAACATCGGAATAGGATTTACATATTTTGGAATTTTAATCGTTGTTGTGTTTTCTTTGTATGTGAATGTTTTGAATGCGGTCTGATAGGATGAATTAATGCTTACAAAATGCATTCAAATAATTTAGCATAACTTAAGATAAATAAACGGACGCTGCTACACAGTGGGTGTAATATAACAAGATTTGGAAAATGCTGTTGCTGCAATTGGTACAGCCGAATTAAAGGGAATTGCGATAAATACTAGTGAAGGTTAATATTAATTGGTAACATAGAAAAAATGTGGTCTAAGAAGGAAACAAAAATTGTTGTCACTTTGCACCTATGTATGAGATATGTATGACCACGTCACTGTTCTATATTTAGACTGTCGTAACGAGACCTACTGATTTTACGACGAATCTGAACTTCAGCTTTTTGTGAATCTTTTACCAGACATGGGGATTGACTCCATTATTGAAAAGTTGACGTCGATAACATTAAGTTTTCTGTGACAGGACTTGAACCCAGGTCACCCGCATGATAGTCGCGTCTACTAACCATCATGCCATGGTTGGCACCAGAAGATGGTAAAGCTTAACACTCACATTTCATATGTGGGAAAAAAATTTAGAATTCAATGTATCTATTGGGATAGTTCTAAGAAAAAAAGGATAATAACATAGGGGAATTTGTCACGTTTTATGCTCTTTTTTTTAACATAGTATATAAATACTATGTACTATACGTAAATCATACGCTACCATCACCCATAGGGATGAGGGTATATATCATTTGATACGACCCAAAAGTGTAACACATAGAAGGAGTCACTTTGGACCTTAGGTTTCTTTGAACCAAATTCGATTCATGACTTTTTAAATCGTTTGAGACATGTCCGTCTGTCTGGCTGTCCGGCTGGTTCGCTTGATAACTTTCGAAAGACTCAACCAAATGTTTTGAAATTTTGCACGAGATAATATTTCCCCAAAACTACTTAAGGTATTGCAAATGGGCTATATGGCTCCGCCCCTTCTGGTACCTCCCATGCAAATACAACATTCCGCCCACTTTAGAAATCGAGTAATAATATCAATACAACTAAAGGGATCGTACCCAAATTCTTTACTTAGTAAAGCTATAACAGAATAAAGTTTCGGAAAAAGAATTGGAAGTCTACCCACGCCCCTTCCGGTACCTCCCATATAAATGTACCTTTCCGCCCACTTTAAAAATGGAGTAATAATATCAATAAATCCAACACGATCGTACCCAAATTCTTTCTTTAGTAAAACTATAGCAGGATTCAGTTCTTTTAGAAAAAATTGGAAGTCTAGCCACGCCCCATCTGGTACCTGCCATACACATCTGGTACCACCCACTTTAGAAATCGATTAATATTATAAAAAGACCTAACGCGATCGTGCCCAAATTCTGTATTTAGTAAAGTTCAAGCAGGAAAAAGTTTTAGAGAAGAAATCTGGGAGTTTAGACACGCCCCTTCTGGTACCTCCCATACAGATGTACCATTTCGCCTACTTTAGAGGTGGAGTAATAATATCAATACACTCAACACGACCTTACCCAAATTCTGTATTTTGTTAAGTTATAACAGGATAAAGTTATGGAGAAAAATTGGAAGTCTAGCAACGCCCCTTATGGTACCTCCTATACAAATGTACCTTTCCGCCCACTTAAGAGATGGAGTAATAATATCAATACACCCAACGCGATCGTGCCCAAATTTTGTAATTAGTAAATCTATAACAGGATAAAGTTTTGGGGAAATAATGTGGAAGTCTAGACACACCCCTTCTGGTACCTCCCATACATATATACCACTCCGCCCACTTTAGAAATCGAGAAGTAATATCAGTATAATAGAAAATTTTTTTGTTGTACTGAGGGTGATGGTATATGTAAGTCGGGCTGAAACTTCTTACTGGTGTTAGCTAAATCAGATGTAATCTAATCTAACCACTAGTTCTCTATTTATGTCAAACAAAAGAGTCCAAACCGTGACAAATTCCCCTATACGATACTTACTAATTTCAAATCGATATTAAATTATTATGGCATGTAACTTGACAAACCAAATGATGCAGAACTTCTTCTTTTTGGGGCTACTTTCACGTGCAGTTCTCAGAATTGAGTCCCAAATCAATGTGCTGACAAATGTTGTACTGTGTAACTTAGAGTAGTACTGCCGCACAGATAACGTCTAACTGTCTCGATCTTCCACTCAACTTTAGAGATTATTCAAAAACATCGCATCCATGGCAACCCTGCCTAGCTAACAGGGGACCACCAACAAGCACAATAACTCACCAATTTCCTATCCTGTAACATCTAGTATTCGGTCAGTCGATATAAAAAGCAAATATAAGTTGTTACAATTTTTAAGTTGCAAACTGAAACGGAGTCTTTTTAAGCCATTCTTATCAGGCTGATAGATGCTGTGGTAATTCGTGATTTGATAATATGTTTAAGCCAGCCTGGTTGTCTAAAGACTGATCTGGCGGCATCTCAGTACCCAGGGTCTCTACTGGACGACACTACAGCTGTAGTCAATTATTTACAATAGATTCGGCCCAAGTTCGGTATCCCAGCACTCATTTATATTCCCAACTTCGTTCCCTTAATTATGATTTATAATCTAAATTTGGTAATGTATAAGGAATGTATGTAGCGCCAGAACAGCAACACACATAAATTGTAGTTACACCACTTTCGCGCTAATGTGCTTAAACAATTTCTTAACTATAAGCTACCGTTGACTATCATGTTAAAGAAAGTACAGCATATTTTCAGGCGCTTATTCAACAGTTCACCCATCTTTGGAAACATTTTGGTGCGCTCGCCCCTACGCAGACTATCTCACAAGAGAGAATCTTGTCGCTTTCAGAACCCACTGTGCACCGTAGAAATCGTTTTAAAGACCATCAAAACAACAACAACAACAACAGTCAGGCTTATCTCAATTACAATATCGGGAGCATCTCAATTGCAAATGCGCCTTCAGCAAGATAGACGATCGCGATATACAACTGCGACTGAATATCTGAATATGTGTGTGTGTGTGTTTGTTTCTTTTGTTGTTGCTGCTGCTGCTGTTCGTATAGTATCGTATAGTCTCGTATTGAATGACAAAAGCTCGCAACTACGTAAACGCGCGCGCCATCCATCCATCAGTTGAAAGTGAAAAGAACAAAAAGCCAAAAGATCGCTTATGCGAAATTATATCTCAAACAAGATGTCAACAGCTTTCTCAATACCCCGCCCGCCCCCAGCTCAACCAGCAACTAGCAAACGGTTTGACTGTCTGTCTGTAGTAGCATTCTTTTCGACAGCAGCGACTGTTGTCGCAAAGTTGACGTCGCACGTGAGATAAAAAGATATGATGACAACGGCAGCAACAACAACAACAACAATAACGAGCGTACAAGCGGCAAGACAAGACAACACAATAAGAACGCCAACAGCAGCTACAAAAGCGAAACGAAAACTCCAAACAAATTCTGTATTCTACCAGTCCCCGTTCTAATAATTCCCATTCCCAAATCGAAAAATCAGTTCTATCGGAAACTCATTTAAGAACGGTTCGTTTTTCGAGTTGTTGTGTCGTACGTATGCTCTTCTCGGACTTTAAAAGTCGCTAAATAACCAAAAATTAAATAAACAAAAAAAAAACGGCTAAACAAATAAATATACGACTAAGTAATTTTTGCCAATTGTTTAAGAGACAAACGTAAAAGTGCGAAAAATCAGTATACCAAAGATTTTGCTTAGCAAATCCTGCGCTATGGAACCAAGCATCGAAATTGCACGCTCTACAAAGCCGCCGTGTAAAAATGATCGTAAAGCATTTTTGCAAAAGGTCATGTTGACAAGGTAATCATTAGTCAAAATAATTAGTAGGAGTGTAAAAAAAATGGAAACAAAGGGCAGACGATCTCCCGAGATACAAGTTAGAAATTCATAGTCCAAAATTCATTATGGTGTGTGAAAGACTGTGGCTTATAGATATTTATATTGTCGTAGCCGCTATGTCTCTTTTGATGAATTTTATCTGGTATGGTAAAGTTTTTATAATGATACAGTTTTACTATACTTTTCATGTTGTTATCTTAACAGCAAGTGTAATAGCAAAAGCTATATTTTGTAATAAATACTCTAAACAGTGAACTTTAATTTTATAATATTCATTGAGCACATACAAAAATTACATCGGTACAGTTGTGGTGTAACTCACAATTTCTGTTCTGTTGATGTTCTAGTGTTACATACATTCTTTTAGATTACCACCTGGTAATACGATATTTCAGATGGCTTACACAGTACAACAAATGATTTTGGCTCAATTCTGAGAACTGCACATGAAAGTAGCCCCAAAATGCAGAAGTTCTGCATCATTCGTTTTGTCAAGTTACATGCCATAATAATTTAATATCGATTAGAAATTAGTAAGTATATAGCTGCATACAAGGCAAAATTGCAGCCAATGGCGTCTGTGGAAGAAAAGAGAGAACCAGGGTATCGAAAACTACAGGGATAGAGGTGAGGCCCGAAAGTTCTACCCAAAGGTAAAACGTAAAGGTTTTGGAACAGAGATTCCCACCTGTAAGGACAGAGACGGAAATCTGGTCACGGACACTCAGAGTGTGTTGCAAATATGGAGAAAACTCTCTCGATCTCTACTCGTTCTCGAAGGCAGCATAAGTGACGAAATCACACCAATCATCGATGATGGAGTAGACTGTCCACCACCGAGCCAAAACGAAATCAGCACGGCAATTGCACGGCTTACAAATAATAAACCTGCGGGAGCCGATTGACTACCGGCAGAGCTTTTTAAGGCCAGCGGCGGTGAGTTGGTAACATGCATGCACCAGCTCATAAACACGATTTGGCTCAGGGAGTGCATGCCCGATGATTGGAATCTGAGTGTCTTATGTCCCGTTCTTAAGAAAGGCGATCCTAGTGTGTGTACCAACTATCGCGGGATTAGCCTTTTACCCATCGCATACAAGGTCCTGCCTAGTGTGTTATGTGAAACACTAAAGCCCATTCTGGCGAACCTGATTGGACTTTATCAATGTGGCTTTAGACCTGGTAAATGTACGACCGACCAAATATTAACACTACGACAAATCCTGGACCAGACCCAAGAAATGCAGATCATCTGTTCATCGATTACAAAGCTGCATTCGACAGTCCAATACGACAGAAATTGTTGAATGCTATGGCTGAGTTTGGTATCCCCGCGAAGCTAATACGAATTTGCGGGATGACACTGAGTGACACGAAGTCTTCAGTGAAAATTGGCAAAAATCTGTCAGAGCCATTTTCTACCAAGCGAGGCTTTGGGGACCGGCCGTGACATAGTGGTTAGAACACGCGACTACCATGCGGGAAATCACAGGTTCAACTCCTGGTTCCAGTCATCTTAAAAGAAAAATTTTATTTGATTGTCCGCTCCCCTCGAATGCTGTTGACAGCAACTTCGCAGTACAAGTGTCGAGTCAATCGCCATGTCTAGTAAGAGCTTTTCAAACAGTGACGTTCGCATTCGTCGATAAACAAGTAGGTGCCGTTAGTTGTGAATCTAAAAATAGAAAGCGTGTTAATTCACAACGCGAGAAGCTATCCTATACCTCATTCATGGCGTGTAAAAGAAAATTAAGTAAGTAAGAGGCTTTAGACAAGTCGATGATCTGTCCTGCGATCTCTTTAACATCGTAATGGAGATGATCATGAGGAAAGCTGCAGTACACAGGAATTGTACCATACTTACTTACTTAAGTGGCCCATTACAACATACGAACGAGGTTCATAAGTTTGAGGCCTGAAGTACTAAAGAATTCCACACGCTTCGGTCTTGTGCGTGTGTTCTCCAGTTAGTCCTACCAGATGGTGGCACGTCGCCTTCCACTTGGTGTTTCCAACGGAGTTTGGGTCTCCCTGCTCTGCGCCATCCTTCTGGTTCGCCTTCATACACCTTTCTCGTGGAGCATTTACATCTATCCTGGCAACATGACCCAGCTATCGTAGTCGTTTCATTCTGACTCTTTTGGCTACGTCGATGTCGTGGTAAAGCTCATACAGCTCATGGTTCATCCGATGGCGAAATGTCCTCGAATGGGATCATCTTCAACAAAAGTCACATATTGCTCGCGTATGCTGATGATATAGATATTATTGGCCGTGGAATGCGAGATGTTACTGCGGTTTTTTTGAGCATTGTCTTGCTATACAGCGCAGAATTCTGGGTAATGACACAAGCGGATCAATCTATTCTGGGATTCTTCGAGAGAAAAATACTACGCAAAATATTTGGACCCATCATCGTTAACGGCGAGTACACCGTCTTCGAATGAATCATGAGCTGTATGAGCTGTACAACGACATCAACGTAGTCAAGCGCGTTCAAATAGACCGAATGCGCTTGGACACGTTGTACGAATGGACGAAAACGCTCCGGCTCAAAAAGTCTTCGGTAATAAACTCGATAGGCGGCGCAGGAGGGGGCGACCAAAACTCCGATGGATGGACCAGGTGAAAGAGCTATTAACTAAGCTAGGTGTGACGAACTATCTACGGAGCGCAAAAGACCAAAGCGCTTGGACTACTTTTCTACGTGCGGCTACTGATGGATAAATTTATGTTGTTGCTGCCATTAAAGAAGAAGAAGTATCGTATAGGGGACGTTTTAGGCTCTTTTGTTTGACACAACATAAATACTATATGGTTGCGTATGATTATCATAAGTAATATTCCACGTAAATCATACGCCACGGCTAAAAAATAAACTCAGTTCAAAATCATTTGATGAATGGAAAAGTGAAACTCTTATGTAGGGTAACTTTATATGAACAGATTAAGGGAATTGTAATTCTTAATTTTTTGTAAATTTGTTTCAGCTAAATCGGACTAGTGGTTCTCGAGTTATGTCAAACAAAAGAGCCTAAAACGTGACAAATTCCCCTATACGATACGTACTAACTTCAAATCGATACTAAATTATTATGGCATGTAACTTGACAATACGAATGATGCAGAATTTCTTCTTTTTGGGGCTACTTTCACATGCAGTTCTCCAAATTGAGTTCCAAATCAATGAGCTAAAAAATGTTGAACTGTGTGTTATTGTCCGTCGAGAGAGAATATTTACAGTAAACCAGCCTTGATAAGTCCGTACGTAAGGATAGACTCTTTGATCTTACAATCTATTCGATTTTAGAGAATAAATTCTAATTTTCCTAAATATTAACTTTCGAAATCCAGAGAGTGTTGAAATACCATTAGCCCTCTCATTTAGCAACTTTTTCTAAATATTTAAATGTTTTCCAACTATTTTTATAACAGACAATTTGCCGCCTCAGACAACCAACTTTGTATCTTAATTAATTTTCGCAACGTCAATTCATCACGTCCACACACATGTGTCAAAGATTCGCATGATCACTCAGTCAGTCATTCATCATAATCATCATGTGTAATATACCAACCCTTATCAAATGTTGTTCTTCTTGCCGTTGTTGTTATTGTTGTTGTATTCTCGCAAACAATTGTTAATCGAGAATAGCTGACATTCCATAACACCTACGCCAGAATTCACATTCACGTAGATATAACTATCGTATTGCTCACACCACTAACTATTAAGCAGCGTCTCTAAGCTATTAGCTTATGTTAACTTATCCAGCTGACTGACTTCAGAATGTCTGCTGCATTAAAATAGAGAGCAATAGCAATAGCAACAAAATGGAACATTTTAAATTGACGTCATTTACGTCAAATGACAAATTCTTGACTTTGGCACGATTCATTCATTCATGTTCTGTGTACAGCAGCTACCAATTCACCAATTAGATTGTGATGAAGTTGACAAGCGAACCGATGGACGGACCATGTTCCATGCGTTCGAACTTAACGCTTCAAGACTGCTACCCCCACACAAAGTCACAATAGTCTTTGCAGTCACTTGCTCGCTATTGAATGGAAGTGAGAAGAAAAAAAATCGAAACAAAAAAGATTCTTAAATAATTATTATTGTATATCGTTGTATTCAAGTTAATTAATACATTGAAACGTGTACCTAGTATCGTCTAATTTCAAAACAAAAGCTCGAATTTAATCGTATTATATTTATAGCAAATGTAAATATTTTATTAAGAAATTCGCTCAAAACCAGAATCAATTGTTGTGTGATTTTGTTTAATTTAGGCAAATACAAAACAAACAAAAAACGAAACAAAGAATTGAGTTAAGAAAGTAAAATCGTAAACTTATGCTATTGATTAAGAGTGAGAACCGTATTATGAATAATTGCGATATTTATAGGCTCGTTCGATCATTGTTGTGAACTCCCCTAGGCCGGTTATTTACAGATGTGTGGAAATTAAATTAATTGATAATATCAATTTTATTATAGATTTAAAGTGTAATATAGTTTATTAATATGCATTTAGCTTTAAATTTCAATGAAATTTCCACTGAATTAAGCAATATTGGAACATTTAAGTAATACAGATAACCCTCAGTTAGAGCGGTATTTAGTTGATATGATTGCATGTAAAATGGTTTTGTAGAAGACCAATACGTTACAATTGTTTTGACGTTTCCTATTATTCAGTTGCGATATTCGGATACGCCGTTCAACTTTAGGCACCGTCGTGTAAGTCTAAAAATAGAATTGCGTTGGCAACTCAGCTATAAGAAACTCTCCCATATCTCATGCATGGGGTGTAAGGGAAACAAATTTGTTAAGCTGAAAAAATAACTTAAAATATCTTGTGTCAGGTGTTTTACCAGCTCATGAACAAAAAAAATAATATAAACTTGTGTGTAAAGTTGCCCAAGCTTGTAGTCTGATATTAGCCAAGCAGTTGGTCAACTAAATACTTGGATAATTTTACAGCAATCAATGTGTAATTTTACGGAAAAGAAGTTTTGCACTGTTCTTCCCCCGCAGTCTGTTAGATATAGATTAATCAGCCATTAACTCATCTGGCCAGGACATTTCTGCCCGTTTGAAAATCTTGATCTAGTAGTCTTTATAATCAAACCTGGAAAACCGAGTTTATTCTTTGGGGTTTTTTCATCTTCTTTGGGCATAATTAAATTTTTCCTTTTTTGACCGGCCGTGGCATAGTGGTTAGAACACGCGACTACCATGCGGGATATCACAGGTTCAACTCCTGGCTCCAGTCATCTTAAAAAGAAAAATTTTCTTTCATTGTCGGCTCCCCTCGAATGTTGTCGACAGCAACTTTGCAGTATTAGTGTCGAGTCAATCGGCATGTCTAGTAAGAGCTTCTCAAACAGTGACGTTCGCATTCGTCGATAAACAAGTAGGTGCCGTAGTTGTGAATCTAAAATAGAAAGCGTGTTAATTCACAACAACGCGTGAAGCTATCCCATACCTCATTAATGGGGTGTAAAGGGAAATTAAGTTAGTTTTGGTGGTTATTTCATTTGATTTTGGGGGTTATATATTCTTCATCTTAATCGGCAGCAGCAAATAAAAATCCATCTATCAGTTGCCGCACGTAAAAATGAATTCCAAGCGCTTCGGTGTTTTGCGCTCCGTAGATAGTAAGTCACATTAAGTGTAGACAACAGCTCTTTCGCCTGGTCCATACAACAAAGTTTTGGTCGCCCCACCCCCCTTGCGCCGCCCATCGAGTTTATTGACGAAAAGCTTTCGAACTGGAACATTTTCATCCAGTTCGTCGATATTGTTGTACAGCTCATACAGCTCGTGGTTCATTCGACGACGATACTCGCCGTTAACGGGTCCAAATATTTTGCAAAGTATTTTTCTCTCGAAGGCTTCCAAAATAGACTGATCCGAATCCTGAATCCTGTCATTATCCAGGATACTGTGCTGGCGAGCAAGACAGACATGGTCAGAGTCTGATAGAGTTAGATCTTTGTTCTTTGAGGGAGCGCTTTGTCATTAAATCGCTTGCTTAGCGCATAGTAGCAGAGGTTTTGCGATCAATACTCGTCTTTTGATTTCCAGGCTGACATTATTATATTTGTTTATGGCGGAGCCGACGTAGACAAAATCAAAGTTATAGTTGTCAATGTTCACGCAGCGTCCCAGACGAGTGGACTCTTTATTCGTTGAAACAAATAACTTGGTTTTGTCCTCATTTATCACCAGACCCACTTCCGCCGACTGATTTTTAATGCTCGAGAAAACCGCAGCAACATCCCACAATCCACGGCCAAATATCATCGGCATACGCAAGCAGCATGTAACTTTTGTTAAAGATGGTACCGTTCCTGTTTACTGCAGCCTTCCGATTGATCATTTCTATTACGATGTTAAATACATCGCAAGACAGACTATCGCCTTGTTCAAAGCCTCTCGTTTTAGAAAATGGCTCTGTCAGATTTTTGCCAATTTTCACTGAAGACTTCGTGTCAGTCAGTGTCATCCCGCAGAGACGTATTAGCTCCGCGGGGATACCCAACTCAGCCATAGCATCCAACAATTTCTGTCGTATCGGGGCTGTCGTATGCAGCTTTGTAATCGATGAGCAGATGGTAGGTGTCGATCTGCATTTCTTGGGTCTTCTCCAGGATTTGTCATAGTATGAATTTCTGGTCGGTCGTGGATTTACCAGATCTAAAGCCACACTGGTAAGTTCCAATCAGGTTCGCCAGAATGGGCTTTAGTCTTTCACATAACACACTAGACAGGACCTAGTATGCGATGGGTAAAAGGCTAATCCTGCGATAGTTGGCACACACACATGGATCGCCTTTCTTAAGCACAGGACATAGAATACTTAGATTCCAATCATCGGTCATGCATTCCTTGAGCCAAATCGTGTTTATGAGATGGTGCATGCATTTTGCCAGCTCATTGCTGCCGACTTTAAAAAGCTCTGCCGGTAGTCAACCTCAGCTTTATTATTTTTAAGCCTTGCGATCGCCGTGCTGATCTCATTTTGGCTCGGTGGTGGACAATCTTCTCCGTCGTCGTCGATGACTGGCATGATTTCGTCACTTATGTTGCCTTCGGAAACGAGCAGTGTACGAAATTGTTCCCTTCATATTTGCAGTAGACTCTGCTTGTCCATTACCAGAATTTGTCCTTACAGCTGGGCATTCCTATTCCCAAACCTTTGCTTTTAACCTTTTGGTAGAACTTTCGGGTCTCTCCTCTATCGCTGTAGTTTCCGATATTCTGGCTCGCTCTTTTCTTCTATAGACGTTTCATTTCGAAAATGCGTTTCATCGCCCTCCTGTTCCCACTATATCGTGTCCTATATGCAGCATTCATTTCCTCAGACAATTCGCGACATTCCTCATCGTACCAGCGTTTTGTCTGAGCCTAGATTAACATAACACAGTACGGTCTTTCCGACAGTGGTCATAGAATTCGCAATATGTAGCGAATTCTATGTGTGTCGGGAACATCATTGTGTGCAGTAATTGTGAGTAGGCATGGGCTATCTGGGTGCTATGCAGCTTGGTGATCCGAGTCATCGATTACCACGTTATCAATCTGGTTTCTTTTCTTTTGATCAGGAGATATCCAGGTTGCCTTGTAGATATCTTTATGCGGGAACGAAGCTAACCAGTCTGAACCCGTTATCGGAGGTATCTTTGCGCAGACTTAACCAAGAGCACCTTATATTCCTATTTACGCAGCTTTCATATATTTCCTCAAGGCGATCATAAAATGCCGTGGCATAGTGGTTAGAACACGCGACTACCATGCGGGAGATCGCAGGTTCAAACCTGGCTCCAGTCATCTTAAAAAAAAATTTGTTCTTTCATTGTCGGCTCCCCTCGAATGTTGTTGACAGCAACTTCGCAGTATTAAGCGTTGATTAAATCGGCGTGTCTAGTAAGAGCTTCTCAAACAGTGACGTTCGCATTCGTCGATAAACAAGTAGGTGCCGTTAGTTGTGAATCTAACCAGTAAGAAAGTTTCAGTCGGGCGACCCGACTTACATATACCATCACCCTCGGTAAAATAAAAAAAATTGCTATTATATTGATATTATTACTCCATTTCTAAAGTGGGTGGAGTGGTAAATTTGTATGGGAGGTACTAGAAGGGGCGTGTCTAGACTTCTAGGTTTATCCTCCAAAACTTTATCCTGTTATAGATTTACTAAATACAGAGTTTGGGCACGATAGCGTTGGATGTATTTATATTATTACTCCATCTCTGAAGTGGGCGGAAAGGTACATTTGTATGGGAGGTCCCATAAGGGGCGTCGCTAGACTTCCAATTTTTTCTCCAAAACTTTACCCTGTTATAACTTAATTAAATACAGAATTGGGGCGCGATCGTGTCGAGAATATTGATATTATTACTCCATCTCTAAAGTGGGCGGCGTGGTACATTTGTTTGGGAGGTACCAGAAGGGGCGTGTCTAGACATCCAGATATTTTCTCCAAAACTTTATCCTGTTATAGCTTTACTAAATACAGAATTTGGGCACGATCGTGTTAAGTGTATTGATGTTATTATTCCATCTCTAAAGTGGGCGGAAAGGTACATTTGTATGGGAGGTACCATAATGGGCGTGGCTAGACTTCCAGATTTTTTCTCCAAAACTTTATCCTGCTTGAACTTTACTAAATACAGAATTTGGTCAAGATCGCGGTAGTTCTAATAATAATATTAATCGATTTCTAACGTGGGCCGTACCAGATGTGTGTGTGAGGTACCAGATGGGGCGTTGGTAGACTTTAGTTTTTTGCTCAAAAAACTGTATCCTGCTAAAGCTTTACTAAATTTAGAATTAGGGTACGAGCGCGATGGATTTATTGATATTATTACTCCATATCTAAAGTGGACGGAAAGGTGAATTTCTATGGGAGGTACCAGAAGGGGCGTGGCTAGACTTCCAATTTTTTTCCAAAACTTTATCCTGTAATAGCTTTACTAAGTACAGAATTTGGGTACGATCACGTTGGATTTATTGATATTATAACTCGATTTCTAAAGTGGGCGGAAAGATGTATTTGTATGGGAGGTACCAGAAGGGGCGGAGCCATGTAGCCCATTTGCAATACCGTAAGTAGTTTTGGGGAAATAGGAACTCGTGCAAAATTTCAAGACATTTGGTTGCGTCTTTCGAACGTTATTGTGCGAACCAGCCGGACAGCCACCAGACAGACAGACAGACGGACATGGCTCAAATGACTTAAAAAGTCATGAATCGTATTTGGTTCTAAGAAACCTAGGGTCTGAAGTGACTCCTTCTATGTGTTACACTTTTGGGTCGTATCAAATGATATATACCCTTATCCCTAAGGGTGATGGTATAAAAATAGAAAGCGTGTTGATTTACAACAACGCGATAAGCTATCCCATACCTTATTCATGGGGTGCAAAGGGAAATTAAGTAAGTAAGTTTTTGTAACATATGTAGGAAATCATTCTTTACGGATTTTATAGGGGAAGTTGAATACAATAGGTCACATAGTACTTCCATCAAAATCCAAACTCAATTTGGAAAAAAAGTTTGCTATTAAGTTATGCCGGCAATGAAAGAAAAATTTATAATTTTAGATGACTGAAGCCAAGAGTTAAACCTGGGATCTCCCGCATGGTAGTCGCATGTTCTAACCATCGACCGGTCCCGAATTTTCAGATCTGAAAAATCCGCACCAGACTTGTTATTAAACAGGGCCTGCCTTAAGGCCGCCAACTGCATGGTCCAAACGTACAATCAATCACAATTCACAAACTTGTGTCGTCCGACCATTTGATGCGCACGTTTATTTTACATTAACTTAACAGGGCACAATCATAAAACTTGTGCTAACTGATAAGCATTAATAGCAGCCGTAGAAACTATAGTTCCCTCCCCATTACAACTGCAGTGGAATTTTTAACAAATATTGAGCGTATGCAAATCAAAGTTATACGAGCACTGCTGCTTCTGCTGCTGCTGCTAGAAATGAAACAAATTGTATTTACATTGTGTTATCTTGTGTGTAATTTCAGTGTATTAACGGACGCCATGAGTCTCGGCTCTACACGTCACAGTCACACTTTATTTATGATAACCATATATCTGCGCAAAATATTCTTTCGAAGTCCCACACTGTGAGTAATACGACAAGTAATCAAGATAGCTGGTCGTTAGCTATCAGTGTCTTTGATCTGTTGTCTTTTCTTAAATGTTACAAATTGTGTTTTTTGTAACTAAAACCGCAAGAATTTTGGTTTAAGCTCTATGTGCATTACAATCAGCTCATAAACTGGCCCTTGCCATTGAATCATTTATCATACATTAAAGCTTGGCGTTAAAGTTTTATAAAAAGTTTTACTAAAACCGTATGATTTTGTTGCTATTGCCGTATTATATTTTGCGTTAACCGCCGCCAGTTCGTTTTAAATGTCTGTTTAAAATGTCTCTGTTGCAGTTACAATATTTTTGTGTTATATGTTTTTTTTTAATTTCTATTAATTGTTTTTTTTTTTACTTTCAGAATGGGCTCATTCAACTCGGCCCCCAAAATCAATAATATCGACTCCCAGGATGATGGTCTTGAGCTACCCAAAGGTCTAAGCACCCCCGAGTTGTTGCAACACGTTAAACATTTGCGCGGCGACCAACAGCCGCCTCTTCTGGCCAGATTCTTTTTGAAACCCGTACCCTCGCTTATCTCGGCCGACATCACGGATGGATTGCGTTGTCTAAAATTGAATTCAGTATCGCGTGGTATGTAGCAACAACGACTCCCGCCATTTATATGTACATTTACAATTATGCGGGATGTACTCTATCCGTTTATTTTTAGTATATCGGTCATTTAATTTGAATTTGAATTTCAAAATTAACATATCTATTGAATTTTCATTTGTTTTTCAGTCTGCAGTGCCCCCATATCGGATCCCCATCACCTACGGCTGCTGCAATGGAATCTTTTGTCTCAAAGTAAGTTTTGTTGTTGTTGTTTTGTACTGCTCCACCCCTACTACAAACACACAGGATGTTGTTGGGAAATTTGAATATCGAACGAATGGTTTACATTTTAAGCCGCATTCTAATATAGGTCTCGATGTCGTACGTATAATTTTTGTGTATTTTACTTTTTGGGTTTCGTTTTATTAATTACTTTTACGCAGTTGCAAATGTTATGAAAACAAATTTTTACGAAACGACGATTGCAATTTGTTATTCTTATTTAAATTTGAGACGTGTGACAGCGGCCGTCCGCTGACGTTGCGAAAGTGATATTTCAAGTTTGAAAAGGCGAACGGACGGCAACGGATATTGACTGGAGCTAATAAGTTGACATAATATTAATATTCGTAATGTGGAATCCACAATGAAATGAGTCAATTAATTTGTTAACATTTCCAAAATCCAACAAAAAACCATTCGAACACAATGAACTTTTGCTGCGAAGGGTTAATTGTATCAGGCTGTATTGCCAGGGATTGCAGTTAGCTCCTTTTTACGCCGATTACACATAATCCTAGCAAGATATAAGGCTTTAACATATGATATCCATGATCAAATCCATTTTGATAGGATCGTGTGGAAGAAAAGAGAGAGCCAGGAAATCGAAAGTTCTACCAAAGGGTTTTTTGCCAATGTTTTGGAACAGCGATCCCCACCTGTAAGGACTGAGACGGAAATCTTGTCACGGACACTCAGAGTGCGCTGCAAATATGGAGGGAACACTTTCAATCTCTGCTCGTTTCCGAAGGCAGCATAAGTGACTTAATCATCGACGATGGGGTAGACTGTCTAGCACCAAGTCAAAACGAGATCAGCACGGCAATCTTACTTACTTACTTAGCTGGTACTTCTATGCAATCCCAGTGGATTATATACCACACGTAGAAAAATATTATAAGCGCCTCGATCTTCTGCGCTTCTTCTCCAGTTAGTCACACCGAGTTCTGTAAGGTTCTCAGTAACTTGGTCTTTCCAACGGATTTTTGGTCGCCCTCTTCTGTGCCGTCCATCGAGTTCATTGTCGAAGACTTTTCGAGCTGGAGCATTTTCGTCCATGCGTACAACATGACCTAGCCAACGCAGCCGTTGCACCTTAATGCGTTTGACCACGTCAATGTCAGTGTACAGCTCGTACAGCTCATGATTCATACGACTTCGATACTCTCCGTTAACGATGATGGGCCCATATATTTTACGGAGTATTTTTCTCTCGAATACCGCCAGAACCGATTCATCCGCTTGTGTCATTACCCAGGATTCTGAGCCATACATTAAGACAGGTAGAACCAGTATCTGGTATAGCTGGAGTTTTGTTCGTCGAGAGATGGCTCTGTCATTGAATCGCTTGCTTAGTCCGTAGTAGCATTTATTTGCAAGCAGGATTCTTCTCCGGATTTCTAGGCTGATATTATTTGCTTTGTTGATGGCGGGGCCTAGGTGGACAAAATTATCTACTACCTCGAAATTATAGTTGTCAACGTTCACGCAGTTTCCCAAACGAGTAGATTCTTTGTTCGTTGAAACTAATAACTTCGCTTTGTCCTCGTTCACCGTTAGGCCCATTTTCGCTGATTCCTTCTGTATACCTGAGAAGGCTGCGGTCACATCCCGCAGTTTACGACCGATGATGTCTACGTCATCAGCGTACTCGAGTAGCATGCGGCTTTTGTTGAATATAGTGCCACTCGTGTTTACTGCAGCTTTTTTTTCGCCTAAAAAGCTGTCTCGCCCGTTTTGCTTTCTCCTTATGCCGTTCCCTAACAGCACGGGTTACAATTGGCTGTAGCGTTGCCTTATAAGCAGTATTCTGTTCCTCAGACGCTATGCGACATTGTTCATCGTACCAGGATTCGTCTGAGCGCCGCTTTTCATATCCTAGCACGGTTGTTGCGGCGGTTGCCATGGAATGCGCAATATGCTGCCACTGTGTATCGGGAACGTCAGAAGTAGAGGCGTTGTGTCGTAAAAGTTGGGATAGCTGGTTGGAGTAGGCAAAAGCTATCTCTGGGGTTTGCAGCTTCGCGATGTCCAGCTTTCTTTGTGTTTGGTTACGTGCGTTTTTCGCTCTGCTCAATCTTGTGGGCGCCTTGACTGCAACCAGGTAATGATCCGAGCCAATATTAGCACCACGGATCACACGCACGTCCATGACACTAGATGCATGCCTGCCATCAATTACCACATGATCAATTTGATTTTTGGTGTTTTGATCGGGGGATAGCCCAGTTGCCTTCTGCTGGAATCTGGTTCCACTCACTACCATCTTCCTTCCCGCTGCGAAGCTAACACGGCAATCGCACGGCTTAAAAATAACAAAGCTGCGGGAGCCGATGGACTGCCGGCAGAGCTTTTAAAAGCCGGCGGCGATGAGCTTGTAATATACATGCCCCAGCTCATATTCAGCATTGAATTAAAGCTAATCGAACATACCTCTTCGGGATGCTTTGTAGGAGAACCTGATTAGGACTTAAGTCCAAAACTGAGGACTGGCTATAAAGAAGTGTATTCAGACCAATCTTAACCTATTGTTTGTAGGAATACCCTAGGTTCCAATTTAGGCTTGTGTCAAGGAATCACACACTGATTATATACAAGTCTAATCAGACCAATTATAATCTATTCTTCTACTATTTAGTGGATATCTTCGGACATAAAATGTAATATTATGACTGTAAAGAGAGAGCAGCGCGTGTGTTGTAAAGGTAATGGCTTGGAAATGATGTCCACACATACTAAACCCTATTGATTTTCATCCCACAGCGCTCAAACAGATTTGGTCCATCATGGATATACAGAGGATACGATTGGCGCTGATCCTGTCTAGAGTCTATCTGAGAAACATCATAGCTGTGTATAATGTACGAATCAACTCTTACTGCGGAACTGTTAACGGTATTGTGCGAATGGGATAGAGGTAACTACAGATATAGGTTACTACCTATCACACCATCAATGCATATTGGTTATGTGCACATGACATGACATCTGACCGAATGTGGAACACTTAGTGGATTGTACATTCCGTTGTCATAATCCCGGACAGACGATCCTGACCAAATGGATACACGGAACAATTATCTACGGGAATTCGCTGCTACACGGATGGTTCTAAGCGAAGAGAAAAAATGGCTTTGAGTGTTTACATAGAGGAACCAGAGACTGAAATCAACTTCCATCTTCCAGAACGGTAGAACGCACCATAACGTAGTGTGTGGACAGTGCAAATACGTGGTCTGTAAAAGAGAACAAATGGATACATGCAGCGAAAAATTGCGAGAATATTGAGAGAGGCAGAATCTGATTAAGTATTTACATGAAGAAACCAGAAACCGAAGCGAATGTCCAGGCTGAAACAGAGTGCGTTAACTGTATCATTGCAAATATAGGTTGCCATTGGAAGCAAACATCTTCAATGAAAGCCACTTGTCTTTAAAAGACTTAAATTCCGATGCAATTAGAATCAGAACCGTACTACTTGGACTTTGCACCATCTGACTTCTCGTTAATAGTTGAAAACTGGATAGAGATGACTACAGGTCAAAACTACAAAGCATATTCGCTATAATCAACTTCTGCTTTCCAGACCGGAAGACCGCACCATAACGGAGTGCGTGAACGGTACAAATACGCGGTCGGTGGAAGAGAACAAAATTGTTTGCCAACGAGCAATTAAAACCTTAACTACCCACACAGTTAGATTCCGAGTCGTTTTAGACTGCAATTTGTCAATGGCCGGATTAGTATCATCTGGGTGCCAGGCCATTCCGGAATAGCTAAAAACGACAGAGCTGCAAACCTTGCCATCAAAGCAAGAAGTGTGGAAGAATCTAGCTTGGACAACACAAAATCGTGCGGGGAAACTTGAACGACAGCACTCTCTATGTTGTCGACAACTTCTGAGAAGTCAAGTCAATCGGTATGTCTAGTAAAAGTTCCTCAAAAAATCTGACGTTCGGATTCTGAACGTCCCGTTGTGTAGGTCTAAAAATAGAAGCGAGTGCTACGACCAAAAATATCCTATGGGGTAACCCAGAGGAGAAAAAGACAAACGGACTCCTCAAACTCAACATCTCTGAACTTAGCATGGCGGTTCGCTTTCTGACGGAATACACGGAAATATGGTCACACCTCAGTCAGACGTTGCGGGACGATTGCCGGGCATGTTGCGAAACCTTTGAAGACTACCTATGGGATTAAACAATCGTTGCCAAACTTAGAAATAACCACTTCGCGAGCGTTGTGCTATCGCATTCAATAACCCTCCTGAATACAGACTAGAGTAATCCTCGTAGAGCCAGAATCCCTAAACTACGGTCAATGATAGTGTTCCGCATAAGTCACTTGATGTGACTCCTCCCCTGCAACGAAGTCAGACGGATGGGGAAATTTGTTACTAACTGGAAGAAGGCAGAATTGTGAATAAGGACTCTTTCGGTAGAAGGGTTAGAGAACTATTGTTGAAACAGAATACAAATTCTTGACGCCGTTTCTGTCTGCAGTTTAGGCAATAGTTCTTCTGATCATGCATGTATTAAAGTAAACAGCGGCATTGTAGTATGTTCAAGTGGGGTGTTGAGATTACCATCTGGTCAGATCTTCCGATGATACTAGATGTAAAACAAACGCTATATTCCTCCTCTTCAACCGACCAACTGCTGCGAATTTATCAAAATTCCAACCAGTAGGACATTCTCGGGCAACCCATCGACAGCGACACAAACAGATCAGTCTCAAAAACAAGATGGCAAATCGGCAGACTTAGTTTTGGCAGACCATAAATGTGGACTCGACGAAGTCAAGACCTGAAGGCAGATCGGTAGTTAAAAGCACATAGACTGGACAGTCTCAGACGTGCAAACTAAACGCTTCATTACGATCCCAATGTTCTCAAGATCATTTCAAAGAACGGCGATGCACCCAATGAAAATGTGTTTATTAAGTTGTTGTTGTTTTTGCTGTAACAGCTGGAGGAAGTAGCTGGTGTGATAATTCTTTATACCGACTTTCAATTTATCGCCTCTAGATCGACCTATTATCATACGATCATTGTTGACAACTCTGTTTCGTTCCTTTGTAAATGACAAGGTTTTGTATCAAGGGATTGTTGGATGTTGTTGTGAGTTTTAACCGCCAGATTCCTCCAAAGATGGCGCCAGCTGGTTTTGTTGTATTTATTTGCGATGTTGACAAATCACTTCCTTCCTCCTTTGTCCTTGCGCAATCTGGATTTTTGTAGTGGAAGCATTTAGGATGTGTTTTGTTAGCTAGAGAACTCAAAAGTATTTAAAAAGTAATTTTTCAACGATGATGATTTGGTCAGTGCCCCGGCCGGGAATGGAACCTGGGACCTTAGGATTGCTTATCTACGTCGTTTCCACAGAGTTAACTTAATAAGCGAAAGAAAAATTTGAGCATCCGACGAACATCCCCATTCTAAAAGTGTAAGAATGGGTAGTTGGAGATATAGTCAAAAGTACTTCAGTTATGGCGGTTACGGTTAAAATACAGGAGGACCTAAAGGATAAACGACAGTATATTGTAGGCTCATTGAGCGAAGTCGACAGCCAGATCCGGATGGGAATGCTCCAAGACGACGCGACGCAATTTAGTTCCTAGGTCGCGTTAACTGATAGAGTTCGGGGATCAGAGGTCCATAGGATTATACCGAAGAGCTCTGAAAAAGATTGGAATGCTAAGTCTTCCCCCAAGACGACGCTACGCAGGCGCTTACAAAAGGATGGAGATGATCGGTCTTCCGCAAGGAGTTGCGTCTTCCTGGTGGCAGGTTGTTTCCTCGGTAGCGTAAAACTGATAGAGTTCAGGTACTAAAAACATATATAGGTTTTTACCGAAAGGTTCTAAAAATAAATCGGAAAGTTTTGTCAGGGGCTGTACTGGATTAACATAGTTCGCGAAAAGATCTCTCTTCCAGGCCCAGGGCTAATCACGGCAATCAGTGCGGATTCCATTTATCTACTTATTAAAAAACACTTTCCTAGCAACTTCCTGAGTGAGATAATCAATGTAGGTTAATTAGATACGATAGAGCTTCTCGCAATTGAAGGAATTAAAGCTCTTTTCCGACTGAAACTACGGGAAATGCGTTCAATCAACTATTCTGAATGTCAGATTTTACTAGTCGATATTAGCCGATTAAATCGACTGCAGTTACTAGATAAGATCCTCTTGCTAATGGTCCGAAGTCAACGGTATTGGGTATGGTCGTGTGCTCCTGGGTCAGATGAATATTGGTGCAAGACCAAATCCTGACCTAAAAAGTTGAAGTCTGCAAAAGGCCGAGCTCTTTACTATCTCGGGTTGGTTCTTAGACCTTCATGATCCATTCTAATTTGGAGATAGTACATGAAAGAGTTATGTGGCGATAAAATCTGTGTCTTTGTAAAGCGATATCAGTTATATAGGAGAATTTATTCGAAATCTTTCAGTACGTTTATCACAAAAATGTATGTATAGGTGGACAAACTTCGAAAAATTTGCTCTAAAAGTAATTCCGGTCCATTCGTGTATATATTTTTAGGTCTACAACTGTGTGTGTTTGTAGGGTATTCAACTACTTACTCGATTCTGTTCTAATTTAATGCTAATTTTCTATATTCTTTTCAGCTCTCGGTCAAAATAATGATGGTTTTGTGCGTTGTCCCGATGAGGCTTTAACTTGGGAAAATCGCAAATTCCTAATAGTACAAGAAATTCTACAAAATAATCCAGATATCGTGTGTTTACAGGTAATGTTAAAATAACTGATCACTTATTTATAACAGATATGTAATTTTATCTATTATCTTTTCCAGGAAGTCGATCATTTCAAATTTCTTCAAAACATTTTGGGCACCCAAAATTACGAGGGCATTTTCTTTCCCAAACCTGATTCGCCATGTTTGTATATCGAAGAGAATAATGGGCCGGACGGTTGTGCGATCTTCTACAAACGTGATAAATTTGATTTGAGAAATTTCGATACACGCATCCTCGAGGTATGGCGCGTTCAAAGCAATCAAGTGGCTATCGCTGTTAATTTGGCCGTCAAGGCAACCGGACGTGAGGTTTGCGTGTGCACCACCCACCTCAAGGCCCGCCATGGCTCTTTGCTGTCGAAATTGCGCAACGAACAGGGTCGTGACCTAATACGCTTTGTCAAACAGTTTGCAGGCGATCGTCCGCTGTTGCTGTGTGGCGACTTCAATGCCGAGCCCACAGAACCGGTCTATTCGACCATGTTGAATTGTGAATTCCTCCAGTTGTCCAGTGCCTATTCGGACATGCGCGCCGAAAGTGATGAGTGCAACAATGAAAGTACAAAGGATCAGATGAAGGGATGTGATAAAGTGCAAAAGTCTATAGAGAATGAGCCACCCTATACCACCTGGAAGATACGAGAGGACGGCGAAGAGTGTCACACAATTGACTATGTCTTCTATACAAAAGATCATTTAAAGGTAATGGTGATTCTTATTTTCTTGATTCGACTCGACGTTTACTTTTTCTCTTAACTCTAGATTAAAAACTGTTTGGAATTTCCCCAGGGCGATGAGATTGGCCAAAATCGTACACCCAGCTTCCAATATCCCTCAGATCATTTCTCGTTGATTTGTGATTTCGAAATTCTGGATAATGATTCCAATCAAATCTCAGCCGAGAAAACCAAGACTCAATGAGTTTTTTTTTCATCTCATACAAACATACGCAAAATTTGCCTCCGAATAATTTTAATGGTTTTTATTTTTTGTATCCATCACTATCCCACGTCAACACCCTCTCTTCTCACCCATTCACATTTAACTTAATTAGACATATGCAGATTCACTCTTACGAATTGTGATATTAGTTCTTAGTTACAAACCGACACATAAACACACACACACACACAAACACACACGCATACATTCCCATACAAAGGACATACCTAAGTACATAGTTACATATGGTTAAATACATACAAACATACATACATACCACATAGAAACATACAACGAGTAGTTACTTTATATAGTTTGCATTGAAAGTTTGATTTTTTATTATTATTATTTTCAAATAAAACGATTTAATAAAGATTTTCTAGATTTAATAAAATAATTTAGTGGTTTCATTTGGTATATGTATTTTGATAAGGTAGGATGGACATAAACTGGGGACTGGGGCAATGTGAAATGTTATGTATTGCCATCAAATTAAAAAACTATCCCGTAACAGTGGCAACTAATATTAGTCAATGTAATCCATTTGTCTGCTTTAAGAAACTCCCTGAAGATGGCCGCTATATACGTGCCGTTGATGGCTGTGACAGGACTACAACCCATGTCACGCGTGTTTTAACCATCATAAAACAGGCGGACTTATCCAACACATATGGGATTCTTAAAAGTTTTTTACGTTCAAATTCAGAGAATAGTTTATATCAAGAAGAATGGTAGTGAGTGGAACCAGATTTTTTTTACGAAGGTATCCTCAAAACATATACATTGTCACGTCACATGTCATGGACGTGCGTCGCAATGCTCTTGTTGAAACATCTCAGCGACGTAGGACTTCAATATCTCACGTAAATACTAAACAGCTTAATGGCCAGAGTGGCCATTCCGACGTTTTTAAAGTGGCGAGGATTATTTCAATGTCAAAACCCACAACCAATCATTCCATTGTCACCCATAGCTATGGTTTTAGAAGCCCTACTATTACTATCCCTCAAAGAACACTTCCCGCCCGCTAGCACGACTTTAAGGATTTTCTTCTTTAATGGCAGCAACACTTACTTACTTACTTAAGTGGCCAATTACAATTTACGAAACGTAGTTCATAAATTTGAGGCCTGAAGTAATAAAGAATTCCACACGCATTCGGTCTTCGGTCCTACCAGATGCTTTGCGCCGTCCTTCAGGTTCGCCTTCAAACACCTTTCTCGCTGGAGCATTTACATCCATCCTGGCAACATGTCCCAGCCATCGAAGTCGTTGGATTCTGACTCTTTTAGCTACGTCGATGTCGTGGTAAAGCTCATACAGCTCATGGTTCATCCGATGGCGAAACTGGCCTTCGACACAGATAGGTCCATATATTTTTCGGAGTATTTTTCTCTCGAATACTCCCAGGTTTTGTATGTCCGTTGTAGTAAGCACCCAATGGCAGCAACAACAGAAATTTATATATCAGAAGCCGCACGTAGAAAAGTATTCCAAGCGCTTCGGTCTTTTGCGTTCCGTAGATAGTTCGTCACACCAAGCTTAGTTAACAGCTCTTTCACCTGGTCCACTCATCGGAGTTTTGGTCGCCCCCTCCGGAGCGTTTCGGTCCATTCGTACAACGTGTCCAAGCCAGCGCATTAGGTCTCTTTACACGTGCTTGACTACGTCGATGTCGTTGTACAGCGCATACAGTTAATGACTCATGATTCATCCGACGACGGTACTCGCCGTTAACGATGATGGGTCTAAATATTTTGCGTAGTATTTTTCTCTCTTAGACTACCAGAATAGATTGATTCGCTTGTGCCATTACCCAGGATTCTGCGCTGTAGAGTAATACAGATAGGATCAGAGTCTTTTAGAGTTGGATCTATAATCTTCGAGAGAGCGCTTTGCTATTAAATCGCTTGCTTAGAGCATAGTAAAAGCGTTTTGCGATCAAAACTCGTCTTTTGATTTCCAGGCTGACATTATTATTTTTGTTTATGGCGGTGCCAAGGTAGACAAAATCATCTAACACTTCAAAGTTATAGTTGTCAACGTATTCACGCTGCGTCCCAGACGAGTGGACTCTTTGTTCGTTGAAACAAATAACTTGGTTTTGTCCTCATTAATCTCCAGACCCACTTCCGTCGACTGCTTTTCAATGCTCGATAAAGCCGCAGTAACATCCCGCAATCCACGGCCAATGATATCTATATCATCGGCAAACGCGAGCAACATGTGACTTTCGATGAAGATGGTACCATTCCTGTTTACTGCAGCTTTCCGCATGATCATCTCCATTACAATGTTAAAGAGATCGCAGGACAGACTATCGCCTTGTCTAAAGCCTCGCTTGGTAGAAAATGGCTCTGTCAGATTTTTGCCAATTTCCACTGAAAACTTCGTGTTAGTCAGTGTCGTATTAGCTTCGCGGGGATACCAAACTCAGCCATAGCATCCAACATTACTTTCGTGTCGGACTGTCAAATGCAGCCTTGTAGTCGATGAACAGATGGTATGTGTCGATCTGCATTTCTAAGGTCTTCTCCAGGATTTGTCATAGTGTAAATATCTGGTCGGTCGTGTATTTGCCAGATCTAAAGACACTCTGATAAGATCCAATCAGATTCTCCAGAATGGGCGAACAACACTAGACAGGACCATGTATGCGATGGGTAAAATGCTAATCCCGCGATAATTGGTACACACACTTTGACCGCCTTTCTTAAGCACGGGACATAGGACACTCAGATTCCAATCATCGGGCATGGACTCCCTGAACCCAATCGTGTTTATGAGCTGGTGCATGTATGTTACCAGCTCATCACCGCCGGCTTTAAAAAGCTCTGCCGGCAGTCCATCGTCTCCCGCAGCTTTATTATTTTTAAGCCGTGCGATTGCCGTGCTGATATCGTTTCGGCTCGGTGGTGGGCAATCTACTCCATCGTCTATGATTGGTGTGATTGCGTCACTTATGCTGAGAGACTGAAATTGCTCCCTCCATATTTGCAGCACATTCTGAGTGTCCGTGACCAGATTTTCGTCTCTGTCCTTACATGTGGGGATCCCTGTTCCAAAACCTTTGCTTTTAACCCTTTGGTAGAACTTTGGGGCTTCCCTTTATTCCTGTAGTTTTCGATATCCTAGCTCTCTCTTTACTTCCGCAGACGCTTTTTCCGCCTGAACAGGCGTTTCATCTCCCTCCTTTTCTCATTATAAAGCTCCGTCACCGCACGCGTCGCCATTGGCATCCATTTCCTCAGACATTTCGAGACATTCATCATCGTACCATGGCTTGTCTGAGCTTGGTTTTTCATAACCCAGTACGGTCGTTGCGGCATTGGTCATCGAATTCGCAATATGCTGCCACTGTGTATCGGGAAGATCAGAACTATTGGGGTTTGTTTGGAGAAATGGAGAGAGTTGGTTGGAGTAGGCATTGGCTATCTCGGTGGTATGCAGCTTTGTCATGTCTGTCCTTTGCGTTAGGTAACGAGTGGTTTTAATCGTGTGCGTACCTTAGCTGCAACTAGGTGGTGATCAGAGTCAGTATTTGCACCGCGCATCACACGCACGTCCATAACGCTTGAGACATGCCGTCCATCAATTACCACGTGATCAATCTGATTTCTTTTATTTTGATCGGTAGATATCCAGATTGCCTTGTGGATATCTTTAAGTGGGAATCTGGTTCCACTCACAACCATATTTCTTGCTGACGCGAAATTAACCAGTCTTAATAGACTGAATTTTCGGACTGTTGAACCAAGAGCTTCTTCACTTCCTATTTTATGATTATAATCTCCAAGAACAATTTTAATGCCATGTGCAGGGCAGCCTCTTCCAGGCGCTCATAAAATGCATCCTTACGGTCATCGTCTTTGTCTTCCGTCGGGGCGTGTACTCAAATTAGCGTTATGTAAAAATATTTCGCCCGATTGCGAATAGTGGCTATTCGGTCACTTACTGGGTTATACCGCGAGACCAGGTGTCGAAGTCTCTTGCCGACTATGAATTCACATCCAAATTCTGCATGGCTGCAATAAAAGATGTCACAGTTCTTTCGTCGTGTGCATCCCTGTTCCGTCCATCTTATTTTCTGTATGGCGGTGATGTCATCGTGGTATTTGTCGAGGACATCCGCCAGTTGGATAGAGGCTCCATCTCTGTATGGAGTTCGGACATTCCAGGTGCATATCCTTAATTCATGGTCCTTATATCGTTTGCGGGGGTCGTCAACATTTGGGGGGGTTCTTGCTTTTTCTTTTCTTTGTGTTTTCATAATAATTTTGTTTAAGAAGAGTGGCTTATTGGGCCACAAGCGCCCGATCCTAGTTTCTTGGGGCTGCCAAAGAGCCTGTGTTGAGCTTCAGTAGCTTCATTACCTACTTCCTAAGACGCATCGGTGGTAGCATGCCGATTAGGTTACTCAACATTTCGCCTTCTAACTCTAGCTAACTTCTAAGCGGTTGCTTTAAAGTCATTGCTCGGGGAATACTTGGTCTAAGACCGGAAGTAGTTAGCTGCTTGGACAGTACCACAAAGGAATCGCTTCTGGTCACTTCCAAGTGTGTAACAATCAGTAACTTTCAACCTCTAAGCAAAGTCCCATTCCTCAATTTAAATCTTAGTGTTCTATAATCTGTGCTTTAGAAATCCAAATGTGTGTACCAACTATCGCGGGATCAGTCTTTTACTCATCTCATACAAGGGTCCTGAAAGACTAGTCTTATGCGAAAGACTAATACCCTTATTAACGATTCTGATTGGATCTTATCATTGTGACTTTAGAACTGAAGAATCCACATCCGGCCAGATATTAATATGCGCTAAGCAAGCGATTTAATAGCAAAGCCCTTTCTTAACGAACAAAAATCAAACTGGACCAGACACTTATTCTACATGTATTTCTCTACAGCGCAGAATCCGGGGTGATGATACAAGCGGATCAATCTTTTCTGGGAGTCTTCGAGAGAAAAATACATCGCAAAATATTTTGACCCATCATCGTTAACGGCGAGTACCATCGTCGAATGAACCATGTATGAGTAGAACAACGACATCGACGTAGTCAAGCGCGTTGAAATAGACCGCTGGTTTGGACACATTGTACAATTGGATGAAAATGCTGATAAGTCTTCGGCAATAAACTCGATAGGCAGCACAGGAGGGGGTGACTAAAACTTCGTTGGATGGAGCAGGTGAAAGAGCTATTATCTAAACTTGGAGTGACAAACTATCTACGATGCGCAAAAGACCGAAGCGCTTGGAATTTTTTCTACGTACGTCTACTGATGGATGAATTTATATTGTTGCTGCCATATAAGGAGAAGAAGAAATAGGAGTTCTGAGATTTTGATAGAAAGTTCTATGGAAGATTACTTCGAACATGAAATTCTAATAACCTCTTATATGCTTTAAGTGCAAAATATGAGAGACTGATCGGTCGAAAGTCTTTTAGTTTATCCAGAGAGCATTTACTAGCTTTCAGGGTGAAAAACACTTGAGCCTGTTTCCAAAAGTTGGAAATGACTCCCAGTATGAAGCAGCCCCTGAAAATTACTTCGAGGCCACTACAAGATACTTACATGGCCTCCTGGCTTAGCATTTGGTGGTCCATATTAGTTTCTTACTGCTCACTACACCGCGAACTGTATTTAAATTAGGCGTACTTCCATCTGACATTTTTGGCTGATGACAAGTTCAATAAACCAACTAGAAGTTATTGGCAGGCTGGTAAATATCAGTCAAAAACGAAAAATCAAAAAAAAATTCTTAATAAAAAAAAATGTTGTATGAAATTCAAAAAAAAAAACCTCATTTCCCTTTACACCCCATGAATGAGGTGTGGGATATCTTCTCGCGTTGTTGTGAGCTAACACGCTTTCTACTTTTAGATTGACAACTAACAGCACCTACTTGTTAATCGGCCATTGCGAACGTTACAGTTTGAGAAGCTTCAACTAGACGTGCCGATTGACACGACACTATACTGCGTCGACCACATCGAGGGGGCCGGCAATAAGAGAAATGTGTATATGACTGGAGACAGGAATCGAACCATGGATCTTCCGCATGGTAGTCGCGTGTTCTAACTATCATGCCACGGCCATTGTAACTCAAAAAACTAATGATGCAGTTCGTCTACTCGGAACCGAATTAGGGTAAAAGAGTCAATTCCTTGTCTTAAAAATTGGTTTTCATAAACTATCACAGTGTAGTTAGTTATATTTATAAGTTAATGGATTAAATAAACAAATTTTCATTTATTATTTTTTATATCTTTTTTTTTATTTGGTTTCTTTTTTTTTGTTTCTTAAGTTTATTCTTACTTCAATGCCATACAAAAATATTGCTTTATATTAAATGCACAATTAATTTACATACGAAAAAAAATAAATATCTTATCAATATTAAAATATTATAAATATTCGAAAGGTTTCAAAAATGCTAAGTTCATTTTATGACCTAACATTTAAAATGGATATAAAATATTTTCATAAAATTTCATAAAATTTTTATATATCTTGTTAAGTAAAATTTATGTAAACGTAAGCGTTTCTAAAGAGCTAACCTTAAAATCTAGCTTAAATTGTAATTTTAAAACTATTCCTAAGTTGGAAACAAATCAAATATCCCCGTTCTGTTCGATACTACGCTATTCAGTGTAGAAAACGTAAACACAAAAATATATTTAAGTTTTTAATTTTGGTTTTCTTTTATCAAATATGCACCTTATATATAATTTTGTTGTTGTAATTTTTTTAAAAAATTTAATTTTTGATATTAATTAAATTTTTTTATATTAATTTTGAGTATTAAATGTCTCACATATATAATTGCAATGATAAAATTCTTTACAGGTTTTTTATAAAAAAAAGCTACGTTGCAGCACATTTTCTTTGAGCAAACCTAACTGATCATAATCGGGTTCATTGGCAGTAGCCCTAGTAATTTTTTGAAGGACATATTTAAAACAACCTGTGAAATAAACTTTACAAAGCATTAATAATATTTTTTGAAGCATAACAATAAATCTCTCTATGTAAGCATATATTCATTGCATCAATTAAATTTTACATTACTTTAACACTAATGAATCCGAAAAATTAAACTTTTTCTAATTAAAAGAAGCTGATTCATAGGCAAGTTTAGAGCAGTGAAGGGCAGCCCAATACAACAACACTATGAGTTTGTGTTGGTGAGTTGCACTTTTCCCTCTCTGGGGAAAGAAAATTGTTATATAGTAAATTAACATATAAAAATTGACTTTTACTGAAAAAATGCATTTCTTTTATTGTCGTGCTAACAACAAGCATCGACACAACCGCGCCAGACGAATGCTCCTCAAGCGAGACTGCAGCATGAATGCATTTCTTAGTTTTCGTTCACTGTGTGAGCGATTGTGTGTGTGTGTGTGTGTGTGTCTCGCTCCCATGGGCTACCTTATGCCGTTGACTGGTTTAAAGCATTTTTTTTTTGTTTTTAATTATTTTCGAGGATATTTGATCTCGTTCACACAATCGATGGGTTTCCATCACTAGAGTATCGTCAGTGATCACTAGACATTCTATGTCGTATTTTCATCATATTACAGATTTAGATTAAACTACAAGCTACATGTACTAAAGCTTTAATGTATAAAGTAAACATTTTATTTTTGCGGTTCTAAATTCGTCGGACCATCAGCGACCCCAAAGGCCGAAATGAATACATTCACCACCGTCACAATGAAGATACCAATAACGGTGTAGTTATTGATTTTATTCGCCCGACAGATGTCCTTTTCATCCTTAATATTATATTTACTATTGAGGATTAAACCAACGCCAACGACCACCTGAAAGAAAGAGAGAAAGAACATTAGTAAGAGAACTAAATGCGATAAAACTGTAAAGATCCGAAGAGATGGGGCATGAGCAATCCCTGCGTTAGCATTGTCTCTCATTAAAAGAATCAAAATGAGTAGACTTGGCCCGCAATAGATCAAGATCGCGAACTAGAGAACCAGTTCTAGTGATTTGGAATTATTTTGTTGATATCATCACTCGATCGGATTTGTGAGTTATATTAAAACAGCTGACTAGTTATCAAACTCTTTGCCTTAACCTGAACTACGGAAGTATCCAAATCACAGTTAACTTCCAGGTTTTTTACTTACATACTTAATTTTCCCTTTACACACTATTAATGAGGTATAGCTGAGGATAGCTTCTCGCGTTGTTGTGAATTAACACGCTTTCTATTTTAAGATTCACAACTAACGCCACCTACTTGTCTATCGACAAATGAGAACGTCACTGTTTAAGAAGCTTTTACTAGACATGCCGATTGACTTGACACTTATACTGCGAAGTTGCTGACGACAACATCGAAGGGGCCGGCAATGAAAGAAAAATTTTATTTTTTCAGATTACTGGAGCCAGGAGTTGAACCTGGAACATACAAAATACATTGTTGCCAACATGGCTGGTGGTGTCGAAAAGGTGTCGCTAAGTAAGCTATCTGACTAACATTCCCTATATATTTAGATGAGCTGAATTCGAATCTGAAGTCCACTTTGTCAGGATATTTTTCTAACCTCGAATTTTAGACACTCAAAGTTAGGGTCCCCAACTCCGACACTGTTTTTGTGTGGTTGTGTGATTAGCAAAATGTGAGGCAACAGTAAACGGAACTTTATACGACGGCAAATTGATGTTAACATCCAATAAGATCTCGAGTTGAAAAGTTAACTCTTATTTGTTGACGAAATATAAATGCTGAGCTGCCAGGGAACTGGAGTCACTGAAAACATCCTACACATTGTCAATGAATATCTGATGCCAGCACAGAAATGTCAGTCAGGTGATCTGAGTGTTAAATACCCATAGCCTATATCCTTTCTCCAAAATGCAAAGGATATTGTTGAATTTCCTTTTTTTCGTTTTTGGCGGTAACAAGAGAATCGGAATTAAAAATCGGCGTGATTTTAAACAGAAATTTGGGGATTTTGTGTTTGGGGATTCTGCATTTGGCTATTTTGTGTTTGGGGTTTTTGATTTTGGGGATAATGTGGTACAGCCTTCCGCATGATCGTCCTCATTATGATGTTAAAGAGATCCCATTACATTCCAACATCGCCTTGTCTAAACCCTCGGTTGGTTGAAAATGGCTCTGTCAGATCTTTGCCTATTTTCGTTGAAGACTTCATGCGGGTCAGTGTCATCCCGCAAAAGTCTTATCAGCTTCGCGGGGATACCAAACTCAGCCACGGCAACTAATAGTTTCGGTCATATCGGACTGTCGAATGCAGCTTTGAGATCAATAAACAGATGGTATGTGTCGATCGGCATTTCATGGATATTCTCCAGGTTTTGTCGTAGCGTAAATTTCTGACTGGTCGTGGATTTACCAGGTCTAAACACACACGGATAATGTCCAAACAGGTTCGCTATGATGGGCTTTAGTCATTTACATAACACACTAGACAGGACATTGAAAGCGAAGGGTCAAAGGCTGGTGCCGCGTAAGTTGGTGCACTCATTTGGATTGCCTTTCTTAAGCACAGGAACACTTAAATTCTAATCATCACGCATGCCGAATTCTTTTGCCAAATCGTGTTTATGAGCTGATGAATGCTCTGCCTTGCTTTTAAGTCGTGCATTTGCCGTACTTATCTCGGTTAGGGTCGGTGGTGGAAAATCTATTCCGTTCTCGATGATTGGCATGATTTCGTCAATTATCCTGCCTTCGGGAACGAGCAGAGAACGAAAGTGTTCCTTCCATGTTTGCAGCACACTATGAATGTCCGTGACCAGATTTCCGTCTCCGATCTTACAGGTGGGGATTACAATTCTAAAATCTTAGCTTTTTACCTTTGGGCTTCACATCTAAACTTGCTCTCTATTTTCTTCCGTGGACGCTTCTTCTATGTATAGGGAACATCAGATAACGAATGTTTATTTGAAGCAATTGAGTGTTGGGTTGAGTAGGCATTGGCTATTTCGGTGGTATGCAGCTTTGTAATGTCTAGCTTTCTTCGTTGCCTGCCTTGTTTTTAAGCCGTGCATTTGCCGTGCTCATCTCGTTTGGGCTCGGTGGTGAAAAATCTATTCCGTTCTCGATGATTGTCATGATTTCGTCAATTATCCTGCCTTCGGGAACGAGCAGAGTAAAAAAGTGTTTCCTTCATATTTGCAGCACACTCTGCGTGTCCGTGACCAGATTTTCAACTCTGTCCTTAGAGGTGGGGATCTCTGTCCCCTAATCTCTTATTTTCAGAACTTTTGGCATTACTATCCCTGTGCATTTTGATGTTCCGATTCTCGCATTTCTTTCATAAACACATTTTTCACCTAAAGAGGCGTTTTAAATTCCCCCCTCTTCTTATTATATCTCATTTCCTTAGACTATACGCGATATTCCTCATCGTATCAGGGCTTGTCTGAGCATGGGTTTTCCTATACCAGGACGGTCGTTGTGGCAGTTGTCATAGAATTTTTAGGACTACGGCAACTAAGTAATGAATCGAGTCTATATTTTCAAGGCTAATCACACGCCTGCTTTCTATAGATTACCACCTGATCAATCTAGATTTTGATCAGGGGTTATCTGGGGCTATGCGGTTATCTGGTTCCACTCAATACCATGTTTCTTGCTGGCGGAAAGCTAACCAGTCTGAATCCGTTATGGAACTTGGATGTGGATTTATAGTTATCAGAGGTGCTGTGTTATATAAGAATTTTACGACTGCTGCACCAGGGGCAACATCCCTTCCTATTTTAGCATTAAAATCTCTCTCCTCCAGACAATCATAGAATGCATCTTTAATGTCCCCGTATTTGTCTTCCGTCGAAGCGTGTACCCAAATCACCATGATGAAAAATATTTCGCCTTTAAGCGGATAGTGAATATTCCGTTACTTATAGGGGTAAACGGCGTGACCAGATGTCGAAGTCTCTTGCCGACTATGAGTCCACATCTAAATTCGTGTCTTTCTGCATTGCAGATGTGAAATGTGCCGCAGTTCTTTAATCGTGTGCATTCCTGTGCCGTCCAACGCATTCCCTGTATGACGATAATAGCAGCCTTGTATTGGTCAACGCCATCTACCAATTGGATAAAGGCACCATCTCTGTAGAGAGTTCGGAAAATCCGAGTACATATCCTTAAATCATGGTCCTTAAATCGTAGTATTAGAAATATGGAAGAAATATTATTTTCCTACAAATAGGTCATTTTGTATGGAAGTTACCAGAGGCGGTCGGGCTATATAGTACACATTTATTCCTGAGTTAGGCTTTCATAAGCGCTTGCCTTACGCAAAATAGAATGAACTTACAAAAAATTTAAGTCATTTGTATGGGAGCTACTAGAAGGAATGTACCAAATGTTTCGGTTTTGCCTGCTAATACAAAATAATTCATATGACCAAATTCCAATTTAGATCAGATTCCGGTTTGGAAGTTATGGAAGAATTACTAATTTTCCAAAAATATGCCATTCTGTATGGGAAGTACCTGAAGTGGTAGGACTATTATGACTATTTACAATATCTTGTATTGGTTTTTTTCAATTTGAAACACTAATATGATCCTGAACTTAAAAATAATCTATTACAAGTTACTGAAAAAATCAAATTAACTTTGTGACCTTTGTGATCTTCAACATGCGATTCTAACCTGACCCACTATATAATCTTAAGTTAACAACAAGTCTGCTCTGAGTACCCCTCGCCTTCCTCCCTGTACGTACCTGAAATATTATACTAATCGATATGAACACCAAACTGGGGTAATAATACGGATGTCCACTGGATTCCAAAACATATCTCAGTTGATTGGCATTTGCCGACAATAAGGCCAAATCCATCATGCCTTGTGCCAGTGTCTTCTTATGCTGATAGGCATTAATATCAGGTATGGGTGTTTCCACGCCATTAATTGTCACAAAACCAGGACCTGTATAGCCGGGGAATGCAAAACTAGGACGTCTCGATGGTGGCTTAGAGGGACGTTCGTCGATGTCATGGCCACCGTTTGGCAGTAGGCCATCATCAATTCCAATACGTGGACCTAAATTAAAAGGATGATCTTCGGGGTCATCATCATCTTCATCCGTTTCAGGGACTGGATATAGGGTGCAAGCAAAAAAAGTAAAAAACATCGCCAAAAAAAAAACCAAAAAGAAACACAAGATAAGCAATAAGTTTCAAAACTAGCGTGAGTGACTACAAACAAAGCTTTGGAATTTGAAGTCTAAATGGAATACTTGTACTACTTACTCGCTTTAGGTACTCGGGGTACGCGACCATCAATGAAATCTATGTCAGTTGGTGGGTAGGTTTCAACGTCCTAGAATAAGAGAGAATGTAGCATAAATTAGAAATAGAGCAATAGAGAAAGAAAGAGGGTTGATAACTATGTTAAAAATCCTTTTGAATACCATAAATGAGATATGGAAGAGCTTAACGCATATGTGTTAATGCTAACACGCTTCCATTTTTCAGACTCACACCACGAGACCTACAGTTTAACGACGATTGATTCGACTACTCAAAAGTCTCTGTCCACAAAATCTACGATCAAAAAAAAAGGAGGTAATGAAATCTCGAAATAAAATCCATTCAAATTTGAATACTGGATACTACGAAATTTTCTGAACCTTACTTAATAATAAAAAAAAAACTTAATTTCCTTTTACACCAGTATATGAGGTACCAGTATATGGGATAGCTTCTCGCGCTATTGTGAATTGAGACACATTTTCGTTTTAAACTCACGCAGCGGCACCTACTAGATTTTACAGCGAAGTTGCTGTCAACAACAAGGATGAACCCCCATTGAAGGTAGACGACTGAGACGGGAATCGAACCCTGGATCTCCGTCATGATAGTCGCGAGTTCTAACCATCAAGCCAAGATATGCCCCGTTTTTCTGAACATGGAAGAAATCTTTGAATAGGTATTTATCGATGTAGTATTACAGCAAATAACCAAAAGCTCTCTCTTTCGAGGTTCCCAAGCAGCTCACAACGTCCGAGAGATCGAGTATTCCCCGGGTAATGCCTACTAACATCCGTGATAGCAAATGTGAGAAGGCGCAATGTTGAGTAACCTAAGCGGCATGCTACCACGTATGCGTCTTAGGAAGTAGGTAACAGAAGTTACTGAAGCTCAAGACAGAGTCTCTGTTTGTGGCTTTGGCAGCCCCAACAAACTAGGATCGGGCACGGTGGCGTAATAAGCTACTCTCCTTAAACAAAACAATTATTATGAAAACACGAAAAAAACAAAAACCCCCTTCAATGCTGATTTAAGGATATGCACCTGGAATGTCCGAACTCTGTACAGAGATTGTGCCTCTATCCCACTGACGGATGTCCCCGACAAATACAAGGCTTATATCACCGCCATACAGGAAATGAAATGGACGGGACAGGGATGCACACAACGAAAGAACTGTGACATCTTTTACAGCTGCCATGCAAAAAGACACGAATTTGAATGTGAATTCATAGTCGGCAAGGGATTTCGACATCAGATTTAACCCTGTAAGTGACCGAATGGCCATTATCCGTATCAGGGCGAAATAATTTTACTTAACATTGATTTGTGTACACGGCACGTCGGAACACAATGACGATGACATAAAAATGCATTCTATGAGCCCCTGAAGGTGATATATGACCACTGCCCTACACATGACATTAAAATTGTTCTGGGAGATTTTAATGCTAAAATAGAAAGGGAAGATGCTCCGGAAAAGATGAAGTCGGAAAATTCAGTCAACACAACAACACCTCCGATAACGGATTCAGACTGGTTAGTTTCGCGACGGCAAGAAACATGGTTGTGAGTGGACCCAGATTCCCGCATAAAGATATCCACCAGGCAACCTGGATATCTTCCGATCAAAATACAAAAAATCAGATTGATCATGTGGGAATTGATGGACGGCTTGTCTCAAGGGTTATGAACGTGCGTGTGATGCGCGTTGCATACCACCAAGATAGCCAATGCCAACTCTAACCAACTTTCTCAATTACTTCAAGCGAACCCCTCTAGTTCTGATGTTCCCAACACACAGTGGCAGCATATTGCGAATTTGATGACCATTGCCGCAACAACCGTACTGGGTTATGAAAAACCACGCTCAGACAAGCCCTGGTACAATGATGAATGTCTCGAAATGTCTGAAGAAATGGATGCTGCGTACAAGGCAAAACTGCAGCGACGCGTGCGGTGACGGATGCCTGTTCAGGCTAAGAAAGCGTCAGTGGAAGAAAAAAGAGAGGCAGGATATCGAAAACTACAGGGATAGAGGTGAAGCCCGAAAGTTCTACCAAAAGGTTAAAAACAAAGGTTTTGGACAGGGATCCTCACATGTAAAGACAGAGACGAGCATTTGGTCACGAACACTCAAAGTGTGCTGCAAGTATGGATCTCTACTCGTTCCCAAAGGCAGCATAAGTGACGAAATCACACCAATCATAGACGACGGAGTAGATTGTCCACTACCGAGCCAAAATGAGATCAACACGGCGATCGCAAGGCTTAAAAATAATAAAGCTGCGGAATCCGACTACCGGCAGAGCTTTTTAAAGCCGACGGCGATGGGCTGGCAACATGCATACACCATCTCATAAACACGATTTGGCTCAGGGAATGCATGCCCGATGATTGGAATCTAAGTATTCTCTATCCTGTGCCTAAGAAAGTCGATCCAAGTCTGTGTACCAATTATCGAGGGATAAGCCTTTTACCCATCGCGTACACGGTCCTGTCTAGTGTATTATTTCTAAAAATAAAGTGTGGCTTTAGACCTGGTAAATCCACGATCGACCAGATATTCACACTACGAAAAATCCTGGAGAAGACCCAAGAAATGCAGATCAACACCTACTATCTGCTCATCGACTTCAAAGCTGCATTTGACAGTCCAATACGACGGAAATTGTTATATGCTATGGCTGAGTTGGGTATCCCATCGAAGCTAATACGACTCTGAGGGATGACACTGACTGACACGATGTCATCAGTGAAAATTGGAAAAACAAACAGACAGAGCCAATTCCTACCAAGCAAGGCTTTACAAAAGGCGATAGTCTGTCTTGAGATCTCTTTGACATTGTAAAATGTTCCAGCTCATAAAGTTTTCGTCAATAAATTCGATGGGAGGCGCAGGAGAGGACGACCAAACCTTCGTTGGATGGTGAAAGAGCTGTTATCTACACTTGGTGTGTAGATCGAAAGAAGATGAAACGCATTTTTTTGTGTGTTTAACTGATATTCAATATAAAAGATCGATAGGTATTATAACTTCTTCTAAAGATCACATACCCTAATATGTTACTGAAACTAGAAAAAGTACAATATTTTCTTTCGCACTAAGATTTATGTTTTGCTGCCTTAAAGAAAATAAAAATAAACAAACATATGTGAACGTGTGCTGTAGTGTATTCTAAACAACCTATCGCTTCCTAGTAAAAACAAAAACAACATTTATTTTTCCACACATGTTTGTATATACATATTGTTACGCGCGGACTTAGATAGTATTTATGTGTTCCTAACCTCACTCGGGTACGCTGGCTTTTAGCACGCACTAGCTCGTCTGTGGGTGGATTCTTGTGGGGTAGTTACACACCATCCCGCGTACACGAAATTTCGTACCCGAACCGTCTTTATCAATCTTATCAAGAATCATGGCACTGTGTTAGATGTCATTTCACAGGCTTTCTATACCCTCCGCAACCTACGCTGCTACGATATGTTGACGGTTTAGTGCAGCTCCCAACTACTGTAATTGAAGGTTCAGTCCATTACCTCATATGTCGTCCCCCAATACCCTCCGTCCGTCTACTCTGTCCAACCAACTCATTTACACAACACACAACATTAACCAGTTAAAATTCCATATTAGTTTATTACTTTTACAATTCAGGTCATATCGGCATTATTTAGGTTAGTATAAGGGTTATTCTTTTAATTCTATGATTCATTATATACAAGTATATATATGTACAAAATTCATTAACAAAAATACTTACAATATATTACTACACTAACTTACATACATATTCCTAACCATTCCGATGATCAGCTGCTACGATGGTTGTCCGCTTCTTCCTCTTCTTGCCCATATATTCATATTTTGTACTCTTCTCTTAATCGTGGTGGCACCGAATTGACGATAAGGGGACAAGAGAATTCTTATGATGATACTGCTGCCGTAGTGATGAATTCTTTTCTCTGGAGCTGAAGCGAATTGAGGCTGTTGGATGTTGCAGCGGCCGCGACAGAAACGTCAGAGAATCCGGAGAATAATGCAGAACGTAATTTACTGGCGATGTTTGAAGTCAAGTATTAATTGTTGTTCTTGTCCTTCAATAGCTCTTATTCGCCTTCCCAGTTATCACTCAATCTCTCGCTTCGATGATGGCAGATTGAGAAGAGTCACTCGATTGAAAGCCAATAAATTTCTTGGCAAAAGGTGAATAGATTTAGTTGATGGGGTATGGCACGTGTGTTTAGTCTCACCTACACCAAATCTTTCTTGTCCAAAAGCCAGCCCGAAAAAGGGAAGTTCTTCTCTGCTGCTGCCTCATTATTGCAGTTTTTTCTGCAGGCAGGGGAAGTGTTCAGAATATCAGCTGTCATTCTTGTATCAGGGTTCGAATGATTTGCTCAACGAATGGTTAACCGCTTAAACTACTATAGTATTCGTTTTATAATATAGTATTTATGAAATACTGTGTAATTCAAATAAAACAATATAACTTAAAATCTACAAATAATTTTAAATTATTGATAATATTTGATAATATTTATTCATTTTTTTTAACAATTATGGAACTTTTAAGTTTGACAGTTAAATAAATGTTTCGGTCCGCAACAATATTTATATATTATATACCTTAACAGTGAAAATAAAAACAAATTATACACATACATACTATTCTTTCTGTTAAACTTTAAAAAACTGAACTTATCACTTCGAAGGAATCGTATCGCGTGTTTACACTTCCAAGAATTATATTGTTGTCCACTGTTTATTTGGCAACCTATTCAACCTTATGTACAAGTTATGTAGGAATGCAGTGAAATGTAGTGCAGTGAAAGTGACGAGTGGGCGGACTCAGTTCCACAGTGAAATATCAAAGACATTGTTAGTTGTTTGTCTTTGAATTTCGATTGATAAATTTTTATATAGCTTGTTGATTTTTTTTTGTATTTAAAAAAAAAATTCCGCCAAAAAAACGATAAAATTTTATCGTTTATTTTTAATTCTTAATAAACAAGAAAAATAAAAAAAAATTCAATACAATTTTATGAAAGTACTTATATACACAGATTTTGACAAGTATATGGAATCATTTGGAGACAATTTCACTGCAATTTGCAATTGTTGATGGCCGTTCGAAATTTGTATTCTTCTAAACGGAAAATGATACTTTGTTGGACCAATTATGTAATGAAATTAAATCATAACAAAAGTATATAAATTACCCTGGTATACGAGAGGGTTAAAAAAATTAAAAAATTTGAGGAATAAATATTACAGAAAATATATGTTATCCAACTGATCGGAATTTATATATCAGATATATGCAAGAATTAAATTTCCTAAATAAATTTCTTTATAATCAATATATATTAGGGTTTGGAAATTCTTTAAAGTCGAATCCTAAACGATTTTGGAATTATACTAAATCTAAAATAAATTGTTCGGACATTCCAATGAGTATGAATTGTAACGCAATAGTTTCAAATTCTACTCAAGAGTCTGTAAATCTTTTCAAAATGTTTTTTCAATCTAATTTTGTTAATGTAACTTAGCCCGTTAGCATGCAAGTTTTCAATAATGTGATGCCTTGTATCGCAGTTACAACGTTTAATATTTCCGATAATGATATTTTTATGGTTATTACTAAGCTCTTATAAGATTGATATAGATGGAATTTCACCGTTTTTACTTAAAAAATGTGCTTCTACTTTGGTTGAACCACTTCGTTTGTTATTTAATAAATCTCTGTTATCTGGATATTTTATTCAGAGATGGAAAACAGCGATCGATAGGCCTATTTTTAAATCAGGCGATAAAATGTCTGTGTTATGTTTCCTAACATCGGCAAAGTTTTTGAACATATTATCTTTGATAAAATTTTCTTTTCTCTTAAACATGTTATTAGCAGCATGGGTTTTTTTCCGGCCGATCTACTACAAGCAACTTAACTTCATTTACGAATTTTTGTATAAAACAATTTGAGGATGGTGTTCAAGTTGATACAGTTTTCACGAATTTCTCTAAAGCATTTGATAGAGTGAGACATGATATTTTGATCACTAAAATGCTCCATATGGGGTTTCATTCCTCACTAATTAGTCTGTTTCGTTCGTATAGACACTCTTATGTTTGCATTGATGATTTTTATTCGGAAGTCTATATTTCAACCTCTGGTATGCCTCAGGGTAGCATTTTAGGTCCCTTACTGTTTAATATTTATACCATCACCCTTAGGGATGAAGGTATATATCATTTGATACGACCCAAAAGTGTAACACATAGAAGGTGTTACGTGCCCTAAAGGCACTGAAGCGTCAGTCCAGCTAGCTCTTCGGACTCTCAAGGTTAGGATCCCAACCCTTCGCTCCAGCCCAGGACAAGCAATAATTTTTTTTTTGGGATAAAACACAAACACTACATTTATAACACAACACACTCATCAAGGGGGGAAACTGGTGTTCGTCTCCCACACTACCCACCCTACCTAGGCCATATTCTTTTCTGATATATTTTGTTATGGCCCCAAAACACACACCCACAATACTCACCACATCAAAATCTAGCCTAACCCTTTATAATGATTACACTATTCCATATTGTTTAAATTTCCTTACTACATAATCATTTATTATAAAAACAAAACTTAACCTATACAAATTTTGAATTAATATTCTATTCTCTATCTTTTATCTTTAGATGATTTCAAGGTTAAATGTCTGAACGAAAATTATTCAGAAATTAAAAGTTATTTCGCACCTCGCTGACACGCCGACCCTACCTAATGAGCTCTTTAGGGAAGTCTACGCTTGGCAAAGAAAAAAACTGTTAAGGACAAACACGCGACGAATTGTATTCAAAAAAAAACGCTGAAATCACCTACAGGATAAAACAAACACTTATATCTTTAAAACACACAATTGTACGATCACTAACATATATAAATAAACTACATAACCTTAAATCTAACCTTATCCTACATTTCTATTATTTTTGTTCCTTTTTTTGTTTATATTGTTTTTTTTTCGAATTTTTTTGTATTGGGTCTTTTATGTATATCTTAGGTTCTAATTGTAATTTTCAAGTTTTAGTTTTCTTAGTTTAAACACAGTTTTTTTGGTTATTTTACTTTGATTTTTCTGGGTTTAGTTGAATATTTGAAAAAATTGGAAATAATTCAAAAAAACTAGCAATTTGCTTATAAGGGGCGATCCCACCGGTTTTGCTAGTGTTAAGTCTGTTTCCGGTGAGCCAGCCCACAGACTCTGGTGGTACTTGAAGATCCGGCGCCCTCTATGTCTCAAATATTCAGTTTGCGAATATATCTTTTCAAATTCAAAGAGTGCTCTATTGTGTAGAAATACCTGGGGTTCCGGTGGTAGTACTGTTGTTAATAGTTGACATACCATAGATGGCGCCGATTATTGTCGCTTTGGGATTAATCGCAAAATCGCGTTAAAAATTGGTCGATTCTGGTCAAAGAGGATTGTACTTTCCTTAGTCCACCTCCCCTTTACGCTTCCTCACGCTATCCCAGGCGTTCCAATGCTCCTACACCAAAAATAATAAAATTAACTACACGCAAAAAAAAATGTTTTTTTTTTTTATTTTATTTTTTTTATATAGTCTCACTTACTTAAGATTGTTGCACTTTTGGCTTATGCCTAGGGATCTATCCTTCTCAACCAAAATATTTAATCACGAAAATTGTTTCTGCTTGTTTTTTGTTTCTAAAAAATAAATGTCTTTTGTTTTTAAACTGTTTTTTTGTATGGACGATTAAAAAAAAACTTAGTATTTTTAATAACACCTACACTTTTTTAAAATAGTTCACTACATGGAACACCGGACACTTTCCATGAACTTTATAGTTCGCCCTCTGAATCGTTTTTGTCTTTCTTTTCTCTGACTTTGCCTGTTTTATTATTTGATTTTCCCTCCTAAATTGAAAGCTATCTGCCATCTTTTTTAATCTGTCTAAAAAAAACAGAAAAACAGCCATCTTTTTTTCTATTTTCTTTATTTTTCTTATTATTTTTTCATATTCCTTCATTTTAGTTTATTTTAGGAGAGGCGCGAGCACAAATTTCCCTTTTTGTTACATTTAAATCTAAACGCTAGTAACAGTTTTCTGTTAGTGGGTTTATGAATGAAATCCAGTCAGTGCCTTAGTGCATCTGAATGGGCCATACGTATTCGCACTCTACGTTTGTGTATTAAGGTTGGTAACGCGAACCATACGCTACTACCCTGCGCTCATATGGCATTCTGCTTCTTTCCTTCATTTCACTTTTTCTCTACCACTATTACTAACACCACTTTTTACCTAGAATTACTAACATTGAAGAAAATTACAGAAAAACCATGGCACTAGGCGACTTCTCGGCCACCATAGACCTAAAAAGGTGGCTTAAACAATTTCGAACAATAATGCCGCAAACAAATTTTGAATTGTCCGCCAGGAAGGCGTGCGCATGGGATTGTGGCCATTGCGCGTGGTCGACCCTCCCCCTCTCGGAGTTCTACTATGAAGGGTAAGGCAACCTGGAGTTGAGGCCTGGGCGTGCAGCGATTTCTGCCCTCCATGGTATTGCTTGCCGGATTGCCTCATTGCCATTAGATCGCCACACGCCACAGTTCCACCTGCGTAGCTCTGGTCACAAAACACCATGTGTGACTAACCTAAAAAAAATGGAACAACAAGGGTTCAGGCCTTGTGGCGATTGTACGGCCACCATAACCATAACAAAGTAGCCTAAATCATTATGAGCAAAAGGGCAGTACATTATTATTAATTGGTCCGCCACCACACCACGGTTCCCCCCTGCATAATTCTGGTCGCAACAAAACTCCGGCGCTTGCTAGTGTACGCCGCAAGAGCCGGTGTGCGATCAATCTGTGATTGCTTGTTTGGGCTGCTGGATGTCTTAACGTGGGGAATTCCCACTCCCTGACCTACTTCATGCTCACTGAGTACACAGCCGGGCTCTGTCACAGGTAATTGAAGAAGACCTATGCATGCTAATAAGACCCTCGCCGCTTTAATCATCCCTTAACCCTGTGGTCATAGATCACAAGAACCCAAATCCATATGTCAGTATTTTAACTTTTTTTTTTTTTTTTTTTTCAAAAAATATTTATGATGAGGTTCCAAGTCGGTAACTGGTCATAAAAACTACAACCAAACGTACGTAGGCAATATGTAGATACAAAAGAAATAGCCAATTCTATGGCTTAACAGTTAGTTTTGACGCTTTTAAGTTAGATTTATTAGCATTAGTTTTAATTAATATTGTATCTTTCGGTGCTCACAACTTATCTACTTTCATTAACTAAGCCAAAATATTACTAAACAAATTTACTAAAACTACTTTTGCCTATGTTCGTTGAACAGTTTGTCCGTCTTGGCTCCTCTTGTCTAGTGTACCTACTATTACTTCAAAAAAAAAGGAGTTGTTTGCATTTCTTGTTCTTATAAATATAATAGGAACTTATTAACATGACCACTATTAAAATGACCGATCATTTGACTTGTTCTATCCAGCTAGTCATCTTTTACATTAAATATCATTCTGGGCGTTGACATGGGTTGTTGCTATGTGGCTGTCTGTATCCGTTAGTTGGATCGTGCGTTGTCTTTAGGTATTTGCCATTCAAGGTAGCTAAAATTTGTTGGAGTTGGTCATAAGGTGGAAGAATTATTATTATTATATATTTACTATAAATTTTTTTTTTTTATTATTATTATTAAACCTATTTTTCTAAGTTTTTCTGTTTTGTACGGGTTGTTAACCCATGTTGATGCAAGAGCGATTTTACGCCAAGTTGTATTTTGCACAGCTCGTCATATACAAGAAAAAAAAACTTCCTGTTATTTTGATTGTGCATCTACAAACTACGAAGGAAATGCGTTTTTCAATTTCTTCTCTCTTTTCTAATCTAAGAAGCTAGCTTATTAGTTTTTCCTAAATTTCTGAACAACTAGTCTTCTGAATTCTGAACATTGCTTTCACTGACAATAAATTGAAACAAATTATATTGTTTTTTTGGCGATATGAAATCTCATATTCATGTCGTATAGCGAACGCTTGCGACGGGTTTATGAACAATTTAGTTCCCTTATTTTTTTTTTTGTTTTATTATTGTTATTATTATTATTTTTCTTTTAATTTTTTATATTGTTATTATTTTTCTTTTAATTTTTCTACATTTACCGTCCACCTTGATGACTACCGTGAATATTTTTATTTTCCTCCTTTACAACCTTATATTTGCCACAAAATGGGGACGAGATCAACCAAACTGTCAATAAACCTGTGGGTGAAACTTTCTCCTCATTGTTTTATATCTTTAGAATGATAAATGCCTATCGGCTTGCCCTGTAGATTTTCCAATTCGTACATGTTGTTACCTATTGGCCTTACTATTCTACATTTAAGATATTTCTTACAGAACTTTGCGTTTATGTTGTTTTTAAAATCACTGAGTACTTGGTTTCTCCGGTACACCTCTTGCCCAGGGCTAAATTTCGTTGTTCGTGCCCGTTCGTTGTAACGTTTCGCACTGTTTTCATACGCATCATGCATGTTTTCCTGTATTTTCTTACGAATTATTTGTAGTCGATCCTCCATTGATACATTATCAATCCGATGGTCTACCATTGATTGCAATTTTCTTGCTAACTTGTAGTCTCTTCCATTTGTAAACATGTGGTAGCCAAAAAGAGCGAAAAAGGGTGACACTCCTGTCGCTGAATGTATTGAGGTTCTAAGAGCACACTCTATTTCGTTAAGATACAAATCCCACTCACGGTGATCATTATTCAAGTACGTCCGAATGGCTGTTAGTACAGATTGGTTCACTCTTTCGGACGCATTCGATTGAGGAGAATAGACTGCTGTTTTTATGTGCTGTATTTTATAGGCCTCCATAGTTTCTGCAAAGTTTTTCGAAACGAATTGTTGGCCATTGTCAGTGTGTATTTGTTCAGGTACCCCAAATTTCTGAAATACTTCTTGAACTAAAAACTCTATGACATTTTTAGCCGTAGCCTCTTTCATAGCTTTGAGAAATACGAATTTAGAAAAGTGGTCGACAACTATAAAAATGTAAGCATTTCCATGTTTCGACCGCGGGTACTTCCCAAGAAAGTCAATATACAACTTTTGAAAGGGACGTTCTGTTATTACCTCGCATCCGATCGTAGGAAGCATGTGTCGATTAGAAGCTTTTGCTTCTTTGCACTTTTGACAGTTTGTTACGTATTGCCGTACTTGTAAAGTCATTCTCGGCCAGTAATACATTTGTTTCAACCGTTGAAGTGTCTTTCGTATTCCACCGTGGGCAGCTGTGGGGTCATCATGAGCTTTTTTGATGATTTCAAAGGTTATGTCCTCCGGAACCCACAATTTCCAGGAGAACTCCTCCAACTCACTGTCTTGAACAAAAGCACACTTCTTATATACTTTCCCATTCAAAATTTTCAAATCCGGTAATTTTTCTCGATTTTCGTGTACTGCTTTAATCAGTTCCTTGTAGCTATCACTGTCAAAAGCTGTTGTCTCAAAATCAAAAACATCTTCCTCATCCATTTCTTCTACAGTCTCTTCTTCTACCATCCTAGAAAGCGTGTCGGCCACTACGTTTTGAGACCCTTTTCGATGTTCGATATTAAAATCGTATGCTTGGAGCTGAAGGGACCATCTTGCCAATCGTCCGCTTAAGTCCTTTAGGGACATAAGCCACTTCAGACTCGCATGGTCCGTGATGACTGTAAATTTCATCATCTCCACATAGGGTCGGAATCTCTTTACTGCCAGTACCGCAGCAAGACACTCCTTCTCAGTAACGGAGTAATTTTTTTGACATGTGTTTAATTTTTGTGAATAAAATGCTATTGGGTACTCTTCTTCGTCGTTATTTTTTTGAAATAGCACGGCCCCTATACCATAGTCCGACGCATCGCATTGTATAAAAAATTGTTTTTGAAAATCAGGATGTCGAAGAACTGGAGCTGTACACAGTGCATGTTTTAAGGTTTCGAACGCTTCAATAGCTGGTGGTGGCATGCAGAACTTTTTGCCTTTTTTCAAAGTATCCGTTAAGGCGGCAGATATTGAAGCAAAATCTTTAATAAATCTGCGGTACCAACCGGCAGTACCTAGAAAACTCCTAACTTCCCTCGGAGAATTTGGCAGTCTTATTCGCTGTATCGCCGCAACCTTTTCTGGGTCGGTTTTTATTATTCCTCCTCCAACTATAAAACCTAAATATCGCAGCTCTTGAAAACAGAACATGGATTTCTTCAGACTTATGGTCAGATTTGCCTTTTGCAAACAATCTGCCACTTGCGATAATATTTTGATATGGGTCTGGAATTCGTCCGCGATAATAAGGAGGTCATCCAGATAGACAAATACATTAGATTTTAGTTTCCCAGGTATGACTTTGTCCATCAACCTGCATAAACGCTGAGCCGCATTACACAAGCCAAATGGCATCACACGAAACTGGTAAAGAGGTCGCCCGGGTACAGTGAATGCTGTGTAGGGTTTGGCTTCCTCTTCCAGTTCGATTTGCCAAAAGGCATATTTCAAATCTACGCTGCTTATGTAATAGGTCTGGTCGATGCGACTCAGGATTCCATCAATATTCTGTAATGGATAAGCATCTTTAATCGTTACTGCGTTCAATTTTCTTGCGTCTAAACAGAATCTATTTTTCCCTGGTTTTCGAACTATAGTTGTTCGATTACTCCAGGGACTATCGCTTTCCTCGATTACCCCTAGCGCCAACATATTATCGATCTCTTGAAAGACTATCTCTTGAACTGCAGGGGAAATCGGGTAATGTTTATCTTTAACTGGTGTCGCGTTCTCAGTCAGCTTTATTGCGTGTTTTTCGAGTTTAGTGCACCCTAGCCCATTTTTTTCAAACGCCGGGAACGCATCTATCGCGTTTTGCAATTGTTGTTGTTGTTCCTTGCTTAAGGTATGCATTCGTTGCCGATGATCAGTTGTTTGATTTTTGAATTTCATAGCAAGATCTTCATGTATTTCTTCTGCTTTGAAAAGGTCCGGCGCAATGTCGAATTTTCGCCAGAAATCCACACCTAGGTACATATTTTGACTTAAGTCTGGACACAAGTAGAAGGTTACTAACTTTTCCTGGCCATTATATTGTACATTCAATGAAACCTTTCCTATAATTCGGAGGCTTTGACCTGATGCTGTTTTAACATTAGACTGATATACTTGTACTTTTTCTGATATTTCCTCTACCAATTCTCGACAATTTTTGCCTAATATGCTTACTGATGCGCCTGAATCCATCAAGCCTTTATACCTCTTGCCCGCTATAAAGATTGTAGCATATGGTCTTGAGTCATTTCGTCGGCTCATTGCCTCTACTGTTCCACATACTAGTTTATTTATTTCTTTGATTTCTCTACATCGATTTCGTATTTTCAGTATTTTTTTTGATGGATGGGTTTTATTTTCTCTTGTAGTATGTTCGTGTGGTTTATCTATTTTTTCTGTTCTAGCCTGTTCAGTTATGTTTTCTTCAAAAATTTTCTGTCGAATATTTTCATAATACTTCTCTCTCTCTTCGATCGGCAAATAATGGCGTATGTGTGGAAGGTTTTTGATTATTTTAGTGGACTTTATTGAGGGGGATTCGCTGTTGGTCGTGATTCTCCCGCCACAATCACGCTCCTTTTCATGTTTCCCGGTTTACACTTGGGGCATTTAGGGGTGATAACATTAGGTCTGCCGCATTTGTAGCAGAACAGAGACCTTTGGGTATCGGGACAATCAACAAAAATGTGTCCAGGCTCACGGCAGTTCCAGCAAATGACCTCACTTATAGCTGCCACATCACCATGATGTATGTCTTCTTCCTCATTGTCGAGTTCAACTATGGCCTCATGTACTTGCCGTTGGAAACGTTGACTGCCCTGATTAGGTGGCCTATTGTCTTTTCGCAGAAAAGTTCTCTCTGCTTCTAGACATTCTACTCGCAACCGCTCTAAGGAATCGACAGTTATCGGATAGACAATTCGCGCAATACTTTCTTTTAAATTTCTCTTGGCAATTTTTATCATTTCATATTCAGTTACGGAATGGTTCAGTTTGGATCGGAGTAAGCTAAGGCTATAGAAAAATGCATCAATACTTTCGCCTGGCATTTGTTTTCGGTCTACTAATTCATGCATTATATCGAAAGTTGTCTTTTGAGATCGGTAACGTTCTAGCAGGGCAAACCGAATATTTGGCCAATTTACATCTCGGTTGGACTCCAGAAAGAGCCAGTACCAATTACCTACCTCACCCGATACAAGCAAATGAAAATCTCTGACAATTTCTTGCCATGGCATGCGATATTGCCTTTGAAAGTATTCAACCCGAAACACAAAATCTTCAACTGTAAGGTTATTTCTATTTCCGTCAAACTTTAAGCCAAACTTATCTACTCTGATTTTCTCTGACAAAGGGATTGATTGATTTTGATGACTTTGTTGCTGATCGTTTCGCAAGGGAATGTGAGGAGGAGGGGGGAAATTGTATTGGGACAATGGGACCTGTCCACTAGCACTAGGTGCATTAGTGGAAACACGAATATTATTTGGCAAATTATTTGACAAAACATCTTGCTGGCCTTGCCCACTATTAACTCTTCGCTCAAATTGTTGGCTATTATTTACCATTAAATTGTTGACCACTCGAGTTAATTGTGTAATTGATTGGTTTATCGCCATTAACTCACTCTTAACGTTTTCCTTAACCATAACCCTAATTGAGTTTTCTGCAGATGAACGAATCTCCTCTACACTTTTCGCCACTAGGTTTTTAACCGTTGCATCAAGATCCTGATTTATATTTCTCCTAGTTTTAGGAATCGCACCCTGATTTTGATTTGTGGCATTAATAGTTGCCGACAAATCGTACATTGCAGGATCATTAGGCCCTTGTGTATTCTGCATTTTCTTACTACTTCTACTAAGAGCTTGTCTTTTTGGATCAGGTGTATTTCTAGTTCTATCGAAAATATTTTCTCTTACCCTCTTCCTAAGTTTGTTTTTCTTTGAACTCGCATTCAATTTAGTGGTCTTTGAGTTATCTTCAATCTCCATCGATCACGCAGATTTCGCCTTACTATCGGGTTCTAACTTATCAGTGGTTAAAATGATTGGTTTAAGTTTTTGTTTTAGGATATTAAATATAAAAAAAACATTGACGCTCAGAAAACCCGTTCAATTCTTACTTATCTTTGATATGGTCCGTAGTCACTAATAAATAAAAAAAAACTAATAACAATTATATTCACTATTACAAAACAAAATTGTTAACAAACATAAATTTTCTTTTAATATTTTAACTTTCTTTTCTTAATTTTCTTTTGCTTAGCAAAGGGCGGCATTGAATTTGATGGGGTATGTGTGTGTTTACGTATTTATATTCCTAAAAAATAGGTCCTTCTCTGAGTGTGTTGTTAGTCACTTTAATATACAAAATTGAAAATTGGAAATAGAATGATAGGCGCTCCTCCTACACTTTACAGTCGCATACATCACAGACTATAGATGCCAGGAGATAGAAACAACTTTGATGGTACAACTGACCTCTAAATTAAGTATTGAGCGGCTACCACCTCGAATGCTTCATTTTACCTATACTATAACTATTTCCTATTACTCTATTGAAACTAATCACAACATTATTACATCAAAACGAAAATACAGTTAACACAAAAGATTTATTGCACATTATTTAATCTTGCTATTGCACTATATTTTCCTAGGTATCGCACGATTGATTAAGGAACTAAAACTTCGTCCTACTAGAGTTTCACACAACAAACCAGCGTCTATGTCTAGTTTGGTTGTAAACCTTGCATTAGACTTGTCTTATTTCCAAAACCTTTCGATGGTCTATTGCACATTTTAATGGTCTATTGATTGGTGATCTTGATGTTGTTCACACTAAATGCTATATAAATATGTTAATCCATTCCACACAGGAATGGTTCGCATTCGATTGGGCGCCATATTGTTACGTGCCCTAAAGGCACTGAAGCGTCAGTCCAGCTAGCTCTTCGGACTCTCAAGGTTAGGATCCCAACCCTTCGCTCCAGCCCAGGACAAGCAATAATTTTTTTTTTGGGATAAAACACAAACACTACATTTATAACACAACACACTCATCAAGGGGGGAAACTGGTGTTCGTCTCCCACACTACCCACCCTACCTAGGCCATATTCTTTTCTGATATATTTTGTTATGGCCCCAAAACACACACCCACAATACTCACCACATCAAAATCTAGCCTAACCCTTTATAATGATTACACTATTCCATATTGTTTAAATTTCCTTACTACATAATCATTTATTATAAAAACAAAACTTAACCTATACAAATTTTGAATTAATATTCTATTCTCTATCTTTTATCTTTAGATGATTTCAAGGTTAAATGTCTGAACGAAAATTATTCAGAAATTAAAAGTTATTTCGCACCTCGCTGACACGCCGACCCTACCTAATGAGCTCTTTAGGGAAGTCTACGCTTGGCAAAGAAAAAAACTGTTAAGGACAAACACGCGACGAATTGTATTCAAAAAAAAACGCTGAAATCACCTACAGGATAAAACAAACACTTATATCTTTAAAACACACAATTGTACGATCACTAACATATATAAATAAACTACATAACCTTAAATCTAACCTTATCCTACATTTCTATTATTTTTGTTCCTTTTTTTGTTTATATTGTTTTTTTTTCGAATTTTTTTGTATTGGGTCTTTTATGTATATCTTAGGTTCTAATTGTAATTTTCAAGTTTTAGTTTTCTTAGTTTAAACACAGTTTTTTTGGTTATTTTACTTTGATTTTTCTGGGTTTAGTTGAATATTTGAAAAAATTGGAAATAATTCAAAAAAACTAGCAATTTGCTTATAAGGGGCGATCCCACCGGTTTTGCTAGTGTTAAGTCTGTTTCCGGTGAGCCAGCCCACAGACTCTGGTGGTACTTGAAGATCCGGCGCCCTCTATGTCTCAAATATTCAGTTTGCGAATATATCTTTTCAAATTCAAAGAGTGCTCTATTGTGTAGAAATACCTGGGGTTCCGGTGGTAGTACTGTTGTTAATAGTTGACATACCATAGATGGCGCCGATTATTGTCGCTTTGGGATTAATCGCAAAATCGCGTTAAAAATTGGTCGATTCTGGTCAAAGAGGATTGTACTTTCCTTAGTCCACCTCCCCTTTACGCTTCCTCACGCTATCCCAGGCGTTCCAATGCTCCTACACCAAAAATAATAAAATTAACTACACGCAAAAAAAAATGTTTTTTTTTTTTTATTTTATTTTTTTTATATAGTCTCACTTACTTAAGATTGTTGCACTTTTGGCTTATGCCTAGGGATCTATCCTTCTCAACCAAAATATTTAATCACGAAAATTGTTTCTGCTTGTTTTTTGTTTCTAAAAAATAAATGTCTTTTGTTTTTAAACTGTTTTTTTGTATGGACGATTAAAAAAAAACTTAGTATTTTTAATAACACCTACACTTTTTTAAAATAGTTCACTACATGGAACACCGGACACTTTCCATGAACTTTATAGTTCGCCCTCTGAATCGTTTTTGTCTTTCTTTTCTCTGACTTTGCCTGTTTTATTATTTGATTTTCCCTCCTAAATTGAAAGCTATCTGCCATCTTTTTTAATCTGTCTAAAAAAAACAGAAAAACAGCCATCTTTTTTTCTATTTTCTTTATTTTTCTTATTATTTTTTCATATTCCTTCATTTTAGTTTATTTTAGGAGAGGCGCGAGCACAAATTTCCCTTTTTGTTACATTTAAATCTAAACGCTAGTAACAGTTTTCTGTTAGTGGGTTTATGAATGAAATCCAGTCAGTGCCTTAGTGCATCTGAATGGGCCATACGTATTCGCACTCTACGTTTGTGTATTAAGGTTGGTAACGCGAACCATACGCTACTACCCTGCGCTCATATGGCATTCTGCTTCTTTCCTTCATTTCACTTTTTCTCTACCACTATTACTAACACCACTTTTTACCTAGAATTACTAACATTGAAGAAAATTACAGAAAAACCATGGCACTAGGCGACTTCTCGGCCACCATAGACCTAAAAAGGTGGCTTAAACAATTTCGAACAATAATGCCGCAAACAAATTTTGAATTGTCCGCCAGGAAGGCGTGCGCATGGGATTGTGGCCATTGCGCGTGGTCGACCCTCCCCCTCTCGGAGTTCTACTATGAAGGGTAAGGCAACCTGGAGTTGAGGCCTGGGCGTGCAGCGATTTCTGCCCTCCATGGTATTGCTTGCCGGATTGCCTCATTGCCATTAGATCGCCACACGCCACAGTTCCACCTGCGTAGCTCTGGTCACAAAACACCATGTGTGACTAACCTAAAAAAAATGGAACAACAAGGGTTCAGGCCTTGTGGCGATTGTACGGCCACCATAACCATAACAAAGTAGCCTAAATCATTATGAGCAAAAGGGCAGTACATTATTATTAATTGGTCCGCCACCACACCACGGTTCCCCCCTGCATAATTCTGGTCGCAACAAAGGAGTGACTTTAGACCCTAGGTTTCTTGGAACCAAATTCGATTCATGACTTTTTAAGTCGTTTGAGCCATGTCTGTCTGTCTGTCTGTCTGGTGGCTGTCCGGCTGGTTCGCACGATAACTTTCGAAAGACGCAACCAAATGTCTTGAAATTTTGCACGAGTTAATATTTCCTCAAAACTACTTACGGTATTGCAAATGGGCTACATGGCCCCGCCCCTTCTGGTACCTCCCATAAAAATACACCATTCCGCCCACTTTAGAAATCGAGTTATAATATCAATACACCCAACGGGATCGTACCCAAATTCTGTACTTAGTAAAGCTATTACAGGATAAAGTTTTGGAAAAAAAATTGAAAGTCTAGCCACGCCCCTTCTGGTACCTCCCATACAAATTCACCTTTCCGCCCACTTTAGATATGGAGTAATAATATCAATAAATCCATCGCGCTCGTACCCTAATTCTTAATTTAGTAAAGCTACAGCAGGATACAGTTTTTGAGAAAAAAAACTGAAGTCTACCAACGCCCCATCTGGTACCTCCCACACACATCTGGTACCGCCCACTTTAGAAATCGATTAATATTATTATTAGAACTACCGCGATCGTGACCAAATTCTGTATTAAGTAAAGTTCAAGCAGGATAAAGTTTTGGAGAAAAAATCTGGAAGTCTAGACACGCTACGCTCATTCTGGTACCTCCCATACAAATGTACCTTTCCGCCCACTTTAGAGATGGAATAATAATATCAATACACTTGACACGATCGTGCCCAAATTCTGTATTTAGTAAAGCTATAACAGGATAAAGTTTTGGAGAAAAGATCTGGATGTCTAGACACGCCCCTTCTGGTACCTCCCATACAAATGTACCTTTCCGCCCACTTTAGAGATGGAGTAATAATATCAATATTCTCGACACGATCGTGCCCCAATTCTGTATTTCATTAAGTTAAAAGAGGATAAAGTTTTGGAGAAAAAATTGGAAGTCTAGCGGCGCCCCTTATGGGACCTCCCATACAAATGTACCTTTCGGCCCACTTCAGAGATGGAGTAATAATATCAATACATCCAACGCTATCGTGTCCAAACTCTGTATTTAGTAAAGCTATAACAGGATAAAGTTTTGGAGGATAAACCTTGAAGTCTAGACACGCCCCTTTTAGTACCTCCCATACAAATTTACCACTCCACCCACTTTAGAAATCGAGTAATAATATCAATATAATAGCAATTTATTTTATTTTACTGAGGGTGATGGTATATGTAAGTCGGGTTGCCCGACTGAAACTTTCTTACTGGTTTTGTTAATGATATTGGTCATTGTTTTAAAAACTCACGTCAACCAATGTATGCTGACGATTTAAAAACTTTTAAAGCTATTTATAACTTAAATGATGCCAAATTACTTCAAGAAGACTTAAATCGAGTTGCGATGTGGTCAGAAATCAATGCATTACCGTTTAATATTGATAAATGTTTTCATATGACATTTCATCGTTGTCGTAATTCAATTAACGCAGTTTACAATCTAGAAAATTGTGACCTGAATATTATTTCCGAATATATGGACCTAGGAGTTGTTTTGGACGCAAAATTAACGTTTACCAGCCACATAAATTACATTGTTCCAAAAGCATTTTCATTACTGTATTTCATAAGGAAAAATACTGGAGAATTTGTTGATCCGTATATTAAGAAAACTTTACATTCATCTTTTGTTCGATCCAAATTAGAGTGTGCCTCTTTTATTTAGACCTCAACGGCTAATATTCATATCAACCGCATTAAAAACATTAGCCGCCAGGAGAGACATTGCGTCTCTTAAGTTTTTACATGGCATTGCCTCAGGTTCTACTGACTGCACCGAATTATTGTCGCTTCTTTGTTTTAATGCGCCTATAAGAACATTGCGTCATATGTGTACATTTAATATAGATACACACTTAACCAATTACGCCTCGAATGAGCCAATTACAAGATCTATGAGACTTTTTAATTCTATTTGTAATTCTATTGATCTCAGTTACTCTGCCAATAAATTTAAGAATTTGTTATCTGAATTAATTATATAACTTGTATAAGTTTATTATAAATGTATTAATTATTATGCTAGTCTGTAAGGATTGTTTTTCCATAGACTATAAATAAATAAATGAAATCATGAAATCTGGCAATACTTTAACTTTAACTTATATTTCGTCAAAATTGAAGACATGAGTCGATTTTGTTGCGATCACTTCAAATGTGAATGCTTTAAAACAATATACCTTCACGAATTAGATCAAAATTTCTTCATCGGTTTTCTTAGGAAATGACTTTTTTATTCATAACAAATCTGACTTTACGGTTAAAGTGTTAAACTGAGCATTTATTGCTCATTTTAATATTTGTATGAATTACCAATTTGTGTTAGTGAATCAAATGATACATCAAATTTGGCTTTTTGAACGAATTTAAAAAAAAAGAGTTAACACTTTTTCCCTTTATTGCATAGTGTTTATTATGGCACCATTTAAACTGTAAAACCGAACAAATTTATTCACCCTACCTAAAATGATTAATAAATTCCATTAAACGATTTAGATTACTTCGCTAGTACAATTAAATCATTATAAGTAGTCGGCCGACGATTTATATCAAAAAATGTACTATTTTCTTCTATGTTGCGATTAAAATTGACAATTATTTTTTATAATTATTTTGAAACTTTTTGTTTTAGTATACCTTTAATTAACGTCACCAACTGCAATTACACATATACATATTTACATATTTCCAAATGTAATGATTTCATAGAAACCCTTTTCTTCAATCTAAATTGTAAATGACTGTAATCCAAAGAGCTGTGAACACAAAAAAATTAACAATTACAAGTAATATGACTTGTAATCAAACACATCACGCAATTGCTCCATTAAAGTTTTGTTTCTATATGAATTTGCCGCCATAAAAATTTTTCAACAAATGCCTTAACAGTGGAATGAAACGTTGTTTTGCCACAGTTACATTGCAAAAACACAAAAAAACTAAATATTGCGCCATCTGTCGGACGAACGTAAAACTACACAGAAACACGTAATTTGTATATATGTAGAGATAGAGATGACTAATCGTTTATATAATAGTTCAAATTTTGTACAATAGATGGCAACTGACATAGAAATAATGGTATTGTAATAGAACTATTGGTCCAAATTTTTTTAGAGGCTAATATTTGCAAACGGCCTCCGTAATTCCACTTCGAAGAAGCTCTAGTTACATTCCTTTTAATATTATAAATGTAAATGTTTGTCTGTTTGTATTTTTTGTGTTTGTTTGCAGTTAGTATACGGTATGTAAATTATATTATTACTAGCTTTCCCGGCTCGCGTTGCTTTTAGTCCCTTTTTATCCCTAAAAGTAAGAATTTCAAAAGATATTTTCGTATCGTACAACTAAAATGGACTGGTACCCCTACTAATTCTACAGGCCTTTTTACCCCTAAAAGTTTTTAAAAACCCCATCTGACGGATTTTGGTCTGGGCGACAGTACCAGTTTTATCCCTTTTATTTTTACACCTAAAGAACGAATTTTGATATACTTTTATTATTTAGCTTTTTGTGTTTATTCGACCTTTGAATATATTATAATATCGCAAGTTTTATTCAATTAGGCTCCAGGTCTGTGTTTTGTGATCATCATTTATTTTTCAATATTTCGTCTTTCATCGAAAGACATCATCAGAGTACTCTACCGATAGCAGAGGAGAGTGGTTGCTAAACTACTTGTCTGTAATATTGTGTTGTTACTCTTTTCAATCCTGATGATGTCTTTCGATGAAAGACGAAATATTGAAAAATAAATGATAATCACAAAACACAGACCTCGAGCCTAATTGATTAAAACTTGGGATATTATAATATATACTTTTATTTTATGATAAAAGTACAGTTTATTATACCAAAAAGTACTATTTATTATAACAAAAAGTACATTTATGGTACCAAAAAGTACAATTTATTGCACCAAAAACCACAACTTATTGTACCATAAACTTCAACTTATTGTACTAATTAATTGTACCACAGAGTAACTATATTGTACTAAAACGTGCTTTAAATGTACCAATAAATACTTTTAATGTACCAAAAAGTGATTTAAATGTACTAATTAATACTTTTGTTGTACACAATTAAAGTACTTTTATTGTACCATAAAGTTCTTTAATTATGCCAAAATGTATTTTTTTTATGATAAAGTACAATTTATTATACCAAAAAGTACAATTTATTATAACAAAAAGTACATTTGTTGTACCAAAAAGTACAATTTATTGCACCAAAAATTATAACTTATTGTACCATAAACTACAACTTATTGTACTAAAAAGTACAATTCACTGTATTAAAATGTACTTTTATTGTACACAAAAAGTACAATTAATTGTACCAAAAAGTTCTTTAAATGTACTAATAAATACTTTTATTTAACACAATTAAAGTACTTTTACTGTACAAAAAAGCCCTTTAGTTGTGCTAATAATTATATTTATTGTATCAAAAAGTAATTTTATTTTTTATTTATTGTACCAAAAAGTATGTTCCAAAATGTACTGTTATTGTACTACAAAAGAGTTCATTTATAGTACCAAAAAATACATTAATGGTATCAAAAAGTACTTCATTGGTACCAAAAAGTGCGTTTACTGTACCAAAATGTGCAATTTATTTTACCAAAAAGTACATTTATTGTACCAAGAAGTACAATTTATTGTTCCAAAAAGTAAATTGTTTGCACTAAAAAGTTAAATTTGTTGTACCAAAAGGTACTGTTATTGTACAATTAATGTACTTTTATTGTATCAAATGCAATAATATATCATAAAAGTACAATTTATTGTACTAAAAAGTCCATTTATTGTACCAAAAAGAAAAATTTATTGTATCACAAAGTACATGTTTTGCAACAAAAGGTACTGTTATTGTACAAGATAGTTTATTTATAGTACCAAAAAGAACATTTATGGTTTATAAAAGTACTTCATTGGTACCAAAAAGCACAATTTATTGTACAAAAAAGTGCAATTTAATGTATTAAAAAGTACTTTTATTGTACACAAAAAGAACAATTAATTGTACCACAGAGTACCTTTATTTTACCAAAAAGTGCTATAAATGTACTAATAAATACTTTTGTTGTACACAATTAAAGTACATTTATTGTACCATAAAGTTCTTTAATTGTGTCAAAAATTATTTTTATTGTATCGAAAAATACTTTAATTTTATGATAAAAAGACAATTTATTGTACCAAATTGTACTGTTTTTGTACGAAAAAAGAACATTTATTGTACCAAAAAGTACATTTATGGTATCAAAAAGTACTTCATTGGTACCAAAATTGTATTAAAAAGTACTTTTATTGTACACAAAAAGAACAATTAATTGTACCACAGAGTACCTTTACTGTACCAAAAAGTGTTTTAAATGTACTAATAAAAACTTTTGTTGTACACAATAAAAGTTCTTTTAGGAGAACGTGGGAATAATGTTCTTAGGACTATACAAGGTAATATTTGTATACAGATAGAACGTGGCGCTATAGATATGAATATGCAGACGGAGTTTTTAAATCCGGTCTGTGAGAAGCAAAACATATTGTAAGTTTTCGTCAAGTATGCAATAGCGAAGTCTTGCCGGGTCCACAAGTTGTTAATAAAAAATACAATAATTAATTTCCACAAAATGTAACATCCCAAATAGTTTATTTTACACATTTGCGGCCTGCTTAAAGCTTTGTGTGAAAGTTCTCCTGAATTATAGTAGACATTTTTTTCTTTCACTATTACATAAACACTAGTCATTCATGTGTTTACTACATTGTTCTGATCAATTGCAATGAGATTTATGACAAATCTGTCGAAAATTTCAAGGCTCACCTCTTACTTAATTATATCTTATGATATTCAGTCCTATAATACAGTGAGCTTGATTACTCATCAGAATGTTATAAATTTTCTCGACTGTTGGAATTGTGTGTTTATATTAAATAAATTTTAAGTTAATTCTCCTATGTACATTAATCAGCTGAACGCTGAACATATAAATGAGCTATATTTTTTTTGTTGAATTTAATTACATGTTGATTTCATCTAACATATACGTCATAAAGTTCAACGATATATTTTTCATAATTGAATAGACATTTAAAAACATTTAACATGTGCCCACAATAGGGTGGTGCAAAATACGTAATGCATAGAAGAACTTTTTGTAAAATATGGCGATTTACTGTAGAAACCTTTAGTTGAATATGTTTTGAATCGTTTCTTGAGATAATGTTAAAAAAATATTTGAATAGTATTTTTTTAAGTATAGAAATTTTAAAGGTGGCCACGCTAATAAGCTCTTGAGATGTTATTCGATTAATATTATATCATAACAGTATAACATTACATTGATGTTGATATTAGAAGCGTTCTTTTTGTATTGTATGTATGTATATACGATACGCAATGCAGTAACTTTATTCATAAGGCAACATGGTTATCTCCATATCAATTGACGAGGAATCAGATAGATCACGTGGAGGTCGATGGAAGGCACGCATAGAGTGTTCTGGACGTACGAGTGATTAGGGGTGCGAACATTGACTCCGATCACTTCCTTACAGCAGTTAAGGTACGCACAAGGCTAAGCATGGCGAAAAACGTACGTAACCAGGTACAACGAAAGCTGGACATCGGTAAACTGGGGATCGCAGAGGTAGCGGACGCCTACTCCAACCACCTAACTCATGTGCTGCGGAATGCTCCAACCCCTGATAATATTACCTCGCAGTGACAATAAATAGCCGACTCCATAGATCGGACTGCGAGAAGCGTACTTGGGTACTCAAAGCCGACTCAAGAAGATGCCTGGTACGATGATGAATGTCGCAATGCCACCAGAGAGACGGATGCTGCATACAGGGCAAAACTGCAGCCAATGGCAACGCAAGCTGTTCGTGAACGGCACAGGGAAAAGAGACAAGAGGCAACTCGTCTTTTTAAATTAAAAGAGAAGGAGCTGAAGAAGAGACAAGATAAGTGCACAGAGTTGCTCCGAAGTAGAGGGTAAGACCGAAAATTCTACCAGAGAGTTAAGGCGAGTATGCGTGAAACAGGGTTGCCCTCCTGCAAGGAAAGCAATGGCCAGCTAGCGACGGACCCGGATAAAGTTCTGAAGATATGGAGAGATCATTTCAGAAATTTACTCGCTCCAATCCATGGCGATGGTATTAACTGTCTACCTCCGAGCCAGAGCGAGATACGTGTCGCAATATCCCGCCTTAAAAACAACAAAGAGGCTGGAGCCGATGGTCTTCCTGCAGAATTGTTTAAGGCAGGAGTGGAGGAGCTGATTAGGAGAATGCATCAGCTCATGAAGAATATCTGGCTAGAGGAGAGCATACCAGGGGATTGGAGTCTTAGTCTGTTATGTCCCATATACAAGAAAGGAGATCGTAGTAAATGTACTCCACGTACCGTGGAGTAAGCCTATTACCAATTGCGTACAAGGTCCTTTCAAGTAATTGTAGAAAAACTAATTGGACCATATCAGTGCGGCTTTAGACCTGCAAATCTACGACGGATCAAATATTCATCTTACGACAAATCCTGGAAAAAAAACTCATGAAAAGCAGATCGACACCTACCACCTCTTTGTCGACTACAAAGTTGCCTTCGACTCTCCGATAAGGAATAGGGTATATGAAGCCATGTCTGAGTTTGGTATTCCTGCGAAGCTGATTCGACTTTGCAAATGTACCTTGGACAACACCAAATCCTCGGTTAAGATTGGTAAAGATCAGTATGAACCATTCAACACGGAAAGAGGTCTCAGGCAGGGCGATAGCCTGTCCTGTACACTATTTAATAAAGTTATGGGGAAGGTGATGAGAAAGGCTGGTGTCAATATGTCTGGCACCATATTCCATAAGAGCCACATGCCACTAGCCTATGCCGATGATATAGACATCATTGGCCGAAATCTGCGGGATGTTACTGCAGTTACGTGAACAAAACAAAAATAATGATTTCGAGGAACAAAAAGAGTCCTGTCGAAGTGGACGCACCATCAACGTTGAAAATGATTGTTTTGAGGTAGTAGATGAGTTTACCTACTTCGGATCTTCCGTCATCAAGAAAAATAATGTTAGCCAAGAAATTAAACGGAGAATAGTGATAGCCAATAGATGTTACTACGGACTTCGGCAGCACTTTAGTAACACCACCTTATCTCGGAATACAAAGAAACAGCTATACCAGGTGCTTATCTTACCTGTTCTGTAATATGCTGCCGAATAATGGGTGCATACTATAACGGACATACAAAACCTGGGAGTATTCGAGAGAAAAGTACTCCGAAAAATATATGGACCTATCTGTGTCGACGGCGAGTTTCGCCATCGAATGAATCATGAGCTGTATGTTCTTTACCACGACATCGACGTAGCTAAAAGAGTCAAAATCCAACGACTACGATGGCTGGGACATGTTGCCAGGATGGATGTAAATGCTCCAGCGAGAAAAGTGTTTAAAGGCGAACCTAAAGGACGACGCAGAGCGGGGAGACTCAAACTTCGTTGGAAGGACCAAGTGGTTGGCGACGTGCCACCATCTGGTAAGACTAACTGGAGAACGCAAGCAGAAGACCGAAGCGTGTGGAATTCTTTAATACTTTAGGGCTCACATCTATGAACCACGTTCGTAAGTTGTAATGTGCCACTTAAGTAAGTACTTCCTGTGTACCAATTGTATCACTCTAGAGCTAAAATATAGTTTTGACACGCCCTTACGGCCCACTAATCGAAAATACAAATTTCATCTGCATATTCATAATTGGGTAGCAAAGTACTATCAGGATAGCAAATTTTATCCCTCTATAATATAAATACAGTTTGGCCACGCCCTGTGCGCCCAATTTTGTCTGCAAATTTGAAACTGAAGTACCGATTATTATCTGTGTATCAAATTTTATCATTAAAAAATCTTTTATTTTATCTCTCTGGTTCTAAAAAAAAAAGTTTTTCCACGCCCACTCCTCCCATTGGATCACAAATTTCAAAAATATAATAAAATTTATTTTATTTTTTTTTGTAATATATATTATATTTATATATATTATATTATATATATTGGGAAAAGTTGACATAGAAATCTGTATGGACCAATTTTAATTTTAATAGAAAATTTGTCTTCCGTTGACATTTTTAAAATTTTGTATAAAGAAAAAAAATTAAATTAAAAATTTTTAATCGATTTGTAATTGATCTCAAAAGTCAATTGTAATACGATGTCTATTTTCACTTCACTTTTGAAACCGGTTAATCTATTGTATTTGATTCATAAATACATATGTGTATATGTGTACACATCTATCTATTTGTATATATTTACACCGCAAACCGGCAAAAGACATTGTAAATAAACTGTTCATCATTCGCATGATTCCAGTTCAAATGTCTCCGCACTCAAGACGTTTGTGTTGTGCCAATGTCGTGTCGCTGTATTTCATCGACATCCCCGGTGATAAGTATCAGATTTTATTTCGTGTCATATTCGGCTAATACTAAAGCATTTTTGAAGTCAACTTCAGGTTTTTAAACTTTAGAATCTATTGATATTCAGTTACTACTCACAGCTTATATACAAGTGTGTGTATATATGTGTTTAGTATATAACAAACTACTGTACATAATTTAAAAACTTACATGATCATTTTCATTTGTTAGATTGTCCAGTTCATGACTTGGCTGAGTATCAGCTATATTCAGTGAGATGTGATTTGACTCATGCTGATGGAAATCATTCATATTGGCTGCGTAAAATTTGTTAGGCATCAAGTTAATCGTTGATATTTTATCAACAAATTGTTGTGTTTTAAGTAATTCTTTGCTGTACGTATCACTGTTACTTATGTTTCTTTATGTAATTTCGTTGAAAATTCACTGGCTGATATTTATTCTTTGTGTGTGGTTTTTAATTTTTTTTATTATATCTTATATATACAAATATGTATTTTATGGATACACCGCGTATCTACGCCCGCCACAATAGCACTCTGGTTGTTGTCGGTCTTAGCAAACTTTTACTACTAACTGAGTGCTCAGGAGATCGCAACGATGCTGGCTTGTATTGTATTGTGTTCGTTTTCGGTTTGTTGAGATGCGAAAAATGTTTGCATTTATGCCGGGGGATTTTACCACTTTGCTGAGCACAGAGATTAAGATGTGAACATTGATCTGTGGATTTAAGAGAAATCAGTATTATTGCCAGATCAGATGAAGCAAATTTCTCTTAAACAAAAATTAAACATTTATGAAATATCATTGTTGACCACAGTATATACTAAGTATGATAGAGGGGCATTTCCTATGTGTTAAGTTCTTTACTGGACCTCTTGCAGCATTTTTGGCAGCATTGCAAGTTGCCGGTTATTCCCTAGAATTGTCTCTTTATTAAGTCTTTCAAAATGTTGACACATTTTCCGGGGATGTACCGTGAAATCCAATTATTATGAAATCTAAATTTAAAAATAGATATAAACATAAATTGTATACGTATGGGACTGATGCTGCTGAATGTGTTGGAAAAGTTGCAAAAAACTTAATTCGTTTATTTTGAAGCTAAAGAAATTGTTGTTTGCTATAAGTAACATTAAACCAGTACAGAAATTTCAGTCAGGTAAACTGACTGATAAATACCATCACCCAATAATAATTCATATTTCAAGATAATTAATTACCAAATTTGATTATCCTCCAAGTGCCGGTTTAGAAATTATGGCAGAAATATTAATTTTCCAAACAAGGTCATTTTGTATGGGAGGTACCAGAGGTTGATTCGGTATAATCCTGATTCAAATTATGAAAACTGTACAACTTATGCAAAATTCGACTGTATTCAGTGTACTTACAAAAATATATGTATTTAAAACTATGGGGGTGAGGTATTTTCTATGGGAGGTACCAGAAGGGGTGCATCAAATAGTTATGTTTTGTAAGGTTTTGCTTCTTATCACAAGATAAATTAACCGACCAATTTTCCTTAACCATCAAGTGTCCGTTTGGAAGTTATGGGAGTAATATTAAATTTTCAAAAATAGGTCATTTTGTATGGGAGGTACCAGAACGCGTGAACCGATATAGTTCATATTAATTCCTGAGTCCAGTTTTCATAAGCAAACATCATATGCAAAATTTGAGCGAATTCAGTTTACTTACAAAAATCATATGTATGTACAACTATGAGGGTCAAGTAGGTCATTTGTATGGGAGGTACCAGAAAGGGTATGGCAAAGGTTTCGGTTTTCTTAGGGTTTGTCTACTTTTCCAAGATAAATAAACTGACCAAATTTAAATATCATACGATTGTCCGTTTGGGAGTTATGAAAGAAATATTAATTATTCATAAGTAGTTAATTTTGTATGGGAGGTACCAGAAGGGGTGGGGCAAGGGTGCCCATTTTCAATTCCATAATACTGGTAAATTTTCATACCGATCCGTTAAGGTCTACTCGAGTTATCCTGCTGACCATGCGTTACACTTTTTATACCATCACCCTTAGGGATGAGGGTATATATCATTTGATACGACCCAAAAGTGTAACACATAGAAGGAGTCACTATAGACCCTAGGTTTCTTTGAACCAAATTCGATTCATGACTTTTTAAGTCGTTTGAGCCATGTCCGTCTGTCTGTCTGTCCGTCTGTCTGGCTGTCCGGCTGGTTCGCACGATAACTTTCGAACCAAATGTTTTGAAATTTTCACGAGTTATTATTTCCTCAAATATTTCCTCCTTTGCAAATGGGCTACATGGCCCCGCCCCTTCTGGTACCTCCCATACAAATACATCATTCCGCCCACTTTAGAAATCGAGTAATAATATCAATACACCCAACGCGATCGTGCCCAAATTCTGTATTTAGTAAAACTATAACAGGATAAAGTTTTGGAGAAATAATCTGGAAGTCTAGACACGCCCCTTCTGGTACCTCCCATACAAATATACCATTCCGCCCATTTTAGAAATCAAGTAATAATGTCAGTATAATAGAAAATTTGTTGTTGTACTGAGGGTGATGGTATATGTAAGTCGGGTTGCCCGACTGAAACTTTCTTACTGGTAAAAAATAAAGTTACTAAATTAATAATGGAAATATTAAAAATAATTCGCAATTTAAAAATTCTAAAAATTATGTACTAGGGAAAGGCGACGAGAGAATCATAGCTTGATAAGTTACTTAAAAAAAAATTGAACAGAAATTGTTCAATTGCGACATTCGTATTCTTATTTTGCGGCAATAACAGATATTCCAACCATGTTGGGAAGTATTTTTCTCTCGAAAACTCCCAGAACGGATTGATCCCCCTTCGTCATTACCCAGCATTCTACGCTGTAGAGCAAGATAGCTAGGATGAGTGTCTGGTAGAGTTGGATCTTTATTCGTCGAGAGAGGCCTTTATCATTAAAATGCTTGCTCAGTACATAGTAGCATCGGTTTGCGATCAATACTTTCCTCCACTCTCCTTGGAGGTGCCCAAGCAGCTCACAACGTCCGATAGATCACGTGTTCCCCAAATCCACAATATATGCTGACGGACCCCGCAGACGTTAAAAGGACTATGATTTAAGCATATACACCCGGAATGTCCGAACTCTCTACAGAGATGGTGCTTCTATTCAATTGGCGGATATCCTCGACAAACACAAGGCTGACATCACGAAAGAATGTGACATCTTTTATAGCAGCCATGCAGAAAGCCATAAACTTGGATGTGGGTTTATAGTCGGCAAGAGACTTCAACATCTGGTCTCGTGGTTTAACCCTGTAAGTGACAGGTTAGCCACTATCCACATCAAGGTGAAATATTATTACCTCACGCTTATTTATGTACACGCCCCGAAGAAAAAGACGAGGACATTAAAGAAGCATTCTGGGATCGCCTGAAGGAAATATATGACCGCTGCCCTCCCCATAACATTAAAATTGTACTGGGAAAATTCAGTCTAACATACACAGCAACACCTCCCACAACGAATTCAGACTTGTTAGCTTCGCGTTGGCAAGAGACATGGTAGTGAGTTGAACCAGATTCCCGCGTTAAGATATCCACAAGGTTACCAGGATTCCCGCATAATGATATTCACAAGGCAACCTTTATATCCCCTGATCACATGGTAATCGATGAAAGTCATGTCTCAAGCGTTATGAACATGCGTGAGAGGCGCGGTGCAAATATTGACTCGGATCATTACCTTGTGTGCAGCAAAGGTACGCAAGCGATTAAGTAGTGCTTGAAACGATCGTAACCAAACGCAAAGGAAGCTATACATCACAAAGCTGCATACCACCGAAATAGCTAATGCCTACTCAACCCAACTCTCTCAATTACTTCAAATAAACATCCCTAATTCTGATGTTCCCTACACACAGAAGAAGCGTCCACGGAAGTGAAGAGAGAGCAAGGTTAGATGTGAAGCTCAAAGGTAAAAAGCAGATGTTTGGAACAGGGATCCCCACATGTAAGGTCGGAGACGGATATCTGGTCACGAACATTCATAGTGTGCTGCAAATATGGAGGGAACACTTTCGTTCTCTGCTCGTTCCCGAAGGCGTGACGAAATCACGTCAATCAACGACGACGTAGTAAATTGTCTACCACCGAGCCAAAACGAGATCAGCACGGCAACTGAACGGCTTACAAATTATAATACTGCGGGTGCCGATGGCCTACCGGAAGAGTTTTTTAAGGTCGGCGGCCATGTGCTGGCAAGGTGCATGCACCAACTCAAAAACACGATTTGGCTCAAGTAATGCATGCCCAATGATTGGAAAGTTTAACATCCTTTACTTTGGAAAGGCGATCCAAGTGTGGGTACCAACTATCAGCCTTTAACCCATTGCATACAAGTTCAATTGAAAAGTCCCCGGCCTGACACATGGCGGTAATAGAATTAAATCCATATGATTTTAAGTTAGCCCTAACCCTCAAAGACGCGTGTATAAATTTGACAGCTGTCGGATCATTAGTTTGTGAATTATAGCATTTTGAGTGGAGCAACTTTTGTTATTGCAAAAAAAATGGATAAAAAGGAATTTCGCGTGTTGATCAAATATAGCTTTTTGAAGGGAAAAAATACATTTGAAGCAAAAACTTGGTTTGATGGCGAGTTTCCGGGCACTGCCCCAGGAAAATCAACCATCAAGTATTGGTATGCTAAGTTTAGACGTGGTGAAATGAGCACCAAAGACGGTGAACGCAGTGGACGTTCAAAAGAGGTTGTTACCGACGAAAGCAAAAACAGTAAACATGACTGGTACTCGTGCCATCTTTAATAAAAGTCATGTAACTGCGGCCTTTTCGAGCGTTGAGAAGCAGTCAGCAGAAGTGAGTCTGGTGATAAATAAGTACACGCCCAAGTTTTTGGTACTGGGCTCCCTTCCTGCATGGACGAGGATGGAAATCTGGTTAAAGATACCCAGAGTGTGCTACATATACGAATAGAGAAAACTAGCAGCAATTGCTGGTTCTGGAAGGCAACGCACGTGATGGCATCACGTGCGTACCGAGGTATGAATAGCAATATCGCTGTTGAAAGATAGTAAAGCAGCCGGTTCCGACGATCCTCTGGCAAAGCTCTTCAAAGTCCGGTCACAAACACGATTCGCTCAAGGAATACCTGCCCAATGATTGGAATCTAAGTGTTTTATGTCCCAGGCATAAGAGAGGTGATCCAAGTGTGTGTACCAACTATCACGGGATCAGCCTTTTACCCATCGCATAATAGGTCATGTCTAGTGTATTATGTGAAAAACTTAAGCCCATCCTAGCGAACCTAATTGGATCCTTTACGACACAAATTTCTATATGCTACGGCTGAGTTTGGTGTTCTCGCGAAGCTGATAAGACTTTGCGAGATTTTAGACAAGACGATATTATGTCATCATAAAGGCGATGATAATGCGGAAGGCTGCAGTAAACATGACTGGTACTCGTACCATCTTTAATAAAAGGCACATGATTCTCGCGTATACCGATGATAAAGATGTCATTGGTCAAGGGCTGAGGGTTGTTACTGCGACCTTTTTAAGCATTAAGAAGCAGTCGGCAGAAGTTTTTTGTTTCAACGAAAAAATAGTCTACTTGTATGAGACTTTGCGTGAACGTTGACAACTATAACTTTAAAGCGGTAGATGATTTGGCCTACCTTGGCTTCGACGTAAACAAAAATCCAAGTCACCCACATGATAGCCGCGTGTTTAATCATAATGCCGCGTTCGGTCCAATAATGCTCCGATGCTTATAATTAAAACGTATCTTAGACCTATTCGAGGGGATTCCTTGTGAACTTTACCTATGTGATGAAATTCATTTGATACAAATAAATAGTATATGTGATATAATATCCAAATAAACTGGTAACAATGACTAACTATGAAATAAAAATCACATCCATAAATCATACTACATATTTAAGCTCAAAATGTATCTCTTTAATACTATACAAATCAAAGAGATGTGAAATTTAAGAGTACGATCATCATGCTCTCCCCCTAAACAATGAGAGCAGTATGTGTTGATGCTTTGAAAACGTGTTGTTGTCATTACATTTGTTAGGCCAGCCAGATAACACTTTAACACACACACACACACACACTGTGAACCACTTAGACAGAGAATTGGAATTGCAAACAAATCTTAGCTTTAGGTCTAAACCACACGACGTCATCGTTTTTCCCCAAATTCAACGTCCACATTTTTCCCACCAAAGATATTATATCTGTTAGCTTCGAATAAAAGTTTGTGTATGTAAACTACAGGGCCAACACTGATACTATTACTATATGCTCCTCTTGTGGGGATTTCCTTGCTGGATTGTCTGGCCAGTGGTTAAAATGCACTTATGACTAATTCTGCATGTGCAGAGTGGGAGGAATGGGGGGTAAATGACTTGACTGGCTGTCTGGCCAGTGGGCTAATACAGACAGCACAATAAATCGTTTTGCTGTTGGTGGTGGACCGACCGACTACCCCGCATTTCTTTGTGACCATATTCGTTTAGTGTTGTGATTTTGCCATTTTTGTACGTTTTGTTGTTTGTTTATTTTAACATTTTAAGAATATTTGCTTTTAACTGCCACAAAAACCTGTTCCATAAGATTTTTACATTTTATTTATAATTCTTTTCGTTGTACATGTGTCTAACAACAACAACAACTCCGATAGTGTTAATGTTTATTACCAAACTATCGCAGAATATACGCAAATTCTTTGTACGAATATTTTTCAATGTCAAAACTTAAAAACGACAACGGATAAAATGCGTGTTTAGCTCGCGTTAAGGCACTTAATGAACTAAAACACTGCACTCGTAGTAGCAGGTACGTTGACCAACAGACGGTGGGACTCAGTTTGCGGTAGCAAATAAAGGAATGCCACAAAAAAAACTAATTGGTATTCCAGAGGAAAATATTTGTGCGGTTGTTGCAATATAAGTAGCATGATACAATATTTATGTATGTATGTGTATAGTGTACCCAGCAGCGGAAAAGACGAGGCATTGTAAAAATATGCCTGCAAACATGCCTTCAAAGGCATTTTGTTGACATTCAAATACGCCTTCCTTTTCCAGGCATGTATACAGGCTATAATAAGTCCTTCACTAAGCCTTATAAAAAATTCCATAGCCATGCACATTTCGCTTCTCAAATGAGACTTGCAATGAGGCCTCTTACTAGGATGAGAATAGATCCCGCAGACATGCCTCTTTCCCTTCTTAAAACAGGCCTGTGAGCAGCCCTACTGTGTACCCCACAAAAATACCATAGATGTGCACAAAGGACATGCAAACTTTCTTGCCTTAAACAGGCCTGTTGGCATTCCTATTAGTAGAAGGCAGAATTGTCGTTCATAGCCATGCTCTTGTCACTTCTCCGATTAGGCCTGTTGGCAGGCCTCTTAAGGGAAGGTAAGTGCTGTTGTTTATGAAAACCACATGTATGTTATTTATCGAACAACAACTATATCACGTGATAGCCGAGTAGGTAGCATGCCCAACTATGAGTACTGAGGTCGCGAGTTCGATTCCCGCTGGTGAAGTTTAAAAAAACTAGTTATTACAAATTGTAATAAATATTGTATTAAAATTTTATAAAAAGTAGGAAATCATTTAATATGGAAATAATTCGCATAAGTTTTTTTTATTATTTAAGTCCATCTATAAATGCTCTTTTGCAGGCCTGCAAGCTGGTCTGCAGTATCAATGCCTCGTAGAAGGCCCTTGTTATTAGGACTCCAAGCAGGACATACTAGGCATGCCTACTGAAACGCCTTCAATGAGAAAGGGAATGTGCAGGCCTTGCCTGCCTATGACACCCTATGTTAATTTGAAATGAAGACTGCATTTGAAGGGTAGGGCTTCTGACTGCCTTTGCAGGCCTGTAAGAAGGCATGCGAATCCCCTTTTTTTGCTGCTGGGTATATGCATATAATACGTCACTTACAGCAGTGATTCTCAAATGGGCTTTGGGCCGCTTTTTTATTTTAAATATGAATTTAACATATCTCACGAGGCATTTGGAGTTTGAAGATTGGATTTTCTACATATGTTACTGGTACAAAAATGCCCCTTTGGAAAAAATATGTATGTCGGCCAAATCAATGGAAAGATTGCAATGAAACTTTCATAGGCTACATGGAAACATTACAGAGTACAACACATGATTTTGGGACTCAATTCTGAGAACTGCACGTGAAAGTAGCCCCAAAAAGAAGAAGTTCTGCATCATTCGTTTTGTCAAGTTACATGCCATAATAATTTAATATCGATTTGAAGTTAGTAAGTATCGTATAGGGGAATTTGTTACGTTTTAGGCTCTTTTGTTATCGTTATGTTATGTTATGTTATGTAAAAGGCTTGGGTGACTGACTGATCACTCCCCAGCCCAAACGACTAAAGCTAACACCGTGAAATTTGGAATGTAGGTTCATTTTACGACGTTGGCTCGCACTAAGAAGGGATTTTTGGAAATTCTGACTGCTAGGGGGTAAAATGGGTGTGGCACCGCCTCATACAGCTCGATCTTTGAAATGGCTGTATCTTTAAAACCAGGTACGAAGTAGACATTTGGTACGTATAAGAAAAAATACTTTGTTTGTGGAAAGTGGAAGATGCCACGCCCCTTTTTAAAAAATAGTTATATGGGCCAAACAAATGGACCGATAGGTATTACATTTTCTTTGTGTGATACTGTCCCATAATGCCTATATCATAGGCTACATGAAAACATAATTAGACAAAGGGGGTGGCACTGCCCACTAGGGCGTTTCACCAAACGCGTTTTTTACAATTCTTGAAGCGGAATATTAAGGCATGTGATCTAAAAGAATTTCGAAAAAAATTTAAGATTTTTTGAAGATGGGTATGGGGCCGCTGAAATAGATTTTATCAAAAAATGAGGTTATGGAGAAAAAAATTTTATATTATTTTTTTCTGGTCCTGTTTGTTCATACAACTAAACAATTCTCTCCTTAAGGATCCGATCCTACGACAAAAAAATTATTGGTGTGAAAAATTATTATATTAATTATTATTATAGTCTTAAAAGTGAAAAATCATTTTTCCTAGATTTCAAACCTCGATAACTTGAAAAGTTTTCAACATTTTTTCAAGATGCGTTGGAAAGGTCTTTAAATTACCTTTCATTCGGTACATAGATTTATTTTTACTTGTTGGAAAAAAAAATATTCGAAATTCTTTTAGATCACAAGCTTTAAAATTCCGCCCTAAGAGTTTGCAAAATTTTTTTGTGAAACGCCCTACTGCCCACACAAACCGAAATTTCAATCGGTCATATCTCAAGAGCCATTAGAGGTATGAAGATAAGATTTACTACATATGTAACCGTTACAAGAAGAATTGTATTTCGCTGGGAAATGGGAGGTGCCAGGCCCTTTTGAAAAAATCGTTGTCTCGGCGCAATAAATGGACCGATGGCAATAAAATTCATTCAATGTGTAGTACTATCCATAGGGCCACTGTCATAGGCTACACGAAAACATAAATAGACAAAGGGGTGAGGCACCGCCCAAAAAAACCAAAGTGTCGATGGTTTATATTTTACGAGCCATGTAAGGTATGAAGATGAGATGGGCGATGCCACGTCTCTCTTGGAAAAATTGTTATGTCGGTCTTAATTGAATAACATTCTCATAATCCATCTATTTAAAATTGCTTACTGGCTGTAGATAGGATGATGAAATTTGGGGTGGTTGTTCCCTTTTCGAGTAAACGTTAGCTAAAAATGGAAATTCATACTTTTAGGGGTAAAAATTACCAATAAGGGATAAAAGTTATACTATCACCGAGGCCAATCGGCTAAAGCTATAATCACGAAAATTGATACGGGAATGCTCACTATCAAATTAGATTGAAGGTTTATTTGAAATCCGATATTTCTGGCTAAAAAAAATAATGTTGCTATTTCCCAGACCAAAAAAATTATTATCATGATAATATAAATAATATAAATATTATCATGAGGGATAAAACTGGTACTAAAAGGCTAAAGGTATAATCTTAAAAATTCAAGAAAATATTTTGTCAGTGCGAGGCAAAGTACTTACTTACCTAATTTCCCTTTACACCCCATGAATGAGGTATGGGATAGCTTCTCGCATTGTTTTTAATTAACACGCTTTCTATTTTTTAGATTCACAACTAACGGCACCTACTTGTTTATCGACGAATGCGAACGTCACTGTTTGAGAAGCTCTTACTAGACATGCCGATTGACTCGACACTAATACTGCGAAGTTGCTGTCGACAACATTCGAGGGGAGCCGAAATTAAAGAAAATTTTTCTTTTTTTTTTAAGATGACTGGAGCCAGGAGTTGAACCTGTGATCTCCCGCGTGGTAGTCGCGTATTCTAACCACTATGCCACGGCCGGTCCCAAGATAAGGCAAGGTAATTTTTCGAAATTTGTTCCTTAGTTATAAAAATACCTAAAAAGGAATAAAACTGATACTATCGCCCAGACCAAATGCATAAAGGTATACCTAACTCTATAGAGGTATACATAACTCTATAGAGTTACGAAAATGCATATAGAATAATGTACTCCCTATAGAATAAGATAGCCGCCAGGTGGAGTTTTTAGAAATTCGAACATTTAGGGGTAAAAAATACCGAAAAAGGTTAAAACTGGTACCATCACCCAGACTATACGGCTAAAGCTACATAATCCTATATAATACGAGGGGGTACCAGTCCTTTTTAGTTGTGCGGTACGAATGTATCTTTTGATATACGTACTATTAGGGATAAAAAGAGGCATTTACTTAGACAATGGGATAAAGCTACAATCACATAAATGGGGTGTTCGGTTGTCTTATGAAGCGTTTGCATTTTACCTGTATTGCTTAAATTCATAAGAAGATACACTATAAGTATGGGTAAAGCAACGCAAGCCGGGATGGCTTATATTGTTATATGGTGACGTATGATTATCATAACTAATATTCCGCGTTAATCATACGAAACGGAGTACAACAGTTTTATTGTAACTGCTACAAAAAAAACCTAGTTCAAAATCAGTTTTTAGTTTTAAAATTTTTAAATTTCTTTCAGCTATATGGGAGTTATGTCAAAGAGTTGAAATATGTTGTACTGTGTTATTAAACAAAGGGGCGTGACACCACACAGTGTCTCGGCAGTGGTCAAAAATTGTATAAGTGAACATTGAAGTTATCAGTTTTGTTCCTGATTAGCAAATAAACACTTAATTTAGATGAATCTGAAATTTTTCCTGGATTTGTAAACTAAACTATCCTTTTATAGCGGAAGTGTAAAAAAAACCATATAGTTCTGCTCTTTTGAAATTTGGAAATAATTGGGAAAATAATAATTGCACGGAAGAAGGCTTCGTTTGAAAAAGCCCTTAATAACTGGTTGAATGTTAAAATATTCCATTGGGATCCAATTTGAGACAAATTGTGCCAAATTCGGTTCAATTCCAACCACATTTTTGATAATATATGTTTTTTTTTTGTTTCAGGATATATGGGAGGTTGGCATGTCCTTTGAGAAAATTTCATATAATTCGCCACAGTTGTTACTGATATATCAGGGACAAATCGAGACAAATTTGGTTCAATATAAACAACAATTTTAGAATATATATGTTTTTACAATTCATGATAAATGGGAGGTGGGCGTGTCCTTGGTCCGATTTTTACAAAACTTCGGTTTTTCCTTTTCCTATTTATAAAAGCAATGTGTACTATCATTATCATTATTTTTGGCCACCTTTTATATGAAGCCACGACACTGTGCGCCGCTCACACAAATCCAATTTTCAATTTTAAAATGCCCGACCGAAATATTGTGCCACTTGATGCAAAACATACATGAGGGAAATTTAAGTAAGATCGGACAACTATTTCCCGTGTCCAAAGAGGTCAAAGGTCAAATTCTTAGTAAATCCTTAGTAAATGCTGTTTTTACTAATGTTCGATTAAGGAATTGTATTTTTTTCTCGCAAATTTGAAATAGTCAAATATTGAGGTGCGTGCGCGGCGCTTCGACCTTTTTTGCCAACTTGGTTGTAAATAGCCTGATTATATCTCTGCTAGGGTATATTTAAAATGGGTAATGTTATTTTGAAGTGGTATAATCAATTTTTGATGAAATCATACCTTTTTGTTTCTTGCCAGATTTTAGAGATTTAGCACAACTTTATTTTCGCTGAATTTTCAATTCAATACTACCAAACAAAAAAAACATAAAAAACTCAGTGAAATAATTAAGTTTTGAAAAGTACCTCCCAAAATATTAACGATAATTTTTAATTATTAAATAAGTAACACATTTTTTGAAGAAACGGATTTCTCATTCCGAATACATCTGACAAAAACTTAACATATATGGGTAGGTGACCCCGAGCGGTGCATAAGATTTGTTTATTTTAATATGGACAAAAATTTGATTATTTTTATACAAATGTGTATATGTGTTTAATATATTGCTATCTTTTGAATAAAACCGCAACGATTGCGGCATTAATTTATATAGCAAAAAAATGTTATCACAATCTCAAAACCATTTCTTGAAACAATAAAATTAAAGCCACCAGAGCTTTGACAACGAGAGAGTAATAGCAACCAGCGTCTAGGATTGCACATATTTATAATTAGAATTTTAAGCGCAAATTTGGTAATAACTAATAATTCATAATTACAAAAGTGCAGTCTGTCTGTATAAGCATTTATTAAGGGTTTATGAATCAAATTTAAGAGTAAAATGTTTTCACCTCCTGTTTTGGTATGAATCGGGTTCACAAGCGTAATTTCAGATCGAAAATTATGGTTTCACGTACCCAAAAGAACGTTTCTTTTTAATTAGTAGAACATTAATTACGGTGTATACTCAACTGAAATATTTACACTATAAAAACACTAAAAAACTTCATTATTCCCACTATATTCTTTTAACGTTTCATGGTCCCACAATTATGTATAAGAATAGTCGAAATTTTTTTCGATGGTACTGTTTTTTTAAAATTAAACCCACCGATTTTCTAACTAATGCAATCATTTGTTTCAACCATTGATATAATTTTGAATTTGGGGCAATTAAAATTTTTTCAGCTAGTAAATTTATTAATGAAACGACTAATGTCTAAGTTCAATAAATTTTATGAAATCCAACAAAAAATATTGAAATTAATATAAAACAATATTCAGAAAGAACAAATTTATAAAAAATTCCATTCGATCATTCCGTCGAAGAAGCCACCAACTGTGCTGAAGAGTATCTATCGTTCTCCCTTATCACTAGTCTTCTTTCATTATGATTATATGAAATTTCTAAAATGTTTTTTCCTAACATAACTTTAGAAATATCTATTGTAATAATTTGTGCTGAGCTCTGGGGCTTAGCTGCTTCCCTACACTGTTCAGCATTCGAATTCTACTACCATATCACTTGCCTATATTTTCATTATTTGTTACATAAAGTAAACGTTTAAATTACTGCCACATATTAGTTGTAAACAATACTCCAACAATTATCGAATTGTATGTAATAAAAATTGTTATCCATTAGTTTTATTTCCGCTTAAATTGTATTCATTTGCGATACACATTAATTGATATTTACTACTAAAATAACAATTACTTCGTTTATTTTCCATCATCTGCAGTTCTGAACTCTCAAACAGACAACTGATGTTCTGCAGCAACTTCGGCTACGTTCCGCTTGATGCTCAATTTGGCAACACCTGACGAGCATTCCTTGGCCCCACCCATCAACACCAACAGCAAACTATTGTGGGCCATAGTCTTCCAGATTTTTGACACCCATTTGTTGACACTCTCTATGGTGCTATCAAACGAATCGGCCATTAAATCCTCTGTGGGAATATGCAAATTACATATGGTAAGGGCATTTTCCAAAGCAATCTCTCGACATTTGCGTACCGCCTCCTTGTTTGTTTCAAGCTCATGCAATACTACTGTTCTAAGCGATTTGTCGGGTAGTGCTTCATCAGCTTTTTTCAACAGCTCTTGGGTGGTAGACGGCAGTGCTTTGGATGTTACAATGGCAGTACGTCGATCTCTCTGCGAAGCGTGAGCCAACAGATTACTCTGGACAGCATCGCCACTGGCCACTCTAATAATGTCGTGCAATCTTTTCTTTTGTGTTAGAATTTCATCGCCGAATTCCAAACTATTGGCCAGCTTTAGTTTAACCAGTTTCAAACTGGACAATGAATCTTCCGTGGAGTCATGACCACCCTCATGATCCTGGATTGTCTCTTTGAGGAAGGCAAAAGCTAGCTTTTGCAATTTAGATTTCCTATTGCGAACTCCACTGAGATTGAAACACACACTGGTGTCGATGCAGTAAGGATGCATCATACGCATGGCGTTTAAATCACAATTCAAGGACTGTCCTACCAGTATGGCATCTGGTGGCAGCAGCTCACGTATTTCTTTTTGTACATCGGCCAGAGTCTTTGTGACCGTCTTCATGATTTCCTCGGTGATACCGGAGTACTGGGTCAAATAGTCGATAATTTTGTTAGTTGGTCTTACCAGCGTCTCATAGACGGTCTCGAATTTTTCATCGACAATAGAAATACGAGTCAATTCGTTAATGCCCAACGAAGTGCGACACATCTCACAATCGAGACCGAAGAGAGGACTGCGATTGGTAACGGGAGCATATTTTTTCTTGGTCAATTTATAATTGCTAAAGTGGCGATTCAATTCACCTCTCAAGGGCATAGGATAACCCTCGTCCACCATTTGTAGGGCGGACAGTAAAAGCTTGGTTCTGGGGAATTTGTCGTCAGGGTGTAGGTCATTGCAGTCGCCATTCTCTTGTGTATCATCGTCCATAGGAAAAATGCCTTTGATTATTAGGGTGGGATCTTTGTTAAGCTCTACGGCCGCCTCTAGGGAGCCATATTTTTCAATTAACTCGTGCGCTTGAGCATTGGTCAGGGGAACCTTTGTCAGCTCCTCCACCATAGGTAAATTATTATCTACGCCATTTGGTGGCAACACCACTTCGAGGCGCGTCTCAAATATATTGTTGATCTTCTCGAATTTGCTTTCATTAGACAGGTAATGGTACAGCGACAAGCCCTCCAAACACACAACGACTGTGTGTGACAGACGACTTGGCTTTTCAAAGAAACACCATCTGTCAGGTGTGCAAGGCGATTTTTTGCCCAACAGGGCCAACATGACCAAATGTTGAATATCCGTCAAGAATATAGGGGTTCTATCGTCATCCTTAACGCTAAGCAAGGCTCTGTGACCAAATTCCCTTAGCCTGACCGAGGGCACACTTTCCAGTTCTCTTTTACGCTCCCTCAACTCCTTCTTCAACTGTTTGTACTGATCTTCACTCAAATTCAGTTTGTCCAAATCTTCACTGTCCGTGGCGTCTTTTGGTAATTCCATTTTTTGCTTTTTAGCCGCTGGTTCTTCCGAAGGGCATTCGCGTGATTTCTTCTTGGACTTATTCTTCTTGCTGGTCACCTGCATTGAATGCAAATAAGATAAAGGGTGTCTATTCATAATTCCTATTAACTGTGCTGCGTTGTGCTTACCATAACAAAACCATCATCCTCATCATTTGCCTTAGGCTTAACTACGTCCGGTCCAGCCTCCTGTTGCTCGGGCATTCTATCGGCTTTAAGTTTTTCCTCCCTTTCTTGATCGTTTAACTTCACCAAATTCGCGAGAGCAGCTAACTTTTTCTTTTTCTTCTCACTACGTTCCTTTTGCTTTGTTCCCAAAGTTTTCATTGCCGTTTTACAACGCACAGTGTTAAAGAGTGTTAATACAAATTGCTATAGGATTCTTTGCCAGTTTTACTGATAATTATTCGTGAGAAAAACCTGCACATGTGTTTTAGTAAATAATTTTATGTTGTTTTCTACACATGGCTCCTGTGATAGTGATGACACCAGCACACGGGGTGTTGCCAGATGGTGTAGTGATATTAGAAGAATAAACAAAACAATCGATAATTCTTACTTGCTACTTCAAAGGGGTAGATGCAAATCTGTTCTCATGAAAATGTTTTGCAAATTTATTATTATTGTTATACTATATATAAAACAGAAGTTACATTTTAAGGTCACACTACGATCTACTAAAAGAAAATTCTCCTAAATATGACCCAAAAACATCTCAACATGGATCCGGCGACTATTCTAAAAGAGCCCCGTGTGTGGGCGGGCATTTATAATAGATATTTTCTATTCAAATCGAACAGCAAAAAAAACAATTTTATTTCCAACAGAATATAACTTTTCCACAAAAAAAAGTTTACACAAATTGTAAACGTGACATTTATCGGACAAATTTTTATTACAAAAAATCAAAACAGCTTAAATGAAAATAGGGCGTGCAAAAGCAGTTTACTCCAAACTGTATATAAACTTTTATATACTTAGTATACTTACTTAGTGGACCGGCCGTGGCATAGTGGTTAGAACACGCGACTACCATACGGGAGATCGCGGGTTCGATTCCCGTCTCCAGTCATCTACATTTTTCTTTCATTGCCGGTCCTCTTGATGTTGTCGACAGCAACTTCGCAGTATAAGTGTCGAGTTATAGCCTTTTTACACCGGAACGCATTTAACATATTTCCGCGTTAATCCGCATCTTTGATGGATGCGGCCAAAATGCTAAAATTTTTACATGTATTTTGTTGTTGGAAATATGTTAACATATTTTCGCATCCATGAAAGATGCGGAAAAATACACTGAGTTGTACTCTGAAAATTGGAATTTAAGCGATTTTTCTCAGTAATGTTGATCCGGCAACCACCATTTTCGGTGTTTGTTTACAAAAATGCCAAACAACATGGACGGACAAAAAATTTACATTTTTGCCAAAATATTAATAAATGGTTATTCCAGTTAGTTAAAACTATTCGCGCTTCGTGGAATACAGCCTCCGTAACAATGTTAATAGGTTTGTGGCAGGAAAATATTGCAGTTTTACAAGGCAAATGGAAAAATGTGTGAGCTAGACAACAGCTGACAATATGCGAAACTGCGGTGTAAAACCACTTTTTAGCATTCCGCATCTTCAGCTCAAGATGCGGAATGCTTTTTTGGTGTAAAAAGGCTATTAATCGGAATGTCTAGTAAAAAGCTTCTCAAACCTGATGTTCGCATTCGACGATAAACAAGTAGGTGCCGTTAGTTGTGAATTTAAAAATAGAAAGCGTGTTAATTCACAACAACGCGAGGAGCTATCCCATACCTCATTCTTGGGATGTAACGGAAAATTAAGTTTTTATACTTATAGCCTTTTTACACCGGAACGCATTTAACATATTTCCGCGTTAATCCGCATCTTTGATGGATGCGGCCAAAATGCTAAAATTTTTACATGTATTTTGTTGTTGGAAAGATGTTAACATATTTTCACATCCATGAAAGATGCGATAAAATACACTGAGTTGTACTCTGAAAATTTGAATTTAAGCGATTTTTCTCAGTAATGTTGATCCGGCAACCACCATTTTTGTTGTTTGTTTACATTTATCGGAATAAATGCCAAACAACATGGACGGACAAAAAATTAAAATTTTTGCCAAAATATTAATAAATGGTTATTAAAATTAGTTAAAACTTTTAGCGCTTCGTGGAATACTGCCTCCGTAACAATGTTGATAGGTTTGTGGCAGGAAAATATTGCAGATTTACAAGGCAAATGGAAAAATGTGTGAGCTAGACAACAGCTGACAATATGCGAATCTGCAGCGTAAAACCACTTTTTAGCATTCCGCATCCTCAGCTGAAAATGCGGAATGCTTTTTTGATGTAAAAAGGCTATTAGTAGTGCGAATTAATATAGGGACAAAAATATCAGAAGTACAGCACTTTTAGTTTTAATTTTTAACGAATTTATGTAAGAAAAATAATGTCAGAAATTAAAACTTAAAAAATTAAAAGGATTTAACAAAATTACCAATAAACGATTTTTTTGGTTCAACAGTTATTGAGTGGAAAATAAATTATTATTGGAATTTAAGTAAAATTAAATTATAAATTTTTATGATTAAATTTTTTTACAAAATTTTGTTGTTGTTGTGAAACTCATTCTTGTTTTTAAATATGTCGTGAAAAGATTTCAGTTGGACATCAGCTCGACTGCAAATTCAGATAGAGCAAGACGCAAGTTTTGAAAAAATATATTAATGTTTGTTGCGGGGGGTTTTTTTATTATTTGTTTTATGAGGCGTAGCGGGCAGATTCTAGACTTGTAAATGTGTAGGTCTGGTCCTCTGAGACTACACACGTCGCTATATGCATGTGTGGCGTTGAATTCATGTCTGATCTACCCATAAACTTTTCACGTAAGATGCGCTCTGTGATGACGAGAGCCAACAAAGCTGTGTCAAAGTCTCTCCCTCCTTTCCACATTTAGACCAAATTTCTTTATATCCCACACAATGGCAAAGGAGGCTCAAGACAAGGGTTATTTTACTGATGTAGTAACTTTTAAAGTCTCCGGTATTGATGGTTCCATTTCCGATGACAATGGCATCCGTGTCTCCTCGAAGGAATAGTTGTTTTTTATTAGTTTTTATTAGTAGGCCACATGGCACAGCCACAAATGCCTCTAGCCTGACCGATGGTACCTCTGCTTGTGTCATTATGACTGAAGAGAAACCCAAAGCCTACTTGCGCGATTTCCTCTTTGTGTTCCAAGATCCCGCGAATCAATTGCGCTTGGGACCCGCTGGCAGTATTCCCTAGGTGTTGTATAAAGCTGACCTTGGTGTCAAGGATATTGATTCTTGGGAATTCCTAAAGCCTTTGCTGGTTAAATTGTGGCCAATATTAAGGCCTTGGAATCTGACTGGTGGTGCAAGGCCTACTAAGGGATGGACAAACAATTCGGTGCTCGCGACATGAGCAAATTCAACAACTGTGTGATTCCTTGTCCATTGGCCATCCAGTCGCTGCCACTGGTGTCCGTCTATGCATGCCACCGCCGATTAACCTATGTAATAGCCGTCCTAGTTACTTCTACTATTATTACTAAAAAAAAGTTAATTTTAATCGAAAAAAAAGAAAATCAAAAAAAGATTTTCTGAATGCGTGTTGTCTCGTGTTGGTGTGGTAACACGGGGTCTCCACCTGAAATAATGTTTGGCATAATATCTGAGAAAACGTCGACAGAATGAGAGAAGACATTATTTTTATTTCACAATTGTACACTTTTCACAAGAATTACATTTTCAATGATGGCGTCTGTTTATTGTTATGATTGTGTGTGCTGTTTTTGACAGCCCATATTATAACATAGTTGTTACGACAATTGTCGTGACAACTGTATCTTGACATTTATTAAAATACAAACGCTAACACTATTTGAGTGTCCACACGTAACATAATACACTCTGCGATTGAATTTGATGTTCGCTGATATTATATCTTGTCTCTGGTGTAGACCCCATGTAAAGGAAGAAAAAAATAAGGAAGAATATGACAAAAACAGAAGTTGGTCGGTGTTGCCAACCAACATAAATACTATAAGGGTTGTCGTACGTTAGGGTGTTCAAAACCGAAACCGAAAAACCGTAAACCGGTTTTTTTATTTAAAACCGTATGCCGGTTTTTGCAAAAGTGCCATTTTCGAATAACCGGTTTAACCGAGTTTTTTCCTTCGGGTACCCGGTTTTTTTTAATTGCTTTGTTACAACTCTAAAAGGAGTTATTGAAAAAGTAAAAATTTTAAAATTGAATTTGAAATTAATTTAGAGTAAACTTTTTACATTTTGTAACCGAGAATGTTTTTAGAAGCTTTGTAAAATTTTTAAATTCAATTTTAAATTAATTTAGAAAAAACTTTTTACGTTTCATAAACGAGAATGCTTTTCGAAGCTTTGTAAAATTTTAAAATTTAATTTCAAATTAATTTAGAAAAATCATTTTACACGTTATTTAAGTGGATCTACAATTCGAAGTGAATCTCGCCGACGATGATAGTGATGATGATGATGTGGAGAAATAGTGGACGTCGAAAAATCATACGAGCTCATTAAAACGTGTCTTAAATTATCGCAAAACTGTGGAAGCATGTTAATTCATTTAACAAGTCGAGCGAAAAACAAAAAAAAATTGCATAGCTATGTTTTACAATAGAACAATAAAGAACTAAGGCTCATTGTCGATGTGAAACACCGGTGGAGCTCCTTATCTACAATGATTGAACCAATGTGTCAACCATGCGCTTACAAGAAATAAGAATTTTAAGAGATTTAAGCTCAGGGCTTCAGCCTTTAGCCCTCGCAATTAAAAGATTATCAAATGATTCAGGGACTCTAATCGACGCTGAAGGAGTATAAGCGTTTATACTGAAACAGCTCAAAAATATAAACTCGGTATATGCTCGGCAGCTGCGACACAAAATTATAGCATGATTTAAGGAAAGAAAAATACAAATATTGAATGGCCTAATTATATATCTTAGCTTCGGAAAATTTCCTACAAGCTCATCCTGTGTAAAGTATTCTAAAAAGGCGGAAACGATGGAATATGCGAACGAACTTTTTAAAAGACTTTATTCTGCAATTTCCCCAACAACAGCAGAGTCTAGTAACAGTTCAGATTGTGAGATGGAGGAATCCGCTAATGGCAGTCTTTGCAACTATTTAAACAGGACAATAAATAACATCCAAAATCCACCAGTGAAAACCAATTGCAATGACACAAGACAATATGATGATTTTAACTATTTCGATAGTTTTAATAAAAGGACAGAAAAGCTCAACATCCTTCCAAACGCGCTTTTGTCAATAAATCCAACTTTCACAATTAGTTTTAAAAAACAAAATTAAAAATATTCCAAAGATACTTCTTAAAAAATTAAATGAGAGATTCCAAAATTTTTAAAAAAGTAAAAACACAAAATAAGAAGACACATTTCTTATTTTTTGTAAATAAATGCATTTTTTTAAACCAATTTATTTTTTTTATTTTTATTTTTAACTTTTTAGGAAAAACCGAAAAAACCCGGTTAAACCGGTTTTCTTTCAAATGCTGTATTCGAAATCCGAGTTTTCTAAAAAATCAATTTTTCGAATAACTCGGAAACCGGGTTTTTGAAAAAAGGAGGTATTTGAACACTCTATCGTACGTGAATTGTTCATTCATGTCCACACTATGTAACACAAAGGAAAACAGCGATTTTCATTCATGATAAATGTATAGTAGACCGTTACGGGATGCAATGTTTTAAAACTAATAACATAGTTTTAGGTGTTTTCTAGCGAAAAGGCAGAAGATAGATGGAAAATAGATTGTCAAAAATGACATCAAATAAAAGATGGCTGGTCATAATAGTTTTGGGGGGAAAATTTTTGCTGGCAAGAGGTAGGAAAAGGAGAGTGGATCGGTATAGTGTCTTTCGTTTTAGTTGTTCCAAGTGTGTTTCAAATAATCTATAGGTGAGCAATAGTGTTGTGGTTTATTTTGATGGGTTTAAGTAAAATTCAACGTTTTGTTTTAGTTGAACCAGGACCGGTTTATGCATGAGCAAGTGGCTTTTTATTTTTCGAATTTTATTTCAACATTTTTTGTGAAGTAAGTGTGGACACTACCCAGTAATTAATCAATGTAAGGTCATAACCACAGTTTTTTTATTAGGATCCTCCAGCCACCTTTAAAAGGGGGGCAACATCTATCCTTGTGGCAGAGAAAAGCGAGCTGGAAAAAAAACGCTAAAATATTCAGCTACAGGTCCCATCTACAATAAAAACGTCACTGGCCAAGTGTTGCCGACCGTAAGGAATGAGAAAACCAAATCTAACAGATATTGCCAGGTATGATCAAAATATATAAATCGTAAACCGGAAGAAAAGTACGAAGAAGGGCATAGACCACAGATGGCGTGGGTAACATATTCACCGCCGCTAATACTATCAAATATATATAAAAAAAGTAAATTCGAAAAAAATAGAAAAAAAAACAAACAAAAAAAGAACACAAAACTCAAAATTTGATTCCAAATCGCCAAAAAAATACGAAAAAAAATATAAAAATTACAAAAAAAGGAATAGATATAAGTTAGATTTAGGTTAGGTTAAGTTTTAAACTTTGTGTGTGTATGTCCTAAGATGTGTGTATGTAAGTGTTTTTTTTTTGTAAATTAATAGGCTAAGTTGTTAAGTACGTTTTTCTTTGTTTTTTTATTATTGTGCTAGGGCATACAAAGGAGTTTTTAATTGTGAAAAAAAGGTTAAAAATCAGCGGGCAAACTGGTCCGGTAAATCTTCCCCTAATCGAGCTCCATTAGGTCGGCAGAAAGTTCCATTTTTTTTATACGGCATAAAGATCCGTCAGTTCTTCTCCTTTTGTAGGTCCTAAAATAAAACGAAAAGACACAAAAAAGATTAGATTAAATCCAATTTTATAATAAGTTATATATATAATTTTAAGGAAATAAAATATGTGAATTTGTTATGTGAAAATTAGTAAATATGTTGTGTTAAGTAATTTCTAAGGGCTAGTATAGGGTAATGTGGTGAGTGTGTGTGTGAAGGAGTTATAGGGGCCATAAGCAATTTTAAAAGGGAATGTTATGGTCATGGTAGGGAGGGCTGTGTGAGACAGGAAAACATCGATCTCTCCTCATGTTTGTGTGTCGTTTTGTGTTGTTAGTTTTTTTTTTGTCGTTAAATTTCAAAATGATTGTTGTGTGTCCGGGGCTGGTGTGATGGGTTGGGACTCGTACCTGAGAAACCGAGAGCTAGGCGAGAACCAGTGCTTAACGGTCACGTAACATGTTCTTGATTTTGTTTTTTGTTGATCTGCAATGAATTATGATATTGTCATAGTTCGGTTTAAGATCAGTTCTATTGGCAATTATTTGTCAACAACAAAACTCCTGTGCAATTGCGTCTGATGGACACATGCATAGGCAAGGGCATGTGTGTATATTATGTTGGCATGTTGTGCGCTTCGAGGATGCTTTCTTCGCACCGTTGGGAAAAGTTCTTATTAACTTTGAGATGCTTTCTTCCCTTAAGGTTTGTGATGATAGAGGAGAAGGCACAGCAAAGGGCGCTGACGAGACATTGTGGTTAATGTCGAAATGACGTCATACGCCTAACCTGCTGTCAACATAATACATTTCACACTCTTGAACAAAAAACCTATTGGCAATAATAAATAATTGCCAATAGAACTGATCTTAAACCAAACTATGACAATATCAAAATATATTAATTTTAGAAGTATTGAAAATTGTTTTTTAGAAAAAAATTTTAGCAAAACTGTTTTTTTTTATATTTTTTGTTGTTTTTTATGTATTTTTATTTTGAGTTTTTTTTGTAATTAAGAATTGTTTTGAATTTTTTTTAATAAACTGTAGAAAAGTTTTAGAAATTTTAAAACTTTTATATTTTATAATTTTTTAATACAAATGTTTTCCTTTCCTTGCATTTCTTGAATTGTTACGAAATTTTTATTTTTTTTGAGTATATGACATGTTTTTTAATTTTAAGTAGTCGATAGTTATTCATATAATGGGTTGTCATTTATTTATATAATTTTTGGTAACTCTGATTTTAATAGACATATTACATATATTTTTTATAGTTTTCAGTATTGAGTATTTAATTTTAATAATTTTTTTTTAATTTGTTTGCATATTTTTTATATTAATTAATTTTTTTAAACTTTTTTATATGTAAAACGTAAAAATGTAAACACAAATTAATTATTTAATAACAAATAAAAATGACAAACAACAAAATTAAAGTTTTTAATTAAATTGAAAGATTTATATTTTGTCTGATGAAAAGATTTTTGGATATTTTGGAAAATCGTGGGGGTTTGTTTTGAAAATATGCACAGTTTGTAAGAAATCTCTGTAGTTTTGATTTTAAAAACAAATTTTTGACTTTGGGTTTTGATTTTGACTATTCCGTCCACTAATCTTATGAAGTAGCAACCATTTAACTATATATGCAAAAACTTGCAAACGATTTTCATGATTAATGACATTTGTTAAGTTAAATCTGATGATTTGATTTATTACATGGGGTCTACACCAGAGACAAGATATAATATTTTTATATCAGCGAACGTCAAATTCAATCGCAGAGTGTATTATGTTACGTGTGGACAATCAAATAGTGTTAGCGTTTGTATTTTAATAAATGTCAAGATACAGTTGTCACGACAATTGTCGTAACAACTATGTTATAATATGGGCTGTCAAAAACAGCACACACAATCATAACAATAAACAGACGCCACCATTGAAAATGTAATTCTTGTGAAAAGTGTACAATTGTGAAATAAAAATACAGCCAAAAAATCAATTTAATTATTATTCTGCATTTTTTTTACAAAAAATTATAAAAAAAACAAAAAGACAAGCCACGCACACAATAAAAACATCCATGAACAACACATGTTTACTGTACGAGAGCGAGTCAAAAATGAAATGTTATAAGAATAACATGGCTACGTTTTCCCCTTGTTTAACATTTAGATGAAATTGAAGAAATGTCTTCTCTCATTCTGTCGACGTTTTCTCAGATATTATGCCAAACATTATTTCAGGTGGAGACCCCGTGTTACATTCCTACCCATTCCGACTTGACTGCTTTGCTATGATATCGTTTACGATTACACTTACTTAATCGATAACTATAAAAGCTACCATCTCTCTCTTTTATAAATACAGAGTAAGAAGAAGCGTTCAATAACATATGTCTTTGACACAGTAGAAAATCAAAACATTTCTCCAACCGCTTCATCTCTTTTGTAACACATTTCCAGCAATTTAAACGCCTTAGAATGATAAGTTCTCGGTTATTTCGTTTGGTACACGACAAACGTTTAAGTGTTTCAGTGCTGAGATGTTTCCATCATGAATTCAATAAGCCGGAGGCACAGGACAAAGACAAACAGAAAGAAAATGATGCCTTAAAACCGGCGGAGACATCCTCAGCGGTACCTCCACTTACTGGTGCCATGGGCCAAAAGTTTAAAGTCTTTCGCGAAGAAGAATCGCCGGAAATTTTCGATGTAGTGGAAGAGCGGGAACGCTATCAACAACAAGATGAAGCCGAAGAATTGTTCGACGATGACTACATGGGTATCAATTTGAAAAGTGGGTCGCAATTGCCAGGTCTTAGGGAATTATGTAAATTAATTAATTAATTTGTGAATTTCCAGGAGGCCTCACTGGCGTCTTTGACGTGGAAGACTTGGTCGATGTACTACGCAAAGAAAATGCCGAAGATATATTTGTTTGCTCTGTACCCAGAGACCTGAAGTATGTGGACTATATGGTGGTCTGCAGTGGGCGTAGCTATCGTCATATGTTGGCCACCGCAGAGTTTGTGAGGCGCATCTTTAAAGTCAAGAGGCAAAAGGGCGATATACTGCCTAAAATTGAGGGCGAGAAAAGTCGTGACTGGATGGCCATGGATTTGGGCAATATAGCTTTGCACATATTCTCGCCCACAGCCCGTGAATCGTACGATTTGGAATCTTTGTGGGCCATAGGCATTGAATTCGATCGCGAGTACAATAAACCCCAAGATCCTTTAGTGGAGCTATTTGAAAAACACTCAACTCTATTGGCTGACATTAAACCTACAAAGTTATCATAGTGTTCTAAACAAAATATTGTTAATTTTTTACGATGTTGTTTTTATTAAAAATGCTAAGCTATATAGGTAATATTTACATTAAACATTATGTGGACATCAATACGTTGCTCTAACAAACAGGCTAACTACCAGTTTATACTATTATTTGACAGTTTCTTATGGAAATCATACAAGCTGGCGAACACAAAACTGGCATCGATTTTGTCATCACCATATTTCTCCTTCAAATAGTCGGCACTTTTCTCATGCACTAAAGCTGCATTCCAGCCGGCCGACTTTGCCGCCATGTAGTCGGTGGTTGGCCCATCTCCTACATGCAAACATTGCTCCGGCCGCAGATCTTTTAAATCGGCCTTCTTTAAGGCTAAATCAAACATTTCGCTACTAGGTTTTTCCATTTTGCAATCGTATGAGTTTAGCGAGAACTCAAAAAAGTGATCAATTTTCAAATTGCCTAACAGCTTAGGTAGACGGGGATCAAAATTGGCCACTACGCCCATGATGAAGGGTGGCTCGCCTTTGGCATTCTTCTCCTTGGCACCCAACTGCTGCTGCATGCGTAAATAGTTGAGCAAGTCGATGCTGCCATTACAATGTTGCCAACACGATGACGTTTTGTACAGTTCCAATAGGTGTTGGCTGAAATTGGCAATTTTCTCCTCTGGAATGCGGGCACCACTGTCGGCGAAAGTGTCTGAAAGAACAAAGTTGTTGGCAATTTAAAAATGAGTGAAGGATGCGGAAATGAATTATGTAAAGGATGATGGAATACTCGGTGAAATACTCACTTGATATTAGCTCTCGCCACCATTGTTGCCACTCCAATAGGGCTGAATGTCTTCCAAAGTTGGGATACAAACGATTCATCTTTTGCCTAGAATTGCAATACAACATAAAATTAATAGTAATAGGTAGTAATGTTATAAATCGATATGTTTAAATTACATAATTCTATAGAATTAAGTTTTATGAAAGAAAACCACAAGAAAACTATCTTATCTAAGGGATACAAATGGATTATTTTAAGGAAGTCTTTTAGGGTATTTAACAGAACATTTATGTTTTTATAGACAACTAGTGGGCCCGGCAATGCTTCGCTATTGCATATTATCGAATATTGCCATTTTCACCCCCTAAATGTAGAAAAATCCAAACAATGTGTAGCCTATGTTACTCGCGGGGTTATTCGGAAGATTTCCTGAAAATTTCATCAAAATCGGTCCAGCCGTTTTCGAGTCCCTACGTTACATACATACACACATCCTCTTTTATATATATAGATATAGATTTGGGTTTTTTATTAAACCGAATCTTTTCAATAAAGTTGAATAAATTTTCTACTACAGGTTTTTTTTCTAAAATAAAATGATACACAAATTTAAAGAAATAAATATTTCGAAGGCTAAATATGAAAAAAGCGTATCTTAATTGTTTATGCTTTACAGGATTAAGACTGTTTTTTAAAGTTTGTAAATTGTATATTTGTTAATACGAAACATGTATTTGATGGTCCACTACAATAATAAGCAAAATACAAGATACCCCCTTTTCATTCTAAACCATCTATTTGTAAAAAATGTGAAGTCTAATTTGTAATCTCTATTATGTATGGGAGACCGGCCGTGGCATAGAGGTTAGAACACGCGACTACCATGCGGGAGATCACAGGTTCAACTCATGGCTTCAGTCATCTTAAAAGAAAAAAAAAAAGAAAATATTTTCTTTCATTGTCGGCTCCCCTCGAATGTTGTCGACAGCAACTTGGCAGTGTCGAGTCAATCGGCGTGTCTAGTAAGAGCTTCTCAAACAGTGACGTTTGCATTCGTCGATTAACAAGTAGATGCCGTTAGTTGTGAATCTAAAAATAGAAAGCTTGTTAATTCACAACAACGCGAGAAGCTATCCCATACCTCATTCATGGGGTGTAAAGGGAAATTAAGTTTTTTTTTTATCATATATTACTATATTTTTAAATTTTTTTTTTTAAGTTTTAGTAATCTTTATATATTTTTTAATTTGTAGTATTACATAATTATATTTTTTTTATTAAATGTCGAAAAAATTCAACTATAAAAAGCAAACAAAAAAACCCAAATTACAAAAAATCAAATTGTTTTAACGTAGAAAAATTAAATTCGTTTTTTAACTTTTAAAAACCATGATTTATTTATTCCTCCTTAAGTATATTTTATAATTTTTGTTAATAATTTTATTTTTTTGTTTCATAATAAAATCAAACATTCATGACATTTTATAAAAAATTTAAATAATTTAAATAATTAACAAAATTCCAATTCTTCCTATGTAATATATAAATTGTTAAATTATACATAAAAGAAAAAATTGTAAATTTTTTAAAAATAAATCAAAATAATTAGAACAATTGTTCATAAATGTTATCGCAATAATTTTGATTTGATTTTTAAATGCATTTTAAAGTAATTCTAAAATTGTAGATATTATTCGATTTTTTAGTAAAAAATAACAGTTGGATATCAGCACGATTGCAATCGAGTAAAATAGTTTTTCAATAAAAAACTTACTTAAACTGTTTTTAAATTTTTTTGACAATTTTTTTATGTAATTATGTTTTCAATTTTATTTTTTACGTTAAATAATTTTTTGAAACTTTTTTAAATGTATAAAACGTAAAATTAAAAAAAAATTATTTAAAACTATTTTCCAGTTTCTCCCAAATAAAATGACAAACAAATTGATCAACAAAATTAAAGTTTTCAATTAAGTGAAAAGATTCATATTTTGTCTGTCGAAAAGATTTTTGGATATTTCGAACGGAATCTTGATATTTTTGAAAAAGACAAGATAGTATGAAACGCAAGGGGGTTTGTTTCAAATTTTTTTTTTTGTAAGGAATCCCTGCAGTTTTTTAGTTTTTTTTTAAATAATAAAATTTTAAATTTATTTTTTAAAAACAAAATCTAAACAATATGAAATAGTTTTTGATATCAACATCATATAAAAAAAATTTGAAAATAGTATTGATATATAATTTCTGTTATATTTAAATAATGTTGACATTTAAATCAAAATTTTAAAGTACTTTACTTATTAAATCTGGTAATTCCATAATAAAAACAAAATTTAAAGTTTAATTAACAAGACTAAAATGTCAATATAAAATTGTTAATTCAGTGATTGCAATTTTCGGCTGGTATCTACTTTAAATGTGGACATTCCACAGTTCGCTACAAAGGGGTCTGATGATGAACTCGTCATGGAGTTCGAAACGCGTCTTCATAGTGAGTGACAATGAATTGCCATTAACATTGACAAAAAAACCTTTCTGATCGTTTAGCTAGATTTAACAAATTTAATAAAACTTATCACACGATCGTCTCAACACATGAAAATTGCACTTCAAATTTTTGGATATTAATTATTTTTTTCCAATTTTATAAGTTGATATTTAAATTTTTCAAAATAAAAAAATTTGTTTCTTTTGCTATTTATAGTATATTTTAATGACAAAAACAATCTAAAAAATTAAACTAAAAACACATTTCGAAATTTTGTCTTAAATTTAAAAAATTAACAGTAATTACTTAGTAAGAAACAAATTGTGTATAAATTTTATATAACTTTTTTTTAATTAATCTTATAATTTATAAAAATAGTTTAAAATTTAAAAAAAAAATCCACAAAAATCATATTTGTATTATTCGGCAATAGCGTCACAGTTATCGGTATGATGCTTATTCGTAAAGAAAATACCAATTTTTTTTCATTACAGTGATTGCTGAACTTAATTTTTTTTATACAATTTCGCTGATAAGAAAAATGTTCAAGGTCCTCACCGTGCTATTTCTTTTCATCGTTTGTTGATTGCCATAGAGTGATCACTTGATTTCATTACTTTTACCTACAATTGACTGACATATGTAAGTGGTGCTTTAGCAGAGCTTAATCACAATTTGTTTATTATTTAAATCAAATATGTCAATGAACGTTTATAATGGAAAATTGTATTATTATTACCCTACAGGTCAATAAACACAGTGCGATAATCGGACACAGTGATTATCGGTTATAAATATGTATTAACAGTTTTGCGACCTAAATACAAAGTAAGTAGATAAGAGGTTTTGATTTTAGAAAATATTAAATATATAAAGATAATATACATATGTGGCGATATAATCATTGTTGATTATGGCAAACGCAAAATAATGAGAGCACAAGTTTGTGTTACATAGACGAATTTACGATCATAGTCTTATGACACGTTATACTATGAGGTATTGCTGTTGTTTCTCATAATAACAAAAAGAGAAGATCAACAAAAAACTTTTATTGTACAAAAAGTGCCTTTATTATAACGAAAAAGTGCTTTCGCGATCCGAGAGCTTAAAAAAAACTTAATTTCCCCTTGCACCCCATGAATGAGGTATGGGAAAGCTTCTCGCGTTGTTGTGAATTAACACGCTTTCTATTTTTAGATTCACAACTAACGGCACCTACTTGTTTATCGACGAATTCGAACGTCACTGTTTGAGAAGCTCTTACTAGACACGACGATTGAATCGACGCTTAATACTGCGAAGTTGCTGTCAACAACATTCGAGGGGAGCCGACAATGAAAGAAAATTTTATTTATTTTTTTTCTTTTAAGATGACTGGAGCCAGGTTTGAACCTGCGATCTCCCGCATGGTAGTCGCGTGTTCTAACCACTATGCCACGGCCGGAGAGCTACGAAATTTTAAATGGGCTCTTGGCACCTTGGACCAACTCTTGACTTGCAAGCCGGCCGAAAGCTCATTTGAAATGTTTTTATAGGCTAGAGCCTCGCGATATGTGAAAATTTCATTTCTCGAAAAATTAAGAAAATTTTAGAAAAAAAACTTTATTTTTATTAGTGCTATAGGTTTGTAACGGGATATCATCCCGAGAATTAGATTTTCCCGGGATTACTCGGATATTTTAGAAACGCCGGTCCGGGATAGACTGGAAAATTGAAAATTTTTATACAAATGTATGAAATAAATAGAAATTTCTTCGTTCCCGGACCGGCTTTAGAACAGCTATCCATAAAATTGAATAATTTTTTTGGGACAATATAACGAAGTTTCTGTTTATGAACTCTTTGTTTTTCCATTTTTTATACCCTCACCCTACGGGTAGTAGGTATATATCATTTAATACGACCCTAAAGTGTAACAAATAGAAGGAGTCACTTTAGACTCTAAGTTTTTTTGAACCATATTCGATTCATGACTTTTTAAGTCGTTTGAGCCATGTCCGTTTGGCTGTCCGACTGGTGCGCACGATAACTTTCGAAAGACGAAACCAAATGTTTTGAAACTTTGCACAAGTTAATATTTCCCAAAAACAGTATTTAGTAAAACTATAACTGGATAAAGTTTTGGATAAAAAACTGGAAGTCTAGCCACGCCCCAAATTCTGTATTTAGTTAAGCTATAACAGGATAAAGTTTTGGAGAAAAAAAATCTGGAAGTCTAGACACGCCCCTTTTGGAACCTCCCATACAAATGAACCATTCCGCCCACTTTAGAAATCAAGTAATAATATCAATACAGAGAATGCGATCGTGCCCAAATCCTACATTTAGTAAAACTATAGCAGGACAAAGTTTTGGAGATAAAACTGAAAGTCTAGCCACGCCCCATCTGGTACCTGCCATACAAATGAATCACTCCGCCCACTTTAGAAATCGAATAACTACATTAATATAATAGAAATTTTATGTTTTACTGAGGATGAGGGTATATGTAAGTCGGGCTGCCCGACTGAAACTTTCTGACTGGTTTTAATTGAAAATTAGATGTCTGTGACGTATTTATTTCAGCTAAAACTTTGCCTTTTATAACATACCTCTAAACTTTTTTTAAAAAAAAATATCAATATTTTCAAAACAGATTCAAAACAAGCGAAAACAGTCTACAACAAAAAAAAAGTTCGAACTCCAACATGGAGAGCACTGTAGGAGAAATACAGTTTTTTTAGGCATTTGAAATTTTATGCCGGAATTCTTGTCCGATTTTAAAAATGTTTTGCGTTTAACTAATATGTGTAAAAAAAAGTACATTTGGGATAGTTTATGTCTTGGGAGACATACATAAAAATTTTCAGCGGAATATTTCATCAGAACATTTAAAATCCCTAGCTCTCACCCGTATGGGACATATTAGGATGAATTTTAAAAAACAGCTTAAAAGTAAAATTTCTTAAAATGTTCAGAATGGGTGGCAGATAGAGGGTTAAAATGTTCCGAGGAAACATTCACCGAAAAAGTGTAATGTAGGTCTCTGAAGACATTAACAAACCCAAATCTATTTTTACACTTAAAAAAAAAAACAATTTCCCTTTGCACCCAAAAATGAGGTATGGGATAGCTTCTCGCGTTGTTGTGAATTAACACGCTTTCTATTTTTAGATTCACGACTAACAGCACCACTGTTTGAGAAGCTCTTACTAGACACGACGATTGAATCGACGCTTAATACTGCGAAGTTGCTGTCAACAACATTCGAGGGGAGCCGACAATGAAAGAAATTTTTTTTTTTTTTCTTTTAAGATGACTGAAGCCAGGTTTGAACCTGCGATCTCCCGCATGGTAGTCGCGTGTTCTAACCACTATGCCACGGCCGGTCTATTTTTACACATGATTTTTTATTTTCTTCTATTTAACTTTTGACCAAAAAAATAAAACTTTAAACCACTGTAAACATAAATTGTGACGTAGTGGAGCAAAATGGAGTTTTGGGTTTTGTTACTGAGGTTAAATGTTATTGTTTGATATTGGTTTGGTTCACGCACTGTTTGCTCAAAAATAGATTTTTTTAACGTTCCATTAACATTTTATTTTAATTTTATTTTGGAACCTTTGACTCACAGAGGCTACTTGTCTTTGGTGACTCTCAGTGAAATTTTTCGGAGAATATTTCTGTCGAAGATTCTAAGCCTTGACCTCCGTTCAAAGTTGACTTTTAAACAGTTTTTAAAAATTGGGCCAAAAATATCCCATACGGGTGGGAGTTACAGGGTTAAAATGTTCTGAGAAAATATACGCCTGATTGTTTTAATATAGGTCTCTGAAGACAAGAAATACCATAAAAGTATTTTTATAGATGCTTTTTCATATTCTTTGAATCGACTTTTGACAAAAAAATGAAACTTCAAACCACTGTAAAAAAAATTTGTGACGTAGTGGCCCAAAATGGAGTTTAGGGTTTTGTTACTGAGGTGAAATGCTATCGTTTGATATTGGTTTCGTTCACCCCCGAAATAATGTGTTGCACTGTGTAATTTTTGACACTGTTTAGTCATCCAAATGGTTGTTAGGTGATCTTTATGAAGAATCAACTATTTGGGATGGCTTTAAATTTATACAGCTATAAATCATTATTTAGTCCAATAAAATCCACTTTTTTTGCACATTTTACGCACCAATTAGCTTTGAAATTTTTAACTAAATCATTATTATCACAGCGTACACCAAAAAGGGCTCCAATTTCTCCATATTGCTTGCCGGGACTCGAGCGGAATTGCAGCAGGGTGTTGGTCACATCGAAGGTAATTAAACGCAAACGTCCTAAACTTGACATTTTGCAATGACACGATTTTTTCGCACTTGTTGATTATAATAAAAGAAATTGCACAGCGTTTCAGACGAGAGAGAGATAGAGAAAACAAAAAAAAAAAACAAATCAAATTCCGTATTAGCACAAGAACACCCACTGAATGACTGCGTGACTGAGTGAGCAGCAGTGCTCCAAATGCCGGGCCTCAAATCAAATGTAGTTTATTTACTATGATGGATTTAAATGATTTGCTACTGCACCGTTTTATGTATTTGTTATTTCTTTATTCGCCTGTTTTCCATACATACTAGGCATATGCCCTTTGTTATTGCTCTCGTTCTCTTGTCTTGTTTGGATTGAGTTTCAGTTGTGCTCTGCTCTGGTGATAAGCTGACTTATACCCTCCTCAAACAACAGTAGTTGCTCTCCATAGCATGGGAAGCTAAACCGGCTAAGTGAGCGAGCGGATAAGCCAACGTCATTCATCCGAAACACTAGCTGAAGCGGCAGGGTGGTGCACAGTGGGGCAAAATAAATGTTTTTTGAATAAATTAACTTTTTATTTTTCAATTCTTATGTGAGTTGCAAGTAATATTCTTTAATATAGGTGAGTTAATTCCAATTCGATACAACGAGAGACATATTGATATTTAGAAACTACAAAAACAAAATTTGTTGTCTTTCGTAAATTGTCATTCTTGCTGCAGAAACTCTTAAAAAAAGATAAAAAAAACAAAAAGAAGTGTTTTTTAATGATATAAAAAAAATCCGGTATGTAGTTATTGAAAAATGGGAAATTAACTAATTTGTTTATAAAATTTTTTATTTAAATTGATAAAAAAGTTCTTAGTTACAGTAGACATTACGTTCTTCTCGTTTCCGTACATAAACAAAAGTTAAAAGTATTTGAATATCATAAATACTATTATTAATTTGTTTATTTGTAACATTTTGTTATTTAATTTTTATTGTTAAATTATAAAATGTATTAAAAAATGTCCTTGCAAATCGACTTATAATTTAAAGCTAAAAGTTGATTTCTCCCAAAAACATTTTATTTTGCCTTACTGTGCGGTTTGCAGTGTTAATGTATTATTGTTAATCTACGAATGGCTCAATTTCAAGTAAAGCACTGTGGTAAGGGTGGACGTTTTTTTAGATTATTAAAAAATATTCTTTTTTTATTTTTTTTATTATTTTAGCAATCTAAATAACATGTTACCATCGCACAGTGTGCAATTTTGCCAATCTAGGGGGAATAAATCAATAGCAGTCGTATTTTTAAACCTATCGGCCTGAAATTTTGACTGAATGTTCAAATCCCCAAAGAAAGGTTAGTTTAAAAAAAATGGGCGTGGCACCTCAATGGGCGTAAATTGCGAAATATGTAACTTAAAAAAAACCAACAAAATTGTAATACCCTCACCCTACAGTAGGAGGGTATATATCATTTGATACGACCCACTAGTGTAACACAAAGAAGGGGTCACTTTAAACCCTAAGTTTCTTTGAACCAAATTCGATTCATGACTTTTTAAGTCGTTTGAGTCATGTCCGTCTATCTGTCTGTCCGGTAGGTACGCACGATAACTTTCAAAAGACGAAACCAAATGTTTTAAATCCACAAGTTAATATTTCTTATAACTACTTACGGTATTGAAAATGGGCTACACGGCCACGCCCCTTCTGGTATGTCCTGCACAAATGTAGCATTCCGTCCACTTTAGAGAAATAATATCAAAATACCAAACGCGATCGTGCCCAAATTCTTCATTTAGTAAAACGAAATAAGAATAAAGTTTTGGTGAAAATACTGGTAGTCTAGCCACGCCGCTTCTGCCACCTTCCATACAAATGTACCACTCTGCCAACTTTAGAAATCGACTAATAATATCAAAACACCCAACGCGATCGTGTCCAAATTCTGTATTTATTAAAGCTATAACAGGATAACGTTTTGGAGAAAAAACTGGAAGTCTATCACGCCCCATCTGTTACCGCCCACTTTAGAAATCGTTTAATATTATTAATAGACACCACGGGATCGTGCCCAAACTCTGTATTTAGTAAAGCTTTATCAGGATAAAGGTTTGGAGAACAAATCAGGAAGTCTAGCCACTCCCCTTTTGGTACCTTCCATACTAATGTACCGTTCCGCCCATTTTAGAGATGGGGTCATAATATCAAAACACCCAAATGCGATCGTGCTCAAATTCTGTATTCTATTAGGCTATAACAGGATAAAGTTTTGAAGAAAAAAATTTGAGCTCTAGCCCCGCCCCTTCTGGTACCTCCCATTCAAACGTACCATTCCGCTTACTTTAGAATGCGAGTAGTAATATGAATACACCCAACACGATCGCACCCGACTTCTATATTTTGTTAAGATATAACAGGGTAAAGTTTCGGAGAAAAAATTGGAAGGTTATATGTAAGGATTCGAACTAGTTAACTTCGCTTCGGCAATAATAATGGTAGTGAGTGAAACCTAGATATCCCCCTATCAAAAGACAAGAAACCAAATTGATCTCGTGGTAATCGATGCATACCACCGATATAGCCAATGTCTACTCCAACCAACTCTCTCAATTACTTCAAACAAACCCCCCTAATTCTGATGATCCCAGCACACAGTGGCAGCATATGCATTCTATGACCACTGTCGTAACGAAAAACCACGACCGGACAAGTCCTAGTACAATGAGAAATGTTGCGAAATGTCTGAAGAAATATGTGCTGCATACAGAGTAAAACTGCAGCCAATGGTAACGTGTGCGGTAACGGAAAGATATATAGAGAAGAGAAGGGACATGAAACGTCTCTTCGGGCAGAAGAAGTTTCTATGGTAGAAAAGAGATTTAGAATATCGAGGGAGATGAAACGCCTATTCATGTGAAAAAAGCGTCTATGGAAGAAAAAAGAGAGCCAGGATATCGAAATTTACATGGATAGAGGTGAAGCCCGAAAGTTCTACCAAAATGTAAAAAGTAAAGATTTTAGAACAGGGATCCCCACCTGTATGAACGGAGACGGAAATCTGGTCACTGACATTCAGAGTTTGCTGCAAAAATGGGGAGAACACTTTCGTGCTTTACTTGTTCCCGAAGACAGCATAAGTGAGGATATCACGCCAATCATCAACGACGGAATGGATTGTCCACCACCAAGTCAAAACGAAATCCCTACGGCAATTGCATGGTTAAAAAAACAATAAAACTGTGGGAGCCAAAAGACTACCAGCAGAGCTTGCACCAGCTCATAAACACGATTTACCTTTTACCCATCGCATACAAATTCCTGGCGAGTATATTATGTCAAATACTAAAGCCCATCTTAAAAAATTTGATTGAACCTTATTAGTGTGACTTAAGACCTGGAAAATACACGACCGACCAGATATTCACGTTACTACAAGTCCCGAAGAAGACTCAAGAAATGCAGATCGACACTTACCATCTGTTTGTCGTTTTCAAAGTTTCATTCGACATTCCGATACAACAGAAACTAATTGATGCTGGAGTCTTCGAGAGAAAAATACTTCACAAAATATTTGGAGCCATCATCGCTAACGGCAAGTACCGTCGTCAAATGAACAATGAGCTGTATAACGGCATCGACGTATTCAAGCACGACACGATGTACGAATAGATGAAAATGCTATAAACTGCAATAAACTCCGGCGGCACAGTAAGGAGCGACAAATACTTCGTTGGATAGACCAAGTGAAAGAGAGCTGTTATTTTAACTTGGAGTGACGAAGTATATACGGAGCGCAAAAAACCGAAGCGCTTGGGATTCTTTTCTAAGTGCGGCTTCTGATGGATTAATTTTTGTTGCTGCTGTCTCATAAGGAGAAGTAGAGCCACTTCATACAAATAAGAAGTATACGAATAATTAATCCAATATTTTTTTTTTTAATTTCATCCAAATAACATTGGAAATAATTTCAAACAATTTTTTTAAATAGGTTTTAATATTGTTATTTTTCCAAAGTTTAGTTTCTTTTCAGCTTTAAATTGACAAAACAAAAATCAGACGATTTTAAATTCAAAAGAGATAATCAATTTTGGAAATTCTTAAGTAATTTCTTAAACATAAAAAAATTTTTGAATTAAAAATTATTTTTAAAGTTGGTAATTTTTATATATATATTTTTTTATAAATTTATAAATTTGCAAAATAATTTTACTTTTAACATAACATTTATTTTTAAATGCCATGATATCAAAAATGTTTTTCTATATTATTTGAAATTTCGAAAATTAATTTTGTTTACAAAATTTATTTTTCAATTTTTCAAAAAATTTAAATTAAAAAATTTTAAAAATAATCAACAAGTTTACAAATTTTTAGTTAAATTTTACTTCTAATATAATATAAATTTTTAAAGAACATGATATCAAAACATTTTTCAATATTATTTGATATTTCGTAAATGAATTTTGTTTATTAAATTCATTCAAAAGTTTGCCAAAAATAATATTGTTTCTCCAAAAATTATTCAAGATTTCGTCTGAAAAGTTTAAACTTTTATTTATAGCATCCATCTTTTATATAAAACTTAAAAAAGTTATTTATTTAAAAATGTAGTTTCGTTTAAAATATTTCCACAACACTGTGCTTCATATCACCGGCACCATATGTAGACAAGATTGTTTTACTACTTTTTGCAAAAATAAACCACAATACCAAGCATCACGTAAACAAACATAAATAAAAGTATAGCACTTGAGTGTCAGTCCACAAATAATATAAAAATAATACAATTATGGTATATAAATGACATTGCTTATCATGTCCAGATTCGACTTTGTCTATCACTGACAACACCACCACCACCACCAACACAATCACCATCCCCACCATTTGTTCATTCAACTGCTTAGCCCAGCTATGTATCGTAATCTCTCAGTGTAAAAGTAAGGAAACACTTGCCGGTAATTGGGCTGACTGGCTAGTATAGATATCATCATCTATTTTGTAGCTACTAGCGATTTGATATCGCCGTGACTGCATTATTTGCAAAAAAAAAAACAATAGACAATCGCATATTGGCTGTTTGCGGATTTTGGAAATATGTACGATTAAATTAAGATTAAAAGCACTTTGGACTTTGGACAACTTTGCAGAGGGATAAAGAGAGAGAGAGAACAATAATCACGCACGTCAGCATGCACAACGCTCGAAGAAAAATGCTGTTTTAAGAGCTGATTAGTTGAAAAAGGTTGAAAATGATTTCTAATTCATAAAGTTTATGAGCAATACAAAAATATATCTAGTTTTTAATTATTAGAAGATGAATCTCGTCAGAACACTTTTAAAATTTTATTAATGCTGTATCAAAACCAGTAAGAAAGCTTCAGTCGAGAAAACCGACTTACATATACCCTTACCCTCAGTAAAACATAACATCTTCTAGTATATTGGTATTATTACTCGATTTCTAAAGTGGGCGGAGTGGTACTTTTGTATGGGAGGCACCAGGAGGGGCGTGACTAGACTTTCATATTTTTTTCAAAAACTTTATCCTATTGTAGCTTTACTAAATACAGAATTTAGCTACGATCACGTCGGGTGTTTTGATATTATTACTCGATTTCTTAAGTGCTTGGAGTGGTTAATTTGTATGGGAGGTACCAAAAAGGGGGCGTGGCAAGACTTCCAGTTTTTTTCTCCAAAACTCTATTCTGTTATAGCTTTACTAAATAGAGAATTTGGCTACGATTCCGTTGGTTGTATTGATATTTTTAGCCGATTTTTTAAGGGGGCGGAATCGTAGAATTGTATGGGAGGTACAAGAAGGGGTGTGGCCCATTTTCAATACCGTAAGTAGTTTTGGGGAAATATCAACTTGTGCAAAGTTTCAAAACATTTTGTTTCGTCTTTCGAAACCCATACAGACTGACGGACATGGTTAATTCGACTTAAAAAGTCATAAAACGAATTTGGTTTAAAGAAACTTAGGGTCTAAAGTGACTCCTACTATATGTTACACTTATGGGTCGTTTTAAATGATATATCCGTCCTACCCGTAGGGTGAGGGTATAATTATATAATGTTGTATGAAAACCATAGTAAACCTTGCTTTTTTCTTCAAAAACAGTAAATTTTTAACAAAATTAAAGTAATTTTTGATACAATAAAAATAATTTTCGGCACAATTTAATAACTTTTTGATACAATAACATAAAAATACTTATTTGTACATTTAAAACACTTTTTGATACAATAAAGTTGACACAATTAATGGATATTTTTTTAAAAATAAATTGTACTTTTTAGTACACTAAGTTTTACTTTTTGGTACCAATGAAGTACGTTTTGATATATTAAATTGTACTTTTTGGTATCGAGTATTATCTGTGTATTAGGGATGCCAAACGGGAAATCCCGAAACCCAAAATCCTGGGATTTTTCGGGGTTGATGTATCCCGAATCCCGGGGTTTTGATAAATACATCCCGGGATTTTTCGACGCAGCTGCTTATAGCCATCTAGATACAATTTTAGCCACAAGTGTGGATTCTGAAAGATGCTTTTCGGCGGCTACTTATGTTGGAAATAAAATTCGTTCAAGATTATCGAATGAAACATTACACAGTACAACATTTTTCAGCTCTTTTATTTTGTGACTCAATTATGAGAACTGCACGAGGATGTAGCCCCAAATAGAAGAAGTTCTGCACCATTCGTTTTGTCAAGTTACATGCCATAATAATTTAATATCGATTTGAAGTAAGTAAGTATCATATAGGAGAATTTGTCACGTGTTAGGCTCTTTTGTTTGACGCCACCATATAACATAACAAAAGAGCCTAAAACGTGAGAAATTACCCTATATTATACTTATTTACTTCAAATCGATATTAATTATGGCATGTAACTTGACAAAACGAATGATGCAGAACTTCTTCTATTTGGGGCTACAGCCTCGTGCAGTTCTCATAATTGAGTCCCAAAATCATATGTTGTACTGTGTTAGATGCTTTAATCTTTTTAAGAAACATTTAAAATAATAAAAACGGTACTAAAAAAACAAAAAATTAAAAAAAATCCGATATCTCGGGATCCCTAAAAATTTCGGGTTCGCAAAAATCCAGGGATTTCGGGATCGGGATTTATATAATCCCGAATCCCGAGATTTATCAAAATCAATCCCGTTTAGCATCCCTACTGTGTAGCAAATATTATCTCTCTAGGGCTAAAGTACACTTTTGCCGCCTCCCCCTCGCACTCAGATTGAGACTAACAATTTTGTCTGCAAATTTGAACCTGAAATGCCGAAATTTGAATGATATGGTTTTGTAAAGAAGTATTTGGATAAGAAAAATTCAACAAGGTTTTTTATGAAAAGTGAAATTTTGTAGGTAAAAAAACTAACAGAAGTCAACGGAAATTTGTTGAATGAAATTAGATTAAAATTATTGTCCAAATAAAGAACTTTTTGTGTGTGTAAGTTTATAGCTATGGCTTTTGTTTTATTTTTTAGTGAAAATATAGCACTTACTCTTTTATAAAACAAAAAATTATTCAAATTGGAAAAGTAAACTAATTATTATAATTTATCTAAAATTATACTAAAAAATATCAACTTTTCACTTTTTGATGGATAAAACTTTATGTGCTTTGCCCTGCTTAGCCCTCTAACTATAAAAAAATGAAAGGTCCTAGTCTGTACTTTCAAGTAAGAAAAAAAAAATAACCGCCAAATATCGTCCCTTTTAGTAACATCGATTTTAATGCATGCATTTGTGCGATATTTTCGGTGTATTTGAAGGCTAATATCTTTCGAGGAGGGTTGTTGGGGATATTCTCTTCTTTTGTATGGAGACAACACATGTTTAACTTTTGAATAAAAATTAACATTTTGAAACTTATATGAAATTTTCAAATGATTCTAGACAGGGAAGAAAAACACCTAAAATCTACAACTTTCAATGGGCGTAAAATCTAAAGTAGGCGTGGCATCCCCAATATGTTTAATTTTTTTTCGGAGAACTCAATTAAGAATTGTCCCGAATTTCGAGTCCCTAGGTCCAAAAATACAAATTTTGGCTAGTGCAGTTATATAGGAGGTGGGTGTGGCTGTAGGCGGTTTTCCAAGATTTTTTTCAAAATTTCTTAATTAAGCCCAGAGAAGTGTTTCTGCAAAATTTCATTGCTGTACGACCACTCCATCTATTTTTTTCCAAGAAAAGTATGGGGCGGTGCCACTGTGCGCAACCTCCGCCCACTGTTCGAAAATTAAAATTTCACCTGAATATTCATATTACTGTTGCCGAGTACTATATGGGAATAGAATTTTATCTTTTTAGCTCTTAAAAAAGGTTTGCCACGCCCACTGATCCAAAATTTAAATGTGGTCAGCATATTCATATCAGGGATGCAGAAATTGGTACAATTGTACTTTTTTGGTACATTTTCGGCTTTAAAAGTACCATGGTACTACCGCGACTCATTTGGTACAATTTCAAAAATCTTCGATTTTAACATTTTATCAATCGGTTGAGTTCTTATTTCGTAAAATTTTTTAAAATGAGATATCTTAGGTAATTATAAAATATCTGAATTAGGCCTCAACCTGAATCTTATCAGTATTGATGATATGCACAGTGGTACAGATGCAGAACGATGCATGGAAATTGTTTTAAAATTTAAAAAAGGTGCAAAAAAAAAATTAATATGAAATTGTGTGATGTTCTTAGAACTAAAATAAATTTTGATGATGATATGTTGAAACGGTTTTCGAAATTTTCCGAAGAAACTGAAAGTATTGTTCTATTTTTGGTGAAAATGTTTCCAAACGAATGCAAGAACTTTAATTCGATAAACAATTAATATAGAGCCTTAGCCGATTTTTTAGAATTAAAAACAGCAACAAATGACGATATTTGGCATTAAGTTTCAAATATAAAGAATGAGCCGGATGAGTATATGTTTCCAGACATCTCAAGAGTGGTTGCAGGTGTTTTATATATTCCCCACTCATCCTCAAATTTGGAGATAAAATTTTCTTCCAAAATTTAATAAAAACCAAAGAGAGACTAAATGTGGCAACTTTATCAAGCACAATACAGACGAAAGATTTACTAAAGTCTACAAATTCCTCTTGTTATAAAATGAATATAACAAACGTTGACTAAATATTCTACCTGAGTATTTAAATGTATTTATTACATGTAGTTTATACAACTATCCTATATACCTATACACCTTAGTACGTGCCTGAATTACTTTTTGTGTTTTTGTACCTTTTATGTACATCTGAATTTTAATTTACTTCTTGTTTTTGTTTTGTATGTTTTCCATAAATTAAATTTTGAAATAAAAATATTTTGTGGAACCGTGGGCATCGAAAAAGTAAAATTTTCAGTAGTAGATGGTACAAAATTAAAAATCGGGAATGCATCCCTGATTCATATTCGTGTTGTCACATACTATCTGTGTACCAAATTTTATATCTCTAGCTCTAAAAAAAAGTTTTGCCACGCCCACCCCTCCCATAGGGTCAAAAAATATATATGTATAGCCTATCTTAATTGCCATTCGGTACACTAACTGCCTTCCGAATTTAATTGAAATCGATTCACCCGTTTAAAAGTGATTGGGCCACAAACAGGCAAACATTCACATTTATAATATTAATAGGGTAAGGATACCACCATCAACTGTATTCCAAACTATACTAATGATAAACTGTAATAATTTAAAAATTACTTAAATTACTTAAAATAATGGTTATCTGCAATGTAGATATCAAATTTTTTTATGATTTTTGAATAGTTTTTTTTTTAATATATTCTATTATGTAAGTATTTTTACATAAAGAATTATTATTTATTTTGTATTTTTTGGTACGTATTTTCTCAATTTTTCATTATTAAAATTTGTTTTAAAAAGTTTCTAACATTAATAACATTTTTTATTTTTCACATTTATTTTTGGAAATTTGAAAGATATTTGATCTTGAGATTAAGTTAATACTTCGGTTCTCCCTGATCACTTTAACTAGCAGCCGCTAAACTTAGTTTATGCTGCCAATAAAACTATCGAAACTTAAAACAGATGAAATAAGCTTTAGATTTGTGTGATGCTGACATCGATCGATACACATTTGAAATAAATTGTTTAAATCTCCCTTTGTGCGTTGGGTTGTGTAAGCGCATCCCTAAGGTATGCAACATCTTAGGACAGAGACTTCAATGTAGGCCTAAATGTATGCTTTTATATAAAATAAAATATGTACATGTTAAGTTATTTATGCAAACTGTTATTTGTGCACAACATGTCCACAATGGTTAGTGGTGATAAATAGGATACATATGTGCAAGCGTTAAACACTTTACCTAATCAGAATATGGAAGAGTCACAAACTGTAAAAAATAAAAATGTAAACACTGAGAATTTTTTTATCGAAAAGTGAGGTGCCGTAAAATAACGCTATAGACGTATAATTTACATAAAAAGAATAATCAAGTTACGTAGCGGCAGTGTAACGGAATAGGTACTAGCAGTTCGAGCTTCAAGTTGTATACATTTGAAAAACACTGTAAGCACCTCGTCTGTAGAACTGAAATTTGCCTATCTGAAACTGGCTGCGTTGTACCTTGTATGTTACTATACAGTAGCAAATGCACATACATAAATATCGCTTATATGAAATACCGCATGTGTACGCACAATGTTAATTGTAAATAAAACAAAAAGTTTTCAGAGAATTATCATAATATTTTTTTAGTATGGTACAGGTGGGCCAGAAGAATTCATCCGATGTTGTTTGGCTCTCATTTTTTTTTTGTCAAAATGAAAAACTTTATTTGAATCTTTAGAATTTTATTGGCTAAGTCGAGAAGACGATGTCTGCCAAATGGGCGCCGCACAGTGGGGAAAAAAAGTTTTTTTGGGCATTTGAAATTTTAGGCCTCAATTCTCGACCGATTTTCAAAATTCTTTTTTTGAATTCTTGGAAACAAAATTCTGCACAGAATGTACGTTTTTTTTATACTGAATTTCTTACCGTTATTTTTTTAAAATTTATCAAAGTCGATGCAAAAATAATTTTTGACTTTAATGTCAAATATTTGTTGGACTACGTGTCCTAAAAATTACGAACTGACCTAAAATAATGTGAACATACAGACGACTTTCTTAAAACTTTTCCTGGCTATATGTTAGGTTTTGTTCTAATCGGACAATAATTATGAGCAGGACACCGAGTTAAAGTGTGAAAATAGTGCCTTCACAAATTTACTTGCAGTTGAGCCAAAAAAAAATGTTTGTCTTATTTTTCACTGAGTTTTATTCGTAACATATGTTCACATTATTTGAGGTCAGTTCGTAATTTTTAGGACACGTAGTCCAAAAAATATTTGACATTAAAGTCAAAAATTATTTTTCCATCGACTTTGATAAATTTTAAAAAAATAACGGTAAGGAATTCAGAGAAAAAAAACGTACATTCTGTGCAGAATTTTGTTTCCAAGAATTCAAAAAAAGAATTTTGAAAATCGGTCGAGAATTGAGGCCTAAAATTTCAAATGCCCAAAAAAACTTTTTTTCCCCACTGTGCGGCGCCCATTTGGCAGACATCGTCTTCTCGACTTAGCCAATAAAATTCTAAAGATTCAAATAAAGTTTTTCATTTTGACAAAAAAAAAATGAGAGCCAAACAACATCGGATGAATTCTTCTGGCCCACCTGTACCATACTAAAAAAATATTATGATAATTCTGTTTCCAAGAATACAAAAAAAGAATTTTGAAAATCGGTCAAGAATTCCGGCCTAAAATTTCAAATCTCCAAAAAAACTTTTTTTCCCCACTGTGCGCCGTCACAATTGATTGTAATACGGGCTCGTTTTATGGCATTTATCACAACTTTGGCGAGAACTTCGGGCAACAGATTCTCGCACTCGTGTCGAATGATGTCCTTGAGGGCTTCCAGGGTTTCGGGCTTGTTCACGTAAAAACTTACTTACTTATGTTTCCAATTATAACTTACGAACGTGGTTTATAAATTTGAGACCAAAAGTAATAAAGAATTCCACACGCTTCGGTCTTCTGCTTGTGTCCTCCAGTTAGTCCTACCAGATGATGGCACGTCGCCTACCACTTGGTCCTTCGAACGGAGTTTGGGTCTCCCTGCTCTGCGCCGTCCTTTAGGTTCGCCTTCAAACACCTTTCTCGCTGGAGCATTTACATCCATCCTGGCAACATGTCCCAGCCATCGAAGTCGCTGACTCTTTTAGCTACGTCTATGCCGTGGTAAAGCTCATACAGCTCATGCTTCGACACAGATAGGTTCATATATTTTTTGGAGTACTTTTCTTTCGAATACTCCCAGGTTTTGTATGTCAGTTGTAGTAAGCACCCATGATTTGGCAGCATACAACAGAACGGGTAAGATTAGCACCTGGTATAGCTGTTTCTTAGTATTCCGAGATAAGGTGGTGTTACTAAAGTGCTGCCGAAGTCCGTAAAAACATATATTGGCTAGCACTATTCTACGCTTAATTTCTTGGCTGACATTATTTTTCTTGTTGACGGAAGATCCAAGGTAGGTAAACTCATCGACTACCTCAAAACAACAATTGTCAACGTTCACGTTGCGTACCCATCGAGAGGACTCTTTGTTTGCCGTAATCATTATTTTTGCTGACCGCTAAACCCATTTTTGCTGACTCCTTTTCTAGTGATGAGAAAACTGCAGTAACAACCCGCAGATTTCGGCCAATGATGTCTATATCATCGGCATAGGCTAGTGGGATGTGGCTTGCCATATTCTTGTGGAATATTGTGCCAGACATGTTGACACCAGCCTTTCTCATCACCTTCTCCATAGCTATATTAAATAGTGTATAGGACTGGCTATCACCCTGCCTGAGACCTTTTTCTGTATTGAATGGTCCAGACTGATCTTTACCAATCTTAACCGAGGATTTGGTGTTGTACAAGGTACATCTGCAAAGTCGAATCAGTTTTGCAGGAATACCAAACTTAGACATGGCCTCATATAGCCTATTCCTTATCGGAGAGTCGAAGGTAGCTTTGTAGTCGACAATGAGGTGGTAGGTGTCGATCTGCTTTTCATGAGATTTTTCCCGGATTTGTCGTAAGGTGAATATTTGATCCTTCGTAGATTTGCCAGGTCTAAAGCCGCACTGATATGGTCCAATAAGTTTTTCTACAATTGGCTTTAGACGTTCACACAATATGCTTGAAAGGACCTTGTACGCAATTGGTAATAGGCTTATTCCACGATAGTTCTTACATTCACTACGATCTCCTTTCTTGTATATGGGACATAACAGACTGAGACTCCAATCCCCGGGCATGCTCTCCTCTTGCCAGATGTTCTCCATGAGTTGATGCATGCTCCTAATCAGCTCCTCCCCGCCAGCCTTAAACAATTCAGCAGGGAGACCATCGGCTCCAGCAGCTTTGTTGTATTTAAGGCGGGAGATTGCCACACGTATCTCGCTCTTGCTCGGAGGTAGACAATTAATACCATTATCATGGATTGCAGCGGGGTCTTCTGGAGTGGTGTCCGTATCCATTAGATTGCTGAAATAATCTCTCCATATCTTCAGAACGTTATCCGGGTCCGTCACTAGCTGACCATAGCTGTCCTTGCAGAAGGGCAACCCTGTTCTACGCATTCTCGCTTTAACTCTCTTGTAGAATTTTCGGGCTTCCCCTCTATTTTGGAGCAACTCTGTGCACTCATCCTGCCTCTTCTTCAGCTCCTTCTTTTTCCGTCTAAAAAGACGAGTTGCGTCTCGTTTCTTCTCCCTGTGCCGTTCACGAACAGCTCGCGTTTCCATTGACTGCAGTTTCGCCCTGTATGCAGCAACCGTCTCTCTCGTGGCATTGCAACATCCATCATCGTACCAGGCATCTTCTTGATATGACTTTGAGTTCCCAAGGAGTTCTAAGGAGTCGGCTATATTTTGCCACTGCAAGGTTATATCATCAGGGGTTAGAGTATTCCGCAGCAGTTGAGTTAGGGGATTGGAGTAGGCGTCCGCTACCTCTGTGGTCCGCAGTTTACCGATGTCCAGCTTTCGTTGTGCCTGGTTACGTACGTTTTTCGCCATGCTAAGCCTTGTGCGTACCTTAACTACGGTAAGGAAGTGAACGGGGTCAATATTCGCACCCCTGATTACTCTTACGTCCAGAACACTCGATGCGTGCCTTCCATCGACTACCACGTAATCTATCTGATTCCTCGTCAATTGAGTGCTGCTAACTACCATATTTCTTGCCGCAGAGAAATCAATCAGTCTGATGCCATTGTTCGGCGTTTCGGTGTGCAGACTGAATTTTCCGATGGTAGGCTCAAATGCGGTCATCCTGCCTATTTTAGAATTAAAATCGCCTTGTACAATTTTAATATCATGGCTTGGGCTACGGTCATATACATTTTCTAGGCTCTCGTAGAACTCGTCTTTGTCCTCATCGCTTTTCTCTCCTGTCGGAGCATGGGCACATATATGTGTGTTATGTGGAAGAACTTTGTTTTGACTTTTATGGTGGCTATACGTTTACACACCGGGTTGAACCTTGAGACTAGGTGTCGCAGTCTCTTGCCAACCACAAATCCCCATCCAAACTCGTCCTTGTCGGCGTGGCCACTATAGTAGAAGTCGCACGTCTTCATGCGCGAGCACCCGTGTCCCGTCCACCGGATTTCCTGTAAAGCGGTTATGTCAGCCTTGTATTCTTTGAGGACTTTCGCCAGTTGGATGGAGGCACCTGGTCTATACAGTGTTCTAACATTCCAGGTGTATATCCTTAAATCATGGTCCTTAATTCGTTTGCGGTGGTCGTCAACATTTTGGGGTGTCCATTTTTTTCTTTTCTTACTTCTTTTCATTGCAATAGCTCAAACGTCTATGGCGGGTTGCAACACCAGCGCACCAAGATTTTATTACAGCCGCTCATTCTGGGTCAGACGCTAACCAGGGTACCGCTCACTTTGATCAGACGTGCCTGGGTTTTAGGTTTCGCCCCACGTAAACACGGGACTTCAAAAAACCCCACACAAAAAGTCTGGAATGGTTAAATCGGGCGATCTTGCGGGCCAATGCAAGTCGCCAAAACGAGAGATGAGGCCGCCATTGCGTGTGCCATTGCTCCATCCTGTTGGAATCACATGTCTTCCAGTCCTAATTCGTCCAATTGCGACAGAAAAAACTCGGTTAACATGGCCCTATAGCGCGCACCGTCCACTGTTGTCGTTTGACTATGCTGTCACTTTGAGAGGGTGTAATGGCTCTTCGTGCATCCCTCGTGGATTTTAGGTGCCACAGAAGCGATAGTTTTGCTTGTTCACGTACCCGCTGAGGTGAAAATGTGCTTCATTGCTCATTATGATTTTGGTCGAAAAATCGTCCACTTCGTCCTCGAGATTGGCGGTCGACAAGCAGCAGCCGATGCACGCACTGGACTTTCTACGGGAGCATGCGCAGGTCTTCGCTTTAGGGAGACCGGTTGATTGCCATGCACGGCGTCTTGTTGATATTTCCGGGGACAGCTCGACATTCTCGGTAATAGTGGCGATATTCTCAACGTCTCATGTGGTCTCATATTCTTCAAGGTTGGTGAAATTCGCGTTACGCAAAAAAACAGACACGATTATTCCGCGTTCTTGGAGAGTGTATCGCACCATGGCTTGTTCACTTGTATTCAACATCTGTCGATACCATTTTTTAGTACGATTTGTCCTTTGCTTCAAAATAGGCCTCAGTTTCGGCGTTCAAATCTGCATTCGACGAAAATTTCTTCGCTGCGAAGAAACAGGAAATATTCGCTGGGGCCAGATCTGGTGAATACGGTGGATGCGAAATCAATTCGAAGCACAATTCATGGATTTTTGCCATCGTGTTTTCACTGACTTGTTTTTGGTCAAAAGTGAGCTCGCGCGGCACCCACTTTGCACACAGCTTTCTCATACCCAAATATTCGTGAATGATGTGATGTACACGTTCAGTTGATATCTTTAGAGTGTCTGCTATTTCCTTCAATTTCAATTTACGGTCAATCAAAATCATTTTGTGTTTTCATCGGTAACAACCTCTTTTGGGCGTCCACTGCGCTTACCGTCATCGGTGCTTATTTCACCAAGTCTAAACTTAGCATACCAATCCTTGATAGTTGATTTTCCAAGGGCAGTGTCCGGAAACTCGTCATCAAGCCAAGTTTTTGCTTCAACTGTTTATACCATCACCCTACGGGTAGGAGGATATATATCATTTGATACGACCCCAAAGTGTAACACATAGAAGGAGTCACTTTAGACCTTAGGTTTCTTTGAGCCAAATTCGATTCATGACTTTTTAAGTCGTTTGAGCCATGTACGTAAGTCTGTCCATCTGTCTGTCTGGCTGTCCGGCTGGTGCGCACGATAACTTTCGAAAGACGCAACCAAATGTTTTTAAATTTTGCACGAGTTAACATTTCCCAAAAACTACTTAAGGTATAGCAAATGGGCCCGCCCCTTCTGGTACCTCCCATACAAATGCATCATTCCGCCCATTTTAGAAATCGAGTAATAATATCAATACACCCAATGGGATTGAACCCAAATTCTGCACTTAGTAAAGCTATAACAGGATAAAGTTTTGGAAAATAATTGGTAGTCTAGCCACGCCCCTTTTGGTACACCCCATACAAATGTACCTTTCCGCCCACTTTAGAGCTGGAGTAAAAATATCAATAAATCCAATGTGATCGTACCTATATTCTGTACTTAGTAAAGCTATAGCAGGATACAGTTTTTGAAAAAAAAACTGGAAGTCTAGCCACGTCCCATCTGATACCTCCCATACACATCTGGTACCGCCCACTTTAGAAATCGATTAATATTATTAATAGACCTAACGCGATCATGTCCAAATTCTGTATTTAGTAAAGTTCAAACAGGATAAAGTTTTTGAGAAAAAATTTGAAAGTCTAGACACGCCCCTTCTGGTACCTCCCATACAAATGTACCACTCCGCCCACTTTAGAGATGGAGTAATAATATCAATACACTCGACACGATCGTGTCCAAATTCTGTATATTGCTAAGTTATAACTGGATAAAGTTTTGGAGAAAAAATCTGGAAGTCTAGCAACTCCCGTTATAGTACCTCCCATACAAATGTACCACTTCGGCCATTTTAGAGATGGAGTAATATTATCAATATAATAGAAAATTTTTTGTTTTACTGAGTGTGAGATTATATGTAAGTTGGGTTGCCCGACTGAAACTTTATTACTGGTTTTGTTTTTGTTCAATGTGTGAGAGAATACATGTGTGGCTCTTTTGCTCAGGTGGCCCATGTGCTACCTCTCGCGGTTAACTAAAGTGGAGGATGTTTGAATTTAGTCAGTTAAATTACCTTTAAATAGTAGACAAACCCCGAAACAACCGAAATCTTTGACATGCGCCCTCTGGTACCTCCCATACAAATGTACCACTCCGCCCACTTTAGAGATGGAGTAATAATATCAATACACTCGACAAGATCGTGCCCAAATTCTGTGTTTAGTAAAGCTATAACAGGATAAAGTTTTGAAAAATAAAATTCTGAAAATCAAGACACGCCTCTTCTGGTACCTTCCATACAAATGTACCACTCCGCCCACTTTGGAAATCGAGTAATAATATCAATATAATAGATTTTTTTTGCTTTACTGAGGGTGATGGTGTATGTAAGTCGGGTTGCCCGAATGAAACTTTCTTACTGGTTGGATAATTATTATTTCTTCCATAACTTCCAGACAAACTAATGGAGGATTTTTGAGTTTGGTAAGTTTAATTAACCGAAAGTTCAATAGGACCGTCCGTGGTATGATGGTTTGACGCAACTATCATGCGGGAGATCCCAGTCATCTAAATTTTTCTTTCATTGTCGGCCCCCTCGATTTTGTCGACAGCAACTTTGTAGTATAGTATCGAGTCAATCGGCATTTCTAGTAAAAGATTCTCAAACAGTGACGTTCGCATTCGTCGATAAATAAGTAGGTGCCGTTTGAAATTTCTGTGGTATATGTTATCATCGTTTGAACAGCAAAAATATTTTTGGTCCACCCTGTATGTGCTCTCTGTGTGGGTTAAGTGAAAAATGGGCAGCTTAACATATCCAAAAATTAATATACTGTAACCCACAAGTTATGTTGGGTATTTCACTGATATGGCGTATGATGAGTGCGTTGACGTGGATCCATCAAGGTGGCGCATATATTCATGTTAGTGTGTGTGTGTGTGTATTATGCGAGTTGTTCTAGTGGCGTCGCTTAGGGCGATAATGGGGGGAACGAACGGTGACGAGCTATCTACGTGGGGGCATTAAGAAAATTATAACATTCTAAAATAGAATTCTACGTAATTTATCATCAGTTTAAAGATTTTTCGCTAAATACTACAACACTTAGAAACAAATTTTCCGAAAATTTATTTAAAAAAACATCAAATGCCAACATGAACAAGAAAGAAATCGCTTAAGATATGTGGAACTCAAAAATGACGTGCTGCTCCATAAACAACGGAATATGTGACAATTCCGAAATCAACAAAACAATAAAAAACGAATGAATATAACAAGTAGGTATTAAACCTCAAGAATACAGGCAGACAGACAGACAGACAACAACAATAAAAACCATCGAATATTTGGAACATAACGCAAAACAGAACTTTTTGCACTCTATTCTAAAAAGAAAATGGCAGAGCAAAGATCATACCTACATATATGTACATTGTACATATGTAGGTATATATAGTATACTGCTACTTATATACACGAGTAACTCTTTAAATATGTACATACAGAGTGTTTTGTCTGAAATGTTATGTATGTACGTACGTACATACGTACGTAGCTTCTCATCAGCACACTGATATACATTCGATAAGACCAAACAGAAGAAACGTTGAAAAAAAAACCACGAGAAAAGAAAATATTTCTCATTTTATATTTTGGTAACTCGTTTACCTTTAGACCAATCCACATATGGGGACGTGTCAGTTTTATTAATGATCGTGGGAAGGGAATGCGACTCGCGACTAAGCGCACGCACAAAGCACGTTCCTCTCAGCCGCTTTGCCAGAATAAGCTGCTGTTGCTGCCGCTGCTGACTGATGGTGGTGATGGCGATGATGATGAAGAAGATGTGATAGAAGTAGCTGGAGAGGCCAGTAAGCCAAAAGCTTACTGCTCTTCTTTTTCCGTGAGGAACAAACTTTGCAATTAGTGTTGATGAAAGTGAAACCGGTTTCATCTTTTCACCTCTCTTTTAGTTTATTGTGGTAATTCAAATACAGGGTGGACCAATAGTCCTTTTATACTTTTCAAAAGACGGCAAAAACTGTTTTGTTATTATGACCAGAAATTTTTCCGTTCCAAAATTACGTCTTTTGCGTTGTTTACAAAAAACTTATGAAAAGAGGACGGGGTACATTTGAGTCAACAATGACAAAGAAGCTGTATTCGATTTGGGGGTGTAGAAAACAGATTTACATAGATTATGTAGACTGATTCTGATAGAACGACTTTTAAAATCTAAAATGGAGAGTTCTATAACGGGAGCTCCAATACATACAGGGAAGGCCAAACACAAGTTAGGCCCCAAAATGTGGGGTAAACCTTCCTAGGTTTCTTTGAACCAAATTCGATTCATGGTATTTTAAGTCGTTTGAGCCATGTCCGTCTGTCTGTCTGTGTGGCTGGTACGCACGATAACTTTCGAAAGATGCCACCAAATGTTTTGAAACTTTGCACGAGTTAATATTTCCAGCAAAACTACTTAAGGTATTGCAAATGGGCTACATGGCCACGCCCCTTTTGGTACCTCCCATAAAAATGTACCACTCCGCCCACTTTAGAATTCGAGTAATAATATCAATACACCCAACGCGATCGTGACCAAACTCTGTATTTTGTAAAGCTATATCAGGATAAAGTTTTGGAAAAAGAACTTGAATTCTAACCACGCCCCTTTTGGTACCTTCCACACAAATGTACCACCCCGCCCACTTTAGAAATCGAGTAATAAAATCTATATACTAGAAAATTTTATGTTTTACGGAGGGTAAGGGTATATGATAGTCGGTTTCCCTTCTGAAACTTTCTTACTGGTTAAAAACTAAGTTTTGGCCAAAAATGAGACCCAATCCGCGAACCTCAACTCGCCGACTTTTCACGCAAAACTTTTCAAAACAGGATACAATTTTAGAGAGAAAAACTGAAAATCCAAGCCACGCCCCATTTGGTAACTCCCATACCCATTTGTTACCGCATACTTTAGAATTCGAGTAATAATATCAATCCACAAAACCCCATCGTGACCAAATTCTGTATTTAGTAAAGCTAAAGCAGGATAAAATACTGAAAGTCTAGCCATGCCCCATTTGGTACATCCCATACCCATTTGGTACCGCCCACTTTAGAAATCGATTAATATTTTAAATACACTTAACGCCACCGTGACCAAATTCTGTGTTACGTAAAGCTAAAGCAGAATAATGTTTTGGATAAAATATGTGGAAGTCTAACTACGCCCTTTCTCGTACCTGCTATAAAAATGTACCACTCCGCCCACTTTAGAAATCGAGTAATAATATCAATACACCCAACGCGATCGTGCCCAAACTTTGTATTTAGTAAAGCTAAAGCAGGAAAAAGTTTTGGAGAAAGAACTGGAAGTCTAGCCAACCCCAATTTTGTACCGCCCATACAAATGTACCACCCCACCAACTTTAGAAATCGAGTAATTATATCAACATACTTAAACTTAACTTAACTTAATTTCCCTTTGCACCCCATAATTAAGGTATGGGATAGCTTCTCGCGTTGTTGTGCATTAACACGCTTTATATTTTTAGATTCACAACTAACGGCACCTACTTGTTTATCGACGAATGCGAACGTCACTGTTTAGAGAAGCTCTTACTAGACACGCCGATTGAATCGACGCTTAATACTGCGAAGTTGCTGTCAACAACATTCGAGGGGAGCCGACAATGAAAGAAAAATGTATTTATTTTTTTTTCTTTTAAGATGACTGGAGCCAGGTTTGAACCTGCGATCTCCCGCATGGTAGTCGCGTGTTCTAACCACTATACCACGACCGGTCCGGTCAACATACTAGATAAGTTTATGTTTAACTGAGATTGAGGGTGGGTATATGTAAGTCGGTTTCCCGACTGAAACTTTCTTATTGGTTTAAGATTAAGTTTTTGCCAAAAATTACACTCAATCCACGAACATCAACTCGCCGACTTTTTACGCACTAGCCTAAAGATCTCGAATTATTGGCTAACTAGGGCCACGACCATCCGCTTTGTTATCGCTTCACAGTTTGGGCCTTAGGGCAGCTTAAATTGAACAACGTTTTAAGGCGAAAAATTATATTTTCTGACGAGGCGCATTGTCATCTTGGCAGCTACGTTAACAAGCAATATTGCCGCATCTGGTGCTCGGAACACTAGCAAATTATTGTCGAGAAGCCAATGCATCCATAGAGATTGATAGTTTGGTGCAGATTGTAGAGTGGTGGCAGCATTGGACCATTTTTCTTCGAAAATGATGCTGGGAACAACGTTTCGATCAACGGAGGGCATTACATGGCCATGTTATCCATGTTATCTGTATATGTTATGTTTAAATGTTTTGGATAAAATATGTGGAAGTCTAACTACGCCCTTTCTCGTACCTGCTATAAAAATGTACCACTCCGCCCACTTTAGAAATCGAGTAATAATATCAATACACCCAACGCGATCGTGCCCAAACTTTGTATTTAGTAAAGCTAAAGCAGGAAAAAGTTTTGGAGAAAGAACTGGAAGTCTAGCCAACCCCAATTTTGTACCGCCCATACAAATGTACCACCCCACCAACTTTAGAAATCGAGTAATTATATCAACATACTTAAACTTAACTTAACTTAATTTCCCTTTGCACCCCATAATTAAGGTATGGGATAGCTTCTCGCGTTGTTGTGCATTAACACGCTTTATATTTTTAGATTCACAACTAACGGCACCTACTTGTTTATCGACGAATGCGAACGTCACTGTTTAGAGAAGCTCTTACTAGACACGCCGATTGAATCGACGCTTAATACTGCGAAGTTGCTGTCAACAACATTCGAGGGGAGCCGACAATGAAAGAAAAATGTATTTATTTTTTTTTCTTTTAAGATGACTGGAGCCAGGTTTGAACCTGCGATCTCCCGCATGGTAGTCGCGTGTTCTAACCACTATACCACGACCGGTCCGGTCAACATACTAGATAAGTTTATGTTTAACTGAGATTGAGGGTGGGTATATGTAAGTCGGTTTCCCGACTGAAACTTTCTTATTGGTTTAAGATTAAGTTTTTGCCAAAAATTACACTCAATCCACGAACATCAACTCGCCGACTTTTTACGCACTAGCCTAAAGATCTCGAATTATTGGCTAACTAGGGCCACGACCATCCGCTTTGTTATCGCTTCACAGTTTGGGCCTTAGGGCAGCTTAAATTGAACAACGTTTTAAGGCGAAAAATTATATTTTCTGACGAGGCGCATTGTCATCTTGGCAGCTACGTTAACAAGCAATATTGCCGCATCTGGTGCTCGGAACACTAGCAAATTATTGTCGAGAAGCCAATGCATCCATAGAGATTGATAGTTTGGTGCAGATTGTAGAGTGGTGGCAGCATTGGACCATTTTTCTTCGAAAATGATGCTGGGAACAACGTTTCGATCAACGGAGGGCATTACATGGCCATGTTATCCATGTTATCTGTATATGTTATCCGACTTTTTTTACTGAAATTGAAGACATCTGTTTGGACGACCTCTGGTTCATGCAAGATGGCGCGCCCTACCACACATCCCATGCCACAATCGATCTTTTGTGCATCAAATTTCCAAATTGTGTTATCAGACGTCTTGGCGATGTCAGTAGACCGGTACATTTGTATGGGAGGTACCAGAAGCGGCGTGGCTTGACTTCTAATCTTTTTTCCAAAACTTTATCCTGTTATAGCTTTACAAGAAACAGAATTTGGGTACGATCCCATTAAGTGTATTGGTATTATTACTCGATTTTTAAAGTGGGCGGAATGCTGTACTTGTATAGGAGGTACCAGAAGGGGCGGGATCATGTAGCCCATTTGCATTACCGTTAGTAGTTTTGGGGAAATATATACTCGTGCAAAATTTCAAAATATTTGGTTGCGTCTTTCGAAATAAATCGTGCGTATCAGCCGGACAGACAGACGGACATGGCTCTAACGACTTAAAAAGTCATGTTCGAATTCGGTTCAAAGAAACCTAGGGTCTAAAGTAACTCTTTCTATGTGCTACACTTTGAGGTCGTATTAAATGATATATACCCTCCTACCCGTAGGGTGAGGGCATAACACTACTTTACAAATAATTATTTTTTCTCTGGTCTTTGAACACCACTATTTTTTTATGATAGAGGACGGGTTTCTGATTAAGAAAAAAAATTTAAAAAAATTTTTTACGGAGTGGATTTTTTTTAAAAAAATTTTTTGTACAATTTTTTTCTTTGTTGACGGTGCCTTTGGATATTAACCTATATTTCAAGTTCTAGACGGGCGATCAGGACAAAAGAGGTACCAAAGTTATTAGAATCAAATGGCCAACAAGAATTATGCCACTTTAAGTCAACAAATTGCTTTATTTTGCCCTACTGGCTGAATTTATTTGAAAAATTTAGCTTTTTTCATGAAAATTAGCGTCTCCTTTTTTAGTTTTTAAATAATGAAAAATCGAAAACTCGAGATAAAATTTTTTTGAAACCTTCTGTGTATAGTGAACACCTTAGCAAACAAATGTTGTATTGCAGAAGAGAATCTATGGACTAGTTAAAAAGTAATGGCCTCTGAAAGTTGGCATACAGAAATTAAGTTTTTATAAATATTTGAATTTTTGCATTTGTCGGAAATGCAGAATATGGTCCGAAAGCCCAAACAACAACAAAAATATACCATTCACTTCGTCTTGGTCCCATAACATCGAAATAGTAGGTCAAAATGGTAGCCGAGGCCCATGATGCACTTGGGGGGGTCAAGAAAGGGCTCCTTGGATTCTATGATGACCGCCTATGTGCGGGTACTCAAATGAAAGATATTTTCGAGACGAATACAACGGTAGGACCCGTGGAGTCTTGAAATTGACACCACTGGATTGGTCTCAAAAAAAACTTTCATTTGAATACCCGCACATAGAGGACCGAAGGAGACCCTTTTTTGACTCCCTAGGTCCCCAATAAGTCTTAAAAATTACACCATTGGATTTGTCTCGAAAATATCTTTTATTTGAGTACCCGCACATAGGCGGTCATCATAGAATCCAAGGAGCCCCTTTCTTGACCCCCCCAAGTGCATCATGGGCCTCGGCTCCCATTTTGACCTACTATTTCGATGTTATGGGACCAAGACGAAGTGAATGGTATATTTTTGTTGTTGTTTGGGCTTTCGGACCATATTCTGCATTTCCGACAAATGCAAAAATTCAAATATTTATAAAAACTTAATTTCTGTATGCCAACTTTCAGAGGCCATTACTTTTTAACTAGTCCATAGATTCTCTTCTGCAATACAACATTTGTTTGCTAAGGTGTTCACTATACGCAGAAGGTTTCAAAAAAATTTTATCTCGATATATCGATTTTTCATTATTTAAAAACTAAAAAAGGAGACGCTAATTTTCATGAAAAAAGCTAAATTTTTCAAATAAATTCAGCCAGTAGGGCAAAATAAAGCAATTTGTTGACTTAAAGTGGCATAATTCTTGTTGGCCATTTGATTCTAATAAATTTGGTACCTCTTTTGTCCTGATCGCCCGTCTAGAACTTGAAATATAGGGTAAAATCCAAAGACACCGTCAACAAAGAAAAAAATTGTACAAAAAATTTTTTTAAAAAAAATCCACTCCATAAAAAAATTTTTTAAATTTTTTTTCTTAATAAGAAACCCGTCCTCTATCATAAAAAAATAGTGGTATCCAAAGACCAAAATGGCTGTAAACTAGTGTAATTATTCAGTGATAGTTTAAGTTTCAAATTTACGTTGCAGCTTTAATATCTTTCGTTTCTTGTTCAGGACAATGTGGATCCGAACTTGGGCTGATGTTCCACAGCCCACCATATAAGCATTATTATGATAACTTCGTCCTGTACAATTGCAACCATTCCGTTTTAAAAATGTTAACCTATAACCCAACACACCTTGTAGCCAACACCGCCCATTGTTCTCGTTCGTAGATACGATCATTCATTGGTAATCTGAGCAATGCCTAATGATGCGGATATGCCAGGCGCTCCTTGTCCTATGCTTATCTTTAACATACATGGCATTTTTATCATTCCATTGGGTATGGGAATGTGATGTCTCTCACATTTCTTGGAATCTGTGCTAGTAGGTAGACCTGTCTGTCTGTATGTGTGTGTTAGTTACTTAGTTATTTGTTTATAACATCATCACTGTTGCATTAATGACCAAAGAAAGTGCAAAATTCCTTAAATAACTGACGCTTATGGGCTCTGCTGTATTGTCTCTAAGACCGACAACAAAACAACAACAGAAGATTACTCGTTCGTTCGTTTAAGATCAAAATGTATTTGGAGTGTTTCCCTCTAAACCAAACATGCCAAGGAAGAATTTATGACTTTTTTTTTACGACTGGTGGTCACTCTTGTGTCTCGGATCCTTTTCTTGGCATAATTGTTGTTATCGTTGCTGTTGTTGACGTTGAGGATTTCTCAGTACGGGGAATTTGTTTTCCTTTTGTCACTGCTGGCTGCCGCCGCTTCTAACATTCCCACATCGCTGAGCAGAGAGTGAGTAGCGATCGTGTGTGCGGGAGTGCCGACTTCATCATTATCATTGAATTGAATTTCCTAGAAATTATGTGCGGACACTTAAGAGTATTTGTGTGAGATTTGTTTGTTCTCAGATTTGTTGGGATTTTTATGATACTCTTTGTTAAGTGGCAGAGTGGTGCAACCAGATAACCCGAACTCCCACGAAAACGTCCTAGCTTCTAGATCTCCATGTGTGCTCTCGAAATGCCTGAGAGTCGATTGATAGGCAATACGAGTAGGCAATGCAATTCACAGCCACTGCTGTGTGTTAATCTCAGTGTGGTATTGTTGCTCAATTGTCTTTGGCTAATTTTCCTTAAAGTGTTGTCGTCCTCTGTTGGTGGGATATTTTCCCATTAACTTAGTGTGTGTGTGTGTGTGAGAAATCCTGTTATTTATTGTATCCGCTTATCCTTTGGTCGTGGTGTCACTCATAAATGTCTTATCGTCCAACAAAAACAGATCAAAGGACCGGAAACCGAAAAGGACAAATGATGAAGCGATGCATTGCTCGCTGTGAATGCGACTGCAATTTTTGAAATTTGAGCTGTCAAGTTGTTTATGTTTTCTAGGAATTGTTATTCATATCCACAGGAGTACTGTTATTTCCATTTCAAAGAAATATTTATCAATGAATGTTGTGTCCTTTTGGGTGAGACAATATCAATGTCAATTGAAATGTGCTGTGTTTGCTGGAAATTTAAGTGGTTATTATGTTTTCTCTTTTGTATATTTGAAAAGGACACAATGCAACGATTCTATAAGGATTTGAAGTCAATGACAAAAATCCATTTAACTGGTTCTGGATAATTAGTTGATAATTCCATTTGTGTTTAATCAGTAGGGACCTCACTTATGGGTAATTTAAACCAGTAAGAAAGTTTCAGTCAGGAAAACCGACTTACATATACCCTCACCCTCACCACAGTAAAACATAAAATTTTCTAGCATATTGATATTATTACTCGATTTCTTAACTGGACGGAGTGGTACATTTGAATGGGAGGTACCAGAAGGGGCGTGGCTAGACTTACAGTTTTTCGCCCAAAATTTTATACTGATTTAACTTTACTAAATTCAGAATTTGGGCACGATCACGCTGGGTGTATTGATATTACTACTCCATCTCTAAAGTGGGCAGAATGGTACATTTGTATGGGAGGTACCAGAAGGGGCGTGGCCAGACTTCCAATTTGTTCTTCAAAACTTTATCCTGCTTGAGCTTTACTAAATACAGAATTTGGTCATGATCGCATTGGAGCTATTAATAATATTAATCGAGAAGTCGGGAAAATCCCGCCTAATCCCGACCATCTGACAAGCCTACTTACAGTATTTTCTACAAAACTTTATGCTGATATAGTTTTACTAAATATGTACAAGATTTGGGCACGATCGCGTTGGTTGTATTGATATTATTACTCGATTTTAAAAGTGGGCGGAATGGTACATTTGTATGGGGGGTACCAGAAGGGGCGTGGTCATGTAGCCAATTTTCAATACCGTAAGTAGTTTTTGGGAAATATGTACTTGTTCAAAGTTTAAAAACATTTGGTTTCGTCTTTGGAAAGTTATCGTGCGTACCAGCCGCACAGCCAGATAGACGGACATAGCTCAAACGATTTAAAAAGTCATGAATCGAATTTGGTTCAAAGAAACTTAGGGCCAGACTGGTTAGATTTGTGCCGGCAAAAAAGTAGTAGTGATACGACTAGGCAACCTATGATCTTTAGACAAGAAACCAAAAACAGCTAAAAATCGCAAGGTTACACATATCCAATATAGCCAATGCCTATTCCAACTAAAGCCAATAAGGTTAAGAAGAGATAGAAGGCAAGACTCTTTGTGTTAATGAGTAGAACTAGATATTCACACAATGTTATCCAATAGGCAAACTATGATCTACAAACAAGAAACCAAATACAGCTAAAAATCGCAAGGGTACACATCTCCAATATAGCCGATGCCTATTCCAATGATGGACTGGCAGCCAATAAGGTGAAGAGGGACGAGACGACTCTTTAACCGGAAAAAATGGTCTATGGTGGAGAGGAAAAGGCATGGAACCCGAAAAGTAGAAAAAAAAGAGGTGACGCCCGAAATTTCTTCCAAAACGAACTATGTAAAGATTTTGTAACAGAGTTCGCTACATGCAAAGACAAAAGTAACCAAATCACGCCAATCATCGATGACGGAGTAGATTCTCAATTAACAAGCCAAAACGGTTTAAATCAATAAAGGTGCGGTGCCGATAAACCACCAGTAGAACATTTCAAGGCCGGCGTCGAAATGTTGGTAACATGTATACATTTGATCATAAACAAGATTTAGCTTAAGGAATGCATGCCCGATGCTTGGCCTCTGAGAGTTATACGTCATGTGCTTAAGAAATTGGATGCGAGTAGGTGCATCAACTATCGCGGGATCAGCCTTGTAACCATCCCATACAAGTACAAGGTCCTGTCGAGTGTGTTATGTTAAAGAATATGATTGTACTTTATAAATATGGCGATAGACCTGGTAAATCCACGACCGACCATATATTCACACTACGACAAACCACATTACAAAAGAAAACCATATAGACTAATATCCTCTTTTTATCGACTATTAAGCATCATTCGACAGTCCGATATGACAGAAACTATATATGCCATGGCTATGTTTTATATCCCTGTGAAAGTGATAGTACTTTGTGGAGAACACCGAAGGGAGCCATTTTCAACCAAGAGAGGCTTGACATAGGGCTATAGTTTGTCATAGAGATGACTACCTAAAAAGTTTAAGTAAACATTGCTGGCACCATCTTTAATTAAAGTCGCATGTTGCTTGCGCACCCCAATTATATAGATACCACTAGCATTCCCAGCTAACGTTGCTCCACCCATACTTAGAATGAATCTTCTTAAGATTTTAAGCAATACAAGTTAAATAGATGCACCCTTCATAAGTCGAACGAACACTTCAATTTATATGATTGTAACCTTATTCCATTGGTTTTGGTGATTGTAACGCTTTAGCCCATTTTTATTCCTAAATTATGAATTTCAAAAAATCCTATTGTGTCGCAAGACTAGGATGGACTGACACCCCGTCTAATTCTACAGGGAGCATGTCCTGAAAAAAAGGACTTGTCAGGACATTTCTGGACATGTTTTTTTTTACCATTGGATGCGTCTTTAAAAACTCTTTCCTATAATTCTAATATTGCGCATATAGTCTTTAGTTAAATATCAAAAATCTTGGAAAACTCCAAAAACGACAATTTTTAAAAACGGTCCAGCTCACTGGATCTTAAACATAGGCACGAAATTTTTAGGGATTCATCATAACACAAGCCAAGGTACACTTTGTGGGGGGTGGACCGAAGATAAATTTTTTGGTGAGTCGGTCTAATGTGTGCCAAATCTCATGTTCATACATATAACGGTTTATGAGATATAGTCATTTGAAATTTCGAGCTGTGTGAGCGGTGCCACGCCATCGTGCATGAGTCGTTGTGTTTTACATCTAGTATCGTTGTGTACACCTGACCAGATGGTGGGCCCAACCCCACTGGAACATATTACTATGCCACCTCTAAGGCCCGAATCTAATTATACAACACGCCATGAAATACTCAAATTGTGCTGATTCTTATGTGGGGTTACCATATTGACTGACAAGTACATCCTCGAGGCTGGCACTCCATCCGATTTGGCCCCCTACTATAATTATTTGTCCCTTGATGTTATTTAATTCTATTATTGGTCATTTGGACAGTAACCATTGCCTCCTCAACACTCTTGCAAACTGCAATTATGCTCCACACCGCTATCTGCTAGAAACCGAAGTTCCTCATCCGGCCGGCCACACATCCACCACCAGAATACTGAAGTATTCTGACGATACAATCATCGTCGCCTTCAGCTAGGAGCAAAGCTCCTCATTCGGCTGACCGAAATTACCACCAACTGATAGGTCCCTTTTGTACCCCATTCGGCTGGCATCATCAATTTTAACTGTAGGTTACACGCTTTGGACAATACAGAATCATAAAAATCTATGGTTACTGTCCGACTTGATAGAAAGAGCTCAACGAATCTGTTACAATTATAATCTTTTGCTTTGTACTGGAACTAGTCCGTAACAACGTAACAGTGTTCCTGCAATCGCTATTACACCCTTGTTAGAGGTTTGGTTTGGTATCCATCACCACGACGCTGAGAGTGCAACGTCACACATAACTAAGTAGCCGTTTGATGCACATTGAGAGATGCAAGTCTCGTATGTTATCAAGAGATACCAAGCTAAACTCTTAGTTAACCAGCGTTTCTTATGGTCTTACCACGGCCACCAATTGGCACAGCAAAGCTGTACCTTACCTAAACGATCAGGCAGGCGGTTTATCTAGGGCAAACTGCTCTGGGCACACCTGACCTCCCGTAGCACTATCTTTCGACTCCTTGGTCGACTCCAGTATTGATTTTGTTCTTCCTTCCTTCACAACTAGTCATTATACGAACCCCGTATTACAGTGATTTCCTCACTACAGGCATATGATCTCACGGTCTAATATAATCCCTTGGCAAAAAATCTTGGATAATAACGCATTGTTGATGAAATCACTCATATTATTTAAAACATTCCACCGCAATGCCTCTGGGAGTAATGGGTGAAGTGCTTGGCCCACCAAGCAATCATATCGCTCTCTCTCTCTCTTTCAATCTCCCTGTGGTAATTACCATGTGCGTAGCTTAATGGACGAACCGTGCTCATTTAGACCTCAAGCCACCTTACAACCCAAATTGCCGACGATGCACTGCGGCGGCGCTGTTGGTGTCGCTAGTTTAGAGTGGCGTCAGAATTTAACTCTTTAGCATAAACGAGAGCCATCAATCGCTTTATTGTGGCCGTATAGTTAACTTCATTCATCTCACATCTCATTAGTGCCACAAAAGAGTTCAAGTGTGGGAATGGGCGCGCCGTGGGGGAAAGAAGGCATAAAACTTGAGCTCCAAGTTATGGCCGCTACAGTTACGAACGCACCTTCCTTCATACTCCTATAGCGTCGAAAGTATAAAAATGTTTTATCGTTTATTGTGGTGTGTTGGCCTTTAGTTGTTGTTGTTATTGTAGTTGTTGCCGTTGTTGCATAAAGCTGTTTTGAAGCATCAGATCTCGAGTTGGATTCTTTCACTTTGTTGACCGATAATCATTAAAACTCTTGTGAAGTTAAGCGGCAGTGATTTCGAACGCTTTCCGACATTCCTCAAGATGAACGGAGGAGACTGAATACAATGGCGGGCGGGCGTTCGGACGGACGGACATATACTGTCGTTGTGTCGTTGTAGGGGGAAATTTTTCGTTTGTGGTATTTGGGTCTGGAAAATGTTGTTGAATGTAAGGTGTTAGAGTTGTTTTCATCAATGCAGAATGCATTTAATGGTAGGATATTTATGATTGCTAGAACTGATAGATGTCCAGGATTTATGTACAATATTAATTAGAGTATTAGCACCAAAAGTTTTTGAAATGATTTTTTTATCTAACTAACTTCTATGCAGCATTTAAATAAACTAGGTTGGACGGTTTACATAAATAATCTTCAGTCTTTTTTCCCTTTACATCCCATAAATAAGATATGGGAGAGCTTCTCACATTTTTAGACTCACACAATGGGGACCTACAGTTTAACGACGGATACGAACATCGATTGTTCGAGAAGCTCTTATCTAACATGACGATTGACTCAACTACTCGGAAATTGCCGTCGACAATTTTAAGGAGACCGCTGATCAATGAAATGTATATGATGGTGTCAGGGATCAAACCCCGGTCTCCCGCATGATAGTCGCATGTTCGTTCTATCATGCCACGGCTGGCCAACCATCCATTCGTACCATCCAGTTTGCCTAACAGCTACTTAACCGAATCCATCCAATGTAGTTTCAGTTGCCAGAATAGAATTACTAGATTGCCTGTAGAGCGAGACCTGGAACAGTTGGATGTTTGTTGCTCGAGAGAGGGCTTTGTTATAGAAACTTGCTTAGCGCATAGAAACAACAGCTTCATGTAATACTCTTCTATTAATCTCCATCCTGATTTAATAATTGATATATGTATATGACGGAGCCAAGGTATATTGTGTTATTTGACCCATTTCAGACAACTTCTTTCAATGTTCGATAAGGCCGCAGTAACATTATGCAGTCCACGGCCAATTATATCTATATCAACGGCTTTAGGCAGCACCTTGAGACTTCAATTAAAGATGGCATCACCTCCATTTAGATTTTACAAATATCGTTTGTATAAAACTTTGCTTTGTCATTTTTATGGCTTTCCTTACGAAAGACTATGTGTCGGCTAACGTAATCCCTCAAAGTAAATTGGTCATACTGACTTCGTTTGCCCTGTCTCCGCGAAGTAGCAGATTGCAATAATTATATAAATAAATATTATAAATACTACACTCACTGGTGGGAATCACTGTTCCATAACCTTTACTTGTTACCTTTAGTAGAAATTTAAGGTTTTACCTCTATCACTGTAATTTTCAATATCCTGCCTCTCTCTTTTCATTCATAGACGCTTTAACTGGGTTAAAAAGGCGTTTATTCTCTCTCCTTTTCTCCTTGCTTAATGTCTATCCCCGCTCGCCTTACCATTGGCTGGAGTGTTGCCATGTATGCAGCATCCTTGTGCTCAGGCAATACGTGCCATTCTTTAAGGTACCAGGATTTGTCTGAATGCTGTTTTCCATTCTCAAGTACGGTCGTTGCAGCAGTGATTATGGAATGTGTCAGGCACATCCAATTGTGGTTGATTTTTTGCAGTAATTGTAATTGAGTAAGTGGTTGCAGCAGGCATTGGTTATCTCGGTGTTATGCAGTCTTTTGATATCTATCTTCCTTTGCGTTTAGTTGCAAGCGTTTTTAATTCTGTTTAATCTCTTGCGTACCTTGGCTATAACTGAGTGCCGATCGAAGTATATACTTGCACAGCACATTACAGACACGTCCATATCGCTTGAGATATGCGTTCCATCGATTTTCATGCGATCAATTTGGAATCTCATCTTTGAATCAGGGGATATTCATGTTATCATGTACGGAAGTTTAGTTCCGATCTGTCCCTTTCTATTTTAGCAATAATAAAATAATATCTCAGAAAAATTGTTATGTCATGGTCACGGTCGCGTTTAGTATTTACCTGCGGGTGTTCATAGAATCTATCTAAAGTCTCGTCGCCTTGGCCTTTTGTCCAAACGTAACACAAATTAGCGTAATGTAAAAATATTTCGCATAGAAGTGGATATTGTTTACTCGGTCACTTACAGGTTTAACAACGTTTTACTCCTCCTGGGAGCATAAGGCCATGTATTTATCATTGGCTGCTGTAAAACATGTCACAGATAGAGGCACCATCTCTGCAGAGGGTTTGGACGTGCCAAATAAATATTCTTATATCTTGAACTTTATTACGTTTTCGAAGGTCGTCAATATATGAGATGGCCTGTGTTTTTAGAATATACTGTGGCCTAATAAGCTACTCTCCTGATCCTTGCTATACTAAGTAAGCAGTTTTGTTGGCCTTAGAAACTTATGTTTCCCATTCCTTAAGACGCATCAGTGGTAGCATGGTAGCATTCATGGCACCAACAATGCGTCTCCTTTGGTTTTACGTTCATCTCGATGTAAAGGCTTTAGGATGGTGACCTTACAATGGTGTGCTAAAAACACGGGACATACAATTGTCAGCGCCCACTGGGGTATTGATATAAGGTATTGAGGTATGTAGGAATATCAGTCGACAATTTTGGGAGCAAATTACCATGATTGTCAGCTCTTTCTTCTAGCCAGAAGATACCCCATTGGCTAAGATGAGGCCTCCTCCGCTACTATGTGAATAAGTAGTACCCAGTTGCAATGCAACCGTACATTCGAGTCCGAAGTTTGAACCAGAGATTTCTGTCTAAACCACAGCCCGCGGAATGATCCCATAAATTTACATACACAAATTGAGTCCTAAAAGTCCCGTGACTCCTGATCCACTCGATACAGGCCATACTTACCGGTGGGAATTTTAACATACCTGCCGTTTTCGATATTTCCATATCAGTGCCCCAGATAGATAGAAACAGTTCAATACCACAGTACAACACATGATTTTGGGACACAATTCTGAGAACTGCACGTGAAAGTACCTCCAAAAAGAAGAAGTTCTGCATCATTCGTTTTGTCAAGTTACATGCCATAATAATTTAATATCGATTTGAAGTTAGAAAGTATCGTATATGGGAATTTGTCACGTTTAAGGCTCTTTTGTTTGACAAAGTGTAGGGCATTATCATTATCATCATAGCAGGACCTATCCGGGGTGGAATAAATTCGAAAGGAATTGAAAGGGTTTAAGGTTGTTAGAGTAGCGACGAACGAAGCTACGTTCTTTTTTGTATCGGGTTCGATCCACCATAATATGATTTATGAAGTTCTCTATTTTTTAATTTTATTTGTCACCTATAGCTGCGAATTTCCAAAAGAGTCTGCACGTCTCTTCTCTTTTCATGGTATGAGCAACCAAGCTCTACCTGCAGCCGTAAAGATGGGCGATGCTAAAATTTGTGTCCCAATACTTTCTTTACAATATATTTCTAAACCAAAGAAAGAAATAAAGCTCTTATACAATATTTCCATCTGTTTGCATTCGATTCTGTTATGAAAGCATCAATTGTATATTACAAAAAAATACTTCATTCTTCTCAAAGACTTCCACTGTTGAAATACTTGTTGCAATAATTATCTATGCTGCCACTTCCTGTCCATTTACTTCCGCCGGAAGTTGACAGCTGTAAAAAATCAAATCATAAACACTTTGCTATACAAGCGAGCACATTGCCATTACGCCCTTTGGTTCTTCTTGATGATAGAAAGTTTCTATTTTATTTTCCCTCTGTAGACAGTTCACATGTCTACATATGCAGACAGACATATTTAGACTTTTTAAAAGTGAAAATTTAGACAGACGAGTATATATGTGCTAATCTGAATAGCGCATGCAAGTATGTGTTCCTTACAGATACAACCGCTGATGAAAACAGAAAGCGAAGAAGCATGGATGAATAGAATATAACAGATTAGATGGTGCTTAGAGATATCTTCACTTCCTTCTTTTAGTACAAATTGCCAAAAATAGATTTGGAATTGAGACAATTTATAAATAGTTGGCGCTGTAGACATTGCCATATTATAATTGTTGTTGTTGTTAATGTCGTTTTGTTGCTGTAGTTGTTGCTAGTAGAAAATAGTCATTATAATGATCATTAGCATCGTCATGATCATTTTGGTGGCGTCGACTATGAGAGACTTGATGATGAAGAAATATTAGTGGTGTTTTATTTGTCACTCGGGAAATTCGGTTACACAAATAGTTGGGACGTATTTAAGAAGAATTAGCTATGTCCGTCTGTCTGGCTGTTCAGCAGGATAACTTGAGTATACCTTAACGGATCGGTATGAAAATTTACCAGTATTAATATTTTTCAAAACGAACTTATGGAATGGAAAATGGGCAGAATAGCCCTACCCCTTCTGGTACCTCCCTTACAAATGACCTAATTGACCCTCAGAGTTTTACATACATATCTTTTTTGCAACTAAACTGAATTCACTCAAATTTTGCATATGATGTTTGCATATGAAAACTGGACTCAGCAATGAATATGAACTATATCGGTTCACGCCTTCTGGTACCTCCCATACAAATTCCCGAATTTACCCTCATAGTCCTACATACATATGTATCTTTTTTTGTAAGTACAATGAATTCAGTCAAATTTGGCGTAACTTGTAGAGTTATGAAAATTTGAATCAGGAATGAATATGGATTATATCGGATCACCCCTTCTGGTACCTCCCATACAAAATTACCTATTTTTGAAAAATTAATATTTATCCCATAATTTCCAAACGGACACTTGGGGGGTAATGAAAATTGGTCAATTAATTTATCTTGTGATAGGAAGCAAACCCTTACAAAACATAACTATTTGACGCACCCCTTCTGGTACCTCCCATACATAATAACGAACATACCCCCATAGTTTTGAATACATATATTTTTGTAAGTGCAGTGAATACAGTCGAATTTTGCGTAAGTTGTACAGTTATGATAATTTGAATCAGGAATGAATATGGATTATACCGGATCACCCTCTGGTACCTCCCATACAAAATTACCTTGTTTGGAAAATTAATATTTCTCCCATAATTTCTAAACCGGCACTTGGAGGATAATTAAATTTGGTAATTAATTATCTTGTAATAGGAATTATTATTAGGTGATGGTATTTATCAGTCAGTTTACCTGACTGAAATTTCTGTACTGGTTTATATGTATTCTAATCAGCTTAACGAAAAGGTCCCAAATTATTTAGGATAAAGGATAAGTTAATTATATAAAAAGGATAAGTAATTATATAAAACAACACCAACATTTTTAAAATTATTTCACCACTTTTTGAAATTATTGAGGAATTTCTGAATTTTCAGAAAACTAAGAATGCAAATATTTAGGGGCTTTATTGAAAAACCAATCGTTCCAATCCGTTGAAACATGTCAGGTAGTAAGGGGATGATAATCAAGCTCCAGGACATCACATTAAGAGGTCTGCGGAAGTCTTCGGCAGATATTCAAATTAGGTATACTCTCTAAATCTATAAAATAAATTGGAGTTTACTCTTTAGAACTAGGGATCAGACATAGAAATCATCAAAGTATTAAAGAATTCCACACGCTTCGGTCTTCTGGGTGCATTCTCCAGATAGTCATACAAGATGGTGGCACGATGCCAACCACTTGGTCCTTCCAACGAAGTCTGGCTCCCACTGCTCGGCGCCGTCCTTCAGATTCGCCTTCAAACACATTTCTCATCTATCCTGGCAACATGTCCCTTAAGCCGGGAGCGGCAAAAACGCCGGATTCGGGTTTTTTATCATAACATGGTTATTTTTATACCGATTGTCAAGATCTATGCGTCGTTGAAAAGGTATTAGCCACAGCTTTGTTAGTGTGTTAAAGACTTTTTACTACGACGCCAGCTTCCAGCGGTTCTCATCATTGTATTCTTAAAAACCCCCCTAAGCATATAATTTTTTGACGTAGATTTGAAGGCCTTGAAAAACTATTAACGATTTTAGAAAAAACCGTTAACTTTTATTCATAAATAAAAAAGTTATATTGATTTAAAAAGTCAGTACATGTGATAATGCGAAATATACATTTGTTTATTTTTATTACATTCGTTTGTTATAAAACGTGTACAATTGAAAAATAAATAAAGTTCAAACAAATAAAAATCAATATTCGAAAATACCAAATAATCGGAATACTATCTAACTGAAGAATTTCCAAAGATTTTTTTAGCGACCAATGTAAATAAAGTATGATGACGCTTATTGCCATATCGGATCATGAGGAAATCTTTGGTTAAGCAAATAAAACTTTTTATACAAATCTACTTCGAACTATCATATGTACTAAAATGTTAAATCAATATAACTTTTTTGTTTATGAAGAAAATGTAACGTTTATTTCGCAATAATTTTATAGTTTCTACAGGGCTTCAAATCTGCATCAGAAAATTTTATGATTGGGGGGGTTTTTAAGGATACAATTCTGAGAACCACTGGAATATGACGTCATAGTTTTAAGTAACTATATTAATAACAAAGCTCTTGTTAATCCATCTTCAACGATATATAAAACTTAAGAATCGGACAGCGAATAACAAAATTATGGACAAAACGTCAAAACCGGCGTTTTTGCCACGACCACAAAAATAAAAATTTTGCACCTCCGAATTTGTTTTTATAAGCCTGTTCATATAAGGCGGTAACATTCATATATTTTTTTTTCTCCATATAGATCGACCCGGCTTAATGTCCCTGCCATCGTAGTCGTTGAGTTCTGACTCTTTTAGCTACGTCGCACAGTGTTACGTCTTCTTACATCGTTGAACAAAAAATGGAAGTCTTTGTTGTAGAGCAACGAAATTTTATACCACCACCTTTTGTGATAAAATTAAGAAATTTCTAAAGTTTAATAAAAAACGGTTGAGATCCACGCCCCCCTCCCATATATAGTAAAACGTTTATTAAAATGTTTCAATGAAATTTCGTTGCTAAGCATAACTTACGATTCTTAGTTATTATACCAAAAATGGGAGTGGTTAGACTAAAACCACACCCACCTCCCATACAAACCACGCCCCTCCCATATATAGTAAATTGTTGTTTTTTTTGTAAATATTTCCGTCAAAAATTAAGTTATTTCAATGAAATTTGGTTGCTGAGCATAACTTATCATTCTTAGTTATTATACCTAAAGTGGGCGTGGTCAGCCTAAAACCACGCCCACCTCCTATACAAGCCAACAAGGGGTTTGTTCCTAAAATGGGAATTTTTCATTAAAAATTTACAAAAATAAATACGCACATACATACATTTTTAGCAAAGGCCCTCATAAAAAAATCATTTTAAGAAAATAGGGCACCGTGTGGCAGCTGGCTCTTTTTCAGTGTTGATGTATATAGTCTCGTTCATCATCAAAAACAGAAATGAACGTTAGCATAGGCCAACATTTTTATTAATCGTCATTTGAAATTAGGAAACATTTCATATAGTTAACATCCCTTAGAGATTTTCTTTTTGTCCGTCGTACTCACACAATTTCAAAACTATAGTATTGAATACTTAAAAGGTTTTAGAAAACATCATAATCTTTCCAAAAAGCCATCAACCATCAAAATCGAACAAAAAACTCAATAGTTACACTTGTTTAAAATCGTTAAAAATATTGAAATTTTCTTATTAAATTTTAGTACCCTCAAGCCCTTATCTTTGTGAGCTTAAAACAATATGAAAATGTAGATATTTCTGGAAAAAAAAATTAAGAGTGTTCTAATAAAATATTTTTGAGTAAATCTCCATTTAAATTTGTTTCATTTATGACATCAACTTTTTTTCTATTTTGGCCACGCACGTTACACTGTGCGTCGATGTCGTGGTAAAACTCATACAGCTTATGGTTTATCCGATGGCGAAAAAGAACGAGTAAAACAAAACTCCTTGTATAGTTGTTTCTCAGTATCCCCAGATAAGGTAATTTTACAGAAGTGCTGTCGAAATCCGTAAGAACATCCATTGGCGAGCACTATTCCCCGCTTGATTCATTGGCTGACATTAATTTTCTTATTGACAGAAGATCCGAGGTAGGTAATCTCATCCATTACCTTACAACAATAGCTTTTAACGTTGACGGTGCGTCCCCATAGAGGGGAAATCATTATTTTAATTTTGTCCTCGTTTACCGCTAAACCCATATTTGCTGACTCATTTTCCAACGATGAGTAAATTGCAGTAACATCCCGCAGATTTCGGCGAATGATATATATGTATATAATCGGCGTAGGCTAGTGGCTTGTGGCTTTTGGGGAATATGGTGCCAGACATGTTGACACTAGCATTTCTCATCACCTTCTCCATAACTATATTAAATTATGTACTGGACAAACTATTACCCTGCCTGAGACCTCTTTCCGTGTGAGATGGTTCTGAATAATCCTTACTAAACTTAACCAAGGATTTAGTATTTTCCAAGGTGAATCTACATAGGTGTATTAACTTTGCAGGTATACAAAACTGAGACATGGTTTCATATAGCTTATTCCTTATAGGCGGAGAGTCGAAGGGCGCTTTGTATTCGACAAAGAAGTGGTAGGTGTCGTTCTGCTTTTCATTAGGTTTGTCGTAAAGTGATTACATGATCCGTCACAGATTTAACAGCCGACTTGCCATTAGGATGTTAAAGAGATCACACTACAGACTATTATCCGCTCTGAAGCCTCCCTTGTCATCCTACAAAGACAAGACCTTGTTTGCGATGGGTAAAATGCTGATCCCGTTGTAGGTGGTGCACACACTTGGATCACATTTTTTTTAACACAGGACATAGAATTCTCAGATTCCAATCATAATGCATGTGTTGCTTTAGCCAAATTCTGTTTATTAACTGGTGCATGAACGTTACCAACCATCGCCTCCGGACCTCAGTCCTATTCTGACCTCGGTGGTGGATAATCTACCCCGAATAAGATGATTGGCGTGACTTTGTAACTTGCGTCAAACTAGAGCGAATGCTCTGGCTGGGAAATGTTGTGCGTATAGATAAAAATATTCCTATGCAAAAAAACTTCGGATCCAAACCTTTTTTGGTTGGAGCAGTTTAAGAATAACACTGTAGAATATTTTCGAGGTCATTGTCTGCGTGCTGAGAAATTCCAAGTCAGGTTGAAGGTTCTAGCCGGGTATAGTAAAACCACCAAAGAGTTTGGCTTTCTAAGACCAAACAATTTTTTTATAACCTTTTTAATTTTTCGCTTATAAAGATGTTTGTTCGGTTAGTTTTTCAGCTATAATTCAAGAACCATTGAAAATTTCTCATTTGATTCCTCGGCAGAATTGATTGGAACATCAAACCTATGGGGATGACTATAAATTTCTCAACCCCTTGATAGGCTGTTGCACTGTGTTATTAAACCATAAATCTACAATACTGGAACGATGTGCGAATTATGAATATAAAATTCACATAAAAATAATATTACTCATACGTTTTAGATACTTATGGAACGAGTACCATATGCAAACTTGCTACATATGTACAGTACACCACCTACGGGTCAGGGTCGTCATAAAATAACATCAGTTTTCTACTTGTCACAGATAAGACAGATGTATGTATGGCCAGAAATTTGAAGTTTTTGAGGAATATTTATAAAAAAAATTAATTAATGACAATTTGGCATGAGAATGCCAAACCCTTTGGTGGTTTTACTATAATGATCTAGTACCTGCACCCTGACTGGTAATTTTTCACTCCCCAGATTGTGCAATTAATTAAAAACTATCTACGGATCGCAAAATGCAGTAGCGATTGGTATTTCTTCCTAAGTGTGGCAATTGATGGACTAACATGTGTTGTTATCACCAAATAAGAAGAGATGATAGTCTTATCTATACGGGATGTTCCTTATAAAACCCAGATCGAAAATAGGTTCTAGTACAGTGTAATCTGTGTGACACCTGACATTGATTAAGTCCAGATTTATGGCATGACCATAGTTTCTGCTCATCCATTCTCTCATGGTGTCTATAAGCATTTCAGTGTTCGCTGTTATTTTCTCAATGTCTGGGGGTAACCAGTTTAGGATCGTAAGCTGTGCCTTAGTTGGAGTAGTTATAAATGCCACTATTATCATGATTGAAAACCCGTCTCATTATGCGTTTAAATTTCAGTCTGTGGAACGCCCTCTGCAGCGCTGGCCACCAAACTGTCGATCTGTTAAATAAGAATGCTTTACAGTTTACATTTTTGTGGCTAATTTCCCAGTTGAGGCCGATTGATAATTTGCAGAAGTATAGCCCTTGCCGCTTTGCTAGTCCTGTCCTGAGTGTTCAGATTGGAATCTGTTCTGATCTGTTCTGTTGGAATCTGAATCTCTTCAGTTTACTACCCAATATGGGCCCAATGTATTTGACATCATGGGAGAGTGTAAGTGCGACTCCATTTAATCTGGGTTTGGCAAATTAAGGGATTTTGTATCACTGAGTGAATAGCACCAGTTTCGTTTTACTCTGATTTACACACAGTCTAAGGGTTGTGACACCATTTTTGCAGAAGTTTCACCGCAGAATCCATAAGCTCAGAGAGTAATTTAGAATTCTTGCCGGTAACTATTAGTGCTACGTCATCCGCATTTGCGATGGTTGTGCAGCACCTTTTTTTCATCGTCTCCAGAAGAATAATGATGTTGAGATTCCATAGTTGTGGAGAATGTAATCCTTCTTGTAGAGTACCACGAACCGCTACCTTAGAATTTTTAGGAGTTTAACCATTGAGATGACCATTGGGTTAATCTGCAGTTGTTTCATTGACTCAATTACAGATTCAGGTTCAAGCTCCCTCGATGTCCAGGAAGGCGCCGAGTGCGTATTCCTTGTAGGTCTGGGATCTCTTTATCAGACTGGTTATCGAATGTAAAGCACGTTAAGCCTTGGATAGAGTTTTTAGTTTAGGAGATTACCTGATATATGCATTAATTATTCTCTCCAAAGTTTCTAGTAGGAAGAAAGGTAGGCTAATCGTTTTAAAATTGGTTTGTGGGTTATCCATCTCGTTGGAATGTGCGACAGCTTAAGATCAGATCGGATTGTCAATACGTCGATGTTCTTCTGTAGGTCCGCGGTGTAATACCATCGGGTCCCAGAGATTTAAAAAAGTGGACACTTTTGAAAGTCCATTGAACTCGATGTTTATTAATCGGTATTTCGGAAATATCAAAAGTTTTACTGTCCGAGTAATTAATATCAAGTAAATAATATTAAAGCAGATGAGAAGTCCGGAAATTCTACCAGAGAGTAGAGGCGAGAAGGCGTGGAACAGGGCTGTTCTCCTGCAAGGACAGTGATGGTCAGCTAGTGATGGACCTGGATAACGTTCTGTAGATATGCAGAGAACATTACAGAAATTTACTGGTGGGTCCCGCTCCTGTGGATCCCGCTCCAATACATGACATAACTTAACTTAATTTCCCTTTGCACCCCATGAATGAGGTATGGTATTTATTAACTGTCCACCTCCGAGTCAGAGCGAGATATGCCTTAAAAATAACAAATCAGCTGGAACCGATGGTCTTCCAGCCGAGTTCATTAAGGCAGGTGGGGAGGAGTTGGTTAGGAGCATGCATTAGCTCATGGAGAATATCTGGCTAGAGGAAATCAAACCCGGGTTTTGGAGTGTCAGTCTGTTATACAAGAACGGAGATCGAAGTATGTTCCCATAAGGAACATACTCTATGAAGCCATGTCTGAGTTTGGTATTCCTGCAAAGTTAATACGCCTTAGCAAATGTTGTTTAGGGAACAAAAAATCCTCGTTAAAGAACCATTCAGGCAAGCTGATAGTTTGTTCTGCACCCTATTTATATAATGGAGCAGGTGATGAGAACAGCTGGTGTCATCATATCTGGTACCATATTCCATAAGAGCCACATGCCACTAGACTACGCCGACGATATAGACATCATTGACCGTAATCTGATGGATGTTACTTCCGTTTTTTCATTGTTAGAAAAGGAGTCAGCAAAAATGGATTTATCGGAAAACGAGGACTAGGCAAAAATTATGATTATGACGAAAAATTAGTATTTCGTTGAGGACGTTGAGAGAATATTGTTTTGCGGCAGTAAATAGATGAATTTACCACCTCGGATCTTCCGAGAGAAATCAAGCGGAGAATAGCACTCCCAGTAGATGTTTTTACCGACTGCAGCAGAACTTTAATAACACTAACTTATCTCGAGATACTAAGAAACAGCTATATCTGAAGTTAATTTTACCCGTTCTGTTGTACGCTGCCGAATCGTGGGTGCTTACGACAACGGACATACAAAACCTGACAGTATTCGAGGGGAAGGTAGGTACTCCGAAAAATATATGGACCTATCTGTGTCGACGGCGGATTTCGCCATCGAATGAACCGTGAGGTGTATGAGCTATATCGAATTTAACGACTACGATGGCTGGGACATGTTGCCAGGATGGATGTGAATGCTTCAGCGAGAAATGTGTTTGAAAGCGAACCCGAAGGTCGGCGCTGGGCAAGGAGACCAAGACTTCGTTGAAAATACCAAGTGGTTGGCGACGTGCAGCCATCTGGCAGGACTAACTGGAACAACGCGCTCAGAAGACTGAAACGTGTGGAATTCTTTAATACATCAAGCCTCTGATTTATGAACCACTTTGGTTAGTTTTAATGTGTCACTTAAGTAAATAAGTAATATCAAGCAATGCGACTATTGAGTATTTCTCTACATATTCCACTAGTTCATGTAGTCCTGTTTACCGAGATTTTCTTAGCAATATGTAGGTAGGGTATCATTTTCGAATCGATACTCGAAGTCAGACTTTATCAGGAATGAGGATAAGATTAAAATTCTAAGGTCTTTGGCAGTTGAATGCGATACATTTCCCGCTTGGGGCACAAATTCAACCCCTGCACCTCTCCATTTATTGAGTATACAACGGACTGTAACTTACACTGTACAACACATGATTTTGGGACTCAACTCTGAGAACTGCACGTGAAAGTAGCCGCAAAAAGAAGAAGTCCTGTATCATTCGTTTTGTCATGTAACTTGCCTTAATAATGTAATATGGATTCGAAGTTAGTAAGTATCGTATAGGGGAAATTGTCATGTTTTAGGCTCTTTTGTTATATGGTGGCGTATGATTATCATAAGTAATATTCCATGTAAATCATTCGCCACGAAGTACGACAGTTTTATTGTAACTGGTACAAAATAAACCCAGTTCAAAACCATTTGATGAACGGAAAAGAGCCTAAAACGTGAAAAATTCCCCTATACGATAATTACTTACTTCAAATCGAATGATGCGGAACTTCTCCTTTTTAGGGCTACTTTCACGTGGAGTTCTCAGAATTGAGTCCCTAATAAATGAGCTGAAAAATGTTGTACTGTGTTGTACAAGCAATATATAACGTAATCAGCCAAGCTGTCATAAAAAAGTCGACTTAACCTGTAGACTTAAATGGTTTAAAGTTATTACATATTTATCTTTTTAATCCTTGGTTGTGGACAATTTCCCTGACACTCTATGGGGAGTGTGATCATCTACTTCGGTTTCCTCATCCAAGAGGTTGCCAGGAAAGGTGTATGTTGGGTAGTAGATTAAGGGAAACCTTAATCGTCCTGAGTGCTTTATATAATTTGTGATTCATTTGAAGACATTAGTACTTTATTCAGCTAAATAGATATTTTTAGGGAACTATGGATAACAAATCATAATATCATTTTATGAACCAAATATGGTTTCCAGTTAAAGTCAAATTTCCTTTGAGAGATTTTTAGGCACATCGCCCAATAAAACACCTCCATTATTCTCATCTCACATTTGCCGGTACTACAACAAAAATAAAAAGCAAAAAAAAAATATAAAAAAACATTGGCACCCAAAATGAATATTTTATAGAACGTTTCGGATGAAATATCGTCTGGCCACAGGGAGCCTGGTCGGAAAAGAAATCACACCGACCACACCGCACTATGGCGGGACGTCTATCATCACACCGCAGACAAAGACGGAAACCTAAAAACAGTCTAAATGCCCAAATAGCAAATGACAAATAAATAAAACTATAAAATAATGCATGTGACTATGTGAGACGATATCTATAGATCGCGTGCGTGTGTGTGTGTATACATATATGTATATCGTGCAAATTTATCTAAGTGGCGAGAGGACTTCGTTTTCTTAAACACATCTAGTCAAAACATAATTGTTAGAGAACCTAAAGGTCGGATGGGACTTTAAAAGCATTACAAATAGAATGTGCCGATTTTCTAGAGGATGAGTGACTAATACGAAGTTTATTTGAAAAATTCATACTAGTTCCGATAGTATTTTTGGGAAATTTTAAAAAATTTAAACTTTTAAATCAGTGGGTGTACAATGTAGACTTTTAAGCCTAACACAGTACAACGCATGATTTTGGAACTCAATTCTAAGAACTGCACGTGAAAGTAGTCCCAAAAAGAAGAAGTTCTGCATCATTCGTTTAGACAAGTTACATGCCATAATAATTTAATATCGATATGAACTTAGTAAGTATCGTATACGGGAATTCGTCACGTTTAAGGCTCTTTTTTTTATACAACTCGAGAACCACTTGCCCAATTTAGCTAAATGAAATTTAAAAAAATTAAAAATTACTATTCATATAATCTGTTCATATAACTTTTCCCTACATAAGAAACAGTTTCACCTATCCATTAATCAAATAATTTTAAACTGGGTTTATTTTGTAGCAGTTACAATAAAACTGTTGTGCTCCGTGGCGTATGATTTACGTGGAATATTACTTATGATAATCATACGCCACCATATAACAATATAACAAAACAGCCTAAAACGTGAAAAATTCCCCTATACGATACTTACTAACTTCAAATCGATATTAAATTATTATGGCATGTAACTTGACAAAACGAATGATTCAGACCTGTTTTCTTTTTGAGGCTACTTTCACGTGCAGTTCTCAGAAATTAGTCCCGAATCAATAAGCTGAAAAATGTTGTATTGTATAATGAAAGTTTTACAACACCGTTGACATTTAAATTACTTGTTACTATAAAATCATGTAGGTAAAATTAAAAAGTTTACTTTAACCGTTGATCTAAGACTTTAATTTATCAAATATATCATCCACTTTAATACAATGACCCTTTATTTTGTAGCCCTGTGTAGTTGGCTTGGCACTAAAACAAACTTTGTGTTTGCATTCCAGGAATTTGCAAAATGGACAACCGCTGCATGATGAAATTTTACAATTGAATTAATTTAGTTTTATTGTTCACACTGGAATGTCTGGTTTACAAATGAATTGTAGTAAATCAATGTGCATGTGTGTGTGTTTTTGATAAATGCACGCCCAACTCGATACTTTAAAATTTCTTACTGGGTCACTTTTGCTAAAGAATGCGGAAATATTAGTGAAATTTGAAATACCACAAACAGAATGAATAGTAACATGTAGGAAAATACACATTAACTAGAAAACTTGTAACTGTGAAATACTTTCTTCTTAATTGAAGATTTCAACATATGTTTGTCCATCAATTGCCGCTCTTGGAAAGGAATTCCAAGCTCTTCGTCCTTTTGCGATCCTTGGAGAGTTCGTCACATCGATTTTGGTTAATTGCACAATCTGGGGGTGAGATATTTCAAGTCAGGGTGCAGGTATTAGATCAGTATAGTAAAACCACCAAAGGGTTTGGCGTTCTAAGGCCATATATTAATTTTATGACCTTTTATATTTGGGCTGTGGAATCTTTTCGGAAGAGTTGAATTTGAGTCTATCAATCAGGCTACCAGACCACTGTAGCATAGTTCAGACCGAAATAGCGGCTATTAGAATAGCCGTAGAGAAAATTTAGTATATTGGGATATTGGACGGCAATATTCATATTCTTACTGATAGTAAAGCGGCTATCAGATCCCTAGAGAACGTGTACACCACTTCGAGAAATGTTCGAGAATGTCGGTCGTCTCTTGAGGAGATAGCGCGACATTCGACCGTTACCCTAACATGGGTTCCAGGATATGGGGACATATATGGAAACCAAAGGGCCGATACGTTTGCAAGGGCCGCCACAACCGTGAACTCGGGCGAAGTTTACGGTCTCATTGGGATCCCTCTTACAAGGGGGAAACAGCTCATTGCGGGGAAACTGAACCTCATTGCTGAAGAGAGATGGCCAAGAGAACCCACCTGCACGACGACCAAACAAATTTGGCTCACAATGGATGTACAGAGACACGATTTGTGCTGAACTTGAAGAACATCATAGCGGGGAAACTGAATCTCAATGCTGAAGACAGATTGGCAAGAGATGAAGAGAGTGCAGGATATACAGAGGATACGATTTGTGCTGAACTTGTTCAGAGTCTACTTGAGGAACATCATAGCTGTAATAACTGGTCACTGGCCGGTTGGTAAACACGCTAAGAGGCTAAAACTACCCTACAACGATTTTTGTAGAAGCTGCAATGATGAGGAAGAAGATGAGACCACGGAGCATCTTCTATGTCACTGCCCTGCTTTTGGTGACCTGAGATACGAAAAGCTTGGTCATCGGACACTTCTAGACAATACCTGTCTATTCCGCGATTTGCGGAATATCCATGCCTTCATCAGAGAAACGAAATTTGATCGGAAATTTAATATGGTGTTATAGCACAACCATACTGGTAATATGGCCTTATTTCCCAATCGAATGATAGTTAGGCCATATGGCTTTATTAGCTATGGCTTTATTGCACTCACCTATTTGTTCTTCTAGTTTTTCAGCTGTAACACAAGAATCAGTAATGATTTCTCATTTATTTTTTCAGCAGAATTGTAGCTAAGGCTTTAATTAATTTCTATTAATATATATACATGCAATAAATCAAATTGGATTTATTTTATTAAATTAAATCTTCAAGAAATTATCATGTATCGCTTTTTTTTTATAAATTTTCTCAAATAACTCCAAATTTCTGGCCATACATAGGCTGTCTCATGTGTGATAAGTAGAAAACTGGTCATTGCTGATGATATTGAATAACGACCCTGACTCAAGTACTGTACTGTATATATGTAGCGAGTTTGCATATAGTACTCGCTACATAAGTATATACAACGTATGAGTAATATTATTTTTATGCGCAATTTATATAAATCATACGCACATCGTTCCAATATTGTAGACTTATGGTTTAATAACACAGTGCAACAGCCTATCAAGGGGGTGAGAAATTTCTAGTCATTTCCATATGTTTGGTGTTCTCATCAATTCAGCTGAGGAATCAAATGAATAATTTTCAATGGTTTTTGAGTTATAGCTGAAAAACTAAGCGAACAAATATCACGATATACGAAAAATGTAAAAGGTCATAAAAAAATTGTTTGGCCTTAGAACGCTAAACCCTTTGGGTGTTTTACTATAGTGGCATAAAACCTTCACCCTGATTTGAAATTTCTCAGCCACAAGACTATGACCCCCAAAATATTCCACAGTGTTATTCCTAAAGCTGATCCAACCAATAAAGTTTAGATCTGAAGTTTATTTTGCATAGGAACATTTTCATATATTCGCAGAACATTTCCCATTCAAACATTCGCTCTTGTTGGACGCACATCACTATACTGACACTGTTATAAAACTTATGATTTATATAATTACGGTTCTTTGACCTGGTCTTCTGCTGTTTACCGCATGCAGCGCAAGTTACGAAGTCACGCCAATCATCTTATTCGGAGTAGAGGTGGAGAACTATCGATAGTGGGCACCATCGATAGTGGACGATAGTAAATTTTAAACCATCGATAGTGGTCGATAGTCGTAGAAGAAAAGATTTTTTAATGTATTTCTTTAATTTTTTTTCTTTAATATTTTTTTATTTCATCCATAAATTTTGATTTACGAATAATAGGACGTTCACATTGTCCTCGGTAAGCCTTGTTCGCCTCTCGCAAACAATTTGCCCAGCCTTGCTAAATGCCCTTTCCGACTCCACGGACGTTGCAGGGATGCAAAGGTATTTAAGAATCAAATTTTTTAAAAGAAGGAAAACCATCTGGTTAACCTGCAAGTATATTAAAAATAATAATTTAATATCTGAGTAACAATAACATATTTATTTTTTAATTTTACCTTGAACCACACAAGAGGATAGATGTCCTGGCTGGCTATTCCTCTCATGATAATCACATCCGAGCGCGAGTTTCCCCGTTTACTACTGGTTCGTTGATCCAAAAATTCAAAGAAGAACCAGAGTCATGAGTTTCGGTGCTTGCTTCTTCCTCCAAGCTACTAGGGGTGTCTTTGTTGCATAGACTCGCCAACTCATGCTCCAAAAACGTTGCTGCTTGCGCTGCATTGGAATCGTGTTGAAACCCATCTTTTTTTAAAACGAGGATCAAATATTGTGGCTATCCTTGGGATAGTTCGCTGTTTATATACCAATAAACGTTTTGAAATCGACTGCAATAAAACATTTTTTAGCGATTCTCCTACAGAAGTTTCTAATGGAACAGCCCGAAGTTTGCAAGAAAGCCCATATGTCAGCGGTATTATTAGTAAAAACGTCACGTAGGTACCTCCAGAAATTTTTTTGGTTACCTGATGAAAATATGTCAATATTTTTTCAATATCTTTCAAAATATTGATTTCATCAGCAGTAAATGGCATCGGCGCATTTGTTGTGGACAACAAAACTGTAGTAATGGCTTCGTGTGTTGCCAATTAACGCTCTATCATGAAGTAGAAGCTGTTCCATCTTGTTGGCGTTTCCTGCAACAGAGTATAAGCAAAGTGCTCTTGAGCTTGAGCTTGTCATGTTGTTTAAGTCCTTCCTGGACCACCAAATTTATGGTGTGAGCAAAGCATGAAAGGTTCCAAATTTGTAGTATCACGCACGCTTTCAGCATAGTCCTTGCATTGTCTGTCACCACACAAACTGTTTTACCCAGGATGTTCCAAAAACCCAATATGTCCTTTAAAGTGTTAGCAATATTTTGGGCACTAAGATTGGTAACATCTGCTAATTTTCGGGTTGCTAAAGATGCCGTTTTCATACTAAAATCGTGGATGAAGTGACATGTGACAGTTATAAAACAAGCATTTGCACTTGATGTCCACAAATCACATGTAACCGCAATGGCTGCAACGCCCTCCAAAATCGATGCCAGTTTAGCCGACGTCTCCTTATACAGATCCCGCATTAGCACATCTCGTAATTGCGTTCGGCTTGGAAGCTTGTATCGGGGATCCAGTAAACTAAACTATCGTGATACTATCGACCACTATCGAGACTTTAAACCATCGATAGTGACCTAGGTCGATAGTGTCCAACCATCGATAGTACCGATAGTGCCATCGATAGTTCTCCACCTCTAATTCGGAGAAGATTATCCATCACCGAGCTAAACCGAGATCAGAATACGACTGCGGTCCGGAGGTGAAGAGTTGGTAACATTCATGCATCAGCTCAAAAACAGAATTTGGATAAAGCCGCACATGCCTTATGTTTGGAATCTGAGGACTCTATGTCCTGTATTAAAAAAATGTGATCGAAGTGTGTGCACCACCTACAACTGGATCAGCATGTTACCCATCGCAAACAAAATCTTGCCTTTGCGGGATGACACTGAGCTATTTTTTACCAAGTGAGGCTTCAGAGAGGATCTCTTTAACATCCTAATGGCATGCACGACAGATCAGATATTTACTTTACGACAACCTACCACCTCTTTGTCGAATAAAAAGCTGCCTTCGACTCTTCGCCGATAAGTGCTATATAAAACCATGTCTGAGTTTGGTATTCCTGCAAAGTTAATACGCCTTTGTAGATTCACCTTGGAAAACACTTAATATTCGGTTAATGTGGGTAAAGATCACTCAATACCATTCAACACGAAGAGAGGTCTCAGGCAAGGTAATAGTTTGTTTTGTACATAATTTAATATAGTTATGGAGAAGGTGATGAGCAAGGCTCGTGTCAACATGTCTGGCACCATATTCCCCAAGAGCCATAAGCCACTACCCTACGTCTATAATATATATATAATTTGCCGAAATCTACGTGATGTTACTGCAGTTTTCTCATCGTTGGAAAATGAGTCAGCAAATATGGGTTTAGTGGTAAACGAGAACAAAATTAAAATAATGATTTCGACGAACAAGGAGTCCTATCGAAGGAAACGCACCATCAACGTTAAAAATTATGGTTGTAAGGTAGTGGATGAGTTTACCTATCTCGGATCGTCCGTCAATAAGGAAAATAATGTCAGCCAAGAAAACAAGCGGAGAATAGCGCTCGCCAATGGATGTTCTTACGAACTTCGACAGCACTTTAGTAATATTAACTTATCTGGGGATACTGACAAACAACTATACCAGGAGTTTATTTTACTCGTACTATTGTACATTGCGAATCATGGGTGCTTAAGGCAATGTACAGATAAAACCTGGTAGTATTCGAGAGGAAAAATATATGGACCTATCTGTGTCAGCGGAGAGTTTCTCCAGCGGATGAACCATGAGCTCAATGAGTTTTTTCACGACATCGACTTGTCTAAAAGAGTTAGAAACCAACGCCTACGATGGCAGGGATATATTGCCAGGATGGATGAGAAATGTGTTTGAAGGCGAACCGGAAGGACGGCACAGAGCATTGAGACCCAGACTTCGTTGGAAGGTCCAAGTGATTGGCGTCGTTCCACCAACTAGTAGGACTAACTGGAGAACGCAAGCAGAAGACCGAAGCGTGTGGAATTCTTTTATAATTCGGGGCCACTTAAGTAAGTAAACACGACTGGTACCATCTTTAATAAAAGTCACATGCTGATCGCGCACGCCTATGATATAGATATCATTGACAGAGGGCTGCGGAATGTTACTGCGGTATTTTCAAGCATTAAAACAAAAACACTGGAAAAAAGTTGGCCTTGCCAATATACGAGGGTAAATACTGCTGGTTTGGGACACTGCTTGCACATTGACAATTACAACTTCGATAATTTTATCTATCTTAGAGTCGCGCGAAATAAAAATGTCAGCCCTCTCTCGACGAACAAATATTAAACTGTATCAGACACTAGTCCTACCTTTCATGCTCTACGGTGCAGAGTCCTGGATAATTACACAAAGCAAATGAATTTGTTATGGGAGTCTTTGGGGAAACAAATACTTTGAAAAATATTGCCATCCTACGTGATGATGACGTTTAAATTCTGCAGAATTTGGTAGAATTTTTGGGATTTACCTCTATTGTTGATTTCTTCGATATCCTCACTTTCTCTTCTTGGCCATAGACGCATTTTCCGTTTAAATAGGCGTTTGATCTGATTCCTCTTCTACTTGTTTCGTTTCCTCATATAAAGCGTTACCTGTGTGTGTATGTGTGTGCGGCATGCGTTTCCTCATTCGTCGTCATACCAGGACTTATCTGAGTGTTTTTCTTTTTCTTACGCAAGTAATGTCGTTGCTGAATGGTCATTGAAAGCGCGCTTTGATACGTGCCGATGTGTGCCAGGGACTTCGGAATTCACAATAATTGAGATAGTTAGTTAGAATAGGCTTTGGCTATCTCTGTGGCATGCAGTTTTGCGATGTCGAGCTGCCCATGAGCTTGGTTCTGACCGTTTTTGACACTACTTTGTCTCGTGCACGAGAAAATTTCAATGCAATCTTGATTTTTCCTTATTTAAAGACCAGAAACCGAGTTGATCACGTGATAAATGATCGAAGGGTGGAAGGTCTTAAGTTATAGACTCGAATAACTTGAGACATTTCTTCCATCGATTACCAAGTGATCTAGTTGGTTTCTCGGCTTTTAATCAAGGAATATCAAGATTGCCTTGCATTTTCCCATTGCCTAATCAAGATCATCTTCCCTTTCTATTTAAGCCTTAAAATCTTCACCTCACAATATTAAGGTCATCGGTTCTGTCGATCCAAGTTTAAGAGCAGTTGCAACCTTCTGATATTTGGACGGATGTCCAGTTGTACTGCCCGAGGAACACGTGAAATATCTAGCTTAGACCGAGCAAATTCGACTTCAGTATCCTTAGCGGTATCTTGGGATATTGGACGGCAATATTCATATTCTAACTGATAGTAAAGCGGCTATTAGAACCCTAGAGAACGTGTACACCATTTTAAGAAATGTTCGAGAATGCCAGTCGTCTCTTGAGGAGATAGAGAGACATTCGACAGTTACCCTTACATGAGTTCCTGGACATGGGGACATATATGGTAACCAAAGGGCCGATACGTTGGCAAGGGCCGCCACAATCGTGAACTCGGGCGAAGTCTACGGTCTCATTGGGATCCCTCTCACAAGGGGGAAAGAGCTCATTGTTGAAGAGAGATGGGCAAGAGAACCCACTTGCACGGCGACCAATGAAATTTGGCCTACAATGGATATACAGAGGACACGATTTGTGCTGAACTTGTGCAAAGTCCACTTGAGATATACCAAAGCTGTAATAACTGGTCACTGGCCGGTTGGTAAACACGCTAAGAGGCTGAAACTACCCTACAACGATTTTTATAGAAGCTGCATTGATGAGGATGAAGAGGAGACCACGGAGCATCTTCTATGTCACTGCCCTGCTTTTGGTGACCTGAGATACGAAAAGCTTGGTCATTGGACACTTCTAGACAATACCGGTCTATCAGTAGGTGATCTGCGGAACATCCATGCCTTCATCAGAGCAACGAAATGGCTTGACAGCGATGTTGGCCGAACAGAATAGGAACATTTGGTGCAAAAATCTTAAAATGGTGTCACAACGGGACTCATACTAGGACCTAAGTGAGCTGTGTTCAACGTGGCTGCCGAATTAACCTAACCTAACCATCCTTAGCGTGGTATTCGAGAATGCGTTAAAGTTCGGTGTTAGTCCCAGGAAAAAAAATTAAACATTATCGACCACCAATACTTTGATGGGAATCTGGAAAGTAAGCCGAACTAAAATTGGAACACTAAGGAATAGTTACAAAGACGACTGTGTTTCACGTTTTCAAGTTTTACGAATGAGGCTGGATGCTGCAGACTACCCAACGGTAAGTGAAACGAAGTACTTATTAAGTAATCCATGACATCTTTACGACATTGTAAGTGAGCGTATCTAAGTACTTAGAATGTCATACGTGTGTAATGTAAAAAAAATCGTCTACTCATTATAACTCAGATTACATTAGAACTCAGATTACAATGTATTCTATGTTTGTTTTTTCAACGTACAAAAAATTGCGTACATCGTCAATTATTTCTTAATAAAACGTGCTATCAAGTTAGCTTAAAACTCCGCTTATAACGTAATTGCAACTGAAATGACACTTACTTACATCGTTACTTACTATGTAAGCGAGAGCGCACCGATTAAACGGCCTATGACACTCATATTCTAAATTTAAGGGGGAATATAAGCGAGAGGATCGTCACTGATTGCTATTAAAAATTGCTGACATCAGCTTTTATGTAATGGTTACTTTTACCGCTGGGTACCTTCGAGAAGTGCTTAGTTGTCTCACCAAGAAAAACAAATTTAAAAAAATGTCTCTTTTTGAATGTTGGTAGCCAAATTACCAAATTTATAATCTCTCTTCCCTCACATAACATATCTTATAAAAATGAAATCTCCCACGGAATTGAAAACAACAACTTTCATCAGATGAGCGCAAAGCGCAGACATGGTAGTCTGGCAGGGCTTGGCGGTAGAACAATCAAAACAACAACCAAACAAGCTCCTTATTACCAGCGAGTACTTCTCGCTCGTATTGATTGTATGTTGTTTCTTTTTTAATTTTATTTCATAGCCGTCTGTCCGTCTGCATTTGTTGTGGTCAATCTCCATTATTTCATTTGCAGTGCAAAACAAGCGAACAACAACAACAACTCGAAAAAGTGCTTTTCCAAGAAAAATCTCTAAAAAAAAGCTTACAAAAAATGCCGGTCATTGTCTTTTATGGAATTTCGTGTGTCTGCGACGACTGATGATGCTGTTGTTGTTGTTGTTGTTGCCAGTGCTGCTAAAACCCTTTTTCCATTTCGTTCCTTGTTTTATTGTGCACTTCCTTCGTTGTACCTTTCATTAATGGTTTTCGTTATTTTCTATAGATGGTGCTGGTGTTGTTGTAGTTGTTGCTACCGCCGGTTGTAGATTGCATTGAATGCATACCTGTTGTGGACATTCGGGGTGGCACAGTGGTTTGTGGATATCGATTGCGGTTTTGGTTTTAATTTACTACTTCGATTAACGAGAATGTTAAGGGTGATTCATTTATAACTTTATTTTCTTACTTAAAATAATACACTTTAAATAGAATTGGATGTCGTAATCTTTACTATGATTTGAAACAACAATCTATGACATTTACGTTCCCAAGAAAATTCCATTCAAATGTTGGTCGTTACTACGCAGTCTGCGACATTATCACCAATATCTTACGAAATTATGTAACATGGGTATTTCTTCGTTTGGGGTAATCTTAATTTCATTCAGTGTCTGCATAAGGGCCCACCAACCTTACGAAGTAAGAACACAGATATTCGCCCCATAGCTGTGGCGATTATAATGTATTTATTAGGGTTTCATTTCATTCCACTTGTAGTACAAATATGGCTAGTAACTTATTGAGTGTCCGGTAACAAACAACTGACTTAATTTCCCTTTGCACCCCATGAATGAGGTATGGGATAGCTTCTCGCGTTGTTGTAAATTAACACGCTTTTTATTTTTAGATTCACAACTAACGGCACCTACTCGTTTATCGACGAATGCGAACGTCACTGTTTGAGAAGCTCTTACTAGACACGACGATTGAATCGACGCTTAATACTGCGAAGTTGCTGTCACCAACATTTTTTTCTTTTAAGATGACTGGAGCCAGGTTTGAACCTGCGATCTCCCGCATGGTAGTCGCCTGTTCTAACCACTATGCCACGGCCGGTCCCAACAAACAACTGGGCTCGTCTTAATATCGGCACGGGAGACACCCGAAAGTCACTGATGATAAAGATTTCTAGATAATCAACAAATATTTAAATGTTAAGGTACAGGTTCGGTTAGTGAATTTCTGATGTGTGGTTGGGTCAGGTTTGGGTTCAGGTTCGGATGCTAAGTTGGTAGGACCATATCGCTTTCGTCTAACAGGCTCGGGATCGTAAAATAAGTTCGGCTTAGGGTTTAAAGTTTGGAAATCAGATTATCTGGGGTGGGTTACAGGTATAATTGTTCTTATAACTTACTTTTTGTAATGACGTCTAAAGACCCTTTGGACTACATCTGACCGAAGTCCTTGAAGAGAACTGGCGTCACTTTACAGAAACTAATGACCGAAGTCTCTGTGGTAAACAAACGAAACAAACAACTTTTTGGACACAGATGACCGAATTCATTGTAGAGTACAGAAAATTAAAGTCCCTTTGGGGTAGGGACGACCGAAGTCTCTATGGTGAGCAGACGATTGAAATTCCTGTGGAGTACAGACGATCGAAATTCCTGTGGAGTACAGAAGACCGTAACCACTGTAAAATCACTGTGAAGTATAGACGTCCGTAGTTTCTGTGGAGTACAGACGACCGAAATCACTGTAAGGTAACCGAAATCCCAGTGTAGTACAAACGACCAAAATCCTGTAGAATCCAAACGACCGTAGTCCCTGCGGGCACAGACGACCGAAGTCTTTGTGGTGAACTGACGAAACAAACAACTTCTTGGACACAGACTACCGAATTCATTGTGGAGTAAAGTAAACCAAAGTCTCTTTAGGGTATAGTCGACCGAAGTCTCTGTTGTGTACACACGACTGAATTCCCGGTAGAGTACAGATGACCGATGTTCATGTGGAGTACAGAAGACCGTAATTTCTGCACGGTACAGATGATCACTTTGAGGTACAGACGTCCGAAATCCCAGTGAAGTACAGACGACCGTAGTTTCTGTAGAGTACAGCCGACCGTTGTCCGTGTACGGTACAGAAGACCGAAATCATTGTGAGGTACAGGCAACCGAAATCCCAGTGTAGTAAAGACGGCAGTAGTTTCTGTAAAGTACAGACGACCGATATCCCAGTGGGGTAAAGACGACCCAAATCTCAGTAAAGTACTGCCGACCAAAATTCCTGTAGAATCCAGACGACCGTAATCCCTGCTGGCTCAGACGACGAAAGTTACTGTGCGGAAACAGACAATCAAAGTTCCTGTGAATATGTAGTATCACCAAGTCAGAGAGACAGGTGATAGGGTTAAAGTATTAGGTGCGCAACTAAGTACTCGCTGTTTCAATTTTTTGTTAATAAAAATACAACTTTATTGTGACAAAATGGTTACAATTGAATCAGTCAAAGTATTGCTAATAGCTAGCTACTAGCTATTTTTTCCTCATATATCTGGAAGAGCTCGAATACCATCACGGTAAAACTATTAATCTTCTCGGAATATCCACAAATATCTAAGAATGGAACAGCTGGTCAAGGGACATGAGTCGTTTGTGTTTTACATCTAGTATCGTCGTGCAGACCTGACCAGATGGTGGGCTTTACTCCACTAGAAAATACTACTATGCCGCTGTTAAGGCCCGGATCTGATTCTACAATACGCCACGAATTATTCAAATTATGCATTACTCTTGTGTGGGGTACCAAATTGAGCTTGTACTTCAACGTTTGCACTCCATCCGATTTGGCCCCCCACTGTTATTATTTCCTACCTGGTCTTTATATATTCTATTATTGGTCATATGAACAGTAACCATTTCCTCTACAACACTCATGCAAACTGCAATTATGCTCCACACCTCCATCTGCTTGGAGCAAAGCTCCCTATCTGGCCGGCCCACTTCCACCACCAGAATACCGAAGTATTCTGTCATCAACTTGTCGTCACCTTCTGCAAGTAGCAAAGCTCCCCATCCGGCTGGCATCATCAATTTTAACTCTTTCATCACACAAACATAAAATGAATGGTTACTTTCCGACTTGAAGGAAGAACTCAAAGAGTCTGTCACAATTATATTCTTTCGCTTTGTACTGGAACTAGTCCGTAACAGAGCTTCTGCAATCGCTGTTACGCCCTTATTAGAGGTTTGGTACTATCCATTACCAAGACGCTGAGAGTGCAACGCTACACTCAACTAAGAAGAATCTGTAAGAAGCACAATGAGAGATGCAAGTCTCGTATGGTATCGAGAGATACACAGATCCATTTTTCTCGAGCATCAAAATCTTAGTTTACCAGCGTGTCTTTTAGTCTAACCATAGACACTACGTGGAACAGCAAAGCTGTTCCTTACCCAAACGATCAGGCAGGCGGTTTAACCAGGGCAAAACGCCCGGGGCATAACTGACATTCCGTAGCACAATCTTTAGACTCCTTGGTCGGAGCTCGTAATGAGTTACTTCTTTACTACCACTTTTTGGTTTGCAGCGCCAGAAAGGGGTCCACCGGTGTTTCCCTAGGGTCCTTGGAATCGGTAATCCCCCAAGCCCTCCCGGAAGAAACCCCCCTGTGAGGGTAACAAGGGACAATCGGACAACGCAATATCCTGAGAATATAACAGATGTGGTACGTCCTCCCATTCCAAAATTTCCAGGTAGATCAACTTTTTCGTGCCGCTTCGAGTATTGCGACCTTTTCCTGTACAGTGCTTGGATTGAAATCGCTTGGAAATGCATTGAGGGGTAACTCTTATTACAAAGAGTAGCTTTTCTCTTCTTGTGTCCAATGCAGCGTTTTCGAAGGCCCTTGGCCTACCTTCACGCAGACGGTCTTGAACAGAGAAATCACCGTCTTTGAAGCGACGGAATCAGTTACGAAACATTGTTTCACTTACAGAAGCATCTACGTTTAAAGCTCTCGGTCCGCTCTAGCCCCAATTTTCTTCGAATGGAAGAAGGAAATGAATACTTCCCGCATGTAACGGTTATTTGGCAAAATCCTTCAACCAAAAGAAAATGACGCCACAAAAAAATCAGTAATGTATCAAAGCGGTTTGTTTACCGTATGTCTAAGCTTGCTTAATGATGTTTGGGTTATGTCAGAATTACTTGCGGAGCCATCTCTTGGCAAACAGCGGGAACTTAGTTGCGCAACTAATAGTCACAAGTTTTGAAGTTAAGCCGGTAAATCAAATGTTCTTTCGACTTCACATAACCACAATGCTAAAAATTCAGATGTGTGATATCACACGATCGTGGCGGTATGCTGACAGGTCCGAAAAGCTTTTCCTTCTTTTATTCATGGTTCCTTCCAGCGTAATTTTCGTATTATTATGTTGATATGGAACTATTTTAAGGGGGTTTCCAATTGTTTGTTTTTTTCCAAATCATTTTTTTTACCTTTTTCGGAGAAATTTCCCATAACCACTGTCAATTGCTAATGTTCCCTACTGTCTGAACTTATTTAACCTGTTTGGCGGCGAATTCACACAACGTTAATAAATAATTTTTTCCCGTAACCTCCAATGAGCTATGTGTGTCCACACAATAGCTGCACAACAGAAGCTTATGCATGCAAGAGACCCGACGCCGACAAACATCATCATGATCATGAGAATTATGCTGACGATGCTGGCTATTGCCAAAAGTGCTGCAACGACAACATTGTGAATGCGATCAGCTCAAAACTTAACAACACGACACGACAGCAGCATCCTTCGTAGCAGTAGCAGCGCAGAAACTGAAATTGAAACAATGCCCCGATTAACACGGGGGCGGCAAACTTTAGCAGGATGGCCTCTTAAAGATCACTTCCTTCAGCATAGCAACTTAAATTCCATTTTATGATGTGACGCAAAAGTAAGTTTTGTTTTTAGTTTCGGACTCCTTGTATTAGCAAATATAAATGTTAGAATAAGATCGACGTCGTTCAAGGAATGTCTTAAGGACTTTCAGATTTTGTAATTGAAAAAACAAATCAATAGAACTTTGCATACCTATGTATAATAAGATATGAGAGACATTTCCACTTTCTATGTGACTAAGTATGAGTTGCTCCCTTCTAGTTGTATACTCTCTGAACGAATTTTTAGTAAAGCTGGGACACGTAAAATTTTTAAATTAAACCCCACCGTTATTTCGCAGCAGATGGTTAACGGTTAGAAATGTATTAAAATATTAAAAAACATTGATTCCAATGTTCTGTGTCTTTAATTCGAACTGTTAGAAGCTACATAATGAATTCAATAGAAATAAAGTGGTATTAAGACAGTTTGTGGGTCAATTAGAGAAGCGAGATAGGCAATATGGGTCCTTATTGGATAAGAGAACTTGTTTATGTGCTGAGTGTGGTCGAAATGCCATCAACATCAACTTGCCATCGTTTTTAACAATTGAGCACGGCTCACGCTTCATGGCGCATAAATTTGCATAAAAATCTCAATATGAGGTTTAAGTTCAGTTCAGTTAGTCCAAAAACTGATGGTTTGTGGGCATCCCATGCTGACCTGTTAGCATATGTCACATATTTCAACAATAAGGAGAACCCATAAAATGTTATTAATCGCATCACATACAAAGGCCAAGAATCTTAGACCGATTAGCCTATCTTCCTTCCTACTTAAACTTTGGAGAGAATAATTAATGGCGGTATATATAAGATCACATCTTACTAGTTGGTAAACCCTTAATTATAGGCGCATTATATCTAGTATAGGCGTATCAAATGGTGATTCGAGGATGTATACTCTCTCTAATACTATGGAATCTCAACATCAATACTCTTCTTAAGACAAGACGTGCTGCACTACTGTCGCATATGAGGATGACGTAGTGGTAATAGTTACCGGCAAGGATCCTAAATTACTCTCTGACATTTTAGAATCTGCGATGAAACTTCTGGTAATATGGGAGGAATATAAATCCGCGTAAACCGGAGCAGGTGCTTTATACTCACAAATATAAATTCCCTTAATTTGCCAAACTCAGGTTAAATGGAGTCGGCTTTAACACTTTCCGATAACGCCAAATACTTTGGACTCATATTGAACAGTAAAATTAATTGGAATCTGAACACTCAGGTCAGACACCGTCTGTATACTGGAGCAATCGGCCTAAACTGGGGAATCAACCCCAAAAACGCTAACTTGTTATACGACTTTGTTATTAAACAAATCTTATTTTACAGATCGGCAGTTGGCTTGGATACTTAGAGCTACTCCAAATAAGGCATTATTTACGATCATAAACACATGGATGCGTTTCGACGCTACGAGGGCATGGAAGCGTGCGTTCTCCAGTTAGTCCTACCAGATGGTGGCACGTTGTCAACCACTTGGTCCTTGCAACGAAGTTTGGGACTTCCTGCCCTGCGCCGTCCTTCAGTTTCGCCTTCAAACACCTTTCTCGCTGGTGCATTTATATCCATCCTGGCAACATGTCCCAGCCATCGTAGTCGTTGGATTCTGACTCTTTTAGCTACGTCGTTGTTATGGTTCAGCTCATACAGTTCATGGTTTATTAATGTTGACGGAAGATCCTAGGTAGGTAAACTCATTTGCTACATCCAAACAATAATTTTCAACGTTAACGGTGCGCCCCATCGTTAGGATGGGGGCACCAGGCTGTGCAGGAATACTAAACTCAGCCATGGATTCAAGTAATTTCGAAAAGATTTTCCGTAAAGTGAATATCTGGTCAGCTGTTGATGTACAAGGTCTAACGCCAAACTGATAAAGTAAGATTAGATTCGGTAGCACTGGCCTCTTCTTCTTCTTCTTTTATGACAGTAACAACAAAATCAATTTAAAAAATTCCACATAAAAAAAAAATTCCAAGCGCTTTGATTTCTTGCGCTTGTAAATAGTTTGTCGCACAAAGTTCAGATAACAGCCTTTTCATCTGACTACGTCGATATCATTCTACAGTTCGTGGTTCAGACGATGTCGGTACTCGCCGTTAACGATGATCACTCCAAATATATTGCTGTATTTTTCAATCGAAGACACCCAAAATAGATTGATACATTAGGATGAGGGTCTGCATTATTATTATTTTTGTTTACGGTGAACAAAATCATGTACCACTTTAAACCCTCTCCTGCCGACTGCATCTCAACACATGAAAAGGCTGCAGTAACATCCCGCATTCCACGGCCAATGATATCTATGTCATCGGCATACGCCAGCAGCATGCGACTTTTGATAAAAGTTACATGCTAGCAATAGCGGATGTGGCCACCCGGATGGGGAGCTTGTTCCTTGTTAAAGAGGTAGGAAGTCGGTGTTATACTACGGTATAGTTGCAAATTAGAAGGCGGCGTGAACGCTAAAGTGGCATAAAAATCGAAAAGTGTGAGCGATTTGTCGCATCATAAAAAGACCAGTAGCAAATTGAACATTGCACAAGATATTTGAACAACTTCAATATATTGAAACGTGATCTGGGCCTTGTCCTTTGAAACGTAGATACGAGAGTTAATTCGTTAAGATGGTGCATGCTAGAGACCAAGAGGCACTGCATCGAATCCACGAAACTTCCAAACGAATCTCACTATAAGATGTGTTACTAAAGTGTGATCCATTTTTTTAGGAGCGTGCTGGTATTTTATTTTTTCGAATAAACTTAAATTTCCATTAACAATTTTACAGCCAACTTTGGGCATTTTCTATTAAATCCTTAACAGTTCCACCGCGCCGACTGTAGTGACCCAATGTCTGCATTGTTTTGCACAAATTTCTTGGATATTTTCCTGTTCTCGCTGCTTTTGATAAATCACATGATTCGGTAAAAATGTTTTCATTTCGTTTGAGCTTCTTTAGTCCATTCGCATTTGAATTTATTTTTATTGAAGAGAATTTCCAGGAATTTTACACAAGAGAAAACCAAAACCAAGTAAAAAAAATAAAAAAGGCAACGAGCATGGGAAGCATACAAACCAGAAGACCACGCAGAACTAAAAGAAGCTGTCTGCAGTCAATCGCTTTAGCAATTTGAGTTGATTGCGTCGCTATTGCGTTTATGTTGGCGGTGTGGCTGTGGCGTCTGTTGTTGTAGTTGTTGGTGTTGTTTCTGCTGCCTATGTTGGCGTTGTTTTTGCAACCAACTATGCATTCTTCAGACTGGCCGTTTGTGTGACCGCTGTTTAGTTCGAACGTCTGCCGTAACGTCTAAGTCCAATTTCTTGTTGTTTTTATTTCATTTAATAAATTACCTTTTCTTTGGCAAGATTAAAGGAGCAGGAGGTGAACTCTACTACCATGCGGTGATTGTGTCGAAACGCCACAAACAGTGATGGTCATTAAAATAGCAGTGATCATATAGAGTGAAACAATTTATTAAAAACCCGTTTTTACGCTGGGTGACAGTTGGGCATATTATATATCTGTACGACATGGTCATACAAATGAATGGTCATTTACCCATGGACCCTTTGCCCTTATCTTGTCAAAGGCCTACACCGTTTTTGCATGACTTTAAGGTCCTTTTAAGTCTTCACTGAGTTGCTTGGCCAGTTACACTGTGGAGTATTTTCGAGGACATTGTCTGGGGGTTGAGAAATTCCATGTCAGGGTGATGGTACTAGGCTAGTATTGTAAAACATCTCATTACATTTTTCAGCAAAATTGTAAAGAACGCCAAATCTTTTGGGAGTTTTACTATACTGGCCTAGTACCACTATCCTGACTTGAAATTTCTCAATTCCCAGGCTGTACTCTTTGTTATTAAACCATAAACCAGCAATATAGTAACGACATGCGTATGATTAATATACAATTCATATAAAACTAATATAACTCATACGTTGTTCATATATACGTAGCGAGTAGTATATGCGAAATCGCTACATGCATATGTTCTTGGGTCAGGGACGGTATTCAGTAACATCAGCAATGACTAGTTTCCTACTTATCACAGATTAGATAGCCTATATATGGCCAAAAACTTGGAGTTATTTGAGAAAATTTACACAGTACAACATTTTTCAGCTCATTGATTTGGAACTCAATTCTGAGAACTGCACGTGAAAGTAGCCCCAAAAAGAAGAAGTTTTGTATCATTCGTTTTGTCAAGTTACATGCCATAATAATTTAATATCGATTTGAAGTTAGTAAGTATCGTATAGGGAAATTTGTTACGTTTTAGGCTCTTTTGTTTGACATAACTCGAGAACCACTTGTCCGATTCAGCTGAAACAAATTTAAAAAAAATTAATAATTATAATTTCTTTAATCTGTTCATAAAACGTTTCCCTACATAAGCAACAGTTTCACTTTTCCATTCATCAAATGATTGCAATAAAACTGTTGTGCTCCGTGGCGTATGATTCACGTAGAATATTACTTATGATAATCATACGCCACCATATAACAAAAGAGCCTAAAACGTGACAAATTTCCGTATACGTTACTTACTAACTTCAAATCGATATTAAATTATTATGGCATGTAACTTGACAAAACGAATGATGCAGAACTTCTTCTTTTTGGGGCTACTTTCACGTGCAGTTCTCAGAATTGAATCCCAAAATCATGTATTGTACTGTGTTATAAAAAAGTCGATAAATAAAAGTTTATAAAAAGTTTGGCTGTTGCACTGTGCTACTTGTTACATGTTTCCATATTTCATTCACTTAGCTGCTACTTTCATTCACACGACTGTATTATTATTAGTGTTTTCTGATGATATTCGAAAACCGAAAGGAAATTATAATCGAAGACACAAAATTGGTTGTTTATGTTTTCCAAAAGCTATGGAGAGTCGTTGTTATTAACACACAGTCGCTCTTGCGCTATATCTGTCGCTCTTCGACGTACAACAGCAACAACACCATCGGCAACATCTAGCACTGACATCGACGTCAGCATCTTCGGCATTAAGCAACGACGCCACACGCCGCACAATCTTGCCACAATGCAATCCATAGTACATTGACCAACACGTTCTACCAAAATACCAGGAATATGTTGCGATGAAATATTTCCAACATTCAGACATACATAAGTGCAAACATATTCACTGCGGTACTTTGTTGTTGTGGTCGAAATAATAACAACAACATAAACTGCATTTTATACAAATGAATTGGTTAATTAAAAATACAATCGAAAGGACATTACATTATTTAGCAGCGGAAATGAATTGCAATATGAAAAGGATAATGACAATGGTGATTATGTGTTTATCGTTATGAGCTTATAGATAAAACAAATGATCATGTCGATTCTGAGATTTATAATTAGACATTTCAATTAAGGCCCACCCGTGGCGTGATGGTTAGAACAGGCAGCTATCATGCGGAAGACCAGCGTTTGATAATGTCAAGGCCATTTACATTCCTATCATTGGCGACCCTCACGATGTTGTAGACAGCAACTTCTGAGTAGTTGAGTCTAGGTAACGATGTAATGTTAATGAAAAGAAAAAGAGGGATTTTATAATTTGAACCAGAATCTCTCTTTGGAGGTCCCCAAGCAGCTCCCAACGTCCGATAGACTATCCGGTCAAATACATAGCAAATGTGAGCGGGCGCAATTTTGAGTAACCTAAATAGCATGCCACCACCGTTGCGTCTTAGGAAGTAGGTTACAGAAGTTATTGAAGATCAACACAAAGGTTCTCTTCGTGGCTTTGGCAGCCCCAAGAAAATAGGATCGGGCACCGTGGCCTAATAAGCAACTCTCCTTAAACAAACCCAATTATTATGAAAACACAAAGGGAAGGACAAACAAGAACCAGAGAAAGACTAAAGCACATTCTGGCTATCCTGATTGGACCTTATCAGTAGGGCGTTGCACCTAGTAAATCTACCAGCGACCACATATTCACACTACGACAAATCCTGGAGAAGACCCAAGAAATGCAGATCGACAGCTACCATCTGTTCATCGATTACAAAGCTGCATTCGACAGTCCGATACGACAGTAATTGTTGGATGCAATGGCTGAGTTTGGTATCCCCGCGAAGCTGATTCGACTTTGCGGGATGACACTAACTGATACAAAGTCTTCAGTGAAAATAGGCTAAAATCTGACTGTGCCATTTTCTAAAAAGCGAGGCTTATGACAAGGCGACAGTCTGTCTTGCGATCTCTTTTACATCGTAATGATGTTGTACAAAAGTCACTTGCTGTTCGCGTATACCAATGATATAGATATCATTGGCCTTAGATTGTGGGATGTTACTGCGGCCTTTTCGAGCATTGAAAAGCAGTCCGCGAAAGTGGTTCTGGTGATAAATGAGGACAAAACCAAGTTATTTGTTTCAACGAACCAAGAGTCTACGTGTGAAATCAGTAGCACTTTATGGATGTAAGTCTTGGAATTCAAACCAATTCGATATAACTGCCATACAAGATTCATCAATCGATGCCTCCGTCGCATACTGAACATTTTCTGGCCGAACATCATCACAAACGAACATTTAAGGGCAGATTGCGGGCAACTAATTTTAAAAATCGAAAACGGAAATGGCGCTGGTTTCGCATCATAGGTCAACAAAAAGTAGCACGAACTAAGGATCGTAGCAGTAGATTAGCAAGAATAGAAAGCTATCGGCCCTATGTTCCTCATATTAACAACAGGATTTTTTATATACATACTGTTACTGTTACTGTTACTGGTTCTCGATCTTAGAGTAACATATCACATACAAAATAATATCGACATTTAGTTGTAAACTACTTTTGGATGTAAACTAATGCTGCATTTTTTTTATTGTTAACTAGAAAGTGGGCCACCCATTGAGGGACCCCGTCACGTCAGTTACATTGCTATTAATTGCTATGACAATCTCAATAGTTCTGCGAATAATAACCTCAGCGCTGATAACCATAGCAGTCCAAAAGGGCTAATTAGCCCACATATCTACGACTGCACATCATTGCCAACATTCCAACACCTAGAAAACGTTTCAAAATTGCCCTAGTTTCACTGGTAGCTACTACACTAGTAGTCCGCATTCCTGTTAAGATATGAATAACAAAAACATTTCAATTGCTACTAAACTCCGTCTGTGTCTCCATCTAAGACAATAATAACTGCGAGTGTCATTTAACACGTTTTGCCATCGAGAATCCAACCATTACATGCCATTCCGAATGGCGTTGACATTGATTGTACTCACATTTGGCGGCCCCGCCACCGACACCATTGCCGATTCCCCTCAGTTGCAGCCTCAGCACTTGTTGCCGCTGATAATCGCACTTAATCGCCAAGAATGCAAGGTTTTATTGACTAGCTGGCTGGCTGGCTGGCTGGCGTTGTTGCTGCTCTTGTAAGTTACAAAGCTGCAAATGAAGTTCACCCAGTTTGTAGACAATGATGTCTAATGAAAGAATTCTATGGTGCTATTGAAAAAATTCACGTAATTCAATCACACACACACACACGGGTATATAGTCACACAGTCACGCACTCACTCAGTCACACACTCCACCAGCGACTGACGCTAGTGACGAGCATATCTCAAGTTCCAGTGTCACATACCAAAGAATTACGGCAATAAAATCATTTTTGTTGATAATAAATCAAATTCAGCCCCGACAATTACGACGATTACAACGAAAGAACGAGCAGAACTTTAAGTATCTGCGGAATTGTGGTGCTGTTGGCGGTTGAAGCGAATCGAATCCAACAAATGAATGAATGAATGAATGCATGAAGTCCGCAGCAACAGCAGCAGCAATCATGAATGGTACCAGTTTACAAGACCGCAATAAACATTAAAATTCTAATTGGGAAATAACAAGATGTGAAATATGTATGTCTGTCTGTCTGTCTATCAGTATAGTATGTACAAATCGTCATATAGATAAATGAGTGTGTATATGCAATAAAGTTATTGGCGATAGCGCCTATATATGTACTTTGCTATGTCATATCATGAGATCCTTAAAAGAGGACTTAAAATTTTGATCATCTTTCAAATACCAGAGGACATGGGTTAGGATGACGTCACGACCAGCAAATATAGTCTAACGCTGCTACTGGAAATTCTGGTTTCGGCTTACAATGCAGTTTCCGAACGTGACAAATTACCCTATACGATACTTACTAACTTCAAATCGATATTAAATTATTATGGAATGTAACTTGACAAAACTAATGATGCAGAACTTCATCTTTTTGGGGCTACTTTTACGTGCAGTTCTCAGAATGGAGTCCCAAAATCGTGTGTTGTACTGTGATAATGGTGTTAATCGTGAGCGTCAGAGCGGAGTTCGTAGGTCTGCACTTAGTATGAGTAGAAAAACCGGTGATAGATCCAGAAGATTTGAATGACGCACCAACGGTATTCAATATCGAAGATCTCTAGATAACATAGGGCGGTATGACCGTAGACGGTGGAGGTAGGTTGTTCATGTAGTAAGTGACAAAAGCCATTGTGCTTAGAGATTTGAATACCAAAATAGGAGAGATATTTTGGTCTATAGATCGGCAAAATCAGCCTATATATCAACATGTCTGGGTTTAGGCTGGTTAGCTTTATAGCGGCAAGAGACATGGTAGCGAGTGGAACCAGTTTTCACCATAAAGATATCCATACCGGCCGTGGTATAGTGGTTAGAATATGTGATTTCCATGCGGAAGATCCGTGGTTCGATTCTCGGCTCCAGTCATCTACATTTTTCTTTTATTGCCAACTTCGATGTTGTCGACAGAAAGTTCACAGTATAATATCGAGTTAATCGGCATTCTCAAATAGTGACATTCGCATTCGTCGATAAGCAAGTAGGTTCCGTTTGATGTAAATTTAAAATAGAAAGCGTGTTAATTCACAACAACGCGTGAAGCTATCCCATACCTCATTCATGGGGTGTAAAGGGAAATTTAGGTTTTTTTTTAAAGCTAAAGTACGCACAAGATGGAACAGAGGCAGCACATAGCTCTTCCAAGCCAACCGCCGCAGCAACCATGCTTGAATATTAAGAACAGCACTTAGACAGATACTGAAACGATGAAGAATGTCGCATAGTGTCTGGGGAACAGGAAGCTGCTTACAGGGCAATGCTACAGTAAATTGCAACCCGGGCTGTTAAGAAACGGAACAAGGAGACAATAAAACAGGAGACGTAACTATTGAATCGAAAACAAACTTCAGAAGAAAGAACGGGAGAACTAGGATATAGAGAGATACAGGGATAGAGATGAAGCCCGAAAATTCTACCAAAAGGTTTAAATTAAAGGTTACCGTACTTTCGTCCCCTCCTTTAACGACATTGATGGAAATCTGGTTACAGATACACAGAGTATGCTGAATTTATGAAAAGAGCTCTTCCACCAAATGCTGGTTACGGAATACAGCGCACGTGAAGCTATCACGCCATTTGTCGATGAAGGCTTAAATTACCCGCTACCAAGCTAAACGAGATTTTATTATTATTATTATTAGCCTTTAAAAACAACTTGACACATATATATATTTATATCTTCAGAGGCCGAAATGATCAAAGATTTCCATTCGCTTCGATCTTGTGCGCACCGTCTCCAGTCAGTCCTACCAAGCAGCGTCAGTGATTCCTCCACCTGGTCCTTCCAACGTAGTCGCGGTCTCCCTCTTTTGCGCCGTCCTTCGAGGTCTTGATAGAATACCTTTCGCGCTGGAGTTTCCTCATCCATTCTCACGACATGACCTAGCCAGCGTAATCGTTGCACTTTGATCCGCTTGACGACATCAAAGTCGTGGTATAACTCGTACAGCTAATGGTTCATCCGTATCCTAAACTCGCCGTTTACGCAAATGGGTCCATATATTTTGCGGAGATAAGAAGAGCAATATCGCGGCTGAAAAAAAATAAAGCTGCCGTTGACGACGTAAATCCGGCAGAGATCGTCAAGTCCTGCGGCGATGAGCTGATAGCGAGCATGCATCAGCTTCTATGCACGGTTTGAATAAATGAGTGCATGTCCGACGATTGGAGTCTGAGCGTATTATGTACTGTGCTAGCTGATTCAAGTGTATGCTCCAACAACCGCGGTGTTAGCCTTTCCCACATCGCATATACAGGATCGGGCCTTTTCAGTGTGGCTTTAGACCTGGTAAATCAACAACTGTCTAGATACTAACACTGCTGAAAATGACCTAAGAGAAACTGATCGACACGTAACATCTTTTCGACGGCTTAAACGCTGCCTTCAACAAACCGATACGACAGAAATTACTCGAAGCCATGGCTGAGTTTGGTATTCTCGTGAAGTTGGCAAGGACCTTACTGACGACGCTTAAGACAAGACGACAGCCTATCGTGTAATCTCTTTAATACAGTGATGGATATGATAATGAGGAAAGCTGCACTAAACACGAGTGGCCCGGTATTCAACAAAAGCAAAATGTTACTGTACCATGATGATATAGACATCATCAGTTGAAAACTGAGGGATGTGACTGCAGTCTTCTCAACTATACAGGAGGAATCTGCAAAAATTGGTCTAATGGTGTACGAGGACAAAAGAAGTTGTTAGTTTCAACGAACAAAGATTCTACACGTTTAGGACACTGCCTGAACGTTGACAACTACAATTTAGAAGTGGTAATTAATTTTTTCTTCTTCGGTTGCGACATCAATAAAACAAATAAGGTCAGCGTTGAAACTCGATGAAATATCCTGCTTACCATTACGGAATTAGCAAGCAATTAAATGGCAGAGCCCTTTCTCGACGAAAAATGCCTCTTTCTATACCACGTAAAACCAGTAACCTGAATTGATGTATGGCGCAGAATCCCGGGTAATGACACAAGCGGATGATTCAGCTTTGGCAGTATTCGAGTGGAAAATACTACGGAAAATAAATGCAACTATCATCCTAAATGGAGAGTGTCGATGTCTTATGAATCATTGTTGTGACTTCTTCGTATCGATACGAATTCGTTTGCTCTTGAATCTCCGAGAGAGATCCCTGCCCATAGCAGATAATGAGCTGTACGAGCTAAATCGTCACCTTAAGGTGCAGCGATTGCGTTGGCTAGGTCATGTTGTATGCAAGGATGAAAATTTGTCCAGCTCGAAAAGTATTCGACAATGAACTCGATGGGACATGTATGGTCTGATAAAATCCAGTTACACTACTTTCGATGATCTACTGATCTATTGTGATTGTCCGTTGAAAAGCAGAAAGTAAAGGTAAGGAAGTAAAGAAAGATTAGTTATATAAACAAAACATATAGATATGAGAACGTTTATGAAAGTTTTGTCTAGATATTGTTGAGAAAAGAAGAGAGGATCAAGGAAACCCTTTACAAAATGGACCTTAACCAATCATTTTGACCCAGTCAACGATGGAAGACAACACATGAAACCTAAAAAATTCTCACTCATATTGAGGAGAGGGACTTTAGGTCCACTACAAAACCTTGCCCAAAGTAGATCTGCCTTCTAGGGACAGAGCGGGACAGCTGCAAAGAAGACGTTCTATCGTTTCGGACTTATCCTTGTCCTCCAACATGCAACATAAGTCTGGTATGGATCTATCATATTTGCCTGGTAGCTATGTGATATCTGGTATAGCACTGGCCAGGTAGAATTCCACAGAATAGTAATTAAGCGCCCCGTCACAGACCAACCATGTTTTCCGATCGGGATCTGTGTCTAATAGTCGATGGCCGCTATCTAAGTAGATATTAATTTGGCTTAGTGTGAAAACCTATCTGAAGTTCTGTTTTTGCCATTATCAAAATATTTAGATATACTTACCCGGTTTTGTTTTTTTAAGGTAGCCCAGCCATAATTTCTTGGCACTATTACTGGAGTTTGAAGTTCGTTGGTTATTCATTGAAATGAAGTTGATTAACAGCGAACAAAATTGATCCCCAATCCCCTGGCACCCTCTAGTGGTGCGTATACGCCATCATGTACGAATTGTTTGTCATGTTTGTACGTTTTGGAATTTGGAGCACACACACACAATACGGTAGTATGTACGGTCCGGTTGGCGGTGTGCAGAAGGGTATGGGTTACAAATACAAAAACAAAAATGTTACTGAGACTTCGTAAGCTGAGTATGTTTATTGGCTAATATTGTAAAGTAATCAATTATTTGCTGTTGTTGTGACTGATTCTCTTTCTTGTTGTTGATTTCAATATCCGTGATTGTGATCGTAAGAGTTGTGGTGTGGTAGGCGCTTGTTAAAATTCCAAATATGAGAATAAACGAATTGGAGAATAACCTTAATGGTATAGGGAGGCCACATATACAATCATAGGTATAGTGTGATCTGTATTAATTGACGAAGTTTTTAACTAATTGTCAACAGAGAGAGAGGGAAATATAATCTTTGAAAATTCTTAATATAAAGTGATTTATTTTTACCTTTTTTAAAATCTATCTTGATTGACAATTTATGTTCTGTTGCTCCTTTTACATAATTTTTCTTATTGATTGATTAAATAAAATGGATAAAGCGTTAGATTTAGTTAGTTGATAAATAATTTAAATAAATTAATAAATTTGAAAAATTCTTATAAAATGGAACTGGATGTCAGACTCTTTATTATGACCCTAAAGAACTGCCGCTGACATTTACATTTTAAAGATATAATTTCATTCAAGTTTTTGTAGTCAATTCGGGGGGTCCAAGTTTTGGTTACTTTTTCCAGTATTTCCACCGGTAGCTCGCGAATTACGCTAGTACTGTAAGGTTAGATTCGATAAATCCCTCGTGTGATATGGTAAAAACCAAATACCACCGATTAATAAGAAGGAGGACAATAAAACAAGGAGTATAGAGATAGAATGATCTATGTATAGACAAAAAAGACAAAAAGACAATTACAAGATGTAGCTAAGTCACTCATCTTGACCCAGTTTAACATGGAAGGCACCAATTTAAAACTATTTAGTTGCTTGCTCTGACTAAGGAGTAAGTATGTAAACTTGACTAAGTATCTTAACCTCTTACAAGTTAGAGAGGGAAATCTCCAATGAAGCTGTTCATTTGACCTCGGACACACGATAGTAGTCCGGCATTGATCTATCCCATTTGAATGTCTTATGCCTTATATTGCAATGACCCGTTAGAATTACATGGGCCAGTCTCAGATCACTCCTGCACAGTCCATCATGCAATCCGATCGGGATCTGCTATATACTAGCCACAGCGATCTAGCAGTTATGTAGTCGACTCTGGATCCAACGCCTGCAGGCTGTATTCCACATCCAGTGTTCCACTATGCCAAAAAGGTAACAAATCGGCAGGTGAAAATCTATCAGAAGGTCATGATCAGAGATCATGATAATACAGCATCGTCTTGCCAAAAAGTTCGCTAATTAGCTGCAGGTCCTCGCTATATACACCAAGTTCTGTGCCATGTTCCATCTTCGACTTCAACTTCAAGACAGAATACCCGCCATTCCGATCTATCCAGAATTTCAATGAAAATCCACACATTTCGTGAAATAATGAAAAGGATTGTCATTACCCAAAAGCTGCAGAATTTTCACATGATCAGGTTCTTCTATGTGGACGGATAAAAATCGCCAGCCGAACATCTTCAGTATGTTACTAATATAAGGGCCCTCCCACCAAACCAGACAACCATATGTTATTATTGGTCGGACTTCACACTATCTAGACGTCTCATTTCTCAATAAAGTCTTTACTTCGCGCGCTGAGTATGTGGTAGCGTTCGCTATTGCTGGCATTTTATCTGTCCTCATTTTCGAAGAAAAAACGGACCGAAAACCTCACTTGCCCATTAGCCATACATAACGGTGCATTTTTGTGAATGTAAAGGTAGTTCGAGAATCTTTAGGTTTGCTCGTCAGTCAAATTGATATTTAAGCCTTTGAGCGTAGAATTCGCCAAGCTGTTGAATCAGAGGGGCCAAAATGCTGCGCTGGGCCTCAAATCGATTGGTAGGTCGGTCTTTAGCTGCATCCTCAATATTCACCTCACTACGGACTGGATGTACTTTTCTCAATCACTTATCATTGAATATTGTACAGTGCGACTCAAATTTGTTGATATTTTTAGACTCAAACAACGGGACCTACAGTTCAACGACGAATCCCAACTTCATCTATTTGCAAAGCTTCTAGCATCTAGTACCATGGACGCTGAGCATGATTCTTGGTGCTAACATTGGCTCGGATCATTACCTGGTTGAAGCTAAGGTTCGCACAAGACTGAAAAGATCGAAAAACGCACCTACCCAATCACAAAGACAGCTGGACATCGCAAAGTTGTAAACCCAAAAGAGAGCCAGCGCCTACTCAAACCAGCTCTCCCAACTACTACAACACAACGCCTCTACTTCTGACGTTCCCTATACACAGTGGATGTGAAAATCGGTGCTCGGACGAAACCTGGTACGATGAAGAATGTCACATAGCGTCTGAGGGACAAGATGCTGCTTATAGGGCAACGGTACAGCCAATTGTTAACCGGGCTGTTAGGGAATGGGACATGGTGACAGAAAAACAGGCGAGACAACTATGGAAGCGAAAAAAAAACTTCAGATAAAGGTAAGGGATAACGAGCATATAGAAAGTATAGAGATATTGGTAAAGTCCAAAAATTATACCAAAAGGTTTAAGTTAAAGGTTACGGTACTGTGCATCCATCTTGTAACCATAAGGATGGAAATCTGGTTACAGATACGCAGAGTGAGCTCCATATATAAAAAGAGCACTTCCAGCAGTTGCTGATTCCGAAAGGCAGCACACGTGAAGGTATCACGCCAATTGCCGACGACGACTTCGATTGCCCGCCACCAAGCCGAACAGGAGTAAGAAGAGCAATATTGCGGCTGAAAAATAATAAAGCAGTCCGCGACAACGTAATTCCGGCAGACATATTCAAGTCTTGCGGCGATGAGTTTATATTAGGATTCTAAGCGTATTATATCTTGCGCGGGAAAAGGCTGATCCAAGTGATCCCATATAAAGTCCTGTCGAGTGTGGGGTGTGAGAGACTTAAGACAGTGTATACAACCAGATCGGGACTTTTCAGTGTGGCTTTAGACCTGGAAAATCAACAACTGATCAGATACCCACCCACACTGCTGTAGTCAGGGAAAGACCAGATCGACACGTACCATCTTTTTGTCGACTATAAACCTGCCTTCGACAGCCCGATACGGCAGAAATTACTCGAAGCCATGGCTCAGGTAGGTATTCCAGCGGAGCTGATACGCTTATGTGGAATGATCCTGACTGCCACAAAGTCTTCAGTGAAAAATGGCAAAGAACCTCACGGAGCAGTTATATACCAGAAGAGGCCTAAAACAAAGGCGACGGAATATCGTGTGACCTCTTCAACATATTGATGGAAATAATAATGAGGAAATCTGCAGTAAACACGAATAACACGATATTCAACAAAAGCCACATGCTATATATATGCTACTGAGGACTTAGCAAGCGATTTTATGACAGAGCCCTCTCTCGACGCACAAAAATCCAGCTATACCAGGTACAGATTCTACCTATTGTGATGTATGGCGCAGAATCCTGGGTAATGACACAAGCGAGTGAATTGGTCCTCGCAGTATTCGAGAGGAAAATACTTCATAATATATATGACATTGATGTGTTCAAATGCAACAAGGTATAGCGGTTGCGTTGGCTGGATCATGTTATGCAAATAAATGAAAATGCTCCAGCTCAAAAAGTCTTCGATAATGAACTCAAAACTGGCGCAGAAGACGGCTATAAAAACTCCGATGGAAAGACCATGTTGCTGAGAAACTTGGTGTGACGAATTGGAGAAAAAGCGCATATTATACTTTTCTACGTGCGGCAATAATCAAAATATACGATTGCAAGGAATTTCCAGCTAAGTAAGTCACGGGTGGTTAAATTGTAAGGGCCGATGTTGAATGTGCACCACACCTAAACGTCAAGTTCTTTTCTGCATTTCATTTGACATTTCTCAATTTCAGACTAACTCAATTTGAACCATGGAAAGATACACACTCGTGCAACGCGTTAAAGTTATTCGGGCTTTTTATAAAAATGGGCGTTTTTTGGTCAATTTAATCCAGTCCAAATGTGCGTACAATCGGCCTGTAGGAGATGTGAAAACACCAGTGCATGCGCTTACAGCTCGTACTGCAGAAACTACTGCTGCTGTTCGCGATAGTGTGGCTGAAGAGCCGTCCACCTCAACTAGTCGTCGTGCCCAACAATTGCTCCTCTCATGCTCGTCGTTGATGAACATTATGCATAAAGACTTGCATTTACAAGCTTACAAGGTGCAATTGACTAAAAAACTAAAGCCTCTTGACCATTCCAAACGTCGTCAATGGTCAGAATGGTGGCAAGAAATGGCAACAGTGGATGATCAATTTTCGAAGAAAATCATCTTCAGTGATGACGCAAATTTTCACCTCAGTGGATTCGTCAATAAGCAGAATTGCCGCATTTGGGCGTATGATAATCCAAGAGCGATTGTAGAAAAACCTATGCACCCACAAAGAGTGACTGTTTGGTGCGGTTTATGGGCTGGCGGCATCATCTGGTCGTATTTTTTCCAAAATGAGGCTGGTCAGGCAGTTACTGTGAATGGTGTTTGCTATCGTGAGATGATGACGAACTTTTATGGCCCGAATTGAAAGATATGGATGTGGATGATATGTGGTTTCAACAGGACGGTGCCATTTGCCACACAGTTATCGAAACAATGGCTCTTTTGCACTACAAATTCAATGGCCGTGTTATCTCACGTGGTAGCGATGTCAATTGGCCGCCGAGATCATGTGATCTGACACCGTTGGACTTCTTTCTTTGGGGTTATTTGAAAGAAAAGGTGTACGTCAATAAGCCAGCAACAATTCAAGAGCTAAAGAAAGAGATAATTCGGGACATTAACGGCACATTATGTCTCAGTGTCATCCAAAATTTGGACCATCGGATGAAGGTGTGCCGTCGAGGTCGCGTTTATTTTGTTCCAAATATAATTGAACCATACCAATATTATCGTAATAAAAATAAATGACAATTTTATTCAAGATCAACATCGGCCCTTAAAATTTAACCACCCTTTAAGTAATTATTACTGGTTATGCCGATTTCCTCGACTACTGGAAAATTACTGGCTTTAACAGCCAAAGACCGCTGATCAATAAATATGCCACGGAAGGTTTGCCGATCAAAGAAATGAAGACAGGGCTGTGACATGTCTCGAACCCAGGCAATCCACATAATAACCATCATGTCACGTTCGGTCCCATTAAGTAATAATTCCAAAAATATTTAAACATTTTTTACACCTTAAGTAAAATTTGAACTTTTGAAATGACACACAAAAACACCGAGACATCCCAACTAATTTTTGGGTCATAGAATCCAGTGGTATACTCCGTTTTAAAAAGTTAGCTTAAAATAACGAGATATTTCGATATTAAATTTGTAGTAGATTTAAGTTGATTTTTGATTTTATTTGAGGGGAAAACCTGCAAAAGCTCTTGTTAAATCGACAAAATGTAACCGTTGATATAATAGACATTTATTTGGACATCTATTTAATTTCAAACAAGTTTTTCAAGTTTTATCATTCAAATTAAATCAAAAATCGCTACTACAAATTTTAAATCGAAATATCTCGTGATTTTGAGCTAACTTTCCAAAACGGGGTACACCACTGGATTCTACGATCCAAAATTAGGTTGACGTGTCTCGGCGTTTTGGAGTGTCTTTTTCACCTACTCGCAGTGTTATTTTACAATTAAATTCATACACTAACACCACAATTTCTCCAAACAAAACCGAGTCACCCTAATGCCTAGTTATTTATATAAAGTGTTAACAGTTACAAAAAATTTTAAATGTAAATATTTATTAGGTGAAAGATGCAATAGCGATACAACACACTTCACTTCATAAAGAAAACTATCAAGCTGTCGTCTTGTCTTGCCCATTCCTCCCTCTCTTTATACGTTTCTTTGAATCAATCGACCTAATATTTTTTTTGTTTTTTTTTTGTTTTGAAGAATTATGAATGAGCTGAAGTTATGAATGAAAACACATTTCCATTGATGTTGCAACGAAATTCCAACGTGAAGGATTTTTGATAACACCAATATGAGGGGCACTGATAGTGCGCTTACACGTGTAAGTATAAACACAAGCACATATATACATACTTACATATGTACGTGCAGACATATGTATGTACATACGTACGCTTATGTACATTATGCTTTTGTCGTTAAGCCCCATTAAATCATATTTCATTCATACGTGCGTGCACTCGTGCTCACTTCACCATTCACGATTTCAATTGCAATCACTTCTTAGATTAAAAACAAATAAATAAAAATTGGGACATTAGTGTGTGGCGTGGTGATAATTAAAAACAAAAATACACTTATATTTACACTGGCATGTGCGTTTAAATGAAATACTTTTATTATTTCAACTTATCTTGATATTACAATAAATGTTGACACAGGGCATATCTTGGCCGGAACAAGTGGTTGACTTCACTCACATTTTTCTTGTTTTTTTTTTTGGTATATAGTATTCACCTGTATGTTGATGAAGTGGATTCATCATGACCAACAAATTGATTAAATTTTGATTGTTCACGCAGCTAATAATCTTGATTGTCAAACTGGAAAATAAGCATAGATTGAGATATTGATGTTGTTAAGGCGCTCATTTATAGCCGCACTTTTATATTTTGCGCCCTGTTTTCACTTTGTCGAACTAAGTTTTGAGAATATCTCGTTACCCTACTCATCCATATGAGCTTAGGTCATGCTTTTGCTATATCGCCGGTTTGGTTATTGAAAGGACAATAATCACAAAACTTTCGCATTGGATCCCTATTACATGTGCAAAAAGTATAACTCAGCCAAACAAAGTCGCCGGAAAGTTATATCGATTTTCCACACAGCTGTCGGCTACAACTAAATTTCATTTTACTGAAATCGGAGGCGTGGCAGGAGATATCGCCAAACACTCCAAAGTTGTAAGCGAAGCAACCTTCGCTGGTCTAAGCAATTAACTTAGTATTGTCTATCTTAGCCGCTAACGCCAAGATTTGTGATTCTTGATTCAAATAACAAAGCTTGAGAATGCTGCAGTAATATTTTGAAATTTAGTTTTGTGTCCCCTCGAAACTGATACGACTTAGCGGAAACAAACTGACTGACACGAAGCCTTCAGTGAAAATAGGCTGAAGTCTGACTGAGCTATTTTCTTCTAAGCGAGGCTTTAGTCGCGATGGCATCTGTTTCTTCGTCAAAAGTCACATGGCTGGCCTATATGCCTATGACATAGATATCATTGGCCGTGGACTTTGGGATGTTACTGCGGCCTTTTCGGGCATTGAGAAGCAGTCGGCGGAAGTTCATATGGTGATAAATGGGAACAAAACTAAGTTATCTGTTTCAACGTACAAAGAGCCTACTTGTTTAAGACGCTGCGTGAACGTTGAGAACTATAACTTTGAAGTGGTAGATGATTTTGTCTACCATGGCTCTTCCGTAAAAAATAATAATGTTAGCCTGGAGATCAAGAGTATTTATCGCAAACCGCTGGTTTTTGGCGCTAAGCACGCGATTTAATGACAAAGCTATCTCTCGACAAACAAGAATCCAACTCTACCAAACACTGATTTTACCTGTCGTGCTCTACAGCGCAGAATCCTGGGTAATTAAAGAATTTATTTTATTCTGTGAGTCTTTGAGCGAAAAATATATTTGTACCCATCACGTCTAGTGAAAAGGCTGTATTTATGTAAACTGATCTCTTGATTCCGAATATCACCCCCAGGTTTCGCTACAACCCTCACTTCTGTGGACAATCAAGCGCCCTAAAGGTTTTGATATCAAAGGTCATAAAGTAGAGATTGGTGCACAGATGTAGGATGCCGCTTTCAACACTACCAGAAAATAGTTTTCGACTCTTCTGGGTCCCCGGACACAGTGATATACAAGGGAACGAGATAGCGGATGAATTGGCGCTGAAAGGCACAGCCCTAGACCCGACCAATCAGATGGATCAGTGCGACAGCCAATGTGTCATATCTAACAGTTGGCAAATACATCTTGGGGACATCACACCGACTGCGTAGTATCACATGATATTTTGTCAAGACTGGATGGTCTCGACCCGATTAATGGGTCGACTCACATAGGAGTATATCACATGTTTAACCGGACAAAATTGAAAATAGTCATGTTAATCCTATTGCACCCAAAACATCAGTCGGAACCAAGTCATCGCACTGTACGCGTGTCTTTATTCTCGGCGCTCTCGTTTATGTTTATCAGTTTTCTATGTTATTCGGACATGGATATAGAAGGTACTATGTACTGAAGTATTTTTTATTATGTTTCTTCCAAATGTGGGTATAAAATGTAGACTCTAAGGAAGTGGAAACCTGAGTAAAAAGTCCCCCTAACGTACCCCATATTTTTTTTTATAGTACTTCAAACTGTATGGGGAAGATTATAATTATATTTACAAAGCTAATGTTTTTGTTTTCTTTTGTCATAGATCCTATTGAAAGAGTGAAAAATCACCAGAATGGATCTTTATAATATTAATAAAGAGTGCAAAGGAAAGATGTTTGAAGAAAAATTTTCGTTGTTGGAAGAAAGACTTGTGCAACTAACTTCATGTCCGCCCGAAGAAACAGGTGTTCTTACCCGTTCTTTGAAATATTTCAAGACCAATTTCAAAGAAAAGTGGACGGCAGCCCGTAATACTGGTAAGAGAACAATATGGAATGGCTTAATGTATCACTGGAACTGCTTAAATCCACAAAGCAGGCCGACCAATAAAAGAATTCGGAGAATTGTGTGATCGAGGAATTACGAGACCGGGTGCCTGTTGCGGAATTGACGTACGCTGCAAGCGTGAGTCAATATACTTCGAGAAATGTTGATGCGTCTAAGATTATAAAAGAAATAACGTCAAGGCGTACCAGAGCAAAAAGTTTATAAAAGCAATATCGTCAGCTAAAAAAGTTCCAATTGCGAGAAAATATACACCACAAGAAGCATTAGCGTTATTTGTAGAAGGTAATTTTACAAGAGGGCATTGGGAATTAAAAAAAGGTGGCCGAAAAGAAATATATCCTTGCTATTCGCTTTTACAAAAAGCAAAAAAGGAGTGCTATCCCCCCGAAGAAGGTAGCATAAAAGTTACAGAAACTGATTGATACATTATCAGAGTTGGAGAAACAACATCTTACCTTAATATCAAAATGGGTCTGTGATGGATCTAATCAGACACGGTTTAAGCAGACATTTGCCAACACTGGCGACGATGATGCCAATACATTTTTAAGTTCTCTTGTACCTGTGAGAATGGTTGTTGCTATTAATGGAGAGACAAGAAAAATTGTATGGCAAAATCCAGTACCTTCTTCAGTGAGATTCTGTCGTCCTCTTCGGGCTCGGTTCATTAAAGAAACAAAGGATATCACAAATTAAGAAATCACCTATATTGAACAACAAACCTATATTGAACAACAACAAAGAAACAACTGCTATGGAAGATTCCGTTAAAATAAATTATACCATTTTGCTCACAATGGTCGATGGAAAGATGTGCAATGCCGCGACTGATACGGCTTTAACAATGAGATGCTATATATATGGACAGACATCTAAGGACTTCAACAAACTTGAAAGAAGTAATGTTTATGAAGAGTCTTTGAAATTCGGACTCTCCATTCTGCACGCGAGAATTCGTTTCTTCGAGCTATTATTGCACCTGGCGTACAAAGCGCCTTTACAGAAGTGGCAAGCCCGAACGGCAGAAGACAAAAATGTTTTGCAAGAAACAAAACATAAAATACAAATAAGCTTCAAAGAAGAGATGGGCCTTCTTGTTGACATACCCAAAGTCGGTTACGGCAACAGTAACGACGGAAATACGTCGAGAAGATTTTTTGAAAATCCTGAATAATCATCTCGGATTACTGGAATAAATATAGATTTGATAAAAAGGTTCCAAATCATTCTCGAAGTGATATCAAGCGGATATGATATTGATCCTGCAAAATTCGATGACTTTGCTCACACAACTGCCAAACTGTACGTGGAACTGAATGGTTGGCACCCCATGTCACCTACAGTTCAAAAAATTCTGATGCATAGCGCTCAAGTAATATCAAGTCACATTGTACCTATCCGAAAGCTATCAGAGGAGGCTGCTGAAGCCCGGAACAAACATTTCCGTAAATATCGCGTAGACTTTGCAAGAAAATTTTCAAGAGTGGACTGCAACAGAGATATTTTAAATATGCTATTGCTGACAACTGATCCCTTCATTAGCTGCAACAAAATAAAACGGAAGAAAAAAAGCAAGTCTTTTTCAGGAAGCTATTGTATGCTTCTTATGAAAACACTGAATTCTAACAGTTTCCACGACGAACATGATGAGGTCCAAATCACCTGTAAAATCGCAGACAGTGATTCAGATTGATTTTTTTTTTACTGTTTTTCTTTTTAAATAAATGCCTTATTATGATGAATTATTGACTTTTATTTCATAAAATAGCAAAATAAAATATAAAATAATTTTGTCCGGTTTTACATGAGAAATACTTCTATGTGCGACGTTAGGGTCTTAAATTCGAACTAGAAGACGACACAGGAGGAATACTGCAGATTGCTATACTATTGCCCAGTCCTTCACAAAAGAAGGAAGCAATTCTCAATGAATTGTCATCATCCCACGTAATCTTATTACTTTGTCTATATGAAGTTGAAGGAGAGAAAACACCGGAATTATTTGAACACTTCTCTTTTTCTCCTTTTGTACTATATTGTAAACATTTTATTTATATTGCCTTACAAACAACACTCTTTCTATTTTTTCATATTTCTTTACTTCAATGAGGACAATCGGATTATAATGGTCTCCAAGTGATGTAATGACATAACATAGCCTAGCACTGTGTCATTACTTGTCCTCAACCTAAACCTATGTCCTTTCTGTTCTTTTAACAATGATATTTATATCAAAAGCATACTCAAGTATCATTGGTATCACTGAATCTGCAAAATTTTACAGAATTGCCCTAATAAAAGCCAAGTCGGCTTTATATGTATTTTTAAGGGCAGGATTGACTACAAACTTAAAAATCTACCTCGAGCAGCAATTTAAGTCAATCAAGCACAGGAATTTAGATAGTTTATCTTTAATGGCTCCTCTATATAATTTATGCTAGAATAGGGATTTCATATCATTTCATACATCAAGTAACTTAATCAAAAGTTCCAATTCCAACCATATATTTATAGAATCGTTCCGTGAATTGTCCCCCTTGCCTTTCTACCGACTATTGTCAGGGGTATAATTTGGGAATACTCTTGATTTATTTTACATAGTTTGTTATTACAGTAGTTCTATTCTAATTTTCTATTTTTGTTAATAAAAACTCAAACTTTAGCAAATATAGCCGAATTAGTCTAAGTCAAATGTTTTTTTTTTTGTTTCTTTTCCACATTAGTAAAATAAAACAAACCATATCGCTTTAATAGTCTCCCGCATTTCGGTCCATTTAATTCCCATTTTGTTAATTTGTCATATCTACAAATAATTTGGGGCAATTACAGACATGCGTTCATACCTACAGCGGCTTGTACTGGAAAACACCGCAGCCAATAGCCACGTTTATTAATGATCACAACAAATGTACACACACACACACATACTTTGATAATATGTGGTACTTACTAATATAACCAGAGACGGATTTGGCAAGGCGTTGTTTTCTAATATAGTTCAATTAGAGTAAATGTGTCAGTAAGTGCTTTTAATTGCTCCTAGAAACTTATTAACACAACTTCAAAATTCGTTTTATTACCATAGTAAAAAATCATAATTAATTTTTTCGCCATCCAACTTCTGGCGTATCCTTCCGCCATATCCTGCCATTGGCATTGCTAAATGACAAAAATCCTTTGAGGCAATGTTGAGGTTTGGGTATTTTGGCGACGCTATTCTACCAAAAGTCTTAGCAGGTTAGGGGAAAGCCTACTGAAGCATTGATATAGGTTCGTTTTATTCCTCTAGGCAGCATAGGGCCATCTAAATTATGATAAAGGCCTTAACTTAGCGCCTACCATTAGATTTGTTTGGCATTTTTATAAATATAAATATGAGTTCCTCTACAGTTAATGTTACGTGCTCTTGCTATTGATCCTGATATCATAGATAGAAATCGGTGAAATGTTACTGCAGTGGTCTCAAACCTTAGTAGGGAATTAGCAGTCATAAAAATGCCATAGACGAACGTCTATCGTGAGATCTCTTTGACATTCGTAAGGAAATAAAAACGAGGACCTCTGCTATAAACACGATGTTTGCTAAGTCATTAGAACGTAATAAACGTAAGCATGATGATGACTATGATTTCACAGGTCGCCAACTGTGAAATGTTACTGCATCGGTCCAAATCATTGAAAAGGATTAAACAAAACGGGATTTGGCTATAAAGAGGTACAACACAAAATTATTTTTTCATCATAACGATGAATCAGTAACATAAATCAGATAGTTGAGAGTCGAGATTTATTATTGTCAATCAACGTTAAGTGAATGCTTTTGCTGGCTAATTTAATGTGGATGGATTAAATTGCTTTAGCAGGAAAGTCTTCCACAATCAACTCGACTGCGACTTGCTGTTTTAGAAGATCAAATTATCAGAACCTATGAAATCATAATACTTGAATACTAATTTTTTCTTTGCGTTCCATAATTTTGCAATCCACACAACCAGACTAAAAGATCAATGAAGATTTCGAAAGACACCTTATACAGTACAAAACATGGTTTTGGGACTCAATTCTGATAACTGCACGTGAAAGTAGCTCCAAAAAGAAGAAGTTCTGCTTCATTCGTTTTGACAAGTTACATGCCATAATAATTTAATATCGTTTTGAAGCGAGTAAGTATCGTAAGGGGAATATGTCACACTACTGGATCCATTGTGATTGTGCGTTAAAAAGAGAAGAAAGGGAACGGGAGGAGAAAGAAAAAGAAATAGATAGAGGAATAAGACACAATTCTGGGGAACCCCAGTCGTCATCTTAGCCCACTCAGACTGATTTCACAGGCCAGTCTCAGATCACTCCTGCTCTGGCCAACCATGTACGCCGGTAGGGATCTGCTGTATTCGGGCTACAGCGATCTAGCAGTTATACAGTCGGTTTTGAAGCTCCAACGTCTGCTGACTGTTTTTCGCATCCAATCCTCCATTAAGCCAAATTGGTAACAAATGGGCAGGTGAACATTTTCCAGAGAGGCATGATCAGCTATAGTATAGCCTCGTTTGGCTAATAGGTCTAGTGATTCATTACCAGGAATCTCTCAATGTCCCGTGACCCAACAGAGGCTGACATACAAAACCATTGGTCCATCCAACTTCTCCTTACAGTTGCTCAACAAATATGAATTGCATAAAATAGAATTGAAAATAAGAATAAAATAAATATAAAATATAAATATGAATTACATTTTATTGTAGCTATGGCTATCAGTCTTGTAGTATCAATTCCACATCCCATTATAGCCTCCGTCTGAAAAACACTGCATTCATTTTACAGCATGAAGAAAGGCTTAGCTGCAGGTCTTCGCTGTAAACACCAGCTTCTGTGGCATGTTCCTTTTCCGAACCGTCACTAAAGACAGAAATGGCATCACTATAAAAAGTCCAGCTGTCATTCCGATCTTTTCGGAATATTGACGTTTACTTTACGAAATCCATACATTTCTTTAAAAGAGGTGGCAAATGAAAAGAAACGTCATTACCCAAAAGCCGGAGAATCTTCGCATGACCATGTATGGATTAATGCCAATAGTTCAGCTTCCCTGAGTCTAGTATAATTTGATGCCAATCGCTAGCTTTCCTCAGTTAAATAGACCCTTGATGTACAAGTTAAGGGGCGGAAGGTCCAAGGAACTTTTTCAAAGGTATGCTCTTTCTAGACCCATTATTCCCCACGATGATGTTGGCTTCTAAATGATCAATTGTTTATTAGTATAGACCAGTGATTAGACGTCCCCCAAAAAAAAGTAGTCCAAAAGGTGTCAAATCATGCGAACAAGGTGGCCAACTCACAGATCCATTTGGTCACCAAAAAAGTTTAATTTTTTGTTGGTTAACACTGGCTTTAGTCTTTCACAAAGCATATTGTGCTTGCTTACATAACCGTTAAGTCCGAAATAAGCCTAATCGTTGAAGATGATTTGACGATAAAAAAATACGGTTTAACTTCCAGTTGATTATCAGCCTATAAACGACGCATTTGTTGGTGCGCTGGCTTTAATTCTTGCATTTTATATGGATGGAGGTCAAGATGTTTCCTCGAAATTTTCCAAGTAGTGGTCGAACAATGACCGAATTGCTGAGAAAGGCGTCGGGTCAATAATTCCGAGACCTGTGTCACACTCACGGGTACCGGCCGTGGCATAGTGGTTAGAACACGCGACTACCATGCGGGAGATCGCAGGTTCAAACCTGGCTCCAGTCATCTTAAAAAATTGTTTCTTTCATTGTCGGCTCCCCTCGAATGTTGTTGACAGCAACTTCGCAGTATTAAGTGTCGAGTCAATCGGCGTGTCTAGTAAGAGCTTCTCAAACAGTGACGTTCGCATTCGTCGATAAACAAGTAGGTGCCGTTAATTGTGAATCTAAAAATTGAAAGCGTGTTAATTCACAACAACGCGAGAAGCTATCCCATACCTCATTCATGGGGTGCAATGGGAAATTAAGTTTTTTAAGTGTCACACTCATGCCTATGCACGGTGCGGGCACACACAGTGACCGATATAATGACATTAATGATGAATCGTTTTGAAGAGCTCATTACTTCGGGTTTCGAACCTATCAACTGGCCGCGTAGATCGTGTGATACCACATATTTGGGAACGTTATTTAGTCGAAAATTGCAATCCAAGATTACGCATCTAATTAGCGAGATACCGTAGGCAATGCTGGAAAAATGGATCGAAACTTGGACTTTCGAAATAGAGGACCTTTGCATCTTCGTACTTTTCACACTCATGCCTACAGCGGCTATGGCATTTTCTGTATGCACGGTGCGGGCACACACAGTGACCGATATAATGACATTAATGATGAATCGTTTTGAAGAGCACATTACTTCGGGTTTCGAACCTATCAACTGGCCGCGTAGATCGTGTGATATCACATATTTGGGAACGTTATTTAGTCGAAAATTGCAATCCAAGATTACGCATCTAATTAGCGAGATACCGTAGGCAATGCTGGAAAAATGAATCGAAACTTGGACTTTCGAAATAGAGGACCTTTGCATCTTCGTACTTTTCGATGAAATTTACATAGCTCTGCATATACCAAAACAAATAGTAATTGGATGCTCCATTGACCGGACTATAAAATAGTTCCATCAATAATTTCATTTTGAAAATTCTAAAACTTTAAACTGTCAACAAAGTATTATGGAGTAGATCTTTATCAGAATGAAACATATGATTAGAACACACGACTATCATGCGGCAGACCAGGGTTCAATCCCTGTCATAGTCATTTACAATTCTTCGATCGGCCGCCCCCTCAGTGTTAACGACAGCAACTTCACAGTAATCGAGTTTATCAACATATATTAAGTAAAAGCTTAAACTGTAGGTCTTGTTGTGAAAATCTAAGAATAGAAAAGTGTCAACTGATTAATCTATAAAAACTTTCCCGTATGTGATTCATGGGATGCAAAGGGAAAGTAAGTACTGGATCCATTTCATTGCGCTTTACCAGAGTTTCCCAACGATTTTTTTTTCAAATTTTCTTTTATTTTCCAATTTTCTTTCGGTCAAATTGCGAGAAACCTATTTTGAAAACTTCTAACATCTTATACCTTGGTGATACCTACATATATGTGCAATTTCTTCTTCCGAAAGTTTCCTGTCTCCAAATCGAAAGCCTGATGAAAGGCCCTTCCACCTCTCCCACCTTTCAACTCAACTCCGCTACTGTTTAAATATAGAAATGTGTCTGTATACGAATGTCATAGAACTCTGTAATGCTCTCAGCGCGAACGAACGAACGTACGAAGCAAAACAAAAACAAAATAAAAAGTTGTGAATGAAATGACTTTAGACCTTGTTGGAATGTGGTATGGTGAGACAGCAGCAGCAGCAGCAGCAGCAACAGCAACTGGTCTCAGACAGAGACACTCGAAAGTCGGTCTCTACGATCTCAACTGCTGCGGATACGCTGTACCCCCACATACAACAGCGTGACAGTGTGCGGGAGCAAATGTCACACATTCACACATCGATTACTTTTCTCTTGAATAAACACTGAGAGTTAGTGTTTGAGTGATTCAACATTTTAAATGTTGTCTTTTTATCTGACCGTCAGGATTGATGAACAAAATGTTTAGAGTTTGTAATAACTAGATTATAAAATTGATGTTCTCCTTTTTTTTATAGAAAATCTTGGTTTGGGTATGATGAAGTACTTTTTTAAGTATTTAAAGAGTTTTGATGGAGTTCGCATGGATTATTGCCGCAACCGAATATGTTTTACGTTTGTTAATTCTTGAATTTGGAAAAAACAGTAACATAAAATATTTGATAAGTGAAATTTTGAATGAAAGGTACTTTTACCAGCTAAAAAGCTATTCAATATCCACAAACTTTCCTGACGAAGTTAGTCGATTTTAGACGATGTAAATACTTTAGAAATGTCAACAGAGTTTTGTCCAGAATTATTTATCGATTTCCACATATTTGGAATCTTCTTTTACTGGTACTTTTCCAATATCTGTGAAGGTTGCAGTAACAGATTATAGTTTTCTTGTTAAATTTACATCGAAACCAGTAGAGGTTACTATTATTATACCTTAGGGATGAGCGTATATATATCATTTGATACGACCCAAAAGTGTAAGACATAGAAGGAGTCACTTTAGACCCTAGGTTTCTTTGAACCAAATTCGACTCATGGCTTTTTAAGACGTTTGAGCCATGTCCGGCTGGTACGCACGATAACTTTCGAATAACGCAACCAATTGTTTTGAAATTTTGCGCGAGCTAATATTTCCCCAAAACTACTTACTGTATTGCATATGGGCTACATAGCCCCGCCCCTTCTGGTACCTTCCATACAAACGTACCACTCCGCCCACTTTAGAGATGGAGTAATAATATCAATACACCCAAAGCGATTCTGCACAAATTCTATATTTAGTAAAGCTATAACAGGATAAAAAAAAACTTAATTTCCCTTTGCACCCCATGAATGAGGTATAGGATAGCTTCTCGCGTTGTTGTGAATTAAAACGCTTTCTAATTTTAGATTCACAACTAACGGCACCTACTTGTTTATCGACGAATGCGAACGTCACTGTTTGAGAAGCTCTTACTAGACACGCCGATTGACTCGACACTTATACTGCGAAGTTGCTGTCAACAACATTCGAGGGGAGCCGACAATGAAAGAACAATTTTTTTAAGATGTCTGAAGTCAGGTTTGAACCTGCGATCTCCCGCATGGTAGTCGCGTGTTCTAACCACTATGCCACGGCCGTCCCGCTATAACAGGACGCCTATAACAGACACGCCCCTTCTGGTACCTTCAATACAAATGTACCACCCGCCCACTTTAGAAATCGAGTAATGATATCAATACTACCAACGGGATCGTACCCAAATTCTGTACTTAGTAAAGCTGTAACAGGATAAAGTTTCGGAAAAAATTGGAAGTCTAGCCACGGCCCTTCTGGTACCTCCCATACAAATGTACCTTTCCACCCACTTTAGAGATGGAGTGACAATATCAAAAAATCCAACGCGATCGTACCCAAATTTTTTATTTTGTAAAGCTATAGCAGGATACAGTTGTTGAGGAAAAAACTGGAAGTCTTGTTACGCCCCATCTGGTAACTCTCATACACATTTGGTACCGCCCACTTTAGAAATCGAGTAATATTATTAATAGACCCAACGCGATCGTGCCCAAATTCTGTATTTAGTAAATCTATTACAGGAGAAAGTTTTGGAGAAAATCTGGTAGTCTAGATACGCCTCTTCTGGTACCTCCCATACAAATGTACCTCTCCCTTCCTTTAGAAATCGAGTAATATTATCAATGTTGTAGAACATTTTTTGTTTTACTGAGGGTGAGAGTATATGTAAGTCGGGTTGCCCGACTGAAACTTTTTTACTGGTTTTTACTATAATTTCCTCTACAAGAGAAACAAAGAGACCTCTCGAGACGATATCTTTCCATAGAGGGTTTCGTTTGCTTCTTTGTCATACTTCAATACTTAATATCATTTATCAGCACCAGCTTTGCAAAGGTACCAAGCTCAACTATTGTTTTCTTATTATTTTTATTGCATTGGAATGCAGATGGCGGTTAGACAGCTTAAAATTTGTCAATGTTAAAATATCATATCTGACTTGGTGGTGCTTTATCTGTTAGGCTTAAGCTTTATAGTTCCCATATCGCCGGACATCCTTGAAAAGGCTCATCTTTATAATTTTATTTTTTCTATCGTTCTATCATTCTTTTCTTAACATTTATAATAAAAGCATTAAATTATACTGTTCATCTAAGTCTGGAAGGTATCGCACTATGCAAGGGAAATAGGCCAGGCTGTACGTGCATAATTCAACTTTTCAGCATTAATTTTTTCTTATGTTGGGTCTACTCTACCAGTTTTGGATCTTAGCTAATACCATATTCCTAGAAATGTGTCATTAGGCTATTACCGCGTGTTCAACCTGTTTATGTTTGTTTAAATAGTTATATGTTCTTGTTACAAATGTTTTGCATACAATATCACTTGTTAATTATTAATTATTCGATGTTATAATGTTTCTATTGCGCTATGATCTTCATCAATGATCCTTTTGGTGCTGTTATGCCATCACTGTCTTACATCAACTCTATTTCTATCATTTTTGTTGAGCTTCTTTATCTATTGTTTTGCGTTGTTTCCATTGTCTGCCGGATCTATTTCTCTTTGGTAAAGATGTACTCTTTAATCATCTGTGTGTTTGTGTAGATAACTGGAAGAGAGACTAGGAGATATCGTATCGCATCTAACTGCGCATTGATAAGATGCTGCTTTTGTGTTAGAGATGGCAAAAATTAATAAATAAATACGTAGATTGCTATGGAGTAGTATCCGATATAAACATTCATTTAATTTTATATATTCAACAATCTTGTAATTAAAAACCTCATGACGAATATTAAGTAAATTACAATATTACATGACCGTCTATCTGGCTGGCTGGTTAACTCGAGTTAAGCTTTACTGATCCTTATGAAAATTTACCAGGTAAGCATAAACGTAACATTCCATTTAACCGATTTTCTACCAACAGTAGGCAATAAGCTTCCATACTTCTTACCTTATCAGATTAAACTGCATAGAAGACATCAAAGTTGCAACACATACCGTAGTGCATAGACTATGTTTCTTTAGATCCCTGGTTCATTGGACAGTGCGATATCAACTTAAAGCTTTTTAAGGGAAATAAAGAGGTTAGCCGAAGTTGCCACACAGTGAAGCAGATTAATATGAACCACATGGAACCTAACAGAACCGAAATTCTTTAAGTGTTTCCAATGTCCCGCCGTCGACCGCATTTGAAGTTCCATCTCTTCGGGGCTTTACTGTATACTCAAGATTTTACATAAAAAATACTCTCCAGTGTCTCGCAATCGAACACAATTCGGTGGTCTTTCCCTTCGTTCCCTTCACTTGATACTGAGGAGTTTACGTGGAGGTGGAATGGACCATCGAATTGCGGTCGATGGCGAGACACGGTTACCACTGGTCGTGGTGGAAAATGAGACTCAGGTCACACTTCTGTTTTAGCGCCGTGCCAAATTTTACCAAGATCGATTGCTGATACTGGAGAATATTTTTTCATGTACAATCTTGAGTATGCAGTGAAGCAACCAAGGACAGCTTGTGTGGATAATGTTGCCGTGTGGTCTTCGTTGATACCATTTTTGCACCGGTGTGTTTGGGCTTCTCGATAGTTTCTTGAAGCTTTTAACACTAAAAGGTTGTGATAATGTGTAGAGAAGGCACAGCAAAGCATGGTGAAAAGAATGTTTGGCAGTTGTCAAAATAGCTATCCGCCCTGCCAGCTGTCAACATAATTTATTTCACACAACTTTTGTAAAATACATTCTATTAACAATAATAGAGATAGATCTTGAACCGAACGATGAAAACACATTCATCTATATAAATAAGAGGCTTGGGTGACTGACTGGTCACTATCCAGCCCTAACGGCTAAAGCTATAACCGTATAATTTGGAATATAGATTCCTTTTATGACGTAGGCGGGCACTAAGAAGGGATTTTTGAAAATTCGGACTGCAAGGGGGTGAAATGGGTTGGCACAGCCCCATACAACTCGAATTTTGAAATAGCTGTATCTTTTACAACATTATAGGTACGAAGTCGAGATTTGATACGTATATCATTCGTATAAGAAAAAATACTTTGTTTGTGAAAAGTAGGCGACGCCACGCCCCTTTTAAGAAAATCTTTATATGAGTCCAATAAATGGACCGATTGCAATGGAACGGAAAAATGAAAGTGAATATTTTAATTGTGCGATATGAAGTAATTTTTCCAAATTCATTCTTAAGGTGTAAAAATACCGAAAAATGGATCAAACTGGTACTATTGCCCAGACCAAATACCTAAAGGTAGAGTTACGAAAATGTATATAGCATTGGTCCGTATAGAATTAGAGAGCCGCCAAATGGGGTTTTTAGAAATTCGAACATTTATGGGTAAAAAAAGGCCGAAAAGAGATCAAACTGGTACCATCACCCAGACCAAACGGCTAAAGCTTTAATGCCCATGCCTCCCTTTAGAATTAGAGGGGGTACCAGTCTATTTTAGTTGTGCGATATGAATGTATCTTTTTTAATTTGAACTTTTAGGAATAAAAACGGACTAAAGCGGCACAATCACTCAAACCAATGGGGTAAAGCTACAATCATATAAATGTGGTGTCCATTCGTCATATGAAGCGTTTGCATTTTACCTGTATTGATTAAATTCTAAGTTTAGTTAACTAATGGGATTGCAAATGGGCAGAATAGCCCCATCCATTCTGGTACCTGCCATACAAATTTACATATTTTTGGATAAAAAATAAATATCACAGTGCAACACACTTTTTCGGGGGTCAACCAAACCAATATCAAACGATAGCATTTTACCTCAGTAACGAACCTCTAAACTCCATTTTGCTCCACTACGTCACAATTTTTTTGTACAGTGGTTAAAAGTTTCATTTTTTTGGGCAAAAGTCGATTCAAAGAATATAAAAAATCATCTATATAAATACTTTTGGGATATTTCTTGTCTTCGGAGACCAATATTAAAACAATCAGGGGAATATTTTCTCGGAACATTTTAACCCTCTAGCTCCCACCCGTATGGGATATATTTGGCCCAATTTTGAAAAACTGTTTTTAAGTCAACTTTGAATGGAGGTCAATACTTAGAATCTTTGTTAGAAATATTCTCTGGAAATTTTCACTAAGAGTCACCGAAGACAAATAACTTTTATGAGTCAAAGGTTCCAAAATAAACTCAATATTAAATGTAATGGAACGTTAAAAAATATATTTTTGAGCAAACTGTGCTACACACTTTTTTCGGGGGTGAACCAAACCAATATCAAACACAAGCATTTGAGCTCAGTAACAAAACCCTAAACTCCATTTTGCTCTAATACGTCACAATTTTTGTGTGCAGTGGTTTGAAGTTTAATATTTTTGGTCGAATCAAATAAAATGAAAAAAACGTGTGTAAAAATAGATTTGGGATAGTTCATGTCTTTGGAGACCTACATTAAAATTTCCCGGGGATTATTTTCTCGCAATATTTTAACCCTCTATCTCCCACCCATATTGAACATTTTGAGAAATTTGACTTTTAAGCTGTTTTCCAATTTTTATCCTAAGAAGTCCCATACGGGTGGGAGTTAGAGGGTTCAAATGTTCTGATGAAATATTCCCCTGAAAATTTTAATATATGTCTCCGAAGACACAAACTATCCCAAATGTATTTTAACACATGATTATTTTTAAGAAAACCGTAACCCCTTCTTGTACCCCCCCGTACAAATGACCGAATTGACCCTCATAGTTTTGCATACATATCTTTTTTGTAAGTAACCTGAATTCACTTAAATTTTGCGTAAGATGTTCGCTTATGAAAATTGGACTCAGGAATGAATATGGATTATATCGGCCCACGCCTTCTGGTACCTCCCACACAAAATTACCTATTTTTGGAAAAATTAATATTTCCCTCATAACTTCCAAACGGGCTCTTGGGGGGTAATTATAATTGGTCAGTATATTTATCTTGTGATAGGAGGTAAAACCTTAGAAAAGCGAACTATTTGACAAACCCCTTCTGGTACCTCCGATTATCAAATGACCGATATTGCTCCTTTTACATACATATCATTTTTGTATGTACACTGAATTCAGACAAATTCATCAATGACGAGTTAATCTTCAGACCCCTGACGAGTTAATCTTCAGACCCCTTTGTGACGAATTGATGTAATCTGGTACATCATCAGCTTTACTTTGACGTAAAACTCGAAGTAACCTTAGTTTACCAACAAATCTCCTTGAAAAGCGAGAAAGGGAATTGTGGGGAAAAATATCCTCCATTCTCATGTTGATTATTAACGGTCAAATTCAAATTGATATTAGACATTTTCGGCTGATGTAAGCTATTTTATTTTAATTAAAAATCTATTGATTTTAATAAATCATGACTTAAACAATATATTATATTGGGTGATGGTATTTATCAGTCAGTTTACCTGACTGAAATTTCTGTACTGGTTCTCACATATTTATGATTGCCGCGATTGCAATCTTGACCAATATTCTGTTTATACTTGCTTTTTGTTTTTTTTTTTCGTTTGTTTTTGTGAAAACGGGAATTTTCTTCGATTTTATATGGGATCTCAGGTTTCTGAGGGAGTTAGAAAGTCCAACTTTTAGTGTAATGTGTTGTGGTTTAATACAAAAGAATTCAATGAAACAATGGATTTCAACGTGACAATTGTTTTTTGCAATGCTATCTGTTTTGTACGCATTGCTGCAGCCTCCTCACTGTTACACTATTCCACAACTATCCTAAGGTCCTTCAAATAGTGCTATAATAGTTTCTGCCAACTATCCAAACGCTAGGTAGAGCTTATTGAAACTCTTGACGTAGAAATGGATCCTTAATATAAACACAAAAATAATATTTCGATTAGTTGGTTGGTAAGAACACGCGACTACCATGCGGGAGATCGCAGGTTCAAACCTGGCTCCAGTCATTTAGAAAAAAAAAAAAATTGTTCTTTTATTGTCGGCTCCCCTCGAATGTTGTTGACAGCAACGTCGCAGTATAAGTGTTTAGTCAATCGGCGTGTATAGTAAGAGCTTCTCAAACAGTGATGTTCGCATTCGTCGATAAACAAGTAGGTGCCGTTAGTTGTGAATCTAAAATTGAAAACGAGTTAATTCACAACACCGCGAAAAGCTATCCCAAAAAATTATACGGATTATCTTCTTATCTTAAAGAAATCAACAGGTATCGTCTAAACTGCAAAAAATTAATATGAAAAGTAAAAAAAAAATAATTTAAAAAAACCTGAAAATCCCAAAATATGCTTTTATATGCATTAACTCCCAAAACATGCCGGTAAGGCTGTAATATGCATTTGCATATGCAAGTATGCATTGCATACTTTTGTTGACCCTGATTAAATGTTTTCATTTCCTGACAATAAATTTATAAATTTATCTGAGAAATTAACGTTGGCTCATAGAGTTTAAATTCTTTACAACAAATATAATTATCTGTTACCCTTAATACTTTGCCATTGGAGGTATATAACTGTCCATCAGTTCACTTAGTTAAATTAATTTGTTTTCTTTTTGTACCTCTCTTCTTCACACATGTACTAAAAAAAGTACCCAACACATAAATATCCCATCTCCGTCTTCAATTACCAGTGTTTTGTTGTCGTTTTTTTTTATTCTCACTGCTCTCACTTTTCAAATGTATGTGTGCAAGTGGGTGTATGCGTGCGTGTGTGTTAGTATTTTCTTTAAGTGTGAAAGGGGTTCGTAAACGAGGGAGGGAGCTTAGAATTAATAATGGCGGCATTGAAATACTTGTATAGTATTTGGTTCCCTATTGTGATTATTCGAAGAAAACAACAATACAACAAACAAAAGCGACTAAAAACGACGGCAACAACAGCAACACCAGCAAATGTGAATAAAAATACAACGCAAAATATAAAAAAATAGCAATAACAACAATTCGCATATTTAGTTGATTTTATTAGTTTTGTTGTTGTTGTTTTTGTTTGTTAACGAAAAAATTAAACAAAATGGTGGATTTTGTGATTGTGCCAGTTTGATTTTGAACAGCAGCAGCAGCAGCAAAACAACAACAATATGTTAACTATATGCCTAGACAAATTTAAAGTGTTTTTTTTTGTTTTTTTGATTTGTTGTTTTTTTTTCACATGTGTGATATGTATTTCAAAATGTCTGCCATTGACGCATTTGTTCAAATTAATTGTAGATTTCGCAATCATTAGATGGCGATGGCGTCTGTAACACCTCCCTTAACCTCGGTGAATGCATGTCTGTCCATTTTGTATTCGCCTGATTCTATTGTTACAATATCTGAAAAGTATTGAGGTTTTTTTTTATAGGTATTCAGGTATATTTAGCGGCCGCCGGTAGATCATTTGTTTCGAAACTGTTTCGGTGGCAGTTTGAAGATATAGAATCAGACATATCTTGACTAGCGATCAAAATTTACAGATATTATAGAAAAACACTTGATCAAAATAACTCTAAAGTTGTAATCCAAAGGGGGAAAATTTATGAAATTTTATACGATTTATTTAAAAACCAGTACAGAAATTTAAGTCAGGTAAACTGACTGATAAATACCATCACCCAATATAAGATATTGTTTTAGTCTTGAGTTATTGAAATTAATAGATTTTTAATTAAAATAAAATACTTATGTGTAATTTTTTGTCTGCTTGTGGAGCAAAACGGTAAAAAATTTGACTTATTTGTATAGGAGGTACAATAAGCGGCAGCACAACATGTCTTAGTTTTTTCGTAAATCAAAGTTCAATAAACGCTTACTATGGCAAAATTTGTCTGAATTTAGTGTACATACAAAAATGATATGATTGTAACAGGGGCAATATCTAGGAGGTACCAGAAGGGAAAATATTACTTTTCCAAAAATAGGTAATTTTGTATAGGAGGTACCAGAAGGCGTGAACCGATATAGTCAATATTCATTCCTGGGTCCAATTTTCATAACAGTACAACTTACGCTAAATTTGACTGAATTCAGTGTACTTACAAAAAGATATGTACGTAAGACTATGAGGGTGAGTTCGGTCATTTGTATGGGAGGCTCCGTTTAGTTAGGTTTTCTGAGGTTTTGCCTCCGATCACAATAAAAACTAGCCGACCAATTTTCAATACCCCCCAAGTGTCCGTTTGGAAGTTATGGGAGAAATATTAATTTTCTAAAAATAGGTCATTTTGTATGGGAGGTACCAGAAGGCGTGAACCAATATAGTCCATATTCATTCCTGAGTCGAATTTTTATAAGCGAACATCATACGCAAAATTCAAGTGAATTAAGTTTACTTACAAAAAAGATATGTATTTCAAAGTATGAGGGTCAATTCGGTCATTTGTATGGGAGGTACCAGAAAGGGTGGGGCAAAGGTTTCGGTTTTCATAGCGTTTGTCTACTATTGCAAGATAAATAATCTGACTAAATTTAAATATTCTCCGATAGTCTGTTTGGCAGTTATGAAAGAAATATTATTTATCCAAAAATAAGTAATTTTGTATGGGAGGTACCAGAAGGGGTGGGGCTATTCTGCTACATTTACAATCCCATTAGTTCGAAAAATATTAGTTAAAAAATATGTGAAAAATATTACTACTGGTAAATTTTCATACCGATCCGTTAAGGTTTACTCGAGTTATCCTGCTGACCAGCCAGACAGACGGACATAGCTCAATCGTCTTAAAAACGTGAAACGAATTTGGTATTAAGATACTTGGGGTCTAACTCGTCTCCTTAAATGCGTTACACTTTTTTTCGTATCAAATGATATATACCCTCATCCCTAAGTGAATTTCACTTTTATGTTTTTAAAATTTCAAAAAATGTTTCTTCATTTTGTACAGATAGTCTACACAAATAAAAATTTTAACCATCGAACATTAGCTGCCCTGACTAGACTATTTAGATCTTAACATATGTAAGTCCTCATCGAGAAATTTTATGTATAATGTTTTTAAAAAGCTTACACTGTGAGACAAATGGATTGGGTCAGTGATCTGAAATGGTTCAATTTACTGGGGAAAGTTATATCGGTAAAAAAGAAGTTAAACATGTCCCGGCTTTTCGCTCGGTCACGTCTAGTAATCGAGACCCAGCGAAACGCCGGGCCACGTATAACTTGTTTTTGAACGATATAACATTTCCCGTTGGTTTCATCCCATTCCGATTTTGACTGTCGCATAGTGTTATTATTAAGCGAATAAATATTTACCAAATTCAATTTTGATCGTTACTTTGATCAATTACCGAAATGATATCAATTTTAATGCTAAGAACTGTTATTTTAAGCTAAATTTTGGTTGATGGTTCATATGGATCCTTAGGTTCTTATGGATCCATTGTGTTACCCAATGGGCGTTTGTGGCATCCCTTCAACCTATGCTTTCAGCGTATATGAAGCTTAAGTGCGTTACCAGCTCCTTACCGTGGTATGGTAGATTCTGTCTATGTTATAAAGGGTTTTCCAATAAGAGGTGTTATTTTTTGAGATAAATGAACGGATGTTTATTTCATAATAAAGAGGAAGGTATGCCTTTAATAACGAAAAGCAACATCAGGCAAATGGCCACCATGAGCATGCTCACAGGACCATATCCTTTTCATGAAATTTTCCATAACCAAATCGCAAAGTGGCTGGCCTATGTCCTCGATAGCCTCACGAATTTTATCTTTGAGGTCTTGAATCCACGCTGGTCTGTTGGCGTATATCTTATCTTTCACGTGGCCCGAAAGGAAGAAGTCGCAAGATGTTAAATCACAAGATCTCGGTTGCCAATTGTGATTACCTCTTAGAGAGATAACACGGTCCGAAAACTTTTCCCGTAAAAGATCAATGGTTTCGTTGCTGGTGTGGCACGTAGCGCCGTCTTGTTGTAAGTAAACGTTGTCCAGATCAGTACCATCCAACTTCGACCATAAAATATCATTCATCATCTTTCGATTCCAAGGAATGATGAGGAATGGACAAACCTGTGTTTTCTTCAACACTTTGGTCTACAGCAGCAATATTCTCTGTTGTTCGGGTTTTATTCTTCACATCACTAACTTGTCCCAACACTCGAATTTGTCCACCAATTTTTGTTTTGCGGTCCGACAAGGTGCTTCACGATGACCAAAAAATGCTTTAGTTTTGCGAACTGTGACTGCAACATTTTCATTATTTTTATAGCATCACCCTTTGGGATGAGGGTATATATCATTTGATACGAAAAAGAGTGTAACGCATTAAAGGAGACGAGTTAGACCCCAAGTATCTTAAGACCAAATTCGTTTCAGGACTTTTTAAGACGAATGAGCTATATCCGTCTGTCTGGCTGAATGGCTGGTCAGCAGGATAACAGGAGTAAACCTTAACGGTTCGGTATGAAAATTTACCAGTATTAGTATTTTTCAAAACTAACTTATGGGATTGTAAATGGTCTTAATAGCCCCACACCTTCTGGTACCTCCCATATAAAATTACCTATTTTTGGATAATTAATATTTCTTTCATAACTGCCAAACAGATTATCGGAGGATATTTAAATTATGTCAGATTATTTATCTCGCAATAGTAGACGAGCCCTATAAAAACCGAAACCTTTGCCACACCCCTTCTAGTACCTCCCATACAAATGACCGAATTGACCCTCATAGGAATGAATATGGACTATATTGGTTCACGCCTTCTGGTACATTCCATACAAAATTACCTATTTTTAGAAAATTAATATTTCTCCCATAACTTCCAAACGGACAATTGGGGGATATTGAAAATTGGTCGGCTAATTTATATTGTAATAGCAGGCAAAACCTCAGAAAACCTTACTTTTCGACACAACCCTTCTGGCACCTCCCATACAAATGACCGAAGTCACCTCCATAGCCTTACATACATATTTTTTTTGTAAGTACACTGAATTCAATCAAATTTTACGTAAGTTGTACGGTTATGAAAATTGGACCGAGGAATGAATATCGACTATATCGGTTCACGCCTTCTGGTACCTCCTATACAAAATGACCTTTTTTTGAAAAAGCAATATTTCTCCCATAACTTCCAAACCGGCAGCTGGGGGACGATCAGATTTGGTCAGTTAATTTATCTTGTAATAGGAGGCATAACACCAGAAAACCTAACTATTTGATACACCCCTTCTTGTACCTCCCATATAATAACAGATATTGCCCCTTTTACATGCATATCATTTTGGTCTGTACACTAAATTCAGACAAATTCAGACAAGGAAAGCGATAATTGAACGTTGATTCGCAAAAAAATAAGACACGTTTACTGCCCCTAATTGTACCTCCTGTACAAGTAAGTCAATTTTTTTACGGTTTTGCTCCACGAGCAGACAAAAAATAATACATAAGTAATTTTATTTTAGTTAAAAATCTATTAATTTCAATAACTCAAGACTTAAACAATATCTTATATTTGGTGATGGTATTTATCAGTCAGTTTACCTGACTGAAATTTGTGTACTGGTTGTAGTGAATTTTAATAATTTCAGTGCGTTGTTGAATCGTTTATCGTTCCATTTTTAGTAATGTCGTAGTTTCTACTTGTCAAATGTCAAATAATAAAAGCTTTAATAGTGACAGCTATCGAAATAGCGGTCTATTCACAATAACACCTCTCATTGGAAAACCCTTTACTTGATCGGTAGTATGGAACTTCGATCCAGTCGGTCTTAGTTAATAGTCTTACCAAAGTTGTTAATTATATAATTATTAGCCTTAAAAACAACCTAACAACATATATATTTAGATCTTAGTGTCTAAGTCAGAGGCCGAAATTTTAAGAGATTTCCATTCGCTTCGATCTTGTGCGCATCATCTCCATTCAGTCCTACCAAGCAGCGTCAGTGATTTCTCCATCAGGTCCTTCCAACGTTGTTGCGGCGCTGGAGTTTCCTCATCCATCCTCACGACATGTCCTAGCCAGAGTAATCGTTACATTTTAATTCTCTTAAACACATCAATGTCGTGGTATAACTCGTCCTGAACTCGCCGGTTAATCAAATGGTTCCAACACCGCCAGATTAGCTGCATCGGCCTGTGTAAGTATTCAAGATTCGGAGGCATACAGCAGGACCGGTAAAATTTGACAGTTTGTGTGATGATACCATTAACTTCGTCTTGTCCTCATTCACTGCCAAACCCATTTCTGCTGACTGCCTGAGAAGACAGCTGTTACCTTTCGCATCTTCCGACCGATAATGACGATGTCATTGGCACATGCGAGCAGCATGTGGCTTTTATATATTCTGCCGATATTAAAAAATAATTCATTCTTCATTTCACTATCAGAATTCGACAGTTGGAAGAATGAAGAAACCTGTAAGAAAGCCAGTAAGACATTACCTCAATACAACCCATTACGTATATCGAACCTAGTAAATCTCTGATGAAAGGGAAACTTATTACCTAGTTAATGGGACACGGGCCTATAGATAATCACGCAAACAGAAAGGGATTCACAACAAAAAGCGAGTGTATTTACTGCAGGAATAGCAGCAGTGAACCATGTACCGAGGGATTCATTCATCGCGACCGGCCGTGGCATGATGGTTAGAACACGCTACTACCATGCCTGAGATCCATACTTCGATTCTTGGCTCCACACATCTTAATTTTTTCTTTCATTGCCGGCCCCCTCGACACTATACTGCAACTTCGCAGTATCGTGAGTAAAAACTTCTCAAATAGTGACGTTCGTATCGTTGATAAACAAGTAGGTACCGTTAGTAGTGAATCTAAAAATAGAAAGCATGTTAAGTCACAGCAACGCAAGAAACTATACCTCACCGAACATGAGGTCTTATGGGAAATTCAATTGTTTTAAGTTTAAAATAGTTCAATGCTGTTATTTTTATTTCGGACCCAGCAATAAAAAAAACAATCTTTATCATTGCAAATGGTTTTTTTTCAAAATATTTTCCGCGCTTGCAAAAGTGAAATGATCCCTTTGGAGATCAATAACTGATTTCGAGGTACATTTTGCGTTGTATTCAGGTTATGTGTTCCTATGTTTCCTACAGATTTGTTAATTTTTCCATCTCTTGTTTGCTGTTCCCAACGAGAGATTCCCGATAGCGGTTTGACTGGTAAACATAGGGCGAAGCAATTCGTGTTTTATGTCGCCTTCCTGCAAGGCTGAGCCTTATTGGGGATCTTCAGCCGTTCTGTAGTTGGCTTCAAATCCACTGTGTCTACGTATCTACGTGATCAGTACTCTGTTATTCTTGAATATCTTGTTAAGAGATGTCCGGCAGGCTCCGACCCAGAGATCGTCCGCACTAACATTGTTTAGGTCTACAACTGTCACAAAGATGTAAAGTTGTAAACGTCACAAAACTGTTTTAAAAAAGTCAAAATCTTAAATTTGGATTGCAGTTACTTTTAATCATTGATAGTGTTGTGTTGGAAAATGGGGATTTCTTAATTAGAGTCCTTCTGATCGTTATTCACTTGGGAATAACCAGACTCTCTCTCTTTGGAAGTCTCCAAGCAGCTCACAACGTTCGAGAGATCAAGAATTCTCTGCGCAATGCTATTGAACATCCGTTCAAAGGTAGCAATAGTGAGAAGGCGCAATGTTGGCTAACCTTAGTGGCATGCTACTACCGATCCGTCTTAGTAAGTTGGTAACAGAAGTTACTTAAGCTAAACACAAAGGCTCCCTTAGTGGCTATCACGGAACCAAGAAACTAGGATCGGGAGCGGTGTCATAATAAGCCACTCTCCTTAAATAAAACAACTATTTTGAAAACACGTGGAAAAGGAAAATCAAGAACCCCCCCAAATGTTAAGAGGACCACGATTTTAGGTTACGCACCTAGATCATCCGAACTCTCTGCAGAAATGCTGCCCCTATCCAACGGGCGGATGTTCTACAAATACAAGCCTGACATCACCGCCATACTAGAAATGCGATGGACGGGACAGGGATGTACACGATGAAAAAACAGTGATATCTTTTACAGCTGCCATGCAGAAACACTAAATTGGATGAGGACTCATAGTCGGCATGAGACTTCGTCATCTGGTCTCGCGGTTTAACCCTGTAAGTAACCCACCATCCACTTTACGCAGCAAGGCGAAATTTTTCCACATCACATAGCTTTGTCTACACGCCCCGCCGCAAAGACGAGGACATTAATGATGCATTCTATGAGCGACTGCAGGAAATATATGACCGTTGCCCTGTCATGACATTATTGTTCTGGGAGTGGAATCAGGTTTCCGCATAAAGATATCCACAAGGATATCGCCTGATCAAAACCAAAGAAACCAGATAGATTATGTGGTAATCGATGTATGTCATGTCTCAAGCGTTATGGTCGTGCGTGTGATACGTGGTGCAAATCCTGACTCGGATCTCCACCTAGTTGCAGCCAAGGCGATGAAATAGTGCTAAAAATGCTAGAAACCAAACGCAAAGGTAGCTAGATATCACAAAGCTACATACTACCGAAATAGGCAATGCCTACTCCAACCAGCTCTCTGAATTACTTGAAACAAACCTCCCTAATTTTATAATTCCGAATTTTATAATTCCGAATTATGAAAAACCATTCTCTGTTTGAGAAGCTTTTACTAGACACGTCGATTGACTCGATACTTATACTTATGTCAACAACATTGAGGGGCCGGCAATGACCGCAAAATGTAGATGACTGGAGCCGGGAATCGAACCACGGACCTCCCGCATGGTAGCCGCGCGTTCTTACCTCTTTGCCACTGCTGGTCCCAATACCTCATTCATGGGGTGTAAAGGGAAATTACGATTAAGTTAAGTGGAACGCCTTTCAAAAGAGAGGCGGAAAGCCAGGATATCGAAAATTACAGAGATGGAGGTGAAGCCAGAGAGTAGAAGGTAGAAAGCTAAGTATTGGAACAGGGATCCCCGTTTGTAAGGACAGAGACACGGACACTTAGAGTGTGCAGCTAATATTGAGGGAACACTTTCGTACTCTGCTCGTTCCCGAATGCAACATAAATGACAAAATCACTCCAAACACCAACGACGGAGTACATTGGCCACCACCGAGTCAAAAAGAGATCAACACGACAATGGCACGGCTTAAAAGCAATAACTGTGCAATGACCAATGTACTGCTGGCAGAGCTTTATAAGGCCGGCAGCTAGCCTACTCATAAACACGATTTGGCAAAATGAATGTATGCCCGATGATTGGAATCTGAGTGTTGTATGTCCTGTGCTTAGGATAGGCTATCCAAGTGTGTGTACCAACTATCGCGGGATCAGCCTTTTACCTATCGCATACAAGGTCCTGTCTAGTGTGTTATGTGAAAGACTAAGGCCCATTCTGGCGAACCTGATTTGACCTTATCAGTGTGGCTTTCGTCCTTTTAAATCGACGATCGACCAGATATTTACATTACAAAAAATCCTGGAGAAGAACCAAGAAATTCATATCGACACCTACCATCTGTTCATCGATTACAAAGCTGCATTCGACAGTCCGATACGACAGAAATTATTAGATGATATGGCTGATTTTGGTATATCCGCGAAGCTGATACGACTTTGCTGGATGACACTAACTAACACGAAATCTTCAATAAAAATAGGCCAAAATCTGACAAAGTCATTTTCTACCAAGCGAAGCTTCCGACAAGGCGATAGTCTGTCAAGCGATCTCTCATAACGGAGATGATCATGCGGATGGCTGCAGTAAACACGACTGATGCTATCTTTAACGAAAGTCACATATACCGAGAAAATAGATATCATTGGGCGTGAACTGCGGGATGATGGATACTGCTGCCTTTTCGAGCATTGAGAAGCTGTCGACAGAACAAAAAGTCTACTCGCTTGGACACTGCGTGAACGTCGACAACTATACATTTGAGGTGGTAGATGATTGAGTCTACCTTGGTTCCGCCGTAAGCAAAAATAAAAATGTCAGTCTGGAAATCAAAAGACGAGTGTTGATCGCAAACCACTGGTACTATGCGCTAAGCAAGCGATTTAATGACAAAGCTGTCTCTCGCAAACAAAGATTTAACTCTATCAAAAACTGATCCTACCTGTCTTGTTCTGCACCACAAAGTCCTGGGTAATGACACAAGCGGGTTAATTTGTTTTGGGAGTCTTCTAGAGGAAAATAATTCGCAAAATATTTTGACCCATCAGTGAAAATGGCGAGTACAGTCATCGTCATTAACCGCTAAGAAAATATGCCCAAATTTAGTAAAGATTAACTAATTTTTTGAAAAAGGGATTTTTTCAATTAAATGTAGGTGGGACCTCATTATGGTTAGAACACGAAACTTTCATGCGGAGATCCAGAGATCAATTCCTGTCTTTCATCGGCTGCACCCTAGATGTTATCACCAGCAACTTCGGGGCATAGTGTCGCGTCAATCCGCATGTCTAGTAAAAGCTTGTCAAACAGCTGACGTTTGCATTCGTCTATAAACAGGAAATGCCGTTATGTGAATCTCAAAATTGGTAGCGTGTTAATTAACAATAACGCGAGTTACAAAAGGGATATTAAGTTTAATATGGGAAAGTGTCCACACAATAAAAAAATTCCTGGAAATTTCCGGAACTGGAAGAATTTTATTAACAAGTATGCAAAAAAATTTAGTTCTTTCGGCGTTTACTGTATTATTTACTTTAATCTATAACAATTAGCTTATCTCTTTGAACTATCGTCAATATGTATCTAGATCTAATTAACCACATGCAGATAACATTTTGTTGCACATTGCGCTCCGTTGCATTACTTTCCAAATCTTCGTATTGTGAAATTATTTTGAAGTTCTGGGAAAACTCATTCGTCCAGAACAAAACGAAACGAGAAACAAATGAAAGTGGCTAAACGAGTCAATGGAATTCTCAGCATTTTCATATGTATAGACGTGATTACTTACACATACATACATACATATAAGAAAACATACAGTGAACGACTATGTATGTAGGTATGTAGTACTTATGAAACTTCGTACGCCTTGTTATCAATTTACAAAAGGAAATCATCAACTACGTAAAACAACAACAATATGCTAACTACAACAACCATGAAATGAATTCGTATTGAACCTAAACTAAACCAAAGGAATCTTTGTCTTCGGTGCCTGCGCTGAGGTCGATTGGTTGTATGCCCCAAAATAAGCAACATAACAAGCAACAACCACCGTCGCACAGAGGGGCAGAATCGCAAAAAATGGAGATTAATTGAAAAATTAAAATTTGATTTTTTGAAAAATACTTAGTATCCGATTAAAGTATATAAAATTCTACATCACTACTGAAAATTTCAATGACATACGTTGTTTACTTGTCAAGCTGCATTGTATTAAAGTTAAGAAATTTTTGAGCTATTCGCGCACAATAGTGTTAATTAAAATTCGGTATATTTCAACGCTTAATATAAAGTTTTTCGCAAGCCAAAAGTAATACTTTTACTATGGAACCTTCAACCTCAGGTATTTTAGCGTTGTTCTAAAAATAATTGTTTTAGCAAAAGTTGTGTAGAAATATTTTTAAATTTTTTTTTAAAATGTGTCTAAATTTTGGCTATTTTCAAAATATTTGTGGATTTTTAAATATGAATGGCGTTAGATGGCGTTAGGATATTATTTTTTTAAGAAGCATCAGTTCCTAAGCTTTCATATTCAGTAATAACATGTTGCGCGTTTTTGCGCGAATTTTTTTTATTAAATTTATTGTGAAAATAGTCACTCCAGCAAAGAACATCAGTTCTTGTCTTTAGTTTACTTTGTCTTCGTTTTCATTGTTATGATTGTTGTTTTTGTGTTACAATGACAATAGTATTTAGAGTATTTGATTTAGAGTATTTGCTGAGAATACAGCTCGACTTTTTGTTAAGAAGTATCAGTGGTATAACATGCCACCAACTTTGCATAAGTTTTTAATACATGGCCCAGAAATCATTTCACACGCGCTATTACCGATCGGTGAACTGTCTGAGGAAGCCCAGGAAGCCCAAAACAAAGATTTTAAAAACTACAGAGAACGTTTTTCTCGTAAATGTAGTCGGGAGGATTGCAATTGAGACATTTAAAATAGGTTCCTACTAAGTTGAGATCCATTCATATCTGGCAAAACGAAATTGCCAAAAAAAAAGTTCACCAACTGCCAAAATCTGTACTAGATCTATTAGTTTCGCCTTCAGTTTTAACGAACGTGGCACCAGAAGGCAAAAATCATGATACAGATGATGACGATGATTATATCAAGGGCGATGCATTGGAGTATGATGACTTTGGGCATATTTTTTAAAATAGCAGGTCAGAAACACATGTCCTATAATAAATATATACATATATATGAAAACTTATGTATAATTTTTTTCCTTTTTTGTAGACATGAAGGAAGAAGCTATTTATATTTTTGAACAAAATACTCGCCAGACACATCCGTACACGATCGAACAATTTTAATATCTGCTTTGAGTCCCGTAATTGTTTTAAATTATATGAAAAATAATTGAACTATATAAAAATTATATTACTTTTTCCCAAAAAAAAATTCCGGTGAGCCAGAGACATTTTTTAAAAGGGGGCGTGGTACTCCCTATTCCACCTTGGATGTAATTCATACTGTACGATCAACATATATACCAAATCTCACCTTCATACCTCTGATAGTTCATGAGATATATCCATTCTAAGTTTCAGGTTATATGGGCGGTGCCACGCCCCTTTATCAAATCATAACCAAGTATAGCCATGGACTATTAGCAGGCCAACAGTACAACATTGGGAAAGTTTCATGACAATCGGTCTATTACTATGGCCGCTAGAGCGATTTTTTTAATAAGGGGGAGTGGCACCGCCCACTTTTCCAAAAGACGTGTAGCTTATGTCACTCAGTGATAACGTAGCATTCTAATAGTGAAAGAATTTTTAAAATCGGACAAGTAGTTTAATTAATCTCCATTTTTTGCGATTCTGCCCCTCTGTGCGTCGTATTCACGGATCTTCTGCCTTTGATTTAGCTGCTCTCACATTCAGACAACAAACAGTTTGTGTATGGCGCAAAAGCTTAAAGATCCTTTCTGGCTACGAATCTTCTTGTTCTTTTGAACTTAATGTCGTCCTACTGGTTTTCAATGTCTAAATACAATTTTGCATACATATTTATAAAGTAGTAGTGGAGTGGAGTGAAAAAGAGTTACCAATACACTTAGATATACCCAAGTATGCTGCCACACATACCTTTAATGGTGGGACAGACACAAACGACATACCATTAAGACGGTGGTGGTGGTGGTCATTGTTGATTGCTGCAAGACTTTTTCCCGTATTCTGTCTCGCATAATCGCTAGTGTGAAGATTTACCTTGTAAATCTGCATTCCATTCTCGAGGAGTTGATTTTTGCATCTTCCTCACACGTGGCTTCCTGTGAAATGGACAGAAACAACACAACAACAACAAAAATGGACATCCCTGTGCTCGCATTGCAATGTTAGCCATCTAAAGCGAACAACAGTTCCTACAGTTGATTTCGGAAACACTTGAGTGTTCAAAGAATTTCTAGCCATAGACATGCGGTCGGTCGGTCGGTCTTCCTTAATGGAATCTCTGAATACTTGGGGATATACGTACAGAAGAGAAGAGATGATACAATTTACAATCTAAAGTACTGTTTGGGGCTTTAGCAGTGTTTGTGGTGATTGCTGAGGACCAAGTTATTTAAATACATTTATTATTAAAGCAAGTTTTTTTTCAACACAATACTAGATGTCCAAATATGTTGTCCAGGATTTCGCCATCAGTCAGAGCTGCCTGCTAATGTTACAAGGGCTAGAAAATGCGGCTATGGTTTGAGTCCTTTCAAAATTATACATGTAAAGAAGTAAAATAAAAAATCCAACAACACATAAAATTATTGGATCTTTTAGTAATAAAGTTTCACTTATCAACAGCTAAGACTATCATTCGGGATATCCATGGTTTGATTCCTGTGTCAGTCATCTACATTTCTTTCATCGACGGCGCTTCGATGTTGTCACAGCAACTTCGCAATAAAAGTTTCCTAAACAGCTGAAATTCGTCTATACCATACCGGGTGTAAAGGTAAATACTCAATGTTCAGCAGTCGGAAAATGCAGTTTAGATAGCAACACGTCCGATAACGGATATAGGCTGGTTAACTTCGCGTTGGCAAGAAACATGGAACATGGCACGGGGTAAACTGGATATCATCTGTTCAATTAAAAAAAAAAACCATGTTAATCACGTAGTAATTGATGAAAGGCTTTCCTCAAGCATCATATGTACTTGGATCGGCAAGTAGTTGCAGCCAAGGTACACAGGAGATTAAGCTGCACTAAAAACGCTCATGTCCAAACGCACACAATGCTAGATATGGCACAGCTGCACACCACCGAGATAGTCAATGGCCATTCCAAATAACTCTCTAGATTACTGCAAACAAACGGCCATAATTATGATGTCCCCGATACACAGTGGCAGCATATTGCGAGTTCTATGTATGACCACTGCCGTAACGACCGTACTGGTTTATGAAAAACCACGCTCAGACAAGCCCTGGTACGATGTCGCAAAATGTTTGAGGAAACGGATTCTGCATACAGCAAAAAACTGCAGAGGAAGGGAAATGACAAGAGGAGGGAGAGAACCAGGATATCACAAACTATAGAGATAGAGGTGAAGCCCGAAAGCTCTAACAAAAGGTCAAAAGCAAAGATTTTATAACGGGTATCCCCAACTGTAAGGACCGAGACGGAGGTCTGGTCACGTACACTCAGAGTGACAAATGACAAGAGGAGGGAGAGAACCAGGATATCACAAACTATAGAGATAGAGGTGAAGCCCGAAAGCTCTAACAAAAGGTCAAAAGCAAAGATTTTATAACGGGTATCCCCGACTGTAAGGACCGAGACGGAAGTCTGGTCACGTACACTCAGAGTGTGCTGCAAATAGGGAAGAAACACTTTCGTTCTCTACTCGTTTCCGAAGGCAGCATATGTGACGAAATTACGTCAATCATCGACGACGGAATAGATTGTCTACGACCGAGCCAATACGAGATCTGCACGGCTTAAAAATAATGGATTGCCGGCAGAGCTTTTTGACGTCGGCGGCGATTAGCTGGCAACATGCATGTACCAGCTTATAAACACGATTTGGCTCAAGGAACGCATGCCCGATGATTGGAATCTGAGTGTTCAATGTCCTGTGAAAGGCGATCCAAATGTGTGTACCAACTATCGAGGGATCAGCCTTTTACCCATCGCTTACTAGGTCCTGTCTAGGGTGTTGTGTAAAAGACTAAAGCCCATATTAGCGGACCTGATTGGTCATTATCAGCGTTAAATCTATGACCGACGAAATAAACACAAGGCCTTGAGAAGACCCAAGAGATGCAGTTCGATACCTACCATCTGTTTACCCATTACAAAGCTGCATTCGACAATCCGAAATGACTGAAATTATTAGATGCTATGGCTGAGTTTTGTATCACAGCGAAGGTGATACGACTTTGCGGGATGACACTGCCTTACATGAAATATTCAGTGAAAATTGGCAAAAATCTGACAGAGTCATTTTCTATTTTTCATGCGACCTCTTGAATTGGTATCATCTTTAACAAAAGTCACATGCTACTGGCGTATACCGATGACATTGATATTGTTGCCCGTGGACAGTGGGGTGTTACTGTGGCCTTTTCGAGCATTAATATGCAGTCGGCAGTAGTGGGTCTGGTGGTAAATGAAGACAAAACCAAGTTATTTGTTTCAGCGAACAAAGCGTCTACTCGTTTGGGACGCTGCGTGAACGTCAAGAACAGTTCTCTCAAAGAACAAAGATCCAACTGACATTCATCTTACCTGTCTTGCACTACAGCATAGAACTCTGGGTAATGACACAAGCGGATATCAATCTATTTTGGAAGCTTTCGAGAGAAAAATACTTCGAAAAATATTTGGACCCGCATGAACTATGAGTTGTACAACGAGTCAAGCGTGTTGAAATGAACCTAATGCGCTGGATTGGATGAAAATGCTCTAACTCGAAAAGTCTTCGGCAATAAACTATATGGGCGTCGCAGGAGGTGACGACCAAAACTTCCTTGTTTGGACCATTTTAAAAAACTGTTATCTAAACTTGGTGTGACGAACTATCTACGGAGCGCAGAAGAAAGAAGCGCTTGGAATTCTTTTTTGAATGAATTTCTGTTGTTGTTGCCATATTAGAAGAAGAGAAGAGTCGCTTGGCTATTATTTTCATATAGCACTGCCATTGTTGTTATTGTATTAAAAGCTTCAAAACTATTTTTTTTAACATGCCTAGGATCTCAGTTGTATCCTTTGACGGACTTAACTTTTCTTTATATCAAGTTATATATTCCCTCTTTCCCGTACTTCATCTTTTTTGATTAATAAATTACATAAAATTTGTGTTAAGTGATATATTAATAATCATAAAAGTGTCATCTTCAAGTAATGATATGTTCTCTCTTAATAACCGTACAACGCACCAATTTTGCTTACTCATCCCTGACACTAGCTTAGCTAGCTTTGTAGTAACGTCCGGAAGGACACAATGTGCCAAAGGGGTAATCGTCATCATAGCCATCATCACATCATCATCATCATCATCATAATTATCATCTAGTTATTGTCAGAATCTCACAAGTAGTTTAAGGGCAACACCAACGAATAAATTCTTGTTACCATAGGGAGGAGGGCAACGATGAAAACGTGTTCTTTTTGCGCATGGTTTCATTTATTTCAGGCGCCTGCTGTGTGCGCATGCGCCACACGAATTTCTTAGAATAAATTCCATGAGCCGCAAAGGATTTACTTAAGTTTAGCTACCTTCGTATCGGTTAGCAGCAAGAAATGGAAAATATGTAAAAAAAAATACCTACAGCAAGTAGATAATAGACAATTAGGCAGGCAACAGCGATGGTTGTATTATGAAGAATTTCAAGGAGAAAGAAGTTTGAATGGGCAGTTAAGATAAATATTATAAAAACTATGAAGTTTGAAATATATAAATTTTGCAATTTAAAATACAAAAAAAAAAACAAAAAATCAATTAAAGAGGGAATGTCATTAATAGGTTTTGTTCTTACAAAATATAGTGTTATCTGTCGGTATTAAATATCCTATAGAGTTGTTAAAAATATTAGCTTATATCTAAAATATCTATATATATAAAAATGGTGGCAAAAATGTATAGTAATTCATCAATTGAGAACGGCTGAACCGATTTTGCTGAAATTTTTTTTCAGTTGTTCGTAATTTCCAGGGGAAGGTTTATGTAAAAGAAAATTTTGGGAAAATCCTCCGGAAAAGCCGGAAAATTGGAAAAACCAAGAATTGCTTTTTTGTATGGAATTTTGTGTGCACTTGTTACGAATGATTTTTCGAATTGAAAAATAAAAAAATTTGTTGGAAAATTCGGAAAATTCCGGAAAAATTCGGAAAATTTTATACCATTTTTCGACGAAATTTAGCTTTTTGTCTTACGATTTGATAATTTTGAACGTTGTAACTTGAGAAAAATTTGGGATAATTATTCCGAAATGACATTCTGAATGGAAAAATAAATAAATTCTCGGTGGAAACTCGGAAAATTCCAAAAAAAATAGAGGATTTTAATTTTTTTTGCCAAAATTTTGCATTTCATCGCCTTATTTGAGGTAAATCGCAAATTAAATTTTTGTCGGTTTTCGAATGGAAAAATAGAAAATTTTAGTTGGGAAGTTATGGCAAATGCCAAAAAAATTATGTTTTGGTAATTTTGGGCGATGTAAATGTGAACAATTTCGAACAATTATGACTTTTCGAATGGAAAAATAGACAAATTCTTGGTGGAAAAACTCGGAAAAAACTCGAAAAATTTGGATTTTTCGAATTGGACATGGTTGTTTTTAGGGAGAGTTATTTATTAGACTAATGCCTCCTATTAGACAATCAAACTTTGGACAAATATAGACTTGAATCGCTCTGCTTTTGAATACGATTCCACAATCGCCTACAAAGATCTTTGCTATGTTGATATCGGTTCATTGTCTGTCGTATGACAGCATTGCAATGCATTGAAGTCACAATCGGAAACTCCCGGCTTATGCTGCGCTGGTGGGAAGGTGAAATTGCCGTTTTGACTCATCCGCCAGTGCCATTGTAACATATTTCTTTCTCTATGGAAATACAATCTAATCAAAACATTTACTGGCAAATGCACAAAAAAATTAAGATTGCTTTCAAATGCCGTCATTCGGATCCGAAGTTGTTGATCAACCCGGCAACAATCCGAGATAAAAGGTAATGGCGTTTTATTACACAGTGGAGCAGTGAAAAAAACGCTCGAATGTAGTTGTGCAGTTAAGATAGTATTACTGGAGTTGTGTAAACCCCTAGCTCAGTGAAAAATATTCTTTTCACTCTTTTAAAGTAGGTCGCAAAAACTTTTTATTTCTTTTCGTTGCTTGAAAAAAAGGAAAGGAAGACATAATATTAAATGAAATTAAATATTCTAGGAATATCTTAAGCAAAGTGTAAATGTTCGAGTTTTTCCGAAAAAGTTTGATTTTGTGTCAGTGTTATTATTAGAATCAATTCCTCCCATTTTGCTCGAAATTACTTCCACACATTCAGATTCAAGGGCAAATACATCATCGAGCTGGCGATTTGTCACCACCAAGAAACAAAGATCGTAAGTTCCCTTAGATCTATTTCGTTGGTGATTCGGCAATAGAACTAGATCAATGTTGTGCAATTTTTACTTCGATAAAACACGAAATGATCGAACAATTTTCTGCATTGGATACAAATATAGTGTTCAAATACTTGAATTTTTCATAAAACCGGTTTCCGGTTTATTCGAAAAATACATTTTTCCAACAATTCAGTTTTCGAATACATGATTTAGTAAATTTCGGATATTTTAACTAAACATATAAGTGCAATCTATATGATGTACTCACAAACTTTAAAAGCGTTTTCTGTAAAATTTGCATTTTACACATACCTTGGTTTAGAATTAAGGTATCCATTTGATCATGTGCATGTTAACACCTTTTTACCATTCCATATGAATATCGACGGCGTGCGGCTCATTTCGAGTTGAGATCCCAATCTATTTTAATATGAGATCCCAACTGTATGCTTTTTGCGATCGAACATTTTTGTTAGGAGATAACTGCATTTAAAGTTGTTCATATGAATATCGACGGCTTCACAGCTATTGCAGTGTGAGATTGTGGAATCACACGATATTGTTCTCAAGCGTCGGGAGACTCATCGGTCATTTGATGCACTTCAATAACAATTGATGTTCTGCCATGGAGGGGGTGAATATCACCACAATTTAAAAATGGTCAATACAACGACAGGTTTGTTTACAAGTCATCAGGAAAAAAAAATAAAAATAAAAAGGTTAGCTGAAATAATTTTTATGCGTATCGATCGCAAATTGCGTTAATTGTTGAACCATTAGCTGCCACATTGTTGAAAGGCGTTCGAACTGCACTTTCCGCTTTGAAGTTTTCGATGAATCGAGAATGCAAAATCATCATTTGGGATGAATGCATCATTTTTTTGTTTTAGCGCCGGAAAACAATACGAAAAACATTGTTTATCAGACCGCTCTTCACTGAATTCTATTAAACACAAATAAGTTACATTCAAATTTGAACTATATGTGTTCTAATATTACTCTGGAGCTTATATGAAGGCGTTAACTTGGAGCGAGACAAGGTTCGCCGAGTCAGAAGTTGTATGGCAGAACAACGTTTGCCGGGTCAGCTAGTTTTATATATATTTTTCTTTAGTGGACAATATCTTGGCAGTAATTGTATTATTATCGAAGCTTGCGCATATCCTTCGTCTTACAAAAAAATTTTTCATAACTTAACTTAAATATAAACATATCAAAAGCATGTAAGATATTGAATTTAAATTTTTTTAATATGCCTACGAATATGCCGATTTTTATATGCGCATGAACAGAGTGAAGTGTATATTAATTTTGTTCTTCCATTTGTAACGCCCATAAGGAGGCATGGTAGGTATGACAATATATATATATAAATGATCAGCATCGAAATCTGAGTCGATTTAAAGGTGACCGTCTGTCCGTCCCCGCGATTACAGCCGCAGCTTACGAGATATCGAGCTGAAATTGGAAATGCAAGCTTTTATCCTCCGAGCGGAGGTTAAGTTCTAAGATGAGCCCGTTCGGTCAAAACGTACTCCCACCTCCCATCCTCCTTTTTCGGGTCTGTCACTGCGATTACAGCCGTAGTTAAAGGGCAATCAAGCTGAAATTATGAAATTGTATGTGAGCTTCCCTACACTAAGCGGAGGTTGAGTAGTAAGATGAGACCGATCGGTAAAAAAAACTGCTCCGACCTCCCATACAAAATTCCTCTTTTTGAGGGTGTCCGTATGTCAGTTCCAGCGATTACAGCAGTAATTTAAGAGCAATCAATCTGAAATATTGTATGCAAGTTTTGCTGCCCTGAATAGAGGTTGAGTTCTAAGATGAGCTCGATCGGTCAAAAACTACTACCACCTCCCATACAAACTCCCCATTTTTGGGGACTATCCCAACGATTACAGCTTTAGTTTAAGGGCAATCCAGCTGAAATTTCGTATGCAAGCTTCCCTACACTAAGCGGAGGTTGAGAAGTAAGATGAGAATGATCGGTCAAAAACTACTCCCACCTCCCATACAAAATCTCTCTTTTTGGGGGTGTCCGTATGTCGGTCCCCGCGATTACAGCAGTAATTTAAGAGCAATCAAGCTGAAATATTGTATGCAAGCTTTTCTGTCAAAAATGGATGTTTAGTTCCAAGATGAGACCGATCGGTCAAAAACTACTCTCCCTCCCATACAAACTCTCCCTTTTTGGGGTCTGTCCCTGCGATTGCAGCTGTATTTTTTGAGGTTTATAGCTGACATTTTGTTCGCAAGATACAATCTCTAAGCGGAGGCTACTTTCTAAGATAAGCAATGTCGGTCAAAAACTACTCCCACCTCCCATTCAAACGCTACGTTTTTTGGGGTGTCCGCGTTTTCAGCCGTAGGTTAGGAAATATCGAGCTGAAATTTGATATGCAAGCTTTAATCCTATAATAGGAGCTTACGTTGTAATATGAGCAATATCGGACGAATACTTCTCCCACCTTCCATACAAACTCCCCCTTTTTTTGGGTTTCCGTCTGTTTGTCCCTGTAGTTTATGAGCTTTCGGGCTGAAATTTGGTATGTCCAGAAGCAGAGGTTAAGTTCTAAGATAAGCAACATCGGATTTAAACTACTCCACATCCCAAACAAATTCCAATTTTTGGGGAGTTACGAAATTTATAAAAATATTCCCCAACTCAGCTAATCATGAACTTATCGGTAAATCGAATAAAATCGATAAAAATTATTGACAAAAAAATGGATGTGTGAAGCCAAAAGCAACGTCTACTTCTTACTAAATACTTTTTTTTTGTGGTACAAAGTTTAATAAAATGTAGTTGTAGTGCAAATAACCAGTTTTATCACCATTTTTACAAATGGTGAAGTGTATCTGAGCTTCGGCATAGCCGAAGATAACCGCCTTACTAGTTTTTGTTTTCTTTTAATTGAGGAAGGCAGGTAGGTAGACATTGATGTCTTTTACAGTTGGATCTTTGTTCTTCAAGGGAGGGCTTTGTCATTTAATCGCTTTATCGTAGCAGCAGCAGCAGTTTGCGATCAATTCACGTCTCTTAATTTTCAGGCTGACATTATAATTTTGTTACAGCGGAGCCAAGGTTGACATTTCAACGTTGAGAATTGTTCACGCATCGTCCCAAACGAGTACACTCTTTGTTCGTTGAAACAAACAACTTGGTTTTGTCCTCATTGATCACCAGACCCACTTCTGCCGACTGATTCTCAATTCTCGAGAAGGCCGCAGTAACATCCCGCAATCTGTATTTCTTGGGTCTTCTCCAGGATTTGTCTAGTGTAAATATCTGGTAAGTCGTGTATTTTCCAGATCTACAGCCACTCTGATAAGGTCTAATCAGATTCGCTAGGGTGGGCTTTAGTAAAAGACTAATTCTTGGGTCTTCTCCAGGATTTGTCTAGTGTAAATATCTGGTAAGTCGTGTATTTTCTAGATCTACAGCCACACTGATAAGGTCTAATCAGGTTCGCTAGGGTGGGCTTTAGTAAAAGACTAATCCCGCGATAGTTGGTAAACACACTTAGATCGCCTTTCTTATGTACAGGACATTGTACACTCAGATTCCAATCATCGGGCATGCATTACTTAAGCCACATCGTGTTTATGAGCTTGTGTATGCATGTTGTCAGCTCATCGCCGCCGGATTTAAAAAGCTCTGCCGCCAGTCCATCGGCTTCCGTAACTTTATTGTTTTTAAGCTGCGTAATTACGGTGCTGAAATAACAAGATCAGTGATGTACAATCCGTCGTCGATGATTGGCGTGATTTCGCCACGTATGTATGTTGCCATCGGCAATGAGCAGAGTACAAAAGTGTTCCCTCCGTATTTGCAATACACTATGAGTCTATGTGACTACATTTCCATCTCCGTCCTTACAGGTGGGGATTCCTGCACCAAAAACTTTGCTTTCAAATTATTTTCAGGCTTTACCTTTATCACTGTAACTTTCGATATCATGGCTCACTCTTTTCTTCCATAGTCGCATTTTCCGCATGAAAAGGCAACAATTTTCGGAAGTTATGCCTTGTGAGCAGCATCCATTTTCTCAGACAATATGCGATATTCCTCATCACACCTGGGATTGTCTGAGAGTGGTTTTTTTATAGCCCAGTAGGGCGTTCGAGCAGTGGCCATAGAATTCATAATTTGCTGCCACTGTGTCGTGAACATCAGAATTATACGCGTTTGTTGGCAGTAATTGAGAAAGTGGATTGGAGTAGGCATTGGCTATATCGGTGGTATGCAGCTTAGTGAAGTCTAGCTTCCTCAGCATTTTAAGCTCACCATAATTGCGCGGGTACCTTTCCTGCATTCGGTTGCGATACGAGGCAATATTCGCGCATCACACGCCCTTTTGTAACGTTTAAGGCATGCCCTCCATCGATTGCCACGTAATCAATCTTTATACCATCACCTTTAGGGATGAAGGTATATATCATTTGATACGACCCAAAAGTGTAACACATAGAAGGAGTGACTTTAGACCCTAGGTTTCTTTGAACCAAATTCGATTCATGACTTTTTAAGTCGTTTGAGCCATGTCTGTCTATCTGTCTGTCTGCTGTCCGGCTGGTTCGCACGATAACTTTCGAAAGACGCAACCAAATGTTTTGAAATTTTGCACGAGTTAATATTTCTCCGGAACTACTTACGGTATTGAAAATGGGCTACATGGCCACGCCCCTTCTGGTACCTTCCGTACAAATGTACAATACCGTCCACTATAGAAATCGAGTAATAATATCAATACATCGAACTCAATCATTCCCAAATTCTATATTTAGTAATGCTATAACAGGATAAAGTTTTGGAAAAAAAAAACTTTAAAGTCTAGCCACGCCCCTTCTGGTACCTCCCATACAAATGTACAACTCCGCCTATTTTAGAGCTGGAGTTATAATATCAATACACTCAACACGATCGTGCCCAAATTATGCATTTTGTTAAGCTATAAAAGGATAAAGTTTTGGAAAAAATATTGGAAGTCTAGCCACGCCCCTTCTGGTACCTCCCATACAAATGTACTTTTCCGCCCACTTTAGATATGGAGTAGTATTATCAATAAATCCAAGGCGATCGTACCCAAATTCTTTATTTTAGTAAAGCTTTAGCAGGATACAGTTTTTGAGAAAAAAAACTGGAAGTCTATCTACGCCCCTTCTGGTACCTCCCATACAAATGTACAACTCCGCCTATTTTAGAGATGGAGTTATAATATCAATACACTCAACACGATCGTGCCCCAATTATGCATTTTGTTAAGCTATAACAGGATAAAGTTTTGGAAAAAATATTGGAAGTCTAGCCACGCCCCTTCTGGTAGCTCCCATACAAATGTACTTTTCCGCCCACCTTAGATATGGAGTAGTATTATCAATAAATCCAAGGCGATCGTACCCAAATTCTTTATTTTAGTAAAGCTATAGCAGGATACAGTTTTTGAAAAAAAACTGGAAGTCTATCCACGCCCCATCTGGTACCTCCCATACACATCTGGTACCGCCCACTTTAGAAATCGATTAATATTATTAATAGAACCAACGCGATCGTGCCCAAATTATGCATTTTGTTAAGCTATAACAGGATAAAGTTTTGGAAAAAATATTGGAAGTCTAGCCACGCCCCTTCTGGTACCTCCCACACAAATGTACTTTTCCGCCCACTTTAGATATAGAGTAGTATTATCAATAAATCCAAGGCGATTGTACCCTAATTCTTTATTTGGTAAATCTATAGCAGGATACAGTTTTTGAGAATAAAACTGGAAATTTAGCCACGCCCCTTCTGGTACGCCCCATACTGATCTGGTACCATCCACTTTAGAAATCGATTAATATTATTTATAGAACTAACGCGATCGTGCCCAAATTCTGTATTTAGTAAAGTTCAAGCAGGATACAGTTTTCGAGAGAAAAACTGGAAGTCCAGACGCGCCCCTTCTGGTACCTCCAATACAAATGTACCACTCCGCCCACTTTAGAAATCGAGTAATAATATCAATATAACAGAAATTTTTTTGTTTTACTGAGGGTGATGGTATATGTAAGTCGGGTTGCCCGCTGAAACTTTCTTACTGGTTTTCTTTTCTTTTGGTCAGGGGTTATCCATGCTGCTTTGTTGATATCCATTTATTACCACGTGTCTTGCAGTCGCAAAGATAACCAGTCTGAATCCGTTACTGCTGTATTGACAGAGTTTCCCGATTTCTAAATCCAAAGCATATGTCCTTTCTATGTTAATATAGAAAACTTTCACAACAATTTCTATGTCATAGCCAGGGAAGTGGTCATAAGTTCCTTCCAAGAGTTCATAGAATACATCATTAGTGTCCTCGTCTTCAAAAATCAGCGTTGTTGTGCGAAAATATCGCTTTGATGCGGATTGTGGCTATTTTGCCACCAGACCAGTTGTCTAACCCTCTTACTAACTATGAAACCACATCTTAATTAGTGTCTTCCTACATGGAAGCTGTAAAATATGTCACAATTATTTCGTCGTACAGATTACCCTTAGTTTGATCGAATGTAAGGATTTAGGATCAATGATGAACCAATCCTTTGATGTTGATTTGCAACAAGACTTTGCTTTGAGAGTTACGCCTGAATAAACGCTACGGAATTTAATGACCCCTGAAACTCAAAATTGACAGGAATCATATGGAAGCCCCAATAAATAGGTTACATAGGCAACGGTTAGAATTTCGGCAACATTTCGATCTGTAGACCATTTGTTACAAATAACTTTGGCCCTATATTTAAATCAGGGCTATGACACCAGAGCCCCGAATATGCGCAACATATTATTGTTAGACGGTGTGACACCATTGTAGGACACATAGGAATGTGGCCGTTTCTTTTTACCGAATCGTTTGGCTGTTATTACCTAACATATCGGTTGCCATAAATGTTTCTTTCTGGAATGCAGCAATTTTTATTTCTGACAAAACCATGAAGGAAAGTCTAATAAACGAGGGCTGTCGTAAAAGCCTCAAAATTTACATTACAAAACATCAACAGCAGCAACAAAAAAACAGAAAAGAATTCAGTAGTTGCTGTTTGGGCTGTTGCATTACAAAGTACTCGGGCGGCCCGGTCGGCCTACCGGACAGACTTCATTCAAATATTGATGTGTGCTGCTTGTACTTTTATTTGCTTAAGAAAATTCCAATGACCAACAACAAAACGTCTGCGGCGGCAACAGACTCGGCGCAATGGCAGCAACTGTTGCAGACAATGGAATGTTAACTTTCTCTTCTCAACTGATATCTGTGTACAAGTAAGTACACTCCGTATGTATGTAGGGTATGTAGAATGTAGCGCATAGTAGAGTAGACACTCAGCCACGTACACACACACTCACATGTGTTTATATACATACGTACTTCAATGTTTGTACACAGTAATACGTAGGCATATAGGCGGCGGGCAGAAATGAATTTCCTTAAAGTTCGGATACATTCGCATAAATGAACTTATTCCAACGAAAACTGTATGAAATTTTCGTCTGACGTCCATTGTGCATCAAAGTACGCACATCAGCACATCAACGACCACCAACAAACGCATTTAAATACATTTGAGGATGTTTGTTGCTGGCTGCGATCTGAAATATGTGTCTGGCCTCTGGTTCTTTTTTTGTTAGTTTCCTTCTGTGACCTCACGGCAGTCTAATTTTTTCAAAAAACTACGAAATTTCACAAATTAGAATGTTATCCACAAAATATCTTAGGATTCTTTTGCGGATTTCTAGGCTGATATTATTTGCTTTGTTGATGGCGGAGCCTAGGTAGACACAATTATCTACCACCTCGAAATTATAGTTGTCAACGTTCACGAAGTTTCCCAAACGAGTAGATTCTTTGTTCGTTGCAACTAATAACTTCGTTTTGTCCTCATTCACCGTTAGACCTCTTTCGCTGATTCCTTCTGTATACCTGAGAAGGCTGCAGTCACATCCCGTAGTTTTCGACCGATGATGTCGAGGTCATCAGCGAACGCGAGTAGCATGTGGCTTTTGTTGAATATAGTGCCACTCGTGTTTACTGCAGCTTTTCTCATTATAATCGTCTGGTACAGAATGGCTCCGTAAGGTCCTTGCCAATCTTCACTGAAGACTTCGTGTCAGTCAGCGTCATTCCGCAAAGACGTATCAGCTTCGGTGGAATACCAAACTCAGCCATGGCTTCGAGTAATTTCTGCCGTATCGGTCTGTCGAAGGCAGCTTTATAGTCGACGAAAAGATGGTACGTGTCGATCTGTTTCTCTTGGGTCTTTTAGAGGATTTGTCGAAGAGTGAATATCTGGTCAGTTATTGATTTTCCAGGTCTAAAGCCACACTGATCATGCCCGATCAGTTTGGATAACACACATAGCTCACATAGCACACTCGACAGGACCTTAAATGCGATGGGTAAAAGGCTGATCCCGCGGTAGTTGGAGCACACACTTAGATCACATTTTTTCAGCACAGGACATAATACTCTTAAATTCCAATCGTCGGGCATGCACTTCTTAAGCTAAACCGTGCGCAGGAGCTGGTGCATCCTCGTTATCAGCTCCTCGCCACCGGACTTGAAGAGCTCTGACGGCAGACCGTCGGCACCGGCTGCTTTGTTGTTTTTCTGCCGCGACATTGCTCTTCTTACCTCGGCTTGACTTGGTGGTGGCTCTTACTTTCTGGTAAAATTTTCAGGCCTCACCTCTATGCTTGTATCGCTCTATATCCTCGTTCTCCCGTTCCTTCGCCTAAGTAGCTGTCTCGCCTGTTTTACTTTCTCCTTGTGCCGTTCCCTAACTGCACGGGTTACAATTGGCTGTAGCGTCGCCCCCCTTAGACGCTATGCGACATTCTTCATCGTACCAGGAATCGTCTGAGGGTCGCTTTTCATATCCTTGCACGGTTGTTGCGGCGGTTGCCATGGAATGCGCAATATGCTGCCACTGTGTATCCGGAACGTCAGAAGTAGAGGCGTTGTGTGGTAGAAGTTGGGAGAGCTGGTTGGAGTAGTCAGTAGCTATCTCTGGGGTTTGCAGCTTCGCGATGTCGAGCTTTCTTTGTGTTTGGTTACGTGCGTTTTTCGCTCTGCTCAATCTTGTGCGCACCTTGGCTGCAACCAGGTAATGATCCGAGCCAATATTAGCACCACGGATCACACGCACGTCCATGACACTAGGCTGGTTAGCTTCGCAGCGGAAAGGAACAGATTCCGGCACAAAGATATACACAAGGCAACTTAGCTATTCCCCGATCAAAACACCAAAACTCAAATTGATCATGTGGTAATTGATGGCAGGCATGCATCGTGTGATCCGTGGTGCTAGTATTGGCCAGGATCGTTACCTGGTTGCAGCCTAGGTGCGCACAAGATTGAGCAGAGCGAAAAATGCACGTAAGCAAACACAAAGAAAGCTGGACATCGCGAAGCTGCAAACCCCAGAGATAGCTACTGACTACTCCAACCAGCTCTCCCAACTTCTACCATACAACGCCTCTACTTCTGACGTTCCGGATACACAGTGGCAGCATATTGCGCATTCCATGGCAACCGCCGCAGAGATATCCACTGCCTACTCTAATCAGCTCTGCCAACTACTACGACACAACGCCTCTACTTCTAAAGTTCACAAAATTGCAACAAACGTGTTAGGATATGAAAAACGGTGCTCAGACGAATCCTGGTACGATGAAGAATGTCGCATAGCGTCTGAGGAACAGGATGCTGCTTATAGGGCTACGCTACAGCCAATTGTAATCCGTGCTGTTAGGGAACGGCACAAAGACGGTAAACACATGAGTCAAATGAAGGAATGGGAGAACGAGGACAAATCCTGGAAAAGACCCAAGAGAAACCGATCGACACGTTCCATCTTTTCGTCGATTATAAAGCTGCATTCGACAGCCCGATACGTAAGAAATTTCTCGAACCCATGGCTGAGTTTGGTATTCCAGCAAAGCTGATACGCCTTTGCGGAATGATGCTGACTGACACGAAGTCTTCAGTGAAGATTAGCAAGGACCTTACGGAGCCATTCTATACCAGGCGAGGCCTAAAACAAGGCGACAGTCTATCGTGTGACCTCTTCAACAAAGTGATGTAGATGTTATTAGGGAAAGCTGCAGGAAACACGAGTGATTCGATATTCAACAAAAGACACATGCTACTCGCGTACGCTGATGACGTAGACATCATCGGTCGAAAACTGCTGGATCTGCCTGCAGCCTTCTTAGCTATACAGAAGGAATCAGCGAAAATGGGTCTAATGATGAACAAAACGATGTTATTAGTTTCAACGAACAACGAATCAACTCTTTTGGGAAACTGCGTTAACGTTGACAACTATAATCTCGAGGTGGTAGATAATTTTAGCTACCTATGCTCCGCCATCAACAAAACAAATAATGTCAGCCTCAAGATCCGGAGAAGAATCCTGCTTGCTAATAGATGCTACTACGGACCAAGCAAGCGCTTTAATGACAGAGCCCTGTCTCGACGAACAAAAATCCAGCTATGACAGATACTGGTTCTACCTGTTTTGATGTACGTTTCAGAATCCTGTGTTATGACACAAGCGGATGAATCAGTTCTAGCCAAATATATGGGCCAATCATCGTTAACGGGGTGTATCAGTGTCGTATGAGTGTATGCGGCGGTTGAGTTAGCTAGGTCATGTTGTACGCATGGATGAAAATGTTTCAGCTCGAAAAGTTTCGACAATGGATGGACGGCGCAGAAGAGGGCGACCAAAAATGTGTTGGAAAGACCAGGTTACTGAGAACCTTTACGACTGTCACACATTGGGGGGCAGACTTGAAACTTTGCCGTACGAGCTCCCAAACGGAACAACGTACTGGTCGACCATTTAAGTTCTTCATGCCAGAAACTTTTAAAAAAATTCATTTAATTTCGTTTTAGTGATGAAATTAAGAAAAAAGGCTGCATTTGGCGACAAAGAATCAAGGCAATGCACCAATTCACACATCCCCTATAGCCATGCCCAAAATCTATGAATTAAAGTTCGAATTGCTCATCATGCACCTTATTTGCCGCATTAAGCTCCCTTGGTTTATTTTATATTGCTTGAGGTGAAGGAAGTTAGCTAGAGTTAGAAGGCGAAATGTTGAATAACCTAATCGGCATGCTACCACCGATGCGTCTTAGGAACTAGGTAACAGAAGTTACTGAAACTCAACACAGGCTCTCTTAGTGGCTTTGGTAGCCCCAAGAAACTAAGATCGGGAGCGGTGGCCTAATAAGCCACTCTCCTTAAACAAAAATTTATTATGAAAACACGAAGAAAACGAAAAACAAGAACCCCCCCAAATGTTGACGACCCCCGCAAACGATATAAGGACCATGATTTAAGGATATGCACCTGGAATGTCCGAACTCTATACAGAGATGGTGCCTCTATCCAACTGGCGGATGTCCTCGACAAATACAAGGCTGACATCACCGCCATACAGGAAATGAGATGGACGGGACAGGGATGCACACGACGGAAGAACTGTGACATCTTTTACAGCTGCCATGCAGAAAGACACGAATTTGGATGTGGTTTCATAGTCGGCAAGAGACTTCGACACCTGGTCTCGCGGTTTAACCCTGTAAATGACCGTATAGCCACCATTCGCATCCGGGCGAAATATTTTAACATTACGCTGATTTGTGTACACGCCCCGACGGAAGACAAAGACGATGACATCAAAGATGCATTCTATGAGCGCCTGGAGGATATATATGACCGCTGCTCTGCACATGACATTAAAATTGTTCTGGGAGATTTTAATGCTAAAATAGGAAGGGAAGATGCTCTTGGTTCAGCAGTCGGAAAATTCAGTCTACACAACAACACCTCCGATAACGGATTCAGACTGGTAAGTTTCGCGTCGGCAAGAAACGTGGTTGTGAGTGAAACCAGATTCCCGCATAAAGATATCCACAAGGCAACCTGGATATCTCCCGATCAAAATACAAGAAATCAGATTGATCACGTGGTAATTGATGGAAGGCATGTCTCAAGCGTTATGGACGTGCGTGTGATGCGCGGTGCAAATATCGACTCGGATCACCACCTAGTTGTAGCCAAGGTACGCACACGATTAAGTAGAGCTAAAAACACTCTTAATCAAACGCAAAGGAAGCTAGACATCACAAAGCTACAGACCACTGAGATAGCCAATGCCTACTCCAACCAACTCTCTCAATTACTCCATACAAATCCCCCTAGTTCTGATGTTCCCGACATGCAGTGGCAGCATATTGCGAATTCTATGACCACTGCCGCAACAACCGTACTGGGTTATGAAAAACCACGCTCAGACAAGCCCTGGTACGATGACGAATGTCGCGAAATGTCTGAGGAAATGGATGCTGCATACAAGGCAAAACTGCAGCCAAGGGCGACGCGTGCGGTGACGGAGCGTTATAAAGAGAAAAGGAGGGAGATGAAACGCCTGTTCAGACGGAAAAAGCGTCTGTGGAAGAAAAGAGAGAGCCAGGATATCGAAAACTACAGGGATAGAGGTGAGGCCCGAAAGTTCTACCAAAAGGTTAAAAGTAAAGGTTTTGGAACAGGGATCCCCACCTGTAAGGACAGAGACGGAAATCTGGTCACGGACACTCAGAGTGTGCTGCAAATATGGAGGAAACACTTTCAATCTCTTCTCGTTCCCGAAGGCAGCATAAGTGACGGAATCGCACCAATCATCGACGATGGAGTAGATTGTCCACCACCGAGCCAAAACGAGATCAGCACGGCAATTGCCCGGCTTAAAAATAATAAAGCTGCGGGAGCCGATGGACCGCCGGCAGAGCTTTTTAAAGCCGGCGGCGATGACTTGGTAACATGCATGCACCAGCTCATAAACACGATTTGGCTCAGGGAATGCATGCCCGATGATTGGAATCTGAGTGTCCTATGTCCCGTGCTTAAGAAAGGCGATCCTAGTGTGTGTACCAACTATCGCGGGATTAGCCTTTTACCCATCGCATACAAGGTCCTGTCTAGTGTGTTATGTGAAAGACTAAAGCCCCTCCTGGCGAACCTGATTGGACCTTATCAGTGTGGCTTTAGACCTGGTAAATCCACCACCGACCAGATATTCACGCTACGACAAATCCTGGAGAAGACCCAAGAAATGCAGATCGATACCTACCATCTGTTCATCGATTACAAAGCTGCATTTGACAGTCCGATACGACAGAAATTGTTGGATGATATGGCTGAGTTTGGTATCCCCGCAAAACTAATTCGACTCTGCGGGATGACACTGACTGACACTAAGTCTTCAGTGAAAATTTGCAAAAATCTGTCAGAGCCATTTTCTACCATGCGAGGCTTTAGACAAGGCGATAGTCTGTCCTGCGATATCTTTAACATCGTAATGGAGATGATCATGCGGAAAGCAGCAGTAAACAGGAATGGCACCATATTTAACAAAAGCCACATGTTGCTCGCGTATGCTGATGATATCGATATTATTGGACGTGGATTGCGAGATGTTACTGTGGCTTTTTCGAGCATTGAAAAGCAGTCGGCTGAAGTGGGTCTGGTGATAAACGAGGACAAAACCAAGTTATTTGTTTCAACGAACAAAGAGTCCACTCGTCTGGGACGCTGCGTGAACGTTGACAACTATAATTTTGAAGTGGTAGATGATTTTGTCTACCTTGGCTCCGCTATAAACAAAAATAATAATGTCAGCCTCGAAATCAAAAGACGAGTATTGATCGCAAACCGCTCCTACTAAGCAAGCGATTTAACGACAAAGCGCTCTCTCGAAAAACAAAGATCCAGCTCTACCAGACTCTGATCCTACCTGTTTTGCTCTACAGCGCAGAATCGTGGGTAATGACACAAGCGAATCAATCTATTCTGGGAGTCTTCGAGAGAAAAATACTCCGCAAAATATTTGGACCCATCATCGTGAACGGCGAGTACCGTCGTCGAATGAATCATGAGCTGTATAAGCTGTACAACGACATCGACGTGGTCAAGCGCGTTCAAATAGACCGAATGCGCTGGCTTGGACACGTTGTACGAATGGACGATAACGCTCCGGCTCGAAAAGTCTACAATGACTCTTGCCCCTTCTTCATCAGGCTGCATTCCTTTATCATGCACAACCCTCTAGTAAGAATGGATGCAGGTCCTATATTTCAATATAGTGGGGGCCTTACTATTTAGACCACTCTAAGCGCTGCTGCTGGTTACAAATTCAAAACTCACACATACTATGCACTCACACATTTACAGCTATCACATTCTCAGCTTACGCATTGTAGACTTTGTGCGGCGCATGCGTACGGCTACGACGTAACCGTCAGATACTTACGCAGAGAGCAAACATAACCAGCCATATCTTCAAATTGAAGATGAAATTTCGACAACAATAACAACAACGTAACTCAACGCAACGTTAAAAAAGAAACCCAAAATGAAAATAACAAAAACAAAGTTTCTCACGTTCCTCTTCCTAAATTCTTGGAATTGCGATACATTAAAAAGATGTCTGTCTGCCCATCCATCCGCCCGTTCGTCCGTCTGTCCGTACTCGTGGTGTGTTGTTGCCTCACTCAGTTCGGCGCAACTTCACTTTATTCCAATTCATCGCAGTCGGCCAGCCAGCCAGCCAGGCAAACATGCTCCTCGGTCGTTCGTTTAGGAAAGTACCAAATATTCATCGTACATTATTCTTTATTTCATTTATGGATTTCGTTGTTGTTTTTGTTGCGTTTTTAACCAGTTGTACATCGGTAAGCAACAACATCCATTCATTCGCACATAGATGCATACTTATGTATCTATATGTATGCACAAGTATGTAGCTACATATGCATATACCTACATATAGGAGCAGAAGAAGATGCATTTCTTTGGTCTGTGAGCAAAGCCGCCTTAACGAACAATCTTAACGAAAACGATCGAATTTACTCCTGGATTGTCAGTTTGTCTGCCAGTCGGAATAACAAAAATGTTGTTTTGCCTAAAGTCCACAAACACACAGATGCACATGTAGACTCGAGCGTGATTTTAAGCCGTACATCGTGCTATTGCCAGTGTGTGTGTGTGTGGGTGGCTTTATGAGTTCCCAGTTACTACACCGCAAAAACTAATCAAAAGTATTCGGTTTGCATAAATTTTAGGAATCTAGTAGTGAAAACTTGGGGTTATTGAAAGTTTTGTTGAATAAATGTTACTGAATTCCTTTCACAAGGATTTTATGTTTAACTGTAGAAATTGATGGAGCCGATCTTTGTTGACAATTCCGCTAATGCTCAGTTGAAGGCAGATTTATATTAAATGAAAAATCTAATTGATGTTATTATACAATATTGGAAAGGATTTTGCGGTGCAGAGTTTGATTGTCTGCAGAAAATTGGTTACCCTTAAGGATGTATATAAAAAGATATGAAAAGAAGTAGGAAATTAAAAAATGGACCCCCAAAAATGTTGACGACCTCCGCAAACGAATTAAGGAGCATGATTTGAGGTTATGCTCCTGGAATATTACAACACTGTATAGACCAGGAGGCTCCATCCAACTGGCGGAAGTTCTCGAAGAATACAAGGCTGACATAACCGCTTTACAGGAAATCCGGTGGACGGGACACGGGTGCTCGCGCATGAAGACGTGCTACATCTACTATTGTGGCCATGCGGACAAGCACGAGTTTGGATATGGATTTGTGGTTGGCAAGTGACTTCGACACCTAGTCTCAAGGTCCAACCTGGTGTGTGAACGTATAGTTTTTCCACATAACACTTATATGTGCCTATGCTCCGACAGAAGAAAAAAGAGATGAGGACAAAGCCTAGAACAAGTATATGACCGTAGCTCCAGCCATAACATGAAAATTGTGCTAGGCGAGTTTTATGCTAAAATAGGCAGGGAGATCGCATTTGAGCTTACCATCGAAACGTCGAACAATGGCATCAGACTGATTGATTTCTCTGCGGCAAGAAATATGGTAGTTAGCAGCACTAGATTTGACCATAAAAATATTCATAAGGAAACATGGTTATCTCCAGATCAATTGACAAGGAATCAGATTGATCACGTGGTAGTTGATGGAAGGCACGTCTCAAGTGTTCTGGACGTACGAGTGATCAGGGGTGCGAACATTGACTCCGATCACTTATTTACCGCAGTTAAGGTACGCACAAGGTTAAGCATGGCAAAAAAACTTACGTAACCAGACACAACGAAAACTGAACATCGGTAAACTGCAGACCACAGAGGTAGCGGAAGTCTACTCAAACCAGCTAACTCAACTGCTACGGAACGCTCGAATCCCTGGTAATATTACTTCGCAGTGACAATATATAGCCGACTCCATAGAACGGAAGCATGCTTGGGTCCTCAAAGCCGCCTCAAGCAGATGCCTGGCACGATGATGAATGTCGCAATGCCACAAGAGAAACGGATGCTGCATGCAGGGCGAAACTGTAGCCAATGGCAACGCGAGCCGTTCGTGAACGGCACAGGGAGAAGAGACGAGAGGCAACTCGTCTTTTTAGACGGAAAAAGAAGGAGCTGAAGAAGAGACAAGATGAGTGCACAAAGTTGCTCCGAAGTAGAGGGAAAGCCCAAAAATACCAGAGAGTTAAGGCGAGAATGCGTGGAACAGGGTTGCCCTTCTGTAAGGACAGCGATTGCCAGCTAGTGACGGACTCGGATATCGTTCTGAAGATATGGAGAGTTCATATCAAAAATTTACTGGATAGTATACCTGCAAAGCTAACAACAACATTTTAAAATTTTTGTTACCATATTCCACAAAAAACCCCAATCTATTAGTCTTGCCGATGATATAGATAGCATTGACCGAAATATACAGGATGTAACTGCAGTTTTTTCAGAGTTGGAAAAGGAGGACAAAACAAAAATAATGATTTCGACGAACCAATAGTCCTTTTGTTGGGGACGCACCGTTAATGTCATTGTTTCGAGGTAGTAGATAAGTTTACCTACCTCAGATCTTCGATCAACAAAAAAATGATGTCAGCCTAGAAACTAAGCGGAGAATAGGGCTTGCCAATATATGTTTTTACGGTTTTCGGCAGCACTTCAGCAACACCACCTTATCTCGGGATACTAAGAAACAGATATAACAGGTGTTGATTTTATCCGTTCTGTTGCTTCCGTTGGGTGCTTACGGAAACGGACATACAAAACCTGGGAGTATTCGAGAGAATAGGACTCCAAAAAATATATGGAACTATCAATGTTGACGGCGAGTTTCTCCATCAAATAAACCATGGAATGCATGAGCTTTTCCGCGACATCGACGTAGCTAAAAGTGTCAGAATCCAACGACTACGATGGCTGGGACATGCTGCCAGGATGGATGTAAATGATCCAGCGAGAAAGGTTGTTTAAAGGCGACCCTGAAGAAGGACGGCGCAGAACAGAGAAACCCAAATTTCGTTTGAAGGACCAAGTGGTTTGCGACGTGCCACCATCTGGGAGGACTAACTAAAATTAGTTTGTTGAGTTTTCTCTGTTAGGTTGGATAATTTTGGGACTGCCCTCGTACAATGCTGGAAGCGTACTGCAAATATGAAGGGGGCATTTTTATAAATTGCACATTCCCCAAATCTGGGACAGGATGGCATTCACGCCAATCGTCAACGACGGAGACAAAACGAGATCAATACTGTTATGTAACAGAGTGAAGCTTATTTAAAAGAACCCGATTGAACCTTACCAAGTATATTCTAGACCTACCAGTTATTCACAGTACGACAAATCGAGGAGAAGACCTAATAAATGCAGATCGACATATACTTCTTTTCTTATATGGCAGCTACAACACAAATTCATCCATCAGTACCCGCACGTGGAAACAAAATTCCAAGCACTTCGGTTTTTGAGCCTCGTAGATAGTTCGTCACACCAAGTTAAGATAACAGCTCATTAACCTGATACATTCAACGAAGTTTTGGTCGCCCCCTTCTGCGCCGCCTATCGAGTTTATTACCGAAGATTTTTCGAGCTGGAGTATTTTCATCCATTCGTACAAAGTGTCCAAGCTAATGCATTCGGTCTATTTCAACGAGCTTGACTACGTCGGTGTCGTTGTAAAGCTCATACAGCTCATGGTTCAAGCGACGACGGTACTCGCCGTTAACGATGCTAGGTCCAAAAATTTTGCAAAGAATTTTTCTCTCGAAGACTCTCAGAATAGATTCATTCATTTGTCTTTATCCAGGATTCTGTGCTGTAGAGCAAGACAGCTAGTATCTGTGTCTGGTAGAGTTGGATCTTTGTTCGTCAAGAGATTGCTTTGTCATTAAATAACTTGCTTAGCGCATAGTAGCAGCGGTTTGCGATCAATACTCGTCTCTTGATTTCCCGGCTGTCATTATAATTTTTGTTTATGGCGGAGCCAAGATAGACAAAATCATCTACCACTTCGCAGTTGTACTTCTCAACGTTCACTCAGCGTGCCAAACGAGTAGTCTCTGTGTTTTTGACTTGACTTATTACCAGACATTTTGCAGAACACGGGCAATGATATCTATGTCATTGGCATACGCCAGCAGCATGTGACTTTTATTAAAGGTTATCACCTTTAAGAAAAGTTAAGTGCAGCCTTCCGCAGCGTTCGGAAGCCGATTTTTAAAATTTAATCATAAATAACCTCTTCCTTTTAACCCTACGGGTAGGAGGGTATATATCATTTGATAAGACCCAAAAATGTAACACATAGAAGGAGTGACTTTAGACCTTAGGTTTCTTTGAACCAAATTCGATTCATGACTTTTTAAGGCGTTTGAGCCATGTCCGTCTGTCTTTCTAACTGTCCGGCTGGTAAACACGATAACTTTCGAAAGACACAACCAAATAATTTAAAATTTTGAACGAGTTAATATTTCCCCAAAACTACTTCTGGTACCTCCCATACAAATTCATCATTCCGTCCATTTTAGAAGTCGAGTAATAATATCAATACACCCAATGGGATCGTACCGAAATTCTGTACTTAGTAAAGATATAACAGGATAATGTTTTGAAAAAAATTGGAAGTCTAGCCACGCCCCTTCTGGTACCTCCCATACAAATGTACCTTTCCGCTCACTTTAGAGATGGAGTAATAATATCAATAAATCTAACGCGATCGTACCCAAAATCATTATTTAGTAAAGCTATATAAGAATAGAGTTTTGGAGGAAACACTGGAAGTCTAGCCACGTCCCATCCGGTTCCTCCGATAACCATCTGGTATCGCCCACTTTAGAAATCGGTGAATATTATTAATAGACCTAACGAGATCGTGCCCAAATTCCGTATTTAGCAAAGCTCAAACAGGATAAAGTTTTTGAGAAAAAAAATGTGGAAATCTAGCACCTCTGGCACCTCCCATATAAATGTACCACTCCGCCCACTTTAGAGATGAAGTAATAATAATATCATTACACTCGAAACGAACCTGACCAAATTCTGTATTTTGTTAATCTATAACACTGTAAGACAAATTTGAACTTTTGGCCTCACCCATGATCAATCTGTCCAGAATCTGAAAATATAGCTCAAGAAAAAATATACGTATCTTCCAGTTTTTCTAGATCAGCTCATTAAAGATTTTTACGAGCAATTTAATTTTTGGAGGGAAGCTCCCATACAGCGACTACTTCCAGTTCGCAGAACTCCGCGAGTTATTAACAGATTTTGATTAACTTTTTTTTAATGTTTTTCAAATGGCCAGGAGCGGGTTCTGACGAAGATAAAATTTAAAATTTGTCACAAATTTAATTTGTCAACAGATATTGATGAACTTTTTTAATATTTTTCAAATGGCCTAGAGCGAGTTCTAACAAAACCCAAATTTAAAACAATTATCACCAAATATGCTGGCTGAATACTGCTGGTCAGAACCAGCTTCTAGCTATTTGAAAAACATTCAAAAAAATTTGTGACAATTTTAATTTTTGACAATTTGTGACAATTTTTATTTTTGACAAATTTTAAATTTTGGCTTCGTTAGAACCATGTTCGGCCATTTGAAAAACATTAAAAAGTTCATCAAAATCTGTTGACAAATTAAATTTGTGACAAACTTATATTGTGACAAATTTAAAATTTGGGCTTCGTCAGAACTCGCTCCTGGCCATTTGAAGAAAATTAAAAAAAGTTAATTAAAATCTGTTAACAACTCGCAGAGTTCTGCGATCAGGAAGTAGTCAATGTATGGAACCTTCCCTCCAAAAATTGCTGCCTACAAATTCAAGGGGATCGCCGTTCAAAATGTAAATGTATATGGCAATTGCGGGGCTTGAACGTGCCTATTTACAAATTTTAAATTCATTAAAAAGCAACAATGTGTACTTACTTCTTTAAATCATTCTTGTTTATATAATTGTTCATTTCAATCGTACTTATCTTTTCGACGTCATCAACAATGTATTGCTCTGCTGGGGATTGAGGTCTTTTAACCTCGTTAGTGAACTGTTTACCTTTCCTTTAGTGTATCTTGTATCTTTAGTGGTCTTTGCATCCTTGCCAATTTTATAAGTTTGGCAGGATGAGTCGAAACCATTACCATCACCAAAACTTGAGTTGTACCAAAGTTATTTCCAAATCCAAGGATTCCGATACATATTTTCCCGCGGAGGGTAGACTAAGTAGTTTTTTTTCCTATTAAAAGGACTTAAACTTTACCATTGTATCGTTACAAGATGGTTGCCCACCATTGCACAGTGGGGCCATTTGTGTTTTTTCGTTGATGTGATGAAATAAGTGAATCGGAAGATGCTGCTAACATGTTGATAAGGTCCTCATTATGCATCACCCTTGACAATCTGAAGGTGTGCAATAATTTGAAAATTGCATAAGCTGCTATACTATTTCTTATCCCACAATATCATACCCAACTGTTACAAACTTATCTACAACATATTCTACTTTGTCTTAAAATACAAAAGAAACAAATGAAAAGTTATTCCTTTCATATGCCACCCCGTTTTCCAAGTATAAGTAATCCAAATTTCGTGAGTAAAGTGTTGCCCCAATATTCGACACACTCCTAACCAGATCACATGAGCTTCCGCTGTGAACCAGCAGTTTTTCATACTTACATTGGAAAATAAAACAAAACAGCTAACAACAACTTCAATTCGATCAAAATGCGCCTACATACTCTGTAATGACAATGGAGCAGTTCAATGCCCATAAATTTGACTAGTAGTACAAGTGTGTGTCAGTGTGGGTTATAAGATAACGGTTGGTTGATCGATCGATCTATCGGTCGGTATGTCGGTCGGCCGTTTTGATCAAATGTAATAAATAAACAATACAATCGAACGATTTCTCATCTTTTCTTTATGCTACAGACACTTTGTTTTGGCTGATATTGAGAGAGATTGGGAGTGTGGGTGTGTGTGTGTTTGTGTACTTGTGTACATGTGTCGTTGTCGTCTTCGTTGCTGTCGCTCGCATCTACTGACGATGTTGTTGTCGTGGGCTTCACACAGCAGGGAAATTGGATTCTTCTAATTGGTCAAGCGCGATCGTATTTCGGTAATACTTCGTATCCAACGACATTCTGTTTGTGTTTGTTTTAATGCTTTGTTGTTGTTTCGATTAAACGAATGTAATCATTTATGTGGGGCACCCACAAACACTCGTACGCACTTTGACAATACAGTGAGACCTCGTAAACATTGATCAATAGATGGGCAAAGGCAATCAGATATAGAAAATTTAGAACAGTTGACACTTCTTAAGTAGATTGAATCATATCGACAAATATTTAAGTAAAATATGAAATTTGAACCCCCCGTCAATTCGAAACAGATGACCAATTTGACATTTATTGTAAGTGAAAGATTACACTATGACACCAAATAAAACTTTTGGAGAAACACCCGAACGTGACTATATAGGTTCGATAGTACAACTGGAGCTAAGTAAAACTCTAGCTCAGTTTGGCTAGATTGGCTACCAAAATTTTTGTTTGGCCCTCGTAACATTTTGAAATCCCTTGGATCCCTTGAAAAAAGGTGACATCAGTTTTTGGCCAACAGTTTGTACAGTTTTTGATCTAGCTCTTTCTCTTCTTAAGCAATTTTGTAACTTATAGTACGCTTAAAAAATTTATATAATAAAATTTCCCAAAAAAATTAGACATCCCTAGTTTATTTTCAAAAAACTTCGAAAAAAATTCTAATTTTTTCACTATTTGGAATATAAGTCGTAGGGAGTCCAGATTTTTTGCATACTCTATTCAATGAAATTGTAGTTTAGGTAACACCGAAAAACTTCTCTGAACAAACCCATGCATTCTGAACAAGTCTAGGGGTATTAAATGGCTCTCAAAACACACTACCTACTTTAAACAAATCAGTTTTTTAGGAGTTTTGGGCCATTTTGCAATATTTTTGCTTGGTATATTTACCAAAAACTTACTTATTGTGTAACTGAACAACTTCTGTAAGCAACCAATATGATCGGAATACTCCACCCCTTTAATTGTTCACAAAGAGCATTAGGGTGTTCCTTACATGACATTTTTTCGAATTTCGTTAAAAAATATGTATTAATTGCGATGTTGGTCATCTTCCTTCACCTTACATTTGTTTTTGCCAAAATTACGAATATATTGAGAACAATTTTGTATCGATACTTAGGCATTAGGGTGTGCCGCAATAAGGTTAAAGTTCGAATTTGTTCTCAAATCAGTTTATTGCCGCTGAGTACTTTTCTTTTGTATACAGACTAAGAAGTAATAAGCCGTTCAATAGCTGAAGTGAAGACCTAAAATAGTATGTGTTTACTTTTGCCATATCTCTTATAGACGCCGAGATGTTGATGTAGAAATTGGGGTATTTTTGAAAAATATTATTACAAATTTTTAAATTGGATTCCGAAGTAGTTTATTATGGGCAACTATATATTTCAACTTTTTAAGGTTAATCAAGTTAATATCTATATGTTCAAATATTATATGTGAATATTATTAATATCTCTATCAATTCTCGAGATATCAGGCGTTAAAATTCGCATTTTTAACTGTAGGCATGGCAATGTCTAATGAACTTTTGTTCCATCTGAATACTTATTAAGTCTACTTACCAATAATGATATATATGATAAAAATAAAAAAGGCCATTGGATATTAATGATTTTGGTGACATTTGTAAGCAGACACAATGGATATTCAGGTAAAACAAAAGTTCAGTAGTCATTGCTATGCTTTTTAAACCATTGATATATCGAGAATTGACGGAGATATTGATAATATTCACATATACTATTTGAACATATAGATTTTAACTTGATTAACTTAAAAAAGTTGAAATATATAGTTGCCCATAATAAACTAATTCGGAATCCAATTTCAAAATTTTTAATAATATTTTTCAAAAATACCCCAATTTCTACATCAAATATCTTGGCGTCTATAAGAGATAGGGCAAAAGTAAAGACATGCTATTTTAGGTCTTCACTTCAGCTATTGAACGGCTTATTACTACTTAGCCTGTATACAAAAGAAAAATACTCAGCAGCAATAAACTGATTTGAGAACAAATTCGAACTTTAACCTCATTGCGGCACACCCTAATGCCTAAGTATCGATACAAAATTGTTCAAAATATATTCGTAATTTTAGCAAAAACAAATATAAGGTGAAGCTAGATGACCAACATCGCAATTAATACATATTTTTAACGAAATTCGAAAAAATGTCATGTAAGGAACACCCTAATGCTCTTTGTGAACAATGAAAGGGGTGGAGTATTCCGATCATATTGGTTGCTTACAGAAGTTGTTCAGTTACACAATAAGTAAGTTTTTTGTAAATATACCAAGCAAAAACTTTGCACAATGGCCCAAAACTCCTAAAAAACTGATTTGTTTGAAGTAGGTAGTGTGTTTTGAGAGCCATTTAATACCCCTAGACTTGTTCAGATTGCATGGGTTTGTTCAGAGAAGTTTTTCGGTGTTACCTAAACTACAATTTCACAGTATAGAGTATGCAAAAAATCTGGACTCCCTACGACTTATATTCCAAATAGTAAAAAAATTAGAATTTTTTCGAAGTTTCTTGAAAATAAACGAGGGATGTCTAATTTTTTTGGGAAATTTTATTATATCAATTTCTTAAGCGGACTATTAGCTACAACTTTGCTTAAGAAGAGAAAGAGTTAGATTAAAAACTGTACAAACTGTTGGCCAAAAAATGATGTCAACATTTTTTCAAGGGATCCAAGGGATTTCAAAAAGTTACGAGGGCCAAAAAAAATTTTGGTACCCAATCTAGCCAAACTGAGCTAGGGTTTTACTCAGCTCCAGTTGTACTATCGAACCTATATAGTCACGTTCGGGTGTTTTTTTCACTGTTGCACTGTGTTATTTGTTAAAGTTTAGAAATTTACGTTATGGTTCGCTATACGCTTGAAGAAATTTGGAAAAATGAAAAAATTTAACTAAATAAACTGGATAGCAATAGAGCGGCATCAACCCAGTTTGTAGATCAATTTTTGAAGCGAGTTTGGCAATCCGGGTTCTTATAAGACAATAGAACTCGTGTACACGAACGTCCACCGTTTGCAACAATTAAACATTTCTCTTGTACAGATCCCTTATAAATTTCATGAACGGAATCTTCGTGATCTTCCGATGCGTTTTCGCTTCGCTGAAAATCGTTTGGCTGAATATAATCATTTTTACTGTAAGGCATCTTTACCGATGAAGCTCATTTCCATTTTGAGATAACGTTCACACACAAAATTGTCGCATTTGGGGCTCGGAAAATATTGTAATGCTTCCACAACCAGTGGCGTTATTGTGACATGTTGAGCTATTTTTTATACCCAAAAGTTCTAAGCTTATTATGCCCAGTGCTGAAAAAATTTAATCCGGTATTAGCCTTTGTCCCGATGCATATAGGGCACTGGATAGCACTAAAGCCAGTGTTATTCAACCTGATCACTGTGGCTTTAACCCTGGTAAATCAACAACTGAACAGATATTTACACCGCCAAAAGTCCTGGAAAAGATCCAAGAGAAACATATCGACACGTACTATACAGCAGAAATTACTCGAAGCCATGGCTGAGATTAGCATTCCTGCGAATGACACTAACTGAAACAACAACTAAATTCAGTACAGATTCGCAAGGACCATTTTATACCAGCCGAGCCCTAACCTCTTAAACATAGTGTGACCTCATTTACATTACTGATATTTCCCATTAAAATGCATCAGCATCGTGTAAATAAGATTGTTTTATCATAATTTACCGACATCCTTTTTTCTAACGACTTATTGCCAACATTTTTGATAAAACAAACTGAAGCAGTGTAAATAGTCCTTAAACTTTACTGACACAAACTAAAATTTATAAGTATTATGAATTTAAGAAACTCTTTTAGTCCTTGCTCTTCGCTTCAGCAACAATACTTTTTGATAAAAAAGTATTTTTTGATACAGTAAAAATAACTTTTGGCACAATTAAAGAACTTTCTGGTACAATAAAAGTACTTATTAGTAGATTTAAAGTACTTTTTGGTACAATAAGGTACTCTGTGGTACATTTAATTGTTCTTTTTATGTACAATGAAAGTACTTTTTCATAGAATAAATTCTACTCTTCGGTACCAATAAAGTACTCTTTGATGCCATTACTGTTCTTCTTAGTATATTAAATGTACTTTTTAGTACAATCAAAGCACTTTTTGGTACAATAATTTGTATTTATTGACACAATAAATGTACTTTTTATACCATCACCCTTAGGGATGAGGGTATATATCATTTGATACGAAAAAAAGTGTAACGCATTAAAGGAGACGAGTTGGACCCCAAGTATCTTAAGACCAAATTCGTTTCAGAACTTTTTAAGAAGAATGAGCTATGTCCGTCTGTCTGGCTGGCTGGCTGGATGGCTAGATGGCTGGTCAGCAGGAGTAAACCTTAACGTATCGGTATGATAATTTACCACTATTAATATTTTTCGAAACGAACTTATGGGATTGTAAATGGACAGAATAGACCCACCCCTTCTGGTACCTCCCATGCAAAATACCCTATTTTTGGATAATTAATGTTTCTTCCATAGCTGCCAAACAGACCATCGGAGGATATCTAAATTTGGTCGAATTATTTATCTTACAATAGTAGACAAACCCTAAGAAAGCCGAAACCTTTGCCACACCCCTTCTGGTACCTCTCATACAAATGACCGAATTGACCTTTATAGTTTTACATATATATCTTTTTTGTAAGTAAACTGAGATCACTCAAATTTTGCGTATGATGATCGCTTATGAAAATTAGACTCAGCTATGAATATGGACTATATCGGTTCACGCCTTCTGGTACCTCCCATACAAAATGACCTATTTTTGAAAAATTTATATTTCTCCCATTACTTCCAAACGGACACTTGGGGGGTTTTGAAAATTGGTCGATAAAATAATGTTGTGATAGGAGGCGAATCCTTAGAGAGCCTAACTATTTGAGACACCCCTTCTGCAACCTCCCATACAAATGACCGAACCCACTCCCATAATCGTACATATATATCTTTTTTTTAAAGTACACTGAAATCAGTAAAATTTTGCGTAAGGTATACAGTTATGAAGATTTGAATCGGGAATGAACATGGGCTATATCGGTTTACGACTTCTGGTACCTCCCATACAAAATTACCTATATTTGGAAAATTAATATTTCTCCCATAACTTCCAAACGGACACTTGGGGGGGTAATTAAAATTTGTTGATAAATTTATGATGCGATAGAAGGCGAAACCGCAGAAAGCCTAACTATTTGGCACATCCCTTCTGGTATCTCCCATATAAATATATGGGATATTTCCCCTTTTTCATACGTATCATTTTTGTATGTACACTGAATTCGGACAAATTTTGCCAAGGTAAGCGATCATTGAACGTTGATTTACGAAAAAAACAGAATCAGACACGTTGTGCTACCCCTAATTGTACCTTCTGTACAAATAGGTCAAAGTTTGTATGTTTTTGCTCTACATGCAGACAAAAAATAATACATAAGTAATTTTATTTTAAAAATCTATTAATTACAATAACACACGACTTAAATAATATCTTATATTGGGTAATGGTATTTATCAGTCAGTTTACCTGACTGAAATTTCTGGTTATTACAATTACTTGTACTTCTTAGTAAAATAAATGTATTTTTTTAAAAAATAAATTGTACTTTTTGGTACAATAAACGTACTTTTTGATCAAATAAATTGTACCTTTTGGTATCGAATAATATCTGTACATTAAACATTATCGCTTTAGGGCTAAAATACAGTTTTGCCATGCCCTCTTCGGCCACTGATTGAGAATAAAAATTTCGTCTGCAAATTTGAATCTGAAGTGCCGAATACCATCTGTGTACCAAATTGTATCTTTTTGGGTTTTACAATAGAGTTTGATCACACAACTGACCCAAAATTAAATCCCATCTGCATTTTCATGTTGCCCAGCACCATCTGAGTAACAAATTGTATCTTCCTAGCTCTAAAAATATGTTTCGCCACGCCCACTCCGCCCACTGGTCAAAAATTATAATTTCGTACACATATTTATATGCGTGTTGTCGAGTACTTTCTGTGTATCAAATTTTGTCTCCCTAGCTCTAAAAATATGTTTTGCCACACCCCCTCCTCCTTTGACCCAAAATTTGATTTCGTTTGCATATTCATGTTGCCCAGCACCATCTGAGTAACAAATTGTATCTTCCTAGCTCTTAAAATATGTTTCGCCACGCCCACTCCGCCCACTGGTCCAAAATTATAATTTCGTACACATATTTATATACGTGTTGTCGAGTACTTTCTGTGTATCAAATTTTGTCACCCTAGCTCTAAAAATATGTTTTGCCACACCCCTCTTACCCAAAATTAAATTCCGTCTGCATATTTATGTTGCCGAGCATTATCTGTGTATCAAATTTTATCTCCCTAGCTCCAAAAAAAGTTTTGCTACGCCCACTCCGCCCATAGGGTCAGCCGTTTAGGCGTGATTGTGCCACACACAAACAAACAGACAAACATTCACATTTATAATATTAATAGGATAGGATTACGGGCTAAGCCAGTGATTTAGTGGGTCCGGAAGTGGCATGATGGTTAGAACACGCGACTACCATGTAGGAGATCCCAGGCACAGCACCTGCCTCCAGTCATCTAAAAAAAATATTATTTTTTTTCATTGTCTGTCCCATCGATGTTGTCGTCAGCAACTTCGCAGTATAAGTGTCGAGTCAATCGGCATGTCTAGTAAACGATTCTTAAACAGTAGAAGTTCGTAATTGTCGATAAACAAGTAGGTTCCGTTAGTTGTGAAATCTAAAAATAGAAAGCGTGTTAATTCACAGCAACGCGTGAATCTGTCCCATACCTCATTCATGGGGCTTAAAGGGATATTAAGTAAATAGTAAGTGATTTACTGATTGAGCCCTCCCTTGACGAACAAAAATCGAGTTCGATGTATTGATATTATTACTCGACTATTGATATTATTACTTCGAAAGTTATCATGCGAACCAGCCGGACAGCCAGAAAGACGACATCGACGTGTTTAAGCAAATGCTCTTCCTGGGACATGTTGCGCGAATAGATAAAACCGCTCCATCTGAAAGACCCTCTTAATAAACTCGATGATCGATGCAGGAGGGGACGACTTGAACTTAGTTGGTTTGACCAGGTTCAGAATTTATTATCTAAACTAAGGTTGACAGCTTGTCTACAAAGCCCTTAGAATTCTGTTTCTGCGGGCGACTATTGACAAATAATAAGATTCACAGCTAAAGCAACTACTGCAAAGTTGCTGTGAACAACATGTCGGCCACCTGACAATAAAAGAAAAATGTAGATGACTTGAGACAGGAATCGAATCATGGATCTCCCGCATTGTAGTCGCGTTTCTAACCATCATGCCACGGCCCAACAAATGCAGTTGAATATTTTCTGGAAGTCTCGAGAGAAAAGCACTTACACTTAATTATAATAAATCATAGTTGTCGAAGATAACCGTCATGATATCAGTTATAATGTGTATAACAACGTCGACGTGTTTAAGCGAATGCTCTTCCTGGGACATGTACTTACTTACTTTCCCTTTACACTCCATGAATGAGGTATGGGATAGCTTCTCGCGTTATTGTGAATTAACACGCTTTCTATTTTTAGATTCTCAACAAACGGCACCTTCTTGTTTATGGACGAATGCGAACGAATGCGAACGCTCCATCTAAAATCTTCTTCGTATATACTCGGTGCAGGAGGGGACGACGAGAACTTAGTTGGTTTGACCAGATTAAGAAGCTATCATCCAAATTTAGTTAAACAAATTGTCTACCAATTCCTTAGAATTATTTTCCTGTGTGCGACAATTGACGGATAAATATCTATTGTTTTCCGCCAAATAATAACAAGAAGAAAAACATCACAGCTATATGTACTCCATATCTTTTCTTCTACTTTCCAATCCGCCCTCCTATCGTCAACATTTCATTCATGATTAGATGTTGCGTTTTATTACCACTCTGCGCAGTCTCTCCTTTTCTACCACAGAGAATATTCAAATGTTTATTCATTCCCATTTATATCTGTGACTATCTTCAATACGAGCAGTGGGAATGCGTGTATTCCGTTGCTTCACATTAACATCGTTGTCATCATATTGCTGTTGTTGTTATTGTCGATTTTTGTATCGCATGGAGTCGCAGGGCACAAATGCAGCTCCAAGCTGGCGGGTAAAATATTTATAAACTACTTAAGCGGTACATTTACATCGAGCATGTCTGGTATTTATCAGTATTATTGTTTGTCATTTAGTATTTTACTATTTGACAAAAACAACAAAGCGGGGAAAACTAACAACACACACCACTGGTACTGGCACTGGCACTGACAGACAGACGGCACGGCGAAGAAAACAAGAGAAAATATTATTACTATTTTCTTTATTGCCCCAAGTAAACAGCCCAGTCAGCTCAGTCACAGCCATCCAACCAGCCAACCAATCTATCTAAGCTAGCAAGCAAGCAAGCCACCAACCAACCAGCGGTACGTCCGTCCGTCCGTTCTACTGTCAGGCTATCGCTCTATTCATTCATTTATGACTTTGGGCTTAAGTTGTTGATGAAGGGAATTGAAGACGGTTGCCTAGTTTTTCATTTTCTTGTTGTTTTTATTGTTTATTTGTAAAACGATCCACACTCGGTGAATTCCAGGAATTAGGAAGCATCAATAGGTCAATAATAGATAATGAATGGCATGCGGTATAACCTCAAACGAATTTAATTTTCTCGATTTTACTTTTATTATATCTTTTTTTGAGTTTTGCTGTTGTTGTTGTCGTCTCCGGAGTTTTATGGATTGTTGGTTTTATTGTTGGTGTAGTTGTTGTTTGGATTTGTTTTTCTTACAAGTTCGAGTTTTCTTTAATCCGGGTTAGAACAACAAAGTGCATAAATATTGGAAGCACAGTGCACAGTGGGGGGAAAATTTATCGGTGATTTCTCTAAGAAGTAGTTGCCTTCTTTGGTTTAACTTGGCAAACCCAGGATGATCCTTGCCAATTGCACTTCAAGTCTACTCACAGAGCTCCGTATTCTTGGTACCACTGCGGACGGAGTACCTTTATGTGGTGACGCCTGGAAACGTGCCTTTGACACCCTTCAGAGCACATCGTCTCAGAGTATGCGGTACCCTGGTAATCGTCTGACCCAGAATGGGCGGCTGTAATAAAATCCTGGCAGGAGGAAAAAACTGCGACGTGGTGCGTTGGGCTTGCAACCCGCCACTGACGTATAACCTATTGCAATGAAAAGAAGTTAGATAAGAATAAAACGGACCCCCCAAAATGTTGACGACCACCGCAAGCGAATTAAGGACCATGATTTGAGGATATGCACATGGAATGTTAGAACACTGTATAGACCAGATGCCTCCATCCAACTGGCGGAAGTACTCGAAGAATACAAGACTAACATAACCGCTTTACAGGAAATCCGGTGGATGGGACACGGGTGCTCGTGCATGAAGACGTGCTACATCTACTATAGTGGCCATCCGGACAAGCACGAGTTTGGATGAGGATTTGTAGTTGGCAAGGGACTGCGCCACCTAGTCTCAAGGTTCAACCCGGTGTGTGAACGTATAGCCACCATAAGAGTCAAAACAAAGTTTTTCCACATAACATTTATATGTGCCCATGCTCCCACAGAAGAGAAAAGCGATGAGGACAAAGACGAGTTCTACGAGAGCCTAGAAAATGTATATGACCGTAGCCCCAGCCATGACATCAAAATTGTACTAGGCGATTTTAATGCTAAAATAGGCAGGGAGACCGCATTTGAGCCTACAATCGGAAAATTCAGTCTGCACGCCGAAACGTCGAACAATGGCATCAGACTGAATGATTTCTCTGCGGCATGAAATATGGTAGCTAGCAGCGCTAGATTTGACCACAGAAATATTAACATGGTTATCTCCAGATCAATTGACGAGGAATCAGATAGATGACGTGGTAGTTGATGAAAGGCACGCATCGAATATTTTGGACGTACGAGTGATCAGAACATTAACTCCGATCACTATCTTACCGCAGTTAAGGTACGCACAAGGCTAAGCATGTTGAAAAACGTACGTAATCAGGCACAACGAAAGAAGGACATCGGTAAACTGCGCACCACAGAGGTAGCGGACGCCTACTCCAACCACCTAACTCAACTGCTACGGAATACTCGAACCCCTGATAATATTAGTGACAATATATAGCCGACTCCATAAACCGGAAGCATACTTGGGTACTCAAAGCCGTCTCAAGAAGATGCCTGGTGCGATGATGATTGTCGCAATGCCACGACAGAGACGGATGCTGCATACAGGGCGAAACTGCAGCCAATAGCAATGCGAGCTGTTCGTGAACGGCACAGGGAGAAGAGACGAGACGCAACTTGTCTTTTTAGAAGAAAAAGAAGTAGCTGAAGAAGAGGCAGGATGAGTGCACTGAGTTGCTCCGAAGTAGAGGGGTAGCCCGAAAATTCTACCAGAGAGTTAAGGCGAAAATGCATGGAACAGGGTTGCCCTGCTGCAAGCACAGCGATGGTCAGCTAGTGACAGAGCCGAATAGCCTTCTGAAGATATGAAGAGAATATTTCAGAAATCTGCTGGATACGGGCACCATGACGTTGGTGTTAACTGTCCACCTCCGTGCCAGAGCATGATACGCGTGACAATATACCGCGTTAAAAATTACAAAGCGGCTGAATTGCTTAATGCAGGTGGAGAGGAGCTGATTAGGAGCATGCATCAGCTCATGGAGAAAATCTGGCTGGAGGAGAGCATGACCGAGGATTGAAGTCTCATTCTGTAAAGTCCCATATGCAAGCAAGGAGATTGTAGTGAGTGTAAGAACTACAGTGGAATAAGCCTATTACCACTTGCGTTCAAGGTCCTTTCGAGCATATTGTGTGAACGTATAAAACCAATTTTAGAAAAATTGGACGTTATCATTGCGGCGTTAGACCTGCTAAATCTGCGACGGATCAAATATTCACTTTGCGACAAATCTTAAAAAAACTCATAAAAAGCAGATCGACACCTACCACCTCTTTGTCGGCTACAAAGCTGCCTTCGACTGTCCGATAAGGAATAGGCTATATGCGGCCATGTCTGGGTTTGGTATTCCTGCAAAACTAAATCGACTTTGAAGTTGTACCTTGGAAAACACAAAATCCTTCATTAAGATGGGTAAGGATCACTCTGAACCATTCAACGCGGAAAAAGGTCTCAGGCAGGGCGATAGCTTGTCCTGTACACTATTTAATACAGTTATGAAGAAGGTAATGAGAAAAGCTGGTGTCAACATGTCTGGCACCATATTTCACAAGAGCCACATGCCACTAGCCTATGCCAATGATATTGACATCAGTGGCCGAAATATGCGGGATATAACTGCAGTTTTCTCATCACTAGAAAAGGAGTAAGCAAAAATGGGTTTAGCGGTCAGTGAGGACAAAACAAAAAGAATGATTTCGACGAACAGACAGTCCTCTCGATGGGGACGCACCGTGAACGTTGACAATTATTGTTTTGAGGTAGTCGACGAATTTACCTACCTCGGATCTTCCGTCAACAAGAAAAATAATGTCAGCCAAGAAATTAAACGGAGAAAAGTGCTAGCGAATAGATGTTTCTACGGACTTCGGCAGCACTTTAGTAACACCACCTTCTCTCGGAATACTAAGAAACAGCTGTACCAGGTGCTTATCTTACCTATTCTGTTGTATGCTGCCGAATCATGGGTGCTTACTACAACGGACATACAAAACCTGGGAGTATTCGAGAGAAAAGTACTCTGAAAAATATATGGACCTATCTGTGTCGAAGGCGAGTTTCGTCATCGGATGAACCATGAGCTGTATGAGCTTTACCACGACATCGACGTAGCTAAAAGAGTCAGAATCCAACGACTTCGATGGCTGGGACATGTTGCCATGATGGATGTAAATGCTCCAGCGAAAAAGGTGTTTGAAGGCGAACCTGAAGGACAGCGCAGAGCAGGGAGACCCAAATTCCGTTGGAAGGACCAAGTGGTAGGCGATGTGCCATCATCTGGTAGGACTAGCTGGAGAAGTATCAGTTTAGGTTTACTCGAGTTATCATGCTCACCAGCCAGACAGACGGACATAGCTCAATCGTCTTAAAATGTGCTGAAACGAATTTGATCTTAAGATACTCTTTTTCTCGTATCAAATGATATAAACCAATCCCCAAGGGTGATGGTATAAAAAAAAATTCTGACTAATTATCCGTTATCGAATGCAATGTATTCTCAAATTCATGGCATACTTTTGGGATGAACAGCCTTTGCTGGTCCGACTTACGAAAGTTCAGGTACAGGTAGACCTCGCTTAACACGGTGGTTACGTTCAGGTAAAATATAATTTAAATCGTGTTAAGCAATACAAGATACCAGTAAAAAAGGAGGGTTACGTTCCTGGATTTTAAAAAAATTCAACAATAGCCGCTTCTTTTTCACTTTTAATTAAATTCAATTATAGTGATAATTAAAAAAAATAACAAAAACTTATTTTCCTTCAATAACCTAAAAGAAACTTCTCATAAATTAAAAAAAAGTACAATAAAAAAAAAAACATCTAAAAGAATTCAAAATTTACCTAAATACAAAGTGCTATTTAAAAGATATCTTTGAAAAAAAATATCTCTAATTCTGTCGTCATCTTAATAATTAAGATGAAAGTCGTAAAAGAAATAAATCTTTTTAATTTATGTACAGTAAACTGTCATCAAACGAAAAAATGTGAAGAAAAATGTTTAAATGTCGTTATACTTTTAATAATTTGAATTATTATACACTTTATAGGTGATATGGATATCATGAATCCGTTGTACGATTTTCACCGTGATATATCCCTCACCGTATATGATTTCAGTCATAATCATGTTTTAAAGTCACTCTTCCGAAGAGTTTAACAACACATCAACACATTCTCCCACTGTGCATCTTGTTGCGCGACAAACACTGACGAATCATTAAATATTGAAGCCATACTGCCGTACTACTCTTCCTCGGCCGTAGATAGATAAAGTTAACAAAACTATTTTGACGCCCCTCGGAGGAGTGTGAATGTGTTGATGACGTTACCGATAGATACGCATTTCCTAGAAACCCATTGACCTTTTGTCTGGTCGGCCCGTACGACCGAACGAGCGAGCGAGCGTGTGTGTGGGAACAACACACAACAAAATGAAAATGTTCAAGTGATGGAACACCCAACGCAACAACAACAACAACAAACAAACCATCACAACGTGGCCTCATAGGAATTTCACTTCTTTCTAATCTCAGCTTGATATATTTTTATAATCCTTGTGACATTTTTGTTTTGCGTTTCGCCGCCGCCGAAAATTTCTTGGGAAACCCGTAATATTTTACAGCATTTTATTGACTACTCCGGGGGGAGATACAGACACAGAGGGGGAGAGATAGTGAGCGAGGAAAACAAAATTAATGTCTTGTGCATTAATTATTATTCCATAAAGATGCGGAACTACAAAGTCATTCGTTCGTTCGTTCGTCCGTTCATTCGGTCGGTCGGTCATAGTGCATTGATTTGGTGATGATTTTCATTGGAATTTGGTTACAATGAAACGAAAGCGAACGATTCTTATCTGCCAATGGAAAACCATCAATTGAAATGAGTATAATGACAAAGTTTCATCTTTCGTCTGATTGAAATCTGGAGAGAATGCCCAGCAATTTATTATCCCATAATACATTTAACGGTAATAACTGTCATCGCTATGATCGGGTAAATAAATTTCAATTAGCATCGCTTATCGCTTCAGTAAATGGATGAAAATGTTTTGACTCATGGTTCTGGCTAGAAAGATTTGTACTGGGTTTATATAAGGTCAAGACGAATTGAATTTTCTTTACAAAAATTTAAAATAGTAATTTCTTGTAACAAAAACGTTTAATAGCATAATTTTGATGGATTTTTTACAATTTCAAGGACTTAAAACTTGTCATCTTTTCCATAATTTCAGATTCTCATCGAGATAAACATGTTGAAATTAAATTATTAAATATTAAATTACTATGAAGAATATTGTATATTAATCCTTTGTGCGACAAATTAGACATATTTGTAATCTGAAGGATCTTGATCCAGGAACAGGAAGAAGTCACTTTCAAGTCGTTGTATGGTAGATTCGCTCCAAAAATTTAATTGCCCCTAAAAAATTTAAATGAGCTGATCTTGAAAAACTGGGAGATACGTATAAATTTATTTTAGCTATATTTTCAGAATCTGGTCAGTTTGATCATGGGTGAAAAATCGTGTCGTACAGTGTTATATGTGCCTATTTCTGAACTAACTCGTATGTCGACTTAAATTTCACTTAGAGTTATAGTTGCGAAGTCGATCGAAATTGACAACCAAATTTGTTGTAAAATGTTTACCAATATTTACAGATTATATGATGTAAATTTCAGCTGCTGAAGTTTGCGGTGTGTTGAGTTATCTTCAATAGAACAAAGCGGCCTCACCGTTTACGGTGTCATTTTTTTGATTGTGTACTCTAAGGGAGGTCCTTGAATCCTTTGTCCGACATTAACCAAACTAGTCATAGATTGATGTAGTCAATGGATATACCAACTTTGGTATATCAATGGATATGACGACTTTGGTATACCAACAATGAATTTTAAATTTTCAGGATCTAAGAGAGGTCCTTGAATCCTTTGTCCGACATTGACCAAATTTTAGAAATGTTAGGTTTAGTCATAAATTGAGAGAATCAATGGATATGACGGCTTTGGATTTCTATGAAATTTAAATTTTCAGGATCCTTTCACAGATTTTAACCAAATTTTAGAAATTGTTGTCGTTAAGAGACAGTAAGATGTGCCAAATATTATTCACCTATGAAAACTTCTTCTATTTTTGGCCGCTCTTTGTATGAAACGGCAACCACTGTGCATGGCTCTGAATTTCTAGAGCCATGCTGTTTTGAAGACCTTCCGTCCAACATTGTCGTGGATTTTGGTCTAAGGCAGACAGAACCGCCATCCAGATGATGAAATTGACAGGACAAGGAAACTCTCGACTCAGCGGCAAGGGACATGGTAGTGAGTGGAAAGAGATTTCAGTATAAATATATCCTAAAATCATTTTGCCTATTCCCCGATCAAAACCTTAATAATCGAATTAATCGGGTGGTAATCGATGAAAGTGTCATTAACTAGTTGCAGCAAAGTTGCGAATAAGATTGCGCAGAACGATAAAAGCAAGTAACTAATCACAAAGAAAGCTGGTCATCACAAAGCTGCAAACCAATAACTGGTTCCGGAAAGCACTGCAAGGGAAGGTACCATGCTACCTTCCCGTCCGTCGCCGATGAGCTAATAACGAGCAGGAACTAGCTCCTACGCACGGCTTAACAAGTGCATGCCCGGTGATTGGAGAGTGATCCTTTTATGTCCTGTGACGGAAAAATCTGATCCAAGTGTGTGTGTGCCACCTACCGCAGTATTAGCCTTTTACCCATCGCATATAAGGTTTTGCCGAGTGTGAAAGACTATCCAACCTGATCGGAGCTTATCAGTGTGACACTGCGGCGAATCCTGGAAAAAACCAGAGAAAAACAGATCGACAAATATCATCTTTTTTTGTCGATAGCTGCCTTTCGCAGACCGATGCGACAAAAATTACTTGGCCATGGCTGATTTTTGTATTTCTGCGGAGCTGATACGACTTTGTGGAATGACCGTGACCAACATGAAGCCTTTAATGAAGATTGCTGAGCCGTCCATTACCAGACGTATGTCCTCTTTAAGATACTTTGAAAATGATAACGAGAATATCTGCAGAAGGCACGACTGGCACGAATTTTAATAGGTCACATGAATACTAGGGACAGGCCGTGGCATAGTGGTTAGAACACGCGACTACCTTGCGGGAGTTTAACTCCTGGCTCCAGTCATCTTAAAAGAAAAATGTTCTTTCATTGTCGGCTCCCCTCGAATGGTGTTGACAGCGACTTCGCAGTATTAGTGTCGAGTCAATCGGCATGTCTAGTAAGAGCTTCTCAAAACAGTGACGTTCGCATTCGTCGACAAACAAGTAGGTGCCGTTAGACAGGTAGGATCAGAGTCTGGTAGAGCTGGATCTTTGTTCTTCGAGAGAGCGCTTTGTCGTAAAATCGCTTGCTTAGCGCATAGTAGTAGCGATTTGCGATCAATACTCGTCTTTTGATTTCGAAGCTGACATTATTATTTTTGTTTATGGCGGAGCCAAGGTAGACAAAACCATCTACCACTTCAAAGTTATAGTTGTCAACGTTCACGCAGAGTCCCAGACAAGTGGACTCTTTGTTCGTTAAAACAAATAACTTGGTTTTGTCCTCGTTTATCACCAGACCCACTTCAGCCGACTGCTTTTCAATGTTCGAAAAAGCCGCAGTAACATCTCGCAATCCACGTCCAATAATATCGATATCATCAGCATACGCGAGCAAAATGTGGCTTTTGTTAAATATGGTGCCATTCCTGTTTACTGCTGCTTCCGCATGATCATATCCATTACGATGTTTAAGAGATCGCAGGACAGACTATCGCCTTGTCTAAAGCCTCGCTTGGTAGAAAATGGCTCTGACAGATTTTTGCCAATTTTCACTGAAGACTTCGTGTCAGTCAGTGTCATCCCGCAGAGTCGAATTAGCTTCGCGGCGATACCAAACTCAGCCATAGCATCCAACAATTTCTGTCGTATCGGACTGTCGAATGCAGCTTTGTAATCGATGAACAGATGGTAGGTGTCGATCTGCATTTATTGGGTCTTCTCCAGGATTTGTCGTACCGTGAATATTTGGTCGGTGGTGGATTTACCAAGTCTAAAGCCACACTGATAAGGTCCAATCAAGTTCGCCAGAATGGGTTTTAGTCTTTCACATAACACATTAGACAGGACCTTGTATGCGATGGGTAAAAGGCTAATCCCGCGATAGTTGGTACACACACTAGGATCGCCTTTCTTAAGCACGGGACATAGGACACTCAGATACCAATCATCGGGCATGCACTCCATGAGCCAAATCGTGTTTATGAGCTGGTGCATGCATGTTACCATGTCAACGCCGCCGGCTTAAAAATGCTTTGCCGGCAGTCCATCGGCTTCCGCAGCTTTATTATTTTTAAGCCGTGCAATTGCCGTGCTGATCTCGTTTTGGCTACGTGGTGGACAGTCTACTCCATCGTCGATGGTTAGTACGATTTCGTCACTTATGCTGCCTTCGGGAACGGGTAGAGATTGAAAGTGTTCTCTGAGTGTCCGTGACCTGACTTCTGCCTCTGTCCTTACAGGTGGGGATCCCTGTTCCAAAACCTTACTTTTTACCTTTTGGTAGAACTTTCGGGCCTCACATCTATCCCTGTAGTTTTCGATATCCTGGCTCTCTCTTTTCTTCCACAGACGCTTTTTCCGTCTGAACAGGCTTTTCATCTCCCTCCTTTTCTCTTTATAAAACTCCGTCACCGCTCGCTTCGCCATTGGCTGCAGTGTTGCCTTGTATGCAGCATCCATTTCCTCAGACATTTCGCGACATTCGTCATCGTACCAGGGCTTGTCTGAGCGTGGTTTTTCATAACCCAGTACGGTTGTTGCGGCAGTGGTCATAGAATTCGCAATATGCTGCCACTGCATGTCGGGAACATCAGAACTAGGGGGATTTGTATGGAGTAATTGAGAGAGCTGGTTGGAGTAGGCATTGGCTATCTCAGTGGTATGCAGCTTTGTGACGTCTAGCTTCCTTTGCGTTTGATTACGAGTGTTTTTAGCACTACCTTATCGTGTGCTGCAACTAGGTGGTGATCCGAGTCAATATTTGCACCGCGCATCACATGCACGTCCATAACGCTTGAGACATGCCTTCCATCAATTATCACGTGATCAATCTGATTTCTTGTATTTTGATCGGGATAAATTCAGGTTGCCTTGTGGATATCTTTATGCGGGAATCTGGTTCCACTCACAACCATGTTTCTCGCCGACGCGAAACTAACCAGTCTGAATCCGTTATCGGAGGTGTTGTTGTGTAGACAGAAATTTCCGACTGCTTAACCAAGAGCATCTTCCCTTCGTATTTTAGCATTAAAATCTCCCAGAACAATTTTAATGTCATGTGCATGTCAGCGGTCATATATCTCCTCCAGGCGCTCTTAGAATGTATCTTTAATGTCATCGTCTTTGTCTTCCGTCGGGGCGTATACACAAATCAGCGTAATGTAAAAATATTTTGCCCTCATGCGAATGGTGGCTATTCGGTCACTTACAGGGTTAAACCCCGAGACCAGGTATCGAAGTCACTTGCTGACTATGAAACCACATCCAAATTCGTGTCTTTCTGCATGGCAGCTGTAAAAGTTGTCACAGTTCTTTCGTAGTGTGCATCCCTGTCCCGTTCATCTCATTTCCTGTATGGCGGTTATGTCAGCTTTATATTTGTTGAGGACATCCGCCAGTTAAATAGAGGCACCATCACTGTATAGAGTTCGGACATTCCAGGTGCATGTCCTTAAATTATGGTCCTTATATCGTTTGTGGGGGTCGTCAACATTTGGGGGGGGGGAGGGGGTGGTTTCTTGTTTTTTCTTTTCTTCGTGTTTTCATAATAAATTTTGTTTAAGGAGAGTGGCTTATTAGGCCACCGCGCCCGATCCTAGTTTCTTGGGGCTGCCAAAGCCACTAAGAAAGCCTGTGTTGAGCTTCAGTAACTTCTGTTACCTACTTCCTAAGACGCATCGGTGGTAGCATGCCGATTAGATTACTCAGCATTTCACCTTCTAACATTAGCTAACTTCTAAGCGGTTGCTTTTAAGTCATTGCCTGGGGAATACTTGGTCTAAGACCGGAAGTAGTTTGCTGCTTGGACAGTGCCACAAATGAATCGCTTCTGGTCACTCCCAAGTGAGTAACAATCAGTAACTTTTCACCTCTGAGCAAAGTCCCATTCCCCTTGAATTACGATTTTCAAAAAAATCACCTCATTGCTCACCTACACTACAAAGAGAATTTCAATTTACATTCCCAATAAACAATATAAACTTATTATAAATTTACTATAAGCTTACATAAGTAAACATGATGTTTGGAAAATCTTTTTCGTAGGCATTGTAACTTGTTAAATTCCAATTATTGGATAAGCGAAAGAGATCCCTTATTGTACAATTGTATTCATGTTTGGAAAATATTTGGGAATAAACTTGATATGCAATACATAATAAAAAAGTTTGAAAGCTTGTGGTAAATTTATATTTTTATCTATTTCCAAATTAGATATAAATACCATTCCAAAGCAAATACAAGTTTTGTCAATTTAATTCCAATTCAATTGATTTCTTTTGATAAACTCTCTTTATTTTCCGTTAGTTTTATTATTTCTTGTCTTCTTTTCCGCACCCTTTCTTTTATATTTATAAGGACTTTTTGCTTTAACACGAAACACGTCTATCTTTTAGCAGCAGCAAATAATACTAAATGTCAAGACGAAAAGAAATATGTAAACAAAAATTATAACTGTTGTTTTCTGTCTAGCCTGCTAGCTTGGAAAAGCATAGTATTTTTATTTTTTTACAAATGTGTTACAAACTAATTTGAAAAAGGTTAACTAAAATCTTTGGAAAACATATATTTATTAGCTAGCTTACATCAATGTTTATTGGGCAATTGTTTGTTTCTTTTTTTACAAATCTGTCACAGTGTTTGTAAATAATTTACTGAAGTTTTGGAAAACGTAAACTTCGCAAACTAATTTGGAAAAATTAACTAAAATCTTTGGAAATCATATACTTATTAGCCGGCTTACATCAATGTTTATTGGGTTCATACTTGAATGTTATCAACTTTTATCCAAAAGTTTTTCGTCTATATTTTTATACCATCACCCTTAGGGATGAGGGTATATATCATTTGATACGACCCAAAAGTGTAACACATAGAAGGAGTCACTTTAGACCCTAGGTTTCTTTGAACCAAGTTCGATTCATGACTTTTTAAGTCGTTTGAGCCATGTCTGTCTGTCTGGCTGGTTCGCACGATAACTTTCGAAAGACGTAACCAAATGTGTTGAAATTTTGCACGAGTTAGTATTTCCTCAACACTACTTACGGTATTGCAAATGAGCTACATGGCCCCGCCCCTTCTGGGACCTCCCATAAAAATACAACATTCTGCCCACTTTAGAAATCGAGTAATAATATCAATACACCCTACGGGATCGTACCCAAATTCTGTATTTGGTAAAGCTATAATAGGATAAAGTTTTGGAAAAAAATTTTAAAGCCTAGCCGCGCCCCTTCTTGTACCTCCCAGACAAATTTACCTTTCCGCCTACTATAGAGATGGAGGAATAATATCAATAAATCAAACGTGATCGTACCCAAATTCCATTTTTTAGTAAAGCTATAGCAGGATAAAGTTTTGAAGAAAAAAATTGTAAGCCTATCCACGCCCTATCTGGTACCTCCCATACACATCTGGTACCGCCCACTTTAGAAATCGATTAATATTATTAAAAGACCCAACGAGATCGTGCCCAAATTCTGTATTTGGTAAAGTTCAAGCAAGATAAAGTTTTGGAGAATAAATCTGGAAGTCTAGACAAGCCCCTTCTGGTACCTCCCATACAAATGTACCACTCCGCCCACTTTAGAAATAGGGTAATAATATCAATACACTCGACACGATCGTGCCCAAATTCTGAATTTTGTATGTTGTAATAGGACAAAGTTTTGGAAAAAATATTGGAAGTCTAGACACGCCCCTTATGGTACCTCCCATACAAATGTACCACTCCGCCCACATTAGGGATGTAGAAATAATATCAATACACCCAATGCAATCGTGCCCAAATTCTGTATTTAGTAAAGCTATAACAGGATAATGTTATGGAGAATAAATCTGGAAGCCTAGACACACCCCTTCTCGTACTTCCCATACAAATGTACCACTCCGCCCACTTTAGAAATCGAGTAATAATATCAATATAATAGAAAATTATTTGTTTTACTTTACTGAGGGTAAGGGTATATGTACCGGCCGTGGCATAGTGGTTAGAATACGCGACTACTATGCGGGAGATCGCAGAACCAAACCTGGCTCCAGTCATCTTAAAAAAATTGTTCTTTCATTGTTGGCTCCCCTCGAATGTTGTTGACAGCAACTTCGCAGTATTAAGTGTCGAGTCAATCGGCGTGTCTAGTAAGAGCTTCTCAAACAGTGACGTTCGCATTTGTCGATAAACAAGTAGGTGCCGTTTGTTGTGAATCTAAAAATTGAAAGCGTGTTAATTCACAACAACGCGAGAAGCTATCCCGTACCTCATTCATGGGGTGCAAAGTGAAATTAAGTAAGTAAGTAAGGGTATATGTAAGTCGGGTTGCCCGACTGAAACTTTCTAACTGGTTTTAATTATAAATCGCTTAATTTCAATAACTCAAGACTTAAACAATATCTTATAGTGGGTGATGGTATTTATTAGTCAGTTTACCTGACTGAAATTTCTGTACTGGTTTTATACGCTAAAATATCCAATCTTATATACGTATATGTCCGAGGAAAAGAAATCTACTCAATCTATTTATGAAATCTACTCAATATATTTGGCAGACCGAGTTTAAAAATTATTATTATATGGGGTGCAATTATCGTCGTGTTAATGTTGTATCTTATTTTATCAATCATGTTTAATTTATTTACAGTATTAAATATTACGAAGAATGTCTAAATGCCAAAGAGTGAGTAACAGTAGTCACTTCACGAAGGTGCTTGCAATTATATTTTATCATTCGTTAGAAGAATATCAGAATGATTTTTCAGGGTCTACAATGTCTGTACTTCAAATTAAAACTATTACCAGTGATGTAACAACAATTTTATCATTAAAACTATACTTAATTTCCCTTTACACGCCATTAATGAGGTAAGCTAGATTCACAACAAACGGCACCTACTTGTTTATAGACGAATACGAACGTCAGCTGTGTGAGAATAGCTTTTACTAAACATGTTAATAAACTCGACACCGTACAGCGAAGTTGGTGTCAACTACATCGAGGAACCTGGCGTTGATAGAAAATGTGGAGACTGGAGACAGGAAACGAACCATGGATCTCCCGCATGACAGTCGGGTGTTCGAACCATCATGCCCCGGCCAACTCAACTTTATAGTTACTGAACAAATTTGTTGCACCAGGGAAAAATGATAAAAAAATTTAAATAACTATATTTAAATATATTTATTTCAAAACTATACAAATTACCCTCGCACATATCCACGTTTGGTTCATTCATACATTATGTTTTAAAATATTTTCTAATCGGTCTGTACCCTTGTACTAGTATATGTATGTGTGTGCGAGTGTCTCTGCGTATATTGAAATTGGCCAATAGTGATGCAATGATTGGTATTTTTTAATGATTCATAACAACTCAATTGATGCAACAATTGCCATTGCAATGCTGCCTCAGTCTTAGACTTAGAACAAATAGACGTGAATGTACATAAATATTTATTAGGTTTAATTACCTCCAACTATTAGTTGTACAGAGATAGGTAGGTAGGCAGCTAGCTGTTTTTATATTACTTGCTACACTCCTAACTAGATTTCTTTTGTCATTGTCTTGGAATGCAATTATAGTGCTATCGATTTTAGATACTACTCTCTTGCAATTGAGGATAGTTAATTCATCGCGAGATTCAATAAGATGACGCTAATTTAAAAAGCGTTGAAGTCTAGATGAAGAGACACTTTTAATAAATTGAACTTGGTATAAAATTCAAATGAGTTAAAAAAAAAATAAATGCTGATGTTAAAGATTTCTTTTAAATTGTGTGTAAAGTCGTGTCCTTTCGTCTTTAAATATTATTGTTTCGAATTTTGACGTGAACGTACATGCATCATACTCCCTGCAGTGATCCTATGGTATAATATGATTTAAGAAGTTTTTTGATTAATTTTTATTTAATTAAAAAATATTTGGAAACTCTGCTCTGCTGGTCTTAACATATAACACACTTGACGATTTATCATACTTGCGGCAATCAATTTTCTTTAAAATGTGGCATCTGTATTTGTTGAAGTTTCTTCATGTATTCCCTTTTAATTTTGTCAACACCAAAATGTTACGTACCGAAATTGTTAATCATTCAATTACGATGCATTCCAAGAAATTTTCACCTGAGCATGAGAAAATGTAAGTGAGTGCGATCACACACTAGCGCAACCACCACACAACACGAAGAGTGCAGCAGCAGAAGCAGCAGCAATTGCTATAGTATTCACACGCTTACAATCACTCTCACGCTCATTTTCTGGTGGAAGTAAATACAAATGTCGGCGATTGTCAAAAAAGAACAACAAAAAAAAATAATCTTCGATACCCTAAAATGTTGGTACGAACATAGCATCCAATCGATAATGTATAGATTCACATGTCTGTCCCTGGCTTTGTGGCAGCGGTATATTTTTCATCCTTTAGGTGAAATTTTAAATTTTAATGAAATAATATTGTTGAGAAACTTTTGAATGTGTAAATGTTGGCAAACGGATGCAGCATTACTCGTTATAAAAATTGATAATTGAATGCCAAAGTGACGAATTATTAACTTGCTCAAAAACAACATTACTGTCACATCGCCAGTTTTGGGGCTAGGTCAGTAGAATTTTTTATATTCCCACATATTGGTGCATAGCAATAAAATTCCAACAAAAATCTATGAAACATGTTTGAAGATGGTAATAATCATAAACGCAATATGTTATATCGTGTGATTCATTTAGAGGTTTTATTTAGGATTTGCTTTTCTTTACAGAACTCGTGTAATCTGTGTCAAGCTGTTTACATAATTTTTCTCAGTACTGTTAGACAATTCGTCATAGAAAGGCAGCCAACGTCTACAAATCAGCTGAAATGAAAGCGTAATGTGAAAAATGTTTTTCGTGCACTTTGAACAACATATATGGTGTATAAGTGGTCTGTCAATCCCAAAATCTAATCGAAACATGTATCGACCCAGGACAACACATCCTTTCTTATTTCGCAGCAGTAACATAAATTCATTCATCAGTAGCCGCATGCAGAAAATAATTCCAAGCGCTGTTGTTTTGTGCTACGTATATAGTTCGTCTCGTTTGGATAACTGTTCTTTCACATGGTCCTTTAAACAAAGTTTTGAAGGCCCTCCTGCGCCGCCCATCGAGTTTATTGCCAAAGACTTATACAGCCCATACAACTCATGGTTCACACGACGGCGGTACTCGGCTTTAACGATGATGGGTCCAAAGTATTTTTCTCTCCGCTTGTGTCATTACCCAGCATTTGGCGAGCAAAACAGGTAGGATCAGTGTCTGGCAGAGTTGGATGGTTGTTCGTCGAGAGAGGGCTTTGGCATTAAATCACTTGCTTAGCGAGTAGTAGCAGTGGTTTGCGATCAATACTAGTCTCTTGATTTTCCGGCTGACATTGCTATCTTTGTTTGCGGCATGGCCAGATAGACAAAATCATCTACTACTTCAATGTTGTAGTTGTCAATGTTCACGTAGCGTCCCAAGCGAGTAGACTCTCTGTTCGTTGAAACAAATAACTTGGTTTTATCCTCATTATCACCAGAACCACTTCTGTCATCTTCTTCTCAATGCCCGAAAAGACCGCAGTAACATCCCGCAGAACACGACCAATGATATCTATAACATCGGCGTACGCCTACTGGATTCAGACTGGTTAGTTTCGCGTCGGCAAGAAACATGGTTGTGAGTGGATCCAGATTCCCGCATAAAGATATCCACAAGGCAACTTGGATATCCCCCGATCGAAATACAAGAAATCAGATTGATCACGTGGTAATTGATGGAAGGCATGTCTCAAGCGTTATGGACGTGCGTGTGATGCGCGGTGCAAATATTGACTCGGATCACCACTTAGTTGGAGCCAAGGTACGCACACGATTAAGAAGTGCTAAAAATACTCGTAATCAAACGCAAAGGAAGCTAGACATCACAAAGCTGCATACCACCGAGATAGCCAATGCCAACTCCAACCAACTCTCTTAATTACTCCAAACAAACCATCTAGTTCTTATGTTGCTCGAAAGTTTTACCAAAAGGTTAAAAGCAAAGGTTTTGGAACAGGGAACACTTTCAATCTCTATTCGTTCCCGAAGGCAGCATAAGTGACGAAATCATACTAATCATGGACAATGGAGTTGACTGTCCAACACCAAGCCAAAACGATAAAGCTGCGGGATCCGATGGCCTGCCGGCAGAGCTTTTTAAAGCCGCAGCGATGAGCTGGTAACATGCATGCACCAGGTCATAAAAACGATTTGACTCAGGGAGTGCATGCTGGATGATTGGAATCTAGGTGTCTTATGTCCCGTGCTTAAGAAAGGCGATCCAAGTATGTGTACCAACTATCGCGGGATTAGCCTTTTACGCATCGCATACAAGGTCCTGTCTAGTGTGTTATGAAAAAGACTAAAGCCCATTCTGGCGAACCTGATTGGACCTTATTAGTGTGGCTTTAGACCTGGTAAATCCGCGACCGACCAGATATTCACACTACAACAAGACGAGACCCAAGAAATGCAGATCGACACCTACCATCTGTTCATCGATTACAAAGCTGCATTCAAAAGTCCGATACGACAGAAATTGTTGGATGCTATGGCTGAGTTTGGTATCGCCGCGAAGCTAATACGACTTTGCGGGATGACACTGACTGACACGAAGTCTTCAGTGAAAATTTGGCAAAAACCTGTCAGAGCCATTTTCTACCAAGCGAGGCTTTAGACAAGGCGATAGTCGATCCCTTTAACATCGTAATGGAGATGATCATGCGGAAGGCTGCAGTAAACAGGAATGGTACCATCTTCAACAAAAGTCACATGCTTCTGCCGTATGTCGACGATATAGATATCATTGGATGGGGATTGCGAGATGTTAATGCGGCTTTTTCGAGCATTGAAAGCAGTCGATGGAAGTGGGTCTGGTGATAAACGAGGACAAAACCAAGTTATTTGTTTCAACGAACAAAGAGTCCACTCGTCTGGGACGCTGCGTAAACGTTGACAACTATAAGTTTGAAGTGGTAGATGATTTTGTCTACCTTGGCTCCGCCATAAACAAAAATGATAATGTCAGTCATGAAATTGAAAGACGAGTATTGATAGCAAACCGCTGCTACTATGCGCTAAGCAAGCGATTTAATGACGAAGATCGAACTCTACCAGACTCTGATCCTACCTGTCTTGCTCTAGAAAAATACTACGCAAAATATTTGGACCCATCATCGTTAACGGCGAGTACCGTCGTCAAATGAATCAGGAGCTGTACATCGACGTAGTCAAGCGCGTTCAAATAGACCGAATGCGTTGGCTTGGACACGTTGTATGATTGGACGAAAATATTATCTAATAATAAAAAATAATTTATAAATGAAACACTTTTTACATTCAAAGGGGATTTGTTTCATGTCTCTAAATAAATAACGGCAGTAATTAAAATTGGCTGTTTCTTATCAAAAAACTCCTTCAGATTTTAAACAGAAGCTACAACAAAAATCAGTGATTATTTTGTCCCACATGAAATGCAACTGAAAACTAAATTATGGAACTAAAAATAATCCCTTACACGTAGTTCTCCCAACTTTTGGAGCAATGGAAAACTGTCATCCGCTTACAATTTACTAGCAATGAAATCTTTATCATCCATGGAATGCATTCATTCTCCAAACAAATGCTACTACATATTGTGATTTTGTATAACTTCAACGTGATCAATAAGGAACCATAGTTTTCACCCTATCGAGGTGCCTTTGTCTGCGTCTAAGGTAACCTAAATCTACGATGAGGGGTGTAAAATCAAATGTCAATCTTGAAGCATTTGCTGCGTATCCCTTAATCGTTAATCATGGTTCTATTTTTGTGACACGTGCCGCCACTAGTTGCTGCCATCACTACAACGACGACGACGACGACGACGGATGAAATAAACAATGGCAAATGTGGAATGACAAGAAAACATTGCCGCCTCTATATTTAAATGTGTCACATCATCGGTGTCATCATCAGCAACAGCATCATCATCGTCACCAACATTTGCCAGCCATCGGCCGTCATTATTGCCGTTGTCTGAAATAGATGTCGTCTAGAATATCACAACATCAACATCGGTGGAATCATTAGTATTTCGGTGGCGTCTAACGTCGAGACAAAAGACCTTCTCTCATTTGCCAATAAACATTGAGGTATTAACACACATACGCACACGAGAAATCTTAAATATTCAGATTAGTTTGTAGCGCTGTAAATGTCAGCGCTATATATATATATGTGTGTAGTCCTATATGCAAAAGGAAATTGTTTGATTATGTAAATAATTGAGAAGGTGAAAACAACAGAGCACTGTGTTAATCCAGTGTTAAGAAAAAGCAAAGGAAAAACATCACAATTGGTTGATTTGGTACATTTTACAGATTTTGGTTTGTAACTCCCATGATCTCTGAAATGGATATACAAAGTGGAGTTACATAGAGGGTGATTCGTTCGTATCACCATTCGAATGCTGGCCGCGGCTACTTCATAACTGGGCATTTAATTGAGCCATATTTCGATCACTCTCTCCAGCATTGCCACCGGTTGCTTGCAATCAAGGCAAGAAAAACATTTGGACCCATCATCATTAAAGGTCACTTACTTACTTTAGTGACCCATAACAACTTATGAACACGGTTCAAAAATAATAGGCCTGAAGTATTAAAGATTTCCACACGCTTCGGTCTTCTGCGTGCGTTCTCCAGTTAGTCCTACCAGATGGTGGCACGTCGGCAACCACTTGGTCCTTCCAACGAAGTTTGGGTCTCCCTGCTCGGTGCCGTGCTTCAGGTTCGCCTTCAAGCACCTTTCTCGCTAAAGCATTTACATTCATCCTGTCAACCTTTCTCAGCCATCGTAGTCCTTGAATTCTGACCCTTTTAGCTACGTAGATGTCTGAATGGCTAAACTCGCAGCCGACACACAAATAGGTTCATATATTTTTCGGAGTACTTTTCTCTCCGTTGTCGTAAGCACCCACGATTCAGAAGCCTACAACAGAACGGGTAAAATTAATAGTTGGTATTGCGGACTCTTTGCTCTTTGAGGACTCTTTGCTCGTCGAAATCATTATTTTTGTTTTGTCCTCGTTGACCGATAAACCCATTTTTGCTCCTTTTCTAGTGATGAGACAACAGCAGTAACATCCCGCAGATTTCAGCCAATGATGTAGTGGCTTGTGGCTCTTGTGGCATATGGTGCCAGACATGTTGTCACCAGCCTTTCTCATCAAGCTATCAACCTGCCTGAGACCTCTTTCCGTGTTGAATGGTTCAGAGTGGACCTTACCAATCCCTACTGAGGATTTGGTGTTTTCCAAGGTACATCTGCAAAGTCGAATTAGCTTTGCAGGAAGACCAAACTCAGACATGGCTTCATATAACTTATTCCTTATCGGAGAGTTGAAGGCAGCTTTATTGTCGACAAAAAGGCGGTAGGTGTCCATCTGCTTTTCTTGAGTTTTTTTTTCCAAGAGTTGTCGTAAAGTGAATATTTTATCCGTCGTAGATTTACCAGGACTAAAGACTCACTGTTATGATCCAATTAGTTTTTTTACAATTGACTATAGACGTTCACACAAAACCGTATTCCACGGAAGTTCTTACATTCACTACGATCTCCTTTCTTGTATATGGGTTATAACAGACTGAGACTCAAATCCTCAGGCATGCTCTCCTCTAACCAGATGTTCTCCATGAGCTGAGGCATGTTCCTAATCAGCTTCTCCCCGCCTGCCTCAAACAATTCAGCTGGCAAACCATCGGTCCCAGCCGCTTTGTTGTTTTTAAGACGGGATATTGCCACACGTATTTCGCTCTGGCTCGGCGGTGGACAGTTAATACCATCGTCAAGGTTTGGAGTGGTGTCCGTATCCAGTAAATTTCTGAAATGATCTCTCCAAATCTTCTGAACGTTGTCCGGGTCCGTCATTAGATGCCCATCGCTGTCCTTGCAGGAGGGCAACCCTGTTCCAAGCATTATCGCCTTAACTCTCTGGTAGAATTTTCTTGCTTCCCCTCGAGTTGCCTCTCGTCTTTTCACCCTGTGCCGTTCACGAACAGCTCGCGTTGCCATTGGCTGCAGTTTCGCCCTGTATGCAGCATCCGTCTCTCGTGGCATAGCGACATTCATAATCCTACAAGGCATCTTCATGACACTACTTTAAGTACCCAAGTACGCTTCTCGCAGTCCGTTCCATGGAATTGGCTATATATTGCCACAGCGAATGAATATTATCAGGGGTTGGAGCATTCCGTAGCAGTTGAGTTAGGTGATTGGAGTCGGCTTCCGCTACCGCTGTGGTCCGCAGTTTACCGATGTCCAGCATTCGTTGTGCCTGGGTACTTACGTTTTTCGCTATGCTTAGCCTTGTGCGTACCTTTACTGCGGTAAGGTTATGATCGGAGTCAATGTTCGCACCGCTGATCACTCGTACGTCAAGAACACTCGATGCGTGCCTTTTGTCGACTACCATGTGATCTATCCGATTCAACATCATGGAGATAACCACATTGCCTTATGAATATTTTAATGGTCAAATCTAGTGCTGGTAACTAAAGGGTTTTCCAATGAGAGGTGTTATTGTGAATGGCCCGCTATTTCGGTAGCTGTCACTTTTGAAGCTTTTATTCATTGACATTTGACAAGTAGAAACTACGCCATTACCAAAAATTAAACGATACACGCTTTAACAACGCATGGAAATAATTAAAATTCACTACAAAAATGTTAAAAATCTTGCAGTCACAGTGCGCAAAACTAAAGCCTTTTTAGTCGTCGTGAAGCACCTTGTCGTGCCGTAATACAGACATTTTTGGAAAAATTCGAGCTGTTGGGACAAGTTAGTGATGTGAAGAATAAAACCCGTGCACGTCGCTCAAGAACAACAGAAAATATTGCTTCTGTATTCCAGAGAGTTGAAGAAAACCCAGGTTTGTCCATTCGTCGTTGTTCTTTGGAGTTGGGCATTCCACAAACGTCATTACACCGTATTTTGCATAAAAGCTTATAAAGTTCGGTTAACACAAGAACTCAAACCGGCCGATCAACACCAACGTCGTGTCTTTGCTGGTTGGGTCCTTGAAATCCATGAAAATTATTCGGAATTCCATCCATTCCATTTTTTACGGGAAAAGTTTCCGGACCTTGTTATCTCTCGAAGAGGTGATCACAATTGGCCACCGAGATCTTTTGATTTAACACCGTGCGACTTCTTCCTTTGGGTCCACGTGAAAGATAAGGTCCACGCCAACAGCCCAGCGTCGATGCAAGACCTCAAAGATAAAATTCGTGAGGCTATCGAGGATATAGGGCAGCTACTTTGAGATTTGGTAATGAAAAATTTCATGAAAAGGATATGGTCCTGTAAGCGTGCTCGTGGTGGCCATTTGGCTGATGTTGTTTTTCATAATTAACCGCATACCTTCCTCTTTATTATGAAATAAACATCCGTTAATTTATTTAAAAAAATGAAATTTTTCTTTGAAAACCAAAATAACACCTTTTATTGGAAAACCCGTTATCACATTTCTTGCCGCAGAGAAATCAATCAGTCTGATGCCATGTGCTGATGTGCAGACTGAATTTTCCGATGCTGGCCTCAAATGCGGTCTCCCAGCCTATTTTAGCATTAAAATGGCCTAGTATAATTTTGATGTCATGGCTCTGGCTACGGTCGTATACATTTTCTAGGCTCTCGTAGAACTCGTCTTTGTCCTCATCGCTTGTCTCTTCTGTCGAAGCATGGACACATATAAGTGTTATGTGGTTGAACCTTTAGACAAGGTGTCGCAGTCTCTTGCCAACAACAATTCCACATCCAAACTCGTGCTTGTAGGCATGGCCACCATGGTAGATGTCGCATGTCTTCATGCGCAAGCACCAGTGACGCGTTTACCTGATTTCCTGTAAAGCGGCTATGTCAGCATTGTATTCTTCGAGGACTTCCGCCAGTTTGATGGATGCACAAGGTCTATACAGTGTTCTAACATTCAAGATGCATATTCTCAAATCATGGTCCTTAATTTGTTTGCGGTGGTCGTCAAAATTTTGGGGGTTCTATTTTATTTGTTTATTACTTCTTTTCATTGCAATAGTTCAAACATCGGTGGCGGGTTGCAAGCCCAGCGCCATTATTTTATTACAGCTGCCCATTCTGGGTCAGACGCTGACCGGGGTACCGTTCACTATGAGCCGATTGGGTTTGCTTAGTTTAACCGACCATAATGCAAAAATACCTGCTTAAAAATGCTTCACAAACACCAATCCTTAAGCTTTGTATAGACTGTTGCCAAATCTTGCAATCTTGTCTGATCTGCAAATGTACCGGCAATATGCTGACTTGGTCAGTGTTGTCAATATAATTATTTATCTGCAAATTGTGTATTTGGCAGAAGCATAAACCTTCCAATCTTCCAATAATTTGATAATAGCAACATACTGTTTTCACACGACTGTCGGATATCTGGCAATATTTTTGTATTACAATGTAATAGCAATGCTTTTTCTGACAACGTTGCCATACAAAAATGTAAAGTTCTCAAGATTGTAAAACATTTTTTGAAACTCTTTCCTGCAAATATTGTAAGATCTGGCAAACGTCTTTACATTGCTTTAAATCGTATATTTTTGACAAGGAAATATTTTAGAACACCACAAAATCGTCTAAATCGCCTTGTCTTACGAATATCGAATAGTTGGAAATTGTTTTGAGGCCTACTCCAAAAATCCAGACCTTCATGGTACAATTTCTAAAATAGTTCCCGTACATTCCCCGATTCTGTAAAACCCATCCCTGGCTCAACTTTAGTCCGCCCAACAGTGGCAGGCAAATAAGTGCATGCTCTCACGAGACGCCACATGCGAATTGTGCGAGAAGAGCAACGGAAAAGGTAAAAGTACAAACGAGAGTGTGCAAAAATAAACAAATGCGATGAAATGAAAGGAAAAACGCAATGCGAACTTTCGAACGAACACAACACAAATAGAGGCAATCGAAAAGAACTCTAGTGACGAGTTGGGTGCAGCAGCGATGCCGTTGCCTCTAGGGTTCAAAACGATGACGACGCCAACGACAACGAGGTCGCGACAACGGTGTTGCTGCTGCTGCTGTTGGCGGTGTGGTGGTGGTTAGGTGCGATGGTGTCAGAAGCCATGGAGCAACCACTAGGTAGTACGTAGGTAGTATTATGCATGTTACACTCGTACCTTGTTCACATGAGCTAAGCGTTTGTATGAGAACCTCGTCGGCGGCGTCGTCGTCAACTATCGTATGCAACGAACTGTGGGAAATCGCAAAATTTTGTTGTCGTATCCGCTAAGCGAAAGTTGTCGAATGTGTGCGAGAGTTCGCAAAAGTCGCAGCAAAGCCAGTGTGTGAACGACAGACGTTTGACAATTGGGGCGATAATGATGTTTGCCGCCGGTCTCATGATGATGCTGATAATAATGACGATGATGGCGGTGGGGCTTGCAATGGCCCCATAGATGATAACGACGAACGTTTGCGTTTGACTGGCAAACCTGGGAGGAACTTTTGTGCACCGACCTTGCGCGTAACGTTCGTTCATTCGCTAGTACTCAGGCAAATCAGAAACCCCAAGTCTGTGAACTAAGGCACAGCACAACACAACAATCATTTTACAAATTGAGACGTTTCATTTATTTGCCTCGGTCGTTGTGAAATCATGTTGAATAGAGGTTTCGTTCGCACTATCACGAATCGCACTCACACCGGGCTATATATTAAACCAACAGCAACAACAACATCTAGTACACACAAACAACAAAAATTAACAACAACAATAAAAACTATAACAAAAAAAATAACCAAAACAAAATAGTCGAATGAAATGAAACCTACCGGAAATGTTTGATAAACAGCAACGAAACGCAGCGAAACCCCAAAAATGTGAACAAAACGTAGACATTCGAAAAATGCGGTTCATTGCGCCACGGGGCGACTCGTGTGTAAGCGTGTGCGTGTGTGACACACTGAATTAAAGCGTCAAGTGGCATGCCGCGTTACCGGCCCCGGTTGCAAGTGTATGGCGCTGCAAAATATGTTAACATTTTCGGCTAATCGCATTTAAACGCGTTGCGCTGATATACGTACGTGCGACGCAGCGACATCCGCTAAGTGGGCCCAACTTTTCAGTATACGATTAAATTAAAGCTGTTGACAATGGCGATGGACTAAAGTCCAATATGAAGGAGAAAATTACGCAAGGTGGCAAAGGAGCCATTGCAGACCGTAGGTACATGTCAAAGCCGGATTCAGTCTATATTCTTACATGGATGTTGTTTATTATCACTCATAATAATTAAGTTACTTTTGTCAGCATCGGAACAACATCGGAATTAACAAGTCTTTTAGATTATGAGATAGTTTATAATGTCTTCTTTGAATACTGAAAACTTTTCAATATTCTTGTTGACGAAAGTATGGCGAAAGAGTTTGCTCTTCCTTTATTGAACATCTTCCCTCTATTCTATACAGAGCATTTGAGTATCACTTTCGCAAAATGAAGCCATTTTTATTTTCCGTTTTGGACTCTTCTTACTTGAAATGTCCGATTTGAGCACAGTGTTGTTATGTAAAGGATGGTTCAAGCAATTTTTGAAAATTTAATTTTGTTTTAACAAATTTTTGATGAAGATTTCTCAAAATAATGTTTTTTTATGATAATTAAACTCTATATCGTTCAAATGACTTCCACGATTTGCTTTACATTTTTCCCCAGTTTTGACTGATTTTGCTGTATTCGAACACAATGCCCAAAAGATTGATTGTATTGTGGCAATCCTGTTGAAACCATACGTTGTCTACATCATCCTCTATAACTTTGGAAACAAAAACCAATATGAAAGTTTCAGTCGGGTAGACCGACTTACATATACCCTCACCCTACATAAAACATAAAAATTTCCAGTATATTGATATTATTACTCGATTACTAAAGTGGGCGGTATGGTACATTTGTATGGGAGGTACCAGAAGGAGCGTGGTACCGTTTGATTGCGTCTTTCGAATGTTGTCGTGCGTACTAGCCGGACAGCTAGACAGACGGACATGGCTCAAATGACTTAAAAAATCATGAATCGAATTTGGTTCGAAGAAATCTACGGTCTAAAGTGACTCCTTCTATGTGTTACACTTTTGGGTGATATATACCCTTCTTCCCGTAGGGTGAGGGCATAAACACTGAAAGTGGGCCTATGAAACTGTACTAAAAGTCACTCGTTGTGGACACATTGGATTTTTCAATCCCCAATCATACATATTTAGCTTGTTAACGTAGGCGCCGAGGTGAAAACAAATCTCATTGGCAAATACGATTTTTTAGTAAATAACTCATCTTAAGTCCATGATCGTAAGGGTTAATTTCTTAAACTTTGGGGTTGTTATTCGGAATAAGGACGTCATTTTACATAAGAACTAGCCGTTTTCATGGGCATCCTCCGAGAAAAACGCAATGTGATGGAGCAAAATGGCATGATATTCGGACTCCGGAGGCCAATTTACATAGAAATCAACAAGAATAGTGTCTGTCTCTTAATAAATGTCAAGTTGACCTTGTGTTTCGAAAAATCAAGGGGTGATCAAATACCAAATTTAACGTGGCCCAAACTTAATTTTTAATGTAGGTAGATTTAATGCTTTGGTTCTAGTCTGCTCCTATTCTCACTTTAGCACAAGTTTTTCCACTTATTTGTACAACTGCTGTAACCTATCGCAATTGACTATGAATTATGGTTGCATGTCATCTTCATTACTATCCTTGTCATTAAATCGCCTGCTTAGCGTATTGAAGCAGCATTTGCGTCTCCTGATTTGCAGGCTGACATTATTATTTTTGCTTGCGGCGAAGCCATGGTAGACAAAATAATCTACCACCTTAAAGGTGTAGTTGTCAACGTTCATGCAGCGTCCCAAACGAGTAGAAACAAATAACTTGGTCGGCTGTTTCTCAATGCTTCAAAAGGCCGAAGTAACATCCCGCAGTTCACGACCAATAATATCTATGTCATCGGCATACGCGAGCAACGTGTGACTTTTGTTAAGGATGGTACCAGTCGGGATTACTGCAGCATTCCACATGATCATATCCATTATGACGTTTAATAGATCGCATGACAGATTTTTGCTTTGTCTAAAGCGTCGCTTGGTAGAAAATGGCTCTGTTCATTAATTTCACGGAAACTTCGTGTCAGTCAGTGTTATACCGCAAAGACGTATCAGCTTCGCAGGGATACCAAACTCAGCCATAGCATCTAATTACTTCTATTAAATCGGACTGTTGAATGCAGCTTTTTAATCGATGAACAGATGGTAGGTGTCGGTCTGTATTTCTTGGATCTTCTCCAGGATTTGTCGTAGCGTGAATATCTGGCACGACCGTGGCATGAAGATTGGAACACGCAACTGCCATTTTACTACACTTCTACTCCATTTTTCTTTCATCGCCGGCCCCCTCGATGTTATTGACAGCAATTTTGCAGTATAGTGTCAAATCAGTCGGAATGTCTAGTAAAAGCTTCTCAATCGGTGAAATTAAGTCTTTGAAAGTAGAAATATCTAGGCGGCCGTGGATTTTTTTTAGATCCAAAGCCACACTGATAAGAATAGGCTGGACTTTAGTCATTTACGTAACACAATAGACAGAACCTTGTATTCGATAGTTGAAAGGCTGATCCCGCGAATTTTTGTACACACACAAGGATCGCTTTTCTTAAGCACAGAACACAGAACATTTAGATTCCAATCATCGTGTATGCATTTAGTTAGTGAAATCGCGTTTATGAGTTGGTGCTGCTCTGCTAGCAGTCTATCGGCTCTCGCAACTTTATAGTTTTTAAGCCGTTTTTAAGCCGTGCTGATCTCGTTTTGGCTCTGTGTTGGACAATCTACTCTATTCTGCCTTCGGGACTGCGCAGACTACGAAAGTGTTCTCTCCATATTTGCAACACACTTTGAGTGTCCGTGACCAGATTTTTATATCTGTCCTTATAGGTGGGGATATCTGTTCCAAATCTTTTGCTTTTTCCCTTTTGGTAGAACATTCGGGCTTCACCTCTTTAAAAAAAAACCTAATTTCCCATTACACCCCATGAATGAGGTATGGGATATCTTCTCGCCTTGTTGTGAATTAACACGCTTTCTATTTTTATATTCACAACTAACGGCACCTACTTGTTTATCGACGAATGCGAACGTCACTGTTTGAGAAGCTTTTACTATCATGCCGATTGACTCGACACTTGTACTGCAAAGTTGCTGTCGACAACATCGAGGGGGCTGGCAATGATGGAAAAACCTATTTTTTATTTTATTTTTTAGATGACTGGAGCCATGTGTTGAACCTTGGACCGCCGGCATGGTGGTCGCGTGTTCCAATCATCATGCCACAACCGATCCCGGGCTTCACATCTATCCTGTAATTTTTGATATCCTGGCTCTCTCTTTTTTATTCCATGGATGCTGAATAGGCGTTCCATCTCCCTCCTCTTCTTATAATATCGTTGTGTCACCGCACACGCTGCTATTGGCTGCAGTTTTTCCATGTATGCAGCACCCTTTCTCTCAGGCATAGCGCGACAATCATCATCGTACCAGTATTTGTCAGCGTAGTTTTTCATAACCCACTAAGGTATTTGCGGTACTGGTCATAGAGTTCTCAGTATGCAGCCTCTGTGTATCGGGAGCATCAGAATTGATAGAGTTTGTGGGAGTAGGCATTGGCTACTTCGGTATTATGAAGTTTTGTGATGTCTAGCTTTCTTTGTGTTTGGTTACCACCGTTTTTAACACTACTTCATCACGTGCATACTCTGACTGCAACTAGGTGGTGATCCCAGTCATGCCTTCCACCGATTACCATGAGATCAATCTGCTTTCTTGTCTTTTGATTAGGGGATATCCAGGTTACCTTGTGGATATATTTATGCGGGAATCTGCTTCCACTCACTACCATATTTCTTGCCAACCCGAAGATAATTTTCTGATTGCTGAACCAAGAGCATCTTCCCTTCCTAGTTTAGCATTTAAATCTAATCCCAGAACAATTTTAATGTCATTGGCAGGGCATGACAAACAATTTCGAAGTTGCTCAGTGTGAAGTGTGGTTTGGATAGCTTTAAGCTTGTGTTCTTCTCCAAGTAAAAAAGGGGAAATAACATATTGCTTTTGCTTCCAATGCATGCGAATAAGACGGTGTTTCGGCGGGGAAGAATAGCAATTATCCAAACGTAGAGTTTATAAGTTTTTGTATTAAATCGGTTTTTATTTTGGGGGTATTACCTTCGGGTAGTACGCTGTTAATAATCGTATGAGTATTTCAATGTTTGGCGTTTCTTTCGTTTTCATAATTCGTTACAATCAGTGCAATTTAAACTTATTATCTATTAGAGTGCCCAGCTAGACATCCCGCCCCCTTGCAGGGAGTGCAATATAGACCATTGGGAACTGGTTAAATGTTCAGGAGAGCTGCAAATTGTCTTTGATGTAGGTTGCATCCGATAAGCACAGGTACCATCTCATCACATATCGAACATGGAACATGAAATGAAGGAAAATTATGAAATTGCATGTGTGATATACAGGGGTGTCAGGGGAAACACGAACATCAGTACCAAACCGACTTATGAACACAGGATGGAAGCATGTGCTAATAAAAACTTCGTGTTAAAAAAAATGACGCTATGGGGATCCTACTTTCTACGACCTAGCGTGCCATCTGATTAGAGTCTAGGGGTTTTCAATAGCAGGTTCATCACGGAGTGGAATATATTTAAAATAACTCCACTCAAACCCCTAAAAGTTTGGCGCTGGAAATCGAATTAGTTTAATGGTAAAGGTCTAGTGGTTCTGACAATGTTTGTCAACGGAACGGGGGGTCAAGGCCCTAAAACCTGTGGAACGGACCTCGCTATACATTCAACTGGTCGGTTGTGTTTAAAAGGGCTGCTCGCCAGTGTTCTTAAAATTTCTGGGCCGGACAGAATACGCCGCTGTAGACATATTAGAGCACGAGACTTTCCTCTGCATTAACTGGCTACCATGGGAGAAATGTGCTTCTAGACTTGCACTTGAGAGACCTTACCAGTCAAACACAGATTTCTGAGCGATAAGCTTTCCCTCAGCATCCCCTGAACACCAGAGAGCATTATTTTCGAATATATTTTCGGACCGGCCGTGGCATAGTGGTTAGAACACGCGACTACCATGCGGGATGTCAGATGTTCCACTCCTGGCTCCAGTCTTCTAAAAAAAAAACAATTTCTTTCATTGTCGGCTCGCCTCGAATATTGTTGACAGCAACTTCGCAGTATAAGTGTCGAGTCAATCGGCATGTCTAGTAAGAGCTTCTTAGGCAGTGACGTTCGCATTCGTCGATAAACAAGTAGGCGCCGTTAGTTATGAATCTAAAAATAGAAAGCGTGTTAATTCACATCAATGCGAGAAGCTATCCCATACCTCATTCATGGAGTGTAAAGGAATATTAAGTAAGTAAGTACAAAATTGGCACCCAAGAGCAAGTCGGGTTTCGAAAGACTCAAGTCAGCTTTTCTAATCTCAGCCAATTTCCACTGCTTTATTCGAGGGGGAATGCAAGATGGCAACCGGTGGGATATATTATCGACCACGTACGCCTTTGGTCAGGCTAAAATTAATATCTGTATAAGAACGAAGTGTAATGAAACATATCTCATTTGACTTCGAGGCAACTGTGTCATTTAAACCAACAATTTTGGCAGTCGGGGCGGAAAAGATTGGAAGAGCCAATTTCCTTTAAAGTTTTCGGGTAATGAAAGTAGCTTGAGAGGCAGAGTCTACAAGAGCACTCGAGCAACTTTTCAAGTCCTTGTTGTGAACTTGTACCATTGTGGTTCCTAAAAGAACCCTTGATTCCGACGGGGACGCCTCTTGCGTCCTAAACGTTTGGACTACTGATGAACCAGAAGACACCATGCGCATTTCTTTCGTTTGTTCGGATTCTGGCTTATGAGAGACAATGGTAGCAAAACTCGAATGTCGTCCAGTGGCACAGGGCTTTTTTCTATTTCGAATACTATTACCGGGTGAAATAGATGAATGGGCACCTCTGATATCCGAAACTGTTTCTAAAGTTACGAACCTCGAAGCTAAGGATTTATTAATTTCAGACCATTTCAACAATTCTGAAATGTCTGAGACTGCTTCCAAAGGCCGAAAGTGACATCGGGTAGAGCACAGAAATATAAAAATCAAATCCCAGCTCTTTGCATTAAGTTTACACACATTCTAGTTTGTGTTTATTTGACAGTTCCGAAAACAACTGGAAAAGTTTTTACTAGATTCGTCACCTCTCACATATAAGATGCTGGCCGAAACACAATCATGGGCCTCTCACCCTATCTAGTCACCGTAAAACTGGTCCTGTATGTAATCTTAGTAAAATAAAGTTAAAACCGATAAAAAGCAGTCATCCGCCATGATCTGGCAATGCCAAAATACAACAATGCCTTAATTGGAAAAAAATCGCATGTTACAAATTGCAAAAGTTTGAGATATTTTGCTCATTTTTTTTTTATAAAAGTGATAAAAAATAATTTGAGAACAAATAAAAACACCACTATTAAAGTGAGTTTTTTAGGAAATAACAGCAGCAACAACAACAACAACCACAATGCCAAATAGTTAATTTCAATACAACGAACATTATAAAAACTACGACGCAGTAGCAGCCAGCATTAGACCCATTCAGCAAAAACAAAAACAAAAAAAAAACAGTACAACGTAAAACAAAAACTAAACCGAACCGAACGGAACGCAACACAGCTGAACAAAACAGAACCCCCTCTCAAGATCGACTTAAATTGCGTTTGATGTTTTGAGAAATTCAAAGCGTCGCACTTTAAAAAGCTAGCATCCGAATCGTCATAAGCGGCAACGACGACGGCGTCATTGATATCGCCATTGGAGTTTGTTGGGTGAAATGTGAACTCACCCAAGAGCTGTTTGCTCCCACCAACTGGGTACCCAGCACTAGTACTGGGGGTCCGACGAGCGGTGTCGGTTCACACACTCATTTTGCGGTGAACGATTTGATAAAATGCTCTCGAGCACTCACATCAACAGGCAAACAAACAGAGGAGAGTGAGGCAGCGGAGATGCCTGCCTGTTGATGTGCGAGTACTAGAAATAAGCAGAATCACCATTAACGATAAGATTTGTCAAGTGGAGTGAGTGAACGAACCCCATTGTCCGCTTCAGGGACAAATGCCAAAGCAATAAGCGCCATTAGCGCCAACAGTTTTGATTGTGTCGGGGGATGGGATTCATCATAGCCACAGCTATAGCGGCGATGTTACTACCATCATCAACCACATCATCATCGTCGTCGTCGTTGTCGCTGTCGTCGTAGTTTTTATTATAGCCATTGACGACGATGTTAGTTGGCATCATTATTGCCATCGCAATTGCCGACACCATCATCACCATCGCTGTGAAGGTGCTTGTGGTGATCATCATCAGTATTGTAAGGCACAGTGGTATGCAGTGTCTTGTTGAATTTCATTATATGTGTACTAGAGTTTGAACAGATTCCCTTTAGTATACATATACATATTTCGGTTGTTGATATGTGATATGTGTGTTCGTGGGTGTTAAGCGTGGGCTCTTCAACCCAGTAGCGGAATTCATGTCTCAGAAGGACTTCAATCAGGACTTCTTAGGCATGATGTATGCTCTAGAAGGCATGCTATACACAATACAATTTCCTTACCAAATTACTCAGGGTGACATTGTCGATCAGGCCTTCTGCTCTCGCTTCTGAATGAATACCTTAGTTGTACGAGCTACTTCTTATCTGCTTCTATGGGAAGGCTTTTCATCAGGTCTTGATAAGAATGCCTTCTGGAATTAATGTACTTGAATATAAAAAGTTTACATAGTACAGGCTTTCTAGCAAGCTGGGAAATGAGAATGTGCGATTTTTTAATTGCCGATAAAAACAAGGAAACGTTAGGCCTTTATTAAAGTCTTCTTGTGTCAGAAATTCGCGAATTTTTTGCGGATCTGTTAGAAGGTCTTCTAGAAAGCCTTCTATGGAGAAGTCCTTAACAATTCCTCTGCTGCATGAAAAAGTTCAATGCGAAATCGACTACTAGACCCAAACAAGCCACCAATGGGCCTTTGCATGTCATCTTGCAGGTCTTCAAAGGCAGTCAAAGTCCCTACAAATGCAACTTTAATTCCAAATTAACATAGGGCGCCAAAGGCAGGCACAGAATGCCTTTACATTCCCTTTCTAATGGAAGGCCTTCCAGTAGGATTGCAACAATGCCGCCTTCCTGTAGTCATGCTAATGACAGGTCTCCTGTGAGGAATGTATAGGAAAGATCGCTTTGTCATTAAATCGCTTGTTTGCATGACAGACTATCGCCAGTGTTATCCCCCAAAGCGGTCTGAGTGTCTGTGATGAGATTTCTATATGTAGGGACCCTGTTCCATACTGTTTTCTTTGCATCTTTTAGAAGAATTTTCTTGGTTCAGCTATATTCCCGTATTTTTGATGTCATCGGTCTGTCATCTCCTCCAAAAACTTTTACTTTCTGTTTGAAGTGGCTGTGATCCAATTCTATATGTGCAACTTGCATTACACATAACGCTTGATACATGTTTTCCATCCTCCTCAACAGCCAATCTGTGGGGTAAGAAATTCCATGTCAGGGTGAATTTGTGGGCCCAAAGGATTCGGCGGTCTCAGGCCAAACTTTTTATTATGACCCTTTAACTTTTTTTTGACCTTTATAACCTAAAATATGATAGGAGGTATGTACTATTGGGGGTCGGTCATACACTTTACACCTCTAGAAGGCACAATGGAAGCAGCAGGAGCTGATTTCATAAAAAAAATATAAAACTAATGTGGGGACCATCTTAAGATTAAAAGATAGAGGGTAGAAATGTTTTAAAAAACTACTTTGTTTGGAAAAATATTGGTGCCGTTCCCTAGGTGCACCTTTGGGCAGTTAGAGCGGTGGGAGCAAATTTGAAAAATAAAAATATCTCTATATTAGAGCCCCATTAGGGGGTCATTTATATTTTAACCCTCAAGCGATGATGCCGGGGCAGTTGCGAGGCTTGTTGTGGATTTTTCGCCTTCCCCACCACATTCGACCACGATGCACATACGTTTTATGTATGGGAGCTCCCTTTTGAGGTGAAGATGGATGTAAGTATGTGTGGAAAAATGTTAGGAGAGTAAAATCATTGGGGTTCATACATACATTTGAACATATATATATATATATATTACGATTTTGATAATCGCTTGGTGCATTTGATTAACTCCATACAAATTGACCCACTCTTATGTACAACGTATGAGTAATAGTAATTATATGCGGATTTTATATTAATGATACGCACATCGTTCCTATATTGTGGATTTATGGACAGTGCAACAGTCATTCTGGTGTGTGAGAAAGGTACTAGGTCAGTATAGAAAAACCTTCAAAGGGCTTAGCGTTCTCTACAATTCTACCGAAGAATGAAATGAGAAATCATCAATAGTTCATGAAGAAACAAAACAAATACATCAAATGAAGAAAAAATGTAACAAGAAGTTTGGCCTGAGAACGCCGAATTTTTTGGGAGTTTTACTATACTTACCGAGTACCTTCACCCTGACTTGGAATTTCTTACCTCCGAGGTAATGACCCCGAATACCTTCCACAGTGTTATGGTTCTTATAATATTTGTAGGGTTCTCAACTTTTGGAATATGGAATATGTTATTAGATTTGTGTTATTGCTATTGACGATTTGTGTAAACTCTGACCCACTTCCACCTTTAACAAATTACCACTTTCACACCACTGTGCCGTCAAAACAAAGACAGGCAAAGCAACAAACAAACCCAACAACTCAACGGAACAACAGACAAACATTCCAATTTCACAAATTGGGTATTCAGAAAAACAAGACTGTGAAAAGCCCCCAAACGAAGGGAGGGAGCGAAGAACTTGCAAGAGGTTGGGAGCTGGGATAATAAATAGACTTTGTACCGCTAACATTTAGTTATTGCGGTTGTTGTTGGTGCTGTGACTGCCATTGCTGCGGCTGCCTAATGTTGTTGCTGATGTATGTTAGGGGGTCTACTACATACACAGTACTTGTGTGTTTGCTGCTGCTGTTGTTGTCTCGTCTGTTGCCGACATTGCAAGTGGCGTTTGTTTGTTGTTCGTTCTCTCGCTCGGTCTTTTGTCTTTGTTGTTGTTGCTGCTGTTGTTTGTTGTTCCTGTTCTTGTTGTTGGTGAGACTGAGTCGGCAGTACATTGAACTAAGACGGCGAGAACTACAAACTGAACTGATTTAACTTTTTGTGGGGTTCTTGTTCTTCTTAATTCTTTTGAGTTTTGTTTTGTTTTTCGTACAACTATTTATTTTGTTGTGTGTTCTTTTAAAATGTTTGTTTGTACGAAAACTGCCGTTTGCTGCGAAACCATCATCCATGTTTTTCACCAGCGATAACAACACCGCAACGCCAGTACAACATATGTACATTTATACAGTTATATGGATATCTCTACTGTGTGGAATACACTAGGCAACCATGGCAAGTAGGAGCGGGGAACAGGGGAACGGCAGCTTCAAACGCTAGCATGAAGCCTCTTCAAAGCGACCATCGACCTACAATTAATGGATGGATCCACTTGTTGTTGCCGTTCAAGTGGAAAAGGTCCACATGGAATTGTAGGTAAGTTGTAGTAAACGTACATGTGTTGGTTGGTATCTTTAAGCGACTTCTTTATAGTCAAAGTTAATAACTCAATTGAAAGTCAACAAATTTAAGAAACCACTGAAAGGCTCTTCTGAAGGATGTCATATTACATGTTGACAAGTAGTATGTTTTAGCATGACCGACTGTTATATGATGGCGAGAATTCATAGGGAATGATTCTGCATTCAAACCTCTGCTTGGTAACAACGAAATTGAAATTCCGCCTTATCTGTCAGTTCGTCTGTATGTAAAGTTTAACATTAATTGCCATTTCAAATATGGTTTCTCATTCTTCATATTTGGCAGAAAACAACTGATATTTGTTTATCAGTTGCCGCAGGTAAAAAAAAAACATTTAGGACTTTTTAGCTCCATAGAGAGTTCGTCGCACCTAATATGAACATGTGTCCATCCAACGAAGTTTTTGTTCCTCCTTCTCCTTCCTCCTAGAGCAAAATCTTTTTAGCTGGACCAGATTCATCCACAGTGTGGCCCAGCCAATGCTTTCGTTCCATTAGGACGCGCTTGACTGCGTCGTAGTAGTTATGAAGCTTCTTCATACTCAATGATTTATACGACGACTGTGTCTCCGTTATCGATGATGGGTCGAAATATTTTGCGAAGCATTTTTCTCTCGAAGACTACCAGAATAGATTGATTTGCTTGTGAAATTTTCCAGAATTCTGCGCCATATAGCAAGATAGTTAGAACCAGTGCCTAGTACAGTTGAATTTTCTTCATCAAGTGGGGGCTTTGTCGTTGATTTCCAGGTTGACGTTTTTACTTTTGTTTACTGCGGAGCCAGGGTAGGTAAAATCATCTACCACTTCAATGGTATGGTTGTCAACGTTCATGCAGCGTCCCAAACGAGTAGATTCTTTGTTGGTTGAAACGTCGGAAACGTTTTTCCCGTAGTGGAACACAAATATTTTCCTCGGAGCAAAATAATCAGACTGCTCCAAATATCATATCATATTAGCATATCATCTTCATTATGATATTTTGTTTTATGTCCTCAGATCAGGCGATATCCAGGTTGTGGATATCTTTGTGTGAGAATCCGGTTCCACTCACTAACATGTTTCTCGTCGACGTGAAGCTAACCACTCCGAATCAGTTATCGGAGTTGTTGCAGTGTAGACTGAATTTTTCGAACTGCTTAACCAGCATATTTCCTTTCCATTTTAGCATTAAAAACCCCTACAACATTTATAGTGTCAGGCCCAGGACAGCGGTCATATATTTCCTTCCTTCCTTCCTTCCTTCTTTGTCATCCGTCAGGGAGTGTACATAACACTCTAGACAGCACCGTTTACGTGATGTTAAAAACGACGATCCCGCCATAGTTGGTTTTTACCTTTTGGTAGAACTTTCGGGCTTTACATCTATCCCTGTCATTTTCGACCTCATGGCTCTCCCTTTTCATTTTATCGCTCTGTCACCGCACGCGTTTTCATTGTCTACAGTTTCCCAAGTGAATGACATCATTAAATTGGTATTTTCCACATCCAAGCCTCTACTAAGCCAAAATCTTTCAGAGAGTCATTATCAGCGATAGTACAGCCTTGTCGGGCCAATAGGTTTGTTGATTCATTACCAGGTATCTCACAATGTCCTGGGACCAACAGAGGCTGCCATCCGGAGGCTTTAGTCCATGCAACTTCTCACCAACTTTGATGCACACAATGTAGAATTGATCGTTTTTATTGTAGCCGGGCAATCCATACAGATGATTATTCGTCTACTAGTATCAATACCACATCCCACAGTAGCCGTCACGGCCAAAAAACATTGCATTCATTATGTAGCCTGAAAAAGAGTCTTAGCTGTAGGTTTTCACTGTAAACACCAGCTCCAGTGCCCTGTTTTATTTTCTAACCGTCAGTAAAGACAGAAATGGAGTCTTCAAAAGCAGTCCCGCTGTCATTTCATTCCGATCTTTACATAATTCGATAATACGGAAATCCACACGTTTCTAAAAAAAAAAACAGTAAGAGGTGGCAGATAAACAACAAGTGAGAAAGTTTCAGTCGGGAAAACCGATTTACATATACCATCACCCTCAGTAAAAACACAAAATTTGCTTAACAAAATACAGGTGATTTGATATTATTACTTGATTTCTAAAGTAGGCGGAATGGTACATTTATATGGGAGGTATCAGAAGGGGTGGGGCTAGACTTCCAATTTTTTCTCAGTAACTTGATTCTGATATAGCTAAACAAAGTGCAGAACTTGGAACGATCGTGTCGAGTGTATTGATATTATTACTCCATCTCTAAAGTGGTGGGAGTGAAACATTTGTATAGGAGGTACCAGAAGAGACGTTTTATTCTCCAAAACTTTATCCTGCTACAGTTTTACTATATAAGGAATTTAGGCACGATCGCGTTGTGTGTATTGATATTATTACTTAAATTTAAAAGTGGATGGAATGGTATATTTTTGTGGGGGGTACCAGAAGGGGCGTGGCGATGTAGCCCATTTCCAATACCGTAGATAGTTTTGGGGAACAATTAACCTGTACAAAGTTTCAAAACAATTGGCGACGTCGTTTGAAAATTATCGTGCGTACCAGCCAGACAGACAGATATACGGACATGGCTTAAACGACTTAAAAAGTCATCTAGAGAATTTGGTTCAAAGAATCATAGGGTCCAAAGTGACTCCTTCTATGTGTTACACTTTTGGGCATAAAACGCTACTGCCAAAAGGCCGGAGAATATTTGCATGACCATATGTGGATTGATGTCAATCGCCAGTTTCCCTCAGTCTGATAGCCCCAAGGGCTGCAATAGCCTTAACGTCCAAGTCCGGGGGTGAAGGCCCAGGAACAAATCCAAAGCCGTTTGCGTTGTGCTCCTCCTAGCCCAGTAATCGCAATTCCCATGAAACTTGCTGAGCATTTTAAAAAAAATTACTCTTAAAAAGGCCCTACCACCAAACCAGACATCCATATGGGCTTTATGAAAAATGCCCCAAAAAAAAAAACGAAAAATTACCCAAAATAAAATTAGGCGGAAAAAAATGAAAAATTACCCAAAACTCAAGAACGAAATTTTCCCCAAAAATTATGAAAAATAACCCACCAAATTTATGAAAAATACCCAAAAAAAATATGCTTCTAAACAAATCTAGCATTATTTAAAGACGAATGCGGTGGGGGCACGCCTCCCGGCGTCCGCCTCATTTTTGGTTTATTTGGGGCATTTTTCATAGAGCCTCCAGATGTGATAATTGGCCGAACTACTGCAGTATACAGCCACATTGTGACATTCGGACTAAGTGCCCAGCTTTTACCTATAGAGGTACGGAATGCATTAAGGATCTGTATCCTTTCCTCGATATTTCTTTACAAATGTAACTTCAGATCTTGGCTTCCGTTGAGAGCTTAGCACAAAATGTGGCCAGTTTAGTTTTGGTTTCCTTTGAATCCTATTAGCATCATGGGGCCATTACAAATTCATTCCATTGACATCTTTCCAAAAGCTAACATCTTGAGTTGATTCCAGACTCCTTCTCTATCTGCCGTCTCCAGGTGTGGGCTAGTCGACAATGTCTTTTGCTTCCCTGTGGGTTTCTCTATAGTATATCCATTGCAGAGCATTAAGTAATTAGTGATTATAGGGTTATATTTCCCAAATTTCCTGGTTATTGTCCAATACCAGAATTACTTTTCCGATTACAGTTTCTCTTCAAAAAAAAATCGGTCAAAAACTATATTAATTTTTAATTTTGATCGCAATTTCGGCGAATACTTTTCACCATTGCGAATAAGTATTGGAATTCCTTACCATATGCCTATATTGGCAAAAAGATTTTTGAAAAACCGTCTATGTTCCCCGGATGCTGTTACGCTTCCGCTAACCCTCGCTCGCTGTTCCCCTGTAATTTTCATATTTTTCACTGTAAACTTAAACACACAATTAATCTGTCTACGTAATGGAGTAATCTTTAGCAACAAATATACACAAACAAGTGAAATTTCTTACTCAATGTAATGACGCAGAATATCGCGCGGTCTGTATGATATAGGTAGGTAGGTAGGTAGGTGGTGGTAGGCAAGCTGTAATAATGCGGCTAAAAGGCCTATATAACATACACGTCTACTTTTAGCTGGGGAATTTCAGCTAGCACAGCCGCCACAATCAAGATGGAGAACAAACAAATGTTTGTGTACATACGTCATAAACACCATCATTTGATTTACATCAAACGTTGTGTTTGCGTCAGTTCTATATAGTATCTGTAGTATCTGTAGCATCTAGTATCTAGAGACCCCCAATACCGCGCACTGTAGTCTGTATTCCTCCCAGTACTGGGAGGTTTGACGTATGGGAGGTACTCGAACAACTCGTATGTACATTATCACATCTATAGTTTTAAGTATGTATTTGCTGTGTAAGAACATTTTGCGTTTGTAGCTTCGTTTTTTTTTTGTTTTTGTTCTACAAAAGAAAAAAGATGAAGATTTTAATTGCGCATTGATAATTTGTATGAATGTAGTTATACAAATTCTGTATTGGAGGGTGTTGAATATCTTTTTGATGTAACTATGGTTGGGATAGGGAAAAATGTGGGTTAAGTAAGAAAAATGCAAGTATCGAGTATTATACTCAATACAGGAATCGTAGTCGAGCGATGTCGACCAACTATTGAAAATGTTTAAAAACGGCTCTGGTACTTATTTACAGTTTTTGCATATACCTAGGAAGGATTAAAGTAAACGAGTCTTAAGACTGACTCACGGCGGATCCATGTTAGACACAATCGTTTACCACTTCAATATTATACTTCTCAATGTTCACGAAGCGTTCCAATTTAGTAAAAAAAATAACTAGGTTTTGTCCTCGTTCTTCGCCAGGCCCTCTTTGACAGACTGCTTTCCAATGCTTGGAAAAGAGGCAGTAACATCCCGTAGTCTTCGGCCAATGACATCTATATCATGGGGTAAGCAAATACCATATGACTTTTATTGCATATGATACTAGACAGACAGTCGAATGCAGCTTTAAAGTCTATAAAAAGATGATAGGTGGATCTGTAATTCTTAAATCATCTCTAGGATTTGTCTCAGTGTGAATATGTGGTCGGTCGTGGGTTAAGCATGTCAAAAGCTGCGCTGATAAGGTCGTATCAAGTTAGTTAGATGGGATGCGATCTTTCGCAAAACTCACTTGACAGAGCTTTGTATGCGATGGGTAAAATGTTGTCTCCGAGGTATTTTGAGCACATACTAGGATCGCCTCTCTTGAGCACAGGGCCTCTCTTGTGATCTGTCGGCGGTCTATCGGCAATCGCAGCTTTATTATTTTGAAGCCGTACAATTGCTGTGCTGATCTCCTTTTGGCGCGTTGGTGAACAATCTATTTCGTCATCGACAATAGGTTTGTTTTCGTCACTTGTGTTGCCTTCGGGAATGCTGCAATGTAAAAAAATGTTCCCTCTATATTTGCAGCATATACTGCATGTCCGTGACCAAATTCTGTTTTCGAGATTTATATCTATACCTACATTTTTGTCTGTCTCCAGTTTTTCTTCTTCCCTAACATGCCTTTTCTGCTTGTCGTCTATCTTCTCTTCTAGAAGGAATTGAGTGGAATGTGAGTGAGCAGTAGGGTTTGCATCCAGACTGTTTGCACGACTATTTCTGGATAGTTGCAGAAGCGGGTCTACCGACCTTGACTGGACAGATTTTACTGGAGTGTCTGAGGTTGCTAGGCTGTTGGATCGGCCGATCCCGCTATCTTGTTTTACTTCAGCAGTGTTTTACTTACTGATGGCTGCCACTGCCCGTTGTGGGGGCACCAGTAGTTTAACTGCAAGGATTTATAACTTTAAGTCGTTTGACTACAAGATCTCAACATAGGCATGAGATACACAAGTGCAAGGACTCCAGTGCGTGACCTTGTTCATCTGTATCTTATTGGTCTCACGGAGGTTCGGACGGGCCCAGTCTAACAAAAATATGGTTGCTGTTTCCCGCCATCAAGCGGAAGAGGTTTGGAATTTCCTTCGCCTCCTTCCGATGAGGATGCTACATCCTTGCAATGTAGTATCAACCTTTCAACCAACTAGTGGAATTGATTTAAATGCATTAGACACTCGTGAGTATGTCAAAGTTTCAAGCTGTTCTCTTTTAGCGAAAGGCAACCAATCGTGTGAAGTATAGTTCATCAAATCGCAAATTGGAAGCCTTGCTCTTGCAGTGAAACTCCAACCGATGAGTGTGGAAGGTAGCGTGGGAATAAGGATCCCCGGAACTTGTTTCCGTCTGATCGGTGGTGTAGGCTCCCTAGTGAGAGCTGTGGTTGAAACCGATATCACTAGTAGAATCAGAACTCGTAGAAGTTGCATTACAACCGAATGCTGCAGATCCATAGAGTAGCAAATGTGGTAAGATAGGCCTCTACTTGGCCAAAGGGTGGTATGTCCCATACTGCCATACCCAATTTGGAGTAAGGCCTTCACTGCGAACCTTATGTAAAAATCTAGTGGACACTCCTCTTCTCATTTCGATCCTCATAGCATTTTTTTCTTAAAACAATTCGAGATATTCTTAATTGTGCCAGGACTTGTCTGAGTGGGGGTTGGCATACCTAAGTAAGCATGTTGCGGCAGTGATCATAGAATGCGCAAAATTCTGCCACCATGTGTTGGAAACTTCAGAATTAAGGCCGTCGATTTGTAGTCATTTATAGAGGAATTGTTTTCTACATACGGCCACTGATGAATGAATTTCTGTTTTTTCTGGCATATAAGAAGAAGGAGAAGTTGGTTGAAATAGGAATTCGCTATCTTTGGGATATGCAGCCTTCTGACGTCTAGTCGTCTAGCTTTCTTAAAACTAAATTTTCCTATACACCCTCATGAATGAGGTATGGGATAGCTTCTCGCGTTGCTGTGAATTAACACGCTTTCTATTTTTAGATTCACAACTAACGGCACCTACTTGTTTATCGACGAATGCAAACGTCACTGTTTTGAGAAGCTCTTACTCGACATGCCGATTGAATCGACACTTATACTGCGAAATTACTATCAACAACATTCGAGGGGAGCCGACAATGAAAAAAAAAATATTTTTTTAAAGATGACTGGAGCCAGGAGTTGAGCGTGTGATCTCCCGCATGGTAGTCACATGTTATAACCACTATGCCACGGCCCCTCCCGAGCTAGCTTTCTTAGTGTTCGGTTTTAAGTGTTTTTGACACAGCTTAACCCCCGTAACCCCATCCGTAACCATTTAACAATTCTTTTCATCGATTACCCTGCCTACTCAATAACATGTGTCATTGGAATTGCTGCCGTGTAAACTGTCGAGGCGTGATTGCAGATACTCCATCAATGACTGTACTTAATCGCCGGACCAGATGTTTACACCTCCTATCAACTATGAATCCAAATTCGTCTCTTTCTGCATAGCTTTAAAACATGTAAGAGTTCTGTCTAATCTGTCCGCCGCATTTCCTGTGCGTTGATAATGTCAGCCTTTTATAAATATCAAGAACGTACCCCGCCGATTGACTAAAGGCACCATTTCTATAAATAGTTCGGACATTCCAGGTCTATATCCTTCAATCAGCGTCCTAAAATTGGAAAATCCTTAAATAGAACATGAAACTTAATTTCCCTTTACACCCCGTGAATGAGGTATGGGATAGCTTCTCGCGTTGTTGTGAATTAACGCTCTTTCTATTTTTATACACATAGCGGTTTCAACTGTTTACAAACGAATGCCAACGTCAGCTAGCTTTTACTGCGAAGTTGCTGATAACAACATCGAGGGGACCACCGATGAAAGAAATGCAGATGAAAGACAGGATATAAACTTATATATAATAAAGGTATCTAAATTATCTTTCTAACGCATTCTATCTATCTATGAAAAAATGTTGAAAACTTTTTAAGTTATCGAGGTTTGAAATCTAGGAAAAATAATTTTTTACTTTTAGGACTATAAAAGTGGTCCTCAATATAATAATTTTTCACACCAATAATTTTTTTGTCGTGGGATCGGATCCTTAAGAAGAAAATTGTTTAGTTATATGAAAAAAAAAGCACCAGAAAAAAATAATATTAAAATTGTTTCTCCATAACCTCATTTTTATGATAAAATCTATTTCAGCGACACCATACCCATCTTCAATAAATCCCAAAAAAATTTTTGAAATTCTTTTAGATCACAAGCTTTAATATTCCGCTTCAATTTTTTTTGTGAAACGTCCTAATGATCAAGCATAGTACAGCCGCCTCTGGCCCCCTCTGCTGGTTCATTACCAAGAATCTCGTAATCTCCTGTGACTCAACAGTGACTGACTTCCAGAAACCAACTTCCAACTTATCCTTTTGGTTCCTTACCAACTTTGATTTACACAATGTAGAATTTATTGCTTTTATTCCAGACTTGGCTACCCACACAGATTGTTTTCCGTCTACTAGTATCAATTCCACATCTAATAATAGCTTAGTCGGCTTTCTGACTGGAGAGTATCTCAGCCTGAAAAACATTGCATTCGTTATGTTGCCTAAAAGATAGGCTTAATTGCATGCCTTCGCTGTAAACAACAGCTTCTGGGCCCGTTTCCATTTTCGAACCGTCAATAAAGACAAAAGTGGAGTTCCGTCGTCATTCCTTTTCTATCTTTCCGGAATTTCAACGTTCAAATTATGGAAATCCAAACATTTCTCTACGAAATCATTAAGAGATGAACAGAAATGTCACTATCCAAAAGCCTGAGAATCTTTACAAGACTATGTACGGATTGATGCCAATCACCAGCTTCTCTCTGTCTAATTGCCTTTTGGGCTGCTATAGCCTGGGGCGGAAGGAACAGGAACACATCCAAAGCCGCTTGTGATGTGCTTACTTTTAGCCCCAGTAATCCCCACTACAGACATCCTAAGGATCTTGCTAAACAGTTTAAATAAATTACTCTCATCTATGTCCAGCCACCAAATGACTCAATAAAAAATGCCCCAAATGCAAAATGCCCAAAAAAAAACGAAAAATTACCCAAAATAAAATTGGGCGAAAAAAAATGAAAAATGACCCAAAACTGAAGAACGAATTTTTCCCCAAAAATTATGAAAAATACCCCACAAAATTTATGAAAAATACCCCAAAAAATATTCTTCTAAACAAATCTAGCATTATTAAAAAACGAATGCGGTGGGGGGCACGCATATGAAAAATTACCCAAAATTAACAAACGAAATTTTACCTAAAATAAATAAAAACTTCCCCAAAATTTATGGGGGATTTTTCATATGAAAAATTCCCTAAATTTTTATGTACATTTTTTTGGATCATTTTTAGTTTTTTTTTTGGAGCCCCACCAAATATTACATCCATAGGTAATAACTGACCGGACTACCGCAGTATTTAGGCACATTGTGTACTTCGGACTGAGTCCCCAACTGTTACCTATAGCGTTCCGACGGACACTTTAAACATTCCCCGATATTCCTTGACCAATTTAGCTCCGTTGAGAGCTTCAGTTCCACCCCATTCAGTTTCGGTAGCCTAAAGTCCTTAACCTTATTTCCATGTGCAGAGTTAGAATAAATACTAATGAAGAAACGACAAAATTTCTTATATATTAAAATCTCCCAGAAACAATTTAATGTCGTGTGGCGGACAGTGCTTTGTCAGTTATGATCATCGAGTGGATCATGATGAAGTATACCGTCATGCACATATCCTTCTAAGATTAATAACAAAATCAGCAGATTATTATGGAAAAAAACCCCAACCAACCGGTTTCAATTAAAAACTCCCAAAAAAAACAAAAAAACCCATATGTGATATAATTGTGACGCCGATTTTAATGGCGAAAACTCCTTAACTACAAAGACAATTATCTGCGATCTACGAAATTCAAGTGCTCAATTTCCCTATGTAAATAAATTTGTTTTTGAGGGGACAGAGGACGGATGGGCGGACGGAGTCGTCGCACTTCCCAACAGATGTCACATACGAGTTCGTATCTAGTTTAGCTTTGTTTAGACTCATTGTTGTTGCTATTACATTTAAATGTTATTGTTGTTGTTGTTGCTGTACTCATATATAAACCATTATTGCGCATTAAATATCGCGACAATGTGTACCAGTTTCAGTTCCAGTACCAGAGTACCAATGGACACCGTCACTTTGTTACACATTGACTATGGGGAACAGAATTTCTTGAAATTGTAGTAAATTCTCTCACATCGAACGTTCATACATACATATGAAAGAAAGCAAGAACGAAAGATGTGTACACACCGACAGACAGACAGACAGGCAGTTCGACTTCCACCAGCTTAAATCCCCTTGTCTGCCATTAGGAACAAAGCAATAATGTTAAGCGTTATTGTCGTCGTCGCTTTCTTTATTTGTGTCAAATATTATTATTATTATTATTATTATAAGTTGTCATCATTTACACATCAGACACGCGAATTAAATTATTGTATATTTATGTCAAATTTTCGAAATGGGATTTGAATTAATCGCGCGCCGGCAGCTTAAACCGGATAAAGTGCGAATAAAGTTAATGGTCGTAGAACAAAGGAAATCGAAATGTGAGTTGAGGGAAAAATTATGCGAATGAAATACATACTACATATGGAAATAAAAGTTGTACGCTTGATATATGGCTAGGAAATTGCAGTAGTTAAGAAAAACTCTAGAAAAGAGTGGCTATATGAAGCTGAGCTGGAGCATTTTCGTCCATGCGTACAACATGACCTAGCCAACGCGACCGCTGTACCTTAATGCGTCTGACCATGGCAATGTCAGTATACAGCTCGTACAACTCTTGATGGAGTATTTCCTTGTTAATAACAAGGATTCTGAACCAAAAAGTTAGAACCAGTATCTGGTATAGCTGAATTTTCGTTCGTCGAGAGAGGACTCTGTCATTAAATCGGTTGCTAAGTACGTAACCTATAGCAGCTATTCGCAAGCAGGATTCTGCTCCGGTTATCAAGGACAGTACTGGAATAAAATATTTATTGTGAAGATATACAATATATTTGTGAGCATATTTCAAAAGTTATTTTAAATAATAGTATTTTGGTCAGGGGGTGCTAAATGTGGATGGGCAAACTCCTTTAAAGTTCTTCAAAAAACTATGGAGACTTTCTAATTTCACTATTCTAATCTTTATTCATTTGTAAATAACATATTGCAACGATTAGCATTTTACCTAAGTAACAAACCTCTAAACTCGATTTTGCTCCACTACGTCACAAATATTTTAAAGTGGTTTGAAGTTTGATTTTTTTGGTCAGAAGTCGATTCAAAGAATATGAAAAATGATCTATAAAAAAAATTTTGGGGTATTTCTTGTCTTCGGAGGCCTATATTAAAACAATCAGGGGAATATTTTCTCGGAACATTTCAACCCTTTAGCTCCCACCCGTATGAAACATTTTTGGCCCAATTTTGAAAAACTGTTTGAAAGTCAACTGTAGACGGAGGTCAAGGCTTAAAATCTTCGATAGAAATATTCCCCGGAAAATTTCACTAAGAGTCACTGAAGACAAATAACATCTATGAGTCAAAGGTTCCAAAATAAAATCAAAATAAAATGTTAATGGACCGTTAAAAACTCTATTTTTGAGCAAACAGTGCAACACACTTTTTCGGGAGTGAACTAAACCAATATCAAACAATAGCATTTGAACTCATTAACAAAACCCTAAACTCCATTTTGCTCCAATACGTCACAATTTTTGTTTACAGTGGTTTGAAGTAGTGCTCCCCATTTCCCAAGAAACCGGGAACCACCAATGCGTCTTAGGGCATAGGTAACAGAAATGACTCAAGATTCAGGACAATGGCACTTAAGATGGCGTTGACAGCCCTAAGAAACTAGGATCGGTCATGATGGCCTAACCAGCCACTATCCTAAGACAATCCAACTATTATGAACTATTATGAAGACGAAAAGGAAAGAAAGGACAATATCTTCTATGATTTCAGGATATACACATAGAATGTCCAAACTCTTCACAGTGATGGAAGCTGTATCAAATTGGCGCATGCCCACGACACAAATATAAGGCTGACATTATTGCCGCACAGGAAATGCGATAGACGGAACATGAACTACGAAGAAATGTGAAATCTTTTACAGCTGCCAAGCATAAAGACCCAAAATTAGAGGAGTTGTTACGCTACTTCGACATCTGGTCTCGCGGTTTAACTCGCGGTAAGTAACCAAATAGCCACTGTCTGCTTCAAGTCGAAATATCTGCTATCCGTTTCAAGACCCAATGGGAAAAGAAAATTATGTACAAGATGTGAATGTGTAAAGTCTGATTGGCTCACGGGCTGCAATAACCCTTGACGTACAAGTCCAGGGTCGGAAGGAACAGGAACACATCTAATGCCGGGCTGAGTGCACGCCTAAAGAGCATTGATACCGCTTTTTATTAGCTCCTTTGAGGACTTCAGTTCCACCTCATTCAGTTTCGGTGGCCTAAAGTCACTTATCTTAAAAAAAAACTTAATTTCCCTTTACACCCCATGAATGAGGTATGGGATAGCTTCTCTCATTGTTGTGAAGTAACACGCTTTCTATTTTTAGATTCACAACTAACGGCGAACGTTACTGCTTGAGAAGCTTTTACTGGACATGCCGATTGAATTGACACTTATACTGCGACGTTGCTGAAAGAAAAAAAGTAGATGACTGGAGGCGGGAATCGAACCCGGGATCTGCCGCATGGTAGTCGTGTGTTCTAACCACTATGCCACGGCCGGTCCCTTCATCTACGTAACCAAATAGCCACTGTCTGCTTCAAGTCGAAATATCTGCTGTCTGCTTAAAGACCCAATTGGAGAAGATAGATGTGTAAAAGATGTGAATGTGTAAAGTTGAACTAGAGTGGGACAATTCTCTTGGTTAATTTAAAAACTTAACTTAATTTCCCGTTACATCCCACGAATGAGGTATGGGATAGCTTCTCGCGTACCTATTTTTAGATTCACAACTAAGGGCACCTACTTGTTTATCGATGGATGGAAACGTCACTGTTTGAGAAGCTTTTTACTAGACATGCGAATGACTCAACTACGAAGTTGCTGTCGGCAACATCAAGGGAGCCGGCAATGAAAGAAAAATAAAGATGACTAAAGACAGGAATCTAACCACTGATCTTTAGCATAGTAGGCGCGTGTTCTAACCATCATGCCACTGCCGGTTCCGGTTCTCTTAGTCAAGCAGCAGGACAATAAAAGAAAAAGAATACCTCCGATAACGGAACAGTGAGTGGCATCAGATTTCTCCACAAAGACATCCAATAAACTTCAAAGTAAAGTCCACGGATCAAAAGACGAGACACCAATTTTTTTTCTTCTTCTACTTATTTGGCGCCAGCAAAGGCCTTGTGCGTTCCGTAGATAGTTCGCCACACCAAGTAACATCTCATTCCAACGAAGATTTGGTCGCCCCATCCTGCGCCGCCCTTCAAGTTTAATGCTGAAAACTTTTCATTCATTTGTACATCGTGTTCCAGCCAGCGCATACGATCCATTTGAACGCGCTTGACTAAGTCGATTCAGTATACAGCTTATGGTACATTCGACGACGATAGTCGCCGTTAACGATCATGGGTCCATATGTTTTGCGAAGTATTTTTCTCTCGAAGACTTTCGCTTGTGTCATAATCCATGATTCTGCTCTGCACAGCATAAAGGATCAGTGTGTGGTACAGTTGGAGGTATATTCTACTAGAGAAAGCTTTGTCATTAATTCGCTTGCTTAGCGCATGGTAACAGCAGTTTGCGATCATTACTTATCTTTTGGTTTCCGGTCTGACATTATTATTTTTGTTTACTGAGGAACCAATAACTCGATTTTGTCCTTATTTATCACCAGATCCACTTCTGACGACTGCTTCCTAATGCTTGGAAGGGCCGCAGTAAAATCCCGCAGTCATTGGCCTTGGCGACTTTTAAAGATGGCACCAGTCGTGTGTACTGCAGCCTTCAGCATGATGATCTTCAGATGGATGTTAAGGATATAGAGTGACAGTCTAAGTCTGTGATTCCCTTGCCATTTTTTACTAAAGACTTCGTGTCTGTCACTTTCACACCTAAGAGTCGTATCAGCCTCGACGGGAATACCAAACTCAACGATAACATCCAATAGAGTCTATCGTATCGGACTGTCGAATGCAGCTTTATAGCCGATTAATGATTGTAAGTGTCGATCTGCATTTGTTATTTCTTCATCAGGATTTGTCGTAGTGTGAATCACTGGTCTGTCGTTGAGTTAGCAGATCTAAAGCCACTCTGCTAAGATCCAATCAGGTTCATTAAAATTGGCTCGTTGCCAGCTCATCACCGACTAGTGGCTCCCGAGTTATGTCAGACAAAAGAGCCTAAAATGTGACAAATTCCCCTATACGATACTTACTTACTTCAAATCGATATTAAATTATTATGGCATGTAATTCGACACAACGAATGATACAGAACTTCTTTTTTTTGGGGCTACTTTCACGTGCAGTTCTCAGAATTGAATCCCAAAATTATGTGTTGTACTGTGTAATCCGTTGTCTAAAGTCATTGAAGCCGTCATCGCTCAACCTGCTTAATGTCAAGGGATCTAGGATTTCTTGAAGATTATGTTTCTTCATTCCTTCATGCCTTGATATCTGGAGGGACCTTAAATCGATTATAACTGGATGGATATTCCAAAGACTTTCGAGGACTGCCTTTAGGTTCAATTCTTTTCCTTAAACTTACCGGCTTGGCTGGCCCAAGCGGCAGTCAGGCTACCGTTAGCATTGCTCCTGGAATCCTTACATCCACTCAGCTCCCTCATCGCGATATAATAGCCCGAGTGTTTTTCAACTTTCAATGACCTAGGGCCACTTCTTTTAGTTTTTGCGCATAAATGTATGAAGCAATCCCACTGTGCGACGACAAAGATAAGTGTTACAGAAAATTTGGTAGATTGAATGAGGTACATACTGTAAAATGTCATCTGGTAGACAAAATTCCAACCGACATACAGCTTAACAATATCCTGAGATTTCATGTTGAGTTCATCTCCAAATGCCTCTGCACAATGTTACCCATATGTTTTTGGGGTCAGTAAACGTTTCCCTATCAGGGGGCAAGGGGAGAGCGAATAAATACTTATCAGTAGACAAATAGAATCAAAATTGTTATATATAAATAAAAAAAACAGAAACAAAAACAAAAACGAATGCAAAACAAATAGAGAAAAACAAAATCGTATGAATGACACATTTGTATGTATGTATGCATAAGAGCATACATATGCAATGCATATGCAGCCAGCATACATACACTGACATATGCACAAAATTATGAATGAATTTCATAAAATGTAGAGCATCGTCTCATCACACACAAAAAGACTCAGAGTAAAGAGTGACTGCACTTTAATTCACAAGTGAAAAGAACAACACAACAACAAAAATCGCTGGCATTTACTCCTACATTCATATGCATGTAGGCAGTTATGTATATATGGCTGAGTTTTGTAGGTATGTGCATTAAATGTGTCGCTGTGTACTGTGTGTAGTACACTTACTATACTACAATCTGTGGTTCATTCATTCTATCTATCTATGCTGCTGTTATGGTGTAGCACGCAATTATTATGAATTCATGAATGAAATGAAAATGCCACCACAAGAACAACAACAACAACAAGAGAAGCAGCAGCTACGACAGCGCCGGCAGCAATAACAATGACACCAACAGCAAAATCATCAAGATCATCATTGACAAAATCAGAAAAAAAACAACAACGACGACGAAACCCACAACTTTACTGCTTATCATGATACCAACCAACTGCAGCAATGTAGCAGCAATAATAGTTGTAGTAGCAGCAACAACAACAACACTGCACTAAATGAATAGCTTTAGTGTTGTTGTTTATTTGCAGTACAAGTACTTTTCATTTTGTAATTGCGCTTGTTGCGTCAGTCAACACAGAGCTACAGCAACTGTCTGCCTATCATTGTATTTTGCTGCTGCCTTTGGTTTTATGCTTTGCTATTGCTGTGCCTTGACGACAGGTTGTCAGCAGCTAAGCCAACAACACTAAGCAGCAACATTGATGCTGTTTTAAATCCATCCAAATCCGGCAGAACGGAAGTGAACTCTGCCACTTTAGTGCTCAGGCCTTTAGCAATGTGTTTGAGAGCGCGCGCATTTGTGTGTGTATGGCTGTAGTTGCTGCTGCTCTTGTTGTTGCAGCTGCCGACTATGGTGTTGCTGATGCTGGCAAAAGATTTCGCTGCATTTCAGCTGCTACTCATAAAATCTCATTCGTATGCACGGCTAAATAGACAAGCAGACTTTGCGGACGGACAGATGAACGGACATAGATACAAACTGTCTTGTACTCGATTCATTCACATTAATCCATGTACTTGTTCTTCGTTAGTTCCTTTCTTCTCATGCAGCCATCTCTATCCATTCATGCATTCATTAATATTGCGTAATTTTTGTTCTATTTGTGGGCTGCAATCTCTGACGGACACACGGATGAATTGACGGATCATCATTAAAGCGGGCATACGACGGCAGCGGTGATTGAAGGGTTGAGATCCGATGTACGACATCATCAACAATATGTCGCAGCACTTACGATATGAACGAGAGTGTGTGTGTTTTAAGGACGACAACAAATTGTTGGAATTATAAGGGCGTGTAGTTAACCCTTTTGGGAATATGTATAAGATTTATAAACTTTTTTTCTATGAAATTTGAGACAATAAAGTTTTCGGTTTGATTCATAAATTATTGCAATTCAAACGGCATCTTCGTAATCGCCCAACTTATCCTCCTCATGTCTCTATAATAGCTCTCAAATGGAGAAAGACGCGAGCACAGTTAGGTACGATACTTCGACTGATCTACTTTCCAGTGTACTCTTCAAGTTCAAATATTTTTACTCACGCTGTATTGATAAAACTTAAAATACAGTTATTTGTGCTTAAAGGAAATATACGACCGATGTCCTGGGCATGACATTAAGATTTTCTGGGATACTTTAATAGGAAAAGGATGTCACTCTAGGTTTTGCAGTCAAAATATCCAATCTACGCAAGAACACCTCCACGTCGATATGAAACAAGGTAGTGAGTGGAAATGGATTTCCGCAACAAAACAAATTACAACCCCACCTAGATATCATCTGATCCAAAGACGTGTGTGAATTGTGGTGATCATATAACCTCTGATCAGTACCTAGTTCCAAAGAACGCATGAGGTTTAACAGTGCAAGAAACGCACGTAATCAAACACAAAGGAAGATAGACATCGTAAAACTGCATACGACCGAGGTAGCAAATGCCTATTCCAACCGACTCTCTCAATTACTGCAAAGTCCTGATACGATACAGAATGTTGCGTATTGTCTGACAAAAAGGAAGTAGCATACAAGTCATAAGGAGAAGAGGAGAGACAAGACGTCTTTTCAGACGAAAAAATGAGGACATGAGGACATAGAAAAGTTTAGAGACAGAGGTAAAGCTCAAAAATTCTACTAAAAACAGAGATGGATATCTGGTCTCGGTCACGCATACTGTACTGCAAACACGAAGGTTTATTCACCATCTCATAAATTTCGAAATGGGTAAAGGAATGCATGACCAATGATAAGAATTTGTGTGTTTTACACCCTGTGCTTAAGGAAGTGGGACAGAGTGTGCGCACTACCTATCTTTTGCCTACGGCGAATATGTTATGTGAAAAATTAAAGCTTACGAACCTGATTGAACATTATCAGTGTGGCTTTAGACCTTGTAATCCATGACCGATTAGATATTCACACTATGACAAATCCTGAGGAAAATTCAAGGGATGCACATCTACACATACTATCTTGTCGTCGACCATAATGCTGCATTGGACGGTCCGAAAGGCCAATTTCAGAGATGAGTCAGTCTCACCAAGCAGCTTCAGTGATTCCTTCATATGGTTATATTTTAATGTCTAAGTCAGAGTTTAAAATTTTTAGAGATCTCCATTCGCTTAGATCTTCTGCGCGCCGTCTGCAGTCAGTCTCACCAAGCAGCTTCAGTGATTCCTTTACCTGATCCTTTCAACGTAGTCGAGGTCTACCTCATTTTTGAGGTCTAGATAGAACACTATTCGCGCTCGAGTTTCCTTATTCATTCCGGCAGCTAAGCTGCATGCGCCTGTGTAAGAATCCAGGACACGGAGGTATACAGCAGGAGATCTTTAGTTGCTCTTTAGTGGTTTGGTGGTGTTCATGAATGACTCACGTAGCCCAAAATACACCTGTTGGCAAGCACTTTTCTCCGCTTTATTTCTAGGTTGATACTGTTGTTTTTGTCCATGACAGAACTGAAGTAGATGAATTCATCCTCTGTCTCAAAGCAATAGTTGTCGAAGTTCACGCTGCGTCCCCCGGGGAAGGACACTTTGCTCGATGTTATCATACTTTGTTTTGCCCACGTTTATTGCCATACCCATTTCCGGTGATTCTCTTTACACAGATGAGAAGACAGCTGTTACCTATCGATATCACCAGTTGTTTATTAAAATTTGCAGTACACTATTCATAGAATTTTCAGACTTTACCTCTATCACTACATCTTTTTATCATGGACAGTTTTTCCGTTTGAAAAAGCGTGTTGTCTCTACTCTTCTCTTTATTTTATTGCCTCACATCACTCGTTACATTTGGCTGCAGTTTTGCCTTGTATGAAACTTCTTTTACGTCAGACAATACACAACATTCTGTATCGTACCAGGACTTGTCTGAAAGTTGTACCTCATACGCAAGTATGGTCGATGCAGAAGTAGTCCTCATCACCATCATCATCACCACTATGTTGAAAAGTATACATGACAAACTATCACCCTGTCTACGTTTCGTGTGGCGCAGATATATCATTGCCGAGTCCAAGGCACCGGTACACTGATAGAGATGGATTATCCTGCCAGGTATATCAAACTCAGACATAGCCTTGTATAGTAGATGCCTGATGGCAGGGCTGCTCGTAATCGACAAAGAGGTCGTAAGTGTAGATTTGCTTTTTATGGGTTTTCTCCAGAATCTGCCGAAGAGTTAATATCATCTGATGCTTAGCTTTAGATGTTCACACAATATGTTAGGCAGGACCTTATACGCAATCGATAAGAGACTTATTCCACGGATGTTTGAACATTCACTACGGTCACCTGTTTTGTAGACAGGACAAGGCACACTGAGATTCCTGTCCTCGGGCATACTCTCCTAAAGCCAACTAGTTGCTGTGAGCTGTAGCATGCTAAAAACAAGCTCATCAACACCCACCTTAAACAACTCAGCTGGTAGATCATTAGCTCTAGCGACTTGTTTGATCTTTAGGCGGCATATAATAATTTTTATCTCAACTTGGATCTTAGAGGGACGTTCGATGTTATCGTCCCGGAATAATGCAGAGTCTTCTGTAAGCAATTTTTAGATTGTATATACAGGCTACAGAAGTGATCTTTCCATATGCTCAGTATGCTCTCGGAGTCAGTAACGAGATGATCAGCCTTGTTTTTACAGGAGGGAAGAGATGTTCCATGAACCTTACCATTTATCTTCTGGCAAAATTTTCCATCCTCACCTTTTTTCAATGCGCACATTATTTAGCATCTTCAGGTCTTGTTTTCCGTCTGAAGAATCAAGTTGGCTGCAATTTGGCCCCATAAGCAGCATCTTGTTCCCGAATGTAGTTGCGGCATTCGTCATCGTTCCAGGTATTATCGTGTGAGGGCTCTACATAGCCAATTCGGATATTGCTTCCAAAAATTCCGCTACATAAATGTACGTCTTATGGTTTGATTATGCCTACATACACAGTACAACATTTTTCAGCTCATAGATTATGGACTTAATTCTGAGAACTGCACGTAAGAGTAGCCCCAAAAAGAAGAAGTTCTGCATCATTGGTTTTGTCAAGTTACATGTCATAATAATTTAATATCGATTTAAAGTTAGTAAGTATCGGCATAACTCGAAACCACCAGTCCGATTTACCTGAAATAAATTGAAAAAATTTTAGAATTACAATTCCTTTAATCTGCTTATATAACGCAACATACATACATACAGTTTCACTTTTCTATTCATCAAATAATTACAATAAAACTGTTGTACTCCGTGGAGTACGATTTACGTGGAATATTACTTATAATAATCATACGCCACCATATAACAATATAACAAAAGAGCCTAAAATGTGACAAATTCCCCTATACGATACTTACTCACTTCAAATCGATAATAAATTATTATGGCATGTAACTTGACAAAACGAATGATGCAGAACTTTTTTTTTTGGGGCTACTTTCACGTGCAGATATCAGAATTGAGTCCCAAAATCATGTGTTGTGCTGTGATATTTAACAACCAAGGAAAATTCTTATGTGGCCGTAACTTGGTACATCTGTTCACCCTCCTGTCGTATTGACCGAATTTGGTGTTGAAATCTTCTTATATATAAAAATGAATTGCTGTGCAGTTGTCTCGCTAAAACTCAAAAACGGCTGGACCGATTTTCAAAATTTTTTTTTGTTTTGTTCGCTATAGCTTCCGGATGGTTTAAAAGGTTTTATTTTTTCAAAAAGTGGGCGGCGCCACGCCCCTTTTTTCAAATATCGCTCAGACGGCTTTTCTAATAGACCGATTGATACAAAAATTTTACCATGAGGTACTGTTGAACTGTAGATAGTTCCTGACTACATTTGGTTGTAATTGGATAAAGGGGCGTGGCACCGCCCATACAACTTGAAAATTAAAAAGGCTATATTTCGTGAACTATCAGAGGGATGAAGATGCGATTTAGTATATATGTTCTTGGAGCAGTATTAATTACTGCCATTAAGAAGTGGGCGGTCAAACGCCCCCTTTTCAAAAATCGCTCTGACGGCTTTTCCAATAAACAGATTGATACGAAAATTTTACCAAATGGTACTGTTGACCTGTCAACTTGAAAATTAAAAGGGCTCTATCTCATGAACTATCAGAGGTATGAAGTTGTTACATATGTTGTTGTTGCAGTATGAATAACAGTAAGGGTGGAAGTGGGCTGTGCCACACCCCTTTTCAAATAAACAGTTATAACTGTCAAAATTCCACAGTATATTGCAGTTCTCCTAGAGATATGATCAGTAAGGTGGGTCAATTTTTTTATTCGCAAAAATTGTAACCAAAATCGGAAGCTACGATGGATTGTCAGAAAATTTCACCAATAAACTTTGTGTCTAAAATCAATTCCTAGCTCGCGCTGGGAAGCATGAAGATTTCAGATAGAAATTTTTTTTGCTTTTAAATGAGCAGAAACCGAAAACTTAAAAAAATATATTTTTTGAGACCTTCTGCGTAAAACTGACTTTCCAATAAACTAAATGAGGTATTACAGATGCAAATCTATGTATTGGTTAAAAAGTTATGGCCTCTGAGAGTTGGCATACAGAAATTAAGTTTTTAAAAGTAATTTTTCAGAATATTGGGCAGGATCCCAATAAAAAAAATCTAAAATATACTATTCTTTTCGTCTTGGTCTCCAAACATCGGAATGGTAGGAAAAAATTAAAGCCGGGGCCCATAGGTCTGAAGTAACTGAATAATTGTTCATTGCTAAAAAAAAATATCTCTACCTGAAATCTTCATGCTTCTCAGCGCGAACTAGGAATTGATTTTAGACATATAGTTTCTTAGTGAAATTTTCTAAGAATTCTTCGTACATTCCAAGTCTGATATACATTCGATTAACACGTTTTTTTTTTGACGCGAACTAATTGATTCGCCCTAATGATCAGGCTATTTCGAACTAAATAAGTTAAAAGTGTCGAGGCCCACGCACTTCAATAGTTAACTTTTTAACCGTATCAACTAATGGTCCGTACAGCAGGCAGTTGAGGATGCGCAGACTAAAATAGTGTTTTTTTTTAATTTACTTTACAGGTATATATTTTTCAATTACTTTTCAGGAGAGCGAATCGGTAATAAATCATATAGATAGATAAATTAAGCAATATTCATTGTAGTTATTCGACAATGGTTAATTTTTTATAGTATATCAGAGGTAACATTAGCAAACAACTGTAAATAATCTATGCATGGGGTATTTTTCTTGACATATAGAACAAATGAAGTATGACTAATGTCATACTAATGAAGTGTGATAGACTTTCTTTTAGTATACTTTGCAAAATCACCACGTAAACAAATGTTTACAAATCTTGCAAATTTATTTTCAAAATGCACGTTCTGTTCGCTAAACTTATGGAGCCCTTTGTAGAGTTGAGGGTGCATATAATGATTCATCTGAGCAGCTAATAGAAGCCATCGATTCTGTAGACGTTAGTGTGACAGGGGACTCGAACTTTTCGAACCGAAGTCTTTCTCAGCAATTCGGTCTCTGCAAATGCTGAGGAAAGATCTTGGCCTACATTCATATAAAATCCAACTGGTAGTAGAACTAGAGCCAGTGGACGACCAATTGATTTTTTTATTTTTCATGTCATTGCACATTATTTAAAGGAGAAATGGTTCCAACACAACTGTGTAACATGCCATACAGCGTGTGAGACCATCACTTTGGTAAGCCAAACGTTGGTGACCGAATTATCTCAAAAAATACGAGTTCAATACAAAAATAATATTCCGGATTATTCTTGATCCGTGTGAGAAGAAGACATGACAAAAGAAGTTTTTATGGCTAAAGGCATGAAGCTTCAAACGGAATTTTCATTTGCGGTCAATAGGAGAAGGCATAACAAAAATGTTTTTTATGACCAAAGAGATAGTTAGTATACAGATGGTTCCCGCTACTATGGATCAAAATAAATAATTTTAAACTTTAGAGGAATGTCTGTTTCCGATTTGTGGAAGAAGTGGTTTTTCGCCCTACATACAGAAAAAACTTAATCTACATGTCGGTACTATAGATATGACTTTGCTGATGAACTTTTTATTAGCATTTTCAACAATAAAACTTAATTGGTTAACTTTAATGTTAAGGAGTTACTTTCAAAGTACTTTGTAGACCTAAATGTGAAATATATTACAAGTTAATATGCAATAGCGAAGCATTGCCGGGCCCACTAGTAAATAATAAATTTCTCAGGCAGTCAGAGTAAGTAAAAAAACTGGCCGCCGCTGGAAAGGCGATGTAACCAGCATGGCAATTAGGAACCGTTCATATTGAACCTATTGAATATATCATAAATATTCAATCCTTTAGTTCAATTCCTTATCCCATTCACACTTCGTTGGACAAAATATCAAAACTGACATGATCAGTTCAATACAATATTCGGATTGTCCTAGTCTTGACACGCTCCAAACAAACTAGTTAATAATAAGTAGATCAATAGGTTGACCAAGTAAGTGCCTACGCTGAAAAGATGCACATTGCACTTGTATGCCCTATATAAGTTGACTAAATGCCCTAGAAATTTTCGGCATAATGCTCTTTCGGCGGTGTACTCACTTATCCTTGTTCGGCCTACTGCAGTATTACATTATCGTTTCCAATACAAGTCTTTGTGCAACATCAGTGCATAATTTCATGACCCTACAAAGAATACTGTAACCAAAATGATAATTTAGGTTTGAGTGCATAGACTCAAAAAAACTTCACAAAACTTCGTAAGCTTTCTTTTTTTTGTGTACAATAATATTTGAAAAATCTGGCTTCTCTATGTCAAAACCTCTTACTGGTGGGGCGAATAAAGTAGCGCTTAGTAGTAATCGTATGTACTTGGATTAAGGTACTAACACATACATAGTACTTTAACATTTCTGCCAGCTAAGGAATGAAGCGCTATATTAGTACAAATGTATCTACACGAAAAAAAACATATGTTCGCTTGTATGTATACAGTGGTGTGAGTAACAGATTTTTGTTATGTTTTTGTCTTTGAGTGCAATAGAGGTGAAGGGTGCTGACACAACGTCGTCATATCGGATGTAAAACACATATGTAGGAAAATAAACATATGTACACTGGTACTTGTACATGCATATATGTTTGTATAAGCATCGTCATTGTATGTTACATGTAAATACTACTATGTGACTCACAAACAATGTGCCACAATTTGGAATTGTGGCACCATTTACGTTGCATTGTTTTTCTTTTTATTTGTTTTTGTTGTTGTTGTTGTTTGTTGGAGCGGGAAAAAGGAAATTTCCTACTATGCCACTTTCCGCATCCGCTATGGCACAAAAACAATATTCTCACACATACTAGTCGGACGGATGGACAGACGTACAAAGACTTATTACGAAATGACATTATTCTCACCATACAGTACAAGTAATATTAATCATTCAGTGGACTGAATGCCGCCGTTTGATGTCTATTTTTTTTAATGTAGTTGTTGTTGTTCTTGTTGTTATGTTTTCTGTCAACCTCTGCCATGAACTGCATGCGCGCTCTAATAACGACTGTCACTTTGACATTTCAATACACCACTACATTGGTGCAAGCAAACAAACAAAACTAATAGTTAAATTGACAGATTTCAATGACACTGCTAGTTTTTTTTCCACATCTCACAATGCGAAGATTTATCTTTGGTGCAGAGAAACTAAAAAAAATTTCCCATGAAAGTCAGTTCCTGTTAAGATTCTAGAAATTATTTCCCTGTCATGGCAACATGAACAACTCACTTTGGACAATATTGTAAAAATATGACTCCTCTTATACTAGGGCATAGATATGCCAAAAATAAATTAGACAAGTTTAATCTAGTTGCCATGTTATTTCACTCTTCTTTGCAAGTATTAAATTCTTATCGAAATTTGTATATTGAATTGAAGAAAAAAAAAATTTTCCAACAATATTTATATACAGAAATGAAGGAATGAATTTAAAAACATATAGTAAAATGTCAGAAATGTTTGCATACTTCTCTAGAGTGTTAAACTTAATAATTCAATGAAAGTAATATAGTATTGGGTATATATTGCCCCAAAGCTGTGCACAACAATATACTATGTATGTATATGTTTTAAAAAATATTGTAAAAGTAAATAAATTTCAACATTATTAAAAACTAGCTGGCCCGGCAGACTTCGTCCTGCCTCCAAATTTTTTTAAAATATGTTGAAGTCTAATAACGATTGGTTTATTTCTTTGACCTCTAAGATATTTAAATTTAAAGGGCGATGAAAACTTACTTATTAATAGGCATATATTCTAAAACCAAATTTTTAAGCCGATTGACTGACATATAACTTTCTGCGTTGGTGTACTGGGTGATTGTAACTTTTTATCCAAAGGAGTACGAATTTTCAAAAATGCCTTCATTAGGCTCAGCAACCCCATTAACCGTATGGTCTGGGTGAAATCAACAGTTATTCCTATTTTCGTTATTGTCCCCTAAAATTTCGAAATGGGAAAAACCACTTTGTGAAACTCTCAAATTCTGTAGGCAGTGCGACATTATAAAAGTTAGTCATTCTTCTTTAAGCCTTTTTGCGGTATAGGTGACCATCTACAGCCAATCCCTAACTTTCACTCAAATTTTGGGACAAATGAGGTCAACCGTTTTCACAATTAGTGGTGACATCAAAATGTACATCTTTTTTATATATAGACTTCTGAATAACTATGATGTTAAAAAAAGTGACTAAATGACATTCCAAAACGTAAGTGTATCATAAGCTAATCACCGGCAACTTGTTCCAAACATACATTCAAAATTTTCTCATGCCAAAAAAATCATATATTTTAAGTCTAAGTAAAATCAGACAATCGATATAAATTTTCGAAATAATTCAACCCCAGCCAAATCAACTGTAGGTCCATATATACATAAAAAATTCTCATAATAAAACAAATATACATTCAAAATTTCAGTCAAATTGTTTAATTCGTTAAAATTTTCATTATAATTCCACCCTAGCGACACCTACCGGGTCAATTTATACAAACAATTTTTTCTCAATGTTCCACAAACATAAATACTAAATTTCAATTAAATTGGTACATGCATTCAAATTTTCGATATAAATCCACCCTAGCGCCATCTACCGGGTCCATTTGTACATACAATTTTTTCTGATGATCAAACAAACATAGATTCTGAATTTCAGTTAAATTGGCCCATTCGTTAAAATTTTGATTGTAAACCGACCCCAGCGCCACCTACCGGGTCCATTTGTACCTAAAATGTTTTCTCATGATCAAACGAATATCCATTCTAAATTTCAGTTGAATTGGTACATGCATTCAAATTTTCGATATAAATCCACCCTAGCGCCACCTGGATTTGATTTTTTTTCAACACAAACAATCTACGGAAAATTTCGAATCGAATAAAAAAAAATCAGCCAAATCGCTCCAGCCGTTCTCAAGTGTTGGTATGACATACGTGGACCATTTCATTTTTATATATATAGATCAGACTCACTAAGACTATAAATTTCTTTGTGATGCCACGGAATCTAGCGAAGATGCCTAGTTTACCCCGTTGAACTATCCTGAGTGGCTCAAAAAGCTCCTAAGGGACCAACACGTAAATCCCTTATGAAATAAGAGCACAGTATTGAAACCCTCATATTTGTCAGGATTGGACAGAGAAAGTTTCAATGGGCTCCTCCTTCTCCCATACATCCTCACAGCTTTTGCAGAAATCTCTAGTCGCCACATTCAGTCTTATTACTTGTCTTCCAACCAGACAGAGTCCCTTAATGACGGACACAAGTAATGAAACGTGTGGTCTAATCCATGCAACATCTGTCCGAATTAAATACAACCTCGGACAAGACGCCCACCTACCGTTTTGTGCTACTTCTGCTAGTCACGCGAGAGGCTAGCCCATACCTCATTCATGAGGTGTAAAGAGAAAGTAAGTATTTTTGTATGCTCATCAAGCAGAAAAAGTTTCCAAGTGGCTAGAGGGATGCCAACGAATTGTTAACTCCACTATGGGGAGGATGTAATATCTCAACTATTCTGCCTCTTCTTAAATGACCAACATTTTAGCTTTAAATACTACATCAGGTAGTCATAGTACTATATTTAGCTCTACATTGTAGGGGTAGACCCCGAAATTTACTTAATTTTGAGTTGCCAGTATAGAAGTCGACATACAGTTTTATAAAAGAAGCTTAGTCTTATACTAGGACCATTTCCAAATATCTCCAAGTATGGAAGAAAAGATAGCCAGGATATTGCAGATCACAGGAATAGAGGTGAAGTCCGAAAGTTCTACCAACTGGTAATAATCAACGAAACAAAGAACCTAACCTGTAAGGACAGATATGGAATTCTAAGCACGGACACCCAGAGTGTCTTGCACTTTCGTTCTCTGTTCGTTCTTGAAGGCAGCAAAAGTGACGAAATCACGCCAATTATCGACGACGTAGTAGATTGTCTACCAAAGAGTCAAAACGAGATCAAAAAAAAAAAAAAATAATGAAGCTACAGGAGTCGATAGACTGCCAGCAGAATAGCTGGCAACGTGCAAGCACCAGCTCATAAACACGATTTTCATCAAAGAATGCATGCCCGATGATTGGAATCTGAAAGTTCTATGTCCGGTGCTTAAGAAAGGCGATCCAAGTGTGTGTACCAACTATCAGCCTTTTACCCATTGCATGCAAGGTCCTGTCCTGTCTAATGTGCTATGTGGAAGACTAAAGCCCATCCTAGCGAAACTGATTGAATCTTATCAGTGTGACTGACTTAGTAAACCCATGATCGATCAGATATTAACACTACGACAAACACTGGAGAAGTCCCAGGACGTTAACGATGATGGATCCAAATATTTCCCTAAGACTTACCGAATAGATTGATCCGCCATTCTACGCTATAGAGCAAGTTAGGTAGAATCAGCGTCTGGTAGAGTTGGATCTTTGTTAGTCGGAACATTATAATTTTTGTTTACGGCGGAGTCAAGGTAAAGAAATCATCTTCCATTTCAGTTATAGTTGTCAACGTTCACACAGCGTCCCAAACGAGTAGATTCTTTGTTCGTTGAAACAAAAAACTTGATAGCAATAACATTCCGTAATCTTCCGCATAATGATATCTGTTCATTGGAATACGCGAGCGGCATGTGACTTTTATTAAAGATGCTACCAGTCGTACTTACAGCAGTATTCCGAATGATCATTGATCCATTTCGATGTCAAAGAGATCACAAGACAGACTATCACCTTGCCTAAAGCTTTACATGTTAGAAAATGGCTCCGTCAAATTTTTGCCTATTTCCACTTAAGACTCCATGTCGGAGTGTCCCAGTGTCATCCCACAAAGTCATATCAGCTTCGCTGGGATATCAAACTCAGCCATAGCATCTATTAGTTGCAGTCGTATCAAACTGTTAAATGCACCTTTGTAATCGATAAGCATATGGTAAGTGTCGTTCTCTAATTCGTGGATCTTCTCCAGTATTTTTCGTAGTGTTGTTGTCAGGTTTGTTAAGTTGGCAGAGTACAAAACGGTTCTCTCAAATTTTGCAGCACACTGTGCGTAACTAGATTTTCATCTCTGCCCTTAAATGTGGATATTCCAGTTGTAACACTTTACATTATAAATTGTGGTAGAACTCCGGGTTTCACCACAATCCCTTAATCCATTTGAAGAGGCGTTTCGTGTCCTTTGCCTGTTCCTTATATCGTTTACCAACAGCATGCTTGGCCTTTGGCTTCAGTGTTGCCTTGTTTGCAAAATCCTTTTCTTTAGACAATACACGACATTCTTCTTCATATCAGGTCTTGTCTGAGATTTGGTTGCTGTACCCAAGTACGGTCGTTGAGGCAGTGATCAGAGAATATTCAATATGCTGCCACTGTGTGTCAGGAATATCGGCCGTAGAGAGGAATATTTCTACATATATTTCTCTGATAGGCGGCCACTCGATGTTGTCGACTGCAATTCCATCGTAGTCGTTGCCACCAGCATATCTTCACAACGCTTAAGATAAGCCTTGATTATCACGCGATTGATCTTGTTTCGTATGTTTTGATCGGGGCAAAGTCAGTGTGAAGGTACTAGCCAGTACAATAAAACTCCCAAAGGACGAAAACTTCACAGTCTATAATAAGTTGCCTTATTTTTCATTTCAGGTAGTAAAATATATATACATCAATAAAAAAAGTTTAAGATATTGGCGAGAAACATTTCTCATAACTATAAATGATAATCTAATGGAATCGCACAATATCTGCAGTTCATCCAACAAGAATTCACTTTCACCAACACATGCTGCTGGCAAGAACACCACACATACTAGTGATATCAGGAAGTGCCTGCAACTTTACCGAATATATGGGGTATTTCCCCTGTTTTACCCCATGGGAATACAACTTTCTCCGCTATGATGATTTGCATCTTTATTATTTTCTCTACTCCTCCGCTTGACTTTATCTCTCTATTGTACTTGTTCGCGTTTGTGTTTATTATATTGTGTATACTCGTGTTTGTGGTTTTATTACTTCCGCTGTTGAAAAATGAAGAAAGAAAGAATGAATGCATGAATGTGTTCTTTTGATTCTTTGACCCCCCCTCCCCCCACAAAATTGCAAAATATTTTAGCGTCTTGTACTGTTGCTGCTTTTTCAGTTTTCTCTCTTTCACTACAACTCCATGTATAGTAGAATAACATAGCCAGAGACTTTACTTCCCATGGACCGCATCGGAAATATTTTGTATATTTTTGTGTAGTACTTCTGTTCTGTATTTGATAAGAATATACTTTGTTGTATTTGTGTATATCCGTCGTTTGTATATTCAGCGGATTCGCCGCCGTCTGCCACTTGGCGAGCAGGAAGGTGATTACAAGTACAAGCAGCAGCGTAGGTTGGGTATTTCCGCGACTCGCAATGGAATTGTAACAAGTAGAAAAACAAAAAAAAATGTAAAGATATTTAATGGTACTTGGAGCCGTCTGCTCATGTCTGTAGGATATGTCTTGGACTAACTGTGATTTCAGCATATTTGGTGAAATGTTCTCAAATGGGTTTTTACAACATAGCACATGGATACTAATATATACATATGACTCATTTGGCGTAAAACGTTAATTTTAGTTTCTATTGATGGCACCGATATGGACAGTACATAACACAATAATATAAAATTGAATATATTTATATAGATTTTTTTTATACCCTCACCCTACGGTTAGAATGGTACATATCATTTGATACGACCCAAAAGTGTAGCACATAGAAAAAATCACTTAAGACACTGGGTTTCTTTGAACCAAATTCGATTAATGACTTTCTAAGTCGTTTGAGCCATGCCCGTCTGTCTGTCTGTCTCTCTGTCTGTCTGGCTGTCCAGATAGTGCGCACGACAACTTTCGAAAGACGCAACTAAATGTTTTAAAATTTTGCACGATTTAATATTTCCCCAAAACTACTTACGGTATTGCAAATGGGCTACATGGCCTCGCCCCTTCTGGTACTTCGCATACAAATACATCATTCCACCCACTTTAGAAATCGAGGATTAATATTAAAAGACTCAACGCGATCGTGCCCAAATTCTGTATTTAGTTCTCGGTATATAGTAAAGCTATAACAGAATAAAGTTTTGGAAAAAAATTGGAAGTCTAGCCACGCCCCTTCTGTTACCTCCCATACAAATGTAACTTTCCGCCCACTTTAGAAATCGAGTAATAATATTAATAAATCCAACGCGATCGTACCCAAATTCTTTATTTAGTAAAGCTATAGAAGGATAAAGATTTTTAAAATAAAACTGGAAGTCTAGCCACGCCCCATCTGGTACCCCCATACCCATCTGGTACCGCCCACTTTAGAAATCGATTAATATTATTAATAGACCCAACGCGATCGTACTGAAATTCTGTATTTAGTAAAGCTATAGCAGGATCCAGTTTTGGAGAAAAAAATTGGAAGTCTAGACACCCCCTTCTGGTTGCTCCCATACAAATGTACCACTCCGCCAACTTTAGTAATCGAGTAAGAATATCAATATAATAGAAATTTTTTGTTTTACTGAGGGTGAGGTTATATGTTAGTCAGGTTGTCCGACTAAAACTTTCTCACTAGTATTTTTTTAATCTAATTTAGTATACATTTTACTATTCGCTAAGCAAGCGCTTTAACGACAAAGCGCTCTCTGAAAGAACAAAGATCCAGCTCTACCAGACTCTGATCCTACCTGTCTTGCTTTACAGCGCAGAATCCTGGTTAATGACACAAGCGGATCAATATATTCTGGAAGTCTTCTAGAGAAAAATACTACGCAACATATTTGGACCCATCATCGCTGTATGAGCTGTACAACGACATCAACGTAGTCAAGCGCGTTCAAATAGACCCAATGCGCTGGCTTGGACACGTTGTACGAATGGACGAAAACGCTCCGGCTCGAAAAGTCTTCGGAAATAAACTCGAGGGGCGGTGCAGGAGGGGGCGAACAAAACTCCGATGGATGGACCAGGTGAAAGAGCTATTAACTAAGCCTAAATAACCCTGAAATTTTTGCTAAAATAGTGTCGTAAATGTGGACTGGATGTAAACCCGAGTAAAAAGGACCTGGGGCTATTCACTAGAAGATACAAAATTCCTCAATTTGGCAAACCAAGATATAATGTAGTCGCACTTACCAAATACCAAACACTTACTTACTTAATTTCCTTTTACACCCCATGAATGAGTATGGGATAGCTTCACGCGTTGTTGTGAATTAACACGCTTTATAGTTTAAAACTCACAACTAACGGCACCTACTTGTTTATCGACGAATGCGAACGTAGTTGTTTGAGAAGCTTTTACTAGACATGCCGATTGACTCGACACTTATACTGCGAAGTTGCTGACGTCAACATCGAGGAGGTCGACAATGATAGAATTTTTTTTTTAGATGACTGAAGTCAGTTGTTGAACCTTGGATCTCCCGCACGGTAGTCGCGCATTCTAACCATCATGCCACGGCCGGTCCCGATAGTACCAAATACATCAGGCTAATATTGGACAGTAAACTGAATTGGAATCTGAACACTAAGCTCAGGACTAGCAAAGTGTCAACAGTTCTATACTTATGCCCAAATTAGACCAAAAAATGTAAACTGGTTATGTGACTGTTACATTTTGGTGGCCTGCGCTGAAGAGGACGATCGAAAGACAGAATTCGAACACATTATTATGAGACTGGTGGCAATCATGCCAACAGGAGCACTTTGAACTACACCGACTAAGGCACTGTGTACGATTCTGAACTAGTTACCCCCGGACATTAAGGCAATGAAAATTGCAGCGAATACCGCTATGAGTTTAAACGCCACTTGAGCAAGGATGCATAGGAACAATGGTAATGCCAAATTCTGGACATAATCAATGTGAGATGTCACACTGATTACACCATAATAGACACTGTTTTTGATCCGGGTTTTATAGGGAACATTACGGATTGGTCCTAATATGATGAGAAAGATATTTCCTTACACTATGGAGAGGATGTCACCCTAATTTTCACGGGTGGTTTCACTTAAAGTGAAAGAACGGTCTATGAATTTGCAGCTATCGACCAGGTTATTGGTAGACCATAGCATAGTTCAGGCCGATATAGCGGTCATTAGAAAAGTACTAGAGAAAATAAGTCCCGTTCGATATTTAGCGGCAATTAGGTCCCTGAAGAACGTATGCACCACTTCGAGAAATGTTCTACAATGTCGGTCGTCTCTGAAGGAGATAGCGCGACATTCACCGGTTACCCTCACATATGTTCCAGGACATTGGGACATATATGGAAACCAAAGAGGCGGTACATTGGCAAGGGCCGCCACCAACGTGAACTCGGGCGAAATTTAAGGTCATATAGGTGTTCCTCTTGTAAGGAGTAAACAGCAAATTGCGGGAACCTCTTTGCTAAGGACAGATGGGCGAGAGAACCCACTTGCACTGCGAACAAACAAATTTGGCTTACAATGGATATACAGGGTACACGATCTTTGCTAAACATTGCTAGAATCCATCTGTGGATGAGACTACGGATCGGCTGCCGAACTTATGTCACATAACCTAAATAAGATTACTATTACACCGGAAAACATTTTTCAGCTCATTAATTTGAGTAACGTTTCGGGGAATTTGTCACGTTTTGGGCTCTTTTTGTAAATTGATAAAAAAAGAGGTAGTAAGTGGAAACATTTTTGTACTCGTATCTGCTCGTGTCGTAAGCAGTGCGTAAGTAACGAAATCACGATAATCATTGATGACAGAATATAATATCAATCTCCGAGTCAAAACGATATTATTGCAAGGATTAAGAATAACAATGCCACGGGCGCTGATGGACTGCCTGAGAGCTATCACTGTCAAAATAACATAAGATTAACAAAGATACTTGTATTTGGACCACCATGTATATATGGGTATTCACTAGGTGTTTTCAAATCGTAGTAATTATACCATCACCCTTAGGGATGAGGGTATATATCATTTGATACGACCCAAAAGTGTAACACATAGAAAGAGTCACTTTAGACCCTAGGTTTCTTTGAACCAAATTCGATTCATGACTTTTTAAGTCGTTTGAGCCATGTCCGTCTGTCTGTCTGTCTGGTGGCTGTCCGGCTGGTTCGCACGATAACTTTCGAAAGACACAACCAAATGTTTTGAAATTTTGCACGAGTTATTATTTTCTCAAAACTACTTACGGTATTGCAAATGGGCTACATGGCCCCGCCCCTTCTGGTACCTCCCATACAAATACATCATTCCGCCCACTTTAGAAATCGAGTAATAATATCAATACACCCTACGGCATCGTCCCCAAATTCTGTATATAGTAAAGCTATAACAGGTTAAAGTTTTGGAAAAATTTTTGAAAGCCTAGCCGCGCCCCTTCTGGTACCTCCCATACAAATCTACCTTTCCATCCACTATAGAGATGGTGAAATAATATCAATAAATTAAACGTGATCGGAACCAAATTCTCTTTTTAGTAAAGCTATAACAGGATAAAGTTTTAGAGAAAAAAATTGGAAGTCTATCCACGCCCCATCTGGTACCTCTTATACACATCTGGTACCGCCCACTTTAGAAATCGATTAATATTATTAAAAGACCTAACGCGATCGTGCCCAAAATCTGTATTTGGTAAAGTTTAAGCAGGTTAATGTTTTGGAGAAAAAATCTGGAAGTCTAGACACGCCCCTTCTGGTACCTCCCATACAAATGTACCACTCCGCCCACTTTAGAAATAAGGTAATAATATCAATACACTCGACATGATCATGCCCAAATTATGTATTTTGTTATGTTATAACAGGACAAAGTTTTGGAGAAAAAATTGCAAGTCTAGCGACGCCCCTTATAGTACCTCCCATACAAATGTACCTTTCCGCCCACTTTAGGGATGTAGTAATAATATCTGTACACCCAACGCAATCGTGCTCAAATTCTGTAATTAGTAAAGCTATAACAGGATAAAGTTATGGAGAATAAATCCGGAAGCCTAACCACACCCCTTCTCGTACCTCCCATACAAATGTACCACTCCGCCCACTTTCGAAATCGAGTAATAATATCAATATAATAGAAAATTATTTATTTTACTGAGGGTAAGGGTAAATGTAAGTCGGGTTGCCCGACTGAAACTTTCTAACTGGTTTTAATTACAAATCGGTTAATTTCAATAACACAAGACTTTAACAATATCTTATATTGGGAGATGGTATTTATCAGTCAGTTTAACTGACTGAAATTTCTGTACTGGTTTTAGTCGGTCATAGGCCCAGGAATCTACTGGATAAGATATACTTGTGTGTGCTAGAACCGCAACGTACATTGCGCTTTCCTTGCTAATTGGATGGTCACTTACTTAATGATGTCATCTACTTAATTCTATCTCTCTTATGATCACTATTCACCAAATCTGACGCCTCGCTCCTATTGTCTAGCCATCTGATCTGCTAAATATTTATATACTTTTATATTCTTTTGGATTTTTTACGAATTCTCTGTTAAAATGAATTATACGGTGGTCCAAGATGTTGGCCCACCCAAGTGTTCTCATATGGAGATCTAAACAATTCATAATTTTTTTTTTTGAAAAGTCCCAAAATGACGTTGGGTGGCTGCAATTACAGCAAAATAAAAGTCACTAGACTGAGTACGAAAATAATAACACGCTGTGGGCGCGCGGAGTTTGGTAGAAATGCGCTTGTGTCATGAGAAAAGTGATACACTTGATTCCAGGAAGTAAAACACAATCCTGCGACATAAACACAACTGTCTACAATAACAAATCCAACGACATCAGCATGTTTGTCGCCAACGAAAACAACATACACACATAACATACATAAGATTGCATAGCTGTGAAACCACAGAAATATTTTATGTTACAATGCTGAGTTGACACATTTAATTGAACTGAAGGACCGAGGCACAGTGGACGAATTAGACTACGGAAGGGCTACTTAGCGCGTTGCCCACTCAAATATATGCATCACAATAAACACAAGTTAGTTATTGTTGATTATAGTTGCATTTAAATCATTATTTTGCTATGTTGACATAAAATATGCTCTCAATCCGCTTTTCATTAACTGCTTCTCTAATAATTTCATTCGTGCATATTGGTACGGCGCATGTCCCAAAGCTGGCAATAATCAAAGAGATTGAGGAATTTTCAAAACTTGTCTAAATTTGTATAAGGGTGAATAAAAATAAGTTTAAGCGGAAATCATGGCAATACTTTTATGAATTCCTAGAGGGCAACAGCTTCAGGTACTTACTTTCTATATCCACACCGTGCACGGGATATGATGAATGATGATGTACCTTTTCTTCCAAAAAATCTCCTAGAATTCTCTTGGACAACCTTTTCCCAACAATCACTTAAACCAGAATTTCAGATGAAAGTCCGCCTAGCTGAAATAAAGTTATCTCTATAGTAAGGAAGAAGAATCTCATTTGATAAAAGCTGTAAACTTTATGAATCAGCCACACCAGACAGAATAATTGCAGTACAATTACAGGAGGCCTTATTTTCAGAGGCAATCTCATGCTGGGAGTCATTCGCAATAGCTGGAAGCAAACCGACGTGGTTTTTATCCCGAAAGCAGGCAACATTTGAGAGATAATTAGAAATCCATGTTCGAAATAATGTTTCAAAGATCACTATCAAAATCTTAGCATGCCTAAATGATGGTCAACTGAGACAGCACTCCACTCTATAGGCAGTACAATTGAGAACTCCCTCGAGAATAATATCTACGCTTTGGAGACTTTTCTAGATATCGAGGGAGTCCTCAATAATAATTTATCTACGGCAATCCTAAAACCAGTAAGAAAGTTTCAGTCGGGCAACCCGACTTACATATATTCTCACCCTCAGTAAAACATACAATATTTTATTATATTAATATTATTACTCGATTTCTAAAGTGGGCGGAGTGGTACATTTGTATGGGAGGTACAAGAAGAGGCGCGGCTAGACTTAAAGTTTTTTTCTACAAAACTTTGTACTGTTATAGCTTAACAAAATAAAGAATTTGGACACGATCATGTCAAGTGTATTGACATTATTACTCCATCTCCAAAGTGGGCGGAGTGGTACATTTGTATATGAGGTACCAGAAGAGGCTTGGTAGGCTTCTAGATTTTTTTCTCCAAAACTTTATCCTGTTATAGCTTTACTAAATATAGAATTTGGGCACGATCGCGTTAGGTCTATTAATAATATTAATCGATTTCTAAAGTGGATGAGTATAGGAGGTTCCAGATGAGGCGTGGCTAGGCTTCCAATTTTTTTCTCCAAAACGTTATCGTGTTATGGCTTTACTAAATAAAGAATTTGAGTACGATAACGTTGGATTTATTGATATTATTACTCCACCTCTATAGTGGGCGCAAAGGTGCATTTGTATGGAAGGTACCAAAAGAGGCGTGGCTAGACTTCCAATTTTTTTTCCAAAATTTTAACTGTTATAGCTTTACTAAATACAGAATATGGGTACGATCCCGTTGGGTGAATACATATTATTACTCTTAAGTGGGCGCCCAGAAGGAGCCGCCAAGAAGGGGACGCTACATACTTAGCATTCGCACAGCTCGCCTACTTAATAAAGTATCAAGTAAAATAAGTTTATCCTGTTTTCTCGGAAATATTAAATATCAAATTTTAACCACTGACACTTTATCGGTTGCAATTGCAGTTGACAGAGCAAGCAAATTGTCTTAGAAATGCAATGTGGTGGCAAGGGTCGAAAAGGCATATGTTTCTCTTTACTCCTGTAAGGGGTCTATAGGCAAGCACTGGGAACTGCTTCTAAAGGCCACTATGTGGATTTATACACCATAGTATGAGACCGACCGTGGCATAGTGGTTAGATCACGCGACTACCAGGCGGAAGACCCTGGGTTCGATTCCCGCCTCCAGTCATCTACATTTCTCTTTCATTGACGGTCCCCTCGATGTTTTCGACAGCAACGTCGCAGTATAGTGTCGAGTCAATTGACATGTCTAGTAAAAGCTTCTCAAACAGTGACGTTCACATTCGTCGATAAAAAAAAGTAGGTGCCGTTTGTTGTGAATCTAAAAAAAGCGTGTAAATTAACAACAACGTGAGAAGCTATCCCATATCTCATTCATGGGGTGTAAAGGATACAAACAAAAATACAAAATGACCTTGTTTGGAAAATTAATATTTCTCCCATAATTTCTAAACCGGCACTTTGAGGATAATCAAATTTGCAATTATTAATTATCTTGTAATAGGAATTATTAATGGGTGATGGTATTTATCAGTCAGTGGCTCTAGTGGCTCTCGATTTATGTCAAACAATATAGCTTAAAACGTGACAAATTCCCCTGTACGATACTTACTAACTTCAAATCGATATTAAATTATTATGGCATATAACTTGACAAAACGAATAATGCAGAACTTTTTTTTTTGGGCTACTTTCATGTGCAGTTCTCAGAATTAAGTCCCATACCAATGAGCTGAAAAATGTTGTACTGTGTAATGCGCCCAAGCTACCATCTGCAAGGAATCAAAGTACCCCATCCGATGTGTACTGCCGCAACAACAACATCCAATACCACCAACTGCTAGGACATCATCCCCATCCGGCTAACATTATCTTTTTAACCAATAGGTTTCACACGGACACAGTAAGACAATCATAAATCTGAATGGCTTACCATGGACTTGATAAGAAGAGCATCAATGTAACATGCACAATTATGGTCTTTCATATTATAAAGTGAAAAAGGCCCGTGACAACGTAACTGTGTTCCTGCAGTCGCAGTTACACCCTTGTTATAGGTTCGGCGCAACCCATCTCCTTATGCGTTGTGAATGTCACGCCACATTAGCCAAAAGATACATTGATGTTCAATGAGAAATGCGAGTGTGGTATTGTGTCAAGTGACACCCATTTCCAAATTTCTCGAACATCAAACTTTAAATTTACCAGGAAATGTAGGTAGGAAACTGCAATGGGTCCCTGGCCGTACGTAGAACCGTCTTTAGACTCATCGGTCGGAGCACGCAAAGGACCTTTGCTACCCTTTTTTTAACAGAACGTGGTCTAATGGGGGTTCCCTCTAGTACTCGGGGGCTATAGCCTTCGAAGATCCTTAGCATAGGACAGCCTGCGGGATACAGATTAGCCAATGGGACGCTAATATATATATTTTATGATAAATAGTGAGTCTTAATTTCTCCAATCTCTTATCCACATTTATAGCGTGCCCCCCACCGCATTCGTCTTTTAATAATGTTAGATTTGTTTAGAAGAATATATTTTTGGGGTATTTTTCATAAATTTTGTGGGTTATTTTTCATAATTTTTGGGGAAAATTTCGTTTTTGAGTTTTGGGTCATTTTTTACCGCCCAATTTTATTTTGGGTAATTTTTCGTTTTTTTTGGGTCATTTTGCATTTGGGGCATTTTTCATAGAGCCTGTATAAGGTACTAAAAAATGCAAATAAACAAACACAAAATCATTTTCTCATATATTTATATGGATTTGACCTTTGACCTCTTTGGGTCACGGCATAACGTTGTTCGATTTTGCTCAAATTTTTAAAATAGACGTTTTATAACATTTAATTACCAAAAATTCCAAGTTGAATTTTTGCTGTTACCCTAACGTACATGTTCGCCTGCCTGAAATTTCAGTAAAACTTCTTAGTTGGCGTTAGTTTCCTTCTGAGATCGTTTGTTTTCTTTTGCAATAAAAATATTCTTGCCCACAACCTGAAATATGTCTTCCAAAAGCATAAACGCACCTATGCGAAAAACATTGACTATCCAACCACTGTGCCTCTATACGAATCGGGCAAAAGCATCTCGTGGGCATCTTGTAGTGTTTATTCTACAACGAACCTCTCTGCTTTACGAACCCTTACGAGCAAGTAGTTCGTACGTACCAACACGACATGCAACTGTTTAATCGAAGCAATGATTGAACAACGGAACTGTTGTCATTACGAAGCCAGCAGGCGGTGCGGTACGACGCTATGCGGGGCGGTACAATGCGATACGATGACGATAATGGAGCTTTACGGTTTCTGTGGAGGTGTTGGCGGTGTAAGCTCAAGCTTGATTGATGCCGACACAGAACAACGGTGGCGCCACCACTACCTTTACACAGCGTCATGTACCTCGTCATGTCTCGGCCTATCAGGGCATGTGATTGTATGAGTGCGCTGTTTTGCTCTTTAGCCCAGTGAAACGAAATGTACACACACCAGCCATACTACTCATACTTGTGTGTGTGTACCTCTTGTATCTGTGTAATCGTGTCGAATTGGTGAATGCAGTCAGTATGTCCACAATTGTGTTGTGGTTGTTGTTGTCGCTGCCGTAGCTGTAGATTATAAATGAAAATGTATGAATGAACCGACTGCAACTTGATTAGTCGTGCGCTCGCAATGCTTGGATGCTGTTCAAATATGGGCGATTGAACGAATTGTAAGCGAGTGGAAACGATGCCAACGCTCCGAAGTTTGTTCGTGATGCTAGCACGCTGGTCGAGTGCGGTGAAACCGCTTTTGGGCAATAAACAAAGACGCAGATAGGCAGTTACAAACCAAATTAATAATGAAAATAATAACAATACACTTTTATCCTCTAATTTACTTGGTCGTACATTCGAATCGCTGTTACACAGAAGCAATGAAGCGGTGGCGAACAGGAGTTTTTGTAGCTAGGTATAACATAATACAAATCTAGGAAAAAACGAGATTTAAAAGTCGTTGCATACTATAACTCAATTTCTATTTACAGAAATTGTTCCTTAAGAAAAAAGTTTGCTCGTCACAAAGGTGTACATTTGAGTAATTCAAAATCATATTAAGAAAAAAAACAAAGTCTTAAAAACTTTTGTAGATAAAACAGATAATAAATGTATGTTCTCAAAATAGTCTATAGACTGAAGTGTATAGTCTGTTACTCATAAAGTTTTATGCAGAAAACAAAAATTACAATCAAAACAAAAATTTTCAACACTTTTATACACACCTCTGACTACCTTGTGCGTTTTTATATCCTTACCCTTAGGAATGAGGGTATATATCATTTGATACGGGACAAAGTGTAACGTATTAAAGGAGACGTGTTGTACCCTTGGTCTCGTAATACCTAATGCGTTTCAGGACTTTTTAAGAGGAGTGAGCCACGTCCGTCTGTCTGGCTGGTGAGCTGGATCACTCGCAATAGTATTTTCGAAAACGTAGCTATGGGATTGTCAATAGACAGTCCCACCCCTATGGAAAATTATTATTTTTCACATAACCTCCAAACGGACAACTGTGGTGGATGTTTGAATTTGCCACACCCATTCCGGTACCTCTCATACAAATGACCTAATTCACTCACATAGTTTTTCACATACAGTGGTGTGCGATGAAATAGAGTCGCACCTAACCAAAATTGTCAAAGCAAGAAAAATGCACAAAAAAATATTTTTTTATGGAACTTTTAGTTATTTTTATTAAATTTCAATATTAATCTGACAAATTCGAATATCGGTGTGGCAGTTCATTACATAAAATGGCACAAACAAATAAAAATATTTCAAATTCCCAGGTTTTTGCTGTGAACAAAAATAGAGTCAAAGAATTTATCGACCTTAATGTAAATGAAAAAGTAACTTAAATTACAAAAATATTAAAGTTATATCTTACTTTACCTCAGTAGTTTGTAGAATAGCCATTATTTTTATTTGCTGCTGTGCAAAGCTTTGGCATTGAATCCCCTAACTTTTGACAAGTCTGTATTGGAATATTCTACCAAGCAGCTTCAATTAATGTCCATTGTTCATTCCTTATTAGAAGGATTCTTTCGTTTAAGAGCCATTTTTACCTCCCGCCACAAATTCTCATCAGGATTTAGGTCTGGCAATTGTGCAGGCCATCTTAATACTTACATTTTGTTGTTTTCGAAATTCATTTTAGCCAACTCCATGTGTGTTTCTGGTCGTTGTCTTGCTAAAACACTCATCGAAGTGGCATTTACCATTCAGACTAAGGCACCATGAAGCCATTTAAAATATTTGTGTAAAATGTAGCGTAAATTTTACCCTCAGATCGAAATACAGGCCCAGTACTATAGTACGAAAAGTAACCCCATATCAGTATGTTTTCACCACCATGTTTTATGGTCATAATGGTGTGTTGGGGACGATATTCGTTGATGGGAACGATAATCGGTGTTGGGTGGTCTTTGTAAAGGAAGCTCGCTGCGATGAGAGTTAAAAAAACTTCACTTTCGTTTCATATGACCACAAAATATACCGCCACTTGGTTTCGTTTATGGTAAAATAGACGCTTAAGTTTACACAAATGTTCTGAATTACATCATAATGCCTTATGCTGAATGGAAAATGCCACTTTGATGGGTGTTTCAGCAAGACAACGACCCGAATCACACATGGAAAATGTCAAATTCAATTTCGAAATAACAAAGTTGGAGTTTTAAGGTGGCCTGCACAATCGCCAGATTAAAATCCTGTTAAGAATTTGTGGCGGGAGTTAGAAGTAGCTCTTCAAGGAAAAAATACATGTGATAAGAATGAACTATGGGCGATGATTTAAGTTCCGTGGTAGAATATTTCAATACAGACTTGTCAAAAGTTAGGGGATTCAATACCAAATCGTTCCGCCGAAGTAATTAAAAGTAATGGCTGTTCTACTAAGTAATGAGGTAAAGGAAGATATAACTTAACCATTTTTTTAATTTAAGTCACTAATTTACTAACTTTCAGGTCGGTAAATTCTTTGACTCTATTTTTGTTCACAGCCAAAACCTGGGAATTTGAGATATTTTTATTTGACTGTGCCTTTTTAATTTTTGAACTTCCACACTGATATTCGATTTTGTTATATTAGTATTGAAATTCAATAAAAATAACTAAAATTTCCATAAAAATATATTTTTATTGCTTTGACAATTTTGGTTAGGTGCGACTCTATTTCATCGCACACCACTGTATATCTATTTTGTAAGTACACCAAATTCAGTCATATTTTGCACAAGATCTACATATAAATGATCAGCATTGAATTCTGAGTCGATTTATAGAGACTGTCTGCCCCGCGTAGTTAAGGAGATATTGAGGTCAAATTTCTAACACAAGCTTATATCCGCTTAGTGGAGGCTGAGTTCTAAGATGAGCAAATCGGACAAAATTTACTTCCACCTCTCATATAAACTCTGTTTGCGATTTCGAGGCAAAAGCAGACAGATGTGTCAAGTTATCTATGGAAATGTATATATCGTTGGAAAGGTCTAAGATTCTTCTCTCCAAAACCGTTAGGGAATCAAAAAACCCCTATTTAAATTTGACCAACCATATTTGGTTCAATTTGTATCTGAAATATTACCGACAACTTTGTTGAATAATATCAAATTATCAAAAAGGACACGCCCACCTCCCACACAGCCTGAAATGGAAAAACTAATATTTGCCAAAATTATTGTTACTATTGAGGAAAGATCCGAAAAATCGGTTTTTGAACTGGTCCTTTATAAATAGGAAAGAAAAAACGCAGTTTTGTGAAAATTGCCCCAAGGACACTCCCACCACCCATATATGCCATTAAACTTACATTTTTCAAAATTGTTGTTAATATTGAACCAAATTTAGCTCAATTTGTCTCTGAAATATTACCGACAACTATATTGAATAATATGATGTTATCAAGAAGGACACGTCCACCTCCCATATATCCTGAAATGGAAAAAACTTATATTTCTCAAAATTATGGTTAGAATTAAACCAAATTTAGCTCAAATTGTCTCTAAAACATTACCGACAACTATGTTGAATAATATCAAGTTATCAAAAAGGACACGCCCACCTCCCATACATCCTTAATAGAAATACTTATATTTCCCAAAATTATGGTTAGAATTGAGGAAAGATCCCAAAAATCGGTTTTTGATTTTATAAATAGGAAAGAAAAAGCGCAGTTTTGTGAAAATCGCCCCAAGGACACGCCCACCACCCATATATGCCATTAAACTTAAATTTTTCAAAATTGTTGTTAATATTGAACCAAATTTAGCTCAATTTGTCTCTGAAATATTACCGACAACTATATTGAATAATATCAAGTTATCAAGAAGGACACGTCCACCTCCCATATATCCTGAAATGGAAAAAACTTATATTTCCCAAAATTATGGTTGGAATTATACCAAATTTAGCTCGATTTGTCTCTGATATATTATTGATAACTATGTTTAATTATATCAAATTATCTTAAAGGACACGCCCACCTCTTATATATCCTGAAATGGAAAACATTTATAATTTCTAAAATTGTTGTTGATATAAAACCAGAAAATCGGGTTTTGAACCGGTCCTTTATAAATAGGAAAGAAAAAAACGCAGTTTTGTGAAAATCGACCCAAGGACACGCCCACCTCTCATATATCCCATATAACTTTCTTTTTTCAAAATCGTTGTTAGTATTGAAACAAATTTAGCTCAATTTGTCTCTGAAATATTACGACAACTGTGTTGAATAGGCTCCACGAAAAGCCCCCCAATGAAATAACGCCCAAACGAGAAATGAAATATTCCCCAAATATTTTTCATACATTTTTGGGTATTATTTCATATGAAATAACTCCCAATTTTTTTGGGCCATTTTTCATTTTTCTTTGGGGATTATTTCATTCTTCATTTGGGGTTTTCAAATTATGAAATAATCTCCAATGAAATAACACCCAACCATCGTGTATAATTTGGGTGTTATTTAATTTTTTATTCGGGGGTTGTTTCATTTTAAAGTTGTTGGCTTTAAGGGGTTATAATTATATAATTATATAAAAATAGGCCTTTTACAAGAAAACTTTTAGCCTGTGAATATATTAGAATATCTTTTGAATGTTTACAGATATTTCCATTTATGTTCATACTGACGGATAGAAAATCAACAAAATGCACCGACCATGTTTTCATTTTGAGAATTCGATTAGTACACACTAAGAATGGATTTTTTTTTTTAAATTTGTAAGAGTTCAAAAGGAAGAATTCAATAAAAGCAGAGAGTTTGATTTGCTTGTGAAAACTGGAGGTGGTTGTGTAAAAGCCAAACGTAAAAGGCAAATTATCTTCCGAACTGCAAAAATAGAGCAGGGCTACAATGATCTACTATCCACACGATTCATTTCAATAATTTTGCGACTTTGCTGATGGTCCATATTGATTTTATGAAATCCTTGGTGAAACTGACTTTTATGAATTTTGGGCATAATTTCATTTTTGTTGCTGATGGGGTTTATTTCATTGTGGGTTACTTCATTTTCATCATTGGGTGTTATTTCAAATGAAATAACTCCCAAATATTGGGGGTTGTTTCGTTTTCGGTTTGGGGTTTATTTCATTTATTTTTGGATGTTATTTCATTCACTGTTTTTGGGTGTTATTTCCAATTTTTTGGGGTTTATTTCATTGGGGGTTATTTCCTGGGGGTTATTTCATTGGGGGGCTTTTCGTGGAGCCTGTTGAATAATATCAAGTTATCAAGAAGGACACGTCCACCTTCCATACATCCTGAAATGGAAAAAACTTATATTTCCCAAAATTATGGTTAGAATTGAGGAAAGATCCGAAGAAATCGGTTTTTGAACCGGTCCTTTATAAAAAGGAAAGACAAAAAACAAAGTTTTGTGAAAATCGCCCCAAGAACACGCCCACCTCCGATATATCCCATATAACTTACTTTTATCAAAATCGTTGTTAGTATTGAACCAAATTTAGCTCAATTTGTCTGTGAAATATTACCGACAACTATGTTGAATAATATCAAGTTATCAAGAAGGACACGTCCACCTCCATTATATCCTGAAATGGAAAAAACATATATTTCCCAAAATTATGGTTAGAATTATACCAAATTTAGCTCGATTTGTCTCTGATATATTATTGATAACTATGTTTAATTATATCAAATTATCTTAAAGGACACGCCCACCTCTTATATATCCTGAAATGGAAAACATTTATAATTTCTAAAATTGTTGTTGATATAAAACCAAAAAATCGGTTTTTGAACCGGTCCTTTATAAAAAGGAAAGAAAAAAACGCAGTTTTGTGAAAATCGACCCAAGGACACATCCACCTCTCATATATCCCATATAACTTTCTTTTTTCAAAATCGTTGTTAGTATTGAAACAAATTTAGCTCAATTTGTCTCTGAAATATTACCGACAACTATGTTGAATAATATCAAGTTATCAAGAAGGACACGTCCACCTCCCATACAACCTGAAATGGAAAAAACTTATATATCCCAAAATTATGGTTAGCATTAAATCAAATTTAGCTCGATTTGTCTCTGATATATTACTGACAATTGTGTTTAATTATATCAAATTATCTGAAAGGCCACGCCCACCTCCTATATATCCTGAAATGGAAAACATTTATAATTTCTAAAATTGTTGTTGATATAGAACCAACTTTGCCTCAATTTGTCTCTGATATATTACAGACAACTTTGTTGAATTATATCAAAGTATCTAGAAGGACACGCCCACCATCCATATATCCTGAATCGATAAAACTTATAATTTCCAAAATGAGATGTATTACAGACAACTTTGTTGAATTATATCAAAGTATCTAGAAGGACACGCCCACCATTCATATATCCTGAATCGAAAAAACTTATATTTTCCAAAATGAGATAAATTCACTTAATTGTGAATACAAGCGAAACGCGATAATCGATTTTCCTGACCTATGTCTCATTTTGTTCATATGTTATTTGACACTAAGTGAAAGTAGTAAGACTTGACACTGCTGATTATGCAGAGCTATAATACATGAAAAGATTAAAGGATTTTAAATGTTAAATTTCGGATTTTTTGATTTCTAGTCGCTCTTGAGTTTTGCCCCCCAAACTTGGCTGTAGGAGCTTAAAAACTTTAAGCACAAAGCGGAACGGGTTAACATACTCAAGGCGTGCTCAAACTTTGGCTATCCTTAAATCTGCGAGAACTTATAATTTTTAGCGGATGGCACCGACAAAATTCTTCAATTTGTATTCCCATATAAATTTCGAGCACCCTAGTTTGTGTGTATGTACAACGTATGAACAATATTAATGTTATGCAAATTTTATATTAATCATACGCACATCGTTCCAATATTGTGGATTTATGGTTAAATAATACAATTCTGTACAGCCACTCTAGGGAGCGAGAAATCTCAAGTTAGGGTGAAGGTTATAGGCCAGTATAGTAAAATCGCCAAACGGTTTGACGTTCTGTACAATTCTTTTGAAGAATTAAATGAGAAATTATCAATGATTCTTGAGTTATGGCTGAATTATTAAGCAAACAAACATCAAGCTAAGCTAAATATATAAATGGTCATAAAAATAGAACGCCAAACCCTTTGGGGGTTTTATTATACCGGCCTAGTACTCTCAAGCTGACTTGGAATTTATCACCCCCCAGACAATGACTCCGAAAATGTTCCACAGTGTAATCGATTACAAAGCTGCATTCGACAGTCCGATACGATAGAAAATATTAGATGCTATGATTGTGTGTTTGTTAACTCCGCGAAGCCTATACATCTCACAATGACCAACAAGAAGTCTTTAATGAAAATAGGCGAATGTCTGACTGACCTATTATCTACCAAGCTAGACTTTAGACAAGGCGATAGTTTGTCCTGCGATCTTTTTATTATCATAATGGAGATGATCATGAGAAAGGCTGCAGTAAATACGACTGGTACCTTCTTTAATAAAAGTCACCGATTATATAGGTATCAATGTTACTGCAACCTTTTCTATTTGTTTCAATGAACAAAGAGTCTAGAGAAAGGTCCAAATACTTTTCGCTCAAAGACTCCCAAAATATATTGATCCACCTGAGTCATTACCCAGGATTCTGCGCTGTAGGGCAAGACAGGTAGGATCGGTTTCTACTAGATGGAGATGATCATGCGGAAGGCTGCAGTAAACCATATTTAATAAAAGTCACCGATGATATAGGTATCAGGACAAAACCAAGTTATTTGTTGAAGCGCACAAAGAGTCTACTCGTTTGGGACGCTGCGTGAACGTTGACAACTAACTTTGAAGTTGTAGATCATTTTGTGTGTCTTGTGTGCTAACTCTACCAGACACTGATTATACCTGTATTGCTCTTGCTCTGGTAGAGTTGGATCTTTGTTCAACAGAGTTTCTACTGTCTGTTGGAATTGTGGAATTTTTTACGAATTTTGTTTAGATTTTTTAAAGTATAATAATATAAGTGTCACGCGTTTCTACATTCAAAAATAGGTTTTGATTTTATTTAAAATTACAAAAACTTCGTTTACTTTCGGAGGCGATTGAGCCATGACCACCTGTTTTGTTGGCTACACTGATATACATAGAAGGAAAATATATGGAGAGTCCAATTTTGCCCTCATTTTTCAAGATGAGATAGGACATCGCAAAGAGTGATAATCGCATAATGTCATTACACGAAAAGTATTAAAAATTTAAATTCAAAATCTAATATATACTTTCGAAACTGTCTGAAGATCCAGCATTTCTACAGCTCCATAACTCAAATTACTTCAAAAGACTTCCTCGGAAATTCTAAAGTAAAATAACATTTTAACTACAAGTCTAAGATTGTTGAAATAAATAACAGACAACAGATCCTCAGACAAACAAGAATTGTTACGACGGATGGACCCAAATACTGATGGATGTGGTGTATCTATTGTATGTTAGTGTTGTTGGCGTTCTAGCGTTTTGCATTTTCAGTTCAAATACTTGGCAACATGCAACAGTCTTAAATTAAGTACAAAAAGCCTAAACTTTTCGCTTGCACCCAATGCAATTGATAGACGACGCCGTCATCCAACGCCGTCCAAAACTATGCAGACGGTCCGATTTTCCTCTATTTGTTTTTATTTTAGTGGCGTTTTACTTGTTCTGGTCTGTTTTTCACTACTTACATTCGAGCACAGGCGAAGAAAATCAAATCAAACAAAAAGAAAACCCCGGCAAAGAAACATTGGGACAACAGACACCGAGACTGGGAGACAGACGACGGACGGGCCCAACATAGAGCTGCAGCCATGTAGATAGCGGAGAGACAATCCTAGTCAGACATACAAGAGTATATTCGCACACACACACACACACACACACGTAGATACTAACTAGTAGATATGTATACATGTAGTGCAAATGCTTTCAAAATCTCTGATACCTACACAGATCGTCTCTAGCTAATGCACGACGACCGACAGATACAAATACAAATGTTTGTATGCTCCGCTCCGGCGGGTCTTATGATGGAGGAGTATGAGGAGTAAGCGCGAGTAGCGCATATTTTCATGGGCGTGTGGGGACGAACGAGAACCGACAATGCAACAAACATGCATACAAACAACGACGAGGTGCCCCGTCTCAGAGCATTGCATAGAGGGGGAGGATGGGGAGGCCAGTCAACGAATCGAAAGAACAACCAACGAATGCAGTGCAGTCAGTCCGTAGAAAGTCGAGTAAACATTTTTATGAATGAAATGCATTTCTCGAGTTCATCGAACTGGGACGATTGTGTTGTGCTGCTATGTTGTTGCTGTTGTTGTTGTTGTTGTTGCAATGTTGTGCGCTAGGTTCGTTAGTTTTAATGCTTGGCTCACTGCCGACCAGGCTGCTGGGCTGTTAGGCAGTTAGTGCGAAGTTTAGTTTCTTGTGGGCAAAAACGTCGGCGAAGCTCATAGAGGTTTCCATTAGGATTGCTTGGAATGCGTACAGGCAAAGAAAAAAAAACACAAAATAAGATACATGCTAAGTTTTGGTCGCACAATAGGCGGGCACATGTCATTGTCTCAAATCAGGTCGGTTGGATTATGGACAAGTATCATTGAGGAAATTGTTATAATTAAAGATAATAACTGTAATGTGATATCTGAACATATGTGGCATGATGGTAAGAACACGCAAATATGATGCGGAAGACCAGGGTTTGATTCCTGTCTTAGACATTGACAGTCATCTTTCATCGACGGTACTCTCGGTATTATCTGCAGCAACTTCAAATTCGAGTTAAGTTTGCATTTTACTATAAACATTAGGTGCCGTTGTGTTTATCTAAAAATAGAAAGCTTGTTAATTTTCAATAATGCGAGTAGCTCTCCCATATCTTATTCAAAGTGTGTAAAGGGGAAAAGAAGTAATTAAGTAAGTAAGTATATATGTAATAGATTTCACTAGAAATAAACTAGTCAGTTATCCCAGCGACAGCTGACAACTCTTGTTGACAGCTCATTAAACCTAAGGAATCAATGGGCAGAGCTTTACTTTCACTGAGATCCTAAGCATTTGCCCTTTTCACTTTGTGGAGTTTTTGTCTGCACAAAGTAGGCCTTATACCTCCGTTATCCTCTGAAAATCAAGTAGCTTGCTTCAAATCCCAATAAAATACGATATTTCTTTGGGATAAAGAGCAATATCTCTTGCTTATTCTACACTACTTATAACTCCTTACACTGCCAAGAGGGCCTTTCTTCTATTATTTTTATTTGACCCCATTGTCTGTGGTTTTGCTATATAATAGATAGGGACAATGAGTGCCACGTAACTCCAATTTAGTTTCACAAAATTTATCTTATTCGATGAACTATCCTTTAGCTGCACTACTTTATAATGAGGCCAATTTTCTTAAACTAAATGAGTTGTATAAGATAAGACCCTGGAGCTTCCAAATTCAATACTGGATTTTTTCCATGTATTGTATTATCCCCTATAAATAAAGGGTCCTATGGTTAAGCGGTAGACTCTTGTTTCGCCTAACCATGTGATCACTTCAATTTTCGAACGTTCAAATATATTGACTCACTAGAGTTATTATTTCCAAACCAGATATGGACAAAGCATAACTGACTTTAATGCTACTTTTTTCACCCATTGCCGAGGGTATAACCAAAGTCATCCTGTTGTTTTCTTTAATGGTCCTAACATTAAGGTAGGTGAGCCTAATTATAAGCCTTGGATTTGGCATATCCTAATTTACGGTATGAATTTACTGTTTCAAAGCGATCACTTCAACTGATGTTTCTTCCATCTAAAGAAACAGTCCCTTCTTAGGCTGTTCGCCTACATTGTTGGATAAATATAATTACAAAAAAGCTTCTAAAATGTCCTTTTCTCAAAAAAAAAACAAAACATTTTGTAGATCACATGCATGTTGGCGCACTTACTGATGTCCCCTATTTCTTCCTTTCAATTTGTGATAAATTATCTAAATGTACTCCATTCTACACTATGGCATCAAAACCGACAATGTATCTACAAAGTTTATTTAGTAGCGAACTCGCTGCTCGTCTACTTGTCTGTTGCGATGCGGCATTAACTGCGAGGCATCAGCACTTTTCTCGCCAAACAAACATTTCGAAACAAAACAAGATTTCTCATATTCGTTCTTCATCTTCAGCTACACAGCATAAATCTGGCGAAGACACTGCCGCCACATGCAATTCAAAGGAATGTGGTTTGGTTAGATGTACACACATCAAGCGAGCTAGTTTGTTCCTTCCAGAGCGCACCACCCAGAAAGTTGGTCGCAGTTTCGTGCAATGCTCCACAACTCCCAACAGCGTCAGCGGTTAACTGAATATTGGCATAAGTGGTACGTAGTTACGTACTACTTAAGACATTAGTCTGTCCCATCTGACTGAGTGACGACGGTCTATGTTGCAAAAATAACAGTTTCGGTTGGATGGGAGTAGTGCAAAGAAAGAGGATGAGAGAGAGAGAGAGCGAGAGAGTGAAAGGAAGAGCTCGCTAGCTAATGCAAAGAGGGTTCATTATCATCATTCCTAACCAGAACAACGACACTGGCAAACCTCTATCGCAATCGTAATTACTGGTATTTGGTATAGTTGCCAGTGCTGCCACTACCAAACAATGCCAAGCCATTAATACGTAGTAACAATTACTGACGCAAAATTTATCATACACAGCAACAAGAAAAAAAAACTATAGTTTGCAAATTTACGTTTCAAATTGTGACAAGATATTAATTGATGATAAATTTTTTGCAATAATGGATGAATACAAAATTCAAAAATTCATTAAATGCTTTAAATTCATAAAATCCATTAACATCATAAAATTTATTAAACTCATAAAAAAAATTAATTCATTAAATTCATGAAATTTATGAAATTCATTAAATTCATTTAATTCATTAAAGTCATTAAATATATTTAATTCATTAAATTCATTTAATTCATTAAGGTGATTAAATTTATTTAATTTATTAAATTCATTAAAATCATTAAATTCATTAAATTCGTAAAATTCGTTAAATTCTTTTAATTCATTAAGGTAATTAAATTTATTTAATCCACTAAATTCGTTAAATTTTAAACGCAATAAATTCATAAAATTCATTAAAACCATTAATTAATTAAATTCATTAAAAATTCATTAAATTCATAAACTTCATTTAATTCATTTAATTCATTAATTTCATTATATTCATTAAATCAATTAAATTCATTGAAGCCATTAAATTCACTAAATTGTTTAAATCATTAAATTCATTAAATTCATTAAATTCATTATATTCATTAAATTCATTAAATTCATTAAATTCATTAAATTCATTAAATTCATTAAATTCATTAAATTCATTAAATTCATTAAATTCATTAAATTCATTAAATTCACTAAATTCATTAAATTCATAAAAATCATTTAATTCATTAAATTCACTAAATTCATTAAATTCATAAAAATCATTTAATTCATTAAATTCATTTAATTAATTAAAATAATTAAATTCATTAAATTAGTTAATTTTATTAAATTTATTAATTTAATTAAATTCATTGAATTTATTAAATTCATTAAAATCATTAAATTCATTAAAAAAAATTTTAAATCATTAAATTCTTTAAGTTCAAAAACTTCATTAACTTTGTTAATTTCATTAAATTCATTAAATTTATTAAATTCATTAAATTCATTTAATTCATTAAATTTATTAAATTCATTAAATTTATTAAATTCATTAAATTCAATAAATTTATTAAATTCAATAAATTCATTAAATTCATTAACTTTGTTAATTTCATTAAATTCATTAAATTTATTAAATTCATTAAATTCATTAACTTTGTTAATTTCATTAAATTCATTAAATTTATTAAATTCATTGAATTCATTAAATTCATTAAATTCATTAAATTCATTAACTTTGTTAATTTCATTAAATTCATTAAATTTATTAAATTCATTATATTCATTAAATTCATTAAATTCATTAAATTCATTAAATTCATTAAATTCATTAAATTCATTAAATTCATTAAATTCATTAACTTTGTTAATTTCATTAAATTTATTAAATTCATTAAATTCATTAAATTCATTAACTTTGTTAATTTCATTAAATTCATTAAATTTATTAAATTCATTGAATTCATTAAATTCATTAAATTCATTAAATTCATTAACTTTGTTAATTTCATTAAATTCATTAAATTTATTAAATTCATTATATTCATTAAATTTATTAAATTCATTAAATTCATTAAATTCATTAAATTCATTAAATTCATTAAATTCATTAAATTCATTAAATTCATCAAATTCATTAAATTCATTAAATTCATTAAATTCATTGAATTCATTGAATTCATTAAATTCATTAAATTCATTAAATTCATTAAATACATTAAATTCATTAAATACATTAAATTCATTAAATTCATTAAATACATTAAATTCATTAAATTCATTAAATTCATTAAATTCATTAAATTCATTAAATTCATTAAATTCATTAAATACATTAAATTCATTAAATACATTAAATTCACTAAATAAATAAAAATCATTAAATTCTATTAATTCATGAAATTCATTAATTTCATTAAATGCATTAAATTAGTTCATGTTGATAAAGTTAACATTCTTTTTATAGATTATGATATTATTACTGCTTACTTACTCATTTTGTCTTTGCACCCCGTGAAAGTCGTATACTAGAGTTTCTTACATTTCAGCGCTTAACACGCTTCTATGTTAAGTAACACACAACTGGACATACAGTTTAACGACGAATCTGAACATCAGCTTTTAATAGACATAGCGGTTGTCTCAACTGCCGCAAAGTTGCTTTCGATAAAAACAAATCGATTGCCGATCAAGGAATAGTAGATGATTATGACAGGAATCAAACTCTGGTCTCCCGTAGGATATTCGAGTTTTATAACCATCTCGCCCTAGTCGGCCACATAGGTTATGTTAATTATTATATTTCGACAAAAAATCTATATTTTTTATGTATACAGTTATGCCTGGGACAGTCATACAAATAGGTGAACATATAGCAGATATATGTGGAATGTACGAGGTTAGTTTACAGTTAGAGAAAATTAAATAAACTCATAACTAAAATGTTCACTCCAGCTGCAACTAATCTCGTGCGTTCGTATTAGTCCCTCTTTGTTTCTATATGTTTGTTGGTGCCACAACACCAATAGTTCTTGTCTAGCTATCGTCTGTGTGTGAATGCGGCAATAACTACCAAACCCCAGTGGCATTGCCCGAGTAGACAAACGAGTACAACAAGAATATTACCCGTAGAATTCTTTAGGTTTCAACAAATGCATTTTCAATAACAAAATGTTGCACGCCTGCATTCTTTCATTGTTCTGCGCTCTCGGTGATGAGGCTGTGGCACGTGAGGCACGTTAAGTGTTGCTAAATGTTGTACCATTTCGCCGTCATTCCATTAAAACCCAGCGCCTGTCTATACCCTGCTCCTGAGAGTGTGCCCCCGAAGAATAGGGATGGATGGTGGCACTGAACCCAAACGAAATTGGAATGACAGCTATGCCGAGAAGCCACATTTCCATTCAATCTGCGATAGCTCACATTTGCGGCACTCACTTCACTGCGCTGCATGGCATTCACATCTGTAAGGCTATAAATCAATATTATAACAATTTAGTTATGAAATGAAATTTGTTAAATTGAAATTAATTGCAATTGATTTGTTGATGTTACCCAAAGATCTTGATGAATTTTGACATTTTATGAGGGTCTGGGTCTTCTTGACTTCAGTTCGTGTTTGTTTTAAATCTTACTCAGCTGTTGCCAATTAACCAAGATCCCTTTTTGTGAATGATCAATGTAACGATTTGATGTGGCACAATGGCACAATGTGGCATTTATGATGGTAGTAGTGGCGATGGTGATGGTGGTGGCACGACAGCTCAGAACTCTCACACCCCTTACTTTATAAAATGCCAAATATGTAATAATTTTCTAATACATATTTTCAAGATGTTAATGGAAGTAAACTAACGCAGATGCTATTTTAATTTTAACATACTGGTATAATAACAGCAGAGAGAGAGAGAGTGAGAGAAACAACATGATTTATTTAAATGTAATATATTTACAATAGAATCAATATTATATGGTGCAATATGGTGATACTCAGTAACAGTTCATTAAGATCGGGAAATCAGGCTCATTGAAAAGCATATGGTAATGTATTGAACATTGAATACAATTTCTTCTGAAGGTCCTCCTTTTATCCAAGCGTTTTCTTCCTTCTTAAGTGTGAGAACACTGTAAGCTAAGATTTTTTGATCCATTAAAAACAACAACAAAAAGTATAAAATCCTCTGAAGAAAAACTAATTTTCATGAATACATTATTTACTACTCATTTTATCTAAAAAGAAACTTTTTTATCAACATCGCGTGAAAAACTGAACGTTTTTGTGCCTTTATTGAATGTTCCCATCTTTGTAAAAATTTTCTCTTCTTCTGAGGTAATGCAATCCTCGACAAATTTAGTGAAGTGAACTTCTGCTGGAAAAGTTCCTGTGTCATCGACCGGAACAACTACACCATTTCCAATTGAAATTCAAATATTCCGTTTGACACTCAAATCTCGTCAATTGATGTTCAAAAAATTCTAATTGAAATTTAAAAAATATCAATTCAAATTCATATTTTCCATTTGAAATTCGAAATATATCCATTGAAATTCCAAACTCGTCATTTGAAATTCAAAACTCTTTATTTGAAATTCAAAATTCGTCAATTGAATTTCAAAACTCGTCAATTGAAAGTGTTTTGAAGATTTTTGACGAATTTTGAATTTCAAATTACGAGTTTTGAATTTCAGTTGATGCGTTTTGAATAACAATTGATGTGTTGTGAATTTTAATTGATGAGATTTAATTTTCATTTGATATTTTTCGAATTTCAAATGGAAAAATTGAATTGATATTTTTTGAACATCAAATTGATTTTTATACCATCACCCTAAGGGATGAGGGTATATTTTAATACGACCCAAAAGTGTAACACATAGAAGGAGTCACTTTAGACCCTAGGTTTCTTTGAACCAAATTCGATTCATGACTTTTTATGATGTTTGAGCCATGTCCGTCTGTCTGGCTGTCCGGTTGGTACGCACGATAACTTTCGAAAGACGCAACCAAATCTTTTGAAATTTTTCACGAGTTAATATTTTTCCAAAACTACTTACCGTATTGCAAATGGGCTACATGGCCGCCCCTTCTGGTACCTCCCGTAGAAATGCACCATTCCGCCCACCTTAGAAATCGAGTAATAATATCAATACACCCAACGGGATCTTACCCAAACTCAGTACAAAGTAAAGCTATAATAGGATAAAGTTTTGGAAAAAAATTGAAAGTCTAGCCACGCCCCTTATGGTACCTCCCATACAAATGTATCTCTCCGCCCACTTTAGAGATGGAGTAATAATATCAATAAATCCAACGCGATCGTACCCAAGTTCTTTATTTAGTAAAACTATAGCATGATACAGTTTTTGAGAAAAAAAACTAGAAGTCTAGCCACGCCCCATCTGGTACCTCCCACACACATCTGGTACCGCCCACTTTAAAAATCGTTTAATATTATTAAAAGATCGATCGCGCCCAAATTCTGTATTTAGTAAAGTTCAAGCAGGATTAAGTTTTGGATACCAAATCTGGATGTCTAGACACGCCCCTTCTGGTACCTCCCATACAAATGTACCGCCCACTTTAGAGATGGAGTAATAACATCAATACACCCAACGCGATTGTGCCCAAATTCTGTATTTATTAAAGCTATAACAGGGTAAAGTTTTGGAGAGGAAATCTGGAAGTCTAGACATGCCCCTTCTGGTACCTCCCATACAAATGTCCCACTCCGCCCACTTTAGAATTCGAGTAATAATATCAATACAATACCAAATTTTTTGTTTTACTGAGGGTGATGGTATATGTAAGTCAGGTTGCCCGACTGAAACTTTCTTACTGGAAATGGTTAAGTAGTCGGAAAGAGTGATGTCTAGAGAACTTCCCATTTTAGCGTTTCCATGTAGGTCTTAACCTTTCTTGCAACAGGTGGTCTTGTGTTGCCATGCTTATCTTCGTATTCCAGCCGTTTTTGCTTTAGTTTGTGGCTCGAATGCATTCGGTTTGACCAACTCGTGGTAGAACACTTCGCACAGTGAGATGTCTTCATGCATTTTTGTTCAAAAACTATAAGGAGTGGCTTAGATCATTGAAAATTGGCTCCGAATGTTATATTGACTAATTTGAGATAAATGCCATATAATCATAATCTATATCTGTATTCGCATAATATTTGTCTTATTCAAGGAAAAGTGTTCAAATTTGGTATATACTGACGCTAGTATGTGGTGAACCCTATTGTGATGCCTGAAATATCTCCTACAACAAAAACTGACTAGCTATCTAGCCAAACCGCCATCCTATAATATTGCTAATCAGTCCTGCTATATTTCCTGCAGGGCTTCGGTAATTATTCTTTGGTTTCCTTATACCCTAGTTCTTAGTCCAGCTAATGCTGGGCGATCTATGAGCATGTATTTCGTTGTTTTTTCATTCTACTGCATGCAGCATCTACAGAGAGTGGTTAGTGTTTTCCAGCAATATAATATTCCGTTATAGTTTCTGTTAATGGGGATATCTAACCTCTCGGCAAGTTAAATAATTGCTTAGTCCTATTTTTGTTAACCTACTGCCAGAGATCTCTAGCTTGTTTATAAGTTGGAGTTGGATCATTGGATATATTACCAACACTTTCTTTTGACGAAAGAATGTACGCCGTAGTACTCTTTCTACCTAGCTCCTTATCATAGAATTTGTCCGAAATCTACAGGTACCTAGATAAGCCTTATGTCTTAATAATCAGCCATCACTCTTAATGATGAATGGCATTCCTTCACCGTCAGGGATGCGGCAATCATTCAGGGGCTTTCAGGGATTTAGCAGCAACCTCGCTGTCTGTGTAGATGCAGATTCTTTGGAGGGTGGTGACACAATTTTCAAGTTGTTCAGCAACCTCAAGTATATCAGTGATTTGTGCCTGGACCACGATGCGATGGTCAAACAGGTTGAAGGATTAAGGTTGTTTTATATTAAGGTCCGGTGAATAGATGCCACAGTCTACTGTCTCGTACAACTTTCATCCATCCGTGAATAATCGGAAAGTGCTGGTATATCCGTCGTGACTTTTTCCAGGTATTACTATTCAGAATAAAAGTACTTCTTTTGTCGAACAGGTGCGTTTTGTATGTACAACGTATGAGTAATATTAATTTTATGCTGATTTTATATTAATCATACGTACATTGTTGCAATATTGTGGATTTATGGTTCAATAAAACAGTTCAACTGAGAAATTCGAAGACAAGTTGAAAGCATTAAAGTTCATAAAATAAAGTTTGTGCTGAGAATATCAACCCCTTAAGTTGTTTTACCTTACTGGACTAGAATCTGACCAAAAATGTTCATCAGCGTAACAGGTACGGAATACAGTAGTCCATTATTACGGAAATTTGGTTGATCCACTATAGTAGTTTAGCATGTTCAAAATTCTCCTGTAGCTAACGCCACATTCTCTGATTCTCATCAGAGAAGCAGCGACAGCCTATTCAGGCTTGATATCAGGAATCCAGTTGTTTCGAATGGCACTAAGAACTATACATGGTGCTCTGTTTATTACAGCACTAACACTAATCAATACTGATCTTTGAATTTTTGTCAAGGAGCACAGTACGTATTTCTTATAGAGTGACCTCCACCAAACTACGAAAACAATAAAAGGTTTGGTCTAACTATTGTTGTACAAATCCACATAGTGAGTGATTACACAGTGCAACAGTGAAAAAAATACAAAAACGTGATAGTATAGGTTTGATTCTACTATCGAAGGGTAATAAAACCCTATACTCAGTTTGGCGAGATTGGTGACCAATTTTTTTTTATGGGCCCCTAAAGATTCTCAAAATCAGTGAGCCCCATGAAAAAAGGTGTGATCAGTTTTTGTCCAACACCTAACTCACACTTCGTGATAGCGCTAAACTGTATTCGGCAATAATGTAGCTGGGAGTTTTGCGCACTAACTTTATTAACTAATTATGTCAAAAAGGTTGGTTATTCCTGCCCTTTTTAAAAAAAAATTGAAGAAGAATTTATTATTTTTTCACTTTTTTGAGCATTACTTTCAGGGAGTCCAAATTTTTCTCTAACACTGTTCACCAAAATTGTAGCCCTGGTAAAGATAAACAACTTTCGTGAACATATCAATCTAATCTGAACGTGTCTAGGCAACATAAATAGCTCATAAAGTCCACGTTGATACCGGTTTTTCGAACCTTTACGCACTTATAAGCCAGTAACGTGGTTGAATATCAACCGATTTTAAATTTCTCAGTGGATTTAGAAAGAAGAGACTGCGGCCTTTCCAACCATATATATAGTTATATTGGTAACTTGTGATATCTGTTTGTTTTTTGCCTCGAAATTTCAAACTTTTGTAATTTTTTCACTATTTTTAAGTTTGATGAAGTTTGTAGCACCTATTTTATAAGGACACCCTAATGTTTACTACTTTATTCAGAAAGTGCACGCTTTCACGAGTTCAACGCATACTTGTTTTTAAAAATCGGTTAACAGCTAGTTAAGTTATTCATGTTTCCGAGGGACGCAACTTTCATATCGTATACTAAAATAAAAGAGTTGAAGAAGAAGCATTGTTTTGGTGTTGTTGTTAATTACTTCAACTTTGATTTTAGCATAGGGTATGAAAGTTGCGTCCCTCGGAAAACATGAATAACTTAACTAGCTGTTAACCGATTTTTACAAACATATATGCGTTGAACTCGTGAAAGCGTGCACTTTCTGAATAAAGTAGTAAACATTAGGGTGTCCTTATAAAATAGGTGCTACAAACTTCATCAAACTTAAAAATAGTGAAAAAATTACAAAAGTTTGAAATTTCGAGGCAAAAAACAAACAGATATCACAAGTTACCAATATAACTATATATATGGTTGGAAAGGCCGCAGTCTCTTCTTTCTAAATCCACTGAGAAATTTAAAATCGGTTGATATTCAACCACGTTACTGGCTTATAAGTGCGTAAAGGTTCGAAAAACCGGTATCAACGTGGACTTTATGAGCTATTTATGTTGCCTAGACACGTTCAGATTAGATTGATATGTTCACGAAAGTTGTTTATCTTTACCAGGGCTACAATTTTGGTGAACAGTGTTAGAGAAAAATTTGGACTCCCTCAAAGTAATGCTCAAAAAAGTGAAAAAATAATAAATTCTTCTTCAATTTTTTTTTTAAAAAGGGCAGGAATAACCAACCTTTTTGACATAATTTGTTAATAAAGTTAGTGCGCAAAACTCCCAGCTACATTATTGCCGAATACAGTTTAGCGCTATCACGAAGTTTGAGTTAGGTGTTGGACAAAAACTGATCACACCTTTTTTCATGGGGCTCACTGATTTTGAGAATCTTTAGGGGCCCATAAAAAAAAATTGGTCACCAATCTCGCCAAACTGAGTATAGGGTTTTATTACCCTTCGATAGTAGAATCGAACCTATACTATCACGTTTTTGTATTTTTCAAAAAGTCGTCATTTGTTGCATAGTGTTATTAGAAACAGTCCGCACCGCTTGCCTATAGAGCCTTTATAGCAGTACAAATCAACAGATAACTTTGTGACCCTCTCCACCACATTGGACTTCCAAGACAGTTTTCTGTCGAGGATAATCCAAAAATACTTGGTTGATCTGTCATTAATGTCGGTAACACCAATATTGTTTGGTGTGCGTTAAAATTCGCTGTTGTTACGCCTTTTGAAATACCGTATAATGATTCTAACGTACGTCGGAGAGTGTGGCTCTGTTTGATCGTGCGTCATGTAGGATGATACCAACTAGATATCCCGCTGGTCTTTCCCTGGCGTGAGGCTGATGACATTAGTATCCCACCATCAACCGTCAATACAAACCAAGACGTTTTGCATAAATTCAATATTTCTATATAAAACTATATATAGATGTTTCATTTTCTAGGAAAAATTTGTGCATGCCCTTTCTAGAATTAACAGCAGATGCATGTCATTTCAAATAAAATCGACCATTAATCCCAATTCTTCGTTATCAACGAACGTTACTTTTCATCTAGCTTAAAATTTGAACTTTTTAAACCAAACTGTATCCAGTGAACAATTTGTTCGCTTCACACTGGATACGTTTTATTCTAGATACTGGGAGGAGTTGGGTAAGTGCATGCATCAGCTCATGGAGAACATCTAACTACAGCAGAGGTGTAGGTGTAAAGGTGACCGTCTGTCCGTCTGTCCCCGCGTTTACAGCCGCAGTTTAAGAGATATCGAGCGGAAATTTTGAATGCAAGCTTTTATCCTCAAAACGGAGGTTAAGTTCTAAGATGAGCCCGATCGGTCAAAAACTACCCCCACCTCTCATACAAATCTGTCCCTGCGATTATCTACTCCCACCTCCCATACAAACTCCCCCTTTTTGGGGTCTATCCCTACGATTACAGCTGTAGTTTAAGAGCAATCAAGCTAAAATTTTGTTGCAAGCTTTCCTACACTAAGCGAAGGTTGAGTAGTAAGATAAAACCGATCGGTCAAAAATTACTAACACCTCCCATACACAATCCATCTTTTTGAAGGTGTCCGTATGTCAGTCCCGCGATTAGAGTAGTAATTGTGTGCAGACTGATTTTTCCGATGGTAGGCTCAAATGCGGTTTCCCTGCCTATTTTAGCATTAAAATCGCCTAGTACAATTTTAATGTCATGGCTCAGGCTACGGTCATATACATTTTCTAGGCTCTCGTGGAACTCGTCTTTGTCCTCATCGCTTTTCTCTTCTGTCGGAGCTTGGGCACATTTAAGTGTTATGTGTAAAATCTTTGTTTTGACTCTTATGGTGGCTATACGTTCACACGTTCACCGGGTTGAACCTAGAGACTAGGTGTCGCAGTCTTTTGCCAACCACAAACTCGTGCTTGTCTGCATGGCCACTATAGTAGATGTCGCACGTTGTCATGCGCGAGCACCCTTGTCCCGTCCACCGGATTTCCTGTAAAGCGGTTATGTCAGCCTTGTATTCTTCGAGGACTTCCACCAGTTGGATGGAGGCACCTGGTCTATACAGTGTTCTAACATTCCGGTGGTCGTCAACATTTTAGGGGGTCCATTTTATTCTTTTCTTACTTCTTTTCATTGCAATAGTTCAAAAGTCGGTGGCGGGTGGCAAGCCCAGCACACCACGTCGCAGTTTTCTCCTCCTGCCAGGATTTTATTACAGCCGTCCATTCTGGGTCAGACGCCGCTCACTCTGAGCAGACGTGCCTGGGTTTTAGGTTTCGCCCCTCACAGTTAATCGTTCTCTGACGAGTGTCAAAGGCACGCTTCCAGACGTCACCACGTGGAGGTACTCCGTCCGCAGTAGTACTACGAATACGGAGCTCTGTGAGTAGACTTGAAGTGCAATTGTCAAGGATAACTCAGGGTTTGCCAAGTTAAACCGATCAGAAGCTTTACCTTGCATTACACTTCCGACGCCCAATGCTCGCCTTAAACTTCCACTTAGGCAAGACCTCCTACAAAATCATAAATTCAAACTTCGCCTACAAACTTAATGCACTTATCGGAATGACAAACATACTTAATCTTGCGGGTTTCATTGGTGTTTTTTTTTTTCTTCAAAATTGTCAGCTATTACCCCCATAAATTTCACATTTACCACTCATTCGCATACATTTTTTTGCCAAACTACTTTCCCTAAAAACAACCACCTCTAAAGGTGTGTCATCGCATGACAATTAAGAGCTCCCTACAAATGACCTAACTAAGCCTCTTCCTAAAAGACGTTACAGTGTGTAACTTATGTGAAGATGTGTAACCGCCATGGTAATGGTGTAAAGGGGCTAACTAACTTAACTTAACATTTTTAATCTCACTTTCCACAAACACGAAAATGATAACCCTTTATTAATCAAAAAAAAAAAAAAACAACCCCGAAATTCAAATTTTCACTCTCTCAGTAACATATTTTTTGAATTATCTAAATTGAAACGATTATCAACTGTTTTCATGCCTTATTTCTTTTACGACATCGTACCGAGTTCTTAATTAAAAAAAAAATACGTATAATATAAAGTTCTTCATTACGCTGAGCCGCCGAATATTTACGACTAAATAATAGCATTTTACTTTCAGGATCTGGTTGATGGAAATTCATTATCCAGTGAGGGGAGGAGAAAATGGACACAGTCATTATCATAACGCAACCATTTACGGTCTGGATGCAATCAAGATATACTTACATACACATTCATGCAAACATTCGTTAGTAAATATTATATTTACACGCATATGTAAATATGGTTGTTGGCGGCGGCGGCCGTGGACGGAAGTATGATCAGACACCTTCGTGCCCGTTGTTTGAGCGTTATCTGTAGTAAGCCAAGTTAATGGATAGACACGGCCATACAATGTTTGTGGAAACATGCTAGTACAAATGTTAAGGTAAGTGATATTCAATAAAGTTTGAGCCATCTGTTTTTTTTTATTTTCCCTTTTTCTATATTAATATTACAAAACATTTTTAATGAGAACTAAGTTGGCAATCATGATCGTTTTGAAGTCGTTTATGGTTTATTGCAATTGCGGCTTAATTTTGTATAATGTTTGGTACATCTTCCCCTTTACTGAATGGATTAAATATGTATTTAATTAAGGGTCATAATCCCTCATCTGTTGTAGGGGCAATCAGTAACGGTGTCGAATATTTCTTTTGCTATTTTCCAACTTTAGGTGAAATTGATATGGCGGAATACCGTGTTGTTCCTTTAGAGGTTTTGTTTTTAATTTGCTTTAATTTACAGATCATGCATAACTAGTGTTTAGGTGTTATCTGTTTTATGTTAAGGATTGTTTGACAATTTTTCACGGAAGGACACACACGGCAACAATGTCGCCAAACAGCTTAATAGTATTGCAAAGGTGACCCCTCCGTGCAAATTGTTTTTCTTTCGAATCGCACTATGTACATAGGGTATGCATTGTCGTCCTTGTGGATAAAGTTCGAACACGTAATTTTACAAGTAGACATAACATGGTCATGTTCTATAATCATACATAATATACGAATGCAGCTCTATTTTTAATGAATAGTAAAGGGCTATTGGATATTAAAAACGGCGCTCAGACGAATCCTGGTATAATATGGATAACGTCTGGGGAACAGGATGATGGTTAAGGGGTAACGTCAGGCTGTTAGGGAGATGCTCAAGGAGGCAGTAGAACAGGCGAGGCAGCTATTTAAGCAAAAAACCGTCAGATGTAGGGACGGGAGAACGAGCAGATAGAGAGGTACATGAATAGAGGTAAAGCGCGTGTTAGCAGAAAGCAAAAACAAAAGGTTAGGGTACTGAGCTCTCCTCCTGAAAGGATAAGGATGGAAATCTGATTACAGATACGCAGAGTGTCCTGCATATATGTAGAGAACACTTCCAGCAAACTGATGATTTCGGAGGGCAGCGCACCAGAAAGTATCACGCCAATTGTCGACGACGGCCTAGATTGCCCACCACTAAGTCAAGCCGAGGTAAGAAGAGAAATATCGCGGCTGAAAAATAATAAAGCAGCCGGTGCTTACAAACTTCGGGCAGAGCACTTCACGTTCAGTGGCGATGAGCTACTAACGAGCATGCATCAGCTCCTATGCACGGTTGGCTTAACTAGTGAATGCCCGATGATTTGAATCGAAGGGTATTATGTCCTGGGCCGAAAAATATTAAACAAGTGAGTTCTCCAACTACCGCGGGATCAGCCTTTTACCCATCGCATATAAGGTCCTGTGGAGTGTGCTATGTGAAACAGCAAAGCCAGTGTTATCCACCCTGATCGGGCCCTGACGGTGTGTCTTTAGTACTGGAAAATCTACCACTGATCAGGTATTCACACTACGACCATTCCTGAAAAAGACCCAAGAGAAACAGATCGACATGTTCCAGGAAACTAAACAGCCAACAGCTCGAAGCCATGACTGGGTTTAGAATACCTGCGAAGATGATTCGCAAGTACATTTACGCAACCTACGACAAGACGACAGCCTATTGTTTGACTTTTTCAACATAGTGATGCGGCATGATATTGAACAAAAGCCACATGCTACATCGGTTGAAAACTTCGAGATGTGACTGCAGCCTTCTCAGTTATATATGAGGAATCAGCGAATATGGGTCTAATAGTGAACGGATTCAAAGAACAAACTCATTTGGGCGCTGCGTCAGTGTTATCAATTGTAATTTCGAAATGGTAGATGATTTTAACTATTCTCCACTATCAAAACAACAAATAACGTCAGCCTTGAAATGCGGAAAAGAATCTTTCATGCGAATATATACTATACAGACATACTATACTACTGACAAAGCCCTCCCTCGACGACCAAAAATCTAGCTATACTAGGTACTGGTTCTACCTGTCTTGATAAATGGTTGAAAATCCTGCGATATAACACAAGCGGAGGAATCGGATGTGGCAGTGTACGAGTAGAAAAACTCTGTTAAATGTATGGGCCCATCAGTATCGAGTATCGACATCGTATGAATCATAAGTTGCACGAGCCGTATACAAACGTTGACATTTTGCACAGTGAATAAGGGCACATCCACATTGACTATGGATGATAGTAGCATCTCGCCAGATATCACCACCTTGTCGCCAGGTCTGATAAATAAAGTTACCTGGCAGCCCGTCATTTCACTTGGATCAGACTACCTCCCCTATAAACCTCTCCATTGATAGGCCAGACGATATCATTATCTCTGTAAGACGTACATCTTAAATTAGAGGAAAACGGAATGGAACGAGTTCAGAGAATTCACCAACCCCCTTCCCTCAGATATACGGGTATCTGAGAAGAAATCTCATGACATTTCTGCTGGTCGATTACTAGAAATACGACCTAACTTTCCAACAGAGGCAGCAGACGAGCGTGATGACACTCGTGCACCCGAATACCTGAATAATGTCCCCAATTTGTCCTTGAGGCCTACTCAATTTTAATAGTGCCCGAAGCCTTGAAAATAGGCAGAGTGGTCCCACTAATAAAACCGGGCAAAGATGCGCTAAGAGGAAAATCATTTCTTTTCTCTCGCCCATAGCAAAAACACTTAAGGGCTTACTCATCCCGAGCCTGGCAGGATATATTCCGATTGCGGGATTTGCAGACGATCGTAATGAAATTCGTGCGCCTGAATACCTGACTAATGTTCTTAACTTGTCCCTGACCACTCTAATTGTACCCAAAGCCTTGAAAGTAGGCAGAGTGGTCTCACTACTAAAACCGGGCAAAGATGCGCGAAGGGGAGAATCATACAGACCTTTTTCTCTTCTCTCGCCAGTAGCAAAGACACTTGAGGCTTCCGAGTCTGACAGGATCAGCATGGATTCTGTTAGCAGCATAATACGACTACTGCTTTACATTTCATTATCACACACAAAAGCCGCGGTCTCAAGCAGAACAAGCCCAGTGACAGGAAGGGTCCTCGTGGCGCTTGGTTTATCGAAGTCTTTTTATACTGTCACCCGAGCCACGCTTTACGAGGACATTTGTCGTATGTGGAATTCAGAAGCAAGAAGTCGAAGCTTTCCGTCGTGTGAAACAACTAAGATCTGACTGGTATAACCGCCCTAATTCATACTGGGCAACGATTGATGGTAATACGTCGTTTACCTGTCCCGATTGTAGCCAGGGACCACACGACATACTACACCTATTCAACTGTTACCAGGTCTCTTTGGAAGCAGCCACCTTCCTTAGCCTGGAAACAAATACAAAAGGAAACACATTACAAGGCGAATCAAATAACACCTAATGGACCATATATTGCTACAACAACAACAACTGCCAAAACTCCGTTGGAAACACTAGGCTACGGAGAATCTTGCAGAACTGATTGTGACGAACTACAAAAGATGCGCAGGAGATCGAAACGCATGAAATTCTTTTCTAAGTGCGGCATACCACCAAAACCTACGATTGTAAGGAATTGTCAGCTAATTAAGTAAGTAATTGTATCGATTCGAAGCTGTACACTTTGTGAGAATCAGTTCCTCATCAACACGATGCTTAAGCCTTAAAACTCTCACACTCAATTATTACGATTTCATGGTCAAAGTTGTCATAAAGTATCGAAAATCAAAACCTTGACAATTAAAATAGACAAAAATTAAAAGACACCATTTAACTTAACGTTTATTTTTTTTTCTTGTAATAAATTCCTATATGTATTGTTGAAACTTCTTTATTGATCTCGTGTCGCATTGGATGAATAAATCCAATTAAAACTTGTGGTAAACTTAAAAAGAACCGCGCTCGCATCTTAAACTGTGTAAAATTATTCAAACCGTTATACAAATGTTGTTGTTGTTGTTGTTGCTGCGGTGATTTACACAACTTAGAAGTCGCCTGAGACGACCGTTGCATATTACCGTTCATTTGAAATCTGATCTGGCCCTTAAATCTCGGCTACCAAAAAAGCTTTTTACATAAGTGTCGTGTAAGTTTTTATTCCATTTTTTGTTTTTGTTATAAATCCAACCAACAACATATAAATTAGTTCTTTTGATAATACAATATTTTCGACAAAAACCAAAAAAAAAAAAATAACACAAAAACGAAGGACAATGACGCAGTAAAATTTTTTGATAGCCTAATTTAAAATATTTTTTTGTTTGTGATTTCATATCATGTTTGGAGACAAGCAACAACCTGTTCCAAATAGTTTAATCAAAATGTGATTAAATGGATTTTTACGAGGGCGACATATTTTCCAGAGGTTTTTAGTTTTTGTCTCACCAAATGAAATATGTCGGGCACATATATGTTACATAGTTTGTTATACGAGCTTTGAAATACTATTTACACTGCTGTGATGATAGTCTTCGTTTCGAATGTAACGTAGATTCTGGAGATAAAGAGTCTTTAATTATACCATCACCCTTAGGGATGAGGCTATATATATCATTTGATACGACCCAAAAGTGTAACACATAGAAGGAGTCACTTTAGACCCTAGGTTTCTTTGAACCAAATTCGATTCATGACCTTTTGAGTCGTTTGAGCCCTGTCTGTCTGTCAGTATGGCTGTCTGGCTGGTGCGCACGATAACTTTCGAAAGACGCAACCAAATGTTTTGAAATTTTGCACGAGTTAATATTTTCCCAAAACTACTTACGGTATTGCAAATGGGCCACATGGCCCCGCCCCTTCTGGTTCCTCCCATACAAATGCATCATTCCGCCCACTTTAGAAATCGAGTAATAATATCAATACACCCAACGTGATTGTACCCAAATTCTTTATTTAGAAATGCTTTAACAGGATAAAGTTTTTGAGAAAAAAAATTGGAAATCTAGCCACGCCCCATCTGGTACGTCCCATACCCATCTGGTACCGCCCACTTTAGAAATCGATTAATATTATTAATAGACCTAACGCGATCGCAGCCAATGTCTTTATTTATCAAAGCCTTAACAGGATAAAGTTTTTGAGAAAAAATTGGAAGTCTACCCACGCCCCTTCTGGTACCTCCCATACAAATGTACCTTTCCGCTCACTATAGAGATGGAGTAATAGTATCAATAAATCCAACATGATTGCACCCAAAGTCTTTATTTATTAAAGTATTAACAACCACAAGTCCTTATTTATTAAAGCTTTAACAGGATAATGTTTTTGAGAAAAAAATTGGAAGTCTAGCCACGCCTTTTCTGGTACCTCCCATACAAATGTACCTTTCCGCTCACTACAGAGATGGAGTAATAATATCAATAAATCCAACATGATCGTACCCAAAATCTTTATTTATTAAAGCTTTAACAGGATAAAGTTTTTGAGCAAAAAATTGGAAGTCTAGCCACGCCCCATCTGGTACCTCGTACACCCATCTGGTACCGCCCACTTTAGAAATCGATTAATATTATTAATAGACCTAACGCGATTGTGCCCAAATTATGTATTTAGTAAAGCTATAGCAGGATTAAGTTTTGGAAAAAAAAAGTTAAATCTAGCCACACCCCTTCTGGTACCTCCCATACAAATGTACCTTTCCGCCCACTTTAGAGATGGAGTAAAAATATCAATTAATACAACGCTATCGCATCCAAATTCTTTATTTGGTAAAGCTATAGCAGAATACAGCTTTGGAGAAAAAAAACTGGAAGTCGAGCCACGCCCCATCCAATAACTCCCATACCCATCTGGTACCGCTCACTTTAGAAATCGATTAATATAATAAAACATCTAACGCGATCGTGCCCAAATTCTGCATTTAGTAAAGTTTAAGCAGGGTAAAGTCTTGGAGAAAAAAACTGGAAGTCTAGCCACGCCCCTTCAGGTACCTCCCATACAAATGTACCACTCCGCCCACTTTAGAGATGGAGTAATAATTTCAGTACACTCGACACGATCTTGCGCAAATTTTGAATTTTGTTAAGCTATAACAGAATAAAGTTTTGGAGAAAAAAACTGGAAGTGTAGCACGCCCCTTCAGGTACCTCCCATACAAATGTACCACTCCGTCCACTTTAGAAATCGAGTAATAATATCAATAGAATATAAAACTTTTTGTTTTACTGAGGTTGAGGGTATTTGGAAGCCGGAAGTTTGATACGAAAAAAAGTGTAACGCATTAAAGGAGACGAGTTAGACCCCAAGTATCTTAAGACCAAATTCGTTTCAGGACTTTTTAAGACGATTGAGCTATGTCCGTCTGTCTGCCTGGCTGGCTGGCTGGTCAGCTGGATAACTCGAGTAAACCTTAACGGATCGGTATAAAAATTTACCAGTAGCAATATTTTTCAAAACGAACTTATGGGATTGTAAATGGGCAAAATAGCCTTACCCTTTCAGGTACCTCCCATACAAAATTACCTATTTTTGGATAATTTATATTTCTTTCATAACTTACAAACAGACGATCGTAGCATATTTGAATTTGGTCAGCTTATTTATCTTGCAAAATTAGAGAAAACCCCAGAAAACCATACTATTTGACACACCCCTTCTGGTACCTGCCATACAAATGACCGAACTCACCCACATAATCTTACAAACATATAATATCTTTTTTGTAAGTAAACTGAATTCACTCAACTTTTGAGTATGATGTTCGCTAATGAAAATGGGACTCAGGAATGAATATGGACTATATCACTTCACGCCTTCTGGTACCTCCCATACAAAATGACCTATTTTTGAAAAATTTATATTTTTCCCATAACTTCCAAACGGACTCTTGGGGGGTAATGAAAATTGGTCGATTAATTTATGTTGTGATAGGAGGCGAAACCTTTAGAAAACCTAACTATTTGACACACTCCTTCTGGTAACTCCCATACAAAGGACCGAACTCACCCCCATAGTCTTTCATAAATATCTTTTTTTGTAAGCACAGTGAATGCAGTCAAATTTTTCGTAAGTTGTACGTATGAAAATTTGAGTCAGGAATGAATAAGGACTGTATCTATTCACCCCTTTTCGTACCCCCAATCAAAATTACCTTTTTTTTGAAACATTAATATTTCTCACATAAATACCAAACCGGCAACTATACCTCCTACACAAATAAGTCAAGTTTTGGACGATTTTGCACCACAAGCAGGGAAAAGATAATACATAAGTAATCTTATTTTAATTAAAAATGTATTAATTTCAATAACTCAAGACTTCAACAATCCTGAAATTTCTGTACTGGTTTTAATTAAAAATCGATTAATTTCAATAGCTCAAGACTGCTATTTTTTTTATTGGGTGATGGTATTTATCAGTCAGTTTATCTGACTGAAATTTATTTACTGGTTTTTTTCTGCAATATATAATATTAAGCCCTCGTTCATTTTCGATAATAAGGAATCTTTTATAAGTACAATTGGTCTAAATAATTAAAAAATGTTAACTGAATCCATATTAAATCCATAGTACATAGATTTGACACTATCGTCGTGGTGTTTATTATGTATATACTTCAGCTGCTGGCTGCTAGGTATCATTCAACATTTGCAATCAGTCATTCGCACCTTAGCACCACTTCGCCGACACGAAAACGCAAAATCAACTCATGTGACCGAGTCCCAATCTAATGGGAAATACAACTAAATTTCTAACGGAGCTCATTTCAAACTATTCGTACAACCGAAATGCCAACAGAGCAAATATCGCTATGTGTCGTTCGTGCATGTGACCATAATAGGTCGATGATAGGTAAAACTCTGGACTCGTGCCACAGTTCTTTTAGTTGCTGTGTACTTTTACTATCGCACCATAAATAGTTTATTTTCAGCTACAAGAGCTTAAAATGAAATCTTTCAGCATTTGTTCGGCATTTGTTATTATTTATTGCCAATTATTTTTGCTCGTTTGGGTTCAATGATTTGTTTACCTGGCCCTGATAACTCATTGCTCGTAATAATACGTCGACCATAAAGATTTTGGCGTGAGGAATGCACTTGAGCTGAAACAAAAAACCGAACTTTGCTTCCCGCTGACAACTGTTTGCAAATTAATAACTATTAATGAGTGTTGTGTCTTTTTTTTCTTTCTAGGTAATGCTCAGAAATTTGAATTTTCAGAGCTCATAATACATATGGGGAAAAGTTGCTAAGTGAGAGTATGATAGTAAAATGCGTGACTCATCTAAGAGTACCTATAAGTTAAGACATTGATGTATGAACTTTAAGTTTAATAAAAACACAAAAAAATTTAGACAGGTGCTTTATTGTTATGGTAGGTCAAGCTTAGGGTGTGCAAATAATGGAGGTTTGTTTTATTTGGTGTTTAAATTAAGCACTACAAAGCATTTGCTATATATATTCAGCAGTATTTTACTAACAACTCATGTTTACGATTTAAATACTAAATATTAAATGTACCCAGTTTTGCTGTATGTTAAAATTGTGCACGTGTGACACCAATTTATAAATATTTTCTTTGCGCACAACTTTTGCTGTAGACTTAACTTGACTGTAGTGGCTTCCGTATATTTTAAGAATAACTTAATAAATAAATAAAAACAACCTTCAAATGTCAATAACCTTTTACTGTGGGCTTATGACGTATATAGCCTACAATATAATTGGTTCTACATTAAGCGGCTACGAATGTAGCTTTCTATGGAGCTCAAACGTAGGTTTAATTAGACACTTTATTAAATCAATCTATTTTTTGTAGCTAGGATACCCAAGAAGTCCCCCGTATATAAGGTTCAGGTTGTTTGAATAGCATGAAGATAATGGTTTGCACAATAATGTAGATCCATTACTAATGTGGAGCTAGGTTTTGGCAGACAATCAACTATTTACGATGCGATAGTAAAATACACATCAACTAAAAGGACTGTGGCACGAGTTCAGAGTTTAAGCTATCATCGTCCTATTTTGGTCACATGCACGACACTCAGTTTTATTGTTTTCCACAGCAAGAAATTTGCCTGTCAGTATATGAGAACATTGCATTATATGACCAAATGAAGTTAGTCAAAAGGAATGGGATATTATAACATTCCTAACATCTGAAACGGTTGCAGTACCATCATGACATGAAAGCCATTATTTATAACTAGCTGGCCCGGCAGACTTCGTCCTGCCTCCAAATTATTTTAAAAGATATTGAGTGCAGTTGAAATCTAATAACGAATGGTATATTACTTAGCCTCTGAAATATTTAAATTTAAAGGGCGAGGTATTCCCGGACATATTCTGTACTTCATATAAATCTATATAAATCTATTAGATTATATTTGTAAGAATTGCTAAAATGGTTCAGCAGTGTCGTCCAGGATATGATAAAAACTTACTTATTGATAGACATATATTCTAAAACCACATTTATAAGCCGATTGACTGACATATAACTTCTGCGTTGGTACTGGGTGATAGATAATTTAGGTGTTTGGTCTGAGGTGTTTGATCTGTTTCTATATGAAGTGCACCAACATAAATGTTCGCCATTCTACCTTAAGCCATTTTACGGTCTGGGTGACCATCTACAGAACATCCCTAACTTTCACTGAAATGGGGTAAACCGTTTTCACAATTAGTGGTGACATCAAAATGTACATCTTTTTTATATACATAGACTTCTGAATAACTATGATGTTAAAAAAAGTGACTAAATGACATTCCAAAAATAAAGTGTATCATAAGCTAAACTCCGGCAACTGGTTTCAAACATACATTCAAAATTTTCTCATGCCAAAAAATCATATATTTAAAATCTGAGTAAAATCGGACAGTCGATATAAATTTTCGAAATAATTCAACCCCAGCCAAATAAACTGAGGGTCCATATATACAATAAAAAATTCTCATAATAAAACAAATATACATTCTAAATTTCAGTCAAATTGTTTAATTCGTTAAAATTATCATTATAATTCCACCCTTGCGACACCTACTGGGTCAATTTATACAAAAAAAAATGTTCTCATGGTTCCACAAACATTAATACTAAATTTCAGTTAAATTGGTTCATGCATTCAAATTTTCTATATAAATACACCCCAGCGCCATCTACCGGGTCCATTTGTACATACAATTGTTTCTCATGATTAAACAAACATACATTCTGAATTTCAGTTAAATTGGTCCATTCGTTCAAATTTTGATTATAAATCCACCCCAGCGCCACCTACCGGGTTCATTTGTACATAAAATGTTTTCTCATGATCAAACGAATATCCGTTCCAAATTTCAGTCGAATTGGTACATGCATTCAAATTTTCGATATAAATCCACCCTAGCGCCACCTGGATTTGATTTTTTTTCAACACAAACAATCTACAGAAAATTTCGAATCGAATAAAAAAAAAATCAGCCAAATCGCTCCAGCCGTTCTCAAGTGATGGAATGACATACGTGGACCATTTCATTTTTATATATATAGATTTGTATTCTAAGTTAGTGTTAACACTATGCTGGCAGTTTCACGTAACTATGATCGGCTTTTATAAACAAGAATAATGTGTTCATCACATAGAACGATACAACAAGAATGGCTTAAATTTTGACGAGCCAAATTTCCAGAAGGTACCAGAAGGGGTGATCCGATATTATCCATATTCATTCCTGATTCAAGTTTTTATACCGTACTAGGGAGGTTGCAGAAGGGGTGTATCAAATAGTTAGGTTTCCTGAGGTTATGCCTCCTATCACAAGATAATTAACCGACCAATTTTCATTACCCCACAAGTGTCCGTTTAGAAGTTATGGGAGAAATATAAATTTTCCAAAAATAGGTAATTTTGTATGGGAGGTACCAGAAAGCGTGAACCGATATAGTCCATGTTCATTCCTGAGCCTAATTTTCCTAAGCAAACATTATATGCAAAATTTGAATGAATTCAATTTACTTACAAAAAAGATATATATATAAGATTATGGGGGTGAGTTCGGTCATTAGTATGGAAGGTACCAGAAGGGGCATGTCAAATAGTTAGGCTCTCTGAAGTTTCGCCTCCTATCACAACATTAATTGATCGACCAATTGTCCGTTTGGAAGTTATAGGAGAAATATTAATTTTCCAAAAATAGGTCATTTTGTTTGGGAGGTACCAGAAGGCGTGAACCGATATAGTCCATATTCATACCTGAGTCTAATTTTCATAAGCGAACATCATACGAAAAATTTGAGTGATCTCAGTTACAAAAAAGATATGTATGTAAAACTATCAGGGTCAATTCGGTCATTGGGAAGTACCAGAAGGGGTGTGGCAAAGGTTTCGGCTCTCTTAGGGTTTGTCTACTATTTCAAGATAAATAATCTGACCAAATTTAGACATCCTCCGATGGTCTGGTTGGCAGCTATGAAAGAAACATTAATTATCCAAAAATAGGTAATTTTGTATGGGAGATACCAGAAGGGGTGGGTCTATTCTGCCCATTTACAATCACATAAGTTCGTTTTGAAAAATATTAATACTGGTAAATTTTCATACCGATCAGTTAAGGTTTACTCGAGTTATCCTGCTGACCAGCCATCTAGCCAGCCAGACAGACGGACATAGCTCATTCTTCTTAAAAAGTACTGAAACGAATTTGGTCTTAAGATACTTGGGGTCTAACTCGTCTCCTTTAATGCGTTACACTTTTTTTCTTATCAAATGATATATACCCTCATCCCTAAGGGTGATGGTATAATTACATTCCTTTACAACCCATTAATGAGGGATGGTATATAGAGTGGGTCAATATTTTTCTCGACGAAGCGGTTATCAAAATCGTAATCTACGATGAATTCTAAGAAAATGTTCCCCCACAAAAAAAGTCTGGAACGGTTAAATCGGGCGATCTTGCAGGCCAGGGCAAATCGCCAAAGCAAGCCTTGAGAATATCGGTTGAGGCTCGCGCAGTGTGTGTCATTGCTCCGAACTATTGGAACCACCTGTCCTCCAGACCTAATTCTTCGAATTGCGGCAGAAAAAATTCGGTTAACATGGCCCTATAGCGCGCACAGTCCACTCTCGTGTGCCCCATGCAGTAGTCTCTTTGAGCTGGTGTAATGGCTTCTCGTGCATCTCTTGTGGATTTTCGGTGTCCCACAATCGATAGTTTTGCTTGTTCACATTCCCGCTGACATGGAAATAAACCTCATTGCTCATTATGATTTTGGTCAAAAAATCGTCCTCTTCGTCCTCGAGATTGAGGATGGCTTCGGCGTAGGTTACACGCGTTTGGTGGTCGTCAGGCTGCAGCTGATGCACAGACTGGACTTGGTACGGGAACATGTGCAGGTCTTTCACCAAAATTCACCTCAAGGAAGACCGGCTGATGGCTAATTGCGAGGTACGGCGTCTGGTCGATGTTTGCGGCAACAGCGGCGATATTCTCGGCAGAACGGGCGCTCCGAGCCCGGCCACTCCTGGCAACGTCTCGTGTTGTCCCATACTCATCAAGGTTGTTGGCCAAATGGCGCAGAGTTTGCGCAGTTGGTGTCGGATGGCCAGGAAATCGGCGACGGTATTCGCGCTGCGTCAACACCACAGATGAATTGTTACGCCAAAAATAGACACCAAGGTTCCACGTTCTTGGGGAGTGTATCGCTCTCTGGCTTGTTCACTTGTCGTCTACATCTGTCTAGTCCACAAATGTCAAAACAGATTAGACATAGGCGGCCATTTGCAAAAATCAGAGCATCTTCCAATAGGGTGATCTTGTACAAATCAGAAAGTTAGAGTTATTGCAAAATTCCACACATAGATTAATAACAATTAATTTAGTGTATTTTATATAATTTTAAAAAATTTCTTTCTCTCTACATTTTTTTGTTAAGTAATCGATCAATAACAATTATTTTTCAGTACTGATCAAAACACCTGAACACCTATTAAAATTTTAAGGTTAATTTTTCTATTAAAAAAACAGTTAAAAGCTAACAAATAATAGTAGTCTAATGCTCGAAATATTGTCTCAAATTACAGGATTATTTAGTGAACTGGATGCCACAACATAATCTTATTCGAAAATTTAACTTTTCGCAAAAGATTTGTGTTCTATGAAACTCTAGAATTTTGTTTTTGTATAACTATTAAAAGAACAATAACATTTAGGCTGATAAATGCTGATGAAAACCACAAGATTGCTGTCATAAATAGTAAATTAAATCCGTATGACGTTGGGCATTTGACGAAAGACATTTGTCTTCGGTTTACCCAACCAACCAACCAACCAACGAACCGCTGTTTGTTATTACAAATGGATTGCTGCCCTACTACATTTCACATGAGGCCGTTGATAAGATACACAAATATGTATAACATTCCAAAGGTATAAATGACAATGATAACAAAATAAAATCAACTATTTATTAATGAAATTCTTGACTCGACACCGCACATTCATACATACACGCGTACTGGCCCAAATAGGCCTCTGCCGGCCCCCCTCGACCTATGGAAGTGGAAGGTGTCTGTTGTTGGGCTCAAATTTTACATTTTACACAACGTGTGTTCAATGACAATATTTTTTTATTTTGGGGCAGTATACGAAGTGAGAGAGACATGAGGAGGAGGGTGTAGGCAACAAAACAGAAAACACACAACGCTAAAAAAAAACAAATAAAACAATAACATGGTCATATTATAAAGCCCTATTACACATACAGACATAGGAGGAAAGGGTTCTGCAATAGTGGCGATTGGTTATAAGGCCCTTAAATAACACAGTGCGACAAATGGTAGGGCTCGCCGATCGTTGGGGGTTTTGACTATTTTTGGGTCGACCACCTTGAGAATTCCACTCTAGGGCCATCCTAGTGATAACATCTGGCTGTTTCTTGATGGTATGGACGAACCACCTTGTTTTATTTGCTTAAGTATGGTTTCCTCGTTGGTTAAGTTCCGTAGATCCGTGCTAAGGTACTTGTTGATGAATACCTGAGTGATTGTGTTCGTAACTCGCCAGTTTTCTCTCGTACAACAGTGGAGACTTTACATATAAAGGGTGTCCCAACAAGAGCGCAATTTTTAAATTTTAAATAAAACACAGATATTTAAAAAAGAATCGTGAAACTTTATTATATCGTAAAGTAGACAGAATGAGTTTATGTATAGAACAATATATCGTGCAGATGGCCGCCGCGGCTTTGCTGGCATGCACGCGATCTTTTAATGAAATTTTCAATGACCGTTTCGCATAAATGCTGCGGTATTTCATTAATGCAGCGTCCAATTTCCTCTTTTAAGGCTTGAGTCGTCGTCGGCTTATTCGCGTAAACCATCGACTTCAAAAAACCCCTAAGAAAAAAAATCTAACGGTGTTTAATCGCACGACCTAGGCGGCCAATTCAGATCTCCAAAACGCGAAATAACACGACCGGGAAATGACTGATGCAGCAATTGAATTGTTTCTCTGGCTGTATGACATGTGGCACCGTCTTGTTGGAACCACATGCCCTCCACATTAATTTCTTCAATTCGAGGCAAGATCATTTCACGATACCGAACACCATTACTTGTTTGCGCTTGACCTGCCTTGAGCGACATCATCACGTACAGCTGCGACATTTTCGGTCGATCGACCTGGTCGATGGCGCGTTGTTGTCTTTACATCACTAACAGACCCAGGTTCGACAAATTGATCCATTAATCTCTTTACAGTTGACTCTTTTGGAGCATTATTGTGACCCCAAATTGATCGCAATTTGCGATCTGTAGCCGCAAAACTTTCACCATTTTGGTAAAACAATTTCACAATGAGAATGCGTTGTTCATTCGTGTAGCGCTCCATTTTTACTAACCTCGTACTTTCTACTAGCAAACAATAACAATTGTTCAAATGTCAAACAATGACACTTCGAATGTTGCCAGATTTAAAAACTGCGTTCTTGTTGGGACACCCTTTATATTAAATACCCTGAGCTTGGTTCGTCAAGATATTTGCGAGCTTTTCCATACTGATTGCAGTCGTCCAAAGGTCATTCTCGCTGTGTTGTTGTCGTTGTTATTGTAACAGTTCGAATGTTTCCGAGAGTCCATTTCTGGAGATATAAGAGATTATAAAGTCAGTCTCAATTAGTAATACTGGGAGCCGAAGTAAACGGACCATCTCAGTCAGTCTTAACCATAACTCCACTGGGCGCAAGTCAGTGGAACTGTTTGGGCATTTAAAGAGATGCATTGTATGATAAGGGGTTTGTAGGTAACACTTGAAAAAACTGCACCAGCCGAATCTTAGTAGCGCAATAGCTATTCTTTAAGTTTTACGCCTCTTAATATCCGATATCGCTGCAGGGTGTTAATTAAGAACTGTGTTGCACCGAAAGCTGCTGAGAGCTTCAGTAAGGTGGAATTGCTTATGCGCGTTTACAATGGACAATCGATCGTTGGCATATGGATAGACGTCGTGGATGTCGTAGCGAAAGCGTCGAAAGTCTTTTGCGGGGGAGTGTATTCTGCATCAGTGATTGATAGTTCGGGTAACTTGGCAGATGGGATGCCATAAATATTGTCTAGTCGGCAACACATTATGTTGCCTGACTGATACACAGTCGGTCAACCCGACTTACATAAACCCTCACCCTCAGAAAAAAAAAAATTCTCCAAGAGGGTTTGTCGATCGTATTGATTATTTATCAATTTGTGTTAGTGTATCATACGATACTTTGGCTAAACGATCAGTAACGATTTTTTATTGTTGATATTAATAGTCAATTCACTGTCACGCACTACAATGAAAATTCATTAATGGTCAATTCATTGTCACGCACTAGGATGAAGCGTTTCCAACTCCATGACGAGTTCATCTACAGACCCCTTTGTGCCGAATTGATGTAATATGGCACATCATCAGCTGTATATATATCTACAATTATGTCAAACATGTGCATGCGAAGTAGATATCAGCCGAAAATGTCCAACATAAATTTGAATTTTCTATTGATATTATTACTCGATTTCTAAAGTGGGCGGAGTGGTACATTTGGGAGGTACCAGAAGGGTACCAGAATTTTTCTACAAAACTTTATCCTGGTATATCTTTACTAAGTACAGAATTTGGGAGCGATCCCATTGGGTGTATTGACAATATTACTCGATTTCTAAAGCAGGCGGAATGATGTATCGGAGGTACCTTAAGCGGCGACGCTAGACGTCCATTTTTTTCTCCCAAACTGTATCCTGTTATAACTTAACAATATACAGAATTTTGGCACGATCGTGTAGAGTGTATTGATATTATTACTCCATCTCTAAAGTGGGCGGAGTGGTACATTTGTATGGGAGGCGTGTCAGAGGGTCGTGTGTTGCCTTCCAGATTTGTTCTCCTAAACTTTATCCTGCTTGAACTTTACTAAATACAGAATTTGGGCGCCATTGCGTTAGGTCCAGATGTGTATGGGAGGTACCAAATGGGGCTTGACTATACTTCCAGTTTTTTATTTCAAAAACTGTATCTTGCTGTAGCTTAACTAAGTAAAAAATTTGGGTACGATCGCGTTGGATTTATTGATATTATTACTCCATCTCTAAAGTGGGCGGAAAGGTTCATTTGTATGGGAGGTACCAGAAGGGGCGTGGCTAGACTTTCAATTTGTTTTCCAAAACTTTATCTGTAATAGCTTTACTAAGTACAGAATTTGGGTACGATCCCGTTGGGTGTATTGATATTATTACTCGATTTCTAAAGTGGGCGGAATGATGTATTTGTATGGGAGGTACCAAAATGGGTGGGCCATGTGGCCCATTTGCAATATTTGATTGCGTCTTTCGAAAGTTGTCGTGCGAACCAGCCGGACAGCCAGACAGACAGACGGACATGGCTCAAACGACTTTAAAAGTCATGAATCGAATTAGGTTCAAAGAAACATAGGGTCTAAAGTGACTCCTTCTATGTGTCACACTTTTGGGTCGTATCAAATAATATATACCCTCAACCCTAAGGGTGATGGTATAAAAATACCCCTATCTCCTCGAGTAGATGATCCATGCACGTCAACTTGACAAATCCGGTAGCGATACGGCTGGCATTATTCTGAGATGTTTGAAATACATTAAATTGTGTATCGCTGAGGAAAGAGGATCAAACTAGATCTGCGTAGTTCATAATCGAGCGACCAATTGCCTTGTAAGTCGCTACTATGTTCTCCTTATGAATAACCGAGAAGGTGCTCGAGATAGCTTTTAGGTCCTAACTCTTACGTTTACTTACGTCTACCTTTGAGTGGTATGTTATATTCCATTTTTACTATTTTGTTCAAGAAGTTAAAAAAGACACTGTAGACTTAGGTGTTGATAGCTTGAGCTTGCTTTTCTTGAAAAAGTTCATAATGTGGTGGCCATGTACTGGATGATTTTGGCACAAATATCGTCAACATTTACGCCAGAAAAAAATATTGTGAAATCACCTGCGTACGATACCATCGGTAACCTTCATGTGGGAGAGAAAAATTAGCAAGATAAAAGTTAAAGAGTATGGTTGAAAGTAGAAGGTCAACCGTGTAAAATTTTTTGGATATAAGCCGAGCCGTGCTCTCACAAGGTCGTTGCTAATTGAGGCCATTTACGATCTGTATAGCTATCAAATTTAAAGCCGTTGTCGTGCTATGGAATTCTCTGAATCAGTGCTGGTGAGATGCGAGCTGAATGTGCGCATTCAGGAATGGTAACAGTAGCGTTTACAAAACCTTTGTTAGAGATGACAGAACTTGATGGGGCGGTATGAATCTTCGTCAGCAGCGGGTTTGTCCGATTTTAGAGGAATTATTATTTTGGCTACCTTCCAAATATCGGGGATAACCAGCTGATGGACTGAGAGTTCTAGGATTGTTGAGCATGCTCCTTGCACCTGTTTCTGCGCCACCATTTGTTGTCACTATGCTGTCCGGATAGCAAAATATAGCCATAATGGCTTCATGCTATGTGGCCATACTTTCGGGCAATGTCAGTCTACCCCAACATCCATTTCAAACAGTCCATAACTTCAAAGGAAGAGCGGTGTTTGGGCCAATTAATGGAAATGATCTAGCCGGAGGATGTGCAGACAACTCCTTGCTTCAGGCGTAATAGCGCTGAAAGACAAAGTTGTTATACCAAGTAATAAACTAAATAGTATATATCGTTATAGGGCAATCCACGGATGGGGCGTTAGTGTCCCTTCAAGACTCCCCTGCTGGATCAGTTTAAGATGTTCATACGAAGCATAAATGAAACAGTACAAACAATTAAGTAAATAGGTTTTTTAGTTATAACTATCGAACGAATATATTTGTAATTAAAACTTATATCATTAAACTTTATCACTAGATCTTAATGGAAAACCCTATAGAGCGAACATAAATACATTCAATACACATACATTTCAATATCTATGCTTGTATGCGAATAGACAGCGGTTGTAAAAACTCATAAAAAAAATAGTTTGGTATGCACAAACAGATTACAGAAATTCCGAGCGGTGAAAAAGACACACAAAAAGCAAAACAACCAAAATACAAAAAACAATCGATGGAAAAAAGTTCCAAAAATTCCTAAATGCTTACGAAAAATTACAAAAAAAGATATGTTGGAATGTGCTATAGTTGTTGTTGCTGTTGTTGGCAGTTTCAAAAAACCAAAAACAACAGCAATTTGATGTTAGAAGCATTTGTTGTTGTTTAGGTTGTTTTTTTTTTTGTATATTGAAAATTGTATGCGAAGAAGTTTTTTTTTTTGGTTTTTTGGACTAATTCATAAAATATTATGACGATTGTACTCGTAAGTATGTATGTAATTACATACAAATACGCATACCACTACACATATATGTGTACGTGATAAAGACAGCGTAAAACTTAGGAAGAGAGAGCCAAAAAGAGCAAGAGCGAAGTTGTGTGTGTTTGTATTTGAAGAAAAGTACGATTTTTATGCTTATACCAGGGATGAATGAAATGAATAAACCTATGCCGGAAATGTACGTAGCTTGTCCAAGAGTATGTACTGTTTAATGATTTACAAAGTAGGAAAATTATGGGTGAAATTTTAAATCTGTTATGTGACCATATGGAAATATAGAGCCGAAGTCTCTATATTCAACAATAAATGTCCTGAGCATAAATACGCCCACATCGCTAAAATGACATCCTTAATACTTAGGTCGTAGCTTCGCCTCGTATGTATGTTATACTAATATGGGCTGAAAAGTATTTTGCCTGGCCGAGAGATCGGGCCACATACAAAAAAATCTCTATTCTAGTCATAGAGTTCTAACCTTAACTAGAATACTTTTAAAGTTTCATTATATTTCATCAAATCGATCTCAAGTTATTGTTCTTTGATATTTGTATTACAAAGGCTGCATACCACCTATGTAGCCAATGCCTATTCCAACCAACCAAAGCAGTAAGAACCATGATTTAAAGATATGACCTGGAACGTCCGGACTCTCTATGAAGAAAGTGCCACCATCCGACTTGAGAACGTGCTCGAAAAATATAAGACTGATCCATCCAGGAGATGTAATGGATGGGACAGGTATGCTCGCGACTTAACAATTGCGACACCTACTACTGCTGTCATTCGGAAAAGCATTTATTTGGTTGTGAATTTGTAATTAGTAAGAGACTTAGAAATCTTGTCTTGTCTTGGTTCAATCCTGTTAGTGATCAAATAGCCACAAATCCGCATCAAGGTGAAATGTTTCAACATGACGCTGATTTGCACTCATGCCCAGACGAAAGATAAAGACGATGAGATTACAGATGCATTCTATGAGCGCATAGAGAAAATAGACGACCACGGCATTGCAATTGTCCTGGGAGATTTTAATGCAAAAATAGAAAGGGTAGATGTTTTTGGTCCATCGATCGGTATTATTCAGCCTGCATATCAACAATGTACGACAATGGGTTTAAGCTGGTTTCCTTCGTAGCGGCAAAGTACATGCTAGTGAGTGGAACCAGATTTCAGCATAAAGATAACAGCACCACAAATCAAATTGATCATGTGGTAATCGATGGAAGTCAAACATCTAGTGTCATGGACGTGTGTGAGATCCGTGGTGCTAACATTGGCTCGGATCATTACCTGGTTTTAGCTAAGGTGCCCACAAGAGTGAACAGAGTGAAAAACGCACGTAACCAATCACAAAGAATGCAGGACATCGCGAAGCTGCAAAAATATAGCCAGTGCCTACTCCAACCCTCCCAACAGCTACGATACAACGCCTTTGTTCTGACGTTTCCGTTACACAGTGGCATCATATGGCGCATTCCATGGCAACCGGCGCAACAACTGTGCTTGGATATGAAAAACTCCGCTCAGACTAATCCTGGTACGCTACAGCCAGTTTTAATCTGGACTGTTGGAGAACGGCACAAAGAAACAGCAAAGCAGGCGTGGCAGCTATATAAGCGAAAATAACCTTCAAATTAAGGAACGAGAGAACGAGGACTTATTGAGATACAGGGATAGAGGGAAACCCGAAAAATCTAACACAAAGTACAAGTTAAAGGTTACGGTACTGGGATCCCCTCGTGTAAGGACAAGGATATAAGTCTGGTTACAGTTACGCAGAGTATGTTGCATATATAGAAAGAATACTGCCAGCAATTTCTGGTACCGGCACACAGCTCACATAAAACTATCACACCAATTGTCGACGATGGCTTAGATTGCACACCACCACCAAGGAAAGAAGAGCAATATCTTGGGTGAAACATAATAAAGTAGCCAGTGACGACGGACTTTCGGCAGAGCTTTTCAAGTCTGGTAGCGATAGGCCGCTTTCGTGCATGCACCAGCTCCTACGCACGGTTTGGCTTAACTAGTAAATGCCCCATGATTGAAATCTAAGCGTATTATGTTCTGTGGTGAAAAAAGGTAATCTAAGTGTGTTCTTCAACTACCGCGGGATCAGCGATTTACCCTTTGCATGTAAGGTCTTGTCAAGTGTGCTATGTGAGAGACAATGTTGTCCCACCGGCTCAGGCCTTATCAGTTTTAGACCCAATAAATCAACAACTGATACGCCTTTGCGAAATGACGTTGATTGACACGAAGTCTTCAGTGAAGATTGGCAAGGACCTTATAGAGCCTTTTTATACCAGACAAGGCCTAAGACAAGGGACAGTGTGTCATGTGACCTCTTCAACATTGTGATGGCGATGATAATGAGGAATGCTAGACATCAGCGGCCGCGGGATGTGACTGCAGCCGTCTCAGGTATTCAAAGAGAATTAGCTAAAATGGGCTTAATGGCAAATGAGGACAACATAAAGGTAAAAGTTTCAACGACCAAATAATCTACTCGTTAAAGATGCTGCGTGAAAGTTGACAATAAAAATTTCGAAGTTGTAGATTTTATCTACAAATAGAAACTATGATAAGAATCCTGCTTGCGAATAGATGATATAATGGAGTTAATGACAAAGACCTCGCTCGAAAAATTTCCGACAATGAACTCGATGAAGGACCCAGAAGAGTGCGGCCAAAACTCCGTTAAAAAAGACCAGGTTACTGAGAACCGTGCAGAACTTCGTGTAACGAACTGGAGAAGAAACGCAGTAGTCCGAAGCGCATATAATATTTTTCTACGTGCGTCATATAATTCCAATATGTATACGATTGCAAAGAAGTGCCAACTAAGTAAGAAAGTAAGATTATATCCTGTAGAACAAACATAAATTCACAGTACTGGCTTTTATGTGTTTATTCATTTGTCCAACTAATAAAAATTTGTCGAAAATATTGGCACATTCCACAATCTATCTATACTATTTGTAATACATATCTTTCTTTTGCCCCTCGACGCATCATAATGGGCTAACTGGCTATGTCATCCCTGGTTTACATAGCCTTAAGCGTTTCGTCACTGCATTCATTGGCTTTTACTCATACTCGCAAAGGAAATGCCCAAAAGTCTCACATGTACACGGTGAGACGATGTCGTCTCTGTTGTGTCGTGGGCACCGACGTCGTCGTCATGCGGGCCAAGGAACAACATTGAGAAACAAACAAGAATAGCAACAACAACAATAGCTCTAGCATTGGAAACTAACTGTGGAATGTCGTTTTGTAACTTCAAGAATGAATTTGTTGCTGATGTTGTTGTTGCTATTTTCATGCTTCTTCGTCCGAGGCTATCTGTCTGTCTGTCTGCTCTCGTAGGTCTGCCTCGCATAAACAACAACGTCGCGTCATCAATATATCCGATCGTCAGCGGCCGTCATCATTTACAGCAAAACAGCGAACTTGTAATAAAAGATACAAATAAATAACAACAACGAATTACAACGAAGAAACGAACGCCACCACCAAAATGAGAGTGAGCTAAAATGTGGCTGAAAGTATGAGTATCAGTCAGTCATCCAGCAAGCAGAGATTGGTCATTCCTAACTGGCGTACGTAACAAAACGTTCCCTTGCAGTCGAAGTCACATACTAGTGTGCGAGTGTGAGTGTGTGTGTCAGTGTGTGTAGGTTTGTGGTGATCAATCTAATACGTATCAGTCAGTGATGGAATTGTCGTTAATGTTGATGGTACATTTGGACAATGATGTGTGATGTAGCTTGTGACAAATTTGTGTGATCTTCGTTATTGCCGGGGTCGTGTAATAACGAACTTTTCGTGAATTCTAACATTTGTAACTGGTTAGAAAAGAATATTTAACGATCTTAAGTGAAAAGTTTCGTTGTGAGAAAATCAAACAATATTTATTATTGGCAACGTTTACGGATTATAAACCTGCTTCTCGCGTTGTTGTGAATTAACTTGCTTTCTATTTTAGATTCACAACATACGGCACCTATTTGATTATCGGCCAATGCGAATGTCACTGTTTGAGATGTTTTTACTAGACATGCCGATTAACACTTATACTGCGAAGTTGCTGCTGACAACAGCGAGCAAGCCGGCAATGAAAGAAAAATGTAAATGACTGGAGCCAGGAATCGAACCACGACTCTCTCGCATGGTAGTCGTGTGTTCTAACTACTATGCCACGGCCGGTTCCAATGTTTACGGTCAGACCCGAATAAAGAGAATTTGTATGGGTGGTGGAAGTAGTTTTTGCGCAATCTTGTACATTTTAGAACATAACCTCCGCTTGGAAGGTAGAAGCTTGAATACCACATTTCAGCTCAATAGCTCTTAAACTACGGCTGTAATCGCAGGGTAAGACACAACCATCCACTTTAAGGCAATTGAATTCTTACAACTATGACGATTACGAGTTTGATGGATTTGATGAAGGTGAACCAAGGGACCTGATCCCTTTCAGCGGTGTTAATTTATAGATTTATCCTACTCCATATCGGAAATGTACTTCCTTTTGAGCCTGTAGCACTCGGCTTAATCATGAGAAAACTAATAGGATCATGAAAATAATACAGTATTATATATTCTGCGACGATTTTAAAGTTATTGCTCAACTACTTGGACACAAAACTCCACAACAAAAGTAAAGTGCGACCGGGACCTAACTTCCTAGGTCCTGGATAGACAAACGTCAAGCATTTACCAATTCCAGGCTAATGTATTCCTTCTGTCCTATACTGGCTATGAAAACACGAAAAAGCAAAAGTTACAAACAAAACCCCCCAAATGTTGCCGAACCCCGCAAACGTAATAAGGATAAAGATTTAAGGTTATGAACCTAGAACGTCTGGATTCTCTATAGCAAAGGTACCACTATACAACTGGCGGATGTCCTCAAAAAAAAAAGCTGACACCATCTCCATTCCGGAGATAAGATAGGCAGGACAGGGATGCTCGCCATGTAAAAATTTGCGACATGTACTATACTATAGCTGCCACGCGGAAAACCTAGAATTTGGATGCGGATTTGTAAATACGCCAGTTCAATTTTGTTAGTGATCGGCTAGCCACGATCCGCATCAAGGCGAAATATTTCAACAACACGCCCCGGCGGAACACAGAGTCGAGGACATAAAAGATGGATTCTATGAGCGCCTGAAGGAAATCAATGACCGCTGCCCTGTCCATGACATTAAAATGGTTTAGGGAGATTTAAATGCTAAAAAAAATGAAGGGAAAATGTTCTTGGTCCACCGGTGGGGAAATTCAGTCTGCATGCCAACACGTCCGACAACGGGTTTAGGCTGATTAGCTTCGCAGCAGCAAGGAACATGGTAGTGAGTGAAACCCGATTTCAGCATAAATATATTCACATAGCAACTTGGCTCAAAGAAGCAACAAATATTAAATAGATGCTGTGTTAATCGATGGAAGGCATGCATTTAATGTCATGGAAGTGTGCTGTTCCGTGGTGCTGACATTAGATCGGATCATTACCTGGTTGCAACTAATGTGCGCTGAAGATTGAGCGTTGTGAAAAATGCACGTTACCAATCCCAAAGAAAGCTGGACTTTGCGAAGCTGAAAACTCCAGAGATAGTCACTGCCTACTTTAACCAGCTCTCCCAACTACAACTGCATAATGCCTCTACTTCTGACGTTTCCGATACACAGTGATACCATATTGAGCATTCCATTACAACAATTATCGCAATTATCGTGCTTGATTAGAAAAACGGCTCACACACGAATCCTGGTACGATTAAGCGCCTGGATGCTCCTTACAGGGAAACGCAATTGTAACCAGGGCTGTTAGGGAACAGCACAAGGACACAGTAAAACAGACGTGGCAGCTATTTAAGTGAAAAAAAAAACTTCAAATCAAGGAACGTTATAACGACGATCTTTCTGGATATACCAGAAAGAAAGAAAGATTATGGTACTAGGCTCCCTTCTGCAAGGACAAGGATGGAAATCTTGTTACAGTTAAGCAGAGTGTGCTGTAGATATGGAAATAATACTTGCAGCAATTGCCCGCCACCAAGCCAAACCGAGGTAAGAAGAGCAATATCGAGGGTGAAAAATAATAAAGAAGCCGGTGCAAACAGGTCAGCCTTTTATCCACGAAAATAAGGTTTTTTCGATTGTGCCTAGACTGATCGGGCCTTATCGGACCTGGTACATCAACAACTGACCAGATATTTACACTTCGACCCAAGAGTTTGCTGCCTTCGAAAACCCGATTAGCCAGAAATTATTTAAAACCATGGCTGAGTTTGGTATTCCAGCGAAGCTGATACGCTTTGCGGAATGTCGCTGACTGACACGAAGTCTTCAGCGAAGATTGGCAAGGACCTTACGGAGCCATTCTATACCAGACGATGCCTAAAACCAGGCGACGGCCTATCGTATGACTTCTTCAACGTAGTGATGGAGATGATAATAAGGAAAGCTACAGTAAACATAAGTGGCTCAACATTCAACAAATGCCACATGCTACGTATATTCGCTGATGACTGCAGCCATCTAAGGTATACAGAAGTAATCAGCGAAAATGGGACGAATCCGGAGACGCTATCCTGCTTGCTAATGAATGCTACTACGGACCAAACGAGCGATTTAATGACAGATCACTCTCTTGATGAATAAAAATCCAGCTATACTGGTACTGGATACTGGTTCATCCTGTCTTGATAAATAATTCAGAATAACTTACAAGCGTGTGAATCGGTTCTGGCCGTATTCGAGAGAAAAATATTACGTAAAATATATGGGCCCATCATCGTTAAAAGAGAGTATCGGCGTCGTCATGAGTCATGAGCTATACACTGACATTGACGTGGTCATACGCATTAAGGTGCAGTGGTTGCGTTGGCTAGGTCACGTTGTACGCATGGACGAAAATGCTCCAGGTCGAAATGTCTACGACAATGAACTCAATGGAGGGTGCAGAAGATGGCGACCAAAACTCCGTTGGTAAGACCATATTACTCAGAACCTTGCTGAATTTGGTGTGACTAACTGGAGAAAAAGCGCAGAAGATTGAAGCGCATACAATATTTTTCTACGTGCGGCATATAATCCCATAGGATTGCAACGAAGTGCCAGCTTAGTGAGTAAGTATTCTGCTTCTGATCTAAGATTAAAATAAGTTTAAAAGGATGTTTTGTTGTCGGCCGCTTATAATACAATGGAGTATAAACGACACATTAAGTCTATTCATTAACATTAATCTAAACGATAATTTTTATACCATCACCCATAAGGATATATCATATGATATGAAAAAAGTGTAACGCATTAAAAGAGACTAGTTAGACCCCATGTATCATAAGACCAAATTCGTTTAAGGACTTTTAAAGACGATTGAGCTATGTCCGTCTGTCTGTCTGGCTGGTGAGCAGGATATCTCGAGTAAACTATATCGGTTCGGTATAAAAATTTACCAGTAGTAATATTTTTCACAACGAACTAATGGGATTGTAAAGGGCCCCTTCTGGTACCTCCCATACAAAATTATCTAATTATACGGACGATCGGAGCATATTTGAATTTGGTCAGTTTATTTATCTTGCAAAAGTAGACAATCTCTAAGAAAACCGAAACCTTTGCCACGCCCCTTTTGGTACTTCCCATACAAATGACCGAATTGACCCTCATAGTTTTACATACATATCTTTTTATACCATCACCCTTAGGGATGAGGGTATATATCATTTGATTCGAACCAAAAGTGTAACACATATAATGAGTCACTATGGTTTCTTTGCACAAAATTCGATTCATGTACGAGTTAATATTTTCCCAAAACTACTTACGGTATTGCAAATGGGCTACATGGCCCCGCCCCTTCTGGGACCTCCTATACAAATTCATCATTCCGCCCACTTTAGATAACGTGTAATAATATCAATGCACCCAAAGGGATCGTACCCAAATTCTATACTTAGTAAAGCTATAACAGGATAAAGTTTTGGAAAAAAAATTGGAAGTCTAGCTACGCCCCTTCTGGTACCTACCATACAAATGTACTTTCTCGCCCACTTTAGAGATGATGTAATAATATCAATAAATCCAACGCGATCGTACCTAAATTCTCTCGTTAGGAAAGCTTTAGAAGAATACAGTTTTTGAGAATAAAACTGGAAGTCTAGCCACACCCCATCTGGTACCTCCCATACACATCTGGTACCGCCCACTTTAGAAATCGATTAATATTATTAATATACCAAACGCGATAGTGCCCAAATTCTGTATTTAGTAAAGTTCAAGCATAATTAACATAAGTTTTGGAGAAAAAATCTTTAAAAGTCTAGAGACTCCCCTTCTGGGACCTCAAATACAAATGTACCACACCGCCCACTTCAGAGATGGATTAATGATATCAATACACCCAACGCGATCGTGCCCAAATTCTATATTTAGTGAAGCTATAACAGGATAAAGTTTTGGAGACAAAATCTGAAAGTCTAGACACGCCCTTTAGAAAACGAGTAGTAATATCAATATAATAGAAAATTTTTCATTTCACTGAGGGTGATGGTATATGTAAGTCGGGCTGCCCGACTGAAACTTTCTTACTGGTTTGTAAGTACACTTATTTCAGTAAATTGTTGCGTAATATGTTCGCTTATGAAAATTGGACTCAGGAATGAATATAGACTATATCGGTTCACGTCTTCTGGTAGCACCCAAACAAAATGATCTATTTTTGGAAAATTAATATTTCTCGCATAACTTCCAAAAGGGCACCTAAGGGATAATGAAATCTGGTCAGTTAATTTATATTGTAATGAGGCAAAACCAAACTATTTGTCACATCCATTCTGCTTCCTCCAATAACTAAAACACTATCTTATATTGGTTGATGGTATTTATCAGTCAGTTTACCTGACTGAAATTTCTGTACTGGTTTTTGACACAATCTATCCATACCTCTGTCTTATATTCTTAAATTAAAAAAAAAAACTTACAAATCCCCTATTCAAATCTCACTAAAAGAGCCGCTTTACCAACACTGCCTTGGGTTGAATAACTAGCGAATTAAATGGTATAATTTCCCCTTCGTAATTTCATTTGTATCTTCACACATTTTTCGTGTACATCACGTGTATAACAGTACACTATTGTGCAGTCACTACTTTCGTACAGTTTAAAACCCATCACTATCACTTACTTCATTATCACTGACTTAGGTTTTGTTTGTCTCTCTTGCTCTCATACACTCTCCCACCAGCATGTCATTGCTCTCGCCCTTTTTTTGTTTTTAGTTATTTTGATCTTGTTGAGTACTATTTATTCCGTTTTGTTGTTTTGAATTGGGTTGAAGACAAACAGTCGGTCGGTCGTCGGTTGCTCTCTCATTCTAACACTATTAAAGCATTATTACAAATGCACACAAACCCTGCGATATACTCGAACACACACACGTACACACTTTAGCAGAGGCGCACAACACATAGATTTGAAGTTATGAACATCGTAATATGACTGAGAGTGTTGTTTGGCCCTGTTGTTGTTGTTGTTCTTGTTGGTTATTTGTTGGTAGAGGGGTCTTGTTGACAGAATCCCATTTCTCTGCCAATAATGACGCTGACGCAGCTGTTGTCATTGTCAGTTGATACTAAAGAAAGATCAGACGAAAAGAAAACTAAAGTTTTCATTCAGTAAAATTCAGTTGTAGCTAACACATCGTAACGGCAAACACACGCGCGCTCCGCTCTTCTCGCCAACTTTAAATTGAAATTAAATTGAAGACAAAAAATAAATGATAATAGAGAATTGAACAAAAATTTGTACCAAGCACTATGTATACCCAGTATATCGGCTGGAATCCAAATAGAAAGAAGAAGAAACTGGAAACTTGAGTAACAAATAATAATAAAATAAACTTTAAGGAATTCGACAATTCATTGAACGAAAACTGATCCAATAGATCAAGTGATAGAACTTAAAATAACAAAAAAAAAATAAATGTAAAAGGATCGAACCTAAGGTACAATAAGCGACAAAAGAGTGCTGATTCTTAAAAAAAGGACGTGTGACAAAGTGTAACATTTTTTAACTAACAAGTAATGAGTGCAGCAGAAATAAAAACTATGCATATGAATAAATATTAATTCACAAAACATGTGGTTCTGCTGAGTACAAATTTCAAAATCGATAACGATGTCGGCTGAGTAGCAAAAACGATAACTGAACTATAAAAAAAAAAAACAGAGTGTGTGTGCTCAAATTAAGTTCTATGAACTATTACAAATCAAGAGTAACCGTTGGAAAAGTAACAGCACCAGCATAAGCAACAACACCATCAACAAACAACATAAGCGCGTCGTCACACATTTGCCACAATACTAGAGAGTCGCCATTCAGCGTTGTCGCTGGCAGCCATCGTCGTCACACATTGTGCCAAGCTTTGGAATGTGGTTCCGTTCTCCATGTACACCACATACCCATAATTGTGTATACTGGTTTTACCAGAGCCACCAACCACCATCGTAATCATTATCATCGTCAGCACTAGCGTTCCAAACGATCGTCATCCTCATGATCATCACCAGCCAAAGCACATTGAAATATTTTAAGCCGACGCTAGAAGACAAAACTAAGCAACAACTTGAAGGAATTGGAAACCAAAAGCGTCACTCCTGCAGCCGTTTACTTGAAAGCCAAGGAAATTGCTAACCACCACCACCACTAGCAGCAGCAGCGGCAACAACATCAGTTCTTATAAGCACGCGGCCAGGAAGAGAGGGGCAACCTCATGGCAGGGAACACTAAAGCACAACAATGCTGTTCAATGGCCAAGCCACCAACCCCATTACCACTACTACAGAAAGCAACAGGAATGCAAAAACGTCCAAATAAAAACTGGTAAGTACCACAAGACGAGAACAAATTCTCAAGTTCTATGATATACCATAGTCTAATATACAAGGTCCACGCACACACACACTCACGTACACTTATACAACATAAATCCTATGTTAAACTTCTGCTGAGGTTAAAAAAGAGTTAAAGAAATCTTCAATACGCTTACACTACGACACACACACACACTCACTCAGCAACAGCAACAGAACAAAAATGTCATAGTTTTCTAGAGTTACGGATGTACTAAATCAACATTCCTTAACTGTGACTCATCACCATCGCCATCATTCACATTCACCAGTGCTATAAAGCGCCCGCTAGCAACATCCAAAATGTTGAGCAACACAAGCGACGACCAGTTGTTGTGGTAGAGTGGTCGTTGTCGTCATCACCATCACGTCATACACATTTAATTGATGAATGATGGATGCATTTGTCGTTGGACGCTCTAATAATAAGGCAACAAAGTGAGAAGGGCACTAGCACTGGCCTATGATTAATCAGTATGGCATTTCTTCTTAAGGGTTTCCAAAGAATTTTAGGAGGTTTCCTATGCTATGACTCAAGCTCAATTGAAATTCTGTAAATAAGTTTCTTATAATCATCAAGGCAATAGTATTTAAATATTCTTGAACTTTGGACTAAAGAAGGTTAGGATATAATCACGAAACATGTGATATTTTTTGATATTTTTTTGGTTTTTCCAAGGCTTAGAAAATATCACTTCCATATATTAGTTTATATATCTTTACCGTTTGAGCAAAAGTAGATATTTTTTTAAAGAATTTGTTTTTTACTTGTTGTATCTTTTAGGGCTTTTTTAGAACAAGTTTGGCAAAGGATGATGTGTTTGAGATAATTGGAAGTCTATTGAAACTTTGACTTATCATCTTTTGCCATTAAGTTATAGATGTATTTTATCTCAAATGTATTCGATTTGTAATCGAGGGCGTACGTTAATTTTTAACGGCTCTGAATAAGAGAAAATTTGATTTTCTTCAATAAATTGCAATCATTAAAGTAATTTTTTTTTAAGATTATCTTTAACTTAGGAAAAGAGGAAGGTATTGGTTTTCGGAAGAAGAAAAACATGTAAAAAATCGAAATTTTTGAATGATTTCTTCAGTTTTCTAAACTTAGTAGATTCTTTTCCATATAATAGTGGGTATATATATATAGATATTATATATCTTATATTATATATAAGAAAAATATGTTGAACTTTGTCGTTTTTTCGTAATAAAAAACATGTTAGATTTTTTAATTTTATTTTTTTGATTTAGATAGAATGTCTTCTTTTCAAACTAAGGGAAAATCATATACCGGAAATAACTTTTACACACATACATTTTTTTAATAACTTAACAATTAAACAAGTTGAAAGTTTTTATCAGTATAAGAAAATGAACAATTTAATTATGTTCCTTCTATCTGGTAGTGCCTAAATATTTTACTTAATATTATGAACATTGATCAAATTTTTTTAAATATGTATATGTTCTGTCGTCGACATTTGTTTAATGCAAAGGTGAGATAATGACACATTCATCGTATAAATAAACTTAATGGCTATTATAATTTTTATTAATTAGTGAAATTTTAAGAGGTTACCAAAAAATGTGGGAGGGCGAGCGATGAGCCAGACGTAAAAACAACAAATATCTTTCATACATATTAATAGAAGAGAAAAGAATGTCTTGTCAAGAATGTCACAAAAAAATACACAATTTTAGTAAAATTCATTGATATAAATATTAAAAGTTTTTAACATTTTACATATTTTGGAAAATTTGCAAGCGGAAGGTGTTTGTGCATCTTTTTATTGATTATACCACGGCGAATCTCATTTCAACTCTCTTCCTTTGTCAGGCCTGAAAAAGGCATGTAAAAATGAACGCACGAAAAGATGTTTGTATAAATCGTACTACGATGAATCTCTACTTTTTTACTCTCGTCTTCTTCTTTTTGACATGCACAAGTCATTTAAATAACAACACTCTGAGGAAGGTTACGCCTTCCATTGCAGACGTGTTAGTGGGTCTGATATTAGGCATGGCTTTACTTTGCCTTCATTAAGGCCAAAGGTTGTAGGCCTGTTATAAGTTCTGCTAAAAGACGGAAGCATGCAAGATCTTAGCTTCCAATGCCAGCCTGCGTTATTTTAAAAGAAATCGGGAGAGGGCTTGTCATACTTACCACTGGCTTTCTCAGCTTCTTTTTGACTTTTCCTATTTTAATCCTCCCATTTCCAAATGCAAAATGGGCAACAAACAATTTTCCTTTTTGTTCCAATTTTGTTTCTAATTTAGATAGTCGGGTCTGAGGGTTTGAGGGTAAACCAAATACATATGACTCCTTGACGTTAGCCTTAAATCCGTAATTGAAGAGTAAATGAAAAATTACTGTGCATCGCAGAATGACGCTCATATATACATGGATATTAAAGTATTCAAATTTATTTCCTATAAATCGTGGTTTGGCATGAGAATTGTCATCAGATGGAATATTAATGGTCGACTGGAAGATCTGAACTATGCCGATGATCCTAGTCTGCACGGCCATATCTACTCTGATATATTAGCCAAATAGGATCAAGTATACCATGTAGCAACCGCTATTGGCATGCATATTAACTTCGGCAGGACAAAGACAAAAAGAGGGTAGCTGGTCACTGATTTATTAATTTCTGTAGAACAAAAGATCGCAAAAGTACCATTTTAATGAACTGTCGCGGCAATTTGGTTGCAATGATTCGCTTTCAACTCGTTAGATCTCGTTGGCAGAATTTGGTTAGGGTCCTTTGCCTCAACTTATATATATGATTTGTTTATATTTACAAATATTACTGAAGACGAATGATGATGTCGACAGCACCTTTGCAGTAAAATTCTAGTAAATGATTGTCAAACAGCTGGCGTTTGGATTCGTCTAAAAATTTGTATACGGGCTACTGTACAGGCGGTTGCCAGAACTTACAATATTGTCAGAAAACATCTAACAGCCGTGTGAACTAACAATTATATAGTCAGGCATCTGACAATCGTTTGAACACATTACGTTGTCATTGCCAGGTTAGTGTTAGATAATTTCCAGTAAATAGTATATAGTCAAGCATCTGACAATCGTGTGAACACATTACGTTGTCATTGCCAAGTTAGTGTAAGATAATTGCCGGTAAATTTTAACAATCAGATGAATATTTTTATTGTCAACACTGTTCATAAATGTGTATAAACAATCAAATAGTCTGGCAAAAGCTACAGATGTGGCAACTATTGACATACAACAATTTGACAACCGTATGAACTGAAAATTTTTGTTGACCGACAATTTATTGTCTGACAGTCGTCTGGCTATGAAATTTTAAGGTTTTCTTACAATTTTTTAAACTGGCAATTTTTTTTGTCAGTAAATTGTCAGCACATTGGTCGATCTGACAACATTGTAAGATCTGACAACGGACTATACATAGCATGAGTCTTAAAATACAAGCGAGTTGATACACAGCAACTGGAACAAATTATGTTATGGCTTTAACAGACTGCTATTTTGGGGCCATAGATACATTTTTACAAGTAATTTATTGTTTACTTGTTTACCGGCCGTGGCATGGTGGTTACAACACTTGACTACCATGCGGGAGATCCGTGGTTCGATTCCCGGCTTTAGCTATCTACATTTTTCTTTCATTGTTGGCCCCCCCGATGTGGTCGACAGCAACTTCGCAGTATAAATGTAGAGATAATCGGCATGTCTAGTAAAAGATTCTCAAACGACGTGACGTACGCATTCGTCGATAAACAAGTAGGTGCCGTTTGTTGTGAACCTAAAATAGAAAGCGTGTTAATTCACAACAACGCGAGAAGCATCCCATACCTCATTCATGGGGTGTAAAGGGAAATCAAGTTTTTAAGTAAGTAATCAAACGTGTTAACATTTGAACGTTACATATAATAAAACTATAGATCTGAGATTGAGGCCGACCTTGAGATCATGGTTAGAATATTCGACTATCATGTGGGAGACCAAAGGTCGGTCAGGGATTGAAAAGGCAAACCAACTTTAAATGTTTAGATCTGAGTTTAGTTAGGACTTAAAGAATATCGACTGAACTTAGTCCCATTTGTAACAAAGCATTTGTTATATTCAAAACTATTGCAGTCAATTTGTCAAGTAGCTAGTCTACATGTTTGTTAGCTAAATGTTTAGAAGGGTGACGGAAAACAAAATAAGTCAATTTTAATTGACAGCTAGCAAAATTTTTCCATTTGGTGGCGTTTTCTATCTATATATTGTAATTACTGTAGGCTGTTTTTCTAGGATTAGGTAAATTTAAAATTTTCCATTAAATAATTTCTAAGAAAAAAAAAAACTTATGCAATTAACTTAAAATTACTTACTACACTAATGTGTCATAAGCTTAGTAATTACTAAGAATTGGCTATTCTTAATGAATAAGGTGCTAATGATGGCTAACACAGTTTTTTTTAGCAATACTTTAGGGGAAAGTGGTATATTTGAGATTTACGCCAATTCCAATTACAATTCAGAAAAAAATAATTTAATAAAAAAATGATATTTAATTTTCAAACTTTTCATTTAAAATTTTAAACTCGTCAATCAATTTTCAATATTTCAATTTGAAATACAAAAAATTTCAATTGATGTTCAAATTTTTTATATGAAATTCGAAGAATATCAATTGAAATTTAAAACACATCAATTAAAATTCAATACTTTTCAATTTAAATTCAAACCTCTTCGACTGAATTTCAAAATCTGTCTATTGAATTTCAAAACTCATCACAAATCATTCAATTGCTAAGTTTTGAATTTCAATTGAAGATTTTGGAATATCAAATGACGACTTTTTAGTTTCAATTGATTTTTTTCGAATTCTAACTAGAAAATTTGAATTCATGTCTCTGATTTGCAAAAGAAATTTCAAATATCAATGGCTAAGTTTTGAATTTGAAATGGAATATGTAGTTGAATTTAAATTTTTTTCTTTGAATTTTAATTGGAAATTGTGTATAGTTCGTGATCTAGTTCGACACAACTCTTAATATATTTGAACTTTAAACGGAGAATGTCTCAGAAGAACGAGCCCATGTTTAATTTTTACCATAGTTGATATTTAAGTTCTATTTTCTTGACCTGTGCCCCAAAAATATTTACCATTGATCGCCTTCCTTATTACTGATTCAACTGTTGCATTCCACCAACTCTTATGAATGAGTTGAAATTCAACACACTATGCTATGCCGCTGGACAGTTATGTAAATGATCGTCAATTGAACGCTCGAAAATTTTTCGCTGCTCCCCATACTGCCAACTTCGGCTGGAAATGATGCTTTGGCCACAACGGTATGTGGTATGCAAACATAGCGAAATTGGAAAGCAACAACAGCAACAATAACGACAATAAAAAGGAACAAACCAATAAATGAAAACAAATGCTGAAGTTTTTTTTTGTATGAACAACAGCAGCGGCAGCTACTACTACAAAAAAAAAAGAAATAACGCTAAGAAGTCAACCACCAGCATGGAATGCCACCGTCATTGATGATCGTTCGACAATGGCAATACACAATAAACCCATACCGAAGCAGCTACGATGGCCAACTACAAACGCACTACACACCGACACGCACACACACACACATCAGATCACGATACAGGGGCATACTTGGATCTAATAGATACTAACAGCACACAGAGTCAAGCATACACAAGCTTTGGCATTGTGCGGCGTTTATGGCGGTCTTTAACTCTCATCAAACAAAAATGTTGGTGGGGGCAAAATGCTGACGATGTACGACGTTCAAGTTGAGGCGACCAGAAAAAACAGGAGAGTCATCAGAAAACTGAAATAAAAAAAAAATAACAAACGCCAAAAACTTGAAACCAAGAATGCAGACATTTTCTACTTAAGCTACGGGCAACATGAGCAAAGAGGCACAGTCAACACACACCACACACAGATAGAGAGAGCGAGAGACAACGTACAAAAAGCTTGAGAGAGAGAGATATCGCGTAAAAGGGAACAAACTTTAAAAGAATGTTGAAGTTGTTGACTTTTTTAAATGATAAATGTCTGTATGTTGTACGTACGTACTACGTACACATTCTTAAGGTTGTGTGTGTGTGTTTGTCGTCTGGGTTTAAAAATATCTAGATACATTTTTTGTTATTGGTGGACTGTATAAGCCAGAAAGAGACAGCCAGCCAGGAGTAGCAATTAAGAGAGATAGAGAGAGAGAGAGCAAAAGCTAAATATCAAACTTACACAAATACTTGGCTCTGAAGTATTAAAACGTGTTTGAAATCAAATAACTTACATACAGTCAATGACAAAATAATCGATACGCTTTGATGTTAATACAACACGCGTACACACAATATCAAAGTTATCTATGTATGTACATTTATTTCATATACATATACACTTATACATCAACACTGCTGGTCATTTTGAGTTAACGATATATGGAATGTTAAGAATGACTTTTTACAATTCCCACGATCGGAACACAAGACAAAAAAAAAAGAGCATAAGGAATACACAAAAAAAAAAAAAAAACAACAACAACAGAAATACTTTTATAAAAAAAGAAACTGAGATTTTATGATAAATTAATTTACGTTATTTTAATTCGAAATCATTTGCAGTCGTCGTGTTTAACATTGCTAAAATAATTTTACAGCGCTATTGTTGGCGTTTATTTCTCTTAATGTAGCTGGTTTGAATCAATCACGAGCGTTCGAGGAGAAACTTTAACTCGAGGCAAGAGTTTCAAATGATCGAAATATGTCAAGAGATTTAAAATAGTTGGCTTGGAGTTCGATATTATAAAAAAAATGTAAAAATAAATTGTAAGGCAGGATTTAAGTCACTGATTTTAGTTTTAGTTACCCCAAGAGTTAAGAGCTTTCAGTTAATTTAATAAGTAGGCCGGTCGTGTCATGATGATTAGAACAAACGGCTATCATGCGGGTGATCATCACACTCATAACATGACATGGTTCGATTCCTATTTTCAGTCATTCACATTTTGGACATCAACTGTCTAGTAAAAGCTTTTCAAACAGCTGATATTGACATTCGTCTGTAAACAAGTAGGTGCCGTTTGGTGTGAGTAAAAAAAATAGAAAGAAATAGAAAGAGAAGATGTTCCATACCTCTTTCATGGGGTGTAAAGAAAAATTAGGTAAGTTGTAGCAAAACTTAATTGGTTTTTATTGGCATCATTTTCATTTCTTGGGTATTACTAAGAAGTCAAAGTTGTCGGGTTTTTCAAAAATGTAACAATTAAGACACAAAGCTTTTGTCTTTGAGATCTTTCACCACAATTCAACAACTTTTAGGTGCTTCTATGATGTTAAAGTGGTGTTTTCCTTTCAGATTCACTAATTTGGTGTTTTTCTAGGTGTTTGTTAAAGAAGCATATACGATCGCGTATAAATTCAGCAATCTGAGATTTATACCTACTTAGTAAATTCGGAAAATTTTGCCGACTTCTTACGGCTTGTTTTTGTATTGCTTAATTACACTGTGGAAAATGTTCGTGGTCATTGTCTGGATGTGAAAAATTCTATGTCAGGGTGAAGGTACTGGGCTAGTATAGTAAGTTTGGCGTTATGACCTTTTGTCTTATCTTAGTATTTGTTTGCTTAGTTTTTTAGCTATAACGCAAGAGCTATAGATGGTATCTCATTTCATTCTTCAGATGATTTCTATAGAACGCTAAACCCTTTGGTCGTGTTACTATACTGATACTCCCTATCACAACACCTCCACACCCCACACCCAAACAATATGACTGTTGCTCTGTGTTATTAAACCATATATCCACAATGTTAGAAAGCCATGCGTATGATTTATATAAAATCCCCATACAAATTATATTACTCATAACAACTGGCTACAAATGTACTTGACTCAAGGTCATCACAATTCAATATCGTCAGCAATGACCAGTTTTCTACTTATCACAGATGAGACAGCCTATATATGGAAAGTACGTTGGAGTTCTTATGGAAAATTTAGGAATTTATGAAAATAAATGGCAATTTTTTTAAATATTTCTTTCGATAAAAATTAGTCCAACTTAGTCTTTATAAATTGAGCCGCATCTCAAACGTTTTTTCTCATAGATTTTATAAATATGTAAAACTTTTGATATCGATGTTTTCTCATGCTTGTACAACTGCGTGAAGATTTAGCTTTCATAAATTATAAGATTACCAACAAGTAGACCTACGTGATTTCCATAAAATGTATTACATCTCAACTATTTATCGTCATAGATTTTATACTTAAATTTAAACCCTTTAGTTACTGCTGTAAGCATGTTATCACATGCTTGTACGACTTCGTTGGGTTTCAGCTTTCGAATATTTCAATGTTACCAACAAAGAAATTCAGTCTCCATAAAATTTGGCTACATCTCAAGTATTTAAACACTTTAGTTACTGCTGCAATGATGTTATCACATGCTTGTACGACTTCGTTGGGTTTCAGCTTACGAATATTTTAATGTTACCAACAAAGGGACCATAACTTTATCGGCATTCCAACTACTGTTGCCATAAACTTTATTCACAAAAACCAACACTTTGATAGCTACTGTAATGCATGTACGTACCTGTTTTAAAACAGCAAATCTGCTAACGATGTTAATGCCAAAAAAACAAAGGGCCTAAAAAATTTCCTGATTTCTATTTTTATATATTAACTCGATTCTACATATTTCAAATCTAGCAGCTATTATAATACTTGCACCGGTGTGTTTTAATACAGCGGTCCACTGTTTTATAGCTAATAATGTCAATACCAATGGTGACAAGAGAAAACTTTTCACGAAATTGTCTCATAGAGCAAATAAGCATATGTTCGTTCTTATTTCCTAAAATTCGCTAGCTATCCTCGTAACATCTAAAATTTGAGCATATATATAACTATTTATATTTCTCTCAATTTGATCAGTTCCACTGGAAATTTTTCTTTGCTTTCCTTTTTTTGTTTCAATTCACTACTCGCTCAACAGTTCGTTCACATGACACCGCTCTAAATTGATAAATCAGTTCACATGAATGGGGAACTGGGAGCTCATAAAAAACTAGCCAGGCTGCCCTGACTGCCTGCTTGCTTGCTTGCTGGCCTCCCACCCCCTCCATTGAAGCCGACATAGAAAGTTGCGATTAAAGCTCACACAACTTATGATCAAACTAAAGTGGCTCACTCACGCTCACTTAGCGGATATAAAATGAACATGCCAACAACAACTATAACTAAAACAACGTCGACGACAACAACAACAACACTAAACTATAGTGAAAGAAGACGTAAAAAAGAGATAATTAAATGCACGTTAATCAAGCTGAAATGAAATGTGAAAAAGTATGCGTGAAAAAACTGAATGAAACAGAAATGAAATAACAAAACAAACAAATTCAAAAAAAAAGGCAAACGAAACAAAAAAAAATTAACAGCAGCAACATCTACAACCGCAAACTTTAACAGCAGCAGCCATTCAGTCAGCGGCTGCAACATTAGCTGCCATCAACACAATCGTCGTCGTCGCCGCCGCCGCCGCCGCTGTCGATACCCTAGTTAATGGCAGAGAAAACAAAATATATATACGAACCACATATATAAATATATACATACTACCTAGCCATACATACCTACTACCTACATATGAATCCGTGTCTCTGTGTCTGTGTGTGTATTGACCTAATTTCATTTCAACATGAGCGTGTACAGACAGTAAAATTGTATGGGTGCGATATCGCGAACAAAAAAAAACACTGCTCTAAACCGAAACCAATAAAAATTCAAATAGAAATAGAGAGAAACATCATCAGTGAAACGCCCTAACTGAGGCTTTATAAGAAACAAACCAGGCATTGAAGTACTTTTTTACTAAGTTATGGGGACTATTCTGTTAAAGCTTTTACCGTTAGTGCCACTGTACTAATATGACAATTGATAGGCTTCGTATTTTTTAAGAAAAAAAAAAAACTATTGGCAATAATAAATAATTGCCAATAGAAATGATCTCAAACCGAACTATGACAATATCATAATTCATATAAGATCAACAAAAAACAAAATCAAGGAACGAAAAAAAAAATCGCAATTTAAAACTTATGCATATATTATATAACATTATTAGGCAGGGCTAATAGTTAATGCTTAAAATGTTATGTAACATAATTGGAAAACATATTTGTAATAACAAATTGTTTAAAAGTTTAAAGATTTTATTTAAAACTAGATATTCCGGCTAGCATATATCACCGTGTGATCACCGTGTGATCACCGTGTGATATATGCTACTGGTGAATGCATTTTTAAGGTTGGATGAGTAGTTCAAAAGCTTACCCCCTACATACAAACTCACCTTCATTCACATTTCCTTATTATAATATGAGTATAGATTAACACTTTAGGATTATTTAATGTAACTGAGGAAACTGTAAACAATTACGAACTATTGAAATGTCTAATACTAGAAGTCATAAGGAATACTATGCAAAATTTGAATTTAGACATAATTCAAAAAAATTTATAATCAATCCGAAGGTAAATCATATTAATACATATAGTCAGCCCCTAACGTTCAGAGTTCTGTAAACAACAGCGTAAGTGTCTGTGAATAACAGAGGAATAATAGAGAGACAAAGTTGGACTTCTGGTGACTGTTTTGCTAATTTCTGTAGAACAAAATATCACAAAAATACCCATCTTATGAACTTTAGTGGAAGTTTGTGTATACTGATTCGCTTACACCTTATTTTTCAATGTATATTAAACACACAATTTAACAATCTGGAATTTTGGGCACTCTTTATGTAATGCTCTGTTGTATAATTTTCTCTTTGACAGCATTGGATTTGGAATTTTTTTCAGTTTCAATAAACATATTATTACTAATGTTAGCGGTAATGTTACTTTACAGTTATCTTCAATGTTATGTTCTTAATAACTCCTTTGTAATTAAAAACATTTCTTAACTCTAGACTTTTATTTAGTTGCATATATTACCTATATGATTTTTTCCTATAATACTAATTTCCTTTCGATTTTTCTTTCTTTACAGTGTTATTCAAGGCTCAAGTGTAATGGCGGCAATTTGCTTAAACGGCATGAGAAGACTGCATGAATGACTTAGCAGGCTACAATGATCGTTGGAATGCTGGATGTGCACATTTTATTCACATTACAAAACTGTGAGGGGTTTGTATCTGAGATGAGTACCAAAAATTGTACTCATATATGTAAGTGAAAATGCATTTGTATGACGATGTACCAACAATTAAGGTTAAGGTTAGAATCAAAGAAGTGCAAGGTACAAATTGACAGAAATTAAGATAAGTGCGCAGTTGTGTTCCTTGGCACTATCTATGTCTACTGGTATTAGATGAGATCAATTTTTATTACCAGTGCTGATATCTACTAGAAAAACAGTTCCAGTAATACCTGCATTGTGAGTAGAATTTGAAGCTTTGTAGGCGAATATCTCGAAACGAACATTTTGTCACTTGCATCCCTTTGCTTCTAACCCCATCAATTGTTGATTTGTACTTACTTTTGTATACAAGATTTAACAGTTTTTGTAGGGTAGGGCCTAAATATGTACATTTGCAAAAACTTTACTTTCCAAACCCTTACGTAGTTTTACTATACTGACCTAGTACCTTCATACTGTCATCGAATTTGTCACCCCTCAGATTACCTGTTGCACTGTGTTAGTAAACCATAAAAAAAAAACTTAATTTCCCTTTATACCCCATGATTGAGGTAAAACTACAAAATTGGAACGATGTACGTATGATTAATATAAAATCTTTATACAATTAATATTACTCATACGTTATGCACATATATCTAGCAAGTAACATATGCAAACTAAATACATATGCAAAGTACACTCATACCTCTTTTTACGGCATTTCGCTATAACGACATTTTTCAATTCTGGAACATCTTCGCTTTACGGCGCACATTACCTTGCTATACGGCTAAAAGCAAATAGGGGAATTACCGTTATTCTACGACGGGTGAGAGACTAACAAAAGCATTCACTCACAAGCGTAGCGAGTGTTGACGCAGCAGTCTCTTGTTTGTGCTGATCGAGAGTAGACGTTGTTTTCTTGCACATTTTTCCGTTTTTGAGCAATAATAAGTGAAAAATAAGAATAATAATTTATTACCTCGCTTTACGGCGTTTCACTTTACGGCCAACATTTTGGGAACGTATCTAGGCCGTATATCGAGGTATGGGTGCATAGTACTAGGGTTCAGTATCATATCAATACCATTCAATATCATAGGCAATGACCAATTTTCCATTTATCATTAATTATATCAATACCATTACATTATTGGTAAAAATTTATGAAACTTTTTAAAGTTGTCAATCGATATGGGTATTTCCTGGCATTGCTGACGCACGTTTATAAATTGCGTTACGGACACACACAATTTTCCATAGAAACTTGAAGTGTCTTCGAAAATTTGTGAAATTTAGCGAAATTTCTTACGTGGCAAATATATTCTTTTTTTTTTTGTGAAATAAAGAAGACATTTTCGAATTATATAACCAACTTACTTCACATTTAAAATACTTTTACCTTTTATGCTACTTCAATCTAAATGTGCGTTGCGGACACACTTTGCGGACACACGCATTTTTCTATGGATAACACAGAGCGACAAAAAAAACCAATACCTGGGAAATTATACTATTTTGCTGGTAGGTGCTGCCGAGCACTACAAGAATCTGTTTTTTTTCAAATTTCCCAAAACCCCCAACATCTTGAGTAACAGGTAAAAAACCGGTTTTTCGAACTTTTACGCACTTATAAGTAAGTTGCGCGGATAAATATGAACCGATTTGAAGTTATTTAGCGGATTTGGAGACGAATCATTGGAGACTTTTCAATGATATATATAGTTTGTTTTGTTAAAGTTAAAGAAATTCATGATATGATTCCAAAAAAAAAAAATTAAAAAAAATAGAAATTTTTTACTATGAAATCGTCCGTCCTTCCGCTGGAATACCCATATAATTAGTCCAACTTAATTTTTTACATGGATATATTAATTAAACTGATTTAGTTAAGACTAAGCTGAAATTCAGCTGAGGAGCTAAACAACTAAGTAAACAAACATCAAGATAAACTAAAAATAAGGTCACAACAAAAAAGTTTGGCCGGTAAACGCCAGATCCTTTAAGGGATTTTCTATACTGACCTAATATCTGCATTCAGACTGGGAATTTCTCACCCCCCAGATTGGCTGCTGTACAGTGTAATGATTACCAGGCGCTTCGATCTTCTGCGCGCCTTCTCCAGTTGGAAACTGAGAAGTTTTGATAACGTCACCTTCACCCTTACAACGGAATATCAATCTCCTCCTGCTGGAACTTTTTCAGGCATTCTTGCAATGTGTCTTAGTCCACTCAAATGTTTTACCTTTATACGTTTTACTATATCGATTTCCTTCTATAGCCGTTATAGATCATAGTTCATACGGTGTCGATACTCCCTATTAATAACAATAGGTTCATATACTGTGCGTAATATCTTTCTTTTTAAAACTCCGAAAACTGCATCGTCTGACTGCGCAAAAGTACAGGATTCTGCGCCGTACAGTAGGACAGGAAGAATTATTGTCTTATACAGCTGGAGCTTTGTTGTTTGAGTGATGGTCTTATCCAGAAAGTGCTTACTTAGCTCGAAATAGCATGTATAAGCAAGCATAACAGTTTTCAGTATTAACAGATTGTCCCAGACATTCAATATTTCTATCCGTTGAAACCATTGACTTCGTTCTGTCCTCATTCACTATTAAACCCATTTTTGCCGATTCTGTTTTTAATTCTTAATAACGCTGAAGTGACTTCTCTTCAGCACTTCGACCAATAATAGCGATGCCATTGGCATAGGCAAGAAGCATGTGAATTTTATGTCAGATCATTCCAGTTGTGTTTAGTGCTGCTTTTCTTTTTAATTTTTCTATTACGATATTAAATAGAGTACACGAGAGACTCTCTGTCACCTTAGTGACAAACTTATTAATGTATTGATGGTTTCTTTCAAAAATTAAAGAATTTTTTATTCGTATTACAATTTTCCTAGATCTTAAAAATTTCTATATAAGATCATTATCGTAGTATTGTCTTTTTGTGATCCTTAAGCTTTGTTTTGAACCCTATGTACCTTTTTGGTGCCTTCTGCTGGAGGACTAATTTCATCTTTTTATATTCTCTGCACTTTTTTGCGCTTACTGTGATCTTTAACGACTTGTTCTTTAGTGAAATAAGGCATTTTCCCAGAATTTTGTTTGGCAGCGAGAGCAAAAAACAAAAAGCACTTGAATTCTTTAAGCCTACATAAACTTCAGCGCAGCCTGTCCATATGTACATACATACCAACATATACCTATATAAGAGTGTATGGACAAAAGTAGCCGTGGTACCCGTTTCAGACTGGCACTAATATTTTGTAAAGGTTTCTTTTCAAATAGTCCAACAAAATTGCAACTTCTGTTGCCACCACGATGTGGAAAGAAAGCCAGAAACGTGCTGGAATGTGGTCATACAAGTTTTCATCGTTACCATCATCATCATCGCCATCGTCGTCATCATCGCCGTCGTCGTCATCATCTTTCTTTCTATCTTTTGTTGGCTCGCTAAATTTCATTGGATCCCTTTCTTTGTGACTCTCGAAAGCGTTTTAAACTTGTTTAAGTTAAATTCCAACAAAACTGTGACTGAATATTTTCTTTTCACCATTTGGTCAAAATAAAGGAATTTAGTTGTGGTTAAAGATTTTACAAGAATTTTCCTCAAGGCAAACATAAAGACGTAGTTTTGGGGGGGGGGGGGGGAAACATTTAAAATAGTAGATTAGGTTTCATACATGGAGAGGGGAACTCCTATATACAAAATGGCGAGGCAGAAAATTCTGGGACGTATGATGTTGAAGGCCTTAGGATTTTAACCACATTCTGGTAAGGCTTGCATTGGGCAATTTGTGAAATTTAGCTTAGATATCAACCTACCTTGAATTACTGGTCACATACAACTAAGTTATGTCAATATTCGATTAGGCTACTCGCGTGCCCCCTATCGTACATTAATTGCACTACTTATAAAATCAATTGAGGACAGCTGTAAGGCTTTCTAAAACATTGTCAATTCAAACGCATAAGTAAACTTCTTCAAAGTAAGCTGATTTTAAGACTATGAGATGTGTAATGAGATTTTAAAATACAAAAATTAGCAGCACATCAACTATATAATACAACAAAAATTTTGTTTTTGTATAATAGACCAGTTAAGTTAATAAATTTGTTTTAAAAATTAACAAATTTTAACTTTCTTTAATAAAAAATTAAAAGTTATTATCTTATCTCGTACAAAACGTTAGCTATTTATGACGATGTTATCCTATACGAACATATCTAGCTGAGAATCAAATCAATACCCCCATTCGCATTCTTTTAACCGACCCTGCCCTTTTCAGTACTTTTTTCGTCTCAAGCCTACAATTGTTTTACGTCGTCGGCATAAAAATAACAACGTCATTAGATACGTTTTTTATTTTGTATAGTAATTTTTTTTTTTAATATCAAATATATTTAAAAAATAAAAAAAGAAAACTACACTCACATACCATCAGAAAACTCACACTATGCTGCCTATACATTTCTATACAGAACACTACTACACTTTATTTGTACAGCTATATGGGGGTCTATGTGTATAGACTTTACCTAGATTTGTGTCTGTGTATTTTATCAGACAAATTAGACAGACAGTCGGAGAAGAGTATTTAGGAGAGTATTGTTAGAACGGACGGACGTACGGACGATCTAACAAAGAAATTCAATAATTTTTTTTCAGGGATTTAAATGTTTTGTTATTTTAAATGTTTTTTTGCGTTTGGGCAATCAGGGACGCCAAGAGCAGCAGCAGCAGCAGCAGCTTTTTTGACTATATTTTGTTGATCCACTTTGAATTTGAAATATGTATTTAATTTTTGATTATATTGTGTTGTTCTTTGTTTTTTTAGTTTCCTTTAGGTGTATTTGTTTGTCTAGGTTTTTCTGTTGTCGGTTTTTTTTGCTGTTTAAAACAATGAAAACAAAAAAAAAAATATAAATAGTTTATTTTTAATTGACTGAAACAACACAGCAACAACAACATTAGCTGGTGTTTTCCTTGTAGTGATATTTATAAGATGGAAACCTTTAATTGCAATTTTAGTTTTAATTAAAATGTGGCACAGTGGTGCAAACAAACGCCAACTTGTTTATGCTAGAGTATAGACAAACGTTGCAGCTGTCGCATGTGCTGTATGGGCTACGGTATGCTATGTTTTATGCAGTAAATGGAAAATGTATTAGTTCAAGCACTTATATAGCGAATATAAACATTACATAGCCAGTATAAGAACTAGTTAGCAGGAAAATGTAACTGGTTTTGTTTTGCGGTAAGTCCTTATTAATTGGGTTGGTCTACTTAAGCGCCACCTATCGTACAAAAACTGTAACTCATAAGAAACCTTGGTCGGTTTATTATTAGGTTATTTTAAAATTGTTGTATTAATCTTGTTGATCGTTTTTAAAGTCTATTGGAAACATACAAACACAAAATAATTTGTTAACTCGAGCGCCACCTATCGTACAAAAATTGTACTATCTTAGAAACCTTGGCCGTTATGTCACTAACAGAATTTCAAGTGTTTGTCTTAATGGTGTGAACGATTTCGATGTCTAATTTGAAACATACAGACACAAAAAAAGAATTTTTTTTATTTTGAAAATTTTAACTAGTCAGTTAATGAAGTGCAATTGCAGGCGACACAACAAGTCAAGTAACTGGGAACTATTCTTGACAGGAGACTATGAAGAAGAGAAATGCAATGTGGAGAAGAGGGTCAAACTGGGCATCTGTTGCTCTCTATTGCTCTATAGGTAAGCGTTAGATTGGACTGTCTCCAAAGGTCTCTACTGCTGTATAGGTAGTCTATAGGTAAGCGTTAGACTGGACTGCCTCCAAAGTTCACTATGTGAATTTGTTGCCCTCTACTGCTGTATAGTTAGTCTATAGGTAAGCGTTAGACTGGACTGCCTCCAAAGGTCACTATGTAAATTTGTACAGCAATAGTTAGACCAATACCTTTCTTGACAATCCTTGACTAAGATCGGAATTGAGTAAAGCTAAAGGGGCAATGAACACAACATCGTGTATAGCACTTAGTGCCATACTTTACATCTAGACTCCTGATATTATGACTCTATAGCCCACCGCTGCATCTCTAGTGAGAATCAGAGATAAAAGCGTTAAGCTTTAGAAGCTATCTAAGCATGCTTAACTTAAAAACTATCAAAAATACAACACATTGTAAGATTTTATTCAAAAAAAAAAAAAAATTTTTCTATCTTAAAAAAACATTCCAAGAAATTATTAAATTTCCAATCTAACCAACTTAAAAGTAAACCCCACAAATTTGAAGACCCATCAAAAAAAAATAAAATAAAAATATAATAATTTGCATTATAATAAAAAAAAATTAAACATCGATAATAACCAAAAAAAAAACCAAAATTAAAAACAATCAAATAAAAACAAATTTATATAAATTAAAATAGCCAAAACGAAAGCTATTAATAAATAACTAAATTATAAGGCAAACAAAAGCTATACATATGCTAATTGACACAAATTCTCATAATTGGTATTATGGGGGCTAACATAAAACATAACGGGCTAAGAAGGCATTTTCTTTGGCTTACGCAGAGTGATACAAGTAAAAGACATAAAGTCTAGCTTTAAATCCAAGTCTAGAAATCTGCCACGCCCAAAAATAACAAATCCAAGACGACGACGACAACGACGAAAAAATTAAAACACCCAAACAACATCAAACAAAAATAAGCGGTAAATTTTTAGCATAAGAAATCGATACATGACGTGCCAATTAACAAAATGTAATAAATTTCCAAATAAAAGTGCGCGTTTCACGAAATCTTTTCTATAACCATATAATATGCATACATAATAACAACAACAACAACAACCACAACAATAATAACATTAATAATACCAATAATAATAATAATATTCAGACAAAACAAAGAACCGCGACAACGGTCAACACCACCATCAAATTGATTAGTTTTAAGGTGGTGGAGTGGGGGAGATCAGTCAGTCAGTGGATTCGTTAGACTTGATGTCTTCGAATTTGGTATAAGCCAGCCAGTTAGCCGTGCAAACAACAACAACAACAACAACAGCGGCATGAATTGTGGTACAACGACGCTAAGGCTGACCATTGTGATATTTATTTAGTGATCCAAGTGTATTCAGAGTGATCTTTTTTTTTGTTGCTGTGTATTTTGTTTCATATTTGTGTATTGTATTGTGAGTGTGATGCTTCGATTGATTTGACTACGAAACCGGTTTTCGATTTGATTTGACTTATTTTTACAAAGTGAGATCATTTTGAAAGCTGATTTTGTCAATGAATTCCACCAAAGACCATAGAGACAAACACACACACACACACACTCCAACCAGGCAGCCCAGCATCCAGCCAGCCAGCAGCATTCCAGCCAAAAATCGACATCAACAAACAAAACCTAATAAATATATTCCCACTATCATAATTTTAAGCTATCTACAAATATCTACTAATAACAACCAGTTCGTAACACCAACAACAACTCCAGTCAAATTAAATGGGGAGAGAACAAAAACAACAACAACACCAACACACAAAGTTGGCATACCTGAACTCAATAGGTTAGGAGTTTACAAAAAATACCAACAAAGCCAGCGTCGACAACTCAAGACCCTCTCCCCCCCCCGTTATGTCCGTCCCTAGCGATTTACACAATTGAAGCATCTGTATGGCTGACTGACTGACTAGATGTGTTGGTAAGACCTTAAGGTAAAGGCAGTTTCTCAACTAATGCTAATGCGCATGCGCGCATCGTCGTGATAACTTTGAACTTCAGCCGACAATAATTTCGAGATACCAACGATGAACAACGGCTGCAACAACAACTACAACAACGTCAAGCAAACGGCCCCCAAAAGATAACGACAGCAGCCTTAACTTCTTGGTCGCCCATTGAAACAATCAAACAAACCGACTTACATAGTATTCACGGAAAAAAAACTCTATGAAATCTTGCATAAGACAAAAAAAACAACCAAATGGAATTTTTTTATTTTGGTATTTTCTCACCATAAGTTGTGTGTGCACACGGGGTCTTGGCATTGTAAGGTAAGTTGTTGTCGTTGTTGTTGTTGATGATGAAGTTACTGGTTGTTGTTGCTTGATTACATCTCTCACAGCAGTAGAGCTGACCACCAACCATTTATGGAATGTCAGCCTCAGCGCCAGCGCCAGACAGCGCACTGCGTAACCATAAGTGAAGTTAATTTAGCCACCATTACCACTAATCAGTGGCGCTTTACAACAGAGAGAAGGAGAGAGCGAGAGAGTGCGAGAGTGACCAATTAATCCAACTTCTCAATTATTCGATTAATCACTATATCACACAAAAGCAATGATTAATCAAATGATGTTGGCAATAATTGTTCAATAGGGTAAACGAAATTTTATTACTTCTTTTCATAGGGTGCTGGGACCGTGACTTATGGTACCTCATATATAGAGTGTTTTTTAGTCATACTAATAAAGTGTGTTTGACTTTTTTTCAGTGCACTTTAGCAAATCACCATGCTAAGACCAGAGCTGTAAACTCAAGTACAAGTAATCATTACCTACCATGTTCGAAAGAATTTAAAAGTTAACTACAATTCCAATTACATGAGGAATTGGAATTGAAACTAAAAGTCTCAACTACACAGGTAATTGTACTTGAAAGTAATGATTCCTAATTACTTTTCAATTAGCTCAATTACTTTTAAATTACAAGGAATTGAAAGGAATTGACGGAATTGGGAGGAATTGGAAGGAATTAAGAGGAATTGCTGCAATTTGGAAAGGTCCGTTATGTTAAAATATATTGCTCCCACTCTCATTTTCTCTTTGTGACGTCACACTGTGGAACTTACAATTTCTACCCCTTATTTCAAAATTATTTCAATACCTTTCCAAATTGCAGCAATTCCTCATAATTCCTTCCAATTCCTCCCAATTCCGTCAATTCCTTTCAATTCCTTGTAATTTAAAAGTAATTGAGCTAATTGAAAAGTAATTAGGAATCATTACTTTCAAGTACAATTACCTGTGTAGTTGAGACTTTTAGTTTCAATTCCAATTCCTCATGTAATTAGAATTGTAGTTAACTTTCAATTCCTTTTTAGATGTACTTGTAATTGTAATTAAGCAGTAATGAGTACAAATTGTAATGATTAGTTTACAGCTCTGGCTAAGACTTACAACAACGTTTACAAATCGTGGAAATTTATTTCCAAAATTCGCGCTTTGTAGGCCAAACTTATAAAATATTTCGTGAAGTTTAAAGTCTGCAAAATTGTCGATCAGAGCAGCGAATACGCAATGTTAAGTATCGATATAAGACCATGGAAACGGAAATGCTTTACGCATTCGCCGCTTTCGAATAAGTTTAAGGTGGTCCCCATGTGCCCATGTATGCTAACGTCTTCCATTCACCTGCATCCAGGCCCCCGCTTCATTGTCGATGCTGCGGCGTCCAGTTTAAATTTATCACTCCTAATTATACCATCACCCTTAGGGATGAGGGATCATTTGATACGACCCAAAAGTGTAACACATAGAAGGAGTGACTTTAGACCCTAGGTTTCTTTGAACCAAATTCGATTCATGACTTTTTAAGTCGTTTGAGCCATGTCCGTCTGTGTGTCTGTCTGTCCGTCTGTCTGTCTGTCTGTCCGTCTGTCTGTTTGGCTGTCCGGCTGGTTCGCACGATAACTTTCGAAAGACGCAACCAAATGTTTTGAAATTTTGCACGAGTTAATATTTCCCCAAAACTACGTACGGTATTGAAAATGGGCTACATGACCACGCCCCTTCTGATACCTTCCATACAAATGTTCCATACAATATATTTAGTAAAGCTTCAACAGGATAAAGTTTTGAAAAAAAAAATTGTAGCCACGCCCCTTCTGGTACCTCCCATACAAATGTACCACTCCGCCCACTTTAGATATGGAGTTATAATATCAATACACTCGACACGATCTTGCGCAAATTATGTATTTTGTTAAGTCATAACAGGATAAAGTTTTAGAAAAAATATTGGAAGGCTAGCCACGCACCTTCTGGTGCCTCCGATATAAATGTACTTTTCCGCCCACTTTAGTAATATTGTAGTAATATCAATAAATCCAAGGCTATCGTACCCAAATTCTTTGTTTTTGTAAAGTTATAGCAGAATTCAGTATTTAAGAAAAAAAACTGAAGTCCAGCCACGCCCCATCTGGTACCTCACATACACATCTGGTACCGCCCACTTTAGAAATCGATTAATATTGTTAATAGACCTAGCGCGATCGTGCCCAAATTCTGTATTTAGTAAAGTTCATGCAGGATAAAGTTTTGGAAAAAATCTGGAAGTCTAGACACGCCCCTTCTGGTACCTCCCATACAAATGTACCACTTCGCCCTCTTTAGAGATGGAGTTATAATACCAATATACTTGACACGATCGTGCCCAAATTATGTATTTTGTTAAGTTATAACAGGATAAAGTTTTGGACATAATATTGGAAGTCTAGACACGCCCCTTATGGTACCTCCCATACAATTGTACCTTTCCGTTCACTTTAGAGATGGAGTTATAATATCAATACACCCCTCGCGATCGTGCCCAAATTCCGTATTTAGTAAAAAAAAAGATTTGGAGAAAAAATCTTTAAGTGTAGACTCGCCCCATCTGGCACCTCCCATACCAATGTACCACTCCGCCCACTTTAGAAATCGAGTTATAATATCAATATAATACAAAATTTTTTGTTTAAATGAGGGTTGTGGTATATGTAAGTCGGGTTGCCCGACTGAAACTTTCTTACTGGTTTTCTATCAATTTTCTCCATTGGCTGTCATAACATTAATAATGTAATCCACTGATATTGTTCACACTGCGTCTGACCGTAGCTGGCGATGGGCCAGTCAGCACGTGCGCTCAAAAAATGTGTACTCTGCGTCATCTAGGACTTCATATATTTCTGTGCAGGTACCCAGCGGTAAATGAAACGAAGTACCTATTTAGTCATGACATCAGTATGACTTTGTAAGCAAGCGATCTAAGTACTTAGAATGTCATGCGTAATGTAAAAAAATATCATACACTCATTATAACTACGATTGAAATGGCACCTAGTTACATCGTCACTTATTTTGTAATCAAGCGCGTTATCATGCTTGCTTAAATCTCTGCTTACAACGTAATTGGAACTGAAATGGCACTTACTGACATCGTTGCTTACTTTGTAAGCAAGAGCGCACCGATTAAACGGCCTATGGCACTTACCCAGCGGTAAATGAAACGAAGTACCTATTTAGTAATCCATGACATCTGTACGACATTGTAAGCGAGGATCTAAGTACTTAGAATGTAATGCGTGTGTAATGTATAAAATATCGTCCACTCATTATAACTGCGATTAAAATGGCACCTACTGAAAGCGTCACTTACTTTGTAATCAAGCGTGTTAGCAAGCTCGAATAAAATTTTGCTTATAATGTAATTGCAACGGAAATGGGACTTACTGATATCTTCCCTTACTTTGTAAGCAAAAGAGCACCGATTAAACGGCCTATGACACTCCCGTGTAAATGTAAAGCAGAAGATATGCGAGATAATCATCACTGATTGCTACTAAATAAAGCTGACATCAGCGATTACGTAATTGGTGTTTTTACCGCTGGATATATGCTACATTTAAGGGAGAATATAAGCAAGAGAATCACCACTGATTACTACTAAATCTAAAGTATTCATGTCCTGATAACATCTGTGTTATGTAACAGTTTACCTCTCCACGTCGTCAATCCAGCCAAAGTTTGATTTTCGGTATAAGCCTTACCATCCACCTTTCGTGACGTTACTCCAGCGTACATGCCTCGACATTATTTTCTGGGTTTTTATTGATATCTCCGCTAACAGGTCAATTGAAATAGTGTCTGCTATTACCAGTACTGCGATTGGCTGTACTGTGCAATACGCGGCAGTGATTTGAAAAGCAGCTGTCCTCTGCACAGCTAAAATAGACTGTGCCCTGTTTTTAATCTTAAGGCCTTCGGCCATATTTCCATCAGGAGTCTCCGCTGCTGTACTTCCGTCGGTATTGGACTGTGAATGCAGGATTCAGATTCAGTATTAATCCCCAGATATTTCAACGATATCTGGTTTGCGATAGTGATATCTCCGATAATCACATCCAACTCTACGTGAATGTGACGCCGCTTGGGCAAAAGTAATTTTCTGCATTGACAATTGCAAACCATAAGCAGCAATCTAAGATTTGACTCTTATCATAACTAATGCTGTGAATCGTCCGTGCTCTTAACCATGATAACGCTCGTCGGCATATTCTACTTAAACGCGCCTTCAGGCATTTTTCAGCTTCAGGGTTGCGTTGTAGCTGACGTTCCGCCGATCTGGTCCTTAAAGGTCCACTTTTCGTATTATACAAAGCTCACTGTCGCTTAGGTAGCTTCCTTTTATTCTCATGTATTACACTATGACACAATTTGATGGTCATTGTCTCGGGGGTGAACCAAACCAATTTCAAATGATAGCATTTGACCTCAGTAACAAAACCCTAAACTCCATTTTGCTCCACTACGTCACAATTTTTTTTTACAGTGGTTTAAAGTTTATTTTTTTTGGTCAAAAGTCGAATCAAAGAATATGAAAAATCATCTGTAAAAATACGTTTGGGGTATTTCATGTCTTCGGAGACCAATATTAAAACAATCAGGGGAATATTTTCTCGGAACATTTTAACCCTCTAGTTGCCACCCGTATGGGACATTTTTGGCCCAATTTTAAAAAACTTTTTAAATGTCAACTTTGGGCGGAGGTCAAGGAAATATTCTCCGGAAAATTTCACTAAGAGTCACCAAAGACAAATAACCTCTACGAGTCAAAGGTTCCAAAATAAAATCAAAATGAAATGTTAATGAAATGTAAAAAAGTCTATTTTTGGGCAAACAGTACAACGCAATTTTTCGGGAGTGAACCAAACCAATATCAAACGATAGCATTTGACCTCAGTAATAAAACCCTAAACTCCATGTTGCTCCACTACTTCACAATTTTTGTTTACAGTGGTTTAAAGTTAGATTTTTTTGGTCAAATGTAAAATAGAAGAAAATGAAAAATCATGTGTAAAAATAGATTTGGGATAGTTCATGTCTTCGGAGACCTACATTAAAATTTTCCGGGGAATATTTTCTCGAAACATTTTAACCCTCTATCTGCCACCCATTGTGAACATTTTGAGAAATTTGACTTTTAAGCTGTTTTTCAAAATTTATCCTAAGGGTAGGAGCTGGAGGGTTCAAATATTCTGATGAGATGTTCCTCTAAAAATTTTAATGTATGTCTCCGCAAACATGAACTATACCAAACCTATTTTTACACATGATTTTTCATTTTCTTTTATTTGGCTTTTGATTAAAAAAATTCAACTTTTACCCACTGTTTACAAAAATTGTGACGTAGTGGAGAAAAATGGAGTTTAGGGTTTTGTTACTGAGGTCAAATGCTATCGTTTAATATTGGTTTGGTTCACTCCCGAAAAAGTGCGCTGCACTGTTTGCTCAAAAATAGACTTTTTAACATTTCATTAACATTTCATTTTGATTTTATTTTGGAACCTTTGACTCGTAGAGGTTATTTGTCTTTGGTGACTCTTAGTGAAATTTTCCGGAGAATATTTCTATCGAAGATTCTAATCCTTGACCTCCGTCCAAAGTTGACTTTTGAAAAGTTTTTTAAAATTGGGCTAAAAATGTCCCATACGGGTGGCAGCTAGAGGGTTAAAATGTTCCGAGAAAATATTCCCCTGTTTGTTTTAATATAGGTCTCCGAAGACATGAAATACCCCAAACGTATTTTTACAAATGATTTTATATATTCTTTGATTCGACTTTTTACCAAAAAAATGAAACTTTAAACCACTGTAAGTAAAAAAAATTTGTGACGTAGTGGAGCAAAATGGAGTTTAGGGTTTTTTTACTGAGGTCAAATGCTATCGTTTGATATTGGTTTGGTTCACCCCCGAAAAAGTGTGTTGCACTGTGTTATCTATTAATTTACTGCAGTACAGACAAGTATACCTCTTAAGCTTCCACTACATCTTCCCATCGTAAGCTATCAAAGGCGTTCTTTAAGTAAAGCGCTGCGAGGGGTACAACAGGACTACTGTAATGGTTCACTCAGTGTACGGCATCTATTAACTCAGTCACTTCTCTTTGGGCCCCAAATGTAGAACTACCCGGTCTAAGGTCATACTGTCCACTAGATAAATCACCTCCATTATCTATCGTGTTAGTTAGCCGGGGCTTTACCAATCTCTCAGGTAGTTTTCCCGTATGTTTGCGAGGCTTTTGGATCTCAGTATCCTTTGCGAATAAGCATTAGCTGTTGCATTTTCCAAACTTCTGCAAATACAACTTCTACCAGGCGGGCATTATATATGCCCAGTAACAGGTGAGGGTTTTTATGGGCAATCTCTTTCATTACTACGACGGGTAAACCATCGAGGTGCCTTGTTGGGTCGTAAAACATGCTCAGCTGCATTAAGTTCATTGACCGTAAACGGTGTGAATTCAATAGTGTTCTCAGTATCCAAGCTTTCCTGCCTGTTTTCATGGGTCGGAAATAGGAATGTCATATTTCTCATTGTCACCAGTCTCACGGATTTCTTTGCACTCAGCACTCTCTGTGACGATTTTACAGCCAGGGCCATATGGGCCATTGCTTATATTCTCGCAAAGTTCCTAGAAGACTTTCCGCCTGCTTGAGTATATGGATTTTCGTAGAGTTTTCATTGCCTCTTTCATTCTACAAACCCTTTGTGGGTTTTTCTATACCGACCTTGTAAATTCACCTTGACTTGGAATTTTTCTTCCCCCTAGGTTGGTTATTACACTATGTTTATTAACTATATATCTATAATATTGGAATAATGTGCGTATGAATAATATAAAATCCGCATAAAATTAATATTACTCATACGTTGTACATACATTGGTAAACTCGCTATATATCTACAGTACTTCTATTAGAGTGGTCACTCAATATCAACAGCAATGACCATTTTTCTACTCATCACAGATGAGACAGCCTATATATGGACATTTGGAGTTCTAAGGGAAATTTTATAAAAAAACCAAATATTTAAATTTATTGAAGATTTCATTCGACAAAATAAATTCACTTTAATTTCTTGCATTTACATATTAATAGAAATTATTTATTTAAGGCTTATCTAGAATTCTTCTAAAGAAAAAAATGAGAAATCATCAATGGTTCTTGAGTTATAGCTGAAAAACTAAGAGAACAAACATCAAAATAACACAGTACATCACATGATTTTGGGACTCAATTGTTAGAACTGCACGTGAAAGTAGCCCCAAAAAGAACAAGTTCTGCATAATTCGTTTTGTTAAGTAACATGCCATAATAATTTAATATCGATTTGAAATTAGTAAGTATCGTATAGAGAAATTTGGCACGTTTTAGGCTCTTTATAGTTTATCAACATGACCGACTCACAATAATCCACTTTTGTATGCGTATGAACCCTCTGTCATAGTCATAGTGGAGGCACCTAAAAACCGCATCAAATTTGTAAGGATGTAGAAAAGCGTAAATATTTAAAACTACCCAAAACGTTTTCATACGACCCCCTTTAACTCATACGACTGGCTGAACATTTTGCTTTTAACAATGTGAGCATTGATTTTCACTGCATGACACTGTCACAACACTAGACGATCTCACGCACATTCGAACGAATATGAGACGCCGCTGATGTATTGAAGTATTGATGGAATGTGTGGAATGCGGTTGGTTTTGTAAATTTACCTTGATAATGGTGTAACAAAACCAAAACAAGCCAGTAACGAACGAACGTACAACAAAGCAAAACAGAAATGGAAAAACATTGTTGTTAATGCGTATTAAAACTAAAACTCGCACACGCGCACTCACACCAACGAGATCTTGTTTGGATCCACAGTGACCCCAAAAATACTCAGCCAGGCAGCCACCCATGTGCTTTTTGCAAAGATATGGCCCAAAACACTGAATATTCCAAGAAATTCGAATATGTGGTACAAGCTCGTGTGTGAATTTTAAATTTTTGATCAAATTGCGCTAAATGAGTGGGGAGGGGGCGGCCTCCAACACATATTAGAAACTATCAACAAATCGGCCATTACATTTCGCATAAGAGGTATGAAATTTGAAGGTAAATAACAAAATAGAGAAATTAGTAGCGGTTAATTGAAATCATGGGTTGATTTTTATTACTTTTGCTATCACTTCCGGAGGTTTGTATAACTCTTAATGACAGCATAGGAGGGCGTGGTAAATTTATCAAACCAACTTTGAAATGGTATGAATGAAAACTTAGTCCAAAAGATATACAACTGGATTGCAAATGTTATATTGATCGGAAGTTGCTGTCGACCACATTGCGGGGGCCGAAGATGAAAGAAAATAAAGATGACCGAGTCAGGAATTGAACCAAGGATCTCCCGCATGATGGTCGCATGTTCTAATCATTATGCCAATACCAGATTTGTCGGGCTACACTATTTGTTTTGGTTTTTTTTACTCTACATATTAAGTGTTTTGGAAACGTGCTTCTGACACCCGTCAGAGCACGGCTAACTGTGAGGGGCGAAACCTAAAACCCAGGCACGTCCACTCAGAGTCAGCGGTCCCTGGTCAGCGTTTGACCCAGTATGGGCGGCTGTAATAAAATCCTGGCAGGAGGAGGAAACTGCTAAAAGTGCGCTGGGCTGGCAACCCGCCACCGACGTTTGAACTAATGCAATGAAAAGAAGTAAGAAAAGAGTAAAATGGACCCCCCAAAATGTTAACGACCACAGTAAACGAATTAAGGACCATGATTTAAGGATATGCACCTGGAATGTTAGAACACTTTATAGACCAGGTGCCTCCATCCAACTGGCGAAAGTCCTCGAAGAATACAAGTCTGACATAACCGCTTTAAAGGAAATCCGGTGGGCGGGACACGGGTGCTCGCGCATGCAGACGTGCGACATCTACTATAGTGGCCATGCGGGCAAGCACGAGTTTGGATTTGGATTTGTGGTTGACAAGAGACTGCGACACCTAGTCTCAAGGTTCAACCCGGTGTGTGAACGTATAGCCACCATAAGAGTCAAAACAAAGTTTTTCCAAATAACACTTATATGTGCCCATGCTCCGATAGAAGGAAAAGCGATGAGGACAAAGACGAGTTCTACGAGAGCCTAGAAAATGTATATGACCTTATCCCAAGCCATGACATCAAAATTGTACTAGGCAATTGTAATGCTAAAATAGGCAGGCAAGCCGCATTTGAGACTACCATCGGAAAATTCAGTCTGCACACCGAAACGTCGAACAATGGCATCAGACTGATTGATTTCTCTGCGACAAGAAATATGGTTGTTAGCAGCACTAGATTTGACCATACAAATATTCATAAGGCAACATGGTTATCTCCAGATCAATTGACGAGGAATCAGATAGATCACGTGGTAGTCAATGGAAGGCATGCATCGAGTGTTCTGGACGTACGAGTGATCAGGGGTGCAAACATTGACTCCGATCACTTCCTTACCGCAGTTAAGGTACGCACAAGGCTAAGCATAGCGAAAAACGTACGTAACCAGGCACAATGAAAGCTGGACATTGGTAAACTGCGGACCACAGAGGTAGCGGATGCCTACTCCAACCACCTAACTCAACTGCTGCGGAATGCTCCAACCCCTGATAATATAACCTCGCAGGGGCAATATATAGCCGACTCCACAGAACGGACTGCGAGAAGCGTACTTGGGTACTTAAAGCCGTCTCATGAAGATGCCTGGTACGATGATAAATGTCGCAATGCGACGAGAGAGACGGATGCAGCATACAGAGCGAAATTGCAGCCAATGGCAACGCGAACTATTCGTAAACGGCACAGGGAGAAGAGACGAGAGGCAACTCGTCTTTCTAGACGGAAAAAGAAGGAGCTGAAGAAGAGGCAGGATGAATGCACAGAGTTGCTCCGAAGTAGAGGGGAAGCCCGAAAATTTTAGAAGAGTGTTATGGCGAGAATGTGTGGAACAGGGTTGCCCTCCTGCAAGGACAGCGATGATCAGCTAGTGACGGACCCGGATAACGTACTGAGGATATGGAGAGATCATTTTAAAAATGTACTGGATGCGGACACCACTCCAGAAGACCCCGCTAAAATCCATGACGATGGTATTTATTGTCCACCTCCGAGCCAGAGCGAGATACGTTTGGCAATCTCCCGCCTTAAAAACAGCTGCTGGAGCCGATGGTCTCCCTGCTAAATTGTTTAAGGCTGGCGGGGAGTAGCTGATTAGGAGCATGCATCAGCTTATGGAGAACATCTAGCAAGAGAAGAGCATGACCGGGGGTTGGAGTCTCAGTCTGTTATGTCCCACATACAAAAAAGGAGATCGTAGTGAATGTAAGGTCCTTTTATGCATAGTGTGTGTGAACGTCTAAATCCAATTGTAGAAAAACTAATTGGACCATATCAGTGCGGCCTTAGACCTTGCAAATCTACGACGGATCAAATATTCACATTACGACAAATCCTTGAACAAACCCATGGTAAGCAGATCGACAACAACCACCTCTTTGTCGACTACAAAGCCGCCGTCGACTCTCCGATAAGTAACAGGCTAAATGAAGCAATGTCTGAGTTTGGTATTCCTGCAAAGCTGATTCGACTTTGAAGATGTACTTGGACAACACTAAATCCTCGGTTAAGATTGGTAAAGATCAGCCTGAACCATTCAACACGGAAAGAGGTCTCAGGCAGGGCGATAGCCTGTCCTGTACACTATTTAATATAGTTATGGAGAAGTTGGAATATTTCACAAGAGCTATATGCCACTAGCCTATTCCGATGATATAGACATCATTGGCCGAAATCTATGGGATGATTCTGCAGTTTTCTCATCACTAGAAAATGAGACAGCAAATATTGGTTTAGAGGTCAACGAGGACAAAACAAAACCAGTAAGAAAGTTTCAGTCGGGCAACCCGAATTACATATATCATCGCCCTCAGTGAGACAAAAAAATTGCTGTTATATTGATATTATTACTCGATTTCTAAAGTGGGCGGAGTGGTACATTTGTATGGGAGGTAACAGAAGGGGCGTGTCTAGACTTCCTGTTTTTCTCTCGAAAACTGTATCCTGCTTGAACTTTACTAAATACAGAATTTGGGCACGATCGCCTTTGTTCTATTAATAATATTAATCGATTTCTAAAGTGGGCGGTACCAGATCAGTATGGGGCGTACCATAAGGGGCGTGGCTAAATTTCCAGTTATATTCTCAAAAACTGTATCCTGCTATAGATTTACCAAATAAAGAATTAGGGTACAATCGCCTTGGATTTATTGATATTACTACTCCATATCTTAAGTGGGCGGAGTGGTACATTTGTATGGGAGGTACCAGATGGGGCGTGTCAAGACTTCCAGATTTTTTCTCCAAAACTTTATCCTGCTTGAACTTTACTAAATACAGAATTTGGGCACGATCGCGTTAGTTCTATTAATAATATTAATCGATTTCTAAAGTGGGCGGTACCAGATGTGTATGTGAGGTACCAGATGGGGCGTGGATAGACTTCCAGTTTTTTTTTCTCAAAAACTGTATCCTGCTATAGCTTTACTAAAATAAAGAATTTGGGTACGATCGCCTTGGATTTATTGATATTACTACTCCATATCTAAAGTGGGCGGAAAAGTACATTTGTATGGGAGGTACCAGAAGGGGGGTGGCTAGACTTCCAATATGTTTTCCAAAACTTTATCCTATTGTAACTTAACAAAATGCATAATTTGGGCACGATGGTGTTGAGTGTATTGATATTATAACTCCATCTCTAAAAAAGGCGGAGTTGTACATTTGTATGTGAGGTATCAGAAGGGGCGTGGCTAGACTTTACATTTTTTTCCAAAACTTTATCCTGTTATAGCATTACTAAATATAGAATTTGGGAATGATTGAGTTCGATGTATTGATATTATTACTCTATTTCTAAAGTGGGCGGAATTGTACATTTGTATGGAAGGTACCGGAAGGGGCGTGGCCATGTAGCCTATTTTCAATATCATAAGTAGTTTTGGGGAAATATTAACTCGTGCAAAATTTCAAAACATTTGGTTGCGTCTTTCGAAAGTTATCGTGCGAACCAGCCGGACAGCAGTCAGTCAGACAGACAGACAGACGGACATGGCTCACACGACTTAAAAAGTCATGAATCGAATTTGGTTCAAAGAAACCTAGGGTCTAAAGTCACTCCTTCTATGTGTTACACTATACCCTTATCCCTAAGGGTGATGGTATAAATATTGATTTCGACGAACAAAGTGTCACCTCAATGGGGACTCACCGTCAACGTTGAAAATTATTGTTTTGAGGTAGTAGATGAGTTAACATACCTCGGATCTTCCGTCAACAAGAAAAATAATGTCGGCCAAGAAATTAAGCGTAGAATAGTGCTAGCCAATAGATGCTTCTACGGACTTCGGCAATACTTTAGTAACACCATCGGATGAACCATGAGCTATATGAGCTTTACCACGACATCGACGTAGCTAAAAGAGTCAGAATCCAGCGAGAAAGGGATTTGAAGACGAACATGAAGGGCGGCGCAGAGCAGGGAGACCCAAACTCCGTTGTAAGGGCCTAGTGGTAGGTGACGTGCTATCATCTGGTAGGACTAACTGGAGAACACACGCAGAAGACCGAAGCGTGTGGAATTCTTTATTACTTCAGGCCACAAATTTATGAACCACGTTCGTAAGTTGTAATTGACCACTTAAGTAAGTAAGTATGTTCGACATATTTATAATTTCCATTTTTAAAATCTTCAAATTTTCCTCAATTATGAAAATATTTCCTATAATCGTTTGTTTCTTACTGCTTGTCTTATGCTTTATGGTCGCCACCTATTGAACAAAATCATGGCGTATGCACACACACAAATTGCCTTCATTTTATGTGGCCATAAAATGTTTTGGGGTGATTTGATAGTTGTCGATCGTATCGTCATCGTTATCGTCGGTCTTTTTGTTTTATATGAAAATGAGGAATATGTAACATTGATTAAATAAATAAATAAATAACTAAATACGAGTATATAAATGCGTATTTACAACAGGTTTAGATGTTGTTTCAATGGCTCCAAAACACATGTACACCCGTGTATTAAGTGGTTTATTGCATAAGGCTATATATGTGTGTGTGTGTGTGTGTGTGCGTGAGAATGGATCTTTATACGTGATATTTATATGTCTTACTTTTGTAAAGATTTGCTTTAAAGGCCGCATAATTTATTACAGTGATAAATATTCGTCCAATGAAGTTTTCATTTATTTTTTCGAATCAGTTCGTATAGCAGTAAATTTCATATTATGGGAACCGCAGATTACGCCGATGACATTGGCAACGCAATGCAAAGAAATTAAAATTTTAGATTATAAAAATTTCAGCTTTTGGTGATATGCTTGACTTTAAGTTAAAGTGATAAATGATAACAATGCTTTTACTTTTTATCGGTGAGACGTCCGAAATTTTCTCTAACTTTGTTACAATTTGAACATCATAAAGTTTTTGATATAATATTATTTTGAGTTGGTCATGAAAATTATATTGCTGGGTTGTTAATTTTTCATTATAGTTTAAGTGAATTTAATATGTCATTTCAAAACGCTCCATAGAGAGGTACTCGGATAATATTGAACAATTACCACCATTAGAGACTATTCAGAAACTGGAGAAAAACTGTAATAAATTTGAAAAAAATACTATAACAATAAATCTCTCCGCCTTTTGCTGTTTCAGTTGTCTGATACACTGTTTTAATTACACTGTGGAACAGTTTCGTGGTTCATATCTGGTAGTGTATTGTAGAGTTCGCCAAACCCTTTAGGGGCTTTACTATACTGACGAAATACCTTCACCATAACTCGGAAATTCTCACCCCCATATTGAATGTTGCACTGTGTTAATTAAAAAATCTTAATATCCCTTTACACCCCATGAATGAAGTATTGCATAGCTTCTCGCGTTGTTGTCAATTAAAACGCTTTATATTGTGGATTCACAACTAACGGTACCTACTTGTTTATGGACGAATGCGAACGTCACTGTTTGAGAAGCTTCGAGGGGCCGGCAATGAAAGAAAAATTTAGATAACTGGAGTCAAGAATCGAACCACAGACCCCCCGCATGGTAGTCGCGTGTTCTAACCACTTTTCACTATGTTATTAAACCATAAATGCATAACATTGGAACGAAGTGCCTATGATTAATATAAAATTCGCATAATATTAATATTACGCATACGTTGTACCATATTCAAAATTCATTATGACATCACTAGCAATGACCAGATGAGGCAGCCTATATATGCCCAGAAATTTGGAGTTATTGGTGAACATTTATGAAAAAATGCGATAATTGACTATTTTTTTAAAAATTTCATTCCATAATATTAGATCAACTAAACTCTTCGAGGGTTTTACTATACTGCCATAGTACATACATCCACCTTGCATTTCTTCACTGGGTTACAGAGAACATTTCAAAGATTGGAGCGACGATAAAGAGAAGAAACACAGAATATCCAAGCGCACATAATACTTGTCTATGTACGGCATATAGTCAAAATGTACGAATTTATGGAAATGCCGTCTAAGTAAGTAAGAAACGGTCGTTTCTTATAGCTTACGATAATATGCCCACTGTAACAGTGTAGCTGTTTAAACACACCGCATATGGACGTATAATGCTGACACATTTTAGCAATTGCAACAAGAATATCTTATGGCCTTACAGATACATGCTCGTGAAAAAGGCGAAAGAATTAAATATTAGTCTAGAAAATGTAAAAGACCCTGCTGCACCCTTCCGTTTGGACTGTTTCAGAGGCCAAAGTGATGGAACAATTATTTATAGCAGTTTCAGTATTCAACGTTTTCATTAATAACTTTAGAGGCAGGACGAAATCTTCCGGGTCATCTAGTAGTATATAGGGTGTTTTTTTTTATACGTAGAAAAATTAAGATAGGGATAACTATAAAACTAGCTGTCATACTAATGAAGTGAGACTTTTTTTCAATAAACTTTTGAAAATCATCATTCTACATATCGTGGAAATGTTTATCCTGTTCGCCAAACTTATGGAGCACATTTTTCGTCAAATTATATTCTGCCATTAGTCTTTTTTCTTGCTAAACGGGTATGTAAATAAGCAGAATTGCTCTTTGGAAAGAGATTCCATTCTTTTTCTTCATATTTGGCAGTAGCCATAGAATAATCCATCAGTTGCTTCCTGCGCTGCCCTTCGGGGATATACATTTCAATTGCCGAAGAATTTTCGAACTGAAGTATTTTTATCCCTACTTACAACGTCTCTACGCCAGTGGATATGTAAACAAGCAGAATTGCCATTTTTTGAGAGACCACAATCTTCATGAGACTGATCTCTCCACATTTGCAGCATACACTGCGTATTCGTGACCTTTCCTCACAGGTGGGGTTCCCTGTTCCAAAACCTTTGCATTTTTCCTTATGGTAGAACTTTGGGCTTCACCTTTATACCTGTACTTTTCGATATCCTTTTGGTAGAACTTTCGGGATCACATCTATCCCTGTAATTTCCGATATCATGGTCATCTCCTTTCTTCATTTTTTCGATCAAAATCTTCGTTTCGTTTCTCTCCTCTTGCTGTAAATCGTTCCATCACAACACGCGTTACCCTATGCTGCAGTTTTTCCTTAGAAAACACGCGACGAATTCTTTATCATACCAGATCTTGTCTGAGAGTGGTTTTTCATAACCCAGTATGGTAGAAAAGTCGGAATATGCTGATACGGAAACAAAAGAGTTATAGAAGTCTGTTTGTAGTAATTGAGAGAGTTGATGGGATAAGACTAATGATATCCCAGTGGTATACAGCTTTGTAATGTCTAGCGTCTTTTGCGTTTGGTTACGAGCGTTTTTAGCACTACTTATTCACGTGCGTACTTTGGCTGCACCTTGGTGGTGATCCGAGCCAATATATGCACAGCGCACATCCAAAACGAGTCTTGCCTTCCATCGATTACCACGTCATCAATGTGGTTTTTTGTCCTTTGATCAGGGGATAGGCTAGCTGATCTTTTGTATATCTTTATGCGGCAATCTGATTCCATTCACTACCATGTTTCTTGAAGACCCTAAGCTAACCAGTGTGAATCCATTATCGAAGCTGTTATTGTATATACTGAATTTTCCGACTACTGAACCCAAGGAGGGAGATGAAACGCCTGTTCAGACGGAAAAAGCGTCTGTGGAAGAAAAGAGAGAGCCAGGATATCGAAAACTACAGGGATAGAGGTGAGGCCCGAAAGTTCTACCAAAAGGTAAAAAGTAAAGGTTTTGGAACAGGGATCCCACCTGTAAGGACAGATACGGAAATCTGGTCACGGACACTCAGAGTGTGCTGCAAATATGGAGGGAACACTTTCAATCTCTTCTCGTTACCGAAGGCAGCATAAGTGACAAAATCACACCAATCATCGACGATGGAGTAGACTGTCCACCACCGAGCCAAAACAAGATCAGCACGGCAATTGCGCAGCTTAAAAAAATAATGCTGCGGGAGCCGATGGACTGCCGGCATAGCTTTTTAAAGCCGGCGGCGATGACCTGGACATGCATGCACCAGCTCATAAACACGATTTGGCTCAGGGAGTGCATGCCCGATGATTGGAATCTGAGTGTCCTATGTCCCGTGCTTAAGAAAGGCGATCCTAGTGTGTGTACCAACTATCGCGGGATTAGCCTTTTACCCATCGCATACAAGGTCCTGTCTAGTGTGTTATGTGAAAGACTAAGGCCTCTTCTTGCGAACCTGATTGGACCTTATCAGTGTGACTTTAGACCTGGTAAATCCACCACCGACCAGATATTCACGCTACGACAAATCCTGGAGAAGACCCAAGAAATGCAGATCGATACCTACCATCTGTTCATCGATAACAAAGCTGCATTTGACAGTCCGATACGACAGAAATTGGTGGATGCTATGGCTGAGTTTGGTATCCCCGCAAAGCTAATTCGACTCTGCGGGATGACGCTGACTGACACGAAGTCTTCAGTGAAAATTGGCAAAAATTTGTCAGAGCCATTTTCTACCAAGCGAGGCTTTAGACAAGGCGATAGTCTGTCATGCGATCTCTTTAACATCGTAATGGAGATTATCATGCGGAAAGCAGCAGAAAACAGGAATGGCATCATATTTAACAAAAGCCACATGTTGCTCGCGTATGCTGATGATATCGATATTATTGGACGTGGATTGCGAGAAGTTACTGCGGCTTTTTCGAGTATTGAAAAGCAGTCGGCTGAAGTGGGTCTGGTGATAAACGAGGACAAAACCAAGTTATTTGTTTCAACGAACAAAGAGTCCACTCGTCTGGGACTATAACTTTGACGATGATCAATCATTTGGTGATTGAATTACCTCAAGAAATGGATCTTTGCTGATAAACTTGCAACGATTGACACTCTATTGATAAAATAACACCAAGTATGCTCGAAAAGTCTTGGAACCGGCCGTGGCATGATGGCATGAACACGTGACTAGCATGCGGGAGATCCCAAGTTCAACTACTGGCTCCAGTCATCTAAAAAATAAAAAATTTCTTTCATTGCCGGCCATCGATATTGTCGTCAGCAACTTCGCAATATAAGTGTCGAGTCAATCGGCATGTCCAGTAAAAGCTTCTCAAACAGTGACGTTCGCATTCGTCGATAAACAAGTAGGTGCCGTTAGTTGTGAATCTAAAAATAGAAAGCGTAATAATTCACAACAACGCGGGAAGCTATCTCATACCTCATTAATGGGATGTACAGGGAAATTAAGGTTGTAAGTATGTAAGTATGCTCGAAAAGTCTAAATCTTATATATATTCTAAAACGAAATGAAACACTAAAAAGTTGTTATTACTTCGTTATGTTACTGGACAGAAACGCCCTAGCCCTCATCATACAATTTTTTATTTTATACAGTTGGAATTCTAATCGAGCCAACACTGTAAGTCTGCCCAATTATACTTCATTTCATTGTATGGTTTGTGTTTTGTTTATTATCGATGTTTGTTCCGTTAAAAGATGAAAACAAAAAAAAAACAAAACCCATCAACAATAACAACAGCATTCATGTAAGTAATGAACATGCAGACGAGAGCAACGAAAGCCTATGAAATGAATGGAGTTGGGGCACCACTCAGTACACATTTACTGCATTCCATGGCATTTCATTACACTTCACTTCGGTGCAACTGAATTGACTTCAATGCGGGACTGTTTTCCGTTCATTCAGTAGGGCACGCGTGATATTTTTATACCACCAACTAATACACGAAAGACCCTTTTGGCAGCCGCCTCAATTTATTACTTTTTCAACCAAAGGTATTTTTATGTATGCAAGCAAGCACGCACACACACGGAGGCATGTTAACTCACCTATACAGTTGTAAACGCACGCAACGCAACACAAAGCAGCCACTCTCAGCCATTCATTGAATCTTTGCATACCACAATTTTAATCGTTTATGCGCCTGTTTTGTCATAAATCAATCGGAGATCGGAGATCGTTTCTTTTCGGTAAAAGTTAAAATCACACAGGCAACACTTCACTCCATGGTGGCAGGAGGGCACGATATAGTTGTTGGTGTTTTTGTTACTATTGGTCTTCTTTCCACACCGGAACAAACGGAACGAGGGCAACAGAGATTTTGATCGTTTGGCGCATAGAGGTGATCGTGTAAACACACAATCGCGCGTATAAGGCAAAGGCGAAACGTGTTCCCGTGTGCTTGTGTGGCACAGTGGTAAATGTTGCAACAAAAATTTCAACTATATTATCTCTGTTTACCTAGGTTGAGATTTGATTAAGGGATCCTTGTGCTGTTTAACAGATAGCTGGTTCATAATAGCTTATCCACTTTCTTTGAAAATAATTTAAAAAAATGAAAACTTTTTGTTGTTGTTGCAAAAGGTAACGTTTTTAGAAACAGGTATTTTGCCCTAGATGATAAATCGGCAGCTATTGAAGCATGTTTAACGGTGTCAAAAAAGGAAAACAAGTCATACAAAGTATTAATTTGGCATTTTTTTTCTTATCTTGATGTGTGTTGCCTTAATTTTTCAGCTTTAACTCATTTTTTATTTATTCATATGTATAAAAACTTAAACTTAATTTCCCTTTACACCCCGTAAATGAGGTATGGGATAGCTTCTCGCGTTGTTGTGAATTAACACGCTTTCTATTTTTAGATTCACAACTAACGGCACCTACTTGTTTATCGACGAATGCGAACGTCACTGTTTGAGAAGCTCTTACTAGACATGCCGATTGACTCGACACTTATACTGCGATGTAGCTGTCAACAACATTCGAGGTGAGCCGACAATGAAAGAACAATTTAATTTTTTTTAAAGATACCTGAAGCCAGTTTTCAACCTGCGATCTCCCGCATGGTAGTCGCGTGTTCTAACCGATCTACAATTTATTTGAATAAAATAAGAAATACTTATATGATAATGGGTACGACAATTGCTGCAACCATGTGTGGCACAGTACTATAGATATACATTAAAGGCAAACAAAACTTGTCATACTGACGTTCGGAATCGTCATATAACAAAATAGCTATATAAGGTCTATAAGTCCACCATAAATTTCGCATAATCCCACTAAATTTGCATTACGTCCATACCACTGTGCGATGCCCTATTCGTGCTCATCGATATGCGTGCTTCTGTGAGAGTTTCCATCCCCCCATGACATCGGTGGCAGATGCATCTAAATATAGACGGGCAAATTATGTTTGTTTTGTTTGGACGGGGGGTTCCAACTCGGAAGTTAGTTTGGTGTTATTTTTATACACCCCCACACTTTTGATGAGTTCGATCGCTGTTTCCTCATGAGGTCTCTTAAAAAGTTCCGTGTGGACATGATAGATAATGCGTACCACGTATATTCACGACGATGATGATGATGGGTGGGGGAGACTCGAATGAGTTTCTATCATTTGGTGGAACACTTAGTGTGCCAGGCATACGGTATATAATTTTTAAAGTGCCTGCGATGGCGGCCGGATATTTATAGAAACCATTTGAATTTAGGTTAATTTCCTTTTAAATAAGACGAAAGGGCCCCCCCTCATATAACAAACACTTTGGAATTTTGTCAAGAGTGGCGTAACTAAAAATAATCATCCATCAAAGATATACTGAAATGTGAATTGGAATAGTCCAGGTCCATACACACACACACACACACACACACACACACACGGGCGGAAATATGAAGGTAGAGTAGGGAGGGTAATCGGCTTCCTACATATTGTCATTGCTTCATGATTTACTTCTGCAAGAGGATCTGATGAAATCGGACAATGTGTTGCCCAAACGAATTATGTCTACATCTATGTCGACAGCAGCGAATATTTTCGTTAATCGTTTTGGATAATTAATTAGGTGTATAAAGTCACATATCGCGACCTAATGTCGCAAAGGGTGTAAGTCCAAAATTAAAAATCTTAGAGGAGGGACAAACAATTTTTACTTTTTCCTTTAACGACTTATTTTTTCAAAACTTTTAATGCACTTATGTGTACGAAAGGTGACAACGCATATATTTTTGGTGGTTTTTTCTTTCAAGCCAGATGGTTTTTCAATTTATCTTGGGTTCTACATAAAAAAATACATTAAGGCGAAAAGTTGACTTACAACCTTTACGACTTTAGGTCGCGATATGTGATTTTCTTAATAGGTTAACAAGAAACGTAATGTAACGAAAACGATATTTGGGTCGTATGACTATTCTGTAATCTGTATTTCTGGGACCGGCCATGGCATAGTGGTTAGAACACGCGACTACCATGCGGGAGATCACAGGTTCAACTTCTGGCTTAAGTCATCTTAAAAAAAAGAAAAAAAATTCTTTCATTGTCTGCTACCCCCGAATGTTGTCGACAGCAACTTCGCAGTATTAGTGTCGAGTCAATCGGCATGTCTAGTAGGAGCTTCTCAAACAGTGACGTTCGCATTCGTCGATAAACAAGTAGGTGCCGTTAGTTGCGAATCTAAAAATAGAAAGCTTGTTAATTCACAACAACGCGAGAAGCCTATCCCATACCTCATTCATGGGGTGTAAAGGAAAATTAACGACTCCTGCAAATTTTTTTAAGGTCCACGATTTTAAAATACGTTACGTGATTGTCCGAACTCTCTCACCAGAAATAGTACCTCCATCCCATCGGTGAATGTCTTCACAAACACAAGACAGACATCATCACCATACTGGAAACGAGATGGACGGGGCAGGTAGTGAGTGGTACCAGATTCTCGCATAAAAATATCCACAAGCAAACCTGGAAATCTCTTGATCAAGAGACAAGAAACCAAATTGATCACGTGGTAATCGATGGAAGGCATGTCTCACCATTATGGACGTGCCTGTGACGCTGGCAACGTGCATGCACCAGCTCATAAACACGATCAGGCTAAAGACATGCAAGCCCGATGATTGAAATCGTGAGTTATAGCGTCGCAAACATGGAGCAAAATAAAGAGAAAATACGGCATATTTTACAGTACTACTACGATAAAGGCAAAAATGCATCTCATGCTGCCAATAAAATTTGTGCAGTTTATGGACCCGATACAGTTTCCATTTCCACCGCACATTGATGGTTTCAACGTTTTCGTTCTGGTGCAGAGGTGATCGAAGATGCGCCACGGTCCGGAAGGCCTGTCGTCGAAAATTGCGATAAAATCGCTGAATTGATCGAAAGAGACCGGCATAGTAGCAGCCGTAGCATCGGCCAAGAGTTGGGCATGAGTCATCAAACCGTTATAAACCATTTGAAGAAGCTTGGATTCAAAAAGAAGCTGGATGTATGGGTGCCACACGACTTGACGCAAAAAAACAGTTGGATGCGTGCGAATCGCTTCTGAATCGCAACAAAATCGACCCGTTTTTGAAGCGGATGGTGGCTGGCGATGAAAAGTGGGTAACTTACGACAACGTGAAGCGCAAACGGTCGTGGTCGAAAAGCGGTGAAGCTGCCCAGACGGTGGCCAAGCCTGGATTGACGGCCAGGAAGGTTCTTCTGTGTGTTTGGTGGGATTGGCAGGGATTCATCCACTATGAGCTGCTCCCCTATGGCCAAACGCTCAATTCGGACCTGTACTGCCAACAACTGGACTGCTTGAATGCAGCACTCATGCAGAAGAGGCCATCTTTGATCAACAGAGGTCGAATTGTCTTCCATAAGGACAACGCCAGGCCACACACATCTTTGGTGACGCGCCAGAAGCTCCGGGAGCTCGGATGGGAGGTTCTTTTGCATCCACCGTATAGTCCGGATCAAGTTATTACCACCTATTTCTGTCCATGGCGAACGAGCTTGGTAGTCGGAAGTTGGCCACAAGAGAGTCCTGTGAAAATTGGCTCTCCGAGTTTTTTGACAATAGGGAAGCGAGCTTCTATAAGAGGGGCATTATGAAGTTGGCATCTCGTTGGGAACTCGTCATCGAACAAAACGGCGCATATTTGACTTAAATCGCATTATTTTAACCAATTTTATGAACAATTGAAAATTCAATAAAAATACCGCACGACTTTTTTGACAACCTATTACTAACAACAATTTTGGAAAATATATCAGAGACAAATTAAGGTAAATTTGGTTTAGCACTAACACCAATTTTGGAAAATATAAGTTTTTTCCATTTCAGAATATATACGAGAGGTGATCGCGTCCTTCGAGATAATTTGATATAATTCTACACAGTTGTCAGTAATATATTACTGACAAATCGAGCTAAATTCGGTTTAATACTAACAACAATTTTGGAAAATAATTTGTTTTCCCCATTTCAGGATTTATGGAAGGTTGACGTGTCCTTCGATAAGTTGTCACAAATATATCAGAGACAAATTGAGCCAAATTTAGTTCAATACCTATGTATTCAATACCTACAACAGTGTGAAATATTTTAGTTATCTTTCCATATCATGAAATATGGAGTGTCCTTGAGCCGATTTTCGCAAAACTTCGTTTTTTTTCCTTTCCTATTTATAAAAGCAATGTGTACTAATTGTCCTTCTTTTATTATAACTCCTTTTATTTTTGGTCTCTGGTTACATGAAAACACGACACTGTGCGGAGTAGCGCAATCATTGAAAAATTATATAACCTGTTAGTTATTACTTACTTTTATTAACACAGTACAACATTTTTCAGCTCATTGATTTGGGACCCAATTCTGAGAACTGCATGTGAAAGTAGACCCAAAAAGAAGAAGATCTGCATCATTCGTTCTGTCAAGTTACATGCCATAATAATTCAATATCGATTTGAAGTTAGTAAGTATCGTAAATATCGGATTACACCATTCCACAACCTGTTTTCGATCCGGGTTTCATAAGTAACATCCCGGATAGGTTCTACTTAGATGATAATGGCAATGCCCTAAACTTTAGGAAAGATGTCATCATAATTTTCACGGACGGTTCGACATTAAAGGAAAGAGCGGGCTGTGGAATCTTTTCGGAAACGTTGAACTATTAATCAGACTACCAGACCACTGTTGCATAGTTTAGGCTGAAATAGCGGCCATTAGAATAGCCGTAGAGAAAATTTAGTATCTAAGCATATTGGGCGGCAATATTCATATTTTGACTGATAGTAAAGCGGCTATCAGATCCCTGGCGAACGTGTGCACCACTTTGAGAAATGTTCGAGTTTGTTAGTCGTCTCTTGAGGAGATAGCGAGACATTTGACGGTTACCTTTTCATGGGTTCCAGAACATGGGGACATATATGGTAACCAAAGAGCCGATACGTTGGCAAGGGCAACCACAACCGTGAACTACCGCGGGGTCAGCCTTTTACCCATCCCAGTATAGTGTTTTACGTGAAAGGCTAAAGCCCATCCTAGCGAATCTGATTGGATCTTATTAGTGTGGCTTTAGAGCTGGTGAATCCAAGACCGATCAAATATTTACGCAAAAATCTGACAGACCAATTTCTACCAGGCGAGGCTTTAGACAAGGCGATAGTCAGACAATATCTTTAAGATCGTAATGGAGATCAGCATGCGGAAAGCTGTAGCTTTCCTTCTTTTGTGCAATGTCAAAGCAATTGCTTAATTGTCTCAATTTCCTCCTCATCGTCACACAGTCCTGTTTCCTCTTCCAGTTCGATATAAAGGCTCGTCTGACAAAATCTGCCAAATATCCCGTGATACTGTACATTCGGTGCGGTGTTCCTAGGATACATTTGCCAACCGTTCGATGTGATGGTTCAAAATTACGTATATTTGTCAAAGGTTTAAAAGTCACATCAATGGCATCAGACTGATCGATTTCTCGGAGGCAAGAAATATGGTAGTTAGCAGCACTAGATTTGACCATAAAAATATTCATAAGGCAACATGGTTATCTCCAGATCAATTGACGAGGAATCAGATTGATCATGTGGTAATCGATGGAAGGCACGCATCGAGTGTTCTGGACGTACGAGTGATGAGGGGTGCGAACATTGACTACCGCAGTTAAGATACGCACAAGGCTAAGCATGGCGAAAAACGTACGTAACCAGGCACAACGAAAGCTGGACATCGGTAAACTGCGGACCACAGAGGTAGCAAACGCCTACTCCAACCACCTAACTCAACTGCTGTGGAACGCTCCAACCCCTGACAATATAACCTCGCAGTGGCAAAATATAGCCGACTCCTTAGAACGGGCTGCGAGAAGCGTACTTGGGTACTCAAAGCCGTATCAAGAAGATGCCTGTTACGATGATGAATGTCGCAATGCCACGAGAGAGACGGTTGCTGCATACAGGGCGAAACTGCAGCCAATGGCAACGCGAGCAATCTCCCGTCTTAAAGACAACAAAGCTGCTGGAGGCGATGGTCTCCCTGCTGAATTGTTTTAGGCTGGCGGGGAGGAGCTGATTAGGAGCATCCATCAGCTCATGGAGAACATCTGGCAAGAGGAGAGCATGCCCGGGGATTGGAGTCTCAGTCTGTTATGTATCATATACAAGAAAGGAGATCGTAGTGAATGTAAGAACTACCGTGGAATAAGGCTATTACCAATTTCGTACAAGGTCCTTTCAAGCATATTGTGTGAACGGTAAAAGCCAATTGTAGAAAATTTAATTGGACCATATCAGTGCGGCTTTAGACCTGGCAAATCTACGACGGATTAAATATTCACCTTACGACAAATCCTGAAAAAAACCCATGAAAAGCAGATCGACACCTACCACCTCTTTGTCGACTACAAAGCTGCCTTCGACTCTCCGATAAGGAATAGGCTTTATGAGGCCATGTCTGAGTTTGGTATTCCTCCAAAGCTGATTCGACTTTGCAAATGTACCTTAGATAACACCAAATCCTCGGTTAAGATTGGTAGGGATCAGTCTGAACCATTCAACACGGAAAGAGGTCTCAGGCAGGGCGATAGCCTGTCCTGTACACTATTTAATATAGTTATGGAGAAGGTGATGAGAAAGGCTGGTGTCAACATGTCTGGCACCATATTCCACAAGAGCCACATGCCACTAGCCTATGCCGATGATATAGACAACATTGGCCGAAATCTGCGGGATGTTACTGCAGTTTTCTCATCACTCGAAAAGGAGTCAGCAAAAATGGGTTTAGCGGTCAACGAGGACAAAACAAAAATAATGATTCCGACGAACAAAGAGTCCTCTCGATGGGGACGCACCGTGAACGTTGACAATTATTTTTTTGAGCTAGTCGACGCATTTACCTACCTCGGATCTTCCGTCAACAAGAAAAATAATGTCAGCCAAGAAATTAACGGAGAATAGTGGTAGCCAATAGATGTTTCTACGGACTTCGGCAGCACTTTAGTAACACCACCTTCTCTCGGAATACTAAGAAACAGCTATACCAGGTTCTTATCTTACCTGTTCTGTTGTATGCTGCCGAATCATGGGTGCTTACTACAACGGACATATAAAACCTGGGAGTATTCGAGAGGAAAGTACTCCGAAAAATGTATGGACCTATCTGTGTCGGAGGCGAGTTTCGCCATCGGATGAACCATGAGCTATATGAGCTTTACCACGACATCAACGTAGCTAAAAGAGTCAGAATCCAACGACTTCGATGGCTGGGACATGTTGCCAGGATGGATGTAAATGCTCCAGAGAGAAAGGTGTTTGAAGGCGAACCTGAAGGACGGCGCAGAGTAGGGAGACCCAAACTCCGTTGGAAGGACCAAGTGGTAGGCAATGTGCTATCATCTGGTAGGACTAACTGGAGAACACACGCAGAAGACCGAAGCGTGTGGAGTTCTTTATTACTTCAGGCCTCAAATTTATGAACTACGTTTCGTAAATTGTAATTGGCCACTTAAGTAAGTAAGTTAAAAGTCACAGAGTATTTAGCTGAAATAACTCCACAGAACTTAGTAGACAATGCTGCAAGCCAAATTGTAAGAGTAAACTCGCATGTTTTTGAAGATCGAGCATCAGTGTACGAAAATAATATAAGTTGTATTGTATTGTATTATATAATTGGGACTCGGTCAAGTAAAGTGTGCCATGAGCACTTCGGTCGCAAGCGGTTTTAACTTGCATATTCAAATTTACTATCAAAAGCATGATTGACTTGCGTCTTGACTAATAGACATCATCTCTTGACATTGCGAGATTAGATTAGACGGAGGGGGATAGAAATAATGGGGGTAAATTTTGGATTCACGAATATTAACACATATCGCTCGTTTTCTGCAAGACCGTCATAACTCAAAAAACATGATTTTTCAGCTAATGATGTAGAATTGTTCATTGCATCATACTCCATGTTGTGTAAAAAATGCATGTTAATATCTTTTATACACTCCGCATGAGAGCTATTTGAATTCCTCCATTTCGTACAAGTTCGGTGTAAATTAAAAACTTTAAACGCGTTTATCTCGGAATCGATTTTTTTGAGATATGACGGTCTTGCAGAAAACGAGCGATATGATTTTTATATCGTCCTACACACAACGGAACTTACAGTTTATCGACAAATCGGAACTTCAAATTAAAAATGTATATAAAAATGTATATGAAAATGACAGGTTTTGTAACCACATCACTCTCATAATAGTAGCGTATTCTAACCATCATGCCTGATGGGTCCGAAGATTATCGATCTTTGTATTATCATTCCCTCTCTCAAAAGTAGTGCCAGGAGACCAATCAGCGTACACAAACGACAACTAAGCATTGAAACCAGGAGTGAAATCAAATTGTTGTATAATAGTACTTAATAGTATTTATAACCAAAAATTTTACAGGCTGATATATTTCGTATTTTACATGCTTTGATAAATGTCTTAAGTCTGAAACGCGACATATCAACCTGGCATCCTATAGAATATCCTGTATACGTTTTTTCGCTACAAGACAATACTAACCCTTATTGTTTCAGTCCATAACATTTTCTAGCCATAAAGTGACGAATTTTCATGGAAACATGCGCAGCCAGCCATCGCAAACCATCCCTCCCATTTTAACTCTCGTAGACGCCACCCTATGCTTAATGCTACATTTGGGCATTTCTTTGAAATTAATAAACAATTTACAATAAAAAAATGTAAATGTTTTCACTTAATTTTTTATTGTTTTTATTGTCATAATTATTATTATATGTATTTGAATTCTTATCAGCCGGTGATGCAATTGCGGGGAAAAAGGGTCATTTGTGTCTGTCGGAAAGCGGGTTCTCATTTCCATAAGACGAAAACCATAAATTATTCGACTGAGTGATGTAATTAAAATAAATGAAGAAGAAAAACAAAAATACACATCAGCAGAATAGAAACAACTGAGGCAAAATTTCAAAATAATCATAATAATAAAACTAAAACAAGATAATGCTCTCTCTGTGTGTCTGTGTGCCTGTGTGTCAGTCTGTCGGCCTGTGTCCATTAACCCTTTTGGCAGCGCTTGTGGCGGTTGAGGTCGGCCGTTTTGACTCTTGTCTGTTTAGCGTATTTCCAAAATTTCAGTGTTCATTTCAATGAATGTTTAATTGTGGTTTCCCTGATCCCCTTATCATTGCATCATAAAATTCAATAAAGTGCCAAACATTTGTAGTATGTACTCGAAAGATCGAAGGGGAAGCAGTCAGTCAGTGTGTGTAAGGCCACCAGGGACCGACCGACAGACAGACAGCCAGCCAGTCAGTCACAGCAGCAACAAGTAAATACGCATTTAGGAAATTCCTATGAAATAACAAATTTACACATATTCGATTCATGGACGTCTGTTCGCCGTACATTTCTCTCCCTATTATTATTATTTGAATACGTTTTGGTATTTGCATTGTCAGCTCTGGCGACATTAGAAGCCGTGCTTGAACGGCAGACTTACAACATGACACAATCGTCATTATTACAAGCCTTCGCTATGTGAGAACGAATGAAAACGGTTCCATGGGCCATGACTTGTTACATTCCACAATCTAATTTCTTGTGTCAATACGCAACAATACGGCAAGGTAATGTACGCAACGAAACGCACCGCATCGCATGTGAACTTTGTACACAATGTATGGAATTTACATGGGTGGTAAGTGCGTGAGTACTATTGAGTTGGGAATTATAGGTCGAGTCTTATGCTTTTCTGAGGATGATTATTTTTTTTTTTGCAAATCGTCGTACAGGAGGTTGTATATTAAGGATCTGTTATGATTTACTATAACTTCAGATTCAGTTATAATATATTTGTAGGGTTTTTCTATTTGAACGAAAATGCCACAACGTTCTTTCCCAATGACACAAATGTTATTTAATTTTAAAATTGTAAGTTAAGGTTCTTCTTATTTGGCAGCAACGCCAGAAATTCATCCATCAGTAGCCGCAAGTAGAAAAGAATTATCAAGAGTTTAAATTACCTTTTCACCTGATCCAACCAACGAAGTTTTGGTCCTGCGCTCCCCAATCGAGTTTAATGCCGAAGACTTTTCGAGCTGGAGCATTTTCATCCATTCGTACAATGTGTTCTCGTCAGCCCATTCGGTCTATTCAAACGATCATGTTTCATTCGACGACAGCCCACGCCGTTAACGATAATGGGTCCAAACATTTGTAGAAGTATTTTTTTTTTCTCGAAGATTCCCAGAATAGATTTTCCGTTTGTGTCTTTATCCAAGATTCTGCGCTGTGAGAAAGACAGATTGGATCAGTGTCTGGTAGAGTTGAATCTTTGTTTGACGAGAGAGGGCTTTGTCATTAAATCGTTTGCATAGCGCATAGTAGCAGCGGTTTTCGATCAATACTCACATCTTGATTTCCAGGCTGAGTGGACTCTTTGTTCCTTGAAACAAATAACTTGTTTTTGTCCTCATTTATCACCAGATCTACTTTAGCTGACTGCTTTTCAATGTTCGAAAAGGCCGCAGTAACATCGCGCAGTACACGACCAATGATATATATGTCATCCACATATATCAGTCGTGGTTACTGCAGCTATTATTCATAACGATACTCAAGAGATCACATGACAGACTGACGTCTTGTCAAAAGTCTCGCTTGGTAGACTCAGTCAGTTTTTTTTTGCATATTTTCACTTCGTATCGTATCAACTTCGCGGGGATACCAAACTCAGTCATAGCATCGGACAATCGAAAGCAGCTAGGTATCGATCTCCATTTCCTGGGTTTTCTCCAGGATTTGTCGTAGTGTGAATATCTGGTTGGTCGATCATTTACTAGCCACACTGATAATGTCCATTCAGATTCGATGAATGGTCTTTAGTCTTCCGCGGTAGTTGGATCGCCTTTCTTAAGCACAGGACTAAAACTTCTCAGATACCAATCATCGGGCAAGTTTTCCTTTAGGCAAATCGTTTATTATAGTTGTTTATAGTAATTGAGAAAGTTGGTTGGAGTAGGCATTGACTATCTCGGTGGTATGCAGCTTTGTGATGTCAGGGAATATCCAGGATGCCTTGTGGATATCTTTATGCGGGAATCTGGTTCTATTCACTACCATGTTTCTTGCCGACGTTATGCTAAGCAGTCTGAGTCCGTTATCGGAGGTGTTATTGTGTAGACAGATTTTTCCGGTTACTAACCCAGAGCATCGGACCGGCCGTGGCATAGTGGTTAGAACACGGGACTACCATGAGGAAGATTACAGATTCGATTCCCAGCTCCAGGTATCTACATTTTTCTTTCATTGCCGGTCCCCTCGATGTTGTCGACAGCAACGTTGCAGTATAAGTGTCAAGTCAATCGGCATGTCTAGTAAAAATCTTCTCAAACAGTGACGTTTGCATCCGTCGATATACAAGTGACATTATCTGTGAACCTACAAATAGAAAGCGTGTTTATTTATAACAACGCAAGAAGTTATCCCATACCTCATTAATGGGGTTTAAAGGGAAATTAATTAACGAATCTTCCAGAACATTTTTAACATCATGGGCAGGGCAGCGGTTAAATATTTCCTTCAGGCGCTCATAGAATACGTCTTTAATCTTCTCGTCTTTATCGTCCGTTTGGGCGTGTACACAATATAGCATCATGTAAAAATATTTCGCCTTGCTGCGAATAGTGGGCTATCGGTCACTTACAGGGTTAAACCGCGAGACCAGATGTCAAACTCTCTTTCCAACTAGTAATACACATCCAAACTCGCGGTTTCTGCACAGCAGCTGTGCATCCGCATGCATCCCTGTAGCTGCCATCACTGTCTGATTGTGATCACATTCTGTATGACTATGATGTTAGCCTTGTATTTGTCGAGTACTTACGCCAAATTGGATAGAGGCACCATCTCTGCACTACTAAAACTACTAATTGTCACTGTACTGTTAACGAAATTTCTCCCATAAGAATTTCGGGAAATATCTAGAAATATCTCTGAATATTTGCAAATTCATTGACCCAGTTTTCTCTGCTTTAGATTTTGTACATTTGTAGTTCTTTTTAATTATGTAATTATGCAACTGTTATACGAATCAATGTCACTCATACAATGTAAGCCTATCCGAAGTTATGTGATGGTTCTGGTTTGAGGTAGTCGAAACAGGGGATCATCACATTCGTTGGCCGACGTATTAATGGTTTAATAAATGGCTGGTAAAAACCGGATAGCAAATACTTTCCCCGCCTAGAGTGTGACATTGATGTCATGTAAGTTAATTAGGTGTCAAAATCTCTTGTCTGTAAAAAATTAAAGTATGGATTTATGTCTTTCTACATGACTGCTGTTAGTTTTATACCAGCAAATCGCTGCAAACCTATTAAGAAAGGCGGAGGAGAGGATATTGCAAATCAAAATGTTCGATGAAACTATTACTTACTTACTTACTTAAGTGGCCCATTACAACTTACAAACATGGTTCATAAGTCTTCTGCGTGTGTTCTCCAGTTAGTCCTACCAGATGATGGCACATCGCCTACCACTTGGTCCTTCCAACGTGGTAAAGCTCATACAGCTCATGGTTCATCCGATGTCGAAACTCGCCGTCGACACAGTCCATAAATTTTTCGGAGTACTTTTCTCTCGAATACTCCCAGGTTTTTAATGTTCATTGTCGTAAGCACCCATGATTCTGAAGCATACAACAGAACGGGCAAAATTAATACCTAGAGTTTCTTCGTATTTCAAGATAAGGTGGTGTTACTAAAGTGCTATCGAAGTCCATAAAACATCTATTGGCTAGCACTATTCTCCGCTTAATTTCTTGACTGACATTATTTTTCTTATTGACGGAAGATCTTAGGTAGGTAAACTTATCGACTACCTCAAAACAATAATTGTCAACGTTCACGGTACGTCCCCATCGTGAAGACTCTTTGTTCGTCGAAATCATTATTTTTGTTTTGTCATTGTTGACCGCTAAACCCATTTTTGCTGACTCCTTTTCGAGTCATGAGAAAACTGCAGTTACATCCCGCAGATTTCGGCCTATAATGTCTATAACATTGGCATAGGCTAGTGGCATGTGGCTCTTGTGGAATATGGTGCCAGACATGTTGACACCAGCCTTTCTCATCATCTTCTCCATAACTACATTAAATAGGGTACAGGACAGGCTATCGCCCTGCCTGAGAAATCTTACCGTGCTGAATGGTTCAGCCTGATCTTTACCAATCTTAACCGACTATTTCATGTTGTGCAAGGTACATCTGCAAAGTCAAATCAGCTTCGCAGGAATACCAAACTCAGACATAGCCTCATATAGCCTATTCCTTATCGGAGAGTCGAAGGCAGCTTTGACAAATAGGTGGTAGGTTTAGATCTGCTTTTCATGAGTTTTTTCCAGGATTTGTCGTAGAGTGAATATTTGATCCGTCGTAGATTTACCAGGTCTAAAGCCGCACTGATATGGTTCAATTAGTTTTTCTACAATTGGCTTTAGACGTTCACACAATATGCTTGAAAGGACCTTAAACGTAATTGATAATAGGCTTATTCCAAGGTAGTTCTTACATTCACTACGATCTCCTTTCTTGTATATGGGACATAACTGACTGAGACTCCAATCCCCGGTCATGCTCTCCTCTTGCCAGATGTTCTCCATGAGCTGATGCCTGCTCCTAATCAGCTCCTCCCCGCCAGCCTTAAACAATTCGGCTCCAGCAGCTTTGTTGTTTTTAAGGCGGGAGATGGGCATACGTATCATGCTCTGGCTCGGAGGTGGACAGTTAATACCATCGTCATGGGTTGGAGCGGGGTCTTCTGGAGTGATGTTCGTATACAGATAATTTCTAAAATGATCTCTCCATATTTTCAGAACTTTATCCCAATCCGTCACTAGCTGAACATAGCTGTCCTTGCAGGAGATCAACCCTGTTCCACGTATTCTCGCACTAACTCTCTTGTAGAACTTTCGGGCTTCCCCTCTACTTCGGAGCAGCTCACTGTACTCTTCTTGCCTCTTCTTAAGCTCCTTCTTTTTCTGTCTAAAAAAACGATTTGCCTCTCGTCTCTTCTCCCTGTACCGTTCACAAGCAGCTCGCGTTGCCATTGGCTGCAGTCCCGCCCTGTATGCAGCATCCGTCTCTCTCGTAGCATTGCGACATTCATCATCGTACCAGGCATCTTCTTGAGACGGCTTTGAGTACCCAAGTACGCTTCTTGCAGTCCGTTCTATGGAGTCGGCTATATATTGCCACTGCGAGGTTATATTATCAGGGGTTGGAGCATTCCGCAACAGTTGAGTTAGGTGTTTGGAGTAGGCGTCCGCTACCTCAGTGGTCCGCAGTTTTCCTATGTCCAGCTTTCGTTGTGCCTGGTTACGTACGTTTTTCGCAATGCTTAGCCTTGTGCGTACCTTAACTGCGGTAAGGAAGTGATCGGAGTCAATGTTTGCACCTCTGATCACTCGTACGTCCAGAACACTCGATGCGTGCCTTCCATCGACTACCACGTGATCTATCTGATTCCTCATCAATTGATTTGGAGATAACCATGTTGCTTTATGAATATTTGTATGGTCAAATCTAGTGCTGCTAACCACCATATTTCTTGCCGCAGAGAAATCAATCAGTCTGATGCCATTGTTCGACGTTTCAGTGTGCAGACTTGATTTACCGTTGGTAGGATAAAATGCGGTCTCCCTGCCTATTTTAGCATTAAAATCGCCTAGTACAATTTTGATGTCATGGCTGGGGCTACGGTCATATACATTTTCTAGGCTCTCGTAGAACTCGTCTTTGTCCTCATCACTTTTCTCTTCTGTCGGAGCATGGGCACATATAAGTGTTATGTGGAAGAACTTTGTTTTGACTCTTATGTTGGCTATACGTTCACACACCGGGTTGAACCTTGAGATTAGGTGTAGCAGTCTCTTGCCAACCACAAATCCACATCCAAACTCGTGCTTGTGCGCATGGCCACTACAGTAGATGTCGCCCGTCTTCAAGCGCGAGCACACCACATCGCAGTTTTCTCCTCCTGCTAGGATTTTATTACAGCCGCCCATTCTGGGTCAGACGCTTACCAGGGTACCGCTCATTCTGAGCCGACGTGCCTGGGTTTTAGGTTTCGCCCCTTACAGTTAGCCGTGGTCTGACGGGTGTCAAATGCACGCTTCTAGGCGTCACCACGTGGATGTCCTCCGTCCGCAGCAGTACCACGAATACGGAGCTCTGTGAGTAGACTTGAAGTGCAATTGGCAAGGATCATTCTGGGTTTGTCAAGTTAAATCGTTCAGAAGCTTTACCTTGCATCACACTCCAGTTCTATTATTTGTATTAAACTTGTAATCATTAGTGGAAAGTACAGGTGTCGTATAAATTATGATACATCATAGTTATCATTATCGCCTAAGCTGTATGTCTACAAAAATATGTTAATCGTTAAAATCAATATACATATACTTTCCTATAAGAAATTCTTTTTGAACACTACATTAAAGATTTTGAAATAAAATTAAAAACCATTTTCAATAACAGTTCCAAACGTTTCTAAGAGCTCTAACTAAACTCATATACTAAATATGTCAACTCATATAACCTAAACCTAATGTTAATTTCCATGATACATACAGTCCCTGATTGTTTATTAAAGTTACACTATGCTCCAAGGCTACAGTCTAAAATTTGCTATTACATTGTATATTTCTATAGAAAATGCATTGCAACATTGTTATAGATTGGCCGATATCCGCAATTTTATATAAAACCAATTTTTCACATGGAAATATCGAGAGCCCTTCATTACACTCGTAATGATGATGGGGGTGGAGAGCAATTGCTTATCTTATGTTTCTATGAAATTCGGTCTACTTCACCGAAAGTAGCGTTACACTCCCCACCAGATATGTACAAGTTATTTGGAATGTTGGAATTTCATATTTATTGGGTAGATAAAGTTGCGGTCACAATTGTTGAAATTTCTTAGAAAAAAAAACGCAACTTTCATTGAAATGAATGTCTGGCTTTATTGATAGATGTTGCTGCTGTTGCTGTTTCTGTGGTGATTGTACTATTTAGTGGCATTTTATGCTGTTCCCGCTGCTGCCGTTAATGTTGTTAGGCTGAGATGGTGGTTGGTGGTGGTGTTTGTATTTGGGTTTTTCTTCTTTATTTCACTTAATTTTAACTAGGGATTGCCTAACGAGGTTTACGGGGAACATTGGTGATGGTATTAAGAAATATGTTCTAAGACGATAATAATCTTAGCTGTTTTGAGATTTCTGAGATCAAATAAGCTAAATTGAGGCCCTGTGCTTCTTATAGAACAGAAGGTATAACTCCTGGTATGCGGTTATATATATTGATAGAAACCTACTTAATTTCCCTTTTGGTCCCCATCTTTGAGGTGTGGGCTAGCTTCTCACGTTTTAGTGCATTAAAAGTTCTATATTTTTAGACACATCTAAAGCCACCTCCTTTTTATAGACAAATACGAATATCAGCTGTTTACTAGACATGCCGATTGACTCGACACTATAATGCGAAGTTGTTTTCGACAACAAGGAGAGGACCGGCGACGAAAGAAATATAGATATCTGAGACAAGAATCGATCCCAGGATCTCCCGCATGATAGTAAATTAAAGGTGTAATATACGAACAGTCTCTTAGTTTCACCATTGCATTACACAGAAAGAACAAGATCTGCATCAATCGTTTTGTCTAATTACATGTCATAATACATTTTATATCGATTTGAAGTTAATAAGTATCGCATAGGGGAATTTTTCATGTTGTAGGCTCTTTTGTTTGACATAACTCGTGAACCACTAGTCCGATTTAGCTGAAACAAATTTAAAAAAAAAATTAAGAATTACAATTCCTTTAATCTGTTCATATAACGTTTCCCTACATAAGCAACAGTATCACTTTCCCATTCATCAAATGATTTTAAACTGGGTTTATTTTGTAGCGGTTACAAAAAAACTATTGTCCTCCGTGGCGTATGATTTGCGTGCAATATTACTTATGATAATCATACGCCACCAAATAGTATTTATGTTATGTCAAATAAAAGAGCCAAAAACGTAACAAATTGCCCTATACGATACTTACTGACTTAAATCGATATTAAATTATTTTGGCATGTAACTTGACAAAACGAATGATGCAGAACTTCTTCTTTTAGGGGCTAATCTCGCTTGCAGTTCTCCGAATCAATGACAGAGCCCTCTCTCGACGAACAAAACTCCAGCTATACCAGATACTGGTCTATCTGTCTTAATGTATGGCTCAGAATCCTGGGTTATGACACAAGCGGATGAATCGGTTCTGGCGGTATTCGAGAGAAAAATACTCCGTAAAATATATGGGCCCATCATCGTTAACGGAGAGTATCGGCGTCGTATGAATCAGGAGCTGTACGAGCTGTACACTGACAGTGACGTGGTCAAACGCATTAAGGTGCAACGGTTGCATTGGCTAGGTCATGTTGTACGCATGGACGAAAATGCTCCAGCTCGAAAAATCTTCGACAATGAACTCGATGGACGGCGCAGAAGAGGGAGACCAAAACTCCGTTGGAGAGACCAGGTTACTGAGAACCTTACAGAACTCGGTGTGACTAACTGGAGAAGAAGCGCAGAAGATCGAGGCGCTTATAATATTTTTCTACGTGCGGTATATAATCCACTGGGATTGCATAGAAGTACCAGCTAAGTAAGTAAGTAAGTATGGGAAGTACCAGAAGAGGCGAGGCCATGTAGACTATTTTCAATACCGTAAGTAGTTTTGGGAAATATTAACTTGTGCAAAGTTTGAAAACATTTGGTTTCGTCTTTCGAAAGTTATCGTGCGTACCAGCCGGACAGACAGACGGACAGACAGACATGGCTCAAAGTCATTAATCGAATTTGGTTCTAAGAAACTTCGAGTCTAAAGTGACACTTTTGGGTCGCATCAAATGATATGTAGCCTCTTATCCGTAAAGTGAGAGTATAATCATGAATCGAATTGAACTCAAAGAAATTTAGGGTCGGAAGTGACTCCTTTTATGTGTTACTCCTCATAGCGTCAGGGTATACAAATATTTGAGCCCAGTGACACTGATCACAGATTGATATATTCATGACATTTTCTATGAAACAATAAGACCCTATTTCGCCCTAAGGTAAGGTGAAGCGCAACCTTCAGCGCAGCCTTCAGTGATTGCTTTCCAATCAGACAGTGTAATGTAACGCCGGGACTTGATAGCAACAGTATCATGTAAAAACGCTTTAATCTAATCAAGACCACATCTGTCTGGCCACAACAGGGGGTTGCCAATGAATTCCAATTCGGCTGGAATCTGTAAGGTAGTTACTTTTAGCTTGGTAATCACTACAGTGATTTGGTAGTCTTCGAGCTATATTTAGCCCTCGGTCCTACTAATTGCTTATTTATTTTTGAGCCGGCAGTATAGAAGTCAACACACAATGCATGATAAAGACGATTAGATTAAAAATGCATTTTACGAGCGATATTAAGCGACATTAAAATTGTGCTAGGAAGCTTTAATGCAAAAATTGGAAGGGAAGATGTTCTTGGTCCATCGATCGGTAAATTCAGCCTACATACCGACAAGTCAGACAACGGGCTTAGGCTGGTTAGCTTCGCAGCGTGAAGGAACATGGTAGTGAGTGGAACCAGATTCCAGCACTAAGATATCCACAAGGCAACTTGGCTATCCCCCGATCAAAACACCAAAAATCAAATTGATCATATGGTAATTGATGGCAGGTATGCATCTAGTGTCATGGACTTGCATGTGATCCGTTGTGCTAATATTGGCTCGGATCATTGCAGCCAAGGTGCGCACAAGATTGAGCAGAGCGAAAAACGTTCGTAACCAAACACAAAGAAAGCTGGACATGGAACCAGCTCTCCCAACTTCTACGGCACAACGCCTCTACTTCTGACGTTCCCGATACACAGTGGCAGCATATTGCGCATTCCATGGCAACCGCCGCAACAACCGTGCTAGGATATGAAAAACGGCGCTCAGACGAATCCAGGTACCATGAAGAATGTCGCATAACGTTTGAGGAACAGGATGCCACTTATAGGGCAACGCTGCAGCCAATTGTAACCCAGGCTATTAGGAAACGGCACAAGGAGACAGTAAAACAGGCGAGACAGCTATTTAAGCGAAAAAAAACACCAAATTAAGGAACGGGAGAACGAGGATATAGAGCGATACAGGGATATAGGTGAGGCCCGAAGATTTTACCAGAAAGTAAAAGCAAAAAGCTACGGTGATGGGCTCCCCTCGTGTAAGGACAAGGATGGAAATCTGGTAGATACGCAGAGTGTGCTGCATATATGGAGATAACACTTCCAGCAACTTCTGCTTTCAGAAGGCAGCGCACGTGAAGGTATCACGCCAATTGTCGACGATGGCTTAGATTTTCCACCACCAAGTCAAGCCGAGGTAGGAAGAGCAAAATCGCGGCTGAAAAACAATAAAGCAGCCGGTGCCGACGGACTTCCGGCAAGCTCTTCAAGTCCGGTGGCGATGAGCTGATAACGAGCATGCACCAGCTCCTGCGCACGGTTTGGCTTAAAGAGTGCATGCCCAACGATTGAAATTTAAGCGTATTATGTCCTGTGCTGAAAAAAGGTGATTCAAGACTGTGCTACCAACTACCGCGAGATCAGCCTTTTACCCATCGCATATAAGGTCCTGACGAGTGTGCTATGTGAAAGACTAAAGCCAGTGTTATCCAACCTGATCGGAACTTATCAGCGTGGCTTTAGACCTGATAAATCAACAACAGACCAGACATTCACACTTCGGAAAATCCTAGAAAAGACCCAAGAGAAACAGATCGACACGTGCCATCTTTTCGGCGACTTCAAAGCTGCCTTCGACAGCCCGATACGTTAGAATTTACTCGAAGCCATTGCTGAGTTTGGTATTCTTGCGAAGCTGATACGCAGTCAGATGACGCTGACTGACACAAAGTCTTCAGTGAAGATTGGCAAGGACCTTACGGAGCCATTCTACACCAGACGAGGCCTGAAACAAGGCGACGGCCTATCTTGTGACCTCTTCAACGTAGTGATGGAAATGATAATGAGGAAAGCTGCAGTAAACACGACTGGCACGATATTCAACAAAAGCCACATGCTACTACGCTGATAACGTAGACATCATCGGTCGAAAACTGCGGGATGTGACTCCTTCCTTCTCAGACATGCAGAAGGAATCGGCGAAAATTAGACTAACGGTGAACGAGGACAAAACGAAGTTATTAGTTTCAACGAACAATGAATCTACTCGTTTGGAAAACTTGTCCAATATAACGCCGAGGTATTTAGCACAGTCCACCAAAGGCCCTTAGCGCCGCCAAGGAGATATGTTGCAGGGAAGGAAGGTTCTGTTGAAGGTTCTGGTGAAGAGAACCAGTTCGATTTTGTTTGGATTTACTCCGAGACCGTTGTCGCCAACCCACGCCACCATAGAACTACTAAAGGCATCTCCGGAAATCAGTGTCAGGCTCATAATCATCATTATACAGCATTTCTGACACACCAACTAGCTATGCGACGAGCTAAAAGAGGAAGCAACTACACTACATTGTCTGAGGGTGAGAAATCCCAAGTCAGGGTGAAGTTACTACGTCAGTATAGTAAAACACCTAAAGGATTATGGGAATCTCAGGCTTGTTTAATAACCTTTAATATTTTTTGCTTATCTTTATGTTGGTTCGCTTAGTTATTCAGCTAATCATCAATAAATAACCATTGATGATTTCTCATTTCATTCATCAGTTGAATTGTAGAGAAGGCCTAACCTTTTGAGAGTTTTTCTATACTGACTAAGTACCTCCACCCTGACTTGGATTTACTCACCTCCCAGAATGGCTATTGCACTGTGTTATTAATCTGCAATTTTGGAACGTTGTGCGTATTATTAATATAAAATCCTCATACAATTAATATTACTCATACGTGGTACATACATATGTAGCTAGCAGCATATGCATGCACAGTACAGTACTTGGATCAGGTTCATTATTCAATATTATCAGCAATGACCAGTTTTCAACCTATCCCAGATAGGACAGCCAATATATGGCCAAAAATTTGGAGTTATGGGGGAAATTTATAAAAAAAAGCGATAAATGATAATTTTTTGAAAATTTTATTCCATAAAAGTAGTCCAACTTCATTTTAACATGGATATATTAATAGACATAATTTATTTAAGCCTTCGCTACAATTGATAGATGAAACAAAAAATCTTCAATGGTTCATGAGTTACAGCTGAATAACTGTGCGACCATGACCAAGATAAGAAAAGATATAAAGGTTATAAAAAAATCAATGCAATCATTATCGAACAAACAGTAAAATGGAAAGTAATCCGTGGTCAACACGTGTTTGATACCTTAGCCGATTACCGGTAATGCAGGAGTTGGACAAGGATGTGTTCTCTCTCCAATATTTTATAATAGTGTACTTGACTGTGTACTCCAACATGCCTTATCCACGGCAAGAGGGATAACCTGGGGTCTAAATAGGAGACTAGAAGAACTCAACTATACGGATGATATATGTGCCTTGGCCCAAAGATATGATGACATACGGATGAAGTTGGGCTCAGTGAAAATCTTTTAAAAATCATCAAATTAACATAGCCAAAACGAAAGTTATGCAGACTTTTACTTTTAAGGCCAACTCCAAATTAACAATTAATATTTGAAGAAAGTAACATCATTCTGTTACCTTTAACAACTACTGATGGTTCGGGACAAAACAAAACTCTGTATGGAGATCCTCAGATATCACTGTCAACGTTCAATTGAAAATATTCAGCTCCTGTGTACACGGATGTGATTAGCGAAATGCACCGTCCAAATATTTTTTTTAATATAGATATTATCATCTTCATATTTAGTGAATAACTTCAGTTAATTCTAACCATATTTAAATGTTACCCCTACTACAACAAACCTACAGATCTTTTATTGCGTTCCCTAATATTAACTTTATTAGTTTTATTTTTATATTCATTCAATATTTGAGTATGAAATATCTATCTACACGTATGTCAGCATGTATGTTTGTGTGTAAGTATGCACGAATATATCTTGCCTGTGTACGAATACATACCGAGTAAGTACATTGGCACTTACACATGTACATACCTAAATAACAGTACATATCATCTGTACATAGCAACATACATAAGTGTGTGCCTATGTATGTATGTATGTATGTATGTATGTACATCATCATTTAAGACGAAACTATTTCAAGCATTTGCCCTAAAAACATAAACAGCACAATAACAACACTCGACTATTTGCCTTGCTGTTGCTGCCTTTTGCTGCCGCTGTTGTCGTTGTCGTTGATGTTGTTGCTATTGCTATTGCTGTTGTATTCATTACAATCTTTACAGCTCACCAAAATGAAATTCGAAAACAACATAAAGAGACACCACAAAGTACACAAATGATTCTTACGCATATTTCTGTCTGTCTCTCAGTTCGTCCGACCGTCTGCCTCTATGTGTCTCTTTATGTATACACAGGTGCTCAAAAGTGTACATACGCAACACGCGAAGTACGCACAATTGACTAGTCTCTTTACATCCGACCTTAATAGGTAACTAAACATAAGGTTGTAGAAGTGTGTAAATTTTCAAAAGCCGTGCTTTATGCCCGCTTTGCCAGAGTTAAAAAAAGGAAAATATACTTACTGTTAATTATATAAAATTATAAATAATACACATATATAGAGGAATATACTACTTACGGACAATACAATATTGTATATTAGTTTTCAATTGAAGCTTTGCACGTATATCTTTTAGCATTAGCATAGAAACCTCCTGGTGCGTATACGTTACGTCTTTTTGGGACCAGACATGAAAAAGTATAACTTTATAACAAAAGGTGAATTTAGTGACTATGGAAAGGTCACAGGCTTCATAAATACCTCTGGGACTTCTGCATCATCGCCACATTTAATGGTTTTAAAGTGGTTTACTGAATTTTGCTATTTTTGTACTAGCAAAAGTCATGCCGAAGATTTACATCTGCCGAAAGAGGTCGTCAGGCCAAAATAAGTCGATAAACTCCATCGTATTAAATTGAACGGTCGGAGAAGAAAAGTGTGTGAGGTGGCTCAAGGGCTGTGACATTTGTAGCTTTGTTTTATTTTTGTTTACGAATATGCTTAGGTCTTGTTAAGCCTAGGGCCCAACTAAGTGATTGGTTGAATCTACGTAGGGATAGGGATGCTAGGTTACGTATGAGCTATAAATAACATTTTCATGTAACGTATACGGTCCATGACACTTTTCTGTAAACTGATAAGACAAATAAGTAGCTGTTAACCCTGCAAATTCTATGGATTTATAGCATTACACGAATTCTTTTGAAGTTTTTAGTTAAGATAATCAATCAAGTAAGAAAGTTTCAGTCGGGTTAACCGGCTTACATAAACTCTCACTCTGAGTAAAAACCCAGTGTTGGGTTGGATAGGGCTTAAATATTTAGCTAATAATGTACCTAGTTAATACACTACTAAATACAGCCCATTGCTTTGGGCGTAGTCATATTATTACTTACTTAAGTGTCCCATTACAACTTACGTACGTGGTTCATAAGTTTGAGGCCTGAAGTACTAATAAATTCCACACGCTTTGGTCTTGTGCGTGTGTTCTCCAGTTGATCTTACCAGATGGTGGCACGCCGCCAACCACTTGGTCCTTCTAACGGAGTTTGGGTCTCCCTGCTCTCCGCCGTTCTTCAGTTTCGCCTTCAAACACCTTTCTCGCTGGAGCATTTACATCCATCCTGGCAACATGACCCAGCCGTCGTAGTCGTTGCATTCTGACTCTTTTAGCTACGTCGATGTCGTGGTAAAGCTCATACAGCTCATGGTTCATCCGATGGCGAAACTCGCCGTCGACACAGATAGGTAAATACATTTTTCGGAGTACTTTTCTCTCGAATACTCCCAGGTTTTATTTGTCCGTTGTCGTAAGCACATTATTACACGAATTATAAATTGGACGGGATGAAAACTTTGTATAAAAGTTACTAGAAGAGTAGTAGCTAGACTTCCATTTTTTTTTTCTCTAAAATTTTATGCAGTTACAGATTTACTAAATACAGAATTTGGACAGTATTGCGTTGATATTATTACCCGATTTCTGCAGTGGTCGGAATGGTACATTTATATTGGAGGTACCAGAAGGGGCGTGGCCATAAAATATTAACCCATTCACAATTTTAAAATAATTAGTTACGTCTGTCGAAAGTTATCGTGCGTACCAGCAGAATAGACAGATTGACAGACAGACAGACATAGATCAAACGACTTAAAAAGTCATGAATCGAATTCGGTTCAAAGAAACGTAGAGTCTAAAATTGCTCCTTCTATATGTTATATATACCCTCCTACCCGTAAATTGAGGGTATAAAAACACTAAAAGAAAATATGAAATATTTGGTGTCGTTGGGGATGTAAGGTGAAACTTGCATCTCAGGCCGAATCACAAACTCCAAGTGATATCACCTGGGCAACGTTTTTTCGTGATAGTTTTATTATATTCTCAGATTCTATACTGACTATGCAAACACGAAAAAGAAAATGTAACATGCGGAAACCCCCAAATGTTGACGGCCCCCGCAAATGTAATAAGGACCATGATTTTTAAGGATATGCACCTGGAACGTACAGACTCTCTATGGAGCAGGTGACTGGTGACCGACTGGTGGACGTTTTTACAAAATACATGGCATGCGGAACCCCCCAAATGTTGACGACCCCCGCAAACGTAATGAGGACCATGATTTTTAAGGATATGCACCTAGAACGTCCGGACTCTCTATGGAGAAGGTGACTAGTGACCGACTGGCGGATGTCATTACAAAATACAAGGCTGACATCACCGCCATCCAGGAGATGAGAATTTTATTGGTTAAGTGGAAAAGATCATATCAGTCAAATGGGCGCCGTCACACTTGATTGCCATACGGGCAAGTTTTATGGAATTTTTCATCACTTCGGCGAGAACTTTGGGCGACAGATTCTCGCACTCGTTTTGAATGTCGTCCTTGAGGTCTTCCAGGGTCTTGGGCTTGTTCACGTAAACAATGACTAAATCGGGCGATCTTGCGGGCCAGTGCAAATCGCCAAAACGAAAAAAGAAACGGCCCGGAAACGTAGCCTAGCGAATGTCGGTTGTGGCTAGCGCAGTGTATGCCGTTGCTCCGTCTTGTTGGAACCACATGTCCTCCAGTCCTAATACGTACAATGCACCATGCAGTCACTTTGAGCTGGTGTAATGGCTCCTCGTGCATCCCCTGTGGATTTTCGGTGCCCACAAGCGATAGTTTTGCTTGTTCACGTACCCGCTGAGGTGGAAATAAACCTCATCGCTCATTATGATTTTGGTCAAAAAATCGTCCTTTCGTCCTCGAGATTGAGGATGGCTTGGGAGTAGGTTACACGTGTTTGGCGGTCAACAGGCAGCAGCTCATGCACGGACTGGTCTTTGTACTGGAACATGCGCAGTACAAAGACCTGCTCGCGCAGAATTCAGCATAAAGATATTCATAAGGCAAACTGGCTATGCCTCGATCAAAACACCAAAAATCATTTTGATTATGTGATAATCGATACAGATAATGCATCGCATGTCCTGGACGTACGCATGATTCGTGGTGCTAACATTAGATCGGAGCCCACAAGATTGAGCAGAGCGAAAAACGCACGTAACTAATCACAAAGAATGCTGGACTTCTCGAAGCTACAAGCCCCAGATATAGCCACTGCATACTCCAACCAGCTCTCCCCAACTACTACGACACAACTTATCGACATCTGACGTATACGATACATACTTACTTACTTACTTAAGTGGCCCATTACAACTTACAAACATGGTTCATAAGTTTGAGGCCTGAAGTACTAAAGAATTCCACACGCTTCGGTCTTGTGCGTGTGTTCTCCAGTTAGTCCTACCAGATGGTGGCACGTCGCCTACCACTTGGTCCTTCCAACGGAGTTTGGGTCTCCCTGCTCTGCGCCGTCCTTCAGGTTCGCCTTCAAACACCTTTCTCGCTGGAGCATTTACATCCATCCTGGCAACATGACCCAGCCATCGTAGTCGTTGCATTCTGACTCTTTTAGCTACGTCGATGTCGTGGTAAAGCTCATACAGCTCATGGTTCATCCGATGGCGAAACTCGCCGTCGACACAGATAAGTCCATAAATTTTTCGTAGTACTTTTCTCTCGAATACTCCCAGGTTTTGTATGTCCGTTGTCGTAAGCACCCATGATTCGGCAGCATACAAAAGAACGGGTAAGATTAGCACCTGGTAAAGCTGTTTCTTAGTATTCCGAGATAAGGTGGTATTACTAAAGTGCTGACGAAGTCCGTAAAAACATCTATTGGCTAGCACTAAACTCCGCTTAATTTCTTGGCTGACATTATTTTGCTTATTGACCGAGGTAGGTAAACTCATCTACTACCTCAAAACAATAATTTTCAACGTTGACGCTGCGTCCCCATCGAGAGGACTCTTTGTTCGTCGAAATCATTATTTTTGTTTTGTCCTCGTTGACCGCTAAACCCATTTTTGCCTACTCCTTTTCTAGGGATGAGAAGACTGCAGTAACGTCCCGCAGATTTCGGCCAATGATATCTTTATCATCGGCGTAGGCTAGTGGGATGTGGCTTTTTTCACCTTCTCCATAACTATATTAAATAGTGTACAGGACAGGCTTTTGCCCTGCCTGAGATCTCTTTCCGTGTTGAATGGTTTAAAGTGCTCCTTACCAATCTTAACCGAGGATTTGGTGTTGTCCAATGGACATCTGCAAAGTCGAATTAGCTTTGCAGGAATACCAAACTTAGACATGGCCTCATAAAGCCTATTCCTTATCGGAGAGTCGAAGGTAGCTTTGTAGTCGACAAAGAGGTGGTAGGTGTCGATCTGCTTTTCATGGGTTTTTTCCAGGATTTGTCGTAAGGTTAATATTTGATCCGTCGTAGATTTGCCAGGTCTAAAGCCGCACTGATATGGTCCAATTAGTTTTTCTACAATTGGCTTTAGACGTTCACACAATATGCTTGAGAGGACCTTGTACGCAATTGGTAATAGGCTTATTCCACGATAGTTCTTACATTCACTACGATCTCCTTTCTTGTATATGGGACATAACAGACTGAGACTCCAATCCCCGGGCATGCTCTCCTCTAGCCAGATGTCAGCTCCTCCCCCCCAGCCTTAAACAATTCAGCAGGGAGACAAATAATACCATCATCATGGATTGGGCCTTCTGGAGTGGTGTACGCATCCAGTACATTTTTAAAATGATCTCTCCATATCTTCACTAGCTGACCATCGCTGTCCTTGCAGGAGGGCAACCCTGTTCCACGCATTCTCGCCTTTACTCTCTTGTAGAATTTTCGGGCTTTCCCTCTACTTCGGAGCAGCTTTGTGCACTCATCCTGCCTCTTCTTCAGCTCCTTTTTTTCCATCTAAAAAGACGAGTTGCTTCTCGTCTTTTCTCCCTGTGCCATTTACGAAGAGCTCGCATTGCCATTGGCTCCAGTTTCGCCCTGTATGCAGAAACCGTCTCTCTCGTGGCATTGCGATATTCATCATCGCATCAGGCATCTTCTTGAGACGGCTTTGAGGACCCAAGTACGCTTCTCGCAGCCCGTTCTAAGGAGTTGGCTATATTTTGCCACTGCGAGGTTATATTATCAGGGGTTGGAGTAGGCGTCTAGGCGTATTAATATGGTCAAATCTAGTGTTTATAACTATCATATTTCTTGCTGCAGAGAAATCAATCAGTCTGATGCCATTGTTCGACATTTCGGTGTGCAGACTGAATTTTCGGATGGTAGGCTCAAATACGGTTTCCCTGCCTATTTAAGCATTAAAATCGCCTAGTACAATTTTGATGTCATGGCTTGGGCTACGGTCATATACATTTTCTAGACTTGAAGTGCAATTGGCAAGGATCACTCTGGGTTTGCCAAGTTAAACCGATCAGAAGCTTTACCTTGCATCACACTCCCGACGCCCGTATACGATACATAGTGACAGCATATTGTGCAGTCCATGGCAACCGCCGCAATAACTTTGCTTAGATATGAAAAACAGCGCTCAGACTAATTTTGGTACGATGAAGTATGTCGCATAGCGTCTGAAGAACAGGATACTGCTTATAGGGTAGCGTTGTACAATTATAAAGGCTGTAAGTGAAAGTAGAACAGGCGAGGCAGCTATTATAACGAAATAACGTCAGATGAAGGAACGTGAGAACGAGAATATAGAGCGATACAGGGATAGAGTTGAAATCCGAAAATTTTACCAGAAAGAAAAAGCAAAAACTTACGGTACCGGGCTCCCCTTCTGTAAGGACAAAGATGGAAATCTGGTTACAGCTACGCAGAGTGTGCTGAATATATGGAGAGAACACAGTGCTAACGAATTTATCACGCTATTTGTTGGCGATAGCTTAAATTGCCCACCAGCTAGTCAAACCGAGGTACGAAATGCAAAATCACGGCTGAAAAATAATAAAGCAGCCGGTACCTACGGACTTCCGGCAGAGCTTTTCAAGTCCGGTGGTGAGGAGCTGATAACGAGCATGCACCAGCTCCTATGCACGGTTTGGCCTAACGAGTGCATGCCCGATGATTGAAATCCAAGCGGATTATGTCCATGCTTTTAAAACAATTTAAAAATGCCCCAAACTTTAGAATCGCATTTTGTTGTTTTCTTTCTAGTATTTTATGGCGTTAATCAGTCAGACAATCAGTAACTATAATATGTATAACTACTTAGCTTATGTTATAAACACTGACTAACGTCTTACCGCTGTTGCACTTTTGTACACACGTGTATCGTTAATACAATTATTCCGTACGCATATCAAGTGCCTGGTACTAGAAATCGCTCGCGTACTCGGTACTCATATTTGTACTCAGTACTCCAATGCTTATGCTTATCTCGTACGCATGATAATAAGAAAATTAAAACTAAATAAATTATATAAAAATAAAAAACCCAAAATGAAGAAGGCAAAAAAAAAACTAAAATTTAGAAATTGTTTTACGATCAATGCACGCATTCCTCAGGGTACGACTCTATCGTATGACTTAGAAGGTGACGACATTAATGGCATGTGGACTTGTTATAGCGGCCACCAGACGTTGGTCCCTGCGAGCGTGCGCGCGTTCATAAGTCTTGTATTATCCAAACATCCATCCGTCCGTTCAGCACTTACTCGCTCATTCACCTACATTTGGGCTGTTGAGTTCAGCGTGTATCCAGGCCGTCGCAGGTCGCCGCTAAGTCAGTCTAGTAACAAATGTTTGCTTACATCAAACGTTTTTGTGGTCGTTGTTTGCTGTTGTTGTTGGTGTTTTTTTTTGTTTGGGGGGTTTTCGGTAATAACTCTATACGACGAGCGAGCAACATTTACACATGATAAAATTCCAAGAATTCATAAATTATACCTTTCCCCCTAGAGCTTGGTGTGTGTGTGTGTGTGCCGATATTGCCGCCACATAGGCAGTAGAGGTATTAACACTTCATAAAGGTATTAAACATTTTGTCAATGACACCTTTAATTAAAAGCTTTTGCTGTAAATTGTTTCATGATAAACGAGCCAGCAATCGTCATCGTACTGATACTAAGTATGTATGCCTACTAGCAATAGCAAAACTATCTCAGACATACGTAAACATTTTACAATTTCAATTTAATGTCAGGGTATATTTGATTTGAAAAATTAACAAAAACAAAAACTTAGTTTCTTGCACGTAATTTGTTTTTAACTTAAGGGATTGCGATTACGACTACGTGGAGGGGAATGAGTTTTTTTGCCTATGATTTTGAAGATCCTGAAGATACTCTTTTATTAATACTGCCGCGGTTACTTACTAGACTAGACTATATTAAGTCTAGTATGGCTTGATTTTTAAGTGTAAAATTCTTAAATGTAGATGTCATTCAGCCTGGTGGCGCTTGATTTTATAGTGTAGAATTTTTTATTATAGATGACATTAAGCCTGATGGGGCTTGATTTTTAAGTATAGAATTCTTAATTGTAGGTGACCTTAAACCTACTTGGGCTTGATTTTGAAGTGTAGAGTTCTTAACTTTAGATGTCATTAATCGTAGTGGCGGTTGATATTTAAGTGTATAATTCTTAATTATAGATGACATTAAGCCTAGTGGGACTAGATTTTTATTAAATAACATGCGGATAGCTAATTAGATAGTTGCCAAACTATCTAATCAGTACCCTTTTGCTTTGCTTTTTTACTATTATTACAAACCTTAAGTGTTATAATCTCCACGAAATTATCGAGAAGTCAAAACACTCTGGTGCGAAAATTACATCAATGAAAATCACACGTCACTTGATTCGCACAAGCTCTTAAGATTTTCATACCTTATTGGAGAATTTAATTTCAAGTAAGATTTTTGCAAAAAATAAGAATTTTAAACTTACATTTAGAATGCGAATTAATTGTGAAGAGAACACATTAAGCTATGAGAGTATATGTTATTTCTCTCCCAAACACTTATGCCTCAGAGATCTATGTAAAAAATTTTTTTCTGACATTAAGTCAGATAAAATATGATATTAATTCTAAGTTCGTACTTAAAGTTCTTCAATTAAGTTCGTACATACTTAATTCGAGAATTTCATTCTTATTTTAATCATTTCTACGCTTACATATTTCAACATATCCCGTTTTTTACTTGTTTTAAGAATAATTAGTTATATTCGTACTTAAATCTTTAAGAACTTTTTCTGCAAAAAATAAGAATTGTAAACTTAAATTAAGAATGCGATTTTTTTCTGTGTACTCTGTCCCTTATATATGTTATTAGGAATATCTAGTCGATAATACTAAAGCAGACAGCTACATTTGACATTAGGTCATGTATGTCCCGGGTATTGCATTCGAACCTTTGTCTGACATTGGCAAAAATGAGAAGGGTCTAGGGTAAGAGACTTAAATAGGATGATACTTGCCGATGCGTCTAACGAGGATAATTCTAATAAACATTTCTTTCCCACATAAACTTACTTAATACTTAACTTAACACACTTCTTTATGTCCAAAGCACTTTTTCCATCAGTAAACAGTCATTTCCTGCTGACAATGACCTCTTCATTGTTAGCAAATCTAGTACCTCTCTTACTTACTTTGCAGGCACTTTCCATCAGAGTTTTTGTCACTTTCTTGTGCAACTCACATCGAGTTCATTGTTGAAGACTTTTTGAGCTGGGGCATATTTATATATGAGTACAACATGATTTATCCAGCGAAACCGCTGCACCTTAATGCATTTGACCACGTCGTACAGCTCATGTTTCATACAACGCCCATACTCTCTCTTAACGATGATGGGTTGGGTGCTCCTTATATTGGGAATTTTGGGGATTTTTGGGAATTTCGTTAAATAAAGATATTAGTAGCAAAATTGGTCATCGAGCTTCACAAATCGTTAAAAATCGAAATTTCGCATCGATAGTTAGACGTTACAGTAGACTGCTAAGAGGTCAAAGTTCGATTTTGTGTTCAATTCAGTTTATCGTCGGTGAATATTTTTCTGTTGTAGATAGACGAAATAGTAATATGCCGTTGAATGAGTTAGGTGAAGACATATAAATGACTTACCGTATATCTTATAGATATCGAGATATTGGATTGATTGAAAAAAAAAAAATATTGAATTTGCATTATGCAGTAATTTTTTGCAGACCACCATACAATTCAACAATTTAGCAATCTACAAACAAAAAAGTATATGTACACATTTTCAATATCTCTTTTCGTTTTCAGATATCAGGTGTTAAAAACCGATTTTGACATATCGAAGGTGGAGCTCGATGTCCAACTTTACTACTAATACCTTTTTTAACGAAATTCCCAAAAATCCCATATAAGGAACATTCTAATGATGAGTCCATATATTTAACGAAGTATTTTCCTCTTGAATACTGCCAGAACAGATTCATGCGTATGTGTATTTACCCAAGATTCTGCACCATACATCAAGATTGGTAGAATCAGTACCTAGTAGAGCTGGATTTTTGTTCTTATCAAGCAGGATTCTTCATCGGATTTCAAGCAGTGTCCCAAACGAGTAGATTCTTTGTTCTTTGAAACTAATAACTTCGTTTTGTCCTCTTTCACCATGCTTTTGTATTCCTGAGAAGGCTGCAGTCACATCCCACAGTTTTCGGCCAATGATGTCAGTATCATCAGAGTACGCAAGAAGTATATGGTTTAATATTAACCCACACGTGTTTACTGCAGCTTTCCTCATAATCTTTCCTATCACTATATTGAAGAGGTCAAACGATAGGCTGTCTTCTTGTTTAAGGCTTCGAAGGGTATAAAATGTCTCAGTAAGGTCCCAAAGACTCCGTCTCAGTCAGGGTCATTCCGCATAGGCGTATCAGTTTCGCTGATACACCAAAATCAGCCATGGCTGCCCCCTTGTCTTAAACTTTGTCTAGTATAAAATGACTCCGTAAGATCCTCGCCAGTTTTCACTAAAGACTCTGTGTCAGTCATGGTTATTCCGAAAACACGTATCAGTTTGGTTTGTGCCGATATGATTTGTGTAAGTCTTTTCCAAGATTTGCCTCACTGGTAAGGTCCACCAGGTTGGCTAACACTGGCTTTAGTCTTTCACATAACACACTCGACAGGACCTCTAACCTCCGCTTAGAGGATATAAGTTTGTACACCAAAGTTCAGCCCCATAGCTCTTAAACATCGGCTTTAATGGGAAACAGACAGACGGACACCCCAGTAAGGGAGAGTTTTCTATGAGAGGTGGGAGTAAAATTTGTACCGCAAAAAAAGTGAGTATATGAGAGGTAGATGTTACTGTTAGCCTCTCGCATACATTCTCATAAATTTTTTTTCACTGAAATGTTTAAATACTGATCATGAATTGTTCAACCCCCGAAGAATTTTACTCCTTTTAGAACTTAACCTCCGTTTAGAGGATAGAAGGTTGTATACCACATTTCAAGTCTATGGCTCTTAAACTACTGCTGTGATCGCTGGGACAGGCAGACGAACACCCGTAAAAGGGGGGAGTTTGTATTTGTATTTAGCTCATCTTAGAACGTAACCTCCGTTTAGAGGTCAGAAGCTTTAACCCCGAATTTCAGTTCGATAGCTCTTAAACTACGACTACGATCGCTGGGACAAACACCAAGAAGTGGCAATTTGTATGGGAGGTGGAAGAGTAGTTTTTACCGTACATTTAAAAGCTCAAACTCCGTTTATAGAATATAAGCTTGCATACATAATTTTAGCTCAATACTTCTAAACTACTGCTATAATCGCAGGGACAAACCCCAAAAAGGGGGAGTTTGTATGGGAGGTGGGAGTAGTTTCTGAGCAATCGTGCCCACCTTAGATATTAACCCCCCTTTGATTATATAATCTTTTATTCCAAATGATATCTTGTTAACAACGGCTGTAATCGCGGAGACAGACGGACATCTTTAAATCGACTTAGAACATGGGCGTCACAAATGGAAGAACAACATTTATAAACCCTACACTCCGTTCGTGTTCGTAGTGAAGGGTAAAAATATGGTGAGTACTACTAATGGAATCATGAGCATCATTAAATTAGTTTTTCAATACTTCTTGAGCACTATGTCTGAAGTAAGAAATAATTATCGTACAACATTATTCTACTTCCAATAACAAGTCAATCTTAAAATCATCAATTTAGCAAAATAAAAAATGTCAGCTGTGGGTTCTATAAAATAGTTACTACGCTCGTTTTTTGTTAAAAGTCCTGCTTACTGCTAATTTGTATACCATCACCCTTAGGGATGAGGGTATATATCATTTGATACAAAAACTAGTAAGAAAGTTTCAGTCGGGCAACACGACTTACATATACCCTCACCCTCAGTATGTTGATGTTACTACTCGATTTCTAAAGTGGGCGGAGTGGTACATTTGCATGGGAGGTACCAAGGGGCGTGTCTAGACTTCCAAATATGTATCCAAAACTTTATCATGTTATAGCTTTACTAAATACAGAATTTGGGCACGATCGCGTTGGGTGTATTGATATTATTACTCCATCTCTAAAGAGGGCGGAAAGGTACATTTGTATGGGAGGTTTCATAAGTGCGTTCGCTAGACTTCCAATTTTTTCTTTAAAACTTTATCCTGATATAACTTAACAAAATACCGAATTTGGGGACGATCGTGTCGAGTGTATTGATATTATAACTCCACCTCTAAAGTAGGCGGAGTGGTACATTTGTATGGGTGCTACCAGAAGGGGCGTGTCTAGACTTCCCGATTTTTATTCCAAAACATTATCCTGCTTGAACTTTACTAAATGCAGAATTTCGGCACGATCGCGTTAGGTCTATTAATAATATTAATCGATTTCTAAAGTGGGCGGTACCAGATGTGTATGGGAGGTACCAGAAGGGGCGTGTCTAGATTTCCCGATTTTTTCCAAAACTTTATCCTGTTGTAGCTTTACTAAATACAGAATTTGTTTTGATATTATTACACGATTTCTAAAGTGGGCGGAATGATGTAATTGTATGGGAGATACCAGAAGGGCGGGGTCATGTAGCCCATTTGCAATACCTTAAGTAGTTTTGAGAAAATATTAACTGGTGCAAAATTTCAAAATATTTGGTTGTGTCCTTCGATAGTTATCGTGCGCACCAGCCGGACAGCCAGACAGACTGGCGGACACGGCTCAAACGACTTAAAAAGTCATGTATCGAATTTGGTTCAAAGTTACCTAGGGTCTATAGTGACTCCTTCTATGTGTTACACTTTTGGGTCGTATCAAATGATATATACCCTCATCCCTAGGTGTGTTGGTATAGAAAGTGTAACGCATTAAAGGAGACGAGTAAGACCCCAAGTATCTTAAGAGCAAATTCGTTTCAGGGCTTTTTAAGACGATTAAGCTATGTCCGTCTGTCGGATCAGTATAAAAATTTACCAGTATTAATATTATTCAAAACGAACTAATGGGATTGTAAATGCGCACAATAGTTCCACCCCTTCTGGTACCTCCCATAAAAAATTACCCATTTTGGATAATTAATATTTCGTACATAACTGCACTTCATTTATCTTGCAATAGTAGACAAACCCTAAGAAACCCGAAACCTTTGACACACATTTCTTATGGTACCTCCCATACAAATGACCGAATGGACCCTCATAGTTTTACGTACAAATTTTTTTTTGTAAGTTAACTGAATTCACCAAAAATTTTTTTTATTGGACTCAGGATTGAATATGGACTATAACGGTTTACGCCTTCTGGTACCTCCCATACAAAATGATATATTTTTGAAAAATTAATAATTCTCGGATAACTTTCAAACGGACAATTAAAAATCTACTAATTGCAATAACACAAGACTTAAACAATATCTTATATTGGGTGATGGTATTTATCGGTCAGTTTACTTGACTGAAATTTCTGTACTGGTTTCATCACACTTCGTTTTAAAAGTCGCACGACATATAGTAAATTATAGATGTAATGTTAAACCATCAGCTCATCCGATCTACTCCTTACATGTTCACACAGCTTCTAGAAAACATAAATACTGCAGAAGGACTCAGTTCCTCCCTAAAAAAATTTAAACTATTAACTACAATGCGCTTACACTTCCGGCTATCCTGTCCCACTGCCAAAGTAGGCCATATACCAACTATGTCGAACTCTCCCATTTTTATGTAATCATTTCTCTCACAGTGTACACATCCAGTTTGAAAGCCAAGGGCGCCGCCGAAGAGTTTGCTTCACTTTTTCATATCGTGTGAAAAAAGCTTAGCAAATGCCACAAGTGTGAAGATACGATTAGAGACGATCAAACAACAATTATGAGGTGGAATATTGATGTGACTTGACTGCCTGACTTTCTTGGGTTTTTATAATTATAATAAATAAATATCAATAAAAAGAAACGCCGCCGCTGCCGCCGTTGTTTCGAGAAAAAGAGAAACTATAAAAAATCGTAAAAAAAAGACCATAAACCCACATTTACTGTGTCTGTGTCGGTCGCTTGCTTCCACGTCGGGTCTGGTGAATGGAATGTTCAGTTAGATCTTTTAGAAATTTCCAAAGTACACGGGAGAAAGAGAAACGCATACCAATGCAGTACAATCACCTTTTGGGTGCACTGCTCCACCGCGTTGTTGGCTTGTACGTGTTAATTATGAATACGATCAGAGAGACATACGATCGAAAATGATCGCTCATTATCATCATCGTCGTCATCACACAATGCCCGGAACGTTTGGGCCAGGTTAATAAAACAAAACACAGCGAACAAAAACAAAAATTTGTGATCACGATGCTGGAGTTTCATTCAGTTTTGGACTCTTCTTCATCGGTTGCAAAGGGAGTGGGTGGAACGGAGGAAGGGCTTGGGCCCACGGCGTATTGAACATAAACGGTCCATTGGTTGTTCGAGTAGGACCACCAATTCATATGTAAGAGCCGTTGTTTTCGTTGTTTTTGTTTTTCGTCTTTTTTCTTTCTTCATTTATTTTTTTGTTAATGAAAGATAGTAAATATCGTATAATTAGCATGTGGATGTAACATTTAGTCCACCAATTGATACTCGTCTCGAAAATGTACAAAGAGTTCAAATTCATTCAAATCTCTTTTGTTGTTCGATGGCTGGCCATGGCTAATGATCATTAACTTAAAGGTTCATTTGTTAACACTCGACTGTGCTTTTCTTGACTTAGCCGGGCTTTGTGAATGAATGAATAACGTTGTGTGGCTTTCAGTGATTAATTCTAGCGATCAAAGTGATTAGAAGGCTATCAAAAATGTGAAATTTCCCATGCTACTACTCGAAATCACGAAATATTCAAATGAATTGATTTGGAAAAAAGTTTCACTTAAATTAAGAAGATTAAAAGACAAATTGAGCTTTATGGATTAATTTTCGTTGTTAATCATATAAACATCCTACTCTAGTTAGAAAAAAAATTCACATTAAATCTTTATCACGAAATTTTGCCTGTTTTGTTTGAGGCCAAGTGAAAACTATGTTTTGTAAGGTAAGAAAAATAAACGGTAAAATATAGATTTCTCAATAGCTTTTCTAATAGCTATCGTGTAACTTCAAAGTGAAATAAGGCCATAAAGAAAATGTCGCAAAAGTTGTTTGTAATCCAAGATTTACATGAAAAAAATTAGAGATGATCATCTTTAGGATGATAATATGATGATAGGATGATCATCTTTAGGAAAATTAGGTAACCAATTTCATATCAAGTGAAATGGGGTATATTTAACTTGATATTCAAAATATTCCGTTTGTCTGGAGGGCCGGTGAAAACGATAACTCAAAAAAATGGAACTGATCTTTACTCAAACTGAGCAGATATAATATTTTCCCTTCAAGTAGTTATCTTGGATTTTAGATGAAATACAGATAAAAATACATTCGTATTCACCCTACTTGCCCAGCAGCGGAACAGACGAGGCGTTGTAAAAATATGCCTGCAAACATGCCTTCAAAGGCAGTTTGTTGACATTGAAGTACGCCTTCCCTTTGCAGGCATGCATACAGGCTGTAATTAGTACTTCTCTAAGCATAATTGCATACCCATGCACACTTCGCTTCTAAAATGAGACCTTTAAAGAGGCCTCTTACTAGGATGAGGAAATATCCGGCAAACATGCTTCTTACCCTTCTAAAAACTGGCCTGTAAGCCATATTGTGTACCCCACAAAAATTTCATAGATGTGCACAAAGGGCATGCAAAGGCCTATTAGCACTTACAGGACTTACTAGGCATGCCTACTTAAACGCCTTCAATGAGAAAGGGAATATGCAGGTTTTGCTTGCCTATGGCGCCCTATATTTATTTGAAACTAAAGTTGTATTTGTAGGGTAGGGCTTCCAATTTTTTTTTCCAAAACTTTATCTTGTTATAGCTTTACTAAATACAGAATTTGGGTGCGATCCCGTTGGGTGTATTGATATTATTTCTCGATTTTTAAAGTGGGCGGAATGATGTTTTTGTGTGGGAGGTACCAAAAAGGGCGGGGCCCATTTGCAATACCGTAAGTAGTTTTGGGAATATATTACCTAGTGTAAAATTTCAAAAAAAGTTGTTGCATCTTTCGATAGTTATCGTGCGCACCAGCCGGACAGCCAGACAGACGGACAAACGGACATGGCTCAAACGACTTAGAATATCATGACTCGAATTTGGTTCAAAGAAACCCAGGGTCTTAAGTGACTCTTCCTATGTGTAACACTTTTGGGTCTTATCAAATGATATATATCCATGTCCCTAATAGTGATGGTCTAAAAAAATAGGATTTACTAAGAATTTACTAAGAACATGGCCTTTGACATCTTTGGGGCACGGGAAATAGTTGTTCGATCTTACTTAAATTTCCGTCATGTATTTTTTACATCAAATGGAACAATATTCCGCTCGGGCATTTTTAAATTTCCGCAAAAAAATTGTTCATACACCACCCTTTTTATACCATCATCCTTAGGGATGAAGGTATATATTATTTGATACGAAAAAAAGTGTAACGCATTAAAGGAGACGAGTTAGACCCCAAGTATCTTAAGACCAAATCCGTTTCAGGACTTTTTAAGATGATTGAGCTATGTCCGTCTGTCTGGCTGGCTGGCTGGTGGGCAGGATAACTCAAGTAAACCTTAACGAACTTATGGGATTGTAAATAGGCTAAATAGCTCCTACCCTTCTGGTACCTCCCATACTAAATTACCTATTTTTGGATAATTAATATTTCTTTCATAACTACCAAACAGACTATCGGAGGATATTTAAATTTGGTCAGTTTATTTATCTTGCAATAGTAGACAAAGCCTATGAAAACCGAAACCTTTGCCACACCCATTCTGGTACCTCCCATACAAATGACCGAATTGACCCTCATAGTTTTACATACATGTCTTTTTTGTAAGTAAACGGATTTCACTCAAATTTTGCTTACGATGTTCGCTTATCAAAATTGGACTCAGGAATGAATATCGGTTCACGCCTCCTGTACCTCCCATACAAAATTACCTATTTTTGGAAAATAAATATTTCACCTATAACTTCTATACAAACACTTGGGGGATAATGAAAATTGGTCAATAAATTTATATTGTGATAGGAGGCAAAACCCTAGAAAACTTTACTATTTGACCCACCCCTTCTGGTACCTCCCACACAAATGAACGAATTCACCTCCATAGTCTTACATACATATCCTATTTGTGAGTACACTGAATTCAGTCAAATTTTGGGTAAGTTGTACGGTTAGAAAAATTGGACTCAGGAATGAATATGGACTATTTCTGTTCACGCCTTCTGGTACCTCCCATACAAAATTACCTATTTCCCCATAACTTTCAACCCGGCACCGGGGGGACAATCAGATTTGGTCAGTTAATTTATCTTGTAATAGGGGGCATAACCTCAAACACCTAACTATTTGACACACCCCTTCTGGTACTTCCCATACAAATGACCGAATTTACCCCCATAGTATTACATAGTATTTCTACATGTCTATAGACCATTGGTATTATGACCGAAAGTCTTAGCTACAACCGTTTACGCTCCGAAGCAAGCATATACCTAATAATACATAAGTAATTATACCATCACCCTTAGGGATGAGGGTATATATCATTTGATACGACCCAAAGTGTAACACATAGAAGGAATCACTTCAGACCCTAGGTTTCTAAGAACCAAATTCGATTCATGACTTTTTAAGTCATTTGAGCCATGTCCGTCTGTCTGTCTGTCTGTCTGTCTGGTGGCTGTCCGGCTGGTTCGCACGATAACTTTCGAAAGACGCAACCAAATGTCTTGAAATTTTGCAAGAGTTAATATTTCCCCAAAACTACTTACGGTATTGCAAATGGGCTACATGGCTCCACCCGTTCTGGTATCTCCCATACAAATACATCATTCCGCCCACTTTAGAAATCGAGTTATAATATCAATACACCCAACGGGATCGTACCCAAATTCTGTACTTAGTAAAGCTATTATAGCATAAAGTTTTGGAAAAAAAATTGGAAGTCTAGCCACGCCCCTTCTGGTACCTCCCATACAAATTCACCTTTCCGCCCACTTTAGAGATGGAGTTATAATATCAATAAATCCATCGCGCTCGTACCCTAATTCTTAATTTAGTAAAGCTATAGCAGGATACAGTTTTTGAGAAAAAAACTGAAAGTCTACCAACGCCCCATCTGGTACCTCCCACACACATCTGGTACCGCCCACTTTAGAAATCGATTAATATTATTATTAGAACTACCGCGATCGTGACCAAATTCTGTATTTAGTAAAGTTCAAGCAGGATAAAGTTTTGGAGAAAAAATCTGGAAGTCTAGACACGCCCATTCTGGCACCTCCCATACAAATGTATCTTTCCGCCCACTTTAGAGATGGAATAATAATATCAATACACTTGACACGATCGTGCCCAAATTCTGTATTTAGTAAAGCTATAACAGGATAAAGTTTTGGAGAAAAGATCTGGATGTCTAGACACGACCCTTCTGGTACCTCCCACACAAATGTACCACGCCGCACAGTGGCACCGCCCCATACATTTCTTGGAAAAAAATAGAAGGAGTGGTCGTACAGCAATGAAATTTTGCAGAAACGCTAAATTAAGAAATTTTGAAAAAATCTGAAAACCGCCTACTGCCACACCCACCTTTCATATAACTGCACTTGCCTAAATTTTTATTTTTGGACCTAGGTACGCGAAATTCGGGAAACTTCATAATTGAGTTTTCCTTATGAAAAAAAATTAAACATATTGGGGATGCCACGCCTACTTTAGATGTTACGCCCATAGAAAGTTGTAGATTTTAGGTGTTTTTGTTCCCTGTCTAGAATCATATGAAAATTTCATATAAGTTAAGAAATGTTAAATTTTATTCAAAAGTTAAACATGTTTTGTCTCAATACAGAAGAAGAGAATATCCCCAACAAACCTCCTCGAAAGATATTAGCCTTAAAATACACCGAAAATATCGCACAAATACATACATTAAAATCGATGTTACTAAAAGGGACGGTATTTGGCGGTAAATTTTTTTTTCTTAATTGAAAGTACAGACTCGGACCTTTCATTTTTTTATAGTTAGAGGGCTAAGCAAGGCAAAGCACATAAAGTTTTTTTCCATCAAAAAGTGAAAAGTTGATATTTTTTAGTATAATTTTTGATAAATTATAATTATTAGTTTAATTTTCCAATTTCAATAATTTTTTTTTTATAATAAAGTAAGTGCTATATTTTCATTAAAAAATAAAACAAAAGCCATAGATATAAACTAACACACAAAAAAAGTTATTTATTTGGATAATAATTTTAATCTAATTTAATTGAATAAATTTCCGTTGACTTCTGTTAGATTTTTTAAATACAAAATTTCACTTTTCATAAAAAATTTTTTGGATTATTCTTAACCAAATATTTCTTTACAAAACCACATCATTAGAATTTTGAAATTGCATAGTTAAAAAACACTATTTTTTCCACAGAAATGCCACTGTGCGCCGCCCACTTTAGAGATGGAGTACTAATATCAATATTCTCAACACGATCGTGCCACAATTCTGTATTTTATTAAGTTATAACAGGATAAAGTTTTGGAGAAAAAATTGGAAGTCTAGCGGCGCCCCTTATGGGACTTCCCATACAAATGTACCTTTCCGCCAACTTCAGAGATGGAGTAATAATATCAATACATCCAACGCTTTCGTGCCCAAACTCTATATTTAGTAAAGCTATAACAGGATAAAGTTTTGGAGGATAAACCTAAAAGTCTAGACACGCCCCTTCTAGTACCTCCCATACAAATTTTCCACTCCACCCACTTTAGAAATCGAGTAATAATATCAATATAATATCAATTTTTTTTATTTTACTGAGGGTGATGGTATATGTAAGTCGGGTCGCCCGACTGAAACTTTCTTACTGGTTTTACTTACAAATCGGTTAATTTCAATAACTCAAGACTTAAGCAATATCTTACAGTGGGTGATGGTATTTATAAGTCAGTTTATCTGACTGAAATTTCTGTACTTGTTATAATTACGGTTATAAAACTAGTTCGGTCGTGGCCGGATTTACATCCATATCATTAACGCCTACTCATTTACTTAAAATTACTTACTTACTTAGGATGATGTCCCTCAGGGCACTAGGATATTTATTCCTTACTGCGTAAGCGGTAATCTTTTCACCCGAAACTCAGTAGTGTACAAGTTTTGGGTCTTCCTTTGCAGTATGCATGTTATCGCACGCAATTTCCCATTAAAAGGCTTTAAATCAGGAATGATCACAGACTAAGGGATCTAAAGACTTTAGAAATTGTGTACAATACCTCTCGCTATGGGAATAAATACCGCTATTAAATTACTCCACTGTTAAGGTATGTATCGGGAACTTTTATATATATACGATATTCATTTTGACCACCCAGAAAATCAGAGTGTTGGCCACAGCCTAAAGTTATGTCTTACACACGTACAGGTTATGTAAAGAATACTTCATCCAACTATCGCATTATCAATATGGCTTCTTGTGTTTTGATCAGAGGTTATTGAAGTTGTTATTAATTAATCTGGCTGCTTCTCGCATTTTGGTCTGGGAATAGTCAAATTGTTTGTCATCAACTTTGAGTTTTTATCTGACTTCTATTACTGCCATACCCTTCCTTAATTAGAACCAAAATCACCCAGCACAAATGAAATGTTGTATGCTTACCACAGGATAAATGGTACAATAAGTCTGCAATTTTCTTAATTCTCTAATCCGCATTATGTTGATCATTTTAAAGAAATCTTTAATTCATATATGTATGTTAGGGTGAGTTCACAATACAATAACATATACCAATCTTATACATATACCAATCTCCTTTAGTTTTAACTCAATTATGAACGCTAGAATCTTAAAATTTTAATACACAGTACAGGCCAACCATATTTGTATACAACACCCCAATTTTGTGCCAGACTGTAAGTGCGTCGTAATACGTGATACAAATTCTGCTGGCATATACATAACTGTACGGTGTACACATATTTCTCCCTTCAATTTAATTTAATTTTAAAATTAATATTTTTTGTTTCTAAAATGGAAAATATTATCCATAATAACAATAATAATAATAATAAGCCAATTATCATACGATAAAACCTTTGCAGATGTTCGAATGCTCATTGTCGTACATAGAAATTCCCATAAAATATAAACTACACACATATAATAAAGAAAGTTCGTTGTTTATGCATGTTTGAACATGTTCTTTAAAGATATTAACATCATCCCCTTTCGGCGCAATGTTCATGTGACTGGAAGACATGAGATCATCCTACAATTTTCCCAAGACACAAAAGATCAACAGCCGGTTGTCGTTAATTGTTGTATTTTTGTTGCTATTGTTTAATATTGTGTTGTGTTGGTTTTTAGGGTGGTCTATGGTTTTTTTACCATAGACAATGCGATTCAATGATCTCGCAACGACAACAACAACAAAAAACGGAACTAAAGGAAACGCATAAAGCAGGAACTTCAAAGATATGGATGGGGTGGGGAAGGAAACCCTCATACTGATCATAACAAACATTTATATGCTACAATTATGTGTGCCCGAGTGTGTTTGTGTGTGAACACAATTAAATTATCTAAGGTACGTGTTGAAAAGACATTATTTGCTTGTGACCGGATAATTAGCTCATTTTATGGCAGCCGGGATGTAAACAGCCTTTAACTGGATCTGTTTGTATCAATGACGTTGTACAGTTCAAGTTAGCGCCTTTGTTTAGTGACGAAGGAAACGATGAGGTTTCACTTTCATTTCCTAGTTTCCTAATTCATTGTCAACAGAGTGACGGATAGAGTTGTCAAATGGTTTTCTATAGGCAGATCAAAATTTGTTTTACATTTCCCAAGCAGCTTATAACATACTCAGAAAACCAAAATGTTCGATAAATGCTGAGATCAGATACAACGGAGGAAAACATCAGCAATTCCAAAAAAATAGTAATGAATTTTGTCCGACAGTCTGAGGATATTTATCCTTTTTTCAGTTCTAGTTCAATGAATTCGTTTCAATGTCTGCATATATTCGGGAAACTCACTATGACTTAACTTACTTAATTTCCCTTTACACCCCATGAATGAGGTATGGGATAGCTTCCCGCGTTGTTGTGAAATTAACACGCTTTCTACTTTTAGATTCACAACTAACGGCACCTATTTGTTTATCGACGAACGCGAACGTCACTGTTTGAGAAGCTTTTACTAGACACGCCGATTGACTCGACACTTATACTGCGAAGTTGCTGACGACAACATCGAGGAGGGCCGGCAATGAAAGAATTTTTTTTTTATTTTTTTAGATGGCTGGAGCCAGGAGTCGCGCATGGTAGTCGCGTGTTCTAACCATCATGCCACGGCCGGTCCTTGTTTCACTATGACAGTATACATTATTTTCTAACTTTTTTTATATTTAGTAAAAGATTATGTTGTTACCGCCAAATAAGAAGAAGTTATAGATATACGATAATATGCAATGTAAACTGACCTGAATATCTTTCAAAAATACATGTAAGCATCTGATCGCCGCGTCTGAAAAATCTTTCTAATTCAAATGTGGAGCCACATATCGCATACTCTCAGGAAGATGCTTACGTTATTCTTCTTTTTATATGGACAACAGCTCATTCACCTAGTCCATCTAACGAAGTTTAGGTCACCCCCTCCTGCCCCGCCCATCGACTTGATTGCCGCAGCCTTTCGAACTGTAGCATTTTCATCCATCTCAGAAAACTTGTCCAAGCCAGCGTATTCTGTATATTTGAACGAGTTTGACAACGTCGTTGTCGTTATACAGCTCATACAGTCCACGGTTCTTTCGACGATGGTACTTGCCGATAACGATGATGGATCCAAATATTTTGCGAAGTAATTTCGAAAACTTTCACAATAGATTGATCCGTCTGAGTTATTACCCAGGATTCTGGGCTGTAGAGCAAGATAGGTAGGATCAGTATCTGGTAGAGTTGGATTTTTGTTTGTCGTTGGGTCTTTGTTATTAAATGGCTTGCTTAGCGCATAGTTGCAATTTGCGATTAATACTCGTCTCTTGATGTCCAGGCTGACATTATTACTTTTGTTCACTACGGTTAAAAGGTAGACAAAATTCTCTGCCACTTACAAGTTATAGCTGTCAACATTCACGCAGTGTTCCAAACGATAAGACTCTTTTTTCGTTTTAATAAATAACTTGGATTTCTTCTCATTTATCACCAGACCCACTTCTGTCGACTCGAAAAGGCGGCAGTAACATCCCGCAGTCCTCGGTCAATGATATCTATATCATCAGCATACACGAGCAGCATGTGGCTTTTGTTAAAGATAGTGCCAGTCGTGCTTATTGCTACCTTCCGCATGATCATCTCCATGATGATGTTAAAGAGATCGCATGACAGACTATCGCCTTGTCTGAAGCCTCGCTTTGTAAAAAATGGCTCTGTTAGATTTGTGCATATTTTCACTGAAGTCTTCGTATCAGTCAGTGTAGCATCTAATAGTTTCTGTCGTATCGGACTATCAAATGCAGATCTGCATTCCTTGGGTCTTCTTCAGGATTTGTTGTAGTGTGAATATGTGGTCGGTCGTGGATTTACCACGTCTAAGGTCACACTGATAAGGTCCAATCAGGTTCGCTAAAATGGGATTTAGTCTTTCACATAACATACTAGACAGGACCTTGTATGCGATGGGTAAAAAGCTAATCCCGCGATATTTGGTACACACACTTGGATCGCCTTTTTTAAGCACAGGACATAAAACATAAAACATTTTGCATGCATTCCTTGAGCGAAATCGTGTTTATGAGCTGGTGCATGCACGTTGCCAACTCATCTCCGCCAGCCTTAAAAAGCCCTACCGGTAGTAAATCGGCTCCCGCAGTTTTATTGTTTTAAAGCCGTGCATTTGCTGTGCTGATCTCGTTTTGGTACGGTGGTAGACAGTCTACTCCGATTTCGTCACTTTTGCTGACTTCAGAAACGAGCAGAGTACGCAAATTTTCCGTCCATATTTGCGGCACACTCTGAGTATTCTTGACCAAATTTCCATCTCTGACCTTATTTTTTGGTTGAACTTGTTGCTTCACCTCTATCCCTGTAATTTCCATTTCCTGGCTCTCTTTTCTCTTCCAATGACGCTTCAAACGTTTGAAGAGGCGGTTCATCTCCCTCCTCTTCTCATTGTATCGTTTCATCACCGCACGTATTGCATTTGGCTGCAGTTTTGCCTTGTATGCAGCATCCTCTTTCTTAAGACATTGTGCGTCATTTATCATCATACCAGAGCTTTTCTGAGCGTGACTTTCATAACCCCAGTCCGGTTGTTGCGGCAGTGGTCTTTTAATTAGCAATTTGCTGCCACTTTGTAACGAAACATTAGAATTATCGACATTGTTTGAATTAATTGAGAGAGTTGGTTGGAATAGTCATTGGCTATCCCGGTGGTATGCAGCTTTCTTATGTTTAGCTTCTTTGCGGGTGGTTAGGAGCATTTTTGGCACTATTTAATCGCGTGCGTACCCTGGCTGCCATTAGGTGGTGATCTGAGTCAATATTTGTACAGCGCACGTCCATAACGCTTGACATATGCCATCCAACGATCACCACGAGATCAATCTGGCTTCATGTCTTTTGATCAGGGGATATCCAGGCTGCCTTGTGGATATCTTTATGCGGAAACCTGATTCCACTCCTAGAACAATTTTAATGTCATGGTAGAGCAGCGGTCATATATTTGAGCGGAAATGATTTGCATTAAATTTGTCTAGATTACATCTTAGATACTTGTAGAAGCTGCAACAATGTGGAAGAAGAGAAGACCACAGAGAATGTTCTATGCCACTGCCCTGCTTTTGGTCACTTAAGAAATGAGATGTTTTGTCATTGGACGCCTGTGGATAATACCTGTCGATCAGTATGCTATATACGTAACATCCAGGCCTTTATCACAACAAAAAAAATGGATTAAAAGCGACGTTGACCAATTGAGGTAAAAATAATTGAGGTAACATTTAAAAAATGGTATCTCAACTGGACCTATATATGGACCCAAACGAGCAATGTTAAAAACGGTTGGGAAATTACACTAACCTATATCTGATCCGAATGTAAGTCTGCATGGCATCACAATTAAAGAAGAACTAAAATTGGAACGAGTTTAGAATTCGAGTCGAAATTGGTACGACAAGAAACTTAAGTTTGCAGCCAACACTCCAATCGTAAGTATAGGCTGCAATTGAGAATCTCGCTGGAGACACCTGATCCTGTTCAGAGGTCCATTTTTGAGCCATCACTGAAGATAAACATTACTTCAAGCTTTCTACATGTCTCCTCTCTCAGTTGGAACCATATAGCCTGCTGTGCAGACCTCCGTCGCATCCATGTCTGCTTAACCATAACAGTATTGATGCGTGACGCGACTCCGATTGCGCCAGAGGCCAGAATTTCGGAATCTTATTGCTCTTTACGTTAAGTGCCGCTTGTGGTGTGCTATGTCTAGCAACCAATATGCACAGTGAAGCCATCCGCTGTTCACTGCTTACATCATCAGTCATCACTATTTGTGTCCAATCCCCCCAACATTAGAGGAAGCCATGAGTTTCTATGGGACGTAATACCAGAGTGTATATCCTTTAAACTATTGCAGGTTGTAGTCTCCAGCGTTTTCCCACAGAGTTCCGAAAGGCGTATTAAGCCATTTTTCGTCCTTTCCTCCGTGTGACGTTTCCATTTTAGTTTCCTATTTAAATATTTAACCTTTTAAAGCCGGAAATCTGAAAATCTCATTTAGGTATTTGCGCGTGAATAGTACTAACTCCATTATTTGTGGATTGACATTCAGACCACAAATTGTGCCCCATAATGAGGTCACTTTAAGTCGGAGCAAATCAACAGAAATTACAGCGTCATCAGGCCATAGGCCACAATTGTCCTTCCATTTCTCTCAAAAGTCCTGAGAACGCCGTTCACTTCAAGTAGCCACAGCATGGGGACATCAGTCCACCCTAGTCGCTAGATCCTCATAGTGCGCGTGCCAAGAGGGAAGTTGATTATACGATTTGACAGTATAGAATCAATACATGTGATGAGCATCGTATGTGTCCCAGTAGCCTTTAGCACTTACAATATGACCGTGGATGTTACATTGCTGAAAGCCCCCTCGATGTCGAGGAACGCCGCTATTGTATACAATCCCTTACCCAAACCATTTTCCACATAACCCACCACTTCGTACAGAGCGCTGTCCACCTACATATCTCCACTTATGACATGTATGCTGCGACCCACTGATGAGGCTAGAGTACAAGTGCTGTCTTAAGTGTAAATCAATTATCTCTCTAAAACGATGATAGGTTAATAGGTCTATAGTCCTTTGGAAGTACATGTGTCTCTTTGCCAGCCTTTGGTATGGAAATTACTTTCATTTCCCTACCTAAAATCGCAATATATGATAACCTCTTAGTAATTCCATTAGGATCGGTGCTATGATGAAAATATCTGCTGCATACTTAACTAAGTAACTGGGCCCGGCCGTGGCATAGTGTTTAGAACACGCTGCTACAACGCGGTTCGATTCCCGGCTCCAGTCACGTTGTCGACAGCAACTTCGCAGTATAAATGTCTAGCAAAAGCTTCTCAAAAAGTGACGTTCGTAATCGTCTATAAACAAGTAGGTGCCGTTTGTTGTGAATCTAAAATAGAAAACGTGTAATTTCCCATGGGGTGTAAAGGGAAATTAAGTTTTTTTAAACACTTCTATATTATTTGTCCGGCCGTGGCATAGTGGTTAGAACACGCGACTACCATGCGGGAGATCGCAGGTTCAAACCTGGCTCCAGTCATCTTAAAAGAAAAAAATAAAGAAAATTGTCTTTCATTGTCGGCTCCCCTCGAATGTTGTTGACAGCAACTTCGCAGTATTAAGCGTCGATTCAATAGTCGTGTCTAGTAAGAGCTTCTCAAGCAGTGACGTTCGCATTCGTCGATAAACAAGTAGGTGCCGTTAGTTGTGAATCTAAAAATAGAAAGAGTGTTAATTCACAACAACGCGAGAAGCTATCCCATACCTCATTCATGGGGTGCAAAGGGGAATTAAGTTTTTTTATATTATTTGTCAACTTTTCCCATGAAAAACTAAACGATCTTAACATAAAACCGAAATAAACTGCAACAATATCAGCTTATGGTTTACCTTTTGTACTTTTCTATCCCTATAACGGATAACGCAACTGTTGTCTTTTCCTTTTTTTGTTTTGTTTATTAAAACGTCTTTGGGAACCATATTGCAATTAATGTAAAAAATAATCATGGGCATTTCATTTCACACGTAAACACTCGTAAGTATTACCAATAACCCTTAAGAAAGTGATCTTGTTTGTAATGAGCCTTTTTTCATCCCTCCGGCAAAACAATAAGAAGCAACAGCGTTTATTTATAAACTATCTACATAATGTACTGTGTGCGTGTGTGTGTGTGTCTGTGTGCACATGAAGTGTGTTTAAATATTATAAGGGTAATTTCTTACAATTGCAAATTAAAATCGTATCATTTATGGATTGAAACACGCCACAATATTCATGCCTTCGAATGAACAGCAGCGTGGTGCACTCTAAGTATCGCACCCTTTGCGGCTGTTTACTTAGGAATTCTGGTCTCACGTAAAGGTGCCTGTCAGAGCAACATTTGGAGAATATTGCAAACATAGCACAAGTTTGCACAATGTGTAAATAAAATATTTAGCAGCTGCTAAGGCCAAATCAAGTATAACACTATGTGCGTTGTATAAAGGAAAAATTAATGTTTTTTTATGCATTTTAGTAGTAACTGGTAACAGGGCATGGATTTATCTTGCAACTGCGACACTAGAAAATTTGTGCTCTTTATTTTATTAATAAACGGTATCTTATTGACATCACATACTCAAAGGAGGAAAGAGACAGTTAATAAAATTTCATTGTATTCCAACCGGCCAGTGACCGGTAATTACAGCTTTAATGTTCCTTAGATTGACTCTAGAAAGGTTCACCGCAATTCATGTCCTCTGTATATCCATGGTATGCCAAATCTGTTTGGACGCTGTGCAAGTGGGTTCTCTCACCCATCTTTCCTTACTATGAGTTTCAGTTTCCCCGCAATTATCAGTTTCCGCCTTATGGGAGGAATACCAAGGTGACCATAAACTTCGCCCGAGTTCAAGGTGTTGGCGGCCAATGTTTCGTCTCTTTGGTTAACATATATGTCCCCATGAGATAGAACCGATGTAAGAGTATACCTAGAATGTATCGATATCTCCGACAGAGACGACCGGCCTTTTCGAACATTACTCGAAGTGGTGTACACGTTTTCGGGGATTTGCTAAACGCTTTACTATCTGTTAGCACATGAATGAACACTTTCGATCACTACTCGTTCCCGAAGGCAGCATAAATGACGAAATCACACCAACCATAGCCGACGGAGTAGATTAACCACCACCGAGTCAAAACGAGATCAGCACGGTGATCGCAAGGCTTAGTAATAATAAAGCTGCGTGAGCCGATGGACTTTTTAAAGCCGGCGGCGATGAGCTGGCAACATGCATGCACCAGCTCATAAACACACTTTGGCTCAAAGAAAGCATGCCCGATGATTGGAATCTGAGTATTCCAAATCCTGGGCTTAAGAAAGACGATCCAAGTGTATGTACCAACTATCGCGGGATTAGCCTCTTACCCATCGCGTACAAGGTCCTATCTAGTGTGTTATGTGAAAGACTAAAGTCCATTGTGGAGAACCTGATTAGACCTTATCAGCGTGGCTTTAGACCTGGTAAATCCACGACCGACCAGATATTCAAACTACGACAAATCCTGGAGCAGACCCATGAAATGCAGATCGACACGTACCATCTGTTCAACGACTACAAAGCTGTATTCGACAGTCCGATTCAGTGAAAATTGGCAAAAATCTGATAGAGCCATTTTCTACCAAGCGAGGCTAGAGGCAAGGCGGTAGTCTTAAACTTAAAAACTTAATTTCCCTTTGCACTCCATGAATGAGGTATGGGATAGCTTCTCGCGTTGTTGTGAATTGACACGCTTTCTATTTTTAGATTCACAACTAACGGCACCTACTTGTTTATCGACGAATGCGAACGTCACTGTTTTGAGAAGCTCTTACTAGACTCGCCGATTGACTCGACGCTTATACTGCGAAGTTGCTGTCAACAACATTCGAGGAGAGCCGACAATGAAAGAACATTTTTCTTTAAGATGACAGGAGCCAGGAGCCACGGCCGGTCTGTCTTGCGTTTTTTTAAACACCACAATGAAGATGATCATGCAGTAAACAGGAATGGTACCATCTTCAAGAAAAGTCACATGCTGCTCGCGTATGCCAATGATATAGATATCATTGGCCGTGGATTGCGGGATGTTACTGCGGCCTTTTCGAGCATTGAAAAGCAGTCGGCGGAATTGGGTCTAGTGATAAATATGTACAAAACCAAGTTATTTGTTTCATCGAACAAAGAGTCCACTCGTCTGGAACGCTGCGTGAACGTTGACAACTATAACTTTTGAAATGGTAGATGATTTTGTTTACCTTGGCTCCACCATAAACAACAATAATAATGTCAGCCTGGAAATCAATAGACGAGTATTGATCGCAAACCGCCGCTACTATGCGCTGAGCAAGCTATTTAATGACAAAACGCTCTCTCGTAAAACAAAGATCCAACTCTACCAGACTCTGATCCTACCTGTCTCGCTCTACAGCGCAGAATCCTGGGTAATGACACAAGCGAATCAATCTTTTCTGGGAGTCTTCGAGAGAAAAATACTTCGCAAAATATTTGGACCCATCAACGTTATCGGCGACTGTCGTCGTCGAATAAACCACGATCTGTATTAGCTGTACAACGATATCGACGTAGTCAAGCGCGTTGAAATAGACCGAATGCGCTGGCTTGGCAACGTTGTACGAATGGATGAAAATGTTCCAGCTCGAAAGTATTTCGTCAATAAAACCAATGGGGGGCGCAGGAGGGAGCGACCAAAACTTCGTAGGACGGACCAGGTGAAAGAGCTATTATCTATACTTGCTGTGACTAACTTTCTACGGAGCGCAAAAGACCGAATCGCTTGGAATTCTTTTCTACGTGCTGCTACTGATAGATGGATTTCTGTTGCTGCTGCCAATTAAGAAAAATTAGAAAAAGTACATGAATAAGATTCCACAGCCCGCTCTTTCTTCTAATTTCGAGCCGTATGTCAAAATTAGGATGACATCCTCCCCTTGGGACCGGCCGTGGCATAGTGGTTAGAACACGCGACTACCATGCGGGAGATCACAGGTTCAAACCTGGATCCAGTCATCTTAAAAAAAGTTGTTCTTTCATTGTCGGGTCCCCTTGAATGTTGTTGACAGCAACTTCGCAGTATAAGTGTCGAGTCAATCGGCGTGTTCATAGACAGTGACCTTCGCATTCGTTGATAAACAAGTAGGTGCCGTTAGTTGTGAATCTAAAAATAGAAAGCGTGTTAATTCACAACAACGAGAGAAGTTACTCCATACCTCATTCATGGGGTGCAAAAGGAAATTAAGTTTTTTTTTCTCCCTAAAGTGGATCTATCGGGATGATCAAACCTGTTCTGGTAACGTCTTAACGCATTGCGATGTTAGATGCTATTTTCCTCTCCTCAATGTCTGGGGGAAACCAGTATAAAAAAAAACAAAAGATACCCAAAAACAGTAATAGATTAAGATTGGCACACCTCAGATACTTTTGCATTGGTGGTGACAACAGAGTTATCCTTGAAAGTCGTTTCAGCTTCGCAGGAATACCAAATTTTGACATGGCTTCAAGTAATTTCTACCGGATCGGGCAGTCGAAGGCAGCTTTATGGTCTTGGGTCTTTTCAAGGACTTGCCGTTGTGTGAATATTTGGTCAGTTGTTGATTTACCAGGTCTAAAGCCTCACAGATAAGGTTCAATCGGAAGGAGTAACACCGGCTTCAGTCTTGCACATAGTACACTCGACAGGACCTTACATGCAATGGGTAAATGGTTGATCCCGCAGTAGTTGGAGCACACACTTGGATCAGGTTTTTTCAGCACAGGACATAATAGGCTAACATTTGAATCATCGGGCATACACTCGTTAAGCCAAACCGTGCGTAGGAGCTGGTACATTTTTGTTATCAGTTCATCGCCACCGGAATTGAAGGCCGTCGGTTCCTGCAGCTTTTTTTGTTTTTAGCCACGATATTGATCTTCTAATCACGTTTTGGCTGTTGTCGATAATTGGCGTGTTGCCTTCCGGAACCAGCAATTGAAGAAAGTGCTCTTTCTATGCTTCTGTAACCAGATATCCATCCTTGTCCTTACTGGAGGGTAGCCCAGCATCGTAACTTTTTGATTTTACTTTCTTTTTTGGGCTTCACCTCTATTCCTGTACCTATCTATATCATCGTTCTCCCGTTCTTTTATCTGAAGTATTATTCGCTTAAATAGCTGCCTCGCGTTTTTTACTGCATCATTGTGCCGTTCCTTAACAGTCCAAGTTACAATTGGCGTTGCCCTGTATGCAGCATCCTTTTCGTCAGAAGCTATGCGACAATCCTCTTCGTACCAGGATCTGGGAAATTTATAGTCGGTGCTTGGCAGGTCGTCGGACAGGGTTAGGGAATAATTATTTAAGACTTGAAAACCCGTCAAAGCCAACTACATTTCTTTGGTCGGCGGCTGCCTCGATGTTGTCGCCGGCAACTTTTGATTAATTGATCAATAAAAAGTTGGTCGGATTCGTCGTTAAATTGTAGGCCCCCTTGTGCAAGTCTTAAAATAGAAGCGTATTACTCTACACAATTGCGATAAGCTCTCCCATATATCATTCATGGGGCGCAAAGGGAAAATATCAGATTTTGTCGGAAATTTTGGTTTGCTAGGATATAAACTGACAAATTCTATTTAGCGTAAATATCCATGATTACGGAGAATGTATTTATAAAGCTCGCATTCTAAAAATATAAGGAACAAACCCAGTATGAAAGTTTCAGTCGGGAAAACCGACATATATACCCTCACCCTCAGTAAAAAAAAAAACTTTTCTAGTATAGTGTGTACATTTGTATAGGAGGTAACATAAGAGCCGTGGCTAGACTTAAAGTTTTTTTCCCCAAAACTTTGTCCTGATTTAGCTTTACTAAATACAGAATTTGGACACGATCACGTTGGGTGTATTGATATTACTACTCCATCTCTAAAGTGGGCGGAATGGTACATTTGTATGGGAGGTACCAAAAGGGGAGTGGCTAGACTTAAAGTTTTTCTCGAAAACTTTATCCTGGTTTAGCTTTACTAAATACAGAATTGGAATGCTACATGGGAGGTATCAGTAGGGGCGTGGCCTTATAGCCTATTTTCAATAACGTCAGTAGTTTTGGGAAAATATTAACGTGTGCAAAGTTTCAAAACTTTTGGTTTCGTCTTTCGAAAGTTATAGTGCGCACCAGCCGGACAGCCAGACAGACAGACGGACTTACATGGCTCAAACGACTCATGAATCGAATTTGATTCAAAGAAGCTTAGGGTCTACAGTGACTCCTTCTATGTGTTACACTTTTGGGTGGTATCAAATGATATATATCCTCCTACCCGTAGGGTGAGGGTATAATTAGAGTTTGAGAGTTTATATATTGCAAAATCTGTGCAGCATACCCCAACTATTGTGTTAGTGTTTCTCCTTTGGCAGACACTTTGTACGATGACGTTATACGCATTCAAATTCAGCGGTTTTTTTTTTTTTGCTTTTTCAAAACTATAATTTTTGGCTCAAAATATAAAATAAAAGAGTAATTCTAAGACACGATGACAGAACAAACCGGATTCAAACGTAAATACCATAACAATTTGAAGTTTTGTTGATTTTTTTCTTTATCGCTTCTTGGTGTACAAATACATATTTGTCCGGAAATTCCATAAATGCGAGTAGTTTTGATTTAATGGACTGCGTTGACGTTTCTTCTTTTTATGCTGCTTCGTCTTCGTTTCAACGGGTTTCTCTGCAACTAACATACTTTATGAATATGAACAAATACAGCCATTTAACCGAATTTGTATTCAATAATTTAGCGATGAATCATTCATCCTCAATCAAATGTGTAAATTGCGTTGGAGTGTTTGCGTACCCATGGGTGTGTGTGTGTGTGAGTGTTTGTAAATGATGAAAACAAACAACTTCATTCATTCATAAATATTTTTGGAAATAGGAAGCACTTTATGGCCAAACAACACAACACAACATCACAAAAACGTACATACGCAGCAACAGGCGCAATTTGCAACATTGTTTGGCGACTACGTAAACTCGACCGAGTTGGCGATTGCGATTGCTTACAACAGTGTAAGAGTTTGCCGCGTTCGTTTACTATACGCACACTATAACGCTTGGTGAAATGTCTTAAGCAATAATCGTCAATTATGTGTAAATTATTATGAATGAACGGAAAACTTGCGATTTGTGCTAAAAAAGGAACGAACGCCAGACAAAGTTTGTGAGCGATCATTGCCTGTGTACAACAACAGCACAGACACTCCAAACAAACCCAAATTTAGTTGTAGGCATATGTGTATAAGACAGCGCACAGTGGTCTGACTGCGTAGGTGGAGCTGGCAAAAATAAGTATGATGTTGACAGTACACAGTGAATAATGTGCAGTGAAGGAATTGTCCGTTGGCAAGGAGCTGATAACGAGCATGCACCAGCTCCTGCGCACGGTTTGGCTTAAAGAGTGCATGCCCGACGATTGGAATGTAAGCGTATTATGTCCTGTGCTGAAAAAAGGTGATCCAAGTGTGTGCTCCAACTACCGCGGGATCAGCCTTTTACCCATCGCATATAAGGTCCTGTCGAGTGTGCTATGTGAAAGACTAAAGCTAGTGTTATAGAATCTGATCGGGCCTTATCAGTGTGGCTTTAGACCTGGAAAATCAACAACTGACCAGATTTTCACACTTCGGCAAATCCTGGAAAACACCCAAGAGAAACAGATCGACACGTACCATCTTTTTGTCGACTATAAAGTTGCCTTCGACAGCCCGATACGGCAGAAATTACTTGAAGCCATGGCTGAGTTTGGTATTCCAGCGAAGCTGATACGTCTTTGCGGAATGACGCTGACTGACACGAAGTCTTCAGTGACGATTGGCAAGGACCTTACGGAGCCATTCTATACCAGACGAGGCCTAAAACAAGGCGACGGCTTATCGTGCGATCTCTTCAACATTGTGATGGAGATGATAATGAGAAAAGCTGCAGTAAACACGAGTGGTTTAAGCTAGAACCAGGCAAAACCGAACTCACGCATACACAAACATTATGTGTTTGAATGGTGATGCTTTCACAACGCTCCAACTGAGACTGGCAAATGACCGACTGCTTTGAATCAAACATAGCTTCGCGTATGCATGAATTGCCGATAGAATCTGTATAAAAAAGACGATTATTCTCAGCCTCATGAGGCTACGGGATGCCTGACAGTAGTTTAAACACTCGACTGAAATATCTTGGTTCGAGCCACAACACAAAAATCTATATTTATTCGAGCGGCGATATCCTCGCTGTTGTATACAGCAATTTTGCTTAGTCGGAGGAACTGTGTCAGTTTTTACAGCTGTCATGCATATATATTTACATAACGCTGATTTGTGTACAAACCCCGACGGAAGATAAAGACGAGACGATGAGACTAAAAATGCGTTATATAAGCGCCTGCAGGACATGACATTAAAAATGTTCCGCGACAATTTAATGCTTATATGGGAAGGGTCGGTAACTTTAGTAAACACTGCAACACCTCCAATAACGGATTCATCCTGGTAAGCTTATCTTAATCTTACTTTAACAAAACTTACTTTCCTACGACGCTCTTTCCTTGTACTGTGATGTTGCTATCGACAACATCGAGGAGGCCGGCAATGAAAGAAATATGTAGATGACGGGAGGCGGGAATCGAATCCGAGATCTTCCGCATGGTAGTCGCGTGTTCTAACCATCATGCCACGGTCGGTGGTATCCCTTGATCAAAATACGAGATTCCAAATTCATCACATCGTAATTGGTAGAAGTCATGTTCGCGCGTTTGATGCAAATATAAAGTCGGATTACTAGCTAGTTGTAGCCAATGAGCTAAAAGTTCAACATCATTTGAGGCAAAATTACAGATAATGGTAACGCGTGCTGTAAGGGAAGGGTAATAAGAAAAAGAAGAGAGAGACGAAAAGCATCTCCAAATGAGGCGACATCGTAATAGAGATCAGCATGCGAAATGCAGTAGTCAACACGACTGGTAACACATTTAATAATAGGCACATGCTGCTCACATACGTCGATAATATAAATATTATTGGCTTGCTGTAAAATTGGCGTTGGCGGTATACTTACTTACTTATCTGGTACTTCTATGCAATCCCAGTGGATTATATACCGCACGTAGAAAAATATTACTAGCGCCTCGATCTTCTGCGCTTCTTCTCCAGTTAGTCACACCGAGTTCTGTAAGGTTCTCAGTAACCTAGTCTTTCCAAGGGAGTTTTGGTCGCCCTCTTCTGCGCCGTCCATCGAGTTCATTGTCGAAGATGTTTCGAGCTGGAGCATTTTCGTCCATGCGTACAACATGACCTAGCCAACGCAACCGTTGCACCTTAATGCGTTTGACCACGTCAATGTCAGTGTAAAGCTCGTACAGCTCATGATTCATACGACGCCGATACTCTCCGTTAACGATGATGGGCCCATATATTTTAAGGAGTATTTTTCTCTCGAATATCGCCAGAACCGATATATCCGCTTGTGTCATAACCCAGGATTCTGACCCATACATTAAGACAGGTAGAACCAGTATCTGGTATAGCTGAAGTTTTGTTCGTCGAGAGAGGGCTCTGTCATTGAATCGCTTGCTTAGTCTGTAGTAGCATTTATTTGCAAGCAGGATTCTTCTCCGGATTTCTAGGCTGACATTATTTGCTTTGTTAATGGCGGAGCCTAGGTAGACAAAATTATCTACCACCTCGAAATTATTGTTGTCAACGTTCACGCAGTTTCCCAAACGAGTAGATTCTTCGTTCGTTGAAACTAATAACTTCGTTTTGTCCTCGTTCACCGTTAGGCCCATTTTCGCTGATTCCTTTTGTATACCTGAGAAGGCTGCAGTCACATCTCGCAGTTTTCGACCGATGATGTCTACGTCATCAGCGTACGCGAGTAGCATGTGGCTTTTGTTTACTGCAGCTTTTCTCATTATCATCTCCATCACAATGTTGAAGAGATCGCACGATAGGCAGTCGCCTTGTTTTAGGCCTCGTCAGGTATAGAATGGCTCCGTAAGGTCCTTGCCAATCTTCACTGAAGACTTCGTGTCAGTCAGCGTTATTCCACAAAGTCGTATCAGCTTCGCTGGAATACCAAACTCAGCCATGGCTTCTAGTAATTTCTGCCGTATCGGGCTGTCGAAGGCAGCTTTATAGTCGACAAAAAGATGGTACGTGTCGATCTGTTTCTCTTGGGTCTTTTCCAGGATTTGCCGAAGTGTGAAAATCTGGTCAGTTGTTGATTTTCCAGGTCTAAAGCCACACTGATAAGGCCCGATCAGGTTGGATAACACTGGCTTTAGTCTTTCACATAGCACACTCGACAGGACCTTATATGCGATGGGTAAAAGGCTGATCCCGCGGTAGTTGGAGCACACACTTGGATCACCTTTTTTCAGCACAGGACATAATACGCTTACATTCCAATCGTCGGGCATGCAATCTTTAAGCCAAACCGTGCGCAGGAGCTGGTGCATGCTCGTTATCAACTCATCGCCACCGGACTTGAAGAGCTCTGCGGGCAGACCGTCGGCAGCGGCTGCTTTGTTGTTTTTCAGCCGCGATATTGCTCTTCTTACCTCGGCTTGACTTGGTGGTGGGCAATCTAAGCCGTCGTCGACAATTGGCGTGATAACTTCACGTGCGCTGCCTTCTGGAACCAGCAGTTGCTGGAAGTGTTCTCTCCATATGTGCAGCACACTCTGCGTATCCGTGACCAGATTTCCATCACTGTCCTTACAGGTGGGGAGGCCATTACCGTATCCATTTGCTCTTACTTTCTGGTAAAATTTTCGAGCCTCACCTCTATCCCTGTATCGCTCTATATCCTCGTTCTCCCGTTCCTTCATCTGACGTTTTTTTTTCGCCTAAATAGCTGTCTCGCCCGTTTTACTTTCTCCTTATGCCGTTTCCTTACAGCACGGGTTACAATTGGCTGTAGCGTTGCCCTATAAGCAGCATCCTGTTCCTCAGACGCTATGCGACATTCTTCATCGTACCAGGATTCGTCTGAGCGCCGCTTTTCATATCCTAGCACGGTTGTTGCGGCGGTTGCCATGGAATGCGCAATATGCTGCCACTGTGCATCGGGAACGACAGAAGTAGAGGCGTTGTGTCGTAAAAGTTGGGAGAGCTGGTTGGAGTAGGCAGTAGCTATCTCTGGGGTTTGCAGCTTCGCGATGTCCAGCTTTATTTGTGTTTGGTTACGTGCGTTTTTCGCTCTGCTCAATCTTGTGCGAACCTTGGCTGCAACCAAGTAATGATCCGAGCCAATATTATCACCACGGATCACACGCACGTCCATGACACTAGATGCATGCCTGCCATCAATTACCACATGATCAATTTGATTTTTGATGTTTTGATCGGGGGATAGCCAAGTTGCCCTGTGGATATCTTTGTGATGGAATCTGGTTCCACTAACTACCATGTTCCTTCCCGCTGCGAAGCTAACCAGCCTAAACCCGTTGTCTGGCGTGTCGGTATGCATTCTGAATTTACCCATCGATGGACCAAAAACATCTTCCCTTCCTATTTTTGCATTAAAGTCTCCCAGAACAATTTTAATGTCGTGGCCAGGGCAGCGGTCGTATGTTTCCTCTAGGCGCTCGTAAAATGCATCTTTAATCTCATCGTCTTTATCCTCCGTTGGGGCGTGTACACAAATCAGCGTATTACGCCCGGATGCGAATGGTGGCTATTCGGTCACTTACAGGGTTAAACCGCGAGACCAGATGTCGAAGTCTCTTGCCGACTATGAAACCACATCCAAATTTGTGTCTTTCTGCATGGCAGCTGTTAAAGATGTCACAGTTCTTTCGGTTATATTAGTATGGGGCATATCCCCCTTTGCCCTATCTTACCACATCAGCTACTCTATGGTTCTATAGCATGCGGTTGCAATGCAACTCCTCATTCGATCCCGAAGACTCTACCAGCGATTTAGGTTTTACACACAGCCCGCGTTTTACACACATGGGGCCAACGCCTAGTGATCAGGCTGAAAATTAGGTTCCGGAGCTCCTATCCCCATGCTACCCCTTACACTCCCCAGTGGGAGTTCCACAGTGAATCTTCTACCAATTTGTGATTTAATGACCCATATTCACCTTTCGCAGTGAGCAGACATGGCCTTTTTACATACCTGCAGGCACCGATACTTTCATACCCGGACAGGTTGAAACGGTTTAAAACTACACTACAGGAATGCAGTGGTGGGAGACGGAGAGAACTCCGAACCCCTTCCGATCGGCGATGGACGGTGAACAGTAACCATGTATTGAGGCTAGGCCTGTCTGCACCCCTTAAAAGATTCGGGGATCTATGGTCAAGTTTCGCATCAAAAGATACTCCCAACTCAAGCTGAACACGATTATTCATATCGATTCAGCCTTAAAAACAGAAGTTGAGAAGTTTTTCTCACGTACATGAACTCCAATAATTTGGCACAATTACTTCTGCAAAGCATGCCTCCTATCCTAAACTCACAAAAAGCGATAATAACGCCCATACCAGCCAAATCTTTAATGTCCTCATACAGTGGGAAAACAAACAACACGTGTAGCCGATCTTCTACCTAAAACCAAAGTCAGTGTAAGGATGATCACTAACAAACCACATCCGGTATAAACCGATGTAAACACCACTGGTACCATCTTTAAAAAGAGTCACACGATGATATAGAAATCCTTGTCCAAGAACTGCGGGATGTTACTGCCGCCTTTTCAAGCATTGAGAAACAGTCGACAGTAGAGGGTCTGATGACCAAACGAGTAGAAAACCAAGTTATTTGGTTAAACAGTCAAAGATTCTACTTGGTTAAGACGCTGTGTGAACGTTGACAGCCAAATATAACATTGAAGTGGTAAATGAGTTTACCTAAAAAGATAAATATTCCGAAAAATATTTGAGAAGTACTGTCTTCGAATAAATCATGAGCTATATAAAGACATCGACGTAGTCTAACGCATCCAATGGAATAATGAAAAGAATTGTTAAAAGTTGAACCTTCCGAACATTTGAATGAAATTATCTCTTAAATGTCAGAAACTGTTATTTCGGCTTATAGGTTAGTTGCAGTATATTTAACTTCAGTCCATTTCTGAAAATGTAAAAATTCGTCTAATACAAAGTGCGAAAGTATTAGTTAGTTAGTCAATTCGCTTGATAAAAATTCCATAGTGATTAAACAATTATCTGAATTATGAATAAAGAATTTACAAAATTATCAGCAAATAATGTGCGTAATATTTTGTGATGTTTGTTTTTTGCCACTCACTGTCTGCTGCCCGTACAAATGTGCAAGATCTTAAGCAATATTTCATTATGAATGAATGAATGAATGAAGGAACGTTGGAACAGCAGCAGCAACAACAACAACAGCACTAAAATACAACACCGCTTCCCCTATGTTAGCAACAAGAAGTTGTGGCAGCAACTGTTAAACACTAACAAGAAGAAGAAAACGGAAGTTCAACTAACTCATTTCCGTTAATGAATTTAAACAAGCTCGCGATCACAAGTTTGTACATACAAATGTGCATATGTATGTATATTTGTATGTATGTATATACGTACATACAAGCGATTGTCATTCGCGCAGCACAATTCAGCCAGCCAGAGGTTAGTTAGATTGAACAATTTTCGGTTCCTATGGAAGTGTCAAGTATGGCCTGGGTATGAGTGTGTAAGTGCCATAAGTGAATCTGTGTGTGTGTGTTGTGTGTATTTATGAGTGCTGCTGCTGCTGCGGCTGCTGCTTACTGTGTATGGAATTGTGAAATGTTCTTAATAGAGTTGTAAGCGTTAAATACCAGGCAAAATACCACAATTGCGTCGTTTCTTATTTGCTAGTTTTTATTGGTGTCGTTGTCGTTGTTGATATTTTTATACGTTTTGTTTTCCTCATTCATACAGACAGACAGAGAGGCAGAGCGACACACGTACATAGTATGTACGTTATGTGCTTCCGCTTATCTTTAAGACGATTTTAAATATTTGGGTCACACTCATTTACTCAGTCGACGACGACATACACACACACACACACGGTACATACATATCGACGTGTAAGCATATATGCGTCTCAATCGTACTACATTACTTGAGGCATTGCCTGCCTGAATACTGCGCGACCACCACTAGCTAGCGAGCGATCAGCAACACCATCGGCAGCAGCAGCAGCAGCATTAATTATTGTTTGTTCTTATTGCCGTTGTTACTGTAAGTTTTGTCGCTTTGTAGTTATGTTCAATTTCCACTTTAGTACTCGTACTCGTCGTTGTAAGCAGTTCAATTGATTCATTCATTACTTGATTTTTCATTGATACATTTTGCAGCAAAACCGATTTGTGCGATGTACAGTGGGGCGTGTCAGGATGGTGACGTAGTTACTTAAGTCGGCTAGTTTTTATGAGTATAGAATAGAACATGAATAGATAGATATTAAGTGTATCCATAATCGAGGGACTTTAGTAAGCTCAACGGATTTTTTGGAGCTCTACAGATTTACTCGGAATTCAACTTTATTTTGCATCTAATTGTGGGATGCATCCCGTACCAATCTGAGTTATATTGAACTACATTAGATCATGTCTTACTAGAGCTACCAAAACCTAAAATTTTCTATCCTTAGATTAAGTTTTGTGCGGGTTAGTCCTTGTTAAACATAGGTTTAATTTTTTAGTCCACATACAGATGGGACCTGTAAGTGACCGAACGGCCACAACATATGACAGCTGGCCTGGCCATGATCTTAAAAGATTTTAATCCTTTAACTGGAAGGGAAGATGCCTCCGATTCAGAAGTTGGAATTTCAGTCTACCCAACAACACCTCCGATAACGGATTAAGACTGGTTTGTTTTGCGTCGCCATGAAACATGGTAGTGAGTAGAATCAGATTGCCGCATAAAGGCAACCCTGATCAAAATTCAGGAAGAAAAAAAGAGGGCCAGTGTATCGAACATTACAGGGATAGAAGTGAAGCCCGAAAGTTCTAAAAAAAGTAAAAATCAAGAGTTTTGGAACAGAGATCCTCACATATAAGAACAGAGAAGGAAAACTCGCCAAGTACACGCAGAGTGTGCTGCAAATAGGGAGAGAACATTTTCGTTCTCTTCCAAAGTCAAACACAAGTGACTGTCCTCAAGTAGATTATCTAACACCGAGTCAAAATGAGATCAGCATGGCAATTAAACAACTTAATTTCAATTAACATTCCATGAATGAGGTATGGAAAAGCTTCTCGCATTGTTTTGAAGTAATACTAATACTTCTTTTTTTTAGATTTACAACTAACGGCACCTAATTGTTTATCGGCGAATGGGAACGTCACAAAATGAGAAATTTTTACCAGACGTGTTCTAACCATCATGCCACGGCCGGCCCACGGTACGGCAATTACACGGCTTAAAACAATAAAGCTGTGGGGGTCGATGGTTTGCCGACAGAGTTTTGTAAGGCCGGCGGAGATGAGATGGCACCAGGTCATAAGCACGATTTGACCAGGACAGGAATGCATGCCCGATGATTGGAATCTGGAATCAGTGCTTAAGAAAGACGATGATTGACACCTACCATCTGTTCATCGATTACAAAGCTGTATGCGACTGTCCGATACGACAGAAATTGTTGGATGCTATGGCTGAGTTTGGTATCCCTTGAAATTAATACGATTTTGCGGCATGACACTGATTGATACGAAGTCTTCAGTGAAAATAGGCTAAAATCTGACTGTGCCAGTTTCTACTAAGCGAGGCTTTAGAAAATGTTATTGTCTGTCATGCGATTTATTTTACTCCCTAATGGAGATGATCATGCGGAAGCCTACAGTAATCACGACTGTTATCATCTTTAACAAGTCACATGCTGCTGGCATATGCCGCGGGCTGTGGGATGTTACTGCAGCCTTTTCAAGCATTGAGTAGCAGGCGGCAGAAGTGGGTTTGGTGATAAATATGGTTATTTATTTCAACAAACAAAGAGTCTACTCGTTGATGACGCTGCGGGGACGTTGACATCTAAATGATTTACCTTGGTTTCGCTATAAACAAAAATAATTATGTCAGCCTGGAAATAAGGAGATGAGTATTGGCTATCAAGCAATGTCCTGCCAAGATTTGACACAAATATTTACACCGACCGAATGTTAAAAAACCTTATTCACGGTTGACCAGATTCTTCTCGCCTGTATACAGTTGGTACTACAGTGCGAGCTCGATAATCGCAACTAATTATTTATATAAAGTAAAGAATCGAGTTTGTTGATTTCTAAGATATAAGTAATTATGGTTATGGAATTTAAATAGAAACCTCAGATTTTCTTGAAATTTGAAATTTGTTGTAAAAAATCATCTTATACTTGTCAGTTTCTTTGTGCTCTGGTAATTTTTAATTACAGCGACCTTTTTAACTTCACGCAAAGCTGTGAATGCGTTTATAGAGATCTCAATGCAAAAATTTTGGTGGTTGCAAACAACGAGCACTGTATTTGACCAACTGCGCTACTTTATTGTATATAAGTAGATATGTTCTTACAGTGTTAAAGGCAAGACAACTTGTTTCAATTATGTTGGAACTTGCAAAGTAGTCCCTAGTCTTGCAAGCTCATCCGCTACGCAATTTTCTAGAATGCCCTGGTATCCATATAAGGTGAATATCGTACTGCTGGGCCATCTCATTAAGCGATCTGCGGCAGTGTTGGACAAATGTTGAATTAGTGATTTAATAGCTTCCATCATTGCTAGTCCTTTTTTTGCCCAGTCAACTAACAACTTTCTTTATCCCTTGATCCATAGAGTAAACACCATCCCTTGTTGTCATTACTTTTCAACCTTACTTACTTACTTAATTTTCCTTTGCACCCCATGAATGAGGTATGGGATAGCTTCTCGCGTTGTTGTGAATTAACACGCTATCTATTTTTAGATTCACAATTAACGGCACCTACTTGTTTATCGACGAATGCGAACGTCACTGTTTGAGAAGCTCTTACTCGACATGCCGATTTACTCGACACTAATACTGCGAAGTTGCTGTCGATAACATTCGGGGGTAGCAGACAGTGGAAGAACATTTGTCTTTTTTTTAAGATGACTGGAGCCAGGAGGAACCTGTGATCTCCCGCATGGTAGTCGCGTGTTCTAATCACTATGCCACGGCCGGTCAACCTTATCTTGTAGAAATTCAACGTTCCCTCTTCACCAGGTGCTTCGTAAAACAAAGAGTCTCTAACAGATATGGGAGAATGGTATTTTCTATTAAATAGTGGATCTTCTTTTGGCCGTGTCTACTTATGCTGAAATGTCCAAAGAGCCTTCGATCACTGTTCCATGGCCAACATTCTCCCGTCCTAATTGCGATAGTTTCCTTAACGATATGACAGATGCGGATGAATTATGTCTCGCTACAATGTCTTACGGCAACAGGTATAATACGATATTTGGTGAATCCTGTATTGCAACTCATTGCAATTCATTGACCAATTGTCAGTAGCTAGCATTATCAAGCATATGTCTCCACACGGTAACCCAGTATGGCATTATCATGCTCACCACTGCAGTATAATTCCAGTTAACCAATGGAGGGAGGTCGATATGCCAAGTTCCGGCGCCATGCGTCTGCGCAAATTCTATAATCTTTTTCAAAGTCTTCATCAATTATGATGATAGGTTTATAGGTCTGAAGCGTTTGGAAATTGTGTGGGATGCTGCCCTGGTTTTGTGAATAAGCGCCGCTATTGTAGCCCTCCATCGTTTAGGTATATATCGGAATCAATACACGCGATTAATAGCTTGACCAGTCAGGTAATTAGAATGACGGTCATAGCTTGCAGGAATAAACCAAAATCGACTAACTATAATATACTTCAACATTTGGTAACTAATGTTGTAAAATTATTTCCTTCAAATATGCGTAGTACATATGCTTCCTATTAATATAGTCATATATGTATGTATGTGTAAATTATGAAATTTCTCTAGCTTTGTATGTGATTTTTACAACAACAAGATACGTTAATTATTAAAACATTTCATATTCTGCTACACATCTGTATGCATTATGGGTTAGCTTTCACACTCTATTTACTGTGATCGTACAGTGGGGGACAATTGAATAGGATACTATGTTTACAGTCGGCATACTAAATATGTATATGTTCTTAAATACGATGACCATAAATCTTATATTATAGGTACATTTCAGGTCATATCGAACGATATCTGAGGATGCGGAAAATGTAATAGGTAGTGGTAGTGGTGGATAGTTTGGTCGGCGAATACGTTGAAAGATCTGGAGGAGATAACCCTGAAGCTGAACAGAATAATGACGAAATATATGAAGGTGTAAGAGATTACAAATTCGATGGGAGAAGAGCCATTTAGATGGATGGACTTACAAATAATACCATATGTGGAAGTTTAGTCTTACCGAACCTGAACCGTCTTATGACTTTAAGCAATACAGGTAAAATGCCATTTGACAGTTCTCTAATTCTATAGGGAGCAATTCTATATACATTTTAGTAACTCTACTTTTAGGTATTTGATTTGGGTGATATCACCAGTTTTATTCCTTTTTCGGTATTTTTACAATTTATGAACGAATTTTAAAATTACTTCACATCGCACAACCTGAATCTCTTGAGGAGAACAATTACATTGATGGGAATCGTGATGCTTAGAATTTCATCAAATCCAAATACTCCCACAAAAAGCCATAACTTATTTAAATTTTTAAAATCAAAACTGTCCAGAATCTCTTGCTTTTTTATTTCAACATACCATAATACTACAAGGATAATAATGCTTTTTCCTAATAATGCTTTTCACTTATTATATTTTTGCTGCGTTGCTTATCATAATTATTTAATTTTTAATTATTTATTTACCATCAACATTTATGAATTTGGATAACTCCAGAAACAATTCCAAGATTGGGACGGCAAATATGATTAATATTTTATGCAAACAAAAAACTGGCATTAATATATGTCATATTAATGCTCAAAGCCTTAAAAATAAGATTGACGAATTCAGATATATATTTGAAAATTCTGGTACGGATGTTATATGTGTATCTGAAACTTGGTTTAAGCCATGTGTAACCGACACTTTAATCACAATGAATGGATATAGGATATATAGGGCAGATAGGAAGAACCGTGCTGGTGGCGTTGCTATATATGTTAGAAATGGAATAAAATGTAAGTTTAATTGCAAATCCGAGGAAAATGACTTAGTTGAATACATTTTTCTGGAACTACAAACTGAGGGAAGAAAAATGCTTATAGGCAGTGTGTACAGGCCAAACAAGAACGTACCCTTTGGAAACTTCATGTCCGTATTAGAAAGCCTAGCTGCAGAATATTGCGATTTGGTTATAGCAGGTGATTTCAACTGCAATATTCTTAACGACTTCAGCCTTGATCATATAATGAATCCTATTGGTATTACTATTGTGAATTCTACTGTGCCCACTCATTTCACAGCCACAAGTAGCACACTACTAGATATTTTTGCTGTAAGCAATACTGATAAGGTTTTATTATATGATCAACTCTCTGCACCATGTTTTTCGAAACATGATCTTATTTTTATGAATTACGATTTTCAGCTGAGTATTCCCGACGAAGAGATAACGTTTCGTGATTTTAGTAATATAAATTACATCCTTCTTGAGGAAGAGTTTTCAAAAATTGATTGGGACAGTGTATATTATATGGTATCGTCTGATGAACAATTATCCTTTTTGGAGCGAAATTTACATACTCTTTATAGTTTAACAGTGCCTTTAAAAGTGATCAGAATTGGGAAAAAGAAGAGACCGTGGTATACACGTATTGTTCAGCTGGCTATTCAACGACGTGATTTTGCATATTTTAGGTGGAAAAGATATAGAACCACACAACTGCACGAAGAATACTGTATGGCCAGGAAATGGGCGCACACAACCATTAAAAGAGCAAAATCTGATTACTACTCTTCCAAATTTGCCAATGCTCTGGGATCCAAAAAAACCTGGCAAACAATTCGCGATATCGGAATAGGAAAAGTGAACCCTCGCATACCATTCGATATTGATCCCAATGAGATCAATAATCTGTTTTTAAATGTACCAGTAGTGGTCAGAGATGAAAATCAACACATCAATCCAGTTTTCGATTCAAGTTCTAACCGTTTTTCTTTTGTTGGAGTAAATGAAAGTGAGGTATTAGCAAGTTTCACTGCCATTAAATCAAATGCAGTCGGTGTAGATGATCTTCATCCTAAATTTTTGAAAATACTGTTGCCTAGTCTTTTGCCTATTATAACACACATTTTTAATAAAATTATTTGCACTAGCTGTTATCCCATGAAATGGAAACATGCTAAAATTATTCCCATTCCTAAATCTAACAGTGAATATAGACCAATAGCGATTTTGCCATTTTTATCAAAAGTTTTTGAGAGACTTATACACAACCAGATACAACGACACCTTTGCGACAATAATTTACTTACTGATAAACAATCAGGATTTCGCAAAAAGAATAGTTGCTTAACAGCCCTCATTGATGTCGCAGAATGTATAAGGATGGACGTGGACAAGGGAAAATGTGAATTTTTGGTTCTCCTGGACCACTCGAAAGCGTTTGACACCGTCGAGCATTCTATTATAGATAGAAAATTAAAAAATCAATTCCAATTTTCAAACACAGCTTCCCGTTTAATTTCGAACTATCTTGGGGATAGATTTCAGTATGTTGAAATAAATGGTAAGAAATCTAACCTTTTACCGGTAAGAAGAGGCGTTCCTCAGGGCTCAATTTTAGGACCTCTTTTATTTACAATGTATACAAATGATCTCCCTGCTGTATGTAGACATTGCAATATCAGAATGTATGCAGATGATGTCCAGTTATATGTAAGTTGCAATAAAGATTCCATTGGCCAATGTGTTACTAATATAAATGAAGATTTACATAACATATATTTGTGGGCCACGAACAATGCCCTCTCCATAAATCCGTCCAAATCGAAATTCATATTGATAAGGAAACGCAATTTTATAACGACTGAATTACCAAATTTAGTGATAAATGGGCAAACTATTGAAAATGTAAAATCAGCAAAAAACCTCGGTGTGATATTCAATGATACACTTAGTTGGAGTGATCATATACATTTTAGTTGTGGTCGGACCTTTGCTATGATTAGAACATTATGGCAAACGCAACATTGCACGCCTTTGAATATAAGAAAACTTCTTGCCAAAACATATTTAGTGCCAATATTACTGTACGGGTGTGAGCTTTTTTCTAGCTGCGACGCAAAAAGTAAAAGAAAATTGAATACTGTGTATAATAGTATCATACGCTATGTTTTTGGCCTAAGAAGATATGACCATATATCCGGTTATGTGAAACAGTTATTTGGAGTAACTTTTGACAGCCTATTAAAATTAAAAGTGTTAATATTTTTGCATAAGATCATATATACACGCGTCCCAGAACATCTTTATATACATCTAAGATTCTCAATTCTTAATCGTGGAAAGAGACTAATTTTACCTATCCACCACTGTTTAATGTCTGAATGGCAATTTTACTTAAATGCTGCCCGTCTTTGGAATTCGCTTCCACATAGCACGCAAATGATAAGAGACGCAAAATTGTTCAGGAAAAGCATTATGGAAATATTGTCCGAAAGTTGATTACTTTAATTTTCTAAAAACAGATTTGAATTGTCTATAAACTGATTGTCCAAAAACTTATTGTAACAGCCTAAAAACTGAAAACTGAATGTTTTTAAATATTGTTTCTAAAAAATATTATATTTTATTTTATCTTTTTATTTTTTTTATTATTTTAGTTGTTCCCTTAATTATTAGCTATTGAATAACCTACTTTGATTCCATAATATTACATTTGTTTAAATATTTAATTTACAAATTTTTCACTACACTAATTTTAATTAAATTATTTAACTTTTAAATTATTTTTTGTTATTATTATTTTTTGTGGCACTTAGTTAAATTTGCGATTTTATATTTGTTTATTTATCTCATGCCAAATGCAAATTAAAACTTGTTAAAAATTCTTCTGTAAACACTTCAAATTTGTCCTACTGTGTAAACGATAATACCATATCTGCAAACACTTATGCTTTTTTATATGTTATATGTTTATATGTTATTTGTTTTTTACTAACTTATTTATAATACTATTTATCTTAAAAACTGATTACTACTGTGTTTACAAATGCAATTCCTACACTGTAATATGAGACTTAGGTCTTGTGTGTAGGAAGACTAATAAATTACAAAATTACAAAAAAAAAAAAAAATTACAATTTTTGAGACTATACCTTTAGCCGTTTATTACCAGTTTTATCCCTTTTCAGTCCTTTTAACCCCAGAAGGTAAGAATTTCGAAACCCCTCCTTCCTTGCTTCGTTCTAATTCCATAAGGAGCAAGGCTATATAACTTATCATGATTGCATCATTAGCCGTTTAGTCTGGCCAATAGTAACATTTTTACCCCTATTCCGATTTTTTTACCCAGAAACAATACTTCAATCCAATTTGATAGTAAGCATTTCCATATCAATTTTCGCGATTATATCATTAGGTTTAGGTGATGGTACAACTTGTATCCCTAATTGGTAATTTTGAACCCATAAAAGTACGAAGATCCAAAAATCCGTTCTTAACTGACATTTACTCGAAAAGTGGAATCACCATCCAAAATTTCATCATCCTATCTGCAGACAGTAGACAATTTTAAATATATAGTTTATGAAAATTTTATTAAATCGTTCTATTAATATGAGACATAACAATTGTTTCAAAAGGGGCGTGGCACTGCCCATATCCCATCGAGGCGTAATCTCCAATGTACCATTTACATATGTAGCAAAATTCATCTTCATACACTTAATGGCTCGTAAAATATGACCACTTGCAATTTTGGTATGTGTGGGCGGTGCCACGCCCCTTTGTAAGTATGTTTTCATGCAGCCTATGATGGAGACCCTACGGATAGTACTACGCAGTGAAAATTTCATTGCAATCGGTTTATTTATTTCGCCCAGATAACTATTTTTTCAAAAGGGGCGTGGCACCGCCCTTTTTCCAGCGAGACGTAATCCTCTTAATATCAGTAACATATGTAGCAAATCTCATCTTCATACCTCTAATGACTCTTGAGATAAGACCGATTAAAATTTCGGTTTGTGTGGGCGGTGCCACGCCCCTTTGTCTAATTATGTTTTTATGTAGCCTATTTTAGAGGCCTTATGGACAGCATCACACATAGAAAATTCAATTGCAATAGGTCCATTTTCGGACAATATTTTTATTTAAAAAAGGGATGTGGCACCGCCCACTTTCCACAAAAAAAGTATTTTTTTATATGACCGATATAGGCACCAAATCTCGACTTCGTACCTATAATAGTTCAAAAGATACAGTTATTTTAAAATTCCAGTTGTATGGGGCGGTGCCACGCCCATTTTACCTCCTTTCAGTCAGAATTTCTAAAAATCCCTTTTTAGTGCGCGCCTACGTCATAAAATAAACCTTCATTCTAAATTTCACGGTTCTAGCTTTAGCCGTTTGGGCTGGGGAGTGATCAGTCAGTCACCAAGCCTTTTATATATAGATACTTGTTCAAGTTCAAACTTGTCACTAACATGTCAGAGATGCCCGACTAGCTTTAAAGACGCAAAGCACGTAACTTTTACCTGCCCAAGGTTTAGGCTGACAGGGAATTAATAGGAACATTGCATTGGACCACATGATAAAGTAGATATTATGCTTAAAACGTAAACAACTCGCACTGCTTCAGTCATTATGCAATGATGTTTAGCGGAAAACAATTAAGGAGGAATTTAAATGAGAAAGCCAACAGTGGCGAACTTAGAGACTAAATAAGTCTATCCCACCCCGCGAAGTAACTATATAAAGGGTTTTCCAATAAGAGGTGTTATTTTGGTATTCAAAGAAAAATGTAAATTTTTGAGATAAATTATCGGATGCTAATTTTATAATAAAGAAAAGGTATGCGTTAATAATAAAAAACAACATCAGCTAAATGGCCACCACGCGCACTCTTACAGGATTCCATCCTTTTAATTAAATTTTTCATATCCAAATCGAAAAGTAGTTTCCCTACGTCCTCGATAGCCTCACGAATTTTATCTTTGAGATCTTGAATCGACGCTGGGCTGTTGGCGTAGACCTTATCTTTCATGTGGTCCCAAAGGAAGAAGTCGCAAGGTGTTAAATCACAAGATCTCGGTGGCCAATTGTGATCACCTCTTCGAGAGAGGTCCAGAAACTTTTACGGTCAAAAATTAATGGTTTCGTTGCTTGTGTGGCACGTAGAGCCGTCTTGTTGAAAGTAAACATTGTCCAGATCAATACCATCCAACTCCGACCATAAAAAATCATTAATCATCTCTCGATAGCGCAATCCATTCACCTTGACTGTTGATCCAACCTCATTTTCGAAAAAGTAATGTCCAATGACACCGCCGGACCATTAACCGCACCAAACAGTCACACGTTGAGGATGGAGATGCTTCTCAACAATATTTCTTGGGTTTTCTGAGCCCCAATTTTGCTTGTTGACGTAGTCACCGAGGTGGAAATGGGTCTCATCAGTCAAGATGATTTTTCGATGGACTTCCGGATCAATTTCTTGCATTTCAAGGACCCAATCAGCAAGGACAAGACGTTGTTGATGATCGGCCGGCTTGAGTTCTTGTGTTATCTGAACTTTATAAGCCTTAAGACCCAAGTCTTTATGCAAAATACAGTGTAATGACGCTTGTGGAATGCCCAATTCCAAAGAACGACGAGGAATTGACAATCCTGGGTTTTCTTCAACACTTTGGGCTACAGCAGCAATATTCTCAGTTGTTTTTGAGAGACGTGTCCCAACAGCTCGAATTTTTCGACCAATTTCTGTATTGCGGTCCGACAAGGTGCTTCACGACGACCAAAAAATGCTTTAGTTTTGCTCCACGATTGTGGAGAGCCTTCACGGCGAGACTCATGTGAGTCATTGTAAAATGTGGGCATGTTACAATGGAAAAGGAGTCGACAATTTTGGGAGAAAGTTACCGCAGGAACTAATTCCATAATAAATTAAAAAAAAAAAACTTAATTTCCCTTTACACCCCATGAATGAGGTATGGGATAGCTTCTCGCGTTGTTGTGATATAACACGCTTTCTATTTTTAGATTCACAACTAACGGCACCTACTTGTTTATCGACGAATGCGAACGTCACTGTTTGAGAAGCTCTTACTAGACATGCCGACTGACTCGACACTTATACTGTGAAGTTGCTGTCGACAACATTCGAGGGGAGCCGACAATGAAAGAAATTTTTTTTTAATATGACTGGAGCCAGTAGTTGAACCTGTGATCTCCCGCATGGTAGTCGCGTGTTCTAACCACTATGCCACGGCCGGGTCCATAATAAAAAGTAAAAAATCATATGGGGACCACCTTAAGGGTTGAAGATAGAGGGTCGTTTATACATTTGAAAACCCACCTCACCTTCTCAAATTTTGGCTAATGCTTTTTTCCCCTACCACTCAAAATTAGGAAGTGGTTTGTATCCTTTAGGGGCACCTTTGAGGCGGATAGAGAAAAATTTATACAAATTTCATTTTTGTATGGGAGCCCTCTTATAAGTTCAAGATGGAGGGTAGGTATGATTGTTAAAAAATTTTTAAGTTTGTGAATTGACTGGGGGTCGGTCATACATTTAACCCCTCTAAAAGGCACAATGGGAGCGGCAGGAGCTGATATCTTAAAAACTATTTTAAAAAAATTTATGGGGACCACCTTAAGGTTCTGACTGTTGGGTTCGGTCGTACATTTAACCACCTTTGACCACTATGCGCAGCCATTTGAACCTACTCCACCTTTCCCAAATTAGTGGCGTGTCATAGGGTCCATGGACCATATGACACAAAAGAAATGTCAAAAAGTCCATGAAAGTCCACTTTCCCATCAATTTTGAAAAACTAAAACAAGAACACATTCCTCCAAAAACAAGCCGGGGCTTCATATTAAGACATATTTGGTGGATAGTGGTATAAAGCATCATTGTAATGCTTATTTGAGAGGCGTGGCATCAGGACTGTCAAAATGATGGCGGAGCCCATGGACCGTCGACGGACCATTTTTGCACATCCCCCCCCCCCCCATGTTCTCATACTTTTTTCCCAACCACACAATATTAGGGGGTGGTTCATATCCAAATCTTTTTACTAAGGATCCCCATACAACACTATCGCATCCCTAATGACATTATGGGACATACTCCCCACCCATTGTCCAAGGTAAATTCTATCTTACCACCTCTGCTATTCTACAGGTCTATAGCACCCGGTTAAAATGCAGCTCCACATAAGGGTTCCAACACCAAACAATTAGGTGGAATCAAGTCCCCCTCCGTGGCGATCACGTCGGTGGGAGCTGTGCAGTGAAGTCGCTGCCAAATTTCTCTTTGTTCTCTTTCGCAAAAAGAAAACAGACTGGAACTGTTATATAGTCGCGACAACAAATACTTTAACATTAATATCCCAAGCAGATGGAAAAGGTCGATACTACATGGCAAGAATGCAGTACCCTTATCGGTGGGCGTCGGAAGAAGTTCCAAATCCCTTCCGCTAGACGACGGTGAATGTCAACTATGTATTTACTAGACTGAACCCATCGGAACCCCCGTTAGATCAACATAATTCCCAAGCAGGTGGAAAAGGTCGATACTATATTGCAAGGATGTAGTTCCCTCAATGGTGGGCGTTGGGAGAAGTTCCAAACCCCTTTCGCTTGTCTTGAAGACCTAGCACGTGTGTTACCTATGTCCCCGATGGTACCAGAAAAAGGACTGATAATTCCGCAATGGGCAGTGGCAACCGTCATCAGCAAGTGCAAGATTGTGGGATCTGTCCGATCCAACAGTTTTGCAACCTCAGACACTACGAATAATATTACTTCCGGTTGGATATATCACATATATATATCAATGGCCACCTCCTGGACGATCATATTCGTATTGCCAGTGGTGTAATACCAAAGTGCCTGATGTTTATATATGATTCTTTATGAGGAAGTACTTAACATGTACGTAAGCATAGGAACGAGTACGAGCATCTTCATCTTTGTGCCCAGACAGAGAGCGCGTTGATTATGGACCCAAAGAAGATGTACAAGTACCCGTTATTGTCTTTGTAGAAACGGATCTAAAAGTGTCTATAGATTACACATACAGAGACAGACAAACAGACAGACATCGAGACAAATACCTATTCACAGTATATACGTTCCTGCTGCTATATACATAGATATTTAGAAATAGTAAATGGCGTTGTTGCTTTTGCTGCTGCTTAGTCTTCTTCTTCATCATCTTCTGGAACGTGTAATTGCTGGGTCACGCTATACACAGTAAATAGGTAAATGATGAGGGGAGGCTGGATGGCTGGCTGGCTGGTTGGTTTGGCATTATCTATCCATCTATATTCTACAGCAACAACAGCACAACAGTAAGTAAATGGGCATCAGCAGCAACAGCCGCTGCTTACTAATTGAATGAAATTAAATACATTTTGTATATTTCATAGTTGTATTTCAACAGTTTCATATTCATTCAATTTATTTATTAATAATATTTGAAAGTTTATCTGCATTGTATTTAAATTCAGAATACTACAGCAGCAGCAGCAGTAGCAGCGGTAGCAGCATCAGTCGCAGCAACAGCAGCAAAGCAAACAATAAAGACACGAATTTGTTATGCAAAATAGTTGGTGTGCACTTTGAGAGGAAAGCGAACGAATGAATGAATGAATGATTAATTTACACTTTACATCCATTTCATTTCGTTTCATTCATTCATAAATTGACGACGATGGTGGTGCAGTTCCTAAAGGAATGCATTCGTGGAATCAAGGGAAGGGAGATGTTTGAGTGTGCACCAACTATCGCGGTATCTGCCTTGTGCACATCGCATATAAGGACCGGCCGTGGCATGATGGTTAGAATACGCGACTACCATGCGAGAGATCCCAAGTTCAACTCCTGGATCCAGTTATCTTACTTACTTACTTAGCTGGTACTTCTATGCAATCCCAGTGGATTATATACCGCACGTAGAAAAATATTATAAGCGCCTCGATCTTTTGCGCTTCTTCTCCAGTTAGTCACACCGAGTTCTGTAAGGTTCTCAGTAACCTGATCTTTCGTACGGAGTTTTGGTCCTCGGAGAAGGCTGCATTCACATCCCGCAGTTCTTGGCAGATAATGTCTACGTCATCAGCGTACGTGAGTAGCATGTGGCTTTTGTTGAATATCGTGCCACTCGTGTTTACTGCAGCTTTTCTCATTATCATAAGTAGGCCGTCGCCTTGTTTTAGGCCTCGTCTGGTACAGAATGGCTTCTTAAGGTCCTTGCTAATCTTCATTGAAGACTTCGTGTCGTCCGCGTCATTACCAAACTCTGCCATGGCTTCGAGTAATTTCTGCCGTATCGGGCTGTCGAAAGCAGTTTTATAGTCGACGAAAATATGGTACGTGTCGATCTGTTTTTCTTGGGTCTTTTCCAGGATTTGCCGAAGTGTGAATGTCTGTTACAGGTCAAAAGCCACACTGATAAGGCCCGATTAGGTTGGATACCACTGGCTTTAGTCTTTTACATAGCACATTCGATAGGACCTTATATGCGATGGTTAAAAAGCTGATTCCGCGGTTGTTGGAGCACACACTAGGATCACCTTTTTTCAGCACAGGACATAATACGCTTAAATTGCAATCGTCGGACATGCACCCGTTAAGCCAAACCGTGCGCAGGAGCTGGTGCATGCACGTTATCAGCTCCTCGCCACCGGACTTGAAAAGCTCTGCCGGAAGTCCGTCGGCACAGGCTGCTTTATTATTATTCAGCCGCGATATTGCTCTTCTTACCTCGGCTTGACTTGGTGATGGGCAATCTAAGCCGTCGTCGACAAATGGCGTGATACCTTCACGTGCGCTACCTTCTGGAACCAGCAGTTGCTGGAAGTGTTCACGCGATATATGCAGCACACTCTGCGTATCTGTAACCAGATTTTCATTCATTTCAGATTTCATCCATTTACAGGAGGGGAGCCCATACCGTAGCCTTTTTCTATTACTTTCTGGTACAATTTTCAGGCCTCACATCTATCCCTGTAATGCTCTATATCCTCTTTCTCCCGTTTCTTTATTTGACTTTTTTTTCGCTTAAATAGCTGTCTCGCCTGTTTTACTGTCTCCTTACGCCGTTCCCTAACAGCCCGGGTTGCACAATATGCTGCCACTGTGTATTGGGAAACGTCAGCAGTAGAGGCGTTGTGTCGTAGTAAATCCTTTTTTATCGAGTTATTAAGTAGTCTATTACTTGATGCAACATTTGTATATGTTATGGTACTAATGTCACAACTAGGAATTTCGTCCGATTCCAGAACTTCGTCGATAACGTCTTATTTAAAAAGTGGATTTGTTCAGCGTACGCGATCACATTTTGTTTGAAGCAGTTTTACATAAGTTATTAGCATTCTTATCAAATACCATTGGATCTTTAGGATACTTCACTAAAGTATAAAGTCGCTTGTCCCTTCTTTATTCAATTCGCTTCTAAAATTTCCTCTGCCAAAGGGGTTTTAATTTTCCGGGAATCCCGGACGAATTTATCGGGAAATCGGCAATTAAAAATGACCGGGAATCCCGGGAAATCCCGGGAGAGAAACTCTAAATGGCACCTTCTCTATAGAGAGTCCGGTCGTTCCAGGTGCATAAGCTTAAATCATGGTCCTTATTACGTTTACAGGGGTCGTCAACATTTGGGGAGTTCTGTTTGTTCCTTTTTCTTTGTCGTGTTTTCATAGCCAGTAAAGGACCTGAAGGCGGGTGGCTAGCACAACCATCAGGGTTCGTCGCTCACTATTAGTTGCTGTTCATGATAAAAAAAAAACGAACACCGTTGCCCAGGTACCACCACGAAGGAGGTTGTGAGTCGGCTTGAGATGCAAGATTCACTTTACATCCCTAACGGCACCCTACTTACACCGAGTAGGCAATTTAATAAGTTTCATGCGGTGCCTTAAATGGCTAACTGGGCCAAGATGACGATTGGGGATCCCACAATTTGCTCTTCTTTCTCTATTCCTTTCCTCTCTCATTATATCTTCTCCCCTTTTCTTTCTCCTTTTTCTAACAGACAATCACAATAGATTAGCAGATCTCAGCGTGTAATGTAAATATGATTTCATGTGTCCACAACCTAACATAACGTAGTCGTACTAAAGCGAATGCGCATGTGCAATTGGATGAATATTCTCCAGCTCAAAAACTCTTTGGCATTAAACTCGCTGCTAGGTGCAGGTGGGTGCCTCAAATTTCATACGTAATAGTGGTAGATGGAGACCAACCAAAGCATAATAGTTACAACGCTGCTTTTAAGCGGATAATCTGAGTTCGAGCCCTGAAACAATGGGAATTTGCTTTCCCATAAATTTAATTGCTATTCTAATCAGGAAAGAGCATACAAATTTTTGTCGGGTTACATACTGATGACAGTTAGAGTCTATAGCGTCTACCGAACATTATCCGAAGACAGTACAGAAGCTATATTCTATATGGTGTCCATGGACATTATAAGTGACAAAGCAATGTCTAGCGAAAAATATTTGTTATGCCCAAAGACGTCATTATGATAGGACTTAATTTCCCTTTACACCCCGTTCTCGCGTTGTTGTAAATTAACACGCTTTCTATTTTTAGATTCACAACTAACGGCATCTACTTGTTTATCGACGAATGCAAACGTCACTGTTTGAGAAGCTCTTACTAGACAACCCGATTGACTCGACACTAATACTGCAAAGTTGCTATCGACAACATTCGAGAGGAGCCGATAATAAAAGAAAATTTTGTTTTTCTTTTAAGATGACTGGAGCCAGGAGTTGAACCTGTGATCTCCCGCATGGTAGTCGAGTGATTCTACCACTATGCCACGGCCGGTCCCCATTATGATAGGAACAATAGTGTAAAATGGGACATGAGTCACAAAGGACGATGAACCACTTATCCCACTATGCACCCATCGCACTTTAAGCTTTATGGTGTTGAAATTATCATATAAAATATGATATTCCCAGTTGAGAACCGACTGTCTAATATTGTTCTATAGATCTAAAGGACGAATTCCGGCGTAATGACCTCTTTTTGACTACCTTTCGATAAAGCATTCAAAATTAATAGTTTTCGACAACAACATCGGTTCTACAGGGCAATAATTCAACATAAGCCAAAAAATTGTGTGCCTATAATATATGCCAAATGTTTAAAATTAAAAAGTTCTTATGCTGACGTTTGAAATGTCATGAAAATATAGATCGCTTTCAATGTTAACTAACTGAATGTGAGAAACTCTCCATATCTTATTCATGAAATGCAAATATAATTTGTGTCGCCGTGTGGTCAGACTGTGTTGATCTTAAAGAATCAGGTGCCAGTTAAACGGCTTCCGGCTATTCAAATTATTCTTGTATTTTTGTTGTTGAAACATCAGAGAGACTCAAATGCGACTCTTTGTCGGTCTGTGAGCCGGCCATTATTACATACATATGGCATAGAAACGTCTCAGTTTTAAAAATGTTATAGGTATTCATGTGTGAAAAGAACGAGACCTATTTAAAAAAAAATAACGAAATCCGCAAAACTTATAATTGAATCTACAAAGTCAAGTATCCAATTAGTTCCGGTCACAAAATTAAACTGGGATGTTGAATAAAGAAAAGGAAAAGTCTAGGTTTGGTATCCCTATAATACTTCCGACTGTGACACATTTGTGTGGCCGTACAGTTTTTTCGCGAGTTTTATAAAAATTTGGCAGAAATTTATGAGTCTATATAAAAATCCTGTTCTGTATATTCACGAGTAAACAACATCTTCTATATCTGAAATAAATGTCAGCGCCATCTACAATATGAATATATAAGTAATTTGATGCGAAATGCGAATTTTATGTGGCTGCAAGCATCGGTTGATGTCTCGGCTAAAACAACAATGTCACGTGTAACTAAATGTGTAAACACGGCTTGTGTGTTAGACTAAAACGTTATTGGTGATTATTGTAGTTGACTTTACCGAGTTTTTCCGATATTTATACAGTATAAACATTGTCAATTAGTACTGTATAAATGCCTTTTTTAATGGTGAAATAAATTTACCTACACTGCCACTCATATGAATAGGACAAATTCATATGAGTAGGTAGGTATACGTTTCAATTTATTTATGTATTTAAAATTATAAATATTTACACTGCTTGTTTGTTAGTTTTAGTCTATCGTGTTTTTTATATATTAAATTTACGTTGTGTATCAAATGATACCTCAGATTCGGCTTACGATCAGAAAATAGAGTAAATATTTACTCTCAATATTTGCTGAAAATTAATGGAATTTATATAGAGATAGTTAATTTACACATAATAATTACATAATGATAATTAATTACAAATTAATTTAAGAATAAATATTTAGTTTTTTTCCTAAATTAACTTTGGCAAACTTGGCGAATTTATGATGGAAAGACTCAACCCAGAAAAAAGAACGCTCATTTAAATTAAAGTAGCATAAAAGGTAAAAGTATTTTAAATGTGAAGATTGTTGTTTATAAAACCCCAACATGTCTTCGTTATTTTACAAAAAATAATATACTAGTCACATAAGAATTTTCACTAAATTTCACAAATTTTCATAGACACTTCTAATTGTTGTGGAAAATTATGTGTGTCCGAAACGCACTTTGTGTTAGTCATAATTTTGAATACAACATTTTAAGTAAAGTTTTATTAAAATGACTTTATAGTAATGTTCAAAATATACATTTTTATATATGAACATAATTTTCCAAATATTTCAACTTTTCGAAAAAACTACAAAATAAGAAAAAAAAGTGCGACCGCAACGCTAGGAAATACGCATATAATAATTTTTCGTCATAAACTCTATATAATTTATGCTGTTTATCATAAACTAAATTTATTAGTAAACTAACCACGAGAACTCTCTACGAGGATTGCTATTTATATTCCGGGTCCTGGTTGTACTAGAGTTGCCAGATACAAAATAAATTCCATTGAGAAGTTTGACATTTTAAGTATAAACATACGTAGAACGCTTTCACATAGATGCACTATTTTTATACCATCACCCTTAGGGATGAGGGTATATATCATTTGATACGAGAAAAATTGTAACTCATTTATGGAGACGAGTTAGACCCCAAGTATCTTAAGACCAAATTCGTTTTAGGACTTTTTAAGACGATTGAGTTATGTCCGTCTGTCCGGCTGGTGGGCACGATAACTCTAGTAAGCCTTAACTGGCCCGTATAAAAATTTACCAGTATTACTATTTTTCGAAATCAAGTAATGGGATTGTAAATGGGCAGAATAGCCCCACCCCTTTGGGTACCTTTCATACACAATTACCTATTTTTAGATTATTAATATTTCTAGATGTTTGGTTACGAAAATTTGACTCAGGAATGACTATGGTCAATATCGACTGACCCGTACTGGTACCTCCCATACAAAATGACCTTTTTTTGGAAAACTAATATTTCTTCCATTACTTCTAAATAGACAAGTAGAGGATATTTTAATTAGGTAAGTTTTATCACCTTGTAATTATAGGCAAATTCTCAAGAAACCACGCCCCTTCTGGTACCACCTATATTAAATTGATCGAATTCACCCTCATGGTTTTATATAGGTACCTTTTTTCTAAGTACACTGAATTCAGCCATATTTGGCGAAAGATGTACGCTTATGAATATTTTTCTCTGGAATGAATATGGTCTATATCGACTGACCCCTTTTGGTACCTCCCACAAAAAATGACCTATTTGTGAAAAAATATTATTTCTTCCATAACTTCCAAACGGACAAGTGGAGGATTTTTCAGATTGGTAAGTTCAATTAATTTCGAATAGTAGGCAAACACTTAAGAAACCGAAACATTTGCGCCACCTCTTATGATATCTCACATACAAATGACGGAACTCACCCTTAAACTTTCACACAATTATTTTGTAAGTAGCTTGAAATAAATCATATTCTAAGCTTATTAAAATTTGACTCGGGTATCAATACGGACTATATCGGCCGACCGCTTCTCGTACCTCCCATAAAAAATAACCTATTTTTGGATAATTAATATTCTCCCCATAACTTTCGAACTGCAGGATAGTTGAATTTTCCAGTTAATTTATCTTATAACTAAATATTTTAAAATTGTGCAGAAGGTAAACATTCTTTGAACGTTGATTTTTAAATTAAAATCGGACACATTATGCTCCTACTAGATTCTGCCATTAAGAACATTGTACTTCTAATATTTTGTATTTATAGGCTAAACCTAAGAAACCGGGTTTATCCCACCCATTAGAAATTATGATGAGAATTTTTCTTTGATTCTCTGTTGGACCCTCTCGGTACCCCCATAAAAATTACCATATGCCTGCCCAGTAACCTTTTGTACAGTTTTACTATTTGTCTTGTCTGGCCATACGACCGAAAGCCGTATGGGTGATGGCATTTGTCAGTCAGCTCAAATGTCTGAAATTTCTGTACTGGTTTCTACTATCAGTGAGTTGAAAACGATTTCTTGAGATGAGATGATTTCTTTCAATTTTCAGCGTGGTATATCTATTCAGGAGTATAGATATACTCCTGTATATCTTGTATATGTTTCGACTTTTGGTGATGAAGCACCATCAAAAAGTCATTGTAAATTGCTAGTACCAAGAGTTTAGTCTCGGATGCCGCTAGCTCCAGAATGACTTTCGCAAAGGTCTTCCAACTTTGGTCGTTTTGGCGGAAACCATCAATGCTGTGCTTTAACTAATAAAGCAAGACCGACATGTGGCATACCGTGAGATTCATGCATCGTTGGTCATTATTATAACAAGCGTCAATAAGATATTGCATGTTCATTTGACCGTGAAAAAAATTGTTCTAAAAAAACGACTAGTGTCGATTGAAGCAAAGAAATGTTGAAAACAATACAACACCGGTAGCTCAAACTTTGTCACATGTGACGAATCATGGATCTATGCATATGAACCCGAAACAACGCAGCAATCGACCTTATGGGTCTTTCAAGACGAGCCATATCCAACAAATGTTATTCGCGGAAGCAGTACATCGAAGCAAATGATCGTGTTTTTTCATTTTAATTGGTCATGTGGCTACACTGCCTTAAGTGGAACGTAGGACTGAGTGGTACACCACCATCTATTTGCCAATAATGTTCGAAACCGGCCGTTCGAAACACCATCTATTTGCCAATAATGTTGGGACCGGCCGAGGCATGATTGTTAGAACACGCGACTACCATTCGGGAGATCACAGGTTCAACTCCTGGCTCCAGTCATCTTTAAACAAAAAGTTTTCTTTCATTGTCGGCTCCCCTCGAATGTTGTCGACAGCAACTTCGCAGAATCAATATCGAGTCAATCGGCATGTCTAGTAAGAGCTTCTCAAACAGTGACGTTCGCATTCGTCGATAAACAAGTAGGTGCCGTTTATTGTGAATCTGAAAATAGAAAGCGTGTTAATTCACAACAACGCGTACCATACCTCATTCATGGGGTGTAATGGGAAATTAAGTTTTTTTTTTAAGTTCGAAGAAATATAAAAGAACAACAAGAGAAGACGGGTCAAACAATGTGCTATTTAGACACTTAACATATTGATTTGATGGGTCATCTGCTGTACAGCCGAACAGCCCTGATTTGGCACCCAATGACTTCTTTTTATTCCCTCACATCAAGAAAAAACTGCGTGGCCAACGTTCTTCGGCGCTAGAAGCAGCTTTTGAAGTGTTTGGAGACATTTCAATTGGAGTGGAAAAAGTGCCTCGTAAATTGGTTTGAGCTCATGCAAAAGTGTATTGATCTTCATGGATGATAAATGACTGCTGGACCCGAAATATAATAAGCAACCATTGTAATACATTATGTAAATATATAGTTACGTACATTTTTATTCCCGTATAACAACACACAATAAATACGTATCTTATAAAGAGCTACGTAGGTACATTTATATGTTTCACCACATACTGTACCCAAGAATTTGGGTATAACGCACAATAAATTAAGAGTTCAGTTGTTTTCAAATGCGCCCATTATGAATCTTTCAAACAGTAATTTTGAGTATGAATGAATGAGTTTTTAAGAGAAAACAATGAATGGACATACTGCAACACATTGTTTTACGCTCGAGAAAACAAAAAAATTAATGAAAATTTTAATGAGTGCCAAAAGAAAAAACACGTTTATCACTTTTGTAATTTTTGTCAAATAATTATTATTTAAAATCATTATACATTCACATTCACGTTATACATATTGTATTTGCTGATATAGTGCAGAACAATAGTGTTAAATACATGATTTTTACAAAATAGCGGCCGAATTTATTATATTTCATTCGGTAGTGAAAAATTCTTATTGGTAATGGAAATGGAAGTACAAAGTCTAATTTGAAATGTCGTCAAGCGGCTGCAACCGACGTTAACATTTTCGTTATATAAATACTTAGTGTTGGAAAGCGACTTTTTTTAAGTTTCATATAAGATTGAAGTCTTCACTAATGGCCATAATATTAGCGACATCTGTAAGATGGGACGAGTAGCAAGCAATCGTGCTAATTGATTTGAAAATTTCAACTGATGTTCCGGTTGAAAACTGAGGTGCTGAAATAAGTTGACTGATGTGTTATTTGTAGTAGAATCAGTTGAATCATTTCGGATAGGAACTCCTGCAACAACTACATTCACATTAAGTTACGACTGAGCTACAGGCACATTCCCATTCCAATTTTTTTCTAGTCAAATTAGCAGTCACTGACAAATCCTGACAAAGCTGCTAAATGGTGTGCTTAATTTATACCTACAGTTTAATAGCATTATTTAAGCTTTTATTGCCTTTGAATTCGATAGAAGTTTTTTAAAACATGTGATTTTGGACATCTTGTTACTATTACTATTCCCCAGTTATTAATATCAAACTTCATGCGAAAAAGTTTTTAATAAGGCTGGGGCCATCAGCGCAGAAGTAGTGTAACTATAATTTCTGAAACTTTAAAGCGCAATAACAGCATAACGAAAGGTTTCCGAACCCCTAATCCGGAATGTTATGTGTACCGTGGTCATGATTTGCAGTCAGAGGTACCCGACTGTGTTCTAACGGAACCTTACTTATCTACCTGGGCGCCTAAGTGAGTAATAGGTTTAGCTACCAAGTCGTTACCGTGTTAAGAGGGACTGTGACACGGTGGTACTACTTTCCCTTACACTTGTGGCAGTAGGGATTCCAAACAAAGAAAAAAAAGTAAACAAACAAAATACTAAATGCTGATAACGAAAACGCTTACAGAACCGATATAAGTCTGGCAGAGCTGCAAGCTTCTATCCAGGAACAGCATTACAAACTAAGGCAACTGGAGATGCTTGCAGCTCATCCAATTGTGATCGATCTGGCTGAAATGCAAGCTTCTATCCAGGAACAGCATAATGAACTCATGCTGCAGCATGTCTCAGAACAGAACTGGAGGAGTCCATAATAATGATGAACACAATGAGAGTGTTCTGTACTCGGAAATTTTGGTGGGTGGAACCAGTCCGGATTCTGCCCTGTCAGAAGAGGACATGAATACCCCGACCTTTACAAATATACACAGGAATGCCGTCATTGACATAACCCTGGCAAATAGGGACACTTTAATTGTAAGAGATTAGAGGGTCTCTAGGGATTTCTCTATCTCAGACACTAGCTCCATCTATTTTACAGTGGATATGGTAGGGGATTGGGTGCCGTTGGAGATGTGAAGTGAATCTTGCATCTCAAGCAGTCACACAACCTCCTTCATGGTGGCACCTGGGCAACGGTGTTCGTGATATTTTTTATCATGAATAGCGGCTGATAGTGAGCGACGAACCCTGATGGTTGGGCTACCCACCCGCCTTCAGGTCCTTTACTGGCTATGAAAACACGACAAAGAAAAAGCAACAAAGGGAACCCCACAAACGTTGACGACCCCCGCAAACGAAATAAGGACAATGATTTAAGGATATGCACTTGGACCGTCCGGACTCTCTATAGAGAAGGTGTTACTATCCGACAGGCGAATGTCCGCAAAAACTATAAGGCTGACATCACCGCCATTCAGGAGATAAGATGGACAGGACAAGGATGCTCGCGGCGTAACAATTGCGACATTACAGCTTCCATGCCGAAAAACACGAATTTGGATGTGAATTTGTAGTTGGCGAGAGACTCAGACATTTTGTCTCGCGATTTAATCCTGTTAGTGATCGAATAGCCGCAATCTGCATTAAGGCGAAATATTTCTACATCACGCTAATTTGTGCTCATGCCCCGACGGAAGAAAAAGACGATGAGATTAAAGATGCATTTTACGAGCGCCTACAGGAAACATACGACCGCTGCCCTGGCTACGACATTAAAATTGTTACAGGAGACTTTAATGCAAAAATAGGAAGGGAAAATTTTCTTGGTCCATCGATCGGTAAATTCAGCCTTCATACCGACACGTCAGACAACGGGTTTAGGCTGGTTAGCTTCGCAGCGGAAAGAAACATGTTAGTGAGCGAAACCAGATTCCTACACAAAGATATCCACAAGGCAACTTGGCTATCTCCCGATCAAAACACCAAAAATCAAATTGATCATGTTGTAATTGATGGCAGGCATGCGTCTAGTGTCATTACCTGGTTGCAGCCAAGGTGCGCACAAGATTGAGCATAGCGAAAAACGCACGTAACCAAACACAAAGAATGCTGGACATCGTGAAGCTGCAAACTCCAGAGATAGCTACTGCATACAACCGTGCTAGGATATGAAAAACGGCGCTCAGACGAATCTTGGTACGAAAAAGAATGTCACATAGCGTCTGAGGAACAGGATGCTGCATATAGGGCAACGGTAAAACAGGCGAGACAGCTATTTAGACGAAAAAAACGTCAGATAAAGGAACGGGAGAACGAAGATATAGAGCGATACAGGGATAGAGGTGAGACCCGAAAATTTTACCAGAAAGTAAGAGCAAAAGGTTACAGTAATGGGCTCCCCTCGTGTAAGGACTACGATGGAAATCTGGTTACAGATACGCAGAGTGTGCTGCATATATGAAGAGAACACTTCTAGCAACTGCTGGTTCCAGAATGCAGCGCACGTGATGGTATCACGCCAATTGTCGACGACGGCTTAGATTGACCACCACGAAATCAAGCCGAGGTAAGAGGAGAAATATCGCGGCAGAAGAACAATAAAGCAGTAGGTGCCGACGGACTTTCGGCAGAGCTCTTCAAGTCCGGTGGTGAGGAGCTGATAAAGAGCATGCACCTGATCTTGTTTGGCTTAAAGAGTGCATGCCCGACGATTGGAACCTAAGCGTATTATGTCCTGTGCCGAAAAAAGGTGATCCAAGTGTGTGCTCCAACTACCGCGGGATCAGCCTTTTACCCATCGCATATAAGGTCTTGTCGAGTGTGCTATGTGAAAGACTAAAGCCAGTGTTATCCAACCTGATCGGGCCTAGTCAGTGTGGCATTAGACCTGGTAAATCAACAACTGACCAGATATTCACACTTCGGCAAATCCTTAAAGAAACCCCAAGATAAACCGATCAACACGTACGACCTTATCGTCGACTATAAATCTGCCTTCGACAGCCCGATACGGCAAAAATTACTCGAAACCTACATGGCTGAGTTTGGTATTCCAGCGAAGCTGATACATCTTTGCGAATGACTGTCACGAAGTCTTCAGTGAGGATTGGTAAGGACCTTACGGAGCCATTCTACACCAGACGTGGCCTAAAACAAGGTGACGGCCTATCGTGTTACCTCTTCATCGTAGTGATGGATATGATAATGAGGAAAGCTGCAGTAAACATCATCGGTCGAAAATTGCGGGATGTGACTGCAGCCTTCTCAGGTATACAGAAGGAATCAGCGAAAATGGGTCTAACGGTAAACGAGGACAAAACGAAGTTATTAGTTTCAACGAACAAAGAATCTACTCGTTTGGGAAACTGCATGAACGTTGACAAATATAATATCGAGGTGGTAGATAATTTTATTCACCTAGGCTCCGCCATCAACAAAACAAATAATGTCAGCCTCGAAATCCGGAAAAGAATCCTGCTTGCCAATAAATGGTATTACGGACTAAGCAAGCGATTCAATGACAGAGCCCTCTCTCGACGAATAAAACTCCAGCTATACCAGATACTGGTTCTACCTGTCTTGATGTACGGTTCAGAATCCTGGGTTATGACCAGGGCCAACACAAATATGCCCGGAAAAAACTAAAAATATGCGCATTGGATAAGCACGAAAAACACTGAAAAATGTCTTAAAATCTATATCAACGAGTAATGGATGGAACTGCTGGCAATGCGACGCATTGAAATTCTTGACGAATCCTTAATAATCCTTAATATAAACAAAAAAATAATATTTCGTTTAGTTAGTACCGGAAACACATACTTTAAAAAATACAGCCTTTGTAGAAGATATTAATTCTTACTTACTTACTTAAGTGGCCAATTACAATTTACGAAACGTAGTTCATAAATTTGAGGCCTGAAGTAATAAAGAATTCCACACGCTTCGGTTTTCTGCGTGTGTTCTCCAGTTAGTCCTACCAGATGATGGCACATCGCCTACCACTTGGTCCTTCCAACGGAGTTTGGGTCTCCCTGCTCTGCGCCGTCCTTCAGGTTCGCCTTCAAACACCTTTCTCGCTGGAGCATTCACATCCATCCTGGAAACATGTCCCAGCCATCGAAGTCGTTGGATTCTGACTCTTTTAGCTACGTCGATGTCGTGGTAAAGCTCATACAGCTCATGGTTCATCCGATGGCGAAACTGGCCTTCGACACAGATAGGTCCATATATTTTTCGGAGTACTTTTTTCTCGAATACTCCCAGGTTTTGTATGTCCGTTGTAGTAAGCACCCATGATTCGGCACCATACAACAGAACAGGTAAGATAAGCACCTGGTATAGCTGTTTCTTAGTATTCCGAGAGAAGGTGGTGTTACTAAAGTGCTGTCGAAGTCCGTAGAAACATCTATTGGCTAGCACTATTCTCCGTTTAATTTCTTGGCTGACATTATTCATCTTGTTGACGGAAGATCCGAGGTAGGTAAATTCGTCGACTACCTCAAAACAATAATTGTCAACGTTCACGGTGCGTCCCCATCGAGAGGACTCTTTGTTCGTCGAAATCATTATTTTTGTTTTGTCCTCGTTGACCGCTAAACCCATTTTTGCTGACTCCTTTTCTAGCGATGAGAAAACTGCGGTAACATCCCGCAGATTTCGGCCAATGATATCTATATCATCGGCGTAGGCTAGTGGCATGTGGCTTTTGTGGAATATGGTGCCAGACATGTTGATACCAGCCTTTCTCATCACCTTCTCTATAACTATGTTAAATAGTGTACAGGACAGGCTATCGCCCTGCCTGAGACCTCTTTCCGTGTTGAATGGTTCAGACTGATCCTTACCAATCTTAACCGAGGATTTGGTGTTGTCTAAGGTACATTTGCAAAGTCGAATCAGCTTTGCAGGAATACCAAACTCAGACATGGCCTCATAAAGCCTATTCCTTATCGGAGAGTCGAAGGCAGCTTTGTAGTCGACAAAGAGGTGGTAGGTGTCGATCTGCTTTTCATGGGTTTTTTCCAGGATTTGTCGTAAGGTGAATCTTTGATCCGTCGTAGATTTGCCAGGTCTAAAGCCGCACTGATATGGTCCAATTAGTTTTTCTACAATTGGCTTTAGACGTTCACACAATATGCTTGAAAGGACCTTGTACGCAATTGGTAATAGGCTTATTCCACGGTAGTTCTTACATTCACTACGATCTCCTTTCTTGTATATGGGACATAACAGACTGATACTCCAATCCCCGGGCATGCTCTCCTCTTGCCAGATGTTCTCCATGAGCTGATGCATGCTCCTAATCAGCTCCTCCCCGCCAGCCTTAAACAATTCAGCAGGGAGACCATCGGCTCCAGCAGCTTTGTTGTTTTTAAGGCGGGAGATGGCCATACGTATCTCGCTCTGGCTCGGAGGTGGACAGTTAATACCATCGTCATGGATTGGAGCGGGGTCTTCTGGAGTGGTGTCAGTATCCAGTAAATTTCTAAAGTGATCTCTCCATATCTTCAGAACGTTATCCGGGTCCGTCACTAGCTGACCATCGCTGTCCTTGCAGGAGGGCAACCCTGTTCCACTCATTCTCGCTTTCACTCTCTTGTAGAATTTTCGGGCTTCCCCTCTACTTCGGAGCAACTCAGTGCACTCGTCCTGCCTCTTCTTCAGCTCCTTCTTTTTTCTTCTAAAAAGACGCGTTGCCTGTCGTCTCTTCTCCCTGTGCCGTTCACGAACAGCTCGCGTTGCCATTGGCTGCAGTTTCGCCCTGTATGCAGCAACCGTCTCTCTCGTGGCATTGCGACATTCATCATCGTACCAGGCATCTTCTTGAGACGGCTTTGAGTACCCAAGTACGCTTCTCGCAGCCCGTTCTAAGGAGTCGGCTATATTTTGCCACTGCGAGGTTATATTGTCAGGGGTTGGAGCATTCCGCAGCAGTTGAGTTAGGTGGTTGGAGTAGGCGTTTGCTACCTCTGTGGTCCGCAGTTTACCGATGTCCAGCTTTCGTTGTGCCTGGTTACGTACGTTTTTCGCCATGCTTAGCCTTGTGCGTACCTTAACTGCGGTAAGGAAGTGATCGGAGTCAATGTTCGCACCCCTAATCACTCGTACGTCCAGAACACTCGTTGCGTGCCTTCCATCGACTACCACATGATCAATCTGATTCCTTGTCAATTGATCTGGAGATAACCATGTTGCCTTATGAATATTTTTATGGTCAAATCTAGTGCTGCAAACTACCATATTTCTTGCCGCAGAGAAATCAATCAGTCTGATGCCATTATTCGACGTTTCGGTGTGCAGACTGAATTTTCCGATGGTAGGCTCAAATGCGGTTTCCCTGCCAATTTTAGCATTAAAATCGCTTAGTACAATTTTAATGTCATGGCTCGGGCTACGGTCATATACATTTTCTAGGCTCTCGTAGAACTCGTCTTTGTCCTCATCGCTTTTCTCTTCTGTCGGAGCATGGGCACATATAAGTGTTATGTGGAAAAACTTTGTTTTGACTCTTATGGTGGCTATACGTTCACACACCGGGTTGAACCTTGAGACTAGGTGTCGCAGTCTCTTGCCAACCACAAATCCACATCCAAACTCGTGCTTGTCCGCATGACCACTATAGTAGATGTCGCACGTCTTCATGCGCGAGCACCCGTGTCCCGTCCACCGGATTTCCTGTAAAGCGGTTATGTCAGCCTTGTATTCTTCGAGGACTTCCGCCAGTTGGATAGAGGCACCTGGTCTATACAGTGTTCTAACATTCCAGGTGCATATCCTTAAATCATGGTCCTTAATTCGTTTGCGGTGGTCGTCAACATTTTGGGGGGTCCATTTTATTCTTTTCTTACTTCTTTTCATTGCAATAGTTTATACGTCGGTGGCGGGTTGCAAGCCCAGCGCACCACGTCGCAGTTTTCTCCTCCTGCCAGGATTTTATTACAGCCGCCCATTCTGGGTCAGACGCTGACCAGGGTACCGCTCACTCTGAGCAGACGTGCCTGGGTTTTAGGTTTCGCCCCTCACAGTTAGTCGTGCTCTGACGGGTGTCAGAGGCACGCTTCCAGGCGTCACCACGTGGAGGTACTCCGTCCGCAGTAGTACTACGAATACGGAGCTCTGTGAGTAGACTTGAAGTGCAATTGGCAAGGATCACTCTGGGTTTCCCAAGTTAAACCGATCAGAAGCTTTACCTTGCATCACACTCCCGACGCCCAGAAGATATTAATTCATTAATATTAATTCTTTCACAAAAGATAGCCAGTTGCGAAAAATTATAGAGATTATCTTCCCATCTTAAAGAAATAAACAGGTGTTGTATACGCTGCGAAAAAATATAAACGAAAAGTAAAAAAATAATACTAAAAAAAACCTGAAAACCCCAAAATATGCTTTTATATGCATAAACCCTCAAAACATGCCGGTAAGACTGTAATATGCATTTGCATATGCAAGTATGCATTGCATACTTTTGTTGGCCCTGGTTATGGCACAAGCGGACGAATCGGTTCTTTTTGTATTCGAGAGAAAAATACTCCGTAAAATATAAAGGCCCATCATCGTTAACGGAGAGTATCGGCGTCGTATGAATCATGAGCTGTACGAGCTGTGCACCGACATTGACGTGGTCAGACATATTAAGGTGCAGCGTTTGCGCATGGACGAAAATGCTCTAGCTAAAAAAGTCTTCGACACTGATCTCGAAGGACGTTGCAGAAGAGGGCGACCAAAACTCTGTTGGAAAGACCAGGTTACTGAGAACCTTACAGAACTTGGTTTGACTAACTGGAGAAGAAGCGCAGAAGATCGAGGCGCTCATAATATTTTTCTATGTGCGGTATATTATCCACTGGGATTGCAAAGAAGTGCCAGCTAAGTAAGTAAGTATGGTAGGCGATTGCCAAAAGCCATATAGGAATCCGCGGAGAACAAATTCTCAATTCTTATAAATCAGACAAACATTTCTCGTACCAAAAAACAACTCTTAGCTATTCAAACTCAGTTAAGCCTTTTTTACGATCTATGTGATACGTTTGCATCTCTTGACTCATTGATTGACACAAGACACTAAACATAAGAGCTGAGCTCATAAGCGGCTCATGAGCGAATCAATACAAATCTAGATATCAAGTAGTAACAAATCCTTTTTTGTCACCGAAACCAGTATCACCGAAACCAAAAAAAAAATTAAACTAATAAAAAATGTTCGCAGAAATGATCGTACGTTTGATCGCTCATCTCAAAGACGCGTGCTGCAAGTCAAACCCTTCATAACACACAAGGGTTCTTAAAGATTACGGCACGTTCCTTAAAGGCCACACAAATTTAAACGTCTGTGAAGAAGAAACATTTATCGACAGGGGTTAATCAGCAGAGCACATTCGATTTACGCTCAATAAATACCAGTTATAAGCACACAATTCAATTCCTTTGTTTTCTTTTTTTTTGTTTTAATTTTTAAACTAACAGAGATTTTGCAACATCCCCCTGGTAATTATCCGATAAACCAATACGAAAACGGTGGCAGCTGTGTCGCCTTAAGAGGATTATTAATGTACTAGTTTTTTTTTTTATTGGCACTTTTTAGGGAATTTTCTACACAATTTTTCTCTCCTTTTTTAAATGACATTTTTTATTTTTTTTTAAATGTCACTCGCATGATATATCGATCATTTATTATTTTATTTGCTATGAATTTAGGTCACTGATATAACGCAATTTATGCGCTCATCCTCAATAACATCGGGTTGCATCGGGCTGACCCTTATGAACTGCGCGACCGAGTTGCCGACCCAACGACCCAATGCGAGACAATAATGCAGGTCAGCAACGGTTGTTAAAAGGGTTCACAACCCCTTTAATGTGTGTCTGTGTACTCATCACGTAATGGGTGCCACGGCGTCTGGCTAATCGTGTTTCCCTTTTATTGTTTTGTTTTTGTATTGAAAATCCCAAAAAAAAAAAAAAAAATTTTGCGAATTTTATTTTTTGGGTATTTGTCCTGCAAAAAAAAGTAATTAATAAATGCGATTTTTTCACCCAAATCATTTTTTATTTTTGTTGCATTTTATTTTAGATTTTACACTCGACTGCAATGACGCATAACGAATACCGAAATCCATTGTTTACCCCTCAAAGGATGCACAAGGACACATTCAGTGTGTGTGTGAGTGTGTATGCTGCGTGTGAGCCTGCGTGTGACCCTTTTTTCGCGCGGATTACAGACAATTTAGGGGTTCGAAAATTTAATGGCAATTCTTTGTTTAGTTATAATTTTCGTTAGTTTTTATAGAATTTTCAACTGTTTTTCATCCAATATATCTGTTGTCGTTGCTGCCGTTGTTGTTGTTAATACCCTTTCTTCCACTGATCCGTCTGCATTGTTTGGCAAAAATGTCAAGAATTGCAAAATGAAAAATGGAAAATGTAACTCTTTCACTGCCATGATAATAGGAAAAGCAAGGTGGTGGAAAATCTCCTGAAAATTTTTGCAAATTGTACAAAATTTTCATGGCACATTCATTTATTCTGCTAACACAAGAAATGTGTCATTTTTTTGGGGTGATAGATTTTGCTTTTTACTGAATAGTATAGAAAAATATAAATTGAAATTGTAGGATGTTGAGCATCGTGTAACAGCAACAAAATAAATATCTCGTTCGTTAAGTAGCCAATTACAACTTACGAAACGTAGTTCATAAATTTGAGACCTGATGTAATAAAGAATTCCACACGCTTCGGTCTTATGCGTGTGTTCTCTAGTTAGTCCTACCAGATGATGGCACATCGCCTACCACTTGGTCCTTCCAACGGAGTTTGGGTCTCCCTGCTCTGCGCCGTCCTTCAGGTTCGCCTTCAAACACCTTTCTCGCTGGAGCATTTACATATATCCTGGTAACATAACCCAACCATCGAAGTCGTTGGATTCTGATGTTCCGATGATGTTCTCGAATACTCCCAGGTTTTGTATGTCCGTTGTAGTAAGCACCCATGATTCGGCAGCATACAACAGAACTGGAAAAATTAACACCTTGTATAGCTGTTTCTTCGTATCTCGAGATAAGGTGGCGTTACTAAAGTGCTATCGAAGTCCGGAAAACAATTCTCCGCTTAATTTCTTTTTCTTGTTGACGGAAGATCCAAGATAGGTAAACTCATCGACTACCTCAAAACAATAATTTTCAACGTTGACGGTGCGTCCCCTTCGAGAGGACTCTTTGTTCGTCGAAATCATTATTTTTGTTTTGTTCTCGTTGACCGCAAATCCCATTTTTGCTGACTCCTTTTCTAGTAATGAGAAAACTGCAGTAACATCCAACAGATTTCGGCCAATGATGTCTATATCATCGGCATAGGCTAGTGGCATTGAGCTCTTGTAAAATATGGTGCCAGACATGTTGACACCAGCCTTCTCCATAACTATATTAACTAGTGTACAGGACAGGCTATCACCCTGCCTTCGATAGCTCTGTGGAAGCGACGTAGACTAGCAATCCGAAGGTGCCGGGTTCGATTCCCGGCCGGGGCACTGGCCAAAATCAACATCGATGAAAACCTACTTTTCAAATACTTTCGAGTTATCCAGACAACAAAACTCATCCTAGATGCTTCCACTACAAAAATGCAGATTGCGCAAGGATCAAGGAAAAAGGAAAATGATTTATCAACATCTCATATAAATCAGCAAGCCAGTTGGCGCCATCTTTGGTGGAATTTGGCGTAAAAACTCACAACAACAACACCTAACAATCCTTGACACAAACCTTGTTATCTACAAAGGAACGAACAGAGTTGCCAACAATAATCGAATGATAATCGGATTATATGCCCGATCGAGTGCCGATATATAGAAAAATCGGTATAAAGAATTATCACCCCAGCTACCACCAGCTGTTACAACGACAACAACAACCCTGCCTGAGACCTCTTTCTGCGTTGAATGGTTCAGACTGATCCATACCAATCTTGACCGAGGATTTGGTGTTGTCTAAGGTACATCTGCAAAGTCGAATTAGCTTTGCAGGGATACCAAACTCAGACATGGCCCTATATATTCTATTCGTTATCGGAGAGTCGAAGGCAGCTTTGTAGTCGACAAAGAGGTGGTAGGTGTCGATTTGCTGTTCATGGGTTTTTTCCAGGATTTGTCGTAAGGTAAATATTTGATCCGTCGTAGATTTGTCAGGTCTAAAGCCGCACTGATATGGTCCAATTAGTTTTTCTGCAATTGGCTTTAGACGTTCACACAATATGCTTGAAAGGACCTTGTACGCAATTGGTAATAGGCTTATTCCACGATAGTTCTTACATTCACTAAGATCTCCTTTCTTGTATATAGGACATAACAGACTGAGACTCCAATCCCCGGGCATGCTCTCCTCTTGCCAGATGTACTCCATGAGCTGATGCATGCTCCTACTCAGCTCCTCCCCGCCAGCCTTAAACAATTCAGCAGGGAGACCATCGGCTCCAGCAGCTTTGTTGTTTTTAAGGCGGGAGATTGCCACACGTATCTCGCTTTGGCTCGGAGGCGGACAATGAACACCATCGTCATGGATTGGAGCGGGGTCTTCTGGAGTGGTGTCCGCATCCAGTAAATTTTTAAAATGATCTCTCCATATCCTCAGAACGTTATCCGGGTCCGTCACTAGCTGACCATCGCTGTCCTTGCAAGAGGGTAACCCTGTTCCACGCATTCTTGCCTTAACTCTCTTGTAGAACTTTCGGACTTCCTCCCTACTTTGGAGCAACTCTGTGCACTCACCCTGCCTCGTCTTCAGCTCCTTCTTATTCCGTCTAAAAAGACGAGTTGCCTCTCATCTCTTCTCTCTGTGCCGTTCTCGAACAGCTCGCGTTGCCATTGGCTGCAGTTTCGCCCTGTAGGCAGCAACCGTCTCTCTCGTGGCATTGCGACGTTCATCATCGTACTAGGCATCTTCTTGAGACGGCTTTGAGTACCCAAGTACGCTTCTCGCAGTCCGTTCTAAGGAGTCTGCTATATTTTGCCACTGCGAGGTTATATTATCAGAGGTTGGAGTATTCCGCAGCAATTGAGTTAGGTGGTTGGCCTAGGCGTCCGCTACCTCTGTTGCCCGCAGTTTACCGATGTCCAGCTTTCGTTGTGCCTGGTTACATACGTTTTTCGCCATGCTTAGCCTTGTGCGTACATTAACTGCGGTAAGGAAGTGATCGGAGTCAATGTTCGCACTCATAATCACTCTTACGTCCAGAACACTCGATGCGTGCCTTTCATCGACTACCACGTCATCTATCTGATTTCTCGTCAATTGATCTGGAGATAACCATGTTGCCTTATGAATATTTGTCAAATCTAGTGGTGCTAACTACCATATTTCTTGCCGCAGAGAAATCAATCAGTCTGTTGCCATTGTTTGACGTTTCGGTGTGCAGACTGAATTTTCCGATGGTAGGCTGAAATGCGGTTTCCCTGCCTATTTTAGCATTAAAATCGCCTAGTACAATTTTAATGTCATTGCTCGGGCTACGGTCATATACATCTTCTAGGCTCTCGTCGAACTCGTCTTTGTCCTCATCACTTTTCTCTTCTGTCGGAGCATGGGCACATATAAGTTGTATGTGGAAAAACTTTGTTTTGACTCTTATGGTGGCTAATGTAATTTTCTTTCACCCCAGAAAGTATCCCTTTGATAGTTTTAACAAAAAAAAAACTAGAATTTGCCCCTTTTTCCAATTAAAGGCAACAGTTTCGTTTGTCTCTTGCAACGACAATAATATTCGATATGCCAAAGAAGAAAGGGTTGTTCTGGATGTCGGATTCGTTTTGCGAATTTTCAATTGTTTTCATGCCATTAAACCCTTGTGTCATCGAAGTTTATGATTTGTTGCATCATGACACATGTGATGTGAGCGATTGTGTCGCAAGTACGACACAAATGTTGACTCAACTATAAAATCTTGTAATTCTGACAATGCCGTTGTTGTTGTTGCTGTCGCAGTTGCTTTTGCAATTTTACCCCTTTTTGAGTTAAAATTTCACAGATTTACAGTGAAAACTATTGGAAATTTTCAATAACTCACAAAAGTGGAACAAAAGGCGATTTCATATGTTAGTGGGCATATGTGTTGTAACACATACATACAAGTACATACATAGTACATGGGAAAAGGGTTAGCTGGCATCTAAAATACATCTATCCATAAAAGAATCCCTAACACTACAACTATTGTTTGTTCATTTCCAAAGTGTGCATACGTATGTGTACTGCACACACTTTTGGGGCATGCGACAATTGTGTGACAGCCATTTGGTTGGGTCGCACGCGTTTCAGTTTACTTTGTCTGCAGATGTTTCTGTGGGTTATCGGCTTTTGGCGGTGTTGTTAATTTAACAAGAAATTCTTTAAATTTTATTAATTTTTGAATGGGGAAAAAGGGTTAGACGATAGTTTTGTTGCTTTTACACAATTTTGATATGAAATTGTATCTTTTTTTTGGTGGCAGTTGGCATTTGTTCGCTTTGTTTGTTTGTTTTTAGGGGAATGTGTTTCAATGAGCCATGATAAGAGATGTGTGTTGAACATGCATTACTTTAGTAGCTAGAAGTGTTATGGGTTTATAACAAATGACACTGAAAATGCAGCTTGGAGATAGTGAAAGGATTAAAACTAACTACTAGTTGTCCTGGCAAACTTAGTCTTGCATCCAAAGTTATTGATAACTTATACCTATATGTATGTATTTGTAAATAAAATAGTAATATATAATGGTAAATCTACAACGAATCAAATATTCATCTTACGACAAATCCTGGATAAAACCCATGAAAAGCAGATCGACACCTACCACCTCTTTGTCCACTGCAAAGCTGCCTTCGACTCTCCGATAAGGAATTGGCTATATGAGGCCATGTCTGAGTTCGGTATTCCAGCAAAACTAATTCGACTTTTCAGATGTACCTTTAGAAACACCAAACCCTCGATTAAGATTGATAAGGATCACTTTGAACCATTCAACACAGAAAGAGGTCTCATGCAGGGCGATAGCTTGTCCTGTACACTATTTAATGTAGTTATGGAGAAGGTGATGAGAAAGGCTGGTGTCAACATGTCTGGCACCATATTCTACAAGAGCCACATGCCACTTGCCTATGCCGATGATATAGACATCATTGGCCGAAATCTACGTTATGTTACTGCAGTTTTCTCATCACTAGAAAAGGAGTCAGCAAAAATGGGTTTAGCGTTTAACGAGGACAAAACAAAAATAATGATTTCGACGAGCAAAAAGTCCCCTCGAATCTTCCGTCAACAAGAAAAATAATGTCAGCCAAGAAATAAAGCGGAGAATAGCGCCCGCCAATAGATGTTTTTACGGACTTCGGCAGCACTTTAGTAACACCACCTTATCTCGAGATACGAAGAAACAGCTGTACCAGGTGTTAATTTTACCCATTCTGTTATATGCTGCCGAATCGTGGGTGCTTACGATAATGGACATGCAAATCCTGGGAGTATTCGAGAGAAATGGGAAATTTTCTAATTTGAGCCTTTCTGATTGTTATTCATTTGAAGCTCTCTTTGGAGGTTCCCAAGCAGCTCACAACGTCCGAGAGATCACGTATCTCCGGGCAATGCCACTGAACATCCGTTTAGTAATAGCAAATGTGAGAAGACGAAATGTTGAGTAACCTAATCGGCATGCTACCACCTATGCGTCTTAGGAAGTAGGTAACAGTAGTTACTGAAGCTCAATACAGACTCTCTTAGTGGCTTTGCCAGCCCCAAGAAACTTCGATGGGGCGCGGCTGCCTTATAAGCCGTTCTTCTTACATAAAACAACTATTACAAAAACACGAAGAAAAGCAAAAACAAGAACCCCCCCAAATGTTGACAACCCCTGCAAACGTTATACGGAACATGATTAAAGAATATGCACCTGGAATGTCCGAATTATCTACAGAGATGGTGCCGCTATCCAATTGGCGGATGTGATCGACAAATACGAGGCTGACATCATTGCCATGCCGGAAATGCGATGGGCGGTACCGGAAATGTGACGTCTTTTACAGCTGCCGTGTAGAAAAACACGAATTTGGATGTGGATTCACAGTCGGTAGGAGACTTCGACATTTGATCTCGCACTTTAACCCTGTAAGTGACCGAATAGCCACTTTTCGCATCAATGCTAAATAGTTTTACATCACGCTGATTTGTGTACACGCCCCAACGGAAGACAGAGACGAGGATATTAATGATGACGTCTATGAGCACCTAAAGGAAATATATGAACGCTGCCGTGCTTATGACAATAAAATTGTTCTGGAACAGTGTAATGCTAAAATCGGAAGGGAGAAGCTCTTTGTCTGGTAAGTTTCGCGAAACATGGTGTGATGCGCGGTGCAAATATTGACTCGGACCACCCCCTAGTGGCAGCCAAGGTATGTACGGCATTAGGTAGTGATAAAAAGGCTCGTTATCAAATGCAAAGGTGACTAGACATCTCAAATCTGCATACCACCGAGATATTCAATGCCTACTGCATCTAACTCTCTCTAATCCTTCGAACCAACCCCCCTAATTCTAATGTTTCCGACACACAGTGCCATTATATTGCAAATTTTATGACCACTGCCGCAACAATTGTCTGGGTTGTGAGTAATCACGCTCAGACAATCCCTGGTACAATGAGGAATGTCGCGCATTGTCTAAGGAAAAGTATGCTCCATACAGGGCAAAACTGCAGCCAATGGCAATGCGTGCAGCCACGGTACAATATAATGAGAAGAGTGAAATGAATTTAAAAGCGTCTATGGAAGAAAAGTGAGAGCCAGGAAATCATAGGGATAAAGGTGAAGCCCAAAAGTTTTGCCAAAATGTAAAAAGTAAAAGTTTTAGAACAGGAAACCCTGCCTGTAATGACAGAGATGAAAATCTGGTCACAAACTCTAAGAGTGTGCTTCAAATATGCAGGGAACACTTTCGTTCCGAAGACAGCATAAGTGACGAAATCACGCCATTTATCGACAATGGAGTAGACCGACCGTGGCATGATGGTTAGAATACGCGACTACCATGCGGGAGATCCCAGGTTCAACTCCTAGCTCCAGTCATCTAAAATATAAACAATAAATTTTTCTTTCATTGCCGGCCCCCTCGATGTTGTTGTCAGCAACTTCGCAGTGTTAGTGTCGGATCAATCCGCATGTCTAGTAAAAGCATCTCAAACAGTGATTTCGCATTCGTCGTTAAACAAGTAGGTGCCGTTAGTTGTGAATCTAAAAATAGAAAGCGTGTTAATTTACAACAACGCGAGAAGCTATCCTATACCTCATTCATGGGGTGTAAAGGGAAATTAAGTAAGTAAGTATGGAGTAGATTGTCCACCACCCAGCTAAAGCTACAGGAGCCGATGACATACCGGCAAAGCTTTTCAAGACAGGCGACAATGAGCTGTTAACGTGCATGCACCAGCTAATAAACACGATTTGGCTAGAGGAATGCTTGCCCGATAATTGGAATCTGAGTGTACTATGTCCTTTGCTTGCGATCCTAGTATGTGTACCAACTATCGCGGGATTAGCCTTTTACCCATCGCTTATAAGGTCCTGACTAGTGTGTTATGTTAAAGAATAAAGGTTATCCTAGGGAACATGAATGGACCTTATCAGTGCGGCTTTAGACCTGGTAAATCTACGACCGAACAGATTAAGACAAATCCTAAAGAAGAACCAAGAAATGCAAATCGACTCTTGCCATCTGTTTATCGATTTTAAAGCTGCATTCGACAGTTTGATACGACTGCAATTATTAGTTGCTTCCTGCTGACTGACAGGAAGTCTTCAGTGAAAATAGACAAAAATCTGGCTGAGCCATTTTCTACCAAGCTTAAGAAAAGGCGATAGATTGTCTTTCGATCTCTTTAACATCGTAATTTAGATGATCATGCCATCATACCATCTTTAACAAGAGTAACATGCTGCTCGCATTTGCCGATGATATAGATATCTTTGGCAGTGGATTGCAGGATGTTACTGCGACCTTTTTGAGAATTGAGAAGCAGTCGGCGGAAGTGGGTCTGCTAATAAATGAGGACACAACCAAATTATTTGTTTCAATGAACAAATATTCTGCTCTTCTAGGACACTGTGTGAACGTTGAGACCTATAACTTTGAAGTGGTAGATAATTTTGTCTACCTCGGCTCTGCCGTAAATAAAAATAATAATGTCTGCCAGGACATCAAGAGACGATTACTGATAGCAAACGACTGGTACTATGCGCTTACTGACAAAGCCCTCTCTTGAGGAACAAAGATCCAAATCATGAACAGATTATGTGAATGCGAACTTTGATCCTACCTGTATTGCTCTACAGCGCAGAAGTCAGGGTATAGCGTATCAATCTTCGCAAAATATTTGGACCCATCATCGTCAATGGCGAGTACCGTCGTATAAGCTGTAGACCGACATTGACGTAGTCAAGCGCGTTCAAATAGGCCGAATGCTCTGGCTTGGATACGTCGTACGAATGGTTGAAAATGCTTCAGTTCCAAAAACCTGCGGCGATAAAGTCGCAGAAGGGGGCGATCAAAACTTCGTTCGATTGACCAGGTGAAAGAGCTGTTATCTTAACTTAGTGTGACTAACTAACGAAGCACTTGGAATTCTTTTCTAAGTGCGGATACTGATAGATGAATTTCTGTTGCAGCTGCCAAGAAGAAGAATAATTTCTTGAATAAGTTCAAAAATTCTCGCTGTCATACTGTTGACCAAATTCGCCAGCAATTCTTCGTTAATTGATCGCCATTCATTGAAAATCGCTTCTTTGAGTTCAAATGTTGTTTGATATTGGCGATTTTCCTTATAAAGACAGCAAACCGTCAATCCCTAAATGTTTTGGTCAGGTGAATACGCAGGTCAGTCCATAGTTATAATATTTTTAGACTGGAACCATTCTTAAGAATGTCTGCTCCTATGGACTGACGCGTTTTCTTGGTAGTCCTTCATTGGGGTTATTCACTAAAAATGACACCAATTTCTCCTCCAAGCATCGATATATAAAGTTAATAAGCTATCTTGCTACATTTGGGCTGATGAGCTACCCGAAGAGTCACTCGAGCTACTGTTACAACCATAAACATTCGCTGTTGGATGTGGTTAATGGCATGGTGGACTCATCGGTCTATATGTTGTAACGATACAAATTCTACTCATACATTAACAAAGCTCATAAGCAACTGTCGTTACTCTTGGTATAAGCACTCAGTGTGAGCAATTCATAGTAGGCCCATTAGAATTCTCATTCACTTAAGGCGCTACATTGTATAAGTATATAGGCTTAATTAGCAGTAGTCGTCAATCGCTAGCCGAACTTCGACCAGTGCAGATCATAAGCCATAAGTTCTTTCCAGAACTTGTGACTAGCTTTTTATACCATCACCCTTAGGGATGAGGGTATATATCATTTGATAAGACCCAAAAGTGTAACACATAGAAGGAGTCACTTTAGACCCTAGGTTTCTTGAACCAAATTCGATACATGACTTTTTAAGTCGTTTGAGCCATATCCGTCTGTCTGTCTGGCTGTCCGGCTGGTGCGCACGATAACTTTCAAAAGAGTCATTCAAATGTTTTGAAATTTTGCACGAGGTAATATTTCCCCAAAACTACTTACGGTATTGCAAATGGGCTACATGGCCCCGCCCCTTCAGGTACCCCCCATACACATACATCATTCCGCCAACTTTAGAAATCGTATAATAATATCAATACACCCAACGGGATCGTACCCAAATTCTGTACTTAGTAAAGCTATAACAGGATAAAGTTTTGGAAAAAATTAGAAGTCTAGCCAAGCCCTTTCTGGTACCTCCCATTCGAATGTACCTTTCCGCCCACTTTAGAGATGTAGTAATAATATCAATAAATCCAACGCGATCGTACCCAAATTCTTTATTTATTAAAGCTATAGCAGGATAAAGTTTTGGAGAAAAATCTGAAAGTCTAGACACGCCCCTTCTGGTACCTTCTATACAAACGAAACACTCCGCACACTTTAGAGATGAAGTAATAATATTAATATCAATACACTCGACACGATCGTGCCCAAATTCTGTATATTGTTAAGTTATAACAGGATAAAGTTTTGAAGAAAAACTTGGAAGTCGAACGACGCACCTTATGTTGCCTCCCATACAAATGTATCTTTCCGCCCACTTTAGAAATCGAGTAATAATATCAATATAATAGAACAATTTTAGTTTTACTGAGGGTGGGGGTATATTTAAGTCGGGTTGCCCCACTGAAACTTTCTTATAATACATTCTCATAGCGACTTCGGTTGTATGTTCCCCCGGTGCCCGGACATAACCCCCACGGAAATAACCCCCAAAACGATTTTGGGGCCTATGTCCGCCAGGCTCTTGCGGACATAATCCCCAATTTGCATTTGGGATTATGTCCGCGGGGCATAGCGGACATAAGTCCTAACAAATATAACGGATATAACACCCAAACTAATTTTGCGACTTAAAGTAATGAAAAAGCTTGATGAAGTGGGGGTGGGCGGATGCCCCCCACCGCATTCGTCCCTCGATTTAACAATATTTCAAATTGTTCTCTTCATATGTGGAAATACTAAATACAACAACAAATTCGGTCATAATCCTCATTGGGGCTTATGTCCGCAGATTAGTATCGGACATAATTCCCAATGAAATTAGGGGTTATGTCCGGCAAGTTTGTTCGTAAGGTAGTTTATAAGTATATTATGAGAACAAATGTTTGTACAACAATAACTGGTAGACCGATGCCGAGCTTATGCTGCAACTTGAAACCTGATCCTGATATCTGAACCTGCTAGCCGTAGCCGAGTTTATTCCACGATCCCGAGTTTACTCCACGATCCCGAACATGCTATTCGAATCTAGCACCAGAGCTTATCCTGACTAGCCTAGTCAGGGAAATCACTTGTGTTCTTATTTCGTAAGGTTGATGGGTACTTATGCAGACCCTGTACGAAATTGAGTATAATCCAGCCAAAGAAAACCGTTACAATTTCTTTAAAAAAATAGGGTTAACGAAATGATAATACACAAGCAAAATGTTTTATTGTTCAAACCAGGGAAACTATCATACTTTCCTCGTAACACGATATAACAAATTCACATTCCCATTATTATGTTCTTACATGTAGATAAGACATCAACTTGACGAAATTTTAAATATGCAAGCGATAAATTATTCAACAAACGGCTGTGAGAGGGGGGAGGTGGCGACATACTCCACACTCCATCAACTTTCCATTATAATTAAATTCCTTTGTAGTTTAAAACAAAACGAAAAAATGTGAAAAAAATTGTGAGTTAAACATTAGGGACTATCTCATAATAAAGTATGACAAGTTTAAAGAAGATTCATAAACAAACGTTTAAAATATAAAAACCTTTCGTATGACTGTTTAAAGTTTTTGAAAATTGTATAATATTTGAGGCTCCCAATTGAAAAATTCTTGACAAACAAACTCATACATACATACATATTAGGAATTCTTGAACTTTAAATATCAAAGTCAATTTAACATACGATTCATCAATGAGGGTTTGGGTATAGATTGAAGAGCTGTACATTGAAATTTTTTAAGTGGCTGACCCAAATCTTGGATGCGACATTTCTCGATATATTTTATTGATAACAAAAAACGCCACGGTATATATTGATGAGTCACCTAAGACAGCGTTCCAGCTTTCTTGCAAAGGTTCTGTAAAATTTGTGTTTAATACCATAACATACATATCATCATTTTAAAGAATTCAAGTAACAAATTCTTCACAGCGATTTAAAAGGTGTGCAAATTGCTGTGTTATTAGCTTCTAGTTAGAAAATTTATTAACCTACATTTATACAGAATTTAACCAACCGTCTCAAAACATCTTAGGACGGTGAGTATAGCCAAGCACGAGTGTGTGTGCGGCAAGATTTGCAATTATAAAATAAATTCCAAATGTATACTTATAAATCATTGGCCACGTATGTGTAAGCGCATAAAAGCAGCCTATCAACAACATTTGCCAAAATTAATGTTTCTCACTCAATCGTCGTTGATGTGTTGATTTCGTATGTTCATTATCCTTTTTGTGCTATTGCAAAATTCGAAAAGAAAAATTAATTCAACGAAATCACATCCTTTACTTGAAACGCAAACTCATACATAGACGCAAGATGTTCGTACAAACTTTCCCCCATCGAAGGAAAGCAAAAATACACATACTGGCACATAAACGTATGTATGCTCTCTTTTCTAACAAACTCACACACACACACTGCCCTCGTGTCAAAGGACATACAAACACATGATACTTAAAGGCTAAATATATGAAAATTCCCTGTACGTGTAATGACTGTATGCGTCTATAGTGGTGTGGATTGCTAATTTTTGTGCGGGTGTGTGCTGAATGTAAAAGAAAATAGATGAAAATTGGTGTATTTTTTTTTTTTGGATTTTCATCTCATTTTTCTTAATTTTTTTGGTTTTTCTTTTGGTTTTCATTTTTATTTCGATTATGTTAACTTTGAAAAGTCTAAAGCAGGCAAAAATTGCGATACGGCAAAATATTATGTACATTTGGAGAGAATATTGCTGTATTCTTATATTGTAGATTTACAAATGCCAATCGAACTTGAGCATAGACCTCTATTTGGTACTTCACAGCCTATTGGCAGAATCATTGTAGTAATTTACCAACAAGGTATTGGACTAAGAAAAAACTATATTGAAAAATAAAAGCTGTTTTTTTTGTCAAAATAAAGTTATTTTGTTAAAACATCACTTACATATCTCGGAATTCTGCCATGGCTTCTAACAGTGTCTTATTATAAGGCTTTCAAGGGCAATTTCAAGGTACCTTCATTCAATTGGCGGATGTCCTCGAAGAATACGAAGAATACAAGGCGCATGAAGACGTGCGACATCTACCATAGTGGCCATGCGGACAAGCACGAGTTTGGATGTGGATTTCTGGTTGACAAGAGATTGCGACACCTAGTCTCACGGTTCAACCCGGTGTGTTAACGAATAGCCACCATAAGAGTCAAGACAATGTTTTTCCACATAAAACTTATATGTGCCCATGCTTCGATAGAAGAAAAAGCGATGAGGACAAAGACGAGTTCTACGAGAGCCCAGAAAATGTATATGACCGTAGCCCCAGCCATGACATTAATATTACATTAGGCGATTGTAATGCTTAAATAGGCAGGGAGACCACATTTGAGCCTACTATCGGAAAATTCAGTCTTCACACCGAAACGTCGAACAAAGACATCAGACTGATTGGTGTCTGCGGCAAGAAATATGGTAATAAGCAGCACTAGATTTGACCATAAAAATATTCATAAGGCAACATGGTTATCTCCAGATCAATTGACGAGGAATCAGATAGATCACGTGGTAGTCGATGGAAGGCACGCATCGAGTGTTCTGGACGTACGAGTGATCACTTCGTTACCGCAGTTAAGGTACGCACAAGGCTAAGCATGTCGAAAAACATACGTAACCAGGCACAACGAAAGCTGGAAAGCGGTAAACTGCGGACCACAGAGGTAGCGGACTCCAACCACCTAACTCAACTGCTTCGGAATGCTCCAATCCCTGATAATATTACTTCGCAGTGGCAATATATAGCCGACTCCATAGTCCGTTCTATGGAGTCGGCCAGATGAGGTGGTGTTACTAAAGTGCTGGCGAAGACTATTCTCGGCTTAATTTCTTGGCTGACATTACTTCTTGTTGACGGAAGATCCGAGGCAAGTAAACTGATCTACTACCTCAAAACAATAATTTGGAACGTTGACGACCCCTACAAACGATATAAGGACCATGTTTTACCAATAAGCATTAATTTGTACACATAGAAGACAAAGACAAGGACACAAAAGATACGGAAGGAAATATATGACTGCTACTTTGGCCATGACAATAAAATTGTTCTGGGAGATTTTTAAGCTAATATTGGAAGGTAAGATGCTCTTGATCTTTAAATAACTTATCCTCTTTGTATCCAATGAATTATATATGGGGTATTGATGACTGAGATAGAAATTGAACCCTGGCCCCTTCATGACCGTCGAGTGTTCTAACCACCATTCAACGGACGACCTCTCTTTGCTCTTACTTACTTACTTATCTGGCACTTCTTTGCAATCCCAGTGGATTATATACTGCACGCTTCTTTTCCAGTTAGTCACACCAGGTACTGCAAGGTTCTCAGTAACCTGGTGTTTCCAACGGAGTTTTGTCGCTCTCTTCTGCGCGGTCCATCGAGTTCATTGTCGAAGACTTTTCGAGCTGGAGCATTTCCGTCCATGTGTACAAAATGACCTAGTTTACAACTCGTACAGCTTACGATACATACTAAGTCAATACTCTCCGTTAACGATAATGGGCCCATATATTTTACGGAGCATTTTCCTCTCGAATACTTCCAGAACCGATTCATCCGCTTGTGTCATAACCCAGGATTCTGAACCATACATTAAGACAGGTGGAACCAGTATCTTCTATAGTTGGATTTTCGTTGAAACTAATATTGTCGTTTTGTCCTCGTTTACCATTAGACCCATTTTCGCTGATTCATTCTGTATACCTGTGTAGACTGAAGTCACATCCCACAATTTTTGACCGATGATGTCTACATCCAACGATGTCTACATCGATGATGTCTACATCTCCAAAACTCCGTTGGAAAGACCAGGTTACTGAGAACCTTACAGAACTCGGTGTGACTAACTGGAGAAGAAGCGCAGAAGATCGAGGCGCTTATAATATTTTTCTACGTGCGGTATATAATCCACTGGGATTGCATAGAAGTACCAGCTAAGTAAGTAAGTAAGATGTCTACATCATCAGCGTACGCGAGTAGCGTGCGGCTTTTGTTGAATATCGTGTCACTCGTGTTTACTGCAGCTCTCCTCATTATCATCTCCATCACTATGTTGAAGAGGTCACACAATAGGCCGTCACCTTGTTTTAGACCTTGTCTGGTATAGAATGACTCCGTAAGGTCCTTACCAATATCTCTAAAGACTTCCGCAAAGGCGTATCAGCTTCGCTGAAATACCAAACTCAGCCATGGCTTCGAGTAATTTCTTCCTTATCGGGCTGTCGAAGGCAGCTTTATAGTCGACGAAAAGATGGTACGTGTCGACCTGTTTCTCTTGGGTCTTTTTCAGGATTTGTCGAAGTGTGAATATCTGGTCAGTTGTCGATTCACCAGGTCTAAAGCCACACTGATCCAACCGATCAGGTTGGATAACACTGGCTTTAGTCTTTAATACAGCACACTCGACAGGACCTTATATGCGATGGGAAAAAGGCTGATCCCGCGGTAGTTGGAGCACACACTTGGATCACCTTTTATCAGCACAGGGCATAATACGCTTAGATTGCAATCATCGGGCATGCACTTGTTCAGCCAAACCGTGCGTAGGAGCTGGTGCATGCTCGTTATCAGCTTCTCGCCACCGGCCTTGAAGAGCTCTGCCGGAAGACCGTCGGCATCGGCTGCTTTATTGTTTTTCAGCCGCGATATTGCTCTTCTTACCTCGGCTTGTAATCAGATTTCCATCCTTGTCCTTACAGGAGGGCAGCCCATTACCGTAGCCTTCTGCTTTTACTTTCTGGTCAAATTTTCGGGCCTCACCTCAATCCCTGTAGCGCTCTATATCCTCGGCCTTCATCTGACGTTTTTGTGTCTACTGTGTTACTGTCTCCTTGTGCCATTCCTTAACAGCCCGGGATACAATTGGCTGTAGCGTTGCCCTATAAGCAGCATCCTGTTCCTCAGAAGCTATGCGACATTCTTCATTGTACCAGGATTAGTCTAAACGCCGTTTTTCATATCCTAGCACGCAATATGCTGCCACTGTTTATCGGGAAAGTCAGAAGTAGAGGCATTGTGTCGTAGTAGTTGGGTGGGCAGGTTGGTTCAGGCAATGGCTATCTCTGGGGTTTGCTGCTTCGCGATGTCCAGCTTTCTTTGTATTTGGTTACGTGCGTTTTTTGCTCTACTCAATCTTGTGCGCACCTTGGCTGCAACCAGGCAATGATCCGAGCCAATATTAGCAACACGGATCACGCGCACTTCCATGACACTAGATGCACGCTTTCCAACGATTACCACATGATCAATTTAATTTTTGGTGTTTTGATCGGGGGATAGCCAAGTTGCCTTGTGGATAACTATGTGCTGGAATGTGATTCCACTGCGAAGCTAACCAACCTAAACCCGTTGTCTGACGTGTCGGTATGTAGTCTAAATTTACCGATCGATGGCCCAAGAACATCTTCCCTTTCTATTTTTGCACTAAAATCTCCCAGAACGATTTTAATGTCGTGGCCAGGGCAGCGGTCGTATGTTTCCTTAAGGCGTTCGTAAAATGCATCTTTAATCTCATCGTCTTTATCTTTTGTCGGGGCTGAGTCTCTCGTCAACTACAAACCCACATCCATTCAAATTCGTTGCAATTTGAACGTCGCGAGCATCCTTGTCCTGTCCATCTCATCTCCAGGATGGCGGTGGTGTCAGGCTTATATTTCTTTGAGAACATCCGCCGGTCGGATAATGGCACCTTCTCTATAGAGAATCCGGTCGTTCCAGGTGGATAAGCTTAAATCATGGTCCTTATTACGTTTGTGGGGGTCGTCAATCTTTGGGCAGTTCTGTTTGTTACTTTTTCGTGTTTTCATAGCCAGTAAAGAACGGGTGGCTAGCCCAACCATCAGGGTTCGTCAGTCACTATTTGCCCAGCTGCCACCACGAAGGAGGTTGTGAGTCGGCTTAAGATGCAACGGCACTTTTTAATTGCCGATACAAAAAGATGCCATGGCTGAGGTTGGTATTCCTGCAAAGCTTATACGACTTTATGGGGTGACACTAACCTACATGAAGTTTTCAATAAATATGAGCAATAATCAAACGAAGATATTTTGTACCAAGCTAGGTTTTAGGCAGAGACGATTATGCTCGAAGCTGTAGAAAAGACGACTTGTACCCCGAAGACTGCGGGATGTAATATGTGGCCTTTTTAATTATTGAAAGGAGTAGGCAGAATTGGGTCTGTTGAAAAACGACGCTTACTGATACAAAATCTTCAGTAAAAATTGGTATGGACCCCACCGGAAATAGCAATGTGAAAAGTGGCAGTAAACTCGACTGAGACGATCTTCCGAAAATATCGGTGTTATAAGTCGAAGTGTAAGAGAAGTAACTGAAGCGTTTCAACAATAAAGAAAGAACCGACCAAATGGACTTGGCGCGCAGAAGACTGAAGCGCCTGGAACTTATTATTAAATGAAATCAACAATCGTGAGTAAGTAAGCCAGTGTAAGTCATGCAGTGTGAGTTTTTTAAGACGATTTGGCACCAGCCTCGCGATATTTGTAAACAAAAAGAAGCAAAAACAAGTAAGAAAGTTTCAGTCGGGAAAACCGACTTACATACACCCTCAGTAAAACATAAAATCTTCTAGTATATTGATATTATTACGCGATTTCTAAAGTGGGCGGAGTGGTACATTTGTATAGGAGTTACCAGAAGGAGCCTGGCTAGACTTCCAAGTTTTTTCCCTAAAACGTTATTCTGCTTTAGCATTATTAAATTTTGGTACAGAATTTGGGTACGATCGTGTCGATTGTATTGATATTACTACTCGTTTTCTGAAGTGAGCGGAATGGTACATTTGTATGTGAGGTACCAGAAGGGGCGTGGCTCGGCTTTCAATTTGTTCTCCAAAACTTTATACTGTTATAGCTTAACAAAATCCAGAATTTGGGCTCGATCGCGTTGGGTGTATTGATATTATTACTATATTTCTAAAGTGGGCGGAGTGATCCATTTGTATGGAAGGTACCAAAAGGGGCGTGGCTAGACTTCCAAATTTTTTCTCCAAAACTTTATTTTGCTTTAGCAGTACTAAATACAGAATTTGGGCATGATGGCGTTGGGTGTATTAACAATAATTATCGATCTATAAAGTGGGCGGTACCAGATGGTATTGGAGGTACGCGATGGGGCGTGGCTAGACTTCCTGTTTTTATAAAACATTATCCTGCAATATCTTTACTTAATACAGAATTTGGACACGATCGCGATGGGTGTATTGATATTATTACCCGACATTTTTAAGTGGGCGGAGTGGTACATTTGTATGGGAGTTACCAGAAGGGGTGAAGCTAGACATACAATTTTTTTCTCCAAAACTTATTATTATTCGATTTCAAAAGTGGGCGGAATGGTACATTCGTATGGAAGGTACCAGATGGGGTGTGGCCATGTAGCCCATTTTCAATACCGCAAGTTGTTGTGGGGAAATATTACCATATGCAAAGTTTCAAAACATTTTTTTTTTCGTCTTTCGAAAGTTGTCGCGCGATTAGCCGGCAGCCAGGCAGACAGACAGACGGACATGGTTCAAACAACTTAAAAAGCCATGAATCGGATTTGGTTCAAAAAAAACTTTCGGTCTAAAGTAACTCCTTATATGTGTTACACTTATGGGTCGAATCAAATGATATATACACTCCTACCCGTAGGCTGAGCCCTGCAGAAGAAGGTAGAGGCATTGGCGCATAACGAGTAGTTCTATACAGGAATAAAAGCCAGTAGTCGCAACGGATACGGCTTATAGATGGGTGGCAAGTACTGGTAGAGTAGTCGAAAATGATGAAATAGCGAGTAGTGGTTTTCATATGACAGCCCAATGTTAAAATCGCCACTTGAAAACATTAACGGGGAAATGAAGAGCGACTAGTCGGTATCGCTTTGGGCTAGTGGAAGAGTACTTCTGCAGCACTACTTTCTTCTGAAGGGAGTGTATAAAAAACTTATAAATGTGTTGAATGTGTTGATTTGTAAATATTTGTACAAAATTAATTAACCTTTGGCCACTGTGCTGAATGGAAACAATTGGAATTGGAAAAGTCAAATAATATAAAACATCCAAAATAAACATTACATAATTTCCAAACAGCATGATATGTTTGAATACCAGACATTTAAGGAAATTTTGTACCCAACCCCGCGCTACTTACAAACCACTTAGAGATGAAGATCGAATATTTACAAATCTCTATGGCAGACATGACTGGCATTTAGCTGGGGCCCTCAATCGTGGAGATTGGCACAAAACAAAGGCTATTATCCAAAAAGGTCCCAATTGGATTATAAATCAAATTGAAATGTCAGGAATTCGTGGACGTGGAGGTGCTGGATTTTTAGTGGGTAAGAAATTAAGATTCATGCAGTCGACCGCAGCTACAGGGCCAGCGTACGTAGTAGTCAATGGAGCCGAAGGTGAACCAGGCACTTGTAAAGATCGTGAAATAATGCGCCACGAGCCACATAAAATCCTAGAGGGGGCATTGGTAATAGGCCGGGCCGTAAATGCTAAAGCCGCTATTGTGTTTGTAAGAGCTAGATTCTACAACGAGGCTTGTACACTGCAAACAGCCGTGGCCGAAGCTTACAAAGCGGGACTTCTGGGTCCTAATGCCTGTGGCAGTGGCTATGATTTTGATGTGTTCCTGCAACGCGGTGGAGGGAAGTACGTATGTGGTGAGGAAACGGCTTTGATCAATTGCTTAATGGGCTTTAGGGGTCGACCTCATCGTAAACCTCCTTATCCAGCGGAAAAAGGAATCTATGAAAAATCTACAACGGTCATTAACATGGAAACGATATCATTGATGCCCACCATTTGTCGTCGTGGCAGCAAATGGTTTGCACAACTGGGCTGCAAGCCGCACAGTACGGGTACCAAGATTTTCAACATCTCTGGACATGTGGAGAGGCCTTGCACTGTCGAAGAACAAATGGGAGTACCGCTGAGATGGCTTGTAGAAAAACATTGCGGTGGCGTACGCGGAGGATGGCACAATTTATTAGCCATAATACCAGGTGGTACTTGCACATCGTTGATCCCCGCTGGTCACTGCAATAAACTAACAATGGACTACAAGTCTTTAAAAGAAGCCAAGTCATCCGTTGGAACTGGTGCCATCATTGTCATGGACAAATCAACAGATTTTCTCAAGGTAATGGAACGCATTTTGCGCTTCTTTTGCAAGGAATCCTGCCACCAATGCACCAAGTGTCGCGAAGCCTCTACATGGGATTATGAATATGCTTTACGTTTTGCTATTGGCAACGGTCAACCCGCGGAAATTGATTGGCTGTGGGCGATTTCCAAATGGGCTGAGGGTGATACCATTTGTGCCTTTGCTGACGCCAATGCTTATGCAGTTTATGGCTTTATACGGCACTTTAGAGACGAGATGGAGCAAAAAATGCGAAAATATGCTAATTCATGAAACTGAAGTATGTTACAGTTAATTAGTTAAACTTATATAATATACTATTTGAATTTTATTGCACGTTGTTTTGTTGGGGTTACAATAAAAAAAATTATTAGAAAACACCCCTTCGTTAATTTGAGAGTGTTTGTGTGTTAGTTTCTCTTTAACTCTAGTGGAGTGAAAAAAATTCAACTCTTATCTGCCATAATGGAAATGTTTAATAAAAACATAAACAAATGCATATAAATACAAAGTCATGAGACGAAAAACAAATAACCGGAAAGTAAATTTATAATTTTAATGAGTCCACACCACACGACCAGCTATTTAAATGTCACCTGCTTACGCATACTCACACATATTCGGAGGATTAAAATATCACTCACACATACACGCTGCGATATCTTTGAATGAAAAGTGAACGCAGTTCAAAAGACCGAACTACAAATTAGCCAAGCACATTAAATGCCACAGAGAGATATTAATACACCAGAAGAAATATGGTGTTAGTCACCCGAAAAGGTTTTAAACGAAATGGTTAAAGTGTAGTACACAAGAAAGTAATAAGTGTACATTCGGTAGATAGATTTATTAAGAAAGGAACAGGACACAAACACAATCGTCCACACCTACTGTTACGTAGAATAGAAAAATGTTCTATAACATCCTTTTAAAAGATCTGATTTCTGATCGTTATTCACTTGGGTATAAAACGAAGATCTATGCGAAGCTCCTCAAGCTACTCACAATGTCGGATAGACCACGTATTTTCATGGGACATCCTTTCCCTGGTAGCAAATGTAAGAAGGCGCAATGTTGAGTAACCTAAAAAGGCAAGCTATCACCGAAATGCCCAGGGGAGTAGGTAATAGAGATGGCCCTTCTATCAAAGTGACAAATGTCCTGGACAAATATAAAGCTGATATTTACATCATGCGAGACAGGAATGCGCACGACTTAAGAATGTAACATATTTTGCATTTGAAATGCAGAAGGATACGAAAGTGGATAAGGATTTATAGTTGGTAGGATAACCTAGGACACTAAAGATGCATTAGACCCGACAGGTGGCATAGTGGTTAAAACACGCGACTGCAATGTGGGAGATCCGTAGCTCGATTTCCGGCTCCCACCATCTACATTTTTATATATATCATTGGATACGACCCTAAAGTGTAATACAAAGAAGGAGTCACTTTAAACCCTAAGTTTCTTGGAACCAAATTCGATTCATGTCTTTTTTAATAGTTTGAATCATGTCAGTCTGTACGTATGTCAGTCCGGCTGGTACGCACGATAACTTACGAAAGACGAAACCGAATGTTTTGAAACTTTGTACAAGTTAATATTTCCCCTAAACTACTTACGGTATTGAAAATGGGCTACATACCCTCATGAGAGATCAACTACCTAGGTGTTGTCCTCGATCACAAGCTGAAGTGGCCAAGGAACCAACAATGTCCGGTTTGGTGGGAGGGCCGAAATAAGGCTAAGACTACGAAAAATGTTTGGCAAGGTGCAATCTATGACTGCTTTGGAGATCACTGTGGTTAGACATCGATAAAACGTAATTACCCTTTACACCCCATAAATGAGGTATGGGATAGCTTCTCACGTTGTTGCGAATTAACACGCTTTCTATTTTAGATTCACAACAAACGGCACCTACTTGTTTATCGATGAATGTGAACGCCACTGTTTGAGAAGCTTCTACTAGACATGCCGATTGACTCGACACTTATACTGCGAAGTTGCTGTGGACAACATAGAGGGGGGCCGGCAATTAAAGAAAAATGTAGATGACTGGAGGCGGGAATCGAACCCGGGATCTCCCGCATGATAGTCGCGTGTTCTAACCACTATGCCACGGCCGGTCCCAAGACGCTAGACACTGGGCACACCGAAATCAGCTTTCGTTGTGTTTCTTGCCTTTCCTCTCGATGAGCTATCAGACTGAGGAAAGCTCGCGCGTTCAACATCAGTCCGCGCACGTTCATGCTAATATTCTTCAGCTTTTGGGTAGTGACAACTCTTGTCGTCAGACTTTTACTGATTTTTGACGAAACATATGGATTTTCTTAAAGTGGACATTGCAATTCGGGAAAGATCGAAATGGACTGATGGCGGGATTACCTAGGGTGACTCTATTTCTGTTTTTGCCGATGGATCCATGATCCATGAACATGAAATTGGAGCAGCGGGGACCTGTAGCTTAGCTTTTTTTTAGTCTACACAATGAACGCTTAGTTTTTCAGGTCTTGAATATTGTTATGGGATGTGGAATCTATAGAAGCAGACGGATAACACTCTCTGTCGATAACCAAACTTCAATAAAAGCGAACTATTCCAGTTGGTGTAAAATTTCAAAGTTGGCGAGAAAAGGTAAGGAGACGTTTATCAGACTAGATGTCAGCATCTGCTGAGCATCTGTCAGGTCATTGCGATGTTCCTGGTAAGCAATCAGTGGGTTTCCTGACTAGAGGAGGTTGTATGATGTCAGATCATGACTCTCTGGACGATGTTCAACTGTTAGTTTTTTGGCTTATTCCCAGCGGTAAAGATACACATAACTTAATCGCTGATGTCAGCTATATTTAGTAGCAAGCAGTGATGATTCTCTCGCTTATATTCTTGCTAAAGTTTAGCAAAGGAGTGTCATAGGTTTGTTTAATCGTTGCGCAAAGTAAGCGACGATGTCAGTAAGTGCCATTTCAGTTGCAGTTAGGTTATAAGTGAGGTATTAAGCGAGCTTGATAACACGCTTGATTACGAAGTAAGTGACGATGTCAGTAGGTGCCATTTCAGTTACATTACACTCGCATTTCACTCGCATGACATTCTAAGTACTTAGATCGCTCGCTTACAATGTCATACTGATGTCATAGATTACTAAATAGGTACTTCGTTTCATTTACCGCTGGGTTGTTGGACTGGATGAGAAAAACACGTCTTCATAACTGACTGTATGTCAGTTAGATCAATGTGATCCAACTATAGCAGATCCCGATCAGAGTACATGGTTGGTCCTTGTAGGGAAGATTTGACACTAACCTATGGAATTATAGCTGTTCACTACAACAAAAACTTTCTAACAAACTTATGAGATCATCACCGGACTACTGTCAAGTGTGTGATGACTTGGAGGAGTTCGAGACAATGGAGCATCTTTTATTTAGTTAGTGGTTATTTTTACCGCTGGTAAGTTCTTCAATGTTCTCAGTAACCAGTTCTCTATTGCGGAGTTTTGGTCACCCTCATCTGCGCCGTTCACTGAGTTCATTGTCGATTATACTTCCAGTTGGAACATTTTCGTCCTGATTTCAGCTGATTTCTTTTGTGAACCTGAGAAGACTGCAGTCACATCCTGCAGTTTTCGACCGATAATGTCTACGTCATCAGCGTACGCCATAAGCATGTGGCTTCTGTTGAATATCGCACCACTCAGGTTTACAGCAGCTTTCCTCACGATCAACAAATATATGGAAGATATTGTACGATAGTATGTCGCCTTGTTCTAGACCTCGTCTTAAAAAAATGGCTAGTTGGTGTCCTTGCCCAACTACACTGAAGACTTCGTGTCTGTAAGGGTCATTCCGTATCATTGCGTATCAGCTTTGCATGAATACGAAATGTTAAACAATTTCTTGCAGTGTATTTAATTAATCTGCCATTAACACAATCAAGCAATATACCCAGTATATATGTGTATGTATGCCACTTTATAAACGTAATTTCCAATATTAGGGAAAATGAAACAAAATCATAAAATTCAAATTGTAAAAGGCGCGTGATTACAGTACCCTTGAGTGGAAGTTCCCCTTTCACCACAGTGTTTTACAATGTATGGGCATATAAAGGCCAACTAAATTAGAATATAATATTGCGTATACCAAATAACAAAAATACATACACCTATATGACCAAATAAGATTAGATAAGTTTGATAAACGATTGGTTTGAATGTTGAAATTTTAATATTACGTGATTGTACGTGTACTTCAAAAAGAAAAATGTGATTCTATAAATAAAATATTATTTATTTCATGTTTATGGGTCAGTATGAGAGAGTGATTATTTATTTCGGTTTTTTCTATGTGATGTATTTACGGCCTTATTCATAAAAACTTAAACCATTTTTAAGCTATTTTTGAGAAAACAATATTCATAAACGATTCACATCTTCAATAAGTTAAAGTATGCTATAACTTGACGTTTGTACAATTTTTTGCATATTTATGAATTTAAGATCTTTGTTTTGAGTTTTTCGGCATTTTTTTCGTTTGAAAAGAGTTGTTGCATGCATTCGTTGTGTAGGAAATGTTCTTCTTAATCATTGCGCACATAGAAAAGTATCTAAATAGACACTTTTCATTCATGAATACCATTTTGAAAAATATTTCTCCAAAATTCTTCAAAAATAATTTGTAAATAATGAAATAATATTCGTGATGTATAAAAATCAAAACAAGGAAACAATGTAATCGGTATCCGATTATAATTTTAACATGAGGAAAAAAAATCAAATATTTTAATATAATTTTTACTTTAACGTCTTTCTTATCATCATGAGAATCGTAGTCAATGAAAAATTGTGCTACAATAATGTTCATTGTTATTATAAGTGCAAATACATATTTGGTATCCGATTATAAAGCTTTTGTATCCGATTATAAAGCTGTTTTTGTACATCATTAACGACCAATAACAGCCGGCGTTGCCACCTGAACACATAAAGCTAAAGGTCTGATAAAAAACGTTTATGAATACAATTTCTTATTAAAGGTTTGTTAGAGCTAAAGAATACTTTAGCTAGAGAACGCTTTATACCTCCTTTAGAAATTTTTTATGAATATGGCCGTTAGGATTTACAAGTTGACAAGTATTAGTCCTTATAACTAACACTACGAAAACTCTTCAAAAATAAATATAAAACACAAAACGACGTTTATACTAGACTCGATAGACTACAACATTATTTGTTCCCAAATTTGTTTTAATGCAAACTCAAGGATACAAATTTAAAAGGAAATTTTGTTAGTAAATATAACTACTGAAACGTCAAATCGAAAAAAATTAAAAAGCAGAGATTGTCTTATATTATTCGATATTCATAACACCATTGGGCAATTTTCTATTCTGAGTTTTCTGATTCACTAGAGAATAACCAGAATCCCTCTTTGGAGGCCCCCCTCAAATGTTATAAGGACCATGATTTAAGGATATGCACTGGTAATGTCCGGACTCTCTACAGAGATGGTGTCTCTATCCAACTGGCGGAGGTCCTCGACTAATACAAGTCTGACATCACCGCCACACAGGAAATGGGACGAGCAGGACAGAGATGCACACGTCTAAAGAACTGTTACAAATTTTATAGTTGCCATGCAGAAAGACACGAATTGGGATGTCGATTCATATTCGGCAGGAGACTTTGACATCTGGTCTCACGGTTTAACCAGAGCACTACCAACTTGCTGTTGCCTAAGACTGGAATGTATGCTCACTAGGAGCAAGCGGATGTTTTGTTTTCAACCTCCCTTCATCCAGAAATTACAATAACAAAATAATTCTCACTCATATTTGCTCATTTCTCCTTTTAAGAGAGAAAAGTTCCCATCGGCCTATGGAACCTCATTTTAAAGAGCGAGTTGGTATCTCCAAATTTACGGCACCTACTTATTTATCGACGAATGCTTACGTCACTAATTGAGAAGCTTTTTCTAGACATGCCGACTGACTCGACACTTATACTGCGAAGTTGCTGATGACAACATCGAGGGGGCAGGCAATGAAAGCATTATATAATTATACTGCTCAATGGGTTTAACCTAAGTGACCGAATAGCCACTATCCTCATCAAGGCGAAATATTTTTATACCATTCTGATTTATGTACACGCCCCGACAAAAGACATATACGAGAACATTAAAGCTGCATTCTAAGAGCGCCTGGATCAAATATATGACCACTATCTGAAATAACCATGTCATTAAAATTCTTCTGGGACATTTTAATGCTAAAATAGGAAGGGAAGTTGCACTTGGTTCAGCAGTCGGCAAATTTAGTCTACACAACAACACCTCCAATAACGGATTCAGACTGCTTAGCTTCGAATCGACAAGACACGGGTAGTGAGTGAAACCAGATTCTCTCATTAAGATATCAGTTAGGCAACCTGGATAGCCACTGATCAAAAGACAAGAAATCAGATTAATCGCGCGGTAATCGATGGAAAGCATGTCTGAAGCGTTATGGACGTGTGTGTGATCCGCGGGGCACATATTGACTCGGATCACCACATAGTTGCAGCCGCGATACGCACACGATTAAGTAGTGCTAAAAACGCTCGTAACTAAATTCAAAGGAAGCTAGACATCACAAAACTGTATACCACCGAGGTAGCCAATGTCTACTCCAACCAACTCTCTTACTTACTTCAAACAAACCCCCCAAATTCTGATCTTTTCGACACCCAGTAGCAGCATATTGCGAATTCCATGATCACTGCCCCAACAACCGTACTGAGTAATGAAAAAACACTCTCAGACAAGCCCTGGTTCGAAAGGCAATGTCGCGAAATGTCTGAGGAAATGGATGCTGCATACAGGGCAAAACTGAGAAGAGGAAACGCCTCTTCCGGCGTAAAAAGCGTCTTGCCAGGATATCGAAAACTACAGAGATAGAGGTGAAGACCGAAAGTTCTACCAAAAGGTGAAAAACAAAGGTTTAGGTGCATGGATCCCCACCTATAAGGACAGAGATGGATATGTGGTCATGGTCACGCGGAGTGATATGGATAGAACAGTTTTGAACAGTACTGTGCTTGTCCCGAAGGCAGCACAAGTAGCGTTATCATGCCAATTATCGATAACGGAGTATACAACGCGGTGATGGAACGTTAAAATGAGAAGAGGAGGGAGATGACACGCCTCTTCAGGTGAAGAAAAAAGTCTATGGAAGAAAAGAGAAAGCCAGGATATAGAAAGCTACGAGGGTAGAGGTGAAGTCCGAAAGTTCTACCAATAGGTAAAAAGCAAAGGTTAAGATGCAGGGATCCACACTTGTAAGGACGTGGATGGAAATCTGGTCGCGGACACTCAGAGTTTGCTGGAAATATGGACGCAACACTTTCGATCTCTACTCGTTCCCGAAGGCAGCATAAGTGACGAAATCACACCAATCATCGATGACAGAGCAGATTGTCCACCACCGAGCCAAAACGTGATGAACACGGCGATCGTAAGGCTTTAACATGAAAATAATGCGAGAGCCTATGGATTGCCGGCCGAGCTATTTAAGTAAGGACACCATGTGGACAAGGAATGCCTGCACGATGATTGGAATCTGAGTGTTCCATTTGTGTGTACCAACTATCGCGATATTAGCCTTTTACTCATCGCATACACGGTTCTGTCTTGTGCGTTATGTGAACGACCTAAGTCCATCCTAGCGAATCTGATTGGACCTTATCAGTGTGGCTTTAGACCTGTTAAATCAACGAATGACCAGATATTCACACTATAAACAAATTCTGAAGAAGACCCTGGAAATGCAGATCGACACCTACCATCTGTTTATCGATAACAAAGCTGCATTCGACAGTCCGATACGATAGAAATTATAAGCTACTTTGGCTTGGGTTTGGTATCCCCGCGAAGCTGATACGACTTTGCGTAATGACACTGACCGACACGAAGTCTTTAGTGAAAAAAAAGGTAAAAATCTGACAGAGCCAAGTGAGGCTTTAGACAAGGCAATAGTCTGTCATGCGGTATCTTTAACATCCTAATCGAGATGATCATGCGCAAGGGTGCAGTAAACACGACTGGTACCATCTATAATAAAAGTCACATGTTGCTCGCTTATGCCGATTACATAGATATTTTGGCCAAGAACTGCGGGACTTTTCGAGCTTTGGGAAGCAGTCGGCAGAAGTGAGTCTGGTGATATATGAGTATCAACTAGGGTGATCAATTATTCGGGTTTTTGCGAAAACCGGTTTTCGAATTATTCGAAAAATGGCAATTAAAAAAAACCGGTTGCTTTTTTGAAATTCACAAAAAACCGGATAATCCGGTTTTCAAAAGTATGCCAAATAACAAATTAAAACACAATTTTAGACCAAAAATTTTATTAACAAATAACAGAAAACAATTCAATTATACCTATAAGAAGTAAACTTTTAGTTTAATTATAATCACAATGCACAACATTAGTGAGATCAGTTTGTTTTTTTAACAAAGACAAACGGAACAAAACAATTCATTTGTAAATACTTGATTATATATAAATATATTTAATTTAATCTTTAGTTTTCCCTAAAGTAACATTTAAGAAATAAGATACAATTTAAGTTCTTGAGTGTATACCTATTTTTTTCTTTGGTTTTTATAAAACTTGACATTGAAAATGCCCTTTCACTCAATGTACTAGTTGGACTTATAGTGAACAAGGCGTTTAATAATCTGACAAGGTTTTGAGTCTTTTGGCGCTCTTATCCATATATATAAAATCAAAAATAATTTTTACTTGAATATTTTAGAAATGCGTCACTAATTGGGAGTTTACTCGTACTTAAATTCAAAATGAGAGTATTCAGGGATTGAACACGTCGGTCTGATATACGTCTTTTTACAATTTCATATAAAATTATTGATAATTGGTTTTGAATTGTTGAAAAGTGTTTAAGTAAAAATTTAAAAATACCTTCAGCATTAGCTAAAGTCGGAGAGTTTGCAGAAAGTTTTTGTATAGACATTTCCAAAGGTTTAAGGGAGTCACTAAGCACAGACAAAGTTGCGATATTATTTTCACTAAATGGTGTCAGTCCTAAGTCCAATAAAGTATGATTCACACATTTGTGCAATTTTAAAAATTTAGAAACCATATTGGCCGTAGAATTTCAGCAGTGCTAAACATCATGGATAAGTTGAAGCTCCTTATTAAATTGGTCTTTTACAAACATTTTTCTTTCGCTTTTCAGCCGACTTATTAAACATTGAAGATTTATAAAACTGAGAATTAGGTTGTTCGGCCGAAACAATGGAAAAGAGCATGTACGAGTACACATTTAACACAATTATGAATAAATTTAAATAAAAAATATCTAACGCCAAAAAACCGAGATTCGACAAAAAATAACCGGATTATTCGATATTCGAAAAACAGGGATTAAAAAAAACCGAGTAGCCGGTTTCTGAAAACCGAACTGATCACCCTAGTATCAACCCATGTTATTTGTTTCAACGAGCAAAGAGTTTACTCGTTTTGGACGCTGCGTGTACGTTAACAATTTAAACTTTGAGATGGTAAATGATTTTGTCTGTCTGAGCTCTGACGTAACTAAAACTTATAATGTCAGCCAGAAAATCGCTGCTACTATGCGCTATGCAAGCTATTTAGTGACAAAGCTCTCTCTCGACTGACAAACAAAGATTCAACTCTACCAGACACTGATCCTACCCGTCTTGCTTTACAGCGCTGAATCCTGGGTAATGACACAAGCGGATAAATCTATTCTGATACGTCTTCGAGAGAAAAATTATTTTGGAAATATTTGGTCCCATCAACGTTAACCTGCGAAAACCGTCGTCGCATGAACCATGAGCTGTATAACGACATCGACGTACTCAAGCTTTGACACGTTACACAGTGGTGGAGAAGGAGTTATCGTAGATATCATTGTGGCACACACGATAATTTCGATCAGATTAAAAAAAATTTAAAATTTGGTTAAAATCAAACCATTGCCACGCCCACCTCCCGTACTACTAAAATTTCCGAATCTCGCAATTCTCGTTCGATCTTAATTATGTTTGGTAGAATAGTAGAGCCCTCTATTTTAAACCAAAAAAAAATATTACTGGATATAAATTGGATCACTGCCACGACCATTTTTCTTACATCCAAAATTTCCTTTTTGAACGCCTTTCCGAAATTGAAATTGCTTTAACTGCGTTATCTGCAAAAACCCGCAAAATTTTTTTAAGGGAATCGAAACATTTCTTTTCGGCCTTTAATTTTTATACCATCACCCTTAGGAATGAGGGTATATATATGTACATGTATCAGTTGGACCCAAAGTATCTTAGGACCAAATTCGATTCAGGACTTTTTAAGACGATTGAGGTATGTCCGTCTGTCTGTCTGGCTGGTGAGCATGATAACTCAAGTAAATCTTGGCTAATCGGTATGAAAATTTACTATTATTTGTATTTTTCAAAACGAACTAATGGTATTGTAAATGGGCAGAATAGCCCAACCCCTTCGGGTACCTCCCATACAAAATTACCTATTTTTGAATAATTAATATTTCTTTCATAACTTTCAAACGGACGACCGGAGGTTATTTGAATTTGGCCAGTTTATTTTTCTTGTAGACAAACCCTAAAAAACCGAAACCTTTGCCACACCTCTTCTGATACCTTCCATACAAATGATCGGCTTTACCCTCATAGTTTTACATACATATGTTTTTTGAAAGTACCTGAATTCACTCAAATTTTGCGTATAATGTACGCTTATGAAAATTGGACTCAGGAATGAATATGGACTATATCGGTTCACCCCTTCTGGTACCTCCCATACAAAATGACCTTCTTTTGGAAAATTAATATTTCTCCCATAACTTACAAACCGGCACCTGGGGGATAATCAATTTTGGTCAGTTTATTTATCTTGTAATATGTAGGAGCCAAAATCTCAGGATGAAAATGCTTCAGCTCGAAAAGTCTTCGGCAATAAAATCGTTGGGCGGCGCAGAATATGGCGACCGAAATATAGTAACTTGGTGTGAGAACTATCTACTACCTTTTCTACTTGCGGCTACTGCTGGATGAATTTCATTAGAAGAAAAGTCCCACCACCGTTTACCTAGGCGAAATACCGAGATAAATTGTTCAAACTTGCATATCCCTTTAAAAGTCCTTTCAAAATTACTTTACTTTAAATTTTACTAGACATGATCACTTATATACAGTTTCGTTCAGTGATGTATCACGGTGTTATATACTTGGTGTTGGGTATAAGATTTCAATTACAAAAAATTACTTTTTAATTGTTATCTGGTTATCGATTCTTTGTACTCGACTTTCTCTTCGGCCATGTCTTAGAAATTTTTTTGCCAAAAACTATGGTGTTTGCTAAACCAACAATGGTGCAAGCTACTCCAATTGATTGATGAATAAAATCAAGCGGTGACGGACTTTTCATACCCAAAAATTATCTAAAATGCATTTTGTGGTTTTCCAAATATTAAAAAATATTTTCCATACTTAATGTATTGACACGCTCAACCCCCTTACTTACACAAATCCAAATTCATGAATACAATTAGATTTTAATCGATTTTACAAGGACACGCACCAAAATGTCATAAGGAAATAGTCGAAAACACCTCCTGTTACAGGTCAGTTTTAAACGCATATGTTGTACTTTTTTTCCGATTCGTCACCAAATGTAACAGAACGTGTACTTATTTTCACTTTTTGTTATTGTACTTGCATTAGTTCCACATAAAACATAAGTATGCGCGCGGTGGTTTCTACCCACAAACGCACATACCCACAGCAAACTACGCATTTATATTTACATCTACAAACATTTTTCAGTTTTGTAATTTATGAACATATGCCCAATCATTTGGCGTCGGCCTCTGCTCTGCAAAGCCAGCGACCACATTAGTATGGCAGTCCCTTAATGCTCGTATATCAAAAATTTTTGATATCAATTTAAATAATTGTTATTATTTTGGAAGCCAAAACGCGTGTCATAGTTTCCAACCCTCCCCCTCCCCACCAACAGAAAGTGAGAACGCGTATTTCTATTTCTAATTTCACTTCCTAGTTGTAAGTTTATATTTTTTTTTTGTGTTTTTCACAACAAATTGTTTTGAAATTATTTCTTGGACTAATGACATGAATTACGCAGAGAGAAAAAGAAAGAGTGAGAGAGTGAGATAGAGCGAGAGAGAGTAGTAGCAGGACATCGAGTGGTTGATTTGGGAATTTAGGACAACTCTATAAGTTTGAACACCTATACAAACATACACAGCTGGTATGCAGGACATACTCATGTATGTACACATGTGTGTATAGAGTGAGTAAAAGGACTCATAAGGCCTCATGGTGTGACCGACCAAAGGTGTTTAAGTTTTCAACTAACTTTAATGATGATTTTCAAATGTATAAATAGTAATTACCAAACAGCTACAGTTCGAAATAAAACAATAATTGTTGGATATCATTAAGGACATGAAAATTGTTTTAAAATCACTAAAATCCTTAAGAATACTAATGGCAGCGAGCGTCAGTCAGCAAAACACCGGATTTGTAACAATTAAAATCGCATTAGTGTCAATGTTGGGTTTTTGATTTTATATTATAAAAATAGTGAAAACATGTCACTAGATACCTTTTACTGAAAATTAATTTTGATAAAAGTATATTCTTACACATTTGTGTGGGTGAGATTGATATTCGGAAAACATTATCCAGCTGAATCCAAAATGCGATATGAAATTTAAAATCTATATATATAAAAAATTGTTGCAAGTGTGTTGTGACTTTATAACTCACGAACGGCTGGACCGATTTGCATAAATTTTTTTGTATGCGTTTGGGTGGCGCCCCGGTTGGTTTATATTTACAATTCGGTCCAATTGGACAAAGGGGCGTGGCACCGCCCACAACTTGAAAATCAAAAGGTCTGTATCTTATGAACTATCAGAGGTATGAAGATGAGATTTGGTATATATGTTGTTGGAGCAGTATTAATTACAGCCAAGGTGGAAGTGGGCGGTGCCACGCCCCCTTTTCAAAAATCGCTCTAACGGCTTTTCTAATAGACCGATTGATACGAAAATTTTACCAAATGGTACTGTTGACCTGTTGATAGTCCCTGGCTATAATAGGTTGTGATTGGATAAAGGGGCGTGGCACCGCTGATACAACTTAAAAATCAAAAGGGCTATATCTCATGAACTATCAGAGCTATTAAGTATTATTAATTACAGCCAGAGTGGAAGTGGGGGGTGCCACGCCCCCTTTTCAAAACCGCTCTGCAGGCTTTCCCAATAGACAGATTGATACGAAAATTTTACCAAGTGGTACTGATGACCTGTAGATAGTCCCTGGCTATATTTGGTTGTGATTGGATAAAGGGGCGTGGCACCGCCCATACAACATGAAAATAAAAAAGGGCTATATCTCATGAACTATAAGAGGTATGAAGATGAGATTTGTTACATATGTTGTTGTTGCAGTATAAATTACAGTAAGAGTGGAAGTGGGCTGTACCACACCCTTTTTAAAATAAACAGTTATTTTAACCAAATCTACGATGAAATGTTAGAAAATGTCACCAATAAACTTTGTGTGTAATATCAATTTCTAGCTCGCGCTGGGAAAGCTTAATTTAGTGCAGAAAACTTAAATTTTGATAGAAGTGTCTTAAAGCTGAAGTCTGTACGCTTTCAATAATCATGGGGCAACGAACGTCACTTCTAAAAGAAGCGCAAAATGGAGTAAACAAACGAAAAATCCTTTTATCTTAAAAAAGTATCAGCTAGGATTTTAATTCATGTGGATTTTTAATGTACAATTGACCCCCCACCCATTTACCGTTTTTGTTGCCATTTTAGGTCAACCAATTCGTCATTCTGGCGAGGTGTGCGAAGTGTGATTGACTTTCATTGAGACTTTCTTTGAAAAATCACCATGTAAAGACTACACAAGAACAACGTTTACAAATCTTTCAAGTTTATTTTCAAAATGCGCGTTCTGTTTGCCCTTTGTGAAATTTATGGTGCATATACTCATCCATCTGAGCAGCTAATAGAAGCCATCGACGCTGTAGACGTAAGTGTGACAGGGGACTCGAATTTATCGACGCCGTTCTCAGCAACTCGGTCTCTGCAAATGCTGAGGAAAGATCTTGGCCTATATTAATATATACAACTGGTAGAAGAACTAAAACCAGTGGATGATCTTTTTTATACCATCACCCGTAGGGATGAAGGTATATATCATTTGATACGACCCAAAAGTGTAACACATAGAAGGAGTCACTTTAGACCCTAGGTTTCTTTGAACCAAATTCGATTCATGACTTTTTAAGTCGTTTGAGCCATGTCCGTCTGTCTGTCTGTCTGTCTGTCGGGTGGCTGTCCGGCTGGTTCGCACGATAACTTTCGAAAGACGCAACCAAATGTTTCGAAATTTTGCACGAGTTATTTTTTTCTCAAAACTACTTACGGTATTGCTAATGGGCTACATGGCCCCGCCCCTTCTGGTACCTCCCATACAAATACATCATTCCGCCCACTTTAGAAATCGAGTAATAATATCAATACACCCTACGGAATCGTCCCCAAATTCTGTATTTAGTAAAGCTATAACAGGATAAAGTTTTGGAAAAAATTTTGAAAGCCTAGCCACGCCCCTTCTGGTACCTCCCATACAAATCTACCTTTCCGCCCACTATAGAGATGGAGAAATAATATCAATAAATTAAACGTGATCGTACCCAAATTCTATTTTGAGTAAAGCTATAACAAGATAAAGTTTTAGAGAGAAAAATTGGAAGTCTATTCACGCCCCATCTGGTACCTCCCATACACATCTGGTACCGCCCACTTTAGAAATCGATTAATATTATTAAAAGACCTAACGCGATCGTGTCCATATTCTGTATTTGGTAAAGTTTAAGCAGGATAAAGTTTTGGAGAAAAAATATGGAAGTCTAGACACGCCCCTTCTGGTACCTCCCATACAAATGTACCACTCCGCCCACTTTAGAACAAACAAAATTCTGAATTTTGTTATATTATAACAGGACAAAGTTTTGGAGAAAAAATTGGAAGTCTAGACACGCCCCTTATGGTACCTCCCATACAAATGTACCTTTCCGCCGACTTTTGGTATGTAGTAATAATATCAGTACACCCAACGCAATCGTGCGCAAATTCTGTATTTAGTAAAGCTATAACAGGATAAAGTTATGGAGAATAAATCTGGAGCCTAAACACACCCCTTCACGTACCTCCCATATAAATGTACCACTCCTCCGCCCAATTTCGAAATCGAGTAATAATATCAATAAAATAGAAAATTATTTGTTTTACTGAGGGTAAGGGTAAATGTAAGTCGGGTTGCCCGACTGAAACTTTCTAACTGGTTTTAATTACAAATCGATTATTTTCAATAACTCAAGACTTAAACAATATATTATATTGGGTGATGGTATTTATCAGTCAGTTTAACTGACTGAAATTTCTGTACTGGTTTTTTCATGTCATTGCACATTATTTGAAGGAGAAATGGTTCCAACACGACGGCGTAAAATGCCATACAGCGCGTGAGATCATCACTTTGTAAAGCCAAACGTTGGTGACCGAATTATCTCATAGAATGGTAATATGAGTTCAATACAAAGATAGTATTCGGAAATATTCTTGATCCATGTGAAAAGAAGACATGGCAATAGAGGTTTTTATGGCTAAAGGCATGAAGCTTCAAACGAAATTTTCATTTTCGCCCAAAGAGATAGTTAGTATACAGGCGGTTACCGCTACTACATTGAATTTTGATCATTAACGGAATCTCTGTTTCCGATTTGTAAAAGATATGACTTTAATGATGAACTTTTTTTTTATCGTCATAGGGCCTATGATATTTAAAATTTCATAGAATTTCCTTTCATGTTAAGGAGTTGCTTGAAATTAGTTACATAAGTTAATAAACTCAACATATCATTATCGAGCTTAAGTACCGTTTTCAAAGTACTTTGTAGACCTAAATATGAAATATAATACAAGTTAAAATGCAATAGCGAAGCATTGCCGGGCCCACTAGTTCTGAATATAATCCCATGATTTACTTATTTTGGCTAATATATCTCTCTTATTCACTTCAATTTTTGCGCCAATACCTTTAGCCGTTTAGTATCAGTTTTACTCTATTTTCGGTCATTTTTACCCCTAAATGGTAAAAATTTCGAAAACCGTCCTTGCTTCGTTCTAATTCCATAGTGATCAAGCCCATCTGAATTATCATGATTATATCATTATCCGTGTGATCTGGGTAACATTTTATCTCTTTTTCGATTTTTTTACCCAGAAATATCGGATTTCAAAAAACCTTCAATCCATTTTGATAATGAGCATGTCCATATCAATTTCTTCAATTATAGCATAAGACGATTGGTCTGGCAATTTTTACCCCTAAAAGTACGAATATTCAAAAATCCATTCTTAGCTGACGTTTATTCGAAAAGGGGAACAACCACCCCACATTTCTTCATCCTATCTACAATAAAAATTTTTCCAAAAGGGGAGTGGCACCGCCCATTTCCCAGCGAGACGTAATCCCCCATTTACATATGTAGCATATCTCATTTTCTTACCTTTAATGGCTAGTGAAATATGACCGATTGAAATTTTGGATTGTGTGGGCGGTGCCGCGCCCCTTTGTCTTATTACGTTTTAATGTAGCTTATGATACAGGCCTTACGTATAGAGCTACACAGTGAAAATTTCATTGCAATCGGTCCATTTATTTTGCCAAGATAAGGATTCTTGCAAAAAGGGCGTGGCACCGCCCATTTACCAGCGAGACGTAAACCTTTTTTTGTATCAGTATGTTGTATGTAGCAAATCTCATCTTCATACCTCTAATGGCTCTTGAGATATGACCGAGTGAAATTTTGGTTTGTATGGGCGGTGCCACGCCACTTTGCTTAATTATGTTTTCATGTAGGCTATAATAAAGGTCCTATGGACAGTATCACACAAAGAAAATATAATTGCAATTGGTCCATTTAAAAGATACAGCCACTGCGAAATTATAGTTGTCCCTTGCAGTCCGAATTTCCAAAACTCCCGTCTAGGTGCGCGCCTACGTCATAAAAGGAACCAACATTCTGTAGCCGTTTGGGCTGGGGAGCGATCAGTCAGTCACCCAAGCCTTTAATATATATAGATAACCGAATAGAGCTGCCATTTTTCTACATCAACCTCCGTTTCCTCGGGGCAAGCCTCCTTTTTTTGCTTTATTTAAATGATGAAGTAAGGAGCGTCCAGAGAAAACGGCGGGTGATCGGGAAAAAAGGGAATATTCGGATTCAAGAGGTTTATCTGCATAAAAATCAGCCGTTTTCTCGGGACGTCTCCACTCCTACAATTTCAGCAAAAAAAAAATTAGGGAAATGGGTTATCCCTAAAAAACGGTGGGTGATGGGGTATTATGGGAGGACATTTTACATGAGAATTAGTCGTTTTCTAGGGCATGAACAGAGAAATATTCCAAATTTTCGTTTTCCCCTCGGGGGCTACGTTGACAAACAAAACCGCACGTCTCACAAAAACATACATAAAGTGGTCTTAGATCATTGAAATCATTGATTTCATCATTATCGGCCACGCCCACCGCTCATACAATCTAAATCGATTTTTTTAAATACAATTTTGCTTATCCAAGCTAAAATATAGTTTAAAGTTTTCTACATGTTCCAGAAATTTTCGAGAAGGAGCCGATGTAATTTTCAATGGTGAGTTTGGCATATATTACAATAGTATCCGATGATCGAGATTTAATCAGGACGGCACTACGTGCCACACAGCCAACGTTCGAACCTTTGTGCAGTTTGTTCGGAACCCGCTAAATTAGCCGATGGCCACCGAAGACCTGCAATTCGACCCCTACAGACTATTATATCTGGGGCGTCGTGAAAGATAAGTGTTACAAAAACAATCCCAAGTACACTCATCTTCTCATTTGGCAGATGAAAATCACCCAGTAGTTGCCGCAAAAAGAAAACAATTCCAAGTGCTTCGGTTTCTTAGTTCGTCACACCAAGTTCGTCACACAGCTCTTTTATCTAGTCCATACAACGAAGTTTTGGTCGCTCCATCTTGCGCCGCCCATCGAGTTTATTGCCGTTTGAGCGGAAGCATTTTCATCCCTTCATGCAATGTGTCCAAGCATCCGAATTCGGTCTATTTGAACGTGCTTGACTACGTCGATGTTGTTATACAGCTCGTGGTTCATTCGACGACGGTACTCGCCGTTAAAGATGATGGGTCCAAACATTTTGAGATGCATTTTTCTCTCGAAGATTCTCAGAATAGATTGATCCAATTGTGTTATAACTCTGGATACTGCGTTGTGAAGCAAGGCAGGTTGAATCAGTGTCTGGTAGAGTTGGATCTTTGTTCGTTGAGAGAAAGAGAGAGGAAGAGAGTTTTGTCACTAAATCGCTGTATAGCGAGTACAATCATTGTTCGTTGAAACAAATTAGTGGGTTTAGTCATAATTTTTCATCAGACCCACTTCTGCCGACTGCTTTGCAATACTTAAAACGGCTGCAGTAACATCCTGCAGTCCTCGGCTAATGATAATTTTATCATCGGCATAAGTCGTGTATACTGCAGCCTTTACCATTATCATCTCCATTATGATGTTTAACAGATCGCCTTTTCTAAAGCCTCGCTTGGTAGAAAGTGGCGGTGTCAGATTTTTACCTATTTTCACTGAAGACTTCGTGTTGGTTAGTGTCATCTAGCGTCAGCTTCGCTGGTATACCAAACTCAGTCATAGCATTTACCAGTTTTTGTCGCATCGGATAGTCGAATGCAGGTTTGTAATCAATAAAGAGATGGTAGGTGCCGATCTGAATTTCTTGAGTCTTCTCCAAGATTTGGTGTAGTATGAATATTTGGTCGATCGTGTATTTACTACGTCTAAAGCCACACTCATAAGGTCTAAACAGATTCGCTAGGATGTTCTTTAGTCATTCATAAAACACACTAGACAGGCCCTTGTATGTGATAGGTAAAAAATCGACCCCATAAGAGTTGGTACATGCACTTGGTTCGCATTTCTTATGCACAGAACATTGAACACTCAGATTCCAATCATCTAGCAGGCATTTCGGGACCAAGTCGTGTTGATGAGCTGGTGCAAGCACGTTGCCAACTCATCGCCGTCCTCCTTGAGAAGCTCTGCAGGCAGTATATCCGATCCCTGTTCTTTATTGTTTTTAAGCTGTGAAATGGTCGTATTGATCTTGTTTCTGCTATGTGATGGACAATATCCTCCATCATCGATGATTGAATCACTTGTTCCCTTTATATTTGCAGATCTCTCTGCGTGTCCGTGACCAGATTTCCATCTCTGCCCTTATAGGTTGGTATCCTTGTTCCAAGCCTTTGCTTTTAACCTTTACTTTTCGATATCTTCATTTTCTTTTCTTCTTCTTCTTCAGCAATCTTTTAATCAGACAGTTGATTAGAATAGGCATTGGCTATATCGGTGGTATGCAGCTTTGTGATGTCTAGCTTCCTGATCCGAGTCGATATTTGCCCCACGCATCCATACCACCGGAAATAATCAATATTGTGTCTTGACTAGGGGATTCCCAGGTTGCCTTGTGTGAAAACTACTCTTACTCACTGCCATGTTTCTTGCCGACGCGAAGCTAACTAGTCTGAATCCTATATCGGAGGTGTTGTTGTCTAGACTAAATTTTCCGAATGCTTACCTAACAACATATTCCCATCATATTTTAGCATTGAAATCCCCAAGAACAATTTTAATGTCAAGACTAGGGCAGCGGTCATACATTTACTTCAGACGTTTGTAGAATGTATATTAAGTGTCCTCTTTTTTGTCTTCCGTCGGGGAATAAGAATATGTCACCTTGACGCGTTAGCAATTCCGTGACTCACAGGATTATAGCGAGATACCAGTTGTCAAAGTATTTTGCAGACTATGAATCTACACTAGAGTGGCCAAAGTGGAAATTTTTTTGAAAAAGTTAAATTTTTCGCACTGAAAAATATGAGGTTGGGGATAAAAATAATTATGCATATTTTTTTATTTTTTTTTGATTCCGAGTACCTCCGGGTTGAGCCCAAACTTTTATTACATTACCCATTTAGGCTGAAGTGCAGAATATGGGGCGGGAGTCCGATTAAAAACCAAAAATATGCCATTGTCTTCATCTTGGCCCCCAAAAAACGGAATGGTAGGTCAAAGTTGGCGCTCAGGCCCATGGGGCCCGGGGGTCAAAAAAGGGGCCCCTTTCGGTTCTATGATGACCCCCCAGGTGCGGGTACTCAAGTGAAAGATATTTTCGAGACGAATCCAACGATGTTATTTTTAGGTTCCTAATGACATTGGGCGAAATGACGGTACGCCTATGTTGGGTTTAGTAGCGCCGCACGCAAAATTTTTTAAATTTAGTTAAAAATATTTTTTTTTTCTTGGTATATCCCGGAAATGGCTCTAACTCGGTCCAGGAGACCCGTAGGAACCTAAAATCGTTGGATTCGTCTCGAAAATATCTTTCACTTGAGTACCCGCACCTGGGGGGTCATCATAGAACCGAAAGGGGCCCCTTTTTTGACCCCCCGGGCCCCATGGGCCTGAGCGCCAACTTTGACCTACCATTTTTGGGGGCCAAGATGAAGACAATGCCATATTTTTGGTTTTTAATCGGGCTCCCGCCCCATATTCTGCACTTCAGCCTAAATGGGCTCAAACCGGAGGTACTCGGAATCAAAAAAAAAAAAAATATGCATAATTATTTTTATCCCCAACCTCATATTTTTCAGTGCGAAAACTTTTGGATTTCACATTTTTAATTTTTTCTATATAACGCTATGGCCAGTCTAATCTACACACATATTAGTTTCATACTGCATAACAACTGTAAAAGTTCCTGCATGGCGATGATGTAAACCTTATTTTTGTCGGCGATATCCGCCAAATGGATAGAGGCACCGACATCAGGTTCTTCATTGACTGTCAAGCTATTCGAATCATGTCAAAGTAATATCCATATGTGCCCCGGAGAAAGGGGATTTACGAGAATTGACCTCATGTAGTCCTCATGAGATATTGGTGGCCGCTGAATCGCAACAGAAGAGACATTCCAAACTCAGTCTTATAGAATCACTGGATATATAAAGATCTGGACAGCCTCATTTAATATCTAAGTACTTGGGAGCGGCCTTGGCATAGTAGTTAGAACAAGCGACTACCATGCGGGAGATCCGTCAGTCATCAACATTTTTCTTTCATTGCCGGCACCCTCTATGTTGTCAAAGCAATTTCGGCATACTAGATATGCCGATTGACTCGACACTATAGAGTCAATCGGCATATCTAGTAAAAGCTTCTCAAACAGTGACGTTCGCATTCGTCGATAAACAAGTAGGTGCCGTTTGTTGTGAATCTAAAAATAGAAAGCGTGTTAATTCACAACAATGCGACAAGCTATCTCATACCTCATTCATGGACTGTAAAGGAAAATTAAGTAAGTACCTAAGGGCAGATTTGAATGTATTTTCTCAGTGACGGCAGAACTGCCGAGACTGTACCTGCTGACACTTATTTCTAAAGGGCAGCTACACAAGCCCACCAACTATAAACCAGAAAAACTTTATACAGCAAATTGTAAGTTTATCAGCCATCATTTTTTCACTAGCAACTTCCATAATGCTGATCCTTTGTACTTCCCCCACCCTGTGGTGTATTGCACAAAAACACCCAACAGTTTGTCAATCACAAATGCTTGAGTAAGTTGTGCTTTCGTTTTCCTTTTCTTAGTTTTGTCGATAAGTATAGATTTATCTTTATTGAAAATCAAAAATATGTCATAATTTTCTTAGCCCTACTCCATATACTCCCACTACCGCGCCACCATCATCAGTCTCACTCCCTTGTAAACACCAAAGCAAAAAAAGGGGATGAAAAACCTCGGTAAGCATGATAAGTGTGGAATACTACATACCAAAAGAAAAACCCGGCACAACAACAACACCAACGTTAGGACAGGGGTGCCTGTAATACTTAAATTGTTTGAGTACTCGAACATTGATGGCTGTCAAAGTCACCAGAAATTGTATCGAACAACTATTTGGAATTGTACTTAGATGTGTGTACGTACATAAACACACATACCCCCACACACACACACACTCACTTATGACCAAAGTCATTTTAAGCAAAAAAAATTAACAACAACAGCAACAAAGAGACTAGCAAAAAAACTCATATATTCCCCCAAGATACAAAATCAAGCAAATGTGCTGCTGTATTTTAAGTGGTGATATAACAAACATAAACTTGACACAATCAGATTATCTGAGGTACGACGGCGGACACAGCGACCAGACCTTGGGACTTCCAAGGAAACATACTCGACCGACTGCTGTTGTGTACCTGACAATGGCAGATAAGATGCCAGTTGATATTGTTGTTGTCGTTGATAACGTCACCAAAAATCTGTGCACTTTCCTTGTTTTTAATCTTCTTACAGGACTTCCAAGTACATATGAATGAGCTACAAGTAAGCAGAAATCTCAAGCAGACAATTTTGTTATGCTTTCGATTGCTAGGGCGCATATTGATATTGACTTTGTAAGGAGTTTTTATGTGGAACCCCTATTTATTGATGCTGCATACCAAACGTATTTTATAAATAATTTATTATTTGTTAAAAAATTGGACACTTATATGTGCCCATTAGGGCGTTTCACCAAATGCGTTTTTTGCGATTTTTGCAACTCTTAAAGCGGAATATTAAGGCTTGTGATCTAAAAGAATTTCGAAAAAATTTTTGGATTTTTTGAAGATGGGTATGGGGTCGCTGAAATAGATTTTATCAAAAAAATGAGGTTATGTAGAAAAAAAATTTATATTATTTTTTTTCTGGTGTTTTTTGTTCATACAACTAAACAATTCTCTTCTTATGGATCCGATCCCACGACAAAAAATTATTAGTGTGAAAAATTATTATATTATGGACCACTTTGATAGTCTTAAAAGTGAAAAATTATTTTTCCTAGATTTGAAACCTCGATAACTTGAAAAGTTTTCAACATTTTTTCAAGATGTAAAATGCGTTGGAAAGGTCTTTAAATTACCTTTCATTCGGTACATAGATTTACTTTTACTTGTTGGAAAAAATATAAGAAAAAAATTAAAGTTTGAGAAATTTTTTTTTATTTATCAAATTTTATGAAAATTAAAAGAATTTCATTATGTTTCGTTCTTGGTTAAGTAAAAAAAAAACTTCTAAAATACATTGCTTTAATAAAAATATCAAAAATATCATCAATATATTTGTATTCCCATACAAAATCAAAAGATATTAAATAAACAAAATCAACATATTTAATGAACAAATTAAAATTAAAAAGTAAATTTGTATCTAAAATTGCAATACATTAACCACTAAATGTGGAACAACTGTGGAAGTATTTTCAAATTGGTTTCTTAAGAGCTTTTTCAATAACATTTTTGTTAACATTAGATATAATTTTTTGATTGTTATCAACTCTAATCAATAAGTTTTGCAAATCATCCTCATTCTTTATAGTTTTTTTGTTATATATTGTGGTCGACGCCACGCCTCTTTCTGATAAGTCATTCACAACACATAGTTTTTCTAGCTTTTTCTTTGAAGAAACAAAATCATCATCATTTTCCCATAAAAGTGTATTTTTCGAAAAAAGGAAGTGGGCAACTTTAATTCATCAAAAACCCTTTTACTGTTTGAGGTTACAAAATTATGCATTATGAATTTTGTTACATTTTAAAAAGGGCCTATTTCAAATATTTTAAAATTCAAATAGTGTGAATTTAAAAATAAAAAATATATTTTTTTGTCTATTTTTTATTTTTTGCAACATTTTTCACAAGTAAGATATAAACTTATATATACCGATATAAAGGTATCTAAATTATCTTTCTAACGCATTTTACATCTTGAAAAAATTTTGAAAACTTTTTAAGTTATCGAGGTTTAAAATCTAGGAAAAATAATTTTTCACTTTTAAGACTATCAAAGTGGTCCATAATACAATAATTTTTCACACCTATAATTTTTTTGTCGTTGGGACGGATCCTTGCTAAGAGAATTGTTTAGTTGTATGAACAAAAAGCACCAGAAAAAAATAATATAAAATTTTTTTCTCCATAACCTCATTTTTTTGATAAAATCAATTTCAGCGACCCCACACCCATCTTTAAAAAATCCCAAAAAATTTTCGAAATTCTTTTAGATCACAAGCTGTAATATTCCGCTTCAAGAGTTGCAAATTTTTTTTAGTGAAACGCCCTAGTGCCCATGCTCCGACAGAAGAGAAAATCGATGAGGACAAAGACGAGTTCTACGAGAGCCTATAAAATGTATATGACCGTAGCCCAAGGCATGACATCAAAATTGTACTAGGCGATTTTAATGATAAAATAGGCAGGGAAACCACATTTGAGCTTACCATCGGAAAATTCAGACTGCACGCCGAAACGACGAACAATGACATCAGACTGGTTGATTTCTCTGCGGCAAGAAATATGGTAGTGAGCAGCACTGGATTTGACCATAAAAATATTCATAAGGCAACATGGTTATATCTAGATCAATTGACGAGGAATCAGATAGATCAGGTGGTAGTCGATGGAAGTCACGCATAGAGTATTCTGGTCATACGTGTGATCAGTGGTGCGAACATTGGCTCCGATTACTTCCTTACCGCAGTTAAGGTACGCACAAGGCTAAGCATGGCGAAAAACGTACGTATCCAGGCACAACGAAAGCTGGACATCGATAAACTGCGCACCACAAAGGTAGCGGACGCCTACTCCAACCACTTAACTCAACTGCTGCGGAATGCTCCTACCCCTGATAATATAACCTCGTAGCGGCAATATATAGCCGACTCCATAGAACGGACTGGGAGAAGCGTATTGGGTACTCAAAGCCGTCTCAAGAAGATGCCTGGCACGATAATGACAACTCGTCTTTTTGGACGGAAAAAGAAGGAGCTGAAAAAGAGGCAGGATGAGTGCACAGAGTTGCTCCGAAGTAGATGGAAAGCCCGAAAATGCAAGGACAGCGATGGCAAGATAGTGATGGACCCGGATAACGTTCTGAAGATATGGAGAGATCATTTCAGAAATTTGCTGGATACGGACACCCCTACAGAAGACCCCGCTGCAAAGCCAGAACGAGATACGTGTGGCAATCTCCCGCCTTAAAAACAACAAAGCTGCTGAAGCCGATGGTCTCCCTGCTGAATTGTTTAAGGCTGCCGGGGAGGAGCTGATTAGGAGCATGTTTCAGCATATGGAGAACATCTGGCTAGAGGAGAGCATGCCCGGGGATTGGAGTCACACTCTGGTTAGTCCAATATACATGAAAGGAGATTGTAGTGATTGTAAGAATTTCCGTGGAATGAGCCTATTATTTATGAATTGCGTACAAGGTCCTTTTAAACATATTGTGTGAACGTCTAAAGCCAATTGTAGAATTGGACCATATCAGTGCGGCTGTAGTCCTGGTAAATCTACGAAGGATCAAATATTCACCTTACGACAAATCCTGGAAAAAAATCATGAAAAGCAGATCGACACCTACCACCTATTTGTCGACTACAAAGCTGCCTTCGACTCTCCGATAAGGAATAGGCTATATGAGGCCATGACTGAGTTTGGCATTCCTGCAAAGCTGATTCGACTTTGCAGGTGTATCTACGGAAGCACAAAATCCTCGCTTAAGATTGGTAAGGATCACTTTGACCTATTTAACACAGAAATAGGTCTCCGACAGAGCGATAGCTTGTCCTGTACACTGTTTAATATAGTTATGGAGAAGGTGATGAGAAAGGCTGGTGTCAACATGCCTGGCACCATGTTCCACAAGGGCCACATGCCACAAGCCTATGGCGATGATATAGACATCATTGGCCGAAATCCGCGTGCTGTTACTGCAATTTTGTCATCACTAGAAAAGGAGTCAGCAAAAATTGGTATAGCGGTCAACGAGGACAAAACAAAAATAATGATTTCGTCGAACAAAGAGTCCTCTCGATGGGGACGCAACGTGAAAGTTGACAATTATTGTTTTGAGGTAGTAGATAAGTTTACCTACCTCGGATCTTCCGTCAACAAGAAAAATAATGTCAGCCAAGAAATTATGCGGAGAATAGTGCTCGCAAATATATGTTTTTACGCACTTTAGTAACACCTCATTATCACGAGATACGTAGAAACAGCTGTACCAGGTGTTAATTTTACCCGTTCTGTTATATGCCACCGAATCGTGGGTGCTTACGACAACGGACTTACAAAACATGGGAGTATTCGAGAGAAAAGTACTCCGATAAATATATGGACCTATCAGTGTCGTCAGGGAGTTTCGACATCCGATGAACCATGAGCTGTATGAGCTTTACCGCGACATCGACGAAACTAAAAGGATCAGAATCAAACGACTACGATGGCTGGAACATGTTGCCAGAATGGATGTAAATGCACCAGCCAGAAAGGTGTTTGAAGGCGAACCTTAAGGAAGGCGCAGAGCAGAAGGGACCCAAACTTCGTTGGTAGGACAAAGTGGTTGGCGACGTGCCACCATCTGGTAGGACTAAATGGAGATCGCACGCAGAAGCGTGTGGAATTCTTTAATACTTCAGGCCTCAAATTTATGAACTACGTTCGTAAGTTGTAATGGGCCACTTAAGTAAGTAAGTAAGTATGTTCCAGTGCGATTAAGCCCACCGAGGAGTTAAGACCACCCGGGCAGGGATTCACATTAAGCCAAAGGACATCTATCTATAGAAAAAAACTATTCTCCGCAGGTTGTCATCTCCGGAGATCTTTCGGTAGTATCGTCCCCGCGTACCCGAGAAAACCACCAGTGGACTGTTTGGCCAGCCCTGCGGCGACAAAAAGCGGTTGTAGGGGAGTATGCACCGATGCGCTTGAAATACTTTTCTACGTGTGGTAATTGATGGTTAAAAATCTATTGTTCGTCCAAATTACTTTCAACGTGTGGAAAATTGGAAGACGAATATATATGTTTTAATATAATCACATTTCTTATTTTTATACCCTTACCTATGGTACGACCCAAAAGTGTAACACATATAAGGAGTCACTGTAAACTCTAGTTTTCTTTGCACCAATACGACTCATGACTTTATAAGTCATCTGTTCTATGTCCGTCTGTCTGTCTGTCAGGCAGGTACGCACGATAACTTTCGAAAGGCATAACCAATTTGTTTTGAATATTCGCATGGGTTAATATTTTCCCAAAACTACTTACGGGATTGCACCTTTCCGTCCACTTTCGAAGTCGAGTAATAATATCAATACACCCAACGCGATCGTGCCCAAATTTAGTATTTTGTAAAGCTATAACTGGATAAGGTTTTGGAGAAAAAATTAGAAGTTCAGCCAAGCCCCTTCTGGTAACTCCCATACAAATGTACTTTATAAATCGAGTAATATTCTTAATACACCCCCAATGGGTGAGGGTACTGGTGTGTAGTATTCCTCACCATTCTAGTACATTCTAGTAGCGTAGCATTTCGTTATCTTGAAATTATTATGTATGTTAACCATTGGGTTGAGGGGCGCTATGTCGTAGATCAAAATTCGATTCCTCGGATAACGCGTACTTTCATAGCACTATACGCATGCTGTTAATCAGATCTATTATAATTACTATACGCCTTTCCCTTCTGAAAATAAAAATATCAAATAACTGAACATAAAGTTGCCCCAAAACTTCACAATCGTAGTTTTCCCCCCAAAACTTTTTTATGCTTTGCCCAAAAATTAAATAAATAAAACACATTTGCAGTTTTTTTGTTTCTGGAGAGATTTTGAAATAAAAGTTTATTGAGTTTTCCATTGTTGGTTTGTTTGACTGTTTATAATTTAAAACACATGTATTGATTTGTTTTCTCTTTTTCTTTGGGGGGGGATGTTTCTTGTATTATAATAATTTTTTGATAAATGTTATAATTTTGTTTATACTTATAAAATAATAATATATTATAATGTTTACATTTTTTTTGTAGCTTTTCCATACTTTTGTCATAAACATATGCCATAATAATAATAATTGTTGTCTTGATTATTTTTTTTTGACTTGTTTATTTTAATTGTTTTTTGTTTTTTTTTTTTTTTGTAATAATTATAACAAATGCTGTTGATTATTTGTTAAATTATGTTATGGTATTTGTTTGAATAAATGTAAACTTTTTTGTTATTTGTTTAAATATAATTTTGGTATTCTTTTGTTTTGGGTATTTTTTTTTCAATTTGGTTTTTAATATTTTTTTTTTTGTTTTGATTTACTTAAATTTTAAATATTTGAATAATTTTGATTTTTGTTCATGACTTAAAAAATAATTTTGTTTTATAACTTAAAAAAACATTTAAGTTTTTTTTGATTGAGTGGGGGGAGAGGAGGTAGGGTATATTTTTTGTATTTAAAAAGTGTATATAGCCAATTATGTTGGTATTTTCCTTTTGTTATGGATTTTTGGTATTGGATTTGTTTTTAAATAATATTTTATATATATTCTTTAGCCAATTATTTTTTTTTTTTGTAGCGGAGGGGATAGGGGAAGGAATTGAAAAAAAACTTAATACTAATTTTGATTTAATGGCCCAATGGGGTTGAAAAAATTTCGATTGAATCAATTTTGATTTTGCGTTAAGTTTAAATAAAACATTTAAATTTTGCATGGGTTTTGTCTAAACTTTCTTTTTGGAGGGGGCTAAACATTTATCTTGGGGATTTAATGAGATTTGCCGATTTTGAAAAAATTCATAATCATTGAGAGTTTGATTTTTTTTTTTTTACTTAAAACTACTTGGATTTATCCAAAATTTTGATTTTGTGCTCGTTCCTTATACGCTAATTTTCGAAATAAAAACATGGTTTTTTTAAAAATAAAAAATATTTTGTAAAATAACAAAAAATATTTTATGTTAAACAATCTACATAAAATTTACACACCTGTTCGAAATTTTTTTAATAAAAAAAAAGTTTTGATTTTTGTTTGAAAATTAGTAGAAAATTTTAATGAGTAACACTTTTGTGCTCTCTTGCTTTTAAAGTTTGTTGGCTGTAAACGATTTAAATGAAAAGCAAAAAACATGATATTTATCGGAATACAGTGGTTGTTTTTTATTTCCTCTAAACCTATTAGAGAATTCCGCATAAGTTTTTCTAAAAATTCAGTTGTTTCCAATATGTATCAGGTATGGTGGAAACATTGTACTAAAGTTGATTATTTCTTTAACCAATATTCTTCTGAAAATATTGCACCAACATTTGACAAAATAGACTAAATTTTAAAAGGTATTACTTAAAGTAATCTACCATTAGATTTTAAAAAAAATAAATGTTTTTTTTGTGATCCTTAATTTAAAATGAGATGTAATGATTTTGGGTTTATAGTATTGCGTATCAAATAAACATCACCACCTATGGTTTATGGGATGTGGTCAACCTAGTGATAGGACAAGGGTAAATGGTAAATTGGGTATTTAAATGTAAATACCCAGGTATTTACCCAAGCACTTGGATATTATCCCAAAATGTGGGTAAAAATCAGAATAAAGAAAAATTAAAATATATTAAGAGAATTTATTTTTTTTTATTTTATTATTTGTTACACTATGCAACAAATGACGTCTTTTTGAAAAATACAAAAACGGGATAGTATAGGTTCGATCCTACTATCGAAGGGTAATAAAACCCTATACTCAGTTTGGCGAGACTGGTGACCAATTTTTGTTTATGGGCCCCAAAAGATTCTCAAAATCAGTGAGCCCCATGAAAAAAGGTGTGATCAGTTTTTGGCCAACAGCTAACTCACACTTCGTGATAGCGCTAAACTGTATTCGGCAATAATGAAGCTGGGAGTTTTGCGCACTAACTTTATTAACAAATTATGTCAAAAAGGCTGGTTATTCCTGCCCTTTTTCAAAAAAAATTTAAGAAGAATTTATTATTTTTTCACTTTTTTGAGCATTACTTTGAGGGAGTCCAAATTTTTCTCTAACACTGTTCGCCAAAATTTTAGCCCTGGTGAAAATAAACAACTTTCGTGAACATATCAATCCAATCTGAACGTGTCTAGGCAGCCTAAATAGCTCATAAAGTCCACGTTGATACCGGTTTTTCGAACCTTTACGCACTTATACGCCAGTAACGTGGTTGAATATCAACCGATTTTAAATTTCTCAGTGGATTTAGAAAGAAGAGACTGCGGCCTTTCCAACATATATATAGTTATATTGGTAACTTGTCATATCTGCATGTTTTTTGCCTCGAAGTTTCAAACTTTTGTAATTTTTCACTATTTTTAAGTTTGATGAAGTTTGTAGCCCCTATTTTATAAGGACACCCTAATGTTTACTACTTTATTTAGAAAGTGCACGCTTTCACGAGTTAAACGCATATGTGTTGGAAAGGCCGCAGTCTCTTCTTTCTAAATCCACTGAGAAATTTAAAATCGGTTGATATTCAACCACGTTACTGGCGTATAAGTGCGTAAAGGTTCGAAAAACCGGTATCAACGTGGACTTTATGAGCTATTTAGGCTGCCTAGACACGTTCAGATTGGATTGATATGTTCACGAAAGTTGTTTATCTTCACCAGGGCTACAATTTTGGCGAACAGTGTTAGAGAAAAATAACCAGCCTTTTTGACATAATTTGTTAATAAAGTTAGTGCGCAAAACTCCCAGCTTCATTATTGCCGAATACAGTTTAGCGCTATCACGAAGTGTGAGTTAGCTGTTGGCCAAAAACTGATCACACCTTTTTTCATGGGGCTCACTGATTTTGAGAATCTTTAGGAGCCCATAAAAAAAAATTGGTCACCAATCTCGCCAAACTGAGTATAGGGTTTTATTACCCGTCGATAGTAGAATCGAACCTACACTATCCCGTTTTTGTATTTTTTTCACTGTTGCACTGTGTTATCGGCTCGCTAGCCAGGAGCCAAGAGCCCAAAAAAGAGCCAGCTCTCGAGCTAGCTCGAGAGCCCAATTGAGAGTAATTTTTTGTATCAAAAAGTACTTTTTGTCATAAAAAAAAGGACTTTTGTAAAAAAAAAAAGTGCTTTGTGCCGAAAAGTACTTTTGGTACAAAAAAGTTCTCTGGTACAAAAAAAGTACTTTGAGCCGAAAAGTACATTAAAAGCACTTTTGGTACAAAAAAGTACTCTGGTACAAAAAAAGTACTTTGTGCAGCAGTGTTTTTGGGCCAAGAAAAGTGCTTTTTGGCATACAAAAGTACTTGGTACAAAAAAAATACTTTGTGCCGAGAAGTGCATTAAATGTACTTTTTGGTACAAAAAAGTACTCTGGTACAAAAAAAAAAGTACTTTGCGCCGAAAAATACATTAAAAGTACTTTTTGGTACAAAAAAGTACTCTGGTACAAAAAAAAAGTACTTTGTGTCGAAAAGTACATTAAAAGTACTTTTTGGTACAAAAACAATACTTTTTTGTCGAAAAGTACATTAAAAGTACTTTTGATACAAAAATGTACTCTGGTACAAAAAAAAGTACTTTGTGCCGAAAAATACATTAAAAGTACTTTTTGGTACAAAAAAGTACAAAAAAAGTACTCTGGTACAAAAAAAGTACTTTGTGCAGCAGTGTTTTTGGGCCAAGAAAAGTGCTTTTTGGCATACAAAAGTACTTGGTACAAAAAAAATACTTTGTGCCGAGAAGTGCATTAAATGTACTTTTTGGTACAAAAAAGTACTCTGGTACAAAAAAAAAGTACTTTGCGCCGAAAAATACATTAAAAGTACTTTTTGGTACAAAAAAGTACTCTGGTACAAAAAAAAGTACTTTGTGCCGAAAAATACATTAAAAGTACTTTTTGGTACAAAAACAATACTTTTTTGTCGAAAAGTACATTAAAAGTACTTTTGATACAAAAATGTACTCTGGTACAAAAAAAAAGTACTTTGTGCCGAAAAATACATTAAAAGTACTTTTTGGTACAAAAACAATACTTTTTTGTCGAAAAGTACATTAAAAGTACTTTTTGGTACAAAAAAGTACTCTGGTACAAAAAAAAAGTACTTTGTGCCGAAAAACACATTAAAAGTACTTTTTGGTACAAAAACAATACTTTTTTGTCGAAAAGTACATTAAAAGTACTTTTGATACAAAAATGTACTCTGGTACAAAAAAAAAGTACTTTGTGCCAAAAAATACATTAAAAGTACTTTTTGGTAAAATGTACCCTGGTACAAAAAAAATACTTTTTTCCGAAAAGTACATTAAGAGTACTTTTGATACAAAAAAGTACTCTGGTACAAAAAAAAAGTACTTTGTGCATAAAAGAATACTTTTGGTACTTAACTTTGGTACTTGGCTCGCGAGCCAAGAGCCATAAAATTTCAAATAGGCTCTGGAGCTGGATCTTTTTGGGCTCTTGGCTCCTGGCTTGCGAGCCATCTCTTTGTGGGCTCTTGGCCCGCGAATCAGCTCTTTATTAGGGCTCCTGGCTCGCAAGCCGAGAGCTCATTTGAAATTTTGTGGCTCGTGGATCGCGAGCCAAGAGCTCGTTTGAAGTTTGTGGCTCCTAAGAGCAAATTTTCAGGAAAAGAGAGGATCGCGAGCGAGCCAATATGAACACTGGTCAAAACTGCCTTATCTGAGCAAAACGCATCAAGAAATATATAAACAAAATAAGTTCAAAATAAATTCGAAAATGTTCACATTTCTCTTACTCTACGTAAAAACGAGTATTTGTTATTCAAAAGAGTATTTACCCGAAATTAGATTAATACCCGGGTATAAATGGGTAAATACCCAGCGTTGGGTAAATACCCAGGTCTAAACCCATCTCTAGGTCTACCGTTGCTGTAATTAATAAACTGTAGACTAAGTCTAGTGAAAGTGGAACTTTCACACCGGTTCTCAAAGTTGTTCTAAATTAAAAACTAATAAATAAATTTTACGTATTGTACGTATTGTTTAATGTTAATAAAATTGCCTAATTTATTTTCACATAAATTAATTTTTAAGAAAAATAACAAAAGAATATTTTTTTTTGACAAAAAAATTAAAATAATGTCACGCGAAAACTTCTTTAACTTTTTTTTATAAATTTGTATTCACTAAACATGAGGACACCAGACAGGCGTCAAAAAAAATTTTAAACATAATGAAAAAAGCCAAGAAAGCGAGGAATTGAGAATTAGCCTTCGCTTGGACCTATATGGCCCAGAGGGTCCCAAAAATCGGTAAACCTATGTATATTTGGGAATGCCAAATTGTTGGCACTCAAACGAAAGGTATTCGTCTCACGAATATTTCCCATTATTATTTTCACATATCGTTGGTGTTTAATTACAAAACATTAAATCATAATTTTCGTCGTAATTAAATTAATGGGCTGCGAACTCCCATACCTGCCTTACATTCTCGTTAGAATCTGTCTACTCCTGTTTAATACCTCCTTGTGATGTTTACAGATTAGAGTTGGTACACTGCATAAACTGACCAACTCCAATAAAATCATGTTCAAAATAATAATTATAATAATTTGAAGCAACTTAGAAATTTCGGAATAATTTAGTTGTTTCTTTTTTGTAGAGTGAAAAGTTACAGAAAATTTTGTTTTATTTTATGTTTTCTTTTTGTAGATTTGTTATACTAAAATAAACATATATACTGAAAATAAAATCATATGATTTTAAAAATAATTCGTTACCTGTATTGCTATATAAAATACCAATTTAAATTTGTATTTTTAAAAGTTTTTAGCTTTACCGTTAAAGGTTTACAAAATTTAAACATTTCTTAAAAAAAATATTTTGTATTAGAAATTTTGTCATTTGAAAAAAAATATTTTGTACATTTGTTTTTTAAATTCTGTAAAATATACAATTGTTAATTTTTTACTATTTCTTTCAAAAATTACTTTCAATTTCAATAAATTTTGTGAAAACAATAAAAAATTTGAAATTTGAAAACGTAAAATAATTTAATTTAATTTTGTTTAGGCATTTAGTAACAATACAATACGAAAATCTTTATTTTTGAAAATACTATAAAAAATAATATATCATCCTTATTTATTCGCTACTTCATCAACCACTTAATGTTGACTGACAAAAAGAAATTCATAAAAAATAAATGATAAAATCGAACAGGTGTTTTGTTTGTTATTTAATTTTTGTTATTAAATTTGTAAATTATATATTATTAATATATATTTCATTTAGCCAATTAAAAACTTCAAAAACATTAAACATAAAACTTAATACTAATTTTGATTTGTGGCTCAAAGGGGAAAAAAGTTTCTCGATTGAATCCATTTTGATTTTGCGCTCATTTTAATAAGTCACTTAAATAAAACATTTAATATTTTTATATAATTTTCCTTTAATTTTGTGGGAAAACATATTTGTTTAATGTTTTTTTCCGATTTGAAAAAAAATTCATAATCATATTTTTGTTTGAGTTTTATTTTTTATTTTTGATTTACTTAAAACTACTTGGATTTATCCAAAATTTTGATTTTGTGCTCGTTCATTACATGCTAAGTTAGAAATTAAAAATGTATGTTGTAAAAACTGAAAACGACAAGTAAAATATTATTGTAAAACATATTCAGAAATTAACCATTCCAAGTAAAATTAGTAGACCTGTCAATAATATGTTCTGTAAAAATTCTGTAAAAATTTAATAATGACAAGAATACGCAGTCAGATAGATGAACATTGTTAAAATACAGTAAAAAGTGATGCTGAGACGATTTGTATAAAAATTGCAATATATAAAAACGAAAATTCTTGATACAACAACCAGTGTATCGTGTAGGAGAAACGGAGGGTTACATGTGCCTATGTATGTCGGTTGCTTGTATCTATTAAATTTTTATAGATACACTCATTAGGTTGCTTCGACTTTAAAAACTTTTTTGCCTGGACGATTTTCTGGTCGGGCATGAAAAGTATATAAGTACTAGAAAGGAGTTGGAATGCACAATTGGATTGCTTCATGACAAATAGTATACTCGTAGAACATTGAAATTTAATAAAGAGCCTTTATTAACTTAATTAAAAAAATATGACGTTTCAGCTCATATACTAATTTTAAAATTTGTATTTCTTTACACAAAGTTTGATAACTTGGTAGTACTATGAAGTTAATATTCCCATATAGATTCATAAAAATCAGTCACGACAATCTACCACCGGCTATAGAATTCAAACTTAACCCTTACGTGAGTGACAAAAAAACATCTTCTCTAGAAACATCTTCTCTAGACATAAAATCGATATAAAACCATTCCTTTGCGATTCATTCGATTTAAGAACGAACTAACTCGCCAGGCACTTGCCGCAAATGAAAAAGCTGCTGCGAAACCGAAATATTTGGACCTTGTTAAATTCCAATTTATATAAATATTGCAAGACTGGGTGAATTCCAATTTATATAAATATTGCAAGACTGGTGATTGTATAACTATTAACCCATTAGTGACGACTGTTACCATATGGCAACGTCGACAGCATTAGATATTGTACGCAAAAAAATAAACATAAGAATAAATGTCAATAATTTTTTTTTTTTATTTTATCAAAGCATGCTTTCATCTTTCATTCTTGATTTACCGCTTTGCGACCAGACGTCAGTAGCGAACTTGGGGGATTATTTAAAATAGGTGTTTTTTACATGTGCGCAAAACAGCAATATGGAGGGATATAAAAAGTTACTTCATATCAAGAATATTTTTTGGATGCTTAAAGACTTTTAGTTTTTGTTATACGAGAAGAATATGAAAGATCATAAAAACGTATTGCATGAATTATTTTGTACTTGGTTCTTTTTATTCACCTGTTTTAAAGCTGTTACCATATGGTCACAGTCGTCATAACGCTAGTAAAAATGGATATTTTTATGAAATTTTTCGACTTACTTTTTTTATGCAAAATTCGTTTTTTAACTTATTTATATGTAGTACTTTTAAAAAAATACCCATTATTTCGGTCTCGTCATTAAAGGGTTAATGAACAAGTGTATGAGTAACGAGGACGTACGCGCTTCACACAATTAATAATATCAAAACCAGAAAAATATGAAAAAGCAATATTTTTGGCATTTGAATTAAAGAATTCATATCCACTTCAAGCTCAGCTATACGCAGGTAAGCCAACAAAAGGCGATCGTCAAACAAACTTTGGTAATAGAACAATTTTAGACCTTGATAGTGCATATAAAAATCGGAGAGGCAGGCGACTTTGTGTTCTTTGCTAAATAAGAAAAATGCTGTGATTATGTTCTCTTCAACAGAACCAAATTTGACTACTGAACCCGAAATTAAAATGTATTACAACAAAACTAAAGAAGGCGTTAATAATGTGGCTAAGGCTTTGGGAGAATATACAACTAAACGCAAACCAAGCCGATGGCCGTACAAATTATTCTACAATGCTTTCGTTGTAGCAACATACATTATTTATATGGACTCAAGTGACCGTCGTAGAAATTTTTTTAAATATTTAAGCTTTGAGATGTGTAAGAAAACCAGTACAGAAATTTCAGTCAGGTACACTGACTGAGAAATACCAACACCAGCTATGGGCACCACTACATTGAAAGCCTTGCATGTGTTTGTGCTTCAATGTTTTTTTTTTTTTTTGTTGTAACTTCTTCGTATCGATATGAATTCTTATGCTCTTGAAGCTCCGAGAGAGCTCCCTGCCCATAGCTGACCATCACCCAATATAACATATTGTTTAAGTTTTGGGAGGTAGCAGAATAGGTGTGACAAATACTTAGGATTTCTGAGGTTTTGCCTTAATTAAATAACCAAATTGCATTATCCCCCAGGTGCCCATTTGGAAGTTATGGGCACCTGATTCAAATATTCAAAATTTTACTGAATTCAGTGTACTTACAAAAAAGATATGTATGTAAGAATATAAGGGTGAATTTGGTCATTTGTATGGTAGGTACCAGAAGGGGTGTTAGGGGTTAGGTTTTTTGAGGCTTTGCCCCCTATAACAAGATAAATTTACCGACCAATTTTCATTACCCTCCAAGTGTCCGTTTGAAAGTTATGGAGGAAAGTTACTCCTGCTCACCAGCCTTCCAGTCAGCCCGACAGACGGACATAACTCAATCGTCTTAAAAAATCCTGAAACGAATTTGGTCTTAAGATACTTGGGGTCTAAATCGTCTCCTTTAATGCATTTCATATTTTTTCTTATCAAATGATATTATACCCTCATCCCTAAGGGTAATGGTATAAAAAGAAAGGCAGCGCTGAATTCGTAAGACGAATACCTTTCGTTTAAGTACCCACAATTGCCCCCACACCCAACGGTCCCTAAGTGGACCCTTTTTATTTGGACCCTGTGAGTCCTGTAGGTCCGGAACGAATTAAATTTGGGAAAGCTGAATTTGTGAGACGAATAATTTTCGTTTAAGTACCCACATTTTCCCCTAAACCCAACGGTCCCCAGGTGGACCCTTTTAAATTGTAAATTCCATTTTTTTGATACACCCATATTTTGCTCGATTTTCGATTTTTTTTTTGACCCGGGCATATATTTATGCATTTCATTGTGTTTTTTATATCCTTTTAAATAGGTCATTTTGTTAGAGAGGTATCAGAAGGCGTGAACCGATATAGTCCATATTCATTCCTGAGTCCAATTTTATAAGCGAAACATCTTACGAAAAATTTTACTGAATTCAGTGTACTTTCAAAAAAAATATGTATGTAAAACTATGAGGGTCAATTCGATCATTTGTATGGGAGGTACCAGAAGGGGCGTGGCAAAGGTATCGGTTTATCTTCTTTTGCAAGAGAAATTAACTGGCCAAATTCAAATATCCTCCGGTCGTCTGTTTGGCAGTTATTAAAGAAATATTAATTATCCAAAAATAGGTAATTTTGTATGAGTGGTACCAAAAGAGGTGGGGCTATTCTGTCCATTTACAATCCCATTAGTTCGTTTTGACCAGCCAGACAGACGGAAATAGCTCAATCGGCTTAAAAAGTTCTGAAACGAATTTGGTCTTAAGATACTTGGGGTCTAACTCGTCTACTTTAATGCGTTACACTTTTTTCGTATCAAATGAAATATACCCTTATGGGATACAGGACACAGCACAATATTTATGTTTTGTAAAAAAATTTATTATAAAAAATTATTCACAACAATTAAAATATGAAATTATTCACAACTAGTTATAGAAAGAAAATATTAGAATGAAAATATTTTTGATTTAAACCAGACTTAAAATGAAACAACATATTTGATTGAATTAAAAATTGTGTTCAAGGTGTAAACACAAGTGTATCACCACACCCTCATCCCTAAGGGTGATGGTATAAATATAGGAAACCATATTCGAAATCCAAAGGTATGTACAAAATTGTTTACTCGATCAGCAATGCAAGATATTCTTGGACGAGAAATTGGAAGTAAAGTAAAGTCTCCAAAATTGCGACGATAATGGTCGTATCGCAATTGAAGGAAATTGCTATAGAGGACCAACAAGAACAAAAGAGAAGAAAGACACGAAAAGCTTGTGCAAGTTGCTCAAACGCTGTCTGTAACGATCCTATAATCAATCATCACATATGCGACAACTTCCTGTTAGATCCCCAATGATTTCCTACTTCATGGGTTTTTCTTTTTTTTATTCATTTATGAGTCTCTCTATTTATTTAGTCTCATATGTCACGCCCTTCTAAACAGGGAAAAAATGGACCCACTCCAATGAAAATATAGAAACAATTAAAAGTTACGAGTTCTCAAAATGTTTTGAGAATCCATCTGCATCCATAAAGTATTTTTACTTGAACATGAAATTGGTACCCTGAAACCAGGGTCACTCACATAACAGTTAATTTTCGGAAAAATAATTTTAGTTCTTAACTAAAGTTCTATTCAATCTTATGAAATAGAAATGTCCAAAAACTTGTATTTAATACGACCACGCCCATCAACCTCCCATAAAGCTCAAAATTAACTTTGAGCCTAAACTTTGTATTTTATATTAATAATTTTGTTCTATGCTATACACAAAAAATACAATTTCGAACAGCAAGGGGGTTTAGAAATAGAAAAAAATGATCTCTTCCAATCAGTCTAAGATGTGTCCATCACTAAGTTTCCCTTTTACATATTATTCTATTATTACAATATAATGTAATAAAAACTACACCATGTGCAATGAACTAAATTATGTATATATTAAAATCTACCCAGTTGCTGACTGTGCCCGTGGCTTATCCCACAACTTTTCCGCATACATCAATTTCCTTTCCCGTGTAATTAAAGCGCACGTGGCAATGCAAATTTTTAGAAAATACCAAATATGCAGACGGGATTTATGTTTCGCCATAATCACCATGACAACAATTATAATTATGAGTTTTCGATATTCGATACTTTCAATAATCAACAAAAAGTAAAATCACATTTAACGTAGAATTTGATGTTTGCATGCTGTATTTCATCATATTCATAGCCAGCCTACACAGACAACAGACTAGTAGTAGTACTTGTTCATGTCTAAATGACAGAACCAAAAACGCTCTTAGCTATATGCCTACCACCTTCCCTTTTTCCCCTCGCCCTGCTGGAATATCTCAAATGCGCCCCACCCTTAAGATTGGTTCGTTGTGCGATTTTGTTGGCTATTCAATGGCAGAAATGTACGTTAACGACCTTTGTCTTGAGTTCAAATTCACATGACGACGACGAGGACGACGACGCCGATGATGATGATGGTGGAGGACGAGAGAAAATGCCAGGATGTATTGTTGTAAATGGGAAAAATTGATTTTGTTCCGTGTTTGTATGGAATTTATGCCAATTTATAATAGTTTTTGTTATGTTTTTTTCATCATTTGCTTTACATTTTCCAACTAATCCTAGCTGGAATTTTATTGCCCTCCAATATTTTGGGTGGCTGATAGGTATGAATATAGGGGTGGATTTGCAATATGCATATGTGCATAAAGATTTGCATGTTTAAAAATTCTCCTAAATTCATAAAGCATTGCAAAATTTTGGTTCTTTTTTTTTTGTTTTGTTAAAATGAATAGAAATTTTATTGAACATGCACCAAATTTCTTATAATGAGTAATGTAAATCTATGAAAAATGTCAATAGACATTTGGCAATTTTCGTACTGGTATTCTGTATGTGCCATTGAGTTTGTGACAATTTTTATTTGTCTACCATTAAATGCACCCCTATTTCTCATTTTTTGTTGGCAGCAAAGTTCTGGTGGTTTTTGGCAAATGTTCGCACTAAGTGACTTTTGTGCAAAGGGCAGTGGTAAGGAGGAAGAAAGGACAGACATATTTGCCAGAAGGACGTTAAATGTGATATGCAAATTGCAAGCATTACAACATTAGCATAATACCGTTTTCATGTCAATAGGCATGTGTGTGTGTGTGCGATTGTGCATATTCAAAACTAAATAGATTTTTACCCAAAAATTATTATTTGCCAAACTAAGACTAAGGCAACTAATGAAAAATGACACATTTATTTTATTGTGAAAAAAAAACACATTTATTTTTGTCACATTTTAATTTATGGCAATTGTTGTGTGCTATGGATTTGAAGAAGGTTTTCTGTTGCATGTCTGTATGTCATTGCCATCTATGGGATTAGAGAGACATGGTATTTTATTAGAATTTCACATATGTGTGAATGCAAATTATTGATTTCACTGTGCTAGAATCGAAAACGTTTTTTGTTTTTTTTGTAACTAGAAGCTAGAAAACCTATTTCGATTACGCTGAATCCAGTGGTGCTTACCACTAGGTTAGCTCTGGTTTAAAAAATAATTTAGAATGAAAATTTTGGCTAAAAGTATAAAAACCAGTACAGAAATTTCAGTCAGGTAAACTGAGTGATAAATACCATCACCCTATAATAATTCCTAATTACCAAATTTGATTATCCTTCAAGTGCCGGTTTAGAAATTATGGGAGAAATATTAATTTTCCAAACAAGGTCATTTTGTATGGGAGGTACCAGAGGGTGATCCGGTATAATCCGTATTCATTCCTGATTCAAATTATCATATCTGTACAACTTACGCAAAATTCGACTGTATTCACTGTTCTTACAAAAATATATGTATTTAAAACTATGGGGGTATGTTCCGTATTTTGTATGGGAGGTACCAGAAGGGGTGCGTCAAATAGTTATGTTTTGTAAGGTTTTGCTTCCTATCACAAGATAAATTAATTGACCAATTTTCATTACCCCCCAAGTGACCGTTTGGAAATTATGGGATAAATGTTAATTTTTCCAAAATAGGTAATTTTGTATGGGAGGTACCAGAAGGGGTGATCCGATATAATCCATATTCATTCCTGATTCAAATTTGCATATGCAAACAACATATGTAAAATTTGAGTGAATTCAGTTTAGTTACAAAAAAGATATGTATGTAAAACTATGAGGGTCAATTAGGTCATTTGTATGGGAGGTACCAGAAGGGGTATGGCAAAGGTTTCCGTTTTTCATTGTAATTGTCTCCTTTGCAAGATAAATAAACTGACCAAATTTAAATATCCTACGATCGTCCGTTGGGAAGTTATGAAAGAAATATAAATTATTCAAAAATAGGTAATTTTGTATGGGAGGTACCAGAAGGGGTGAGGCTATTCTGCCCATTTTCAAATCCATAAGTTCGTTTTGTAATTATTAATACTGGTAAATTTTCATACTGATCCGTTAAGGGTTACTCAAGTTATCCTGCTGACCAGCCATCCAGCCAGCCAGCCAGACAGACGGACATAGCTCAATAGTCTTAAAAAGTCCTGAAACGAATTTGGTCTAAAGATACCTGGAGTCTTACTCGTCTCCTTTACTGCGTTACACTTTTTTTCGTATCAAATGATATATACCCTCATCCCTAAGGGTGATGGTATAAAAACACAATTATTAGGTGAAATGGATAAGCATATGCTCGGGTCCAAAAACAAACCGAAAATCGAGCACAATATGGGTGTTTCAAATCCCGATTTTTTTCCGATCGGACCTATGGGACCCACAGTGTCCAAAAAAGTGTCCACCTGGGGACCGTTGGGTATAGGAGGAAATGAGGGTACTTAAACGAAAGGTATAAAAAACTTAATTTCCCTTTGCACCCCATAAATGAGGTATGGGATAGCTTCTCGCGTTGTTGTGACTTAACACGCTTTCTATTTTAGATTCACCACAAACTGCACCTACTTGTTAATCAACGAATGCGAACGTCACTGTGTGACAAGCTCTTACTAGACACGCCGATTGACTCGACACTTATACTGCGAAGTTGCTGTCAACAACATTCGAGGGGAGCCGACAATGAAAGAACAATTTTGTATTTTTTTTAAAGATGACTGGAGCCAGGTTTGAAATTGCGATCTCCCGCATGGTAGTCGCGTGTTCTAACCACTATGCCACGGCCGGTCCCGCGGCGAAAGGTTTTCGTCTCACAAATTTAGCGCTGCGATTATTTTTTTTTCGTTCCGGACCTAAAGGCCCCACAGCACAGTGTGAGATTTAGTCAATCTAGCATCTTAAAATTAATTTTTATATGAAGTTTTAGAGATATCAACTTGAAATTTGGCACGATCGTTAAGGAGATTATAAGCTTCAATATGGTGAAAGATATCTAGTTCCAACTAGTGCCAAAGGGGACTAGTTCCGAACTATCCTCAAAAACACTAGTTGGGGACAATTTTTTTTACACATTTATATTCAATATTTCTTCTTTTTTCCTCTTCTAACTAAAACTTGTCGATATATTGATATAAGTACCCACATACAACCATTTCTATAAAATGCTTCAAGTTTCGAACTTTAGTTTTCGATGATTCTTTGCAAATGAGAAAAATAAAAAGTTAATGTTGTTTCAATGTTAAATTTATTGATATCTAAAACATTATAAAGAGGAAAAACTAAAAAATTCGACGAAAGTTCTTAAAAGAATGGAAAATATTCAAAATAAGATATTAATCAAAAACCAAAATAAAGAAATTATATACAAATTATACAAAAGTAAAAAGCGAAAAGTAGAAATAAAAAAAATAAGGAATTTATACAAAAATAAAAATTCCAGAGTGCTGCAAGCTAAGTTTTTTATGCTAAATTATCAAATTCATCATTTAGTTGGGTGTCAGACAAAAGTGCAATGACCTTAGAAGGTAAAGTAGAACGCTTGGTTTTTGGGGGCAAACGTAAACTTGCAATCAAAGGGTCTGACGTGATAAGCAACCTATGCAATAAATCTATGTTGGTGTCAACTCGGGACGTTTTTCTTGTGAACAGTTCGCGATACTGTCTCGACTCTTTATTGCGTGCTTCTTGCGCTTCTTCAGAAAAGTTTCCTATGGGAAGAATGCATAAAGATATTGACTCTTTGCATTTCCGTTTTTATATACCCGAAGCACTTTCAGCAAACTCTTTTTCTCGCTTTCCGCGTTGCGGAATTTGTTTTGAAGTTGATGGTGCGTGATCAAGAGCAAAATCAACAGCAGAAATTTTTGAACTTAGCCAAATAGCATTGTCATGCATAAATCTTGCTTTATCACGGTGAGATTTGCTCCATCGCGGTTGAAATTGGAAGAAAAGCTTTTTTATACGATCTTTAATTTTGGTATCGTCAACATCTGGTCCAAAAATTGATATAACGTGCTTTTCGACCGCTTCTGTTTTTTCTATTTTCACCTTGCTCAACCAAATCCAAAATAGCTCCTCTCGCGATATTTCACTCATACTAAAAAAAGGCAAAAAATGGGCAGGATTTTATTTTTTAAATTTGTTTTGGGCACATTAACAAAGATTCTGCTGGCATTCCCATCACGGAACTCCGTGGGACTTGGAAGTTCTAGTCTATCAAAAATTTGAAAGCTTTAAAATTTGTCTTACCTTTTAGGTGGTTATAAAACAATTTTTTCAAAATACTTGAGTGCAAAAATAAATATTGAATAAAACAAAAATTTTAAGTTTAAGTAATAACCTTTAATACAAAAAATATTTTAGGCCAAAAAAAACACTTACAACTTCGACCTGATCACTCAAACTTTTGTGATCAATGCAAGCTTGAAAATCAATTGTTTCATGCTATGAAATTGCACGTGTTTGATAGCTGTTATCACGCCAATAACATTTTTTTATTCTCTTTTGTGTTTGTTTTCGTAACAATTGGGATCTCTTCTCACGTAAAAAAAAATATGAGCGAGTTACGAAAACATTTTTTTTTTAATTTCGAGATGCCAGATTGATTAAATCTCACAGTGTGCACAGGACTCACAGGGTCCAAAAAAAATGGGTCCACTTATGGACTGTTGGGTATGGGGCCAATTGTGGGTACTTAAACGAAAGTTATTCGTCTTACAAAATCAGCGCTGCCATTTTTTTTACCATCACCCTTAGGGATGAGGGTATAAAATCATTTGATACCAAAAAATATGTAACGCATTAAAGGAGGCGAATTAGACCACAAGTATCTTAAGACGAAATTTGTTTGAGGATTTTTAAGACGATCCAGCTATGTCCATCTGTCTGGCTGGCTGGAGAGAAGGATAACTCGAGGAAACCTTAACCGATCGGTTTGAGAATTTACCAGTATTAATATTTTTCAAAACGAACTAATGGGATTGTAAATGGGCAGAATAGTCTCACCCCTTCTGGTACCTCTCATACAAAATTACCTATTTTTGGATAAATAATATTACTTTCATAACTGCCAAACAGACGACCGGAGGATATTTGAATTTGGTCAATTTATCTGGCAATAGTAGACAAAACCTTAAGAAAACCGAAACCGTTGTCACAACCCTTCCAGTACCTCCCATACAAATGACCGAATTGACCCTCATAGTTTTACATACATATATTTTTTTCTAAGTACAATGTTCGCTTATGAAAATTGGACTCAGAAATGAATATGGACGGTTCACGCCTTCTGGTACCTCCCATACAAAATGACCTATTTTTGGAAAATTAATATTTCTCCCATAACTTAAAAACGGACACTTAGGGGGTAATGAAAATTGGCCTGATAACACTGTTCGACAAGGATTTTTTTAGTTTAGTTTAGTTATTTGAAAAAAAGTTTTGTATTCCATTCAAAATGTGTTTGGAGGCGATTGTTTAAAAAATTTAGTAAAAACAGGTGGCAACATGCCTTTTCGGCTGCAATTATCTTCCTATTCTATATTATAATCACCTTATTCTCTTTTTAATATTCTACGTAAAATTAGGATGCAACATGTCCTTGAAAGTGCATTTTTGCTCTCTTATTTGGATTTCTTTTATAAATGCTGCAGCGACGTGTCCAAAGAATATGGTGAAAGGTTCCACAAAGACATTCTAACTTTAGAAAAGCGTTACGAAGGAAAATATATGCCTACAATATTCGCTGACTGCTCCTAGAACATTTTAGGAGACTGCAAGAATATTCAGCATAAAATAAACAAAAATATCTTTGTTAACTAATAGAAAAAGTAATTATTTTTCATGTTTCAAGCTCTACTAGTATCGGTTATTGTATTTAGAAAAGATGCTGTTGGATCAAAAAAACTTTTCATTACATTTTAATGCAACATAAAGAAATCTGAACAAATTCAAATCCAATAACTGCGGCTGATGAAAAAAATCTGAAAACATATTTAAAATCATGATAATAATAACCATAGTAATCACAAATAAGATATTCGCTGACTGCTCTGGAACATATTAGGACACTGCAAGGATATTCAGCATAAAATAAATAAAATAAACTAATGGAAAAACATATTTGTTGTTCTAATTTTTCATGTTTTAACCCAGTAGGAAGTGTCTTCAAGACATCCTCAATGATAGGTGCATGACCATATTAAATTGAAGATGACATTTAGGGGACCGTCCATACAAATCGTCGACGAAATTTTCATACAAGTGTCCGCTTTGTCATGCACGACCTGATGAGCGACAATGTCGGTAAAATTTTCGTTGACGCCTACACAAAAGACCTGTCGCCCACACAATCATGCACGACCTGATGGGTGACAATGTCGGTTGAATTGTCGTTGATGACTATATAAGCGACACGTCGTCTAAACAATCATGCACGACCTGATGGGTGAAAATGTCGGTCAAATTTTCATTGATTACTAAATATGTCTTGAATTGTCATACAATCCATATTATTTAAAGATGGATTTTTAGCTGTCTTTTTTAGCTTTTTGTTAGTATGACTAATTGTTAATACTTTTAGGAAACTACTGACCAAGAGAGAAGTGAAGGATATAAACTTTTATACGGAATTCATCTTCATTCGAGATTTCAAACTATAAAATTGCTGATGTTTACTCGACCGTTTAATAAACTGAAAATTTTTTACGTCAGATTCCATTTATTTTTCGTTTGATTTTGTTGAATGTGTTTGATGCACGACAACATCAGTAATTTGTCGGTCAGCTTGTCGTCAACCGAGTGTTTTGACGACAAGAACATACACTTTTTAAATTTTGTCTTGAGGACAGCGTTGACGACAAAGTCGTGTATGATGAAACTTCCTACTGGGAAGCTCTACTAGTATCGGTTATTGTATTTAGAAAAGATTCTATTGGATCAAATAAAGTTTTTATTACATTTATGTAAAATGTATTTTAATGCAACTTGAAGAATGCTGAACAAATTTAAATCCAAATAACTTAAAACCTGTACCTGATGAAAAAAATCTGAAAACATATTTTAAATCATGATATTAATAACCATAGGAATCACAATTTAGACACCCAGAAATATTTTTTTTTGTATAACAGTGTAATTTATATTTTAATAGGAGGCGAAACCTCAGAAAACCTAACTATTTGACACATCCTTTCTGCTACCTCCCATACAAATGACCGAACTCACCCCCATAGTCTTACATATAGTATATCTTTTTTGATAGTGCACTGGATGCAGTCAAATTTTGCGTAAGTTTTACGGTTATAAAAATTTGAATCTAGAATAATATATATCGGATCACCCCTACTGGTACCTCCCATACAAAAATACCTTTTCTGGAAAATTAATATTGCTCCCATAACTTCCAAACCGGCACCTGGCAATCGCATTTACGATTCGTTTGCAAATGTTCACCAGTGATTCGACCACCAAATCTTTGTTCAATCTTTGGAATTTTGAAAAATTAACACACCTTTTTTTTAAAGTTTATTACTTTTTCAAAAAATTCAAAATTCACAAGTTTTACAAAATGAGTAACATAAAATTTTTTATTTAATAACACCAGTTTACAAATCTTTATTTTTTGTCAGCTGCAGAGTTCTAAATAATTTTTTCTATATATTTCGGCCTCCTAAACACGAATATGAAATTTTTAAAAATTTTCCGATGATTAGTTTTCAAGATATGACGCGTTTACGAATTATTCCCCAATAAGATGATGCATTTCATAAAAATTTTTCAAAAAAACTCAAAAATTCTTATCTTGAATACTAATCACAGGAAAAATTTTTAAAAATCATATTCGTGTTTAGGTGGCCGAAATCTATAGAAAAAAAATTATTTACAACTTTGCTGCAAAATGACTGTAAACTAGTGTAATAGTTTTTGAAATCATATCTTCTTTCAACTTGATTAAGTATTTCTTTGGCACATGGTAGATAGCAAAATGTTCTCCTCGGGCCACTTAACGGATGTTAATTGATTTTCCACCTATTAACCCATAAAACACCACAGACACTTAAACGACCACTTTTTCAAATGATGCAAAATATTGAGACGATAAAAGTGTATAGAGTTTAAGTATGGGATTTAGTAACATCAAGAAAGGCAATTACAAAGCCACAAAAATCACCTTTTATAACATCTCACTCGTATAACAAAAAAACTTAAGAGGTCTTTGTTTTCCCCCACTGTAAAACATTTACATATGACTATTATTTGAAAAACCTTTACAGCATCTTAAAAGGTTACTCTGCAATTATGTAAAACTTATCGGCAAAATCTCCGACAAAAAAAATACGCACACACCCTTAAACCTGGTAACCTACAATCAAACCATCCCTCAAAGTCAAGCTCTGTCCAGTTTTGGTTACCCAAAAACAATCAATAGCAGCCGCATTCAAATGTAACCAAATCTTTTTTTTTTGGTATGTGTTTTTTTTTGTTGTTGTTATTTCTGCCCGTAACGTCCCCCGTATTTTTTAATGACCATTATAATTTTAGCATTTATCACCCTCTAAAATAAAAAAAAAAGTTTGTGAATTTACATTCATGCAGTTTAATGTAAAAAACAATGATTTTTTTTGTGTGTGTAGTTTTATACCTAAAACTAAGTAAGTAGCCCCGACGACCAGCAGTCTAAGCCAAGTGCAGTAGTGGCGGCAGCTGTATGCGGCGCTTGCATCAATTGTCTAGTAAGGTCATTTCCTGTTGTTGTTGTGAAAATTTGAATAGAATCATTTGATCGTGTTAGAATTTGAAATCCTTACACACACTTACAATGGACACAGGCGCGGACTTACACACAGGCACACACAAGTGTACATAATGGACATTTGTTCCTTGATGCAAGGGGGATATTGTTAGTGTTCTTAGTTTTTTGGTTTTTTTTTGTCTATGATAGGGGAGAGTTTTTATGTACGGGGGTTTTTGGATAAAAAGTGAAACACATTTTTTCACTGCAGATGCATTTTTGTTTTTTTTTATAAAGCGTATTAGAATACCAGAGGATTTGTTTGTTAGTTTTTTCTTTCTCAATTTCCTTTTTTATTCTATTGTGTAGCAAATACTTACTTATTGAGCTGCTCAGCGGGATCATATGATGATTATTGACTGTTTTGTCGTTTATTGTTTTTTGTTTTCAGTGAGTTAAATCGTTTTTAATGCGGAAGTGATTTCGATTTTTTTTACATAATAAATTAATTGACTGAGAGGAAGGAGCGAGAGAGAGCAGTGAAGCTGGTATCGTTTTATCATGAGGGCAGTGCGTCCATTTGGTTACAGTTGTAGAAACAAATTCAGAAGTCATTCACATGTAACATGTGTGTTTTGTGTGCGGAGTTTTTCGCAACCCAATTGGTAATTAGTAGTACATAGTTTCATGGTGACTGTAAGTATGATGAGAACGATAAAAAGATTTTGATAAGATTGATTCCCGCATGTATCAGCAGGGACTGTATGGACTGGTATGGGTGTAAATCAGCGTTTGAAAAAAACTCACAAATGTGCACAAAATGTATGCAAAACTCTTTTCATGAGAGTGTTTGAGAGGTAAATGTGACACAAACTCTGTACCGTTGAGCATGTTAACATGCAAACACATCTCGCTAAGTGTCGGAAAACGACGTTGCTCTTTTTTCTGACTCCCGTCGTGTGTGCGATAAAGATGACACAACTCATATGTGCACTGAGAAACGAAAATACCCAAACACGGAGTAACACATGAATATTCATATAGAGAAAAAAACACATACATACATATATTTACACATATACAGCTATATTTCTTCTTCTTCTCTACCAATCTTTTAGTGTCGCTCGTTTATGTGTGCACACCATCTTTGAGTGCTCAGGAAAAAATTGTACAAAAGAGTTTTGTTATGTGTTGACTCTGTGTGCGGAGCATCTTCGATCATTAAACTCTTGTGTTTTGAGTTCGCCTGCGCTCATTACCGACGTTTAAAATGTGTTGAGCAGAGTGTTTTGGAGTCTTTTCAATCCCTGGTGCAAATTATGTTTTTTTTGGCTGATATGTTGCCACAGAACATTTAATCGAAATCAGATATTGTGGTGGTGTTTCAAACGTTATTATTGATATTGCTAGCGATATAAAGCTTTAAAAGGTTAGAAATAGTCTGTTGCAATACCACTGCTCTATGGTCCAACAGATCACTTTTATTGGATAAACCTTAATTTTTCACGATCTAAAAGTTGATTCATTTAATTTACTTACTTACTTAATTTCCCTTTACACCCCATGAATAAGGTATGGGATAGCTTCTCGCGTTGTTGTGAATAGCTCCAAGTGAGCTGAAGCAGATTAAGAATTGCAAAACGTCAAAGGAAGTATGGGAAAAATTACTCAAAATTTATGAGTCGAAGGGCCCTGCTAAGAAAGCAATGCTGCTGAAATCTTTAATATTATTAAAGATGAAGAACGGGGACGATGTAAGAGACCATATAAGAAAGTTCTTTGACATCGTGGACAAAATTTATGAAATGGACCTTGAAATAATAGACGATTTGCTGACAATTCTTCTTTTGTATAGTGTACTGGACGAATATGAGTCATTCAGAATTGCAATCGAGACTCAGGAAAAGCTGCCGGATCCTGAGACTCTTAAGGTGAAGTTACTAGAAGAATTTGAAGCAAGAAGAAGGAATGCAAGTGAAGAATCAAACGATGCTTTGTTTGTGAAGAGAAATGGCAGAAACTTTAAGAAAACCGAGGACAAGAAGCAAAGCGGCGGACATTTCAAATTTTCTTGTTACTCCTGTGGAAAAGTAGGCCATATGGCGAAAGATTGCAAATCTAATTTGGCGAAGAATAAGGCGCAGAAAGGAGGTAAGAAAAGTGAATCATCAAGAAATGCTGAGGTTGCGTTTCAAGTAAATGCAGAACGGGAGCGGTGGTGTCTAGACTCGGGCGCATCGTCGCATATGTGCTCCGATAAGGACAAGTTTTGCAGCATTCAAAAACCAAGTATGAGCGTTTTACATTTGGCAAATGACAAATCAACGAAAATTGAAGGTAATGGCGTCGTCAAATTTCAAACGAAGGGTGGCTGTTTGGCTAGGCTGGAAAACACTCTATATGTTCCCGATTTGAGATCGAATCTATTATCAGTGGCCAAAATGACGGATCGTGGTTTTGTAGTGACATTTTCTAAAGATGAGGCCATAGTTAGTGATACCAAAACAGGCAACAGCATTATGAAAGCTAAAAGAAAGAAAGACCTATATTATGTGGAAGAAGAAGCAGAAAATTGTCGAAAAGCCGAGTGGTCGTGTGTACAAGAATGGCATGAACGATTCGGCCATCTCAATGAAGTGGATTTAAAGAATATAATTCGGAAAAAGAAGGTAACTGGTGTAAATTTTAATACTAATCATAAATTAGAAACGTGTGAGACGTGCATTAAGGGAAAGCACACACAAACACCATTTCCGAAATCTACAACGACATCAGAAGAACTGCTGGAATTAGTACATTCCGATGTATGCGGCCCCATGGGGACTAACTCTTTAGGCGGAAGCCGATACTTTCTGACTTTTATAGATGACAAGTCAAGATGGTGTGAGGTCTATTTTTTGAAGAAGAAAAGCGAAGTGTTCCAAAAGTTCAAAGAGTATCAAAGCATGGTTGAAAAGAGGACTGGTAGAAAGATAAAGGCTATATGATCAGATAACGGAACGGAATATACCAACAACTCTTTCAAAAATTATTTGCAGAAAGAAGGCATCAGACAAGAGTTGACAGTGGCATATACGCCACAGCAAAATGGTATCGCCGAAAGGAAAAATAGGACATTGGTGGAAATGGCGCGTTGCCTAATGATCCAATCCGGACTTGCCCCAAGTTTTTGGGTAGAAGCTATTAGCACCGCAAATCATATACGGAACAGATGTCCTTCGAGCAGCTTAAATGGCAAGATTCCCTTCACAGTATGGACAAATAGAAAACCAGTCGTAAGTTATTTTCAAAAGTTTGGCACAACAGTGTTTATGTTGGATAAATCGAAGCGTCATGGCAAGTTTGAGTCCAAATCGAAGAAATGCATATTTGTTGGTTACTCAATACAATCTAAAGCTTATAGACTGTGGGATCCAGTTGCCAGAAAAATTGTATGCTCCAGAGATGTAAAGTTTACTAACTCGTACCAGCCAGGACCGGACTATTGTGAGTTCATAGATGAAACCGAATTTGTCTTACACCCAGAAAACACAGGCGTGCGTACAAATGAAATAAGTGAAGAAAATTCGGAAGAGACAGAAGAAAATGAATCAGAAAACCAAGAACCAAAAATTTCTGTCGATAATTCAGTTGAAATTGAGCAAGAAGACGAACCAGAAGACTTGGAACCAGAACATTCAAATGAAAATCTATATGAAGACGAACAAGATTCAACGGATGAAGAATTTCACACTCCCCTACCTACGAAGCGTGGACCAGCTGAAGAAGAGTTTGAAACAAAACGTGGAAAAGGAAGACCGAAGAAGTTAATGACTGGTAAAAGAGGAAGGCCAAGAAAGATTTTCAATATGGTAACAAATGATGCACCCACAGAACAACAAAACCAAAACCATGAACGCAAAATTTGTCTGAATTCTGTGTATATACAAAAATGATATGTATGTAAAAGGGGTAATATCGGTAGTACCAGAATGGGTTTGTCAAATATGTCAAATATTCTGAGGTTTTGGCTCGAATTATGTTATAAGATAAATTAACTGACCGAATTTGAATATACCCCAGGTGCCGGTCTAGAAGTTATGGGAGAAATAAAAATGTTCCCAAAAAATGACATGTTGTGTGTTGCAGGTACCAAAAGGGATGAACCGATATAGTCCATATTCATATCTGATTTAAATTTTCATAGCCGCACAACCTTCACAAAATTTCACTGAATTCAGTGCATTTACAAAAAAGATATGCATGTAAAACTACGAGGGTGAATTCGGACATTTGTATGGGAGATACCAGAAGGGGTGTTTCAACTGGTTAGGTTTTCTGAGGTTTCGCCTCCTATCACAATATAAATTAACCAACCAATTTGCATTACCCCCCCCCCCCCCCACGTGTCCGTTTGGAAGTTATGGGAGAAATATAAATTTCCTAAAAATAGGTCATTTTGTATGGGAGGTACCACAAGGCGTGAACCAATATAGTCCATATTCATTCCTGAGTACAATTTTTATAAGCTAACATCTTACGCAACAAAATTTGAGTTAATTCAGTTTACTTACAAAAAAGATATGTATGTAAAACTATGAGGGTCAATTTGGTCATTTGTATGGAAGGTACCAAAAGGGGAGTGTCAAAGGTTTCGTGTTTCTTATGGTTTGTCTACTTTTGCAAGATCAATAAATTTACCAAATTCAAATATCCTGCGGTCGTCCGTCTGGAAGTTTTTTATAGAAATATTAATTATCAAAAATAGGTAATTTTGTTTGGGATCTACCAGAAGGGGTGGAGATATTCTACCCATTTACAATCCCATTTTGAAAAATATTAATTCTGGTAAATTTTCATACCGATGCGTTAAGGTTTACTCAAGTTATCCTGCACACCAGCCAGCCAGACAGACGGACATAGCTCAATCTTCTTCAAAAGTCCAGAAACGAATTTGGTCTTAAGATACTTGAGGTCTTACTCGTCTCCTTCAATGCATTACACTTTTTCTCTTATCAAATGATATATACCCTCAGCCCTAAGGGTAAGGGTAAAAAAAGAACGAACTGTGTTTAGTACGATGAATTGCCGATCATGTTTGTGCGAAAAACGATTATTGCCAGCCTCGCGAGGCTATGGAATGCCTATCACAGGAGTAAATGTATGCCATGAATGTGAAGAAAATTAAGGAAGGGAGGACAAAGGTCAGTTTCTTAGCAAATCCTATGCTTGTTACTAATGTTTGGTCAAGGATTTGTATTTTTTTTCACTCAAATATTTAATACTCAGTGGGTGTTTTGGTATCAAAACCCCGATTTTGCGACCACTGAATTTTGAAAAATCTAATGATTCAGTTTTGTAGAGAAATATTGACATATGAAATGTGCATTTATGGTATTTTAGAAAAATTGAAATTGGGTTTTGAAAAATGTACGTAAAATCCTCACAATGTTGCTAAGCTAAAAACGACTTATATTGTCAAGTTATTCAGTAGTCCATATATGTATGTGTCATTTTTTCCATAATTTCATTTGACTTTAATATATTTGAAAAATATAGCGATATCAAAATATGGTGATATCGTTAACCGTTAAGAAGATATGCCCAAATCAGTAAGCCGCTAAAAATTAACTTATTTTTCATTTTCAATAGAAACAAAATATTGTAAGTCCACTTTCCTCCAAGCCTTTCTTTAAATAAAATGAAAGTTGGGAATTTCTTCTTTCGATTAAAAGAGAAAATAGTAATTCGGGGAAATATTCGTAACAGGAAAAATTTTATGCAAAAAACCATTCTGAGTTGTATGAGCGGTTGTGTGTGGGCGTGACCGATTTTAATAAAATTTGGAATGCACCTTTTTTTATTCTAAAAAGTGTATGTACCAAATTTAAAGACTTTTGTGCGGATAGAAAAAATTTTATGCGAAGAAATCGATTTGGATTGTATGAGAGGTGGGCGCTGGGCGGTGGGCGTGGCCGATTTTGGTGAAATTCCAGTTTTTCCTTATTTGTCAATGTAAATGTGTTCGGTGCCAACTTTTTATGAACTCGGATCACTCCTTATAGTTTTTGCACAAAAATGTATGAAACGATCCCACTGTGCTATACTTCGGCCGTTTTTGCCAACATGGTTTCTAATAGCCTGATTATATCTCTGAAATACTGTGCAATTTTCAGAACGATCAAACTATTATTATGGCTGTTATAACGGTTTCTTTTAAATGGGGCGTGGTACAGCCCGCTTCCACTCTGGCTGTAATGCATGCTGTACCAACAAGACATACCAAATTTTAGCTTTATACCTCTTACAGTTCATGAGATACAGCATTTTAAAGTTTCAAGTTTTATAACACGCCCACTAACCCAAACCCGCCCATTTTTTGTTGGAAATGCGAACTTTGCTGCCAAATGCATCCATACAAATTTCCAACACGACCGGAGAAACAGTCCTCCAGATATTGCGGTTTCAATGGTGTATCAAAAATGGAATCTATATATATAAAAAATTGTTGCAAGTGTGTTGTGACTTCATAACTCACGAACGGCTGGACCGATTTGCATAAATTTTTTTGTATGCGTTTGGGTGGCGCCCCGGGTGGTTTATATTTACAATTCGGTCCAATTGGACAAAGGGGCGTGGCACCGCCCATACAACTTGAAAATCAAAAGGGCTGTTTCTCATGAACTATCAGAGGTATGATGATGAGATTTGGTATATATGTTGTTGGAGCAGTATTAATTACAGCCAAGGTGGAAGTGGGCGGTGCCACGCCCCCTTTTCAAAAATCGCTCTAACGGTTTTTCTAATAGACCGATTGATACGAAAATTTTACCAAATGGTACTGTTGACCTGTTGATAGTCCCTGGCTATAGTAGATTGTGATTGGATAAAGGGGCGTGGCACCGCCCATACAATATGAAAATAAAAGGGCTATATCTCATGAACTATAAGAGGTATAAAGATGAGATTTGTTACATATGTTGTTGTTGCAGTATAAATTACAGTAAGAGTGGAAGTGGGCTGTACCACACCCCTTTTAAAATAAACAGTTATAACTGCCAAAATTCCACAGTATATTGCAGTTCGCCTAGAGATATGATCAGTAAGGTAGGCCAGTTTTTTTATTCGCAAATTACAAATCTTGCAAATTTATTTTCAAAATGCGCGTTCTGTTTGCCCTTTGTGAAGTTTATGGTGCATATACTCATCCATCTGAGCAGCTAATATAAGCCATCAACGCTGTAGACGTAAGTGTAACAGGGGACTCGAATTTATCGAACCGACGTTGTTCTCAGCAACTCGGTCTCTGCAAATGCTGAGGAAAGATCTTGGCCTATATTCATATATCCAACTGGTAGAAGAACTAAAACCAGTGGACGATCAATTGATTTTTTTATTTATCATGTCATTGCACATTATTTGAAGGAGAAATAGTTCCAACACGACGGCGTAGAATGCCATACAGCGCGTGAGATCATCACTTTGTAAAGCCAATCGTTGGTGACCGAATTATCTCATAGAATGGTAATATGAGTTCAATACAAAGATAGTATTCGGAAATATTCTTGATCCATGTGAGAAGAAGACATGGCGAAAGAGGTTTTTATGGCTAAAGGCATAAAGCTTCAAACGAAATTTCCATTTTCGGTCAATAGGCGCAGAAGGCATGTCAAAAGTGTTTTTACGCCCAAAGAGATAGTTAGAATACAGACGGTTACCGCTACTACATTAAATTTTCATCTTTAACGGAATGTCTGTTTCCGATTTGTAAAAGATATGACTTTACTGATGAACTTTTTATTATCGTCATAGAGCCTATGATATTTAGAATTTAAAACAACACGCTTAATTTGTTAACTTTCATGTTAAGGAGTTGCTTGAAATTAGTTACATAAGTTAATAAACTCAACATATCATTATCGAGCTTAAGTACCGTTTTCAAAGTACTTTGTAGACCTAAATGTGAAATATATTACAAGTTAAAATGCAATAGCGAAGCATTGCCGGGCCCACTAGTATATCATAAAAGTAAGTACCCTATTGTCACAACCGACTATACTGCTACATTCTGAGAAAATTTCAAAAAGATCGGTCAAACCGTTTCTGAGTCTATACGGTACTTAAAAATTGCAAATAAACAAAGACATACTCATATTCATATATATAGATTTGACCTTTGACATATTTGGAACACGGTTTAAAGTTAAAGTCCAATTTTGCTCAAATTTTGACCATAGCCATTTTAAAACAACTGGCACAATATTCCGATCGGGCATTACCGAAAACCCAAAGTTGAATTTTCGCTGCCACCCTAATATGCACATTAGGTACGTATTGTGTGTGAGGACGTGTGTGAGGTTGCTCTTGTTGCTCTTGGGCAGACAACTTTCCAGTTATGGCACTAAGCAAATGTCTAATATTCAATTCAAATTTACGGATCCTCACGATCACACTGGTTTAAACTCGCCACGTCTTCTGCCGCTCTTAATGATCTAGACTCCCAGATTTTGACTTTTGTGTTGTGTAACTAATTTTTTTTAGCCTTTTTGAATTATCAAATTTTTCAGAATCTTTTACGCGCCGTTTTGTGAATTGCCGCTGAATTCCCAAGAGCCAGACGACCTATTGACATACTCCCCTTGACCATCGTATTGAATTACGAATTGTATAACGAATCGAAAAAGAGATTCTTTTTGAATAAAAAAAAAACATTCTATTACGAATGATAATAACGAGTTCCCTGGCGGGGAGGAGCTGATTAGGAGCATGCATCAGCTCATGGAGAACATCTGGCAAGAGGAGAGCATGCCCGGGGATTCGAGTCTCAGTCTGTTATGTCCCATATACAAGAAAGGAGATCGTAGTGAATGTAAGAACTATCGTGGAATAAGCCTATTACCAATTGCGTACAAGGTCCTTTCAAGAATATTGTGTGAACGTCTAACGCCAATTGTAGAAAAACTAATTGGACCATATAAGTGCGGCTTTAGACCTGGCAAATCTACGACGGATCAAATATTCACCTTACGACAAATCCTGGAAAAAACCCATGAAAAGCAGATCGACATCTACCACCTCTTTGTCGACTACAAAGCTGCCTTCGACTCTCCTATAAAGAAAAGGCTATATGAGGCCATGAGGCAAAGCTAATTCGACTTTGCAGATGTACCTTAGAAAACACCAAATCCTCGATTAAGATTGGTAAAGATCAGTCTGAACCATTTAACACGGAAATAGGACTCAGGCAGGGCGATAGCCTGTCCTGTACACTATTTAATATAGTTATGAAGAAGGTGATGAGAAAGGCTGGTGTCAACATGTCTGGCACCATATTCCACAAAAGCCACATGCCACTAGCCTACGCCGATGATATAGATATCATTGGCCGAAATCTGCGGGACATTACTGCAGTCTTCTCATCACTAGAAAAGGAGTCGGCAAAAATGGGTTTAGCGGTCAACGAGGACAAAACAAAAATAATGATTTCGACGAACAAAGAGTCCTCTCGATGGGGACGCAGCGTCAACGTTGAAAATTATTGTTTTGAGGTGGTAGATGAGTTTACCTACCTCGGATCTTCCGTCAATAAAAAAAATAATGTCAGCCAAGAAATTAAGAGGAGAATAGTGCTAGCCAATAGATGTTTTTTCGGACTTCGACAGCACTTTAGTAATACCACCTTGTCTCGGAATACTAAGAAACAGATTTACCAGGTGCTAATCTTACCCGTTCTTTTGTATGCTGCCGAATCATGGGTGCTTACGACAACGGACATACAAAACCTGGGAGTATTCGAGAGAAAAGTACTTCGAAAAATTTATGGAATTTCGCCATCGGATGAACCATGAGTTGTATGAGCTTTACCACGACATCGGCGTAGCTAAAAGAGTCAGAATGCAACGACTACGATGGCTGGGTCATGTTGCCAGGATGGATGTAAATGCTCCAGCGAAAAAGGTGTTTGAAGGCGAACCTGAAGGACGGCGCAGAGCAGGGAGACCGTTGAGGCGTTGAGGCTTTTTTGCTCTGGTTAAGATCGACAACTTTGCCGGAGACAAAAAGAAAAAATTCCGAACGGTTTATGAAATATGGACTCTGTCAAAAAGGTCCTTATTCAAAAAATCGTGTTGGGGTGAAAATATTGGGGTATGCATAAAAAATGTTTCGATATGATGGGGCCAAGTCCTTTGGGAATTTTTATACAATCACTCTTAGGGATGAGGGTATATATTATTTGATACGAAATAAAGAGTAACGCATTAAAGGAGACGAGTTAGAGAAGACCAAATTCGTTTCAGAACTTTTTAAGACGATTGAGCTATGTCCGTCTGTCTGGCTGGATGGCTGGTCAGCAGGATAACTTGAGTAAACCTTAACGGATCAGTATGAAAATTTACCAGTATTAATATTTTTAAAACGAACTTATGGGATTGTAAATGGGCAAAATAGCCCCACCCCTTTTGGTACCTCCCATACAAAATTACCTATTTTTGGATAATTTATATTTCTTTCATAACTTCCCAACGGACAATCGTAGGATATTTAAATTTGGTCAGTTTATTTATCTTGCAAAAGTAGACAAACACTACGAAAACCGAAACCTTTGCCCTACCCCTTCTGGTACCTCCCATACAAATGACATAATTGACCCACATAGTTTTACATACATATCTATTTTGTAACTAAACTGAATTCACTCAAATTTTGCATATGAAAACTGGACTCAGCAATGAATATGAACCATATCGGTTCGCGCCTTCTGGTACCTCCCATTCAAAATGACCTATTTTTGCAAAATTAACATTTATCCCATAATTTCCAAACGGACACTTGGGGCGTAATGAAAATTGGTCAATTAATTTATCTTGTGATAGGAAGCAAAACCTTACAAAACATAACTATTTGACGCACCCCTTCTGGTACCTCCCATACAAAGGACCGGACTCACCCCCATGGTCTTACATACATATATTTTTGTAAGTGCACTGAATTCAGTCAAATTATTCGTAAGTTGTACGTATGAAAATTTAAGTCAGGAATGAGTAAGGACTGTATCGGTTCACCCTTTTGGTACCCCCTATCAAAATTAAATTTTTTTGAAAAATTAATATTTCTCACATAAATTCCAAACCGGCACCTATACCCCCTACACAAATAAGTAAATTTTTGGACGATTTTGCACCACAAGCAGGGGGAAAATTATACATAAGTAATTTTATTTTAATTAAAAATCTATTAATTTCAATAACTCAAGACTTCAACAATATCTTATATTGGGTGATGGTATTTATCAGTCAGTTTACCTGACTGAAATTTCTGTACTGGTTTTAGTTTCGGTATATATTTAAAAAATAGCTGAGTACGAAGGTGGCACCAATTTATGTGTTGCACTGTGATATCATTCGAATTTAAGTTTCTCAGCGGGTTTGGAAAGAAGAGACTGCGGCGTTTCCAATGATATATATATAGTTATATAGTTTACATTTGACATCTGTCTGCTTTTGAATGTGATGTTAGGGATATTTCAGAAACAGATTCTTATTCTACTCAGCTTTTCCTACCAGAAAAATAGTATCATTTCCAAGGTATATCGATTTCAATTTATTTTGTCTCAGTGTATAATATTTGCGTTTTTTTAATACTTCTGTCTCACAAATTTCATAGCTAACAAAAAAAAACAAATAAAAAAATTCCAAATGTTCTTAAACATATCAATTATAGACTTTACATTAATAACAATTGAAATTTATGTAAATCTCAAATTCCACAAAATCTCTTCTCTCCCAGCTGATTAGACAAATAACCCTTGTTATTGTAATTTAAAATCGTTTTTCAATTAAACCACTACATTTTATGCTTTACAAAAATGTAACATGTATATAAATTTCTAATAAGTTCCAGTTGTCATTATGACAAATTGAGTTATTTCTCTGTCTTTGCAGTTGCGATGCTGTCTGTCAATTGATACAAAGTGCCAATGACTTTTTTGGGGCGGGAGACAAAACCAAAAAAAAAAAAACGTTGAAGAAAACTCAAGAAATTAATTGAAAAACCGGCACCACAGCACCAACCAATTAAAATGTCATTTGTGTTAAAGAAACCTTATAAATACCACAGAATCACAGCATGGGACCCCAAATTAAAAAGATCAATAGTAGTGGTAGTAGTAGTAATAATAAAAAATTAAATTGAAAACAAACAAAATAGGTTACATTACGCTGAAATTAAATGACAATATTAAAAAGGCGTTAAACCAGCATCTCAAACCCTTAATTATAGGCGACACAAAGAAAAACAATGACAACCCGTATCAATGACAGCACCACTACCACCGCCATCACCAATACGACTAAGAAAGTGTGTAATAGATGAAAACGACCAAACGACATGTAATATTTGCCAACGCGACTATTAACCAACCCTCAGTAGAGGCAGAAGAAATTGGTGCAAGAAAGTGCAAGCCCTTAGATGGAATGAGAGTGTGAAAAGGCAACACCACAAGATGTTGAACGATTAAAAAAAAACTGAAGGGTTTCTCTCTAAGTATCTGAGTTACTGTGGGTTAATAGCGTGTTTTTTTTTACTGTGGTGAGAAAAAAGTGTGACTGACACGTGATACGATTTTAAGAGAGGGGAGATCATTTCCTGAATTTTGTAGTAACATGTATTAGAAAAAAAATACTTAAAGGATTTTGTTAAACCAAACTTAAAAACTTTTATTTTTTTAATTTTTATGGCTTTTAAATTAAAAGCAATTGAATTGAAAAGAAAAATACTATTTGTTAATATATAAAAATCACGTGTCACCGAGTTTGTCGCAGCAATTATCGGAAACGGCTCTATCAATCTTTATGAAATTCTGTATGGATAGTTGGTAGGAATGAGAATGGGAACCATTGTATTTTCATACCACTAGGTGAAATTCAGAGAGTATGTTTGTTTGGTCATGAGAAAAAAATGTATGTCGGCAAGGCCACGAAAAATGAAACCACATAGATTTTTTTTTCTGTCACAAGGTCCAACATTTTTTTTATATTTCAAATGTCTAATATGTATAGAATATGGCAGCAATGTATGCCAGTGCAAAATTTGTGTCTGCTTTGACATTTTACAACCTTTTCATAAGTGGCACGTGCAAGGTGTAGTAGGAAAATATACCAATGTCGGCGAATAAGGTAAATTTTGTTCTTATTTTTTTTTTACTTAAGACAGATGATTACTTTTTTTGGATAGAATACAAATCAAACTATTGATTAGCAATCAAATTTGTGTACAAAGCTTGGGTTTTGGACTAATTAACGCTTAAAGTAATCAGCCGCAAATAAATGGTGACGTTACTGACAAATTTTTATAAAATGTTTTTTTATGCATTAACTAATTATAAAAGAGGTTGGATGAGCTGATTTTTTTGAGTATTTTTGAAGTACTTTCATAATCAATTCTTAAATGAAGCATTATTAGCACATAGCAGGTTGTTTTTGCAAAAAAAAAATTGTGTGACGTTACTGACGGATTATTTTATTTAGTTCAGCAGGGATACAATTAAGATTGCTTTTTTTGTGATATTTTATGTTTATTTACGTTAAAAAAAACTTCAACTGAATCGATGCTTTAATTTTGCAAAAATTAACAAGTCGGAATTAATAAAGACTTTTGTTTTTTTCCGATAATAATGTGTTTTTATTTTACAGAGTGTCCTGGCTTTAGTTCAAAATACTGACACAACATTTTTATCACCATTTAGGAAGAAATTTCAAAAATTTTTTGCAAAAAAAAAAGGCAAAAACAGAAGTTAATTCGACATTTTTCATACTAAATAGCCGATAAGACTGAAAAGTAGGGAAAATTTACAAACTTTAATGATGCAAAACTGATCAGAAACCAATTTCAACCCTCAAGCTATACACATTATTGAAGAGATCATTTAATTAACTAACACTCTATCATACAAAAATCAGATCTAAAGGTCAAGCCCGATTTACTACAATTTTTTTTTATGAGAGTGATTTAGTCTTAATATCTCCCCAGGTTGCATCTTAAAACTCCTCTACGATGACTTTTTGGTCGTTTAGGGTCCCTATATTAACCCAAGAGAAAAAAGACCCGAAAATCCTACCGAAATTCGTACGTGTGACGTTACTGACATTTTTGTGTGACGTTGCTGACACTGCTTTTATGGCGATTAAGTGATTACAACATACAATTTAAGCCCACCTTTTGGATAAAAATCATCTTTCAGCCTTCCTTTTTTAAATACTGGGCAATTATAAACATAAACTCTTTTCAGTTCTCTAATTTTTACACAAACGTTCAGTAACCTCAAAACTCACTTCCAAAATCCGGTGACGTTACTGACGGCTTAAAATGGTCATAACTTCACAACAAAACGAGATACAGCAAAATTGTCTGCGTATGAAACAACAGTTATGACGAGAACTTTCATATGCCGCTCTCAAGTTAGGAGAAATAATTATATTTAGTAAAGATATTGACCAAAATATTTATACAAGCGTGACGTTACTGACGGTGGCCTTACCTTGCAAATGAACACGGTAGATTGCGCTGCGGTATATTTATACCGAAATTTTGAACGAATGGACCAATTTAAATGAAATTCAGAAAGTATGTTTGTTTGATCATGATAACAAAGTTGTTTTATATATGAACCCAGTATGTGGCGCAGGAGTTGACTTATTTCGCAATTTATATTGGTGGTCCGATTTTACACAAACCCAGTATTTTAAACATCTTTGTATTGAACGTAAGGACCAATTTATCTGAAATTTTTGATGCATATTAGTTTGATTATGAGAAAAAAATTTATGTACAAATGGACCCGTTAGGTGGCCCTGGGGTGTATTTATACCGAAAAATTTACTAAGTGACATTTAGAATGTAGGTTTGTGCCATCATGAGAATAGTTATTTTTATAAATTAACCCAGTACGTGCCGTTGAGGTGAACTTGTTTGGAGAATAGAAGAAAGAACTCTTCCAAAAGGGTACAGGCATGTAAAATGTATGTTTAGGCCCAGAGAAATAAAATTAAATGCACATAAAATATTTGGCACTGCAGGTATAAATATACAGTCCATAATCTATGTTGGATTATTGGGCGGAATTGACGTGGCAAATGTATTTTTTATCCACAGAGCATCAAAACGTAATGTAGCCGTAGAGCGACAAAAATTCGTTGCAGTATTAGTACTTGGCACAAATGTATTAAGTCGTGAAGAAGTCGTACTTAGCACTACACATATGAATATACTGTAGCAATATTTATTTTCGATCAGAGGACGAAGAATACATAGCGTGGCCTGTAATTGGCGACGACAGCCTTCCCTACAATCGACTATGCGTAAACTTTAAAAATATCTAAACATATGGTACATAAACTACTTATACTTAGGTTTATGCTCTGATACATTGGGAGATCGAAAATATGAACTTTCATATTCTAAACCAAACATGTTAAATTCCAATTAGAATAAGCAATTGATGCAATTGGTTTATATTTTCTAATTCATCAAACAATTAGAATTAGTTCAACTAATTCCCATTAGATAATTTAAATTTTTATTCCAATGGTAAAACTAATTGCAATTAGTTGCCATTAGCAAAAAAAATTGGTTTACCTTTACAATTAGAAATCTAATCGACTTCTGCTAATGCAATTAGATTTTTGAAAATATCAAAATAATTGATTCTAATTCGAGCTAATTGAATATCTAATTTCATTAGCAGAAGTCAATTAGATTTCTAATTATAAAGGTAAACCAATTTTTTTTTGCTAATGGCAACTAATTGCAATTAGTTTTACCATTGGAATAAAAATTGCAATTATCTAATGGGAATTAGTTGAACTAATTCTAATTGTTCAATGAATTAGAGAATTTCACAAAAGAAGGTTAATTAGCAATCATTACCATTATCTAATCATTATTTAACATCTTTGTTCTAAACCAACCAAAAAAAAACTATGTGATTTTGTGGAAAATCCACAACCCACGTTTGAACATGAACAACGGTTGCCGAATCAGCTAGTTTCTTAATTGTACCATGTTCTATGTATATTGCGTTAATTTCTGGATGTAAGAAATTGTTAACATGACTTAAAAGTAGCAAATGAACACATTGGAGAGCGAAAAATTGTACGCTTCGCCGTACTTGAGGGGTCATAATCACAAAAAACTTCACTTTTACATGCAACAACGAGAAAATTGCATTTAGTTAAGTTTATTTTTTTTTTCATTTCTTTACATTATGGGGTGATCATCAAATTAAACGCAGTGGTTTTTAATTACGAAAATAAACTTTTTTATTAAATAAAAACCAAATTTAAAATAAAAAAACACAATTTAATAATGCGTATGACCTCTATTATTTTGAATATGTTCAAAAATGCCTTTCAGTAATACTATTTATCAGGATTAATTCTCTGCAAAATTAACTTTGGTGTTGGCGTTTCCAAACTGTCGCATGAACTCCGGAGAGTATAAACTCCAAATAGACATACTGAAAATTAATTTATTGCCCTTCTTAAAGCTTAACCAGGAAATAAATTAAATTTGTCAGTGGGAGATTGCGTCTACTCAATCCAGTAAGGAAACTAAAGGTTGGTTTCGGTTACAAAACGTTAAAGTCTTGGGCCAATAAAAGTACTTTTTGGCATTTAAAAGTACTCTGGTACAAAAAAAGTACTTTGTGCCGAAAAGTACATCAAAAGTACTTTTTGGTTCAAAAAAGTATTTTGGTACAAAAGAAAAGTACTTTGTGCCGAAAAGTACATTAAAAGTACTTTTGGTACAAAAAAGTACTCTGGTACAAAAAAAAGTACTTTGTGCCGAAAAGTACATTAAAAGTACTTTTGGTACAAAAAAATACTCCGGTAAAAAAATTTACTTTGTGCAGCAAAGTGTTTTTGGGCCAATAAAAGTACTTTTTGTCAGTACTTTGGTACAAAAGTACTTTGGTACAAAAAAAAGTACTTTGTGCCGAAAAGTACGTTAAAAGTACTTTTGGTACAAAAAAGTACTCTGGTATAAAAAAAGTACTTTGTGCCGAAAAGTGCATTAAAAGTACTTTTTGGTTCAAAAAAGTACTCTGGTACAAAAAAAAAGTACTTTGTGCCGAAAAGTACAATAAAAGTACTTTTGGTACAAAAAAATACTCTGGTAAAAAAATTTACTTTAGCAGCAAAAAGTGCTTTTGGGCCATTAAAAGTACTTTTTGTCATAAAAAAGTACTTTGGTACAAAAAAAGTACTTTGTGCCGAAAAGTACTTTTGGTACAAAAAAAATACTCTGGTAAAAATATGTACTTTATGTAGCAAAAAGTGTTTTTGGGCCAATAAAAGTACTTTTTGGCACTAAAAAGTACTCTGGTACTAAAAAAAAGTACTTTGTGCCGAAAAGTACATTAAAAGTACTTTTTGGTACAAAAAAGTACTTTGTGCAGAAAAGTACATTAAAAGTACTTTTTGGTTCAAAAAAGTACTCTGGTACAAAAAAAGAGTACTTTGTGCAAAAAGTACATTAAAATTACTTTTGGTACAAAAAAAAGTACTTTGTGCAACAGAAAAGTTTTTTTGAGCCAATGAAAGTACTTTTTGTCATAAAAAAGTACTTTTGGTACATAACTTTGGTACTTTGCTCGCGAGCCAAGAGCCATAACATTTGAAATGGGCTCTCGAGCTGGCTCGCGATCTGACTCTTTTATGGGCTCTTGGCTTCTGGCTCGCGAGCCAGCCAATACAAACCCTGATCAAAACTGCATTATCAGCAAAACACTTCAAGAAATGTATAAACAAAATATGTTTAAAATAAATTCGAAAATGTTCACATTTCTCTTACTCTATGTAACAACGAGTATTTGTTATTCAAATGAGTATTTACCCAAAATTAGATAAAAACCCGGGTATGAAAATGGGTATAAATGGGTAAATACCCAGCGTTGGGTAAATACCCAGGTCTTAATCCATCTCTAGTTGTGACCCTTTTCGGCTGGTGGAATCGATTCAGATGCTTCCTTAGATGAATGGCTTAGACCCTACCATTTTGTATGTTATACTTTTTCTGCACAGTAAAAATGTTTCTTATCAGTGAAATTGGTGTTTATCAGCGTAATTTTTGTGTTCCACTTTTTTTTTCAAAGCTGCAGTCAACAAATGCCCTGTACCATGTCTTTTTGAACCGACCTATGGGCCATGGTCAGCTCACGAATATAAATTGATTCTCTCGCGCTCCCTTAGGTACTCTCTTTGCATTTTTACTGATCATAGCAATCTGATTTGGTATTTCGAACCTGTACGACAAAAGGTAGACAACTCAAAATATGTAATTTTCAATATTCTGCAATAGAAAGAGAAAAAACCACATAAAGTGGCAATTTCTACCCAATGTAAGTAAAGTCCATTGTTTAGTATTCTCTTCTGTAAAAAAAGGAAACCTTATGACACTCTCTATGTTTTCAGAATAATTTCGGCAAAAGTGCAGAATAAGGCGCGGGAGCCCAAAAAAAAAAAATTCCACTGCCAATCAAGGTCAAAGTTGGCGCTAAGGCCCACGGGGCCCAAAAAAAAAGGGGCCCCTTTGGTTCTATGATAACCCCCCTTGTGTGGATACTCAAATTAAAGATACTTTCGAGACGTATCCAACAGTGGTATTTTTAAGTTCCTACGGGTCTCCTGGATCGAGTTAGAGCCATTTAAATTTCCGGGATATACCAAAAAAAATATTTTTAAAAAAATCGCGTAATCAAGTAATGGTTAAGCATGATGCAGTTGATGAATAGAACCGAAAGGGGCCCCTTTTTTGACCCCATAGGCCTGAGCGCCAGCTTTGACCTACCATTCCGATGTTTGGGGACCAAGAGGAAGACAATGGCATATTTTTTTTAATCGGGCTCCCGCCCCATATTCTGCACTTCAGCCATAATTTCTTTAGACTCAATCAAAGAGTTACACTTTTAGTTTTTTTTTTATTTTGAGTTGTCTCCCTTTTGTCGAACAGGTGCGATAAGTAAAATCACTTTCAATTTAAGTTAAAAAAAACGTAAACTATCAAAGTTTCACATTACGCACAAGAACGTAAGAGAACCAATTAACACTCTAGAGTCAATTAACCAAGAGAACATAATGTCACTGTACTATTAATTAATCTATGTCTATATTCTTCTTAATCGGTTTTATGTACCGGTAAAGAAACAACCGACCGGTCAGAGTTGTTATACGATTTCATCTGATGGTGAAGCTTAATACAATTTTGAATTCTCGATGCAAACTAAAGCTTACATTAACCATGGGGTAATCACTAAAAAAAAAACTAAATGTTCCTTTACACCCCATGAATGAGATAAAATTGATGTCGTCAACATCGAGGGGACCTCCGATGATAGAAATCAAAACCTGGCCTCACAGATGATAGTCCGGGACCGAAGGGTTTATGGCATTCTACCCTTAAATGAGAGCGTTCAATGTTGTCAAATAAAATATATGTTTTTCACTCAATTAATGAGAACGGATTTTTTTATATATCCAATTATTTTATAGTTATAAATAAATATAATATTGATTGTCAACAACCCAACAGATTAAAATTTTTTTTCTGTACCCCCGATGGAAAATATGGCAAATTTTATTACCAATTCGCCAACATGATCACAAGGTTTTAATTCACATAACGGAAAAAAAATAAAAAAAACAAAGAAATAATATATATTTTTTTTTTTGAAATATGTATTTACATTAAAAATAAAAAGGTTACAAACAAATTATAAGTAAGTATAAAATAAAAGCTTACAAACGTAATATGTAAAATAATATAGAAATTTTGTTTTTTTAAATTTAATTAACATCGAAAAAAAATCACTTAAAAAACAATATTAAATAATACAAACTACAAATTAAACATCTCAGCAATCAATTGTGATATTTCACTACGGACAATTTTTGAAATTATTTTAGAGGGGAAAATAATCGCACGCTTAGCATGTTCGAATTTTATTTAAAGTTATGGTTTCTGACTAGACTGGATAACTTGTTTAAAATAATTATTATCTTTTTTTTTTTTTGCTGCTATTTTTTTAGCTTTGGTATAATGACTAGGAATGTGTGTGTGTTTTTTTTTAATGGAATGGTTAGAAAATAAAAATTGTAAAAAATAACTTAAAATTTAATGTATAAACTAAAAAGTTAACATATTAATATATGTAATAATTTTTGGTTTTGAATTTGTTTTGTTTTTGTTTTGCTTTCTCTTTTCAGTTATATAAATTTTAAAAAATTATTGTTTTTATGCATTTTGTGTTTTTCTTTTCTTTCTTTTTTCTTCTTTGAGGTAGCCTTTGTTTTGTTTTTTTTTCTTATTAAGTTTTCTGTAGCTTGAAACTTTTTATGTTGTCATTTCATTGTAGTCTACAGAAATGTTGTACTTTTGCCCTGAGAAAAGTTTTGTTTGTTTTTTGCTTTTGTTTTGTGTGTGTGTGTGTGTCTGTGTTTGTTTTTTTTTAACATTATCCTTAACAAGGATATTCCTGCAGATCTTTTTCTTTAAATTTCATTTTAGAGTTACACGCATAATTCTGCTAGGGATGGGGAATAAGGGAACGGTGTGAGGGTTCATTGAGGTTAGGATGTTGGTTGTGGAGTTCAATTTAAATTTGCATTATCTATATACAAAGTGCAATTTACACTTTTGGCCTATTTGTATTTGTTAGTTGTATGTATGTATTAGTTTTTCGTTTTTTTTTTTTTTGATACTATGAAAAAAAATGGCTTTAGATTTATTATTTCAATATTTTTAATAAATCGTATTAATAAATTCTTGTCTTATTACGTTACGTCCTTTAACAGATATCTTGAGCAAAGCAGTTTCCTCTTCTTTATATTCCGGGGCGGGTATTTGGAAGTGGGGACATGGGATGATAGGTGGTAGTTGGTTATACTATTTATGTATGTTCGTATATAAGTCGTTATATGTATCTATGTATGTATGTAAGTACTCGTATATTATGAATATATTTTTTGTTAAGATTTATGTATGTATGTGGTTATGTGAAATAAATTCATTATAAACCCTGCTATGTAATTTTTAACTACCGCGTTTTATTTCAGCTATTTTTGTTATTTTTGTTTTGTTTGTTTTGTTAAATGGGTACTTGGTTTAACTGATATTCTCTAAGTTACGTATTAAATATTTGTTCTTATTTTGCGACATTTCCTCTAAGTCTCCTTGCATCGCATGTTGATTTTTGTTTTATTTTGTTTTGTTTTAATGTTAATACTAAAATTTTTAAAAATAATTTTGATTTTCTGCTTTCATCTTCTTCATTTCATGCGTAAAGAAACTTATAGGAACTTTTTCTAATTCTTAAATCAAATGTGAACTAAAAACACAATAGGAAACTCTAGCGAGACATCGTTTTCTAGCCCACACAAAGTCGAACGATTGTTAAAGCATTGCCAGATTATAAACTAGCTCCTTTCTTTAACATTTGTATATTTTGCATATTTACTTTTTCTTTTAAATGTTTTAATTTGTTTCCTTTTCTTTTCAATCGCATTTCATCTGGCAATGCCCTGACTTTGTGTCCGCTTGCCAACGAGTTGCCAGCCTAAGAACTCAAATTCGTCTATTGGTAAACCTTAAACTGGTGTCAAATTAAACGTTAGCTTCATGGAGCCTGTAATGCGTTCTCTAACCGGTAAATATACAATAGCGGGCACAAACCTGTTACTCTCCTCCTGTTGGTCGGCCTCGATAACAAACGCCTGCATTTGACCGCCACTAGCGGCGCTGTCGCGTGGCACTGCATACGAGGCCGACTTGCCAAACTGTTCGGCTAAGTCTTGCAGCATTTGTTGTTGCTGTGGATTGTAGATCGGCGAGCAAGCTATTGAACGGTTATGTTGGGGCATTTCATGTTTCATATCGCTGAGCGTTTGCTCGCGAGACACAGATGGTGAGCGCGATGACATTTGTTGGAGCATCTCCTCTTTGACGTTGACCAAGGGAGACGGAGTGCGCATTGATAGATTTGTAGGTTGATTCGTGTCAATGTCTTCTATCGTTTCCTCACCAGTGTTCTGAAGATTCTCTGTGATTCTCTGCTGTTCTTCCTCTACCTCCTCCTCCTGCTGTTGCTGCTGCTGCTGATGAGTTTCATGTTTTAACTCATGTGACATTTGTTGCTGGGCCTCGGCCTCAAGTTCAGGTGTGCCCTTATCATCTTTCTCTTCGTGATCTTGTCGCTCGCCATTATTCATTATCGAGTGAGTTCGCTCGTGAATGAACAGAAATGCATAGTAGGGTGTGGTAAAAGAGCACTGCGAACATTGGTACTCCTTCAGGTGGGGTGAAGCCATATTGGCATCATTGCCGTATCCACTTGGCATCTGGTTATGCAACAGTTGTTGGGCATTCAAATTCTGTAGAGCTTGGGCTAATTGAGCTGGTGAGGGCACATGGTTGGGAGTGACCGCATTGGTTGTAGAACCCGATGAACTTGAGCCATTCGGTATCTTTAGAGTGGGACTTGAGGGTTTGCTAGTAGCCAGACTGCCCAACTGCCCCTGTTCCATTTCTCGAATCTTCTCCAAGCCACTCTGGCCATGATCGTTGAGCAAATGCGTGCGCAACCACTTGGGACTACGGAAGCGTCTGGTGCAAATGGGACAGTTTTCGGTGTAGGCAGATAGTGGTGAACTCTCGATTTTAATCTCAGAGCCAGCACTGCCAAAGGGACTGACGTTAAGATTCCTGCTCAACGTGCTCTCGGCCTCAGTAGCGGGCGGAGGTGGTGGTATTGCAGCCTCTGCATTCGCTCCATTTTGCCGGGGTTGCGGCAAAGGGGCACCTTCTTCGATAATGCCGTGGGTATTGTGCTTATGCACGCGCAGGAAATACTTGCTGCACAGCTCCTTGTTGCAGATGTTGCACACAACGCCGCCAATCTGGGCGCCGTTCTCGATCTCAATGCCGTGCATGCGCTGCATGTGGGTCTTCATGAAGTACTTGTTGCACAGCTCCTTGTTGCAGATTTCACAGTAGCTGCTGGTGGGCGTGATGGTGTATGGCGGCCTCGTACCCTGAGCGCTCATGTTGGCGCTGGCCTTTCTTTCGGGTGTGACGAAGCCATCGCGCAACGGGCTAGTCTTGGTGTTGGTGAGCAAGTGAACCTCAGTGATATGCTTTTGAAATTCTGGCAAATTGGAAAACTCTCGATCGCACGGAGTGCACCGCAACTCGCCCATGCCGCCGCCGCCGCCCATCACGGGCATGAGGGAACTCGGCGAACCGTTGGGTGACTGCTTGAGCAACGCCTGCTGTTGCAGCATGAGCGGTGAGGGGAAGTTCAGGGGCGCCATGCTTTCCATGCCGCCGCTGTGCTCCGTCAGTAGGTGGGCCTGCAAGGCGTACTGATTTTCCATTTCGCGGCCACACAGATGACAGGGCAGTGGCCTCTTCCCGTTGAGGTCATTCAGTTGTTGGATCATTGACTGCAGTTTCTGCAAGTTCTGGATACCCATCGCCGTCTCGGCACTTGGCAGGACATTTTGGGCATCGGGCTGCATCTTATGGGGCTCGGGAGTTGAAGGTACGCTGGAACGCTGATTGTTTTCACTGCGATTTTCCTGATTTTCATCGTTGGCTGACTCCTTCACCGTCTCCACCGCTTCCACATCGGGCGTTTCAAGTTTAATCCGTTTGCTGGGCTGCTGATGGTTGACCTCCGGTTCTTCATTGTTATTCTCGCTACTACTGGCCATCATGCGCTGGGCCATCATCAGATTGACCGGCATGCCGGGCATATTCATGAACGGCCAGTTGGGCAACTTCTGTAGGTTCTCATTGTCCTCGGGCGGCATGAAGATGCCGTGACGCTTCCATTTGTGTGTGCGCAGGAAGTACTTGTTGCAGTACTCCTTGCAGCACAACTCGCAGAATGCCTCCGGATTGACCACGCCCAGGCGTTTCAGCTTGTCGTGGGAAAAGTTCGCCTCTCGTGCTTGTTGCTGCGATTGCGGCGACAACTTGCGTGGCTGGGGTGTAAAGGAAACCTCCTCCTGTTCCAGGGCAAAGTCTTGGCGGAAGCCGTCGGGCATTTGAAATTGTTTGCTGGCATGCAAATCGACCGCGGCATTGGCCTCTAGCGATGATTGAGCTGTGGTGGGGCTGTTGCGTTGCGAAGTGTTTGCAGTTTGTTCGTGAGCTTTGGCCCGATGGCGCCTCATGGCGAAAATATTGGTGAAGCGTTTTGAGCAGATGTCACAATAGACGGGAGAGGGTCCTTGTGAGGGTTTCTCATCCCGCTCTTTACGGTTGCTGTCGTTCAACAATTTCTGCTGATGTTGTTGCTGCTGCTGCTGCTGTTGCTGGGCCAGTTCCAATTGCATTTGATGCTGTTGCTGTTGCAAATGTTGTTGCTGCTGCTGCATCTGCAGCTGGAACATTTGATTCATGGCGCTCATGCTATTGGCTGGTTGTGTAGCACCTGCGGCCGTATCACCGGCTGGATCATAGATCCCATGCTTGTTGGCCTTGTGGGTTTTCAGGAAATACTTGTTGCAGAACTCTTTGTTGCATAGCTCGCAGAATGCTTCGGGATTAAAGATTCTCAAAGGTGGACGGTTGAGACCATCCACTCCGGGAAAACCGGGAACGGCCAACAAGGGCAAATAGCCACCCGCCTGGAGAGCAGCGGCGGCTGCTGCCTCGGGTGGAAAAGGAAAACCCATGGGCGGCATTTGGTGTTGGCCCATCCATGGCTGCTGGTCTTTGCCATTTGCCATGAGATGACGAGTATGTCGTTCACTGGCGCTTTCCTGGTTAGATGGCGGACTTTCGCAATCCGATCTCTCCATTTTCACTTTCACCGAAGCCAATATATCCAAAGGCGTCATACCGCCACCCATCTGGCCGTGATCGCCTTGACCCTCATTGTGCTCATGCAGCATATGAAGGCTTAGTTTAAATTCGTTTTCGAAATTCTCACCGCATTCCTTGCAGAATGTCTGATATGGATTGTGCGTATACGCCTCTTCCTCCATCTCCTGCTGAGCGTGGGCCTGCCTCCGCTTCTCCTCTGCCATATCGTGATGCAACGACGATGACCGTGATTGGGATTTGCTGCCGCCGACACTGTGCTTGTGTGATTTTGATATGTTTTCAATGTGTTTCTGCTGTTGTTGCTGTTGCAACATCTCAAAAGTCTCCTTCAGATGCTCCATGGACTTGGGCAAGAACATTGTGGACAACTTGTCCTCATAGTCGACATCCGGGTTGCCTCGAATCGGCGAGACCTGCTCCCTTTTAATGGCATGCACCGGCTGGTGATCGATATCCTCATCGACCTCGGCTTCGTGGTGGACTCCATCATCTTCCATGCGCGTGGGATTATTCTGTTTGCGCCGCTTTTTGGCAGCATCATTAAGAGCCTCCAGCAATTGCAGTTGCATGGCTGCATTGGCAGCAGCTGCCACTGCGGCCATGGCAGCATTGCTGTCGCCGGCATTGTGTTCATCATCATTATCGTTGGCAGCGGAATGTAGTAGAGCGCTTCCCCCCTGGGACAAGCTGGAAGAACTGTGTTGCTGATGGTGGAGATGCTGTTGGTGGAGGTGTTGTTGTTGTTGCTGTTGTTGCGTGGACGCCTTATCCTTCAAGATGTCGGCAATTGTACGTTTCGATTTACTGGTGCTCAGTTTCGGCGATGATGACGATTTGGACTCACAGGTATTGTTGGTCATTGATTTGTGGTGATTCAACGACGGCACTGTCGTCGATGATGATGTGGCTGATGTACCTGACGATGACGATGACGCCGACGACGATGACGACGACGATGAGGAGGACGAAGAGGTGACTGAAGCAGCGTGAGATGAAGTGACTTTTAGTGTTGCTGCCGCTGTTGCTGCTGCAGTTACTGCTGCTGTTGCATTATTGTTGGCGGTGGTCGATGAAGTATTAGATACATCAGATAGAGCTGTATCCTCACTACTTAAATCGGGCGGTGGGGTTGCGTATATAGAAGCGGCCATTTTTGTTATTACTGTAGGGAGGGAAGGGTGGAAGAGAAGAAGAAAAGTGGAATTTTAGTACAGCTATGTGTGTGGAAGTTAGAGCGTTAGCGCTAATTAAATCTTCGGGGAAAGTATTAATATTGGCAACTAGTTAGTTTATGCTTTCATGCCTAATCATGCAATATATTATGATGGTGGTGGTAATGGTATTTTTATGGTTGAATTATGTTATATACATGTAGTTCCAAATAAATTAATATTCTGGGAAAAATTGAGGCATAGTTATTATTTTAATGTACATTTTTTTTAATTGTTGCTTAAAAGCTTAGCGTAAGTACGTCATGATGAAGATTGTTAAGATTTTCAAAATTTCTCAATTTATATTTCAAGAGGTTACAAGGTTGTTGCATTGGAACGACCCCACAATCTTTTTTTTGCCTTGCCATTGGCCGTTGCGGAGGCAACAGTCGCTGAACTGCAAGGGGTTAAAACTAGAAATAGTTCGACCAGAGCCCTATTTCATGTACCGTAGGTGACATGGGATACACACGTACAATGCCTCCAGTGGGTGCCCTAGTTCATCAGTATCTTATTGGCGTCACGGAGGTTTAGACGAGTCTGCCGTTCACCGTCTTCGAGCGGAAGGGGTTTGGAACTTCGCACACCTCCCACCGGTGGTGGTACTGTATTCTACTGTATGTAGAATCCATTACACCCTCTAGTATTTAAAAATTCCAGTCTGTTCCCTTTTTGTGAAATGCGACCAATCCAGTGAAGCATGGTTTAATTAATCACAGTGAGAAACTCCCACCGGTGACTGTGACCGGTAGCTTGGGGTTCAGGAACCCTAGGTCTTGTTTCCGCCTGATCTGAGTTTTTGGTCTCGTATGTGGTGTTGCATCGCCACCAGGTGCTCCAAACCCATAGAGTAGCAGATGTTGCTAAGATAGACCTCACCATGAGCATAGGGGGTATGTTCCATAATGTCAAACAAAATTTGGTATCTTTTAGCTGGAATAAAAAGCCGACAAAATCGTTAGCTTGACCCCAAATCTGTCGACTGGTACTCCTCGATAGTTTAAGCTTGCTTTGGTCATCCCAGGGGGCTCTGGCAATCGCATTGTAATATGCCCAGTGTGTTTAGCACACCATGGGTATAACCTTTACGGTAAGATCTATGTTAAACTCTTGTGGACACTCTACACATATTGGAATACATTAGACTTTCAAATAAAAAAGAATTTCGTTAATATCTCATACACAGCTTGTTTTATTCTATTGCAACATTGACCCGGCCTTATTGAAAACCCCTATATGTATTTAAAAAAATATCGCTTTTTCCCGTTAAAAGCTTTTAAAATTGAAATGAGGATTTAGAATTTCTTTATTTTAACATTTTCTGCGCCACAGCACTTAAAAATTAATTCATTTTTAAATTAAAAATTTAGAAAAAATTTAAACGAAATAAATTTTTTAGGGAATCTAAATTTCTTATAATCCAATAACTTATCAATATAATTTTTTTATCTTCAATTAAATTTCTGTTAAAATTTCGGTCTGAACACTTTTAATATTTTCAGACCAATCTCCCTTTGGTTGGATTTATAATGTCTTGCTGCATTTGCTAATTACTTAAAAATTAAATTAAAAAGTATTCTACTCTTTTCTTTAGCTAAATTGTGATGGGCTAAGAAATAATTATTTAAAACGGTTAAGTAGTTTTCGACTTTACCCGTTACATACTCGTGCAATCTCCATGTATTCAAATTAAAAATGGTATCCCCCATGACTGTACACTTCAAGCAACCGTATGCAACCCCTCGCCGCCTTAATTAAAGACATCAACTAAATATCATAAGTAAAACTCCAGATATGTATTTGTTGATTTACCAAACAAATATATCATTACTACAAAAACATATTCTTTCTCACTTACAAAGCGCCCTCCGACCCACTGTAGCCACCAGTAGATGGCCAATTTATCATATTCGGTTGTCTACTTGCTCTGCTGGCAAACCTAATGTGAAATATACACAGCACACAGCACTAACATCAATGCAGAGGGGGCCTAGGGGGAGGGTTGAGGGGAAAATTTAATAAAAATGTTTAATTAAAATATTTTCCAATATTGAGATTTTTTGCGCATGACTAATTTATTTTGTTATTTATACCCTTGCCCGCTTTTCTTATCACACTCTCTCTCGCTCGCTCGCAAGCTCTGTGTCTCTTCCCACCTCGGGCGCTTAATATTTATATTTTTGTGAGTGTGTACAAAAAATATCTGTTTGTATATATTTCATTATTAAACTTTTTATAATAAGCTTTTCCACACATACACACACACACTGAGAATTACATACTACAATAACCTCCTTCCCTAAAGAATTATTGGCCTTCCCTGCTCCTCCTCCTCCTTCTCCACAACTCTTACATGTACACCAACTATAGAACGCCGCGGGTGGGCCTGGTAACACTTTTACAACATTAACTCATACATAAGTGTACGGCTGGCAGACGGGTAGCCGTGTGGGAGGATGTGTTACCAGCCAAAGGAGTTTGGTTGGAAACTTAAAGGAAAAAAAATTGAAATTTGTTTTTCCTGCCAACAATAAGTATTTCGCTGTAATATATTTGATATCAACATACATGCATGCATACATATGTATATGTTACAACTACACACACACACTCACATTTATGTTTATATTGATAATAAGTAAGTTGTGGGAGGAGGAGAGGGGATGTATATGCCGCCTGTGTTTGTATGTACCACAAAATTTATTTTATTTAACATTTTCCTTGCCTTTTTTCATTTTTGTGCAAAATTCTTTGAAAAGAAATTTTCCATTATACATAATTTTTCGGTTTTTCCTATATTTTTGCCATTGCCTCACCCTTCGGCTGGTACGCTGGACTGACTGGCAATTGAAGTCAGTGTTGTGGGTGAGGGAGAGGGAGCAACGTAACGATGAAATGTGAGAAAAATTGTAAGAAGCAAAAAAAAAAGTATAAAAATTAAAGGGAAATATCAACCGGCGGCCTAGCAGCCAACCAATATTCACGCCCCCTTCATCAAACCACCTCGTGCCAACCGACACACACACACACAAATACTGCGACATTCAACATCCTTAGCAGGCTGGAGCTGTTGAGGAGCACAAGAAAAAGCAAACGAAAATAAGGACGAAATGAAATAAAATTACGGAGAGGCAAGAAAACAACGCACATACACACACACGCACACAATTTTTACAAAGTCATCCGATTTAAGAAACAGACATACAAACCCACATGCCTACATGGCATACAAAATGTTATAAACTTCCTATGTGTGGGGTGGAAGGGGGTCTCCCCCTTCACTGTGCCATGTCTTCTATCTTCAGCTCTTTTCAACAACCCCACCCCCATACACTAGCGCTCGTGTGCATGAATCCTTGTATCCTGTGGCCTAAGTGAGTTGATGTCTTTTATAAAACTTGTAGTTTTTCTTATTTTTTTTTTGCTCGTTTCACTTTGGTTTCGTCTTGTGGTAGTTTTGCAACATGACTTGGCTTCAAATAAATTTCAGCCTTAAGAAACTTTTGAGCCCATGAAAAACAACGTCCGTCCGTACTCATACTAACGTGCTCATAGGACACAGGAAGCTGTCATTCCCCTTTCCGACCCATACCAACACTGCTCTCCTCTCTAACCTAACAACAGCCATGGAAGACGCGCTGAGGCCTAAACACAAAATCAGTGAAATAAGCAGCCACTGTTAAAGTAAAAGAAAATTAAAAAAAAACCCTACACACACACACACACAGACTCAGAATATGACTTCGTCTTCGCCGATGATAAGAACGAAGGCAATGGCAGTAACAAAAAGGACGCGTCTTCGTCCTTATCCTATATATGTATATACAACAGCGACAGCAACAACAACAACAACATCTAGCGACGACGACAAGCATGAAAGCCAAACGGAGAAAAATGAATGAAGCCAGGCAAATTTTTATAGAAATTCTTAAAGTTCTTGTTTTTGTTGCTTTGGTTTTTCTCCTGAGTAAAGGAGGCTGATATTTGGTTAGTAGGGGAGCAGGGAAGGCGAACATAAATTAAGTTTCCATGGTTGTAATTTTGTTGGTTAGTTGTTGCTGTTGTTGGCTGTGCCGTCGCTGCCTTAGTAGCACTACATCTTGTTGTTGTTGTTGTTGTTGTTATTATTATTATTATTTCGTTGCTGTTGTAGTTGTTGGCCTGGCTTTATTTTTCATAATACACAATTCTGTATAATTTTGTTTTCACATTTTTTTTTAGCTTGTGTGTGTGTGTGTGTTTTTGCATTTTTCCAATTTAGTTTTGGTAGTAAAGTTAAAGGGATTTTTGTTTCGTTTTTCCTACCAATGTAAAAGTGTTTTATATGAGTGTAGGTGTATGCGTGTGTGTGTGTGTGCATTACCGTGCTATACAGTGTGGTAGTAAGTGGGTGGGGTCGATTTACGTTTTTACTGGGCCGTAGGCATAGTTTTTTTTCTTGTTATTTATTTTATTGTTGTCGTTTTTGCATTTCTACAAATTTTTTTTTTTTTGTTTTTTTTTATTTGTCTACCTCGACCTCTTTGAAAAAGAAAATGTTAAATTCTCAAGTATTTTATGTAGTAGTAACTCAAGTAGAGATTTGAGAGATTTTTATTCGCTCTCTCTTACCCTTCGTTTCTGGTAAATCTGTTGAAGTGTGTGTGTGTGGGTGCGTGATATGATACAATTTCAAAAGTTGTTGTAAAGTAACTCTAAGAAATGTGGCTACAGAATCTAGGAATTTTGTGACTATAAGGATTTTAATGAATTCAAGGTATTATTAATTGCAAAGATCAACACCCTCATAGGGGGTGTAAACTTAATTGCCTTAAGGTATATATGGACACTTTGCATAAATGTGAAATTTTTCTGAGATATCACAACTAAAACGCCATGGAGCACATATTAAATATAGTTCTTTCATATTTCATTAACTAATGCAATAATAATCTACGGCTATGCCAAAGCTCAGATACCTTTTACTATTTGTAAAAATGGGGATAAAGGTATTAGGGGTATTCACGATCTTAAGTATTTTTATGATTTTTTTAATTCCCCACAAACAATCCTTATCAAATGGAAGAGCAAGCGTAGGGAAGGGTATACAATTGTAAGATTTTTGTAACTATATGAAATATTTTTTTTTGTTTTCAAAATGATGTGAATCTAAACTAACGATAACTATTTTCCCTTGTGAATATTCATACTTATTTTTATTACAACAAAACAACTCTATTTATTCCAGTAAACTGCTATACATACATTTACTTTAAATCCTTAACTTTACAATTGTTATGAAAATTTGATTCTGTACTTAAGTCTGTATTTGTTTTGAATGCGAACCAAGCGTGTGTGGTATGTGGCTTTCATAACACTCAAGCAGAGACTGACTGCTTTGAATTGTACAAAACTTTTAAGTACGTGTGAATTGCCAATCGTACCTGTGTGAAAAAACGATTATTGCCGGCCTCGCAAGGCTATGGCAAGCTTCAACGATTATATAACGATAATATAAAATGCATTTGCATATTAAAATCTGTAGCGCCGAGTACTTAATTTTGTTTGTCATGTTTTATATGTCTATACAGCGAATTACTAATTAATCTACTGACTGAAAATAAATGTTTTGTCTGTATATTTATACAGATATTCATTCATAGATATGATTTCTGTCGTGCGGCAGCTTTATAGGCCAGGAAAGGATATGTGGGGCATTCAATGTGTCTTAAGCAGAGGGCAAACACGTTGGAATAAAGCCGAGGCCAAGCAATAAGCGGCGAAGGGTGAGATTCAGCGGCAAATGGTTTAATACTGAGCGTCTTTTCTGAGCAGTTAGTTTTTAAAATGCGTCTAATTTTAATATTTTATATTTTAATATTTTTATATTTGTAAATTTTTATATTTTTAAATTTTTATGTATTTATATTTTTATATTTTAATATTTTCATATGTTTTTATTTTTATATTTTTACCCACGCCTCTTTCCCTCCCAGATACCGCGCGGGCTGGTGTCCATTTAAGCTGAACATGACGATGGTCTCGGCCACAAGTAACTTCAGCACTTTAATATTAAAGATTTTTTTTTGTATTATATGAATTATTTGTTTTATTTGAATATAGAATATATATGTTATCATTGATCATTTCTGTAAATTACTGTTTTAAGTTAAGTTTGAAATACATATTTTTATATTTTAGTATTTTTATATATTCATATTTTAATATTTTTTATATTCTTATATTTTTATATTTTTATATTTTTATATTTTTATATTTTTATATTTTTATATTTTTATATTTTTATATTTTTATATTTTTATATTTTTATATTTTTATATTTTTATATTTTTATATTTTTATATTTTTATATTTTTATATTTTTATATTTTTATATTTTTTTATTTTTATATTTTTATATTTTTATATTTTTATATTTTTATATTTTTATATTTTAATATTTTTCATATTTTTATATATTTATATATTTATATTTTTATATTTTTATCTTTTTATATTTTTAAACATGTTTTTGTTTTTATATTTTTATATTGCCGTCTATATGCTTTGCCGCTCAGAAAACAACAAAAAATACAAAGAGCTTAACCGTTTAGAAATGCCGCTCCTTATGTGGCCACTTCAACATTTGTTGCCGCTCTCCGTTTTGTCGCTCATGCTTGGGCTCGGCCTATGATTAAAAATGGACGTACAACTCTTAATTTTTTTTCTAATGTTATGTATATTAGGGAGAACTTTGGTTTCAAACTATGTCCACAGTTTCTGTTAAAAGGGCATAGGTCAGTTATTGCATTTCTGCATAAAATATCCTTGACCGATCGCCTTTCGTGTACCTGTGAAGCACCGTCCGAATACTGGCTGCATGTACTGTATGATTGTTCCTTATACATAGGATGATATAAAGGGTCTCTCTTTACAATTCAAAGTAGTTTGTATACAAGGTCTAACCAGATGCTGTTCTTCCGGTACTGTGGGTGTCCAGAGATGGCCACTAGCAAGATCTCTTGTTCGAGCTTTTTTTTTTATCAGTATCTTAACGATCTTACGGGGACTTAGATAGGCCCTGCCTAAAATATATGGTTGACTTTTACTAACATTTGAAATTTTCACTCTCTCCGACCGGTTATGGTGCCCCATTTTTTTAAGAATCTGTAAATCTGATCACGAACACTCAGAGTGTGCTGCAAATATGGAGGGAACACTTTCGTTCTCAGCTCGTTCCCATAGGCAGCATAAGTGACGAAATCGCGTCTATCAACGACGACAAAGTAGATTGTCCACCACCGATCCAAAACGATATCAGCACGTCTTAAAAATATTAAAGCTGCGGGAGGCGATGGACTGCTGTCAGAGATTTTAAAGACGGCGACGATGATCTGGCAACGTGTATGCATCAGCTCATAAACACGAATTTGTTTAAGGAATACATGTCCGATGATTGGAATCTGAGTGTACTATGTCCTGAGCATAAGAAAGGCGATTAAAGTGTGTGTACCAAATATCGCGGGATCAGTCTTTTACCATCGCATACAAGGTCCTGTCAAGTGTGTTATGTGAAAGACTAAAGCTTATTTTAGCGAACCTGATTGGACCTTTAGACCTTATTAATACACGACCGACCAGATATTGAAGAAGTCTCAAGAAATGCATATCGACAACTACCATCTGTTTATCGACTACAAAGCTGCATTCGACAGTCCGATACGACAGAAACTATTAGATGCTTCGGCTGAGTTTGATATCTCCATGAAACTGATACGACTAAGCGGAATAACATTAACTGACACGAAGTCTACAGAGCAAATAGGAGGAAATCTGACTGAGTCATTTGATACAAAGCAAGGTTTTATACAAAGCAAAAGTCTGTCGTGCGATCATGATCAAGATGATCATGCGGAAGGCTACAGTAGACACGAGGCTGATACCATCTTAAACAAAAGTCTCTAGCTGTTCCCATTTACCGATGGTATAGATGGTATAGATATTATTGGCTGAGGACACAGGGATGTTACTGCGGCCTTTTGGAGCATTGAGAAGCAGTCGGCAGAAGTGGGTCTGGTGATAAATAGGGACAAAACCAAGATATATGTTTCAACGAACAAAAAATAAATCGTTTGGGACACTGAGTGAACATTAAAGTGGTAGATGGATGTTGTCTACCTTGGCTCCGTCATAAACAAAAATAGTGTCAGCCTGGAAAACTGGTGCCACTACGCGCATAGTAAAAGATTTAAAGAGAAAGCCTTTCTCGACGAACAAAAGTGTCTGGTGTAGAATTAATACGACACCAGCGTATTTATCTATTCTGCGAGTCTTCAAGAGAAAAATACTTCACCAAATATTGGACCAATCATCGTTAACGGTAAGTACCGTCATGGAATATACCACGAGCCGTATAATCTAACGCTGGGACCAACAGGGCAAATAGGGCAAATAAATACTTATAAATTAGTATAGAAATCTTTGAAATCTGTAGTTTATTTTTTAATTTCTAACAAAAGTGTCCACATAGATTTCAATGCATAAAAATATACAGGGTGGAGCACGGTTATTTGCTTTTTTGCACTGCTGGCTGTGGCGGCACTGTTGGTCGAAGAGAGTGGAGAGTGAACGTGGCTTATAGTGGCTGACGGGAGATTTGTATTCGCCTGTCTTACAGTTGCCATCATGCATTGGACACGTGAGGAGAGGTCATTTTGTGTTGAAACGTATATTTTTCAAATCAACCTGAAGTCGAAGGTGTTTATCAACCGTTAGAAGCAAAGGGATGCAAGTGACAAAAATTTGATTTCACAAATATTCGACTTCAATGTTTTAAATTCTAGTGCAAATGCAGGTATTACTTGAACTGATTTTCGGCTAGATATCAAGACTGGTTATCAAAATTGATCTCTTCTCATGCTAGTTGACAGAGATAGTGGCAAGCAACATAACCGCACACTTATCACAAATTTTTGAAAAATTCAAACTGATATCGAAAACTTAAAATTAATACACGTTTATATTAACAAATTGTAACATGATATTGATAAATACAAATTTAAATTGAGAAAACAACAACTTAAAATTGTTGATATTTCAGTACAGGTTCAGATCATCTTAGTATTTGTCTTGCCTTAACTATTGATCATATAAATATGTCAGTCCAAAAAATCGGCTTTTTAAATTATAATTACATAACCGACAAACCATGTGGCGAAATGTGATACGCTAACGATTCGCTGGCAAGTCACTAAGGCGGGCTTTATGAAATAAGACCCCAAAACAAAAATGAAATAAAGCCCCAAAAATTTGTTCAGAAAACAACAACAGTGAAATTTGCGGTGTTATTTCATTTTTTTGGGACTTTATTTCATTTTTGTTTTGGGGCCTTATTTCATAGAGCCGCTAAGGCGATTTTTAGAAAGTGGTTCTAAAACTAATTCGAAAATGATAACATTATAGAATCAGTGGTGAACATTCGCATTCGTTTCCTAATAGTAAAAACGATAAAAATGCGATAGAATTGAAAAAAACATTTAAAAATTACAACAATTGTCGAATTGCTGGTGAACATTTGTTAACGTATCGTAAAAACGATAAAAATTCGAATATTTCACTATTTGTCATTTTAATAAGTAATTGGTAAGTGCATACAACTCTTTGGGTTAATTTTTGGCATGCAGAATGATCTCATTCTCGAATCGAATGGTTTGTCGGGTATTTAAAACTCATAACATTCAATGTCAATGCTCTTGATATAAAGTCTCTTATCAAAATCACTAGTTAGTATTTGTCAATAACAATGTGTCCTCTCAAAATTTATATATAGACTAATAAATCTTTATATAAATTTAAATTTCACCATATAATTTAACATTGTTTATCAATTTTTTTTAACAACGCGCCGAATCCAAATAGTTTTTTTTATTCATATATTATTATGTGCACCATAATGTTTTAACTGCCTTGCCAAGGTCGCTCTTTAAATTTTCCAATATTCAAATAATAATATTTTGAAATTGTATTTCAATTTAAATTGTATTTAGTTTTTAATTTTTTTTTTTGTATTTTTTAAGTATTGTTTTTTTTTATTTTTAGTATTATTTTATAAAAAAATTTTCCAACCTGTCATACGTACTCATGAAACTCGGTAATTTTAACAATTTGTTTTAATAATTTTAACAAATTTTTTTTTTCATATACACTTTTCTCAAAAATATTTCATTCATTTAGTTGTGTTTATCACAAACATTTACGTATTTACGTTTTTTGTTTTCAATTTTACGAAATCATTTAGCGTTTGTTGTTTTTTTGTAATTTCTTTTTTTTTTTTAACTGCTCATGCGCAGCCGTTGCTATTCACGTGTGTATCCTTTGGAACGTGCACTTAAACACTGGATGATGCAGCAAAAAAATCAACACCATAAAAACACCAGTTTTTTCCCCTAAAAATGCATTCAATTCTGTTAATTTCTCTGCCTCCGCTGGATTTTCCCATTTACCGCACAAATCAACCAAATCAAAAATCGAACACTCTCAGATCACACGGGGGAAAAGTGAACAACAGCCCAAGCAAACAACCCCCTGAGCTCATAGCAGAGCCAGCAGTTGCACTTTTATTGCGACAGTTTCAGTTTTTTTTTTTGTTTTGTTTTGTGTGTTTTTTGATAGAATTTTGATAACAATAACAAAAACACATCTTTTCCTTAAAACTGTAACATATCCAAAAAGCGTTTTCTAGATTAAATAAACAAAAAAAAAAAATGTAAATATTTGCTGCAATACTTTTTAGTTATAACTCAAAATATGTTAATATTAATATTGTAAGATATTTTTAAGTGATGATGATAGAAGAAATAAATAAAAAAAAAAAAAAAAAAAAAAAAAAAAAAAAAAAAAAAAAAAAAAACATCATAAATGAAAACTACACACACACACTCACAAAGCATTACACAGAGAATTGGTCTTATTGTTTGTGCTGTGCGCCAGCAGTAGAGGGAAACTGTTGTGGAAAACCTCAATAAAAACACCCCAAAAAAAAATATGAAAAATCAAAGATTTTCCCTCAAAAATTGAAATGACAATACAGACACACACTCACTCACTCATATACACACGCTGTGCCAGAAGCACACACACTCGCTCTTATTGAGGACAAGCAGCCAGGCAACAATTGCTGAGATCTCGCTGTAGTAATAGTAAAAAGTTATAATAATATGAGTAATGTTTACTTAAGTAAATATAAGTATGCATATGTGTGTGTGTATGTATCTTGTATGTATTTTGTATGTCGTGTGCTTTGTCTGTGTGTTGTTCTAGTGAGAGTTGCACTATAGTTGTGTCCGTGTGTTTGTGTACTAAATGTGTGGTACTGGAAAAACCTATCAGGCTCCGCCTCTTTTAGTAATAATAATTTTTATTTTCCAATTTGTTGTTATCGTCGCTATTGTTGTTGTTCTTGTTGTTTTTGTTGCTGTTAGCATAAATGACATTGTTGTTTTTACAATTTCCATATTCTCAATTCAGATTCGTCACCAAAATCAAACGACAGACATCAAAGATATCAATGTGTTTAATGAAAATATTCAATATCTAACATGTTTGTCATTGTTGTTGTAATAGTTGTTCGTGTTGTTATGATTACAGGAAATAAAATGTTATAAATGCATGGATATGTGTATGTGCGATTGTGTAAGTAAATATGTAAAGCAGTAAATTATTCAAATACTAAAGTGTGACCATACGGACTCCAATAGTTTAGTAGGACGTCCTGAAATAAAAACTAGAACAGATCATTTTATAGATAAACAACAATACACCTGTTAATTTCTACTAAAGAAAAATTAAATTGTCTGCTACAAGGGGACAATTGGTATTGGTATTTTAAGGCAAGTGGTTAGAAAATGCTATTGAATTGAATTGTCTTTGTAACTGTATGAAAGTGATGTAATGACCCTACGGAAAATAGTCCTGTGACTGGTGACCTGGTGGCTAGGGACCAGTCCTAGTTCTAACTTAAATATATGATGGTGTCACGTCTCTTTAATATAGTTTTGTCATTGGAGGTGTGTATTAACACCCTATGCCAAAATTTAGACCACTCCTGTGTCTGTTCCGCCGCACTGGTCTTCTGTGTCAGTTCTAAACATGACTCCGACCTCCCTTACTTAATCTACTAATTTGTTATTTTTCGTTATTCCAAATCCTATAAAAGATATTTAAGTAAAATCCAATAGAAATGAGCTTAAAACGAACTGTGCCAATATCATAATTCATTAGAGCAATAAAATACACTGAATACACTGATATGCAATTGTGTCCGAGGACACTTGCATAGACAAGAGCTTGTGTGAGTGTGGTATGCCGAGGATGCCTTCTTCGCATGTTTGGGAAAAGTTCTCATTTGCTTTGAGATACTATCTTCCCTTAAGATTTGTGATAATGGAGGAGAAGACACAGCAAAGAAGACACGAGACATTGTGGGTTATTGCGAAAGGACGTCATACGCCTAACCTGTTGTAATACATTTCACAACTCTTGAGCAAAAACCTATTGGCAATAGTAAATAATTGCCAATAGAACTGATCTTAAACCGAACTATGACAATATTCAAATTGACATATCTTTGACACTTTAGAACCAGTTCGGTGAGACGTGGCCTTTTCACTAATCTCTGAACTGGTACTTTTAGACAATTGACACCCTAGGAGAATGAATAACAGAAGGAGAATGATTAACAGTTTTATGTGAAACCAGTACAGAAATTTCAATCAGGTAAACTGACTGATAAATACCATCACCCAATATAAGATATTGTTGAAGTCTTGAGTTATTGAAATGAATAGATTTTTAATTAAAATAAAATTACTTATGTATAATTTTTCCCCTGCTTGTGGTGCAAAATCGTCCAAAACTTTACTTATTTGTGTAGGGGGTATAGGTGCCGGTTTGGAATTTATCTGAGAAATATTAACTTATCAAAAAAATTTAATTTTGATAGGGGGTACCAAAAGGGGTGAACCGATACAGTCCTTATTCGTTCCTGACTCAAATTTTCATACGTACAACTTACGAATTATTTGACTGAATTCTGTGCACTTACAAAAAAAAGATATGTATGTAAGACTATGAGGGTGAGTTCGGTCCTTTGTATGGGAGATACCAGAAGGGGTGTGTCAAATAGTTAGGTTTTCTGAGGTTTCGCCTCCTATCACAATATAAATTAACCGACTAATTTTCATTACCCCTCAAATGTCCGTTTGAAAGTTATGGAAGAATTTTTAATTTTCCAAAAATAGGTAATTTTGTATGGGAGGTACCAGAAGGTACCTGAATCACTCATGATTCATATTTTCATAAGAGTACAAATTACTCATAACGTCACTGAATTCAGTGTACTTAGAAAAAAGATATGTATGTAAGACTATGGGGGTGAGTTCGGTCATTTGTATGAGAGGTACCAGAAGGGGTGTGTCAAATAGTTAGGTTTTCTGGGGATTTGCCTCCTATAATAACATAAATTAGTCGACCAATTTTCATTACCCCCCAAGAGTCCGTTTGGAAGTTATAGGAGAAATATTAATTTTCCAAAAATAGGTCATTTTGTTTGGGAGGTACCAGAAGGCGTGAACCGATATAGTCCATATTTATTCCTGAGTCCCATTTTCATAAGCGAATATCATACTCAAAATTTGAGTAAATTCAGTTTACTTACAAAAAAGATATGTATGTAAAACCATAAGGGTCAATCAGGTCATTTGTATGGGAGGTACCAGAAGGGGTATGGCAAAGGTTTCGGTTTTCTTAGGGTTTGTCTACTTTTGCAAGATAAATAAACTGACCAAATTTAAATATCCTACGATCGTCCGTTTGGAAGTTATGAAAGAAATATAAATTATCCAAAAATAGGTAATTTTGTATGGGAGGTACCAGAAGGGGTGGGGCTATTTTGCCCATTTACAATCCCATAAGTTCGTTTTGAAAAATATTAGTAATGGTAAATTTTCATACCGATCCGTTAAGGTTTACCAGACAGACGGACATAGCTCAATCGTCTTAAAAAGTCCTGAAACGAATTTGGTCTTAAGATACTTGGGGTCTAACTCGTCTCCGTTAATGCGTTACACTTTTTTTAGTATCAAATGATATATACCCTCATCCCTAAGGGTGATGGTATAAAAGTATGTTAAATCAGCGATCGGCGAGAGCGCGCACTTGTGCAACATGAGCGAGAGAGCCACACATGTATTCTCACACACATTGAACGAAAACAAACAAACTGAATCAGTCTCGCTTGAGCATTCGTCCGACGCAGTTGTGTCGACGCTTGTTGTTAGCAAGACAATAAAAGAAATGAATTTTTTCGGTAAAAATGAGTTCTTATATGTTAATGTGCATTGCCACGCGCACAACAGTAATATTTCCTATATTATTATATTATAATTTTGTTCATAGTTATGAAAAAATCTTTACAACAATTTCCTTCACTACAGTGAGAGAGGGAAGAGAACAACTCACCAACACAAACCCATATTGTGGTTGTGTTAGTTGCCGATAGCTGTGTTAAATAACACTGCGCGACAAATGGTAGGGGTTAGTGTTCGGTGGGAGTACTGCTTGCCGGGAAAAGTTATATCAGTCAAAAGAAAACTATACGTGTCCCGGCGTTTCAATAGGTCACGCCTAGGATTCGAGATACAAATAGATTTGTAGTTAATAAGTATCGTATAGGGGAAATATTACTTGTTGTGACTTTTTCATACAATTTGGCTATTTAAATGTCTAAATATCGCTAAGAGATAACCACCAAATTGTTAAGCTCAATGCCGAATTTGAAGTCTATTTTGTTCCAGGAAATCAATCTTACTATATCCTAAGATTGAACACTGCGATTCTAATTATCGGGCATGCATTTCATTAGCCATATCGTGTTTATGCCGGCAGTCCATCGGCTCAAGCCGCAGCTTTATTATTTTTAAGCCGTGTAGTGATTATGCTGATCCCGTATTGGCGTGGTGGAGGACAATCTTCTCCGTCGTCGATGATTGGTATGATTTTGCCATTTATGCTGCCTTCGGGAACAAGTAGATATCGAAAGTGATCCCTCCATATTTGCAGCACACTCTGAGCGTCCGTAACCAGATTTCCAACTTTGTCCTTACAGGTAGGAATCCCTGTTCCAAATTTTTGCTTTTTACCTTTTGGGCTTCATCTCTATCACTGTACTTTTCGATATACTGGCTCTCTCCTCTCCTCCATAGACGCTTTTTCTTCTTGAATGAGTGTCCCTCCTCAATTCTCTCATCCTTATATCATTCTTTCACAGCAAGCGTTGCCATATGCTGCAGCGTTGTCTTGCATGCAGCATCCTTCACCATAGGAAAGTAACCGACATTTTTCACCGTAGCGTGTCCGAGCGCGGTTTTTCGTACCCTAGTAGAGGGACCTGTTTAGTATGACATTACCCCAAATCAACCACGCTGTCTATGGAATGAGGATTAGACCATAGGGGACATTAGGGACCGGCCGTGGCATAGTGGTTTAAACACGCGACTACCATGCGGGAGATCGCAGGTTCAAGCCTGGCTCCAGTCATCTTAAAAAAATTGTTCTTTCATTGTCGGCTCCCCTCGAATGTTGTTGACAGCAACTTTGCAGTATTAAGTGTCGGGTCAATCGGCGTGTCTAGTAAGAGTTTCTCAAACAGTGACGTTCGCATTCGTCGATAAACAAGTAGGTGCCGTTAGTTGTGAATCTAAAAATAGAAAGCGTGGTTATTCGCAACAACGTGAGAAGCTATCCCATACCTTATTCATGGGGTATAAAGGGAAATTAAGTTTTTTTTTTAAGTAGAGGGACCGGCCATGGCATAGTGACCAGAACACGCGACTATAATGCGGGATTCCGTGTTTCGATTCCCGGCTCCAGTCATCTACAATTTTCTTTCATTGCCGGCCTCCTCGAGGTTGTTGACAGCAACATCGCAGTATGGTGTTGAGGCAAACGGCATGTCTAGTAAAATTTTCTCAAACAGTGACGTTCGCATTCGTCGATAAACAAGTAGGTGCCGTTTGCTGTGACTCTAAAGTTGAAAGCGTGTTTATTCGCAACAACGTGAGAAGCTATCCCATACCTCATTCATGGGGTATGCCATATCAAATTGGGGCCAATTGTTTGAAGAGAGCGTTTGTTGGAGTAGGCATTGGCTATCTCAGTGGTATGCAACTTAGTGATGTCTAACTTTATTTGATGATTTTAGACATAATCATGAGTCTAACTTCTAAAAAAGAAAATTTATAATCGTCCTTAAAATAAATTGAACTTAATTATTGTTTTGTGGAGATTGTTATACCCTCATCCTACGGGTAGGAGGTGATACGGCCCAAAAGTGTAACACATAGAAGGAGTCACTTTAGACCTAGGTTTCTTTGAACCAAATTCGATTCACGACTTTTTAGGTCGTTTGAGCCATGTCCGTCTGTCTGTCCGGTTGGTACGCACGATAACTTTCGAAAGACGCAACCAATTGGTTTGAAACTTAGCATGGATCAATATTTCCCCAAAACTACTTACGGTATTGAAAATGGGTTACATGGATAAGGTTTTGGAGAAAAACTGGAAGTCTAGTCACGCCCCTTTTGGTACCTCCTATACAAATGTACCATTCCGCCCACTGTAGAAATCGAGTAATAATATCGATACACCCAACCCGATCGATCCCAAATTCTATATTTAGTAAAACTATTACAGGATAAGGACCGGCCGTGGCATAGTGGTTAGAACACGCGACTACCATGCGGGAGATCGCAGGTTCAAACCTGGCTCCAGTCATCTTAAAAAAAATTGTTTCTTTCATTGTCGGCTCCCCTTGAATGTTGTTGACAGCAACTTCGCAGTATTAAGTGTCGAGTAAATCGGCGTGTTTAGTAAGAGCTTCTCAAACAGTGACGTTTGCATTCGTCGATAAACAAGTAGGTGCCGTTAGTTGTGAATCTAAAAATAGAAAGCGTGTTAATTCACAACAACGCGAGAAGCTAGTCACGCCCCTTTTGGTACCTCCCATACAAATGTACCATGCCGCCCAAGTTAGAAATCGAGTAATAATATCAATACACCCAACGCGATCGTGCCCAAATTCAGTAATTAGTAAAATTGTAGTAGAATAAAGTTTTGGAGGAAAAACTGGAAGTTTAGCCACACCCGTTCTGGTACCTTCCATACCCATCAGGTACCGCCTACTTTAGAAATCGATTAATATTAGTAACAGATCCAGAGCGATCTGGACAAAATTTTGTATTTAGTTAAGCTAAACTCTCTAATACTCTTACTGGTTATATTAAAATTTTGTTCATAGTTTTGAACCAACTATATATAAAAATTTCCTTCACTACGGTGAGAGAGAGGAAAGAAAGCAACTCACCAACACAAACTCATATTGCGGTTGTACTGATCTGCCGATCACATGCCTAAGCTAGCAATTTAATGTGACATAGAAGTAGTCGACGAAAACTGCATTCAATGTACTAGGACTCTCTGATAGAACATCGAATGCTTTCCAATTCTTGCTTATGTGCAATTATACTGAAAAATCGTTTCGAAGTAAAAAATTAAGTAAATTCTGACCAGTGGAATTCCCTAAATCTATTTTCAAACGAATCAGAACACTATAGCACTAACGAACATTAAATATGATCGAACCAATAAATCCTCTAGTAACTTCAACAATATGACTCATTAAGTACACAACAAAAAAGTTCAAATACCTAATTGTGTATGCAGTATTTTATTTGTATTTCATTTACAGATACTCTTCCCCTCAAATCCCTTTTCATTATCTACATCATAATCATTATGTTGACACACAATTTGTGATGCCACTTCCAACTCATTCTGTGACCAATGATGTTTACCGATAGATATGTTCCTTATACTCCCGACACGCGTCTTAATAATCTTATTTTTGTCTTCCCTTTATTGCTTCCCTCGTGCTACGTTTCAACGCCCTTGCCATACCCTTCTTCCAGTGACAATGCAATATTATGCAAAAAGATGCATAAATATGACCTCGATACCCTCCTGCCGTTCGTGTGCCATCCCCTCTTGCTGTTCTATGACATTATCTGTTACATTAACGCCAAAGTAGATACAGTAAAAATATATACTCCGACCATAATATCTTTTGCAGTGATGTAACAATTGTTGCGTTACGATTACTGTTTTTTATGGGCTAATTCGTTTTGTTCTTATCATTGGACATGTAACAGGACATGTAGGTATATAGATATGAGACTGTCTGTGAGTTTGTATGTGTGTGTTTGTGTGTCAGTTAGTTTATGTTTGTATTCACGTGCGTGTAAATATAATGGGTGTTAGTGCGTGAACTGTTACTTCTAATGGGTTTGTTGCCATCATTGTCGTCATCATTATCATCATTATAATGGTGATGATGATAATATAGTGTCACTAAATGATTTAATGTTCAAGTATTCCGTGTCCTGGGGATAATGTAAAGGATGCTAAGCTTTTTAAGTAGTTTTTTTTTTTAAATTTTAGGATACAAATCAGATACATTACTTTTTACTTCGTATAAGAACAAACCCAAAGCAGATTAGAATATTTATTTGAATACCTTATACACGAAGGTTTCAAAGGGCTACAAAACTCACAAAAAAATAAAATTAATAAAAAGAAAAATAATTTAGCTATGTTTTTAATTAATAATCTTTTCATAAAATGCAGAAAATGCATAAAATTCTTTATATGTATAAAACTCATAGAAAATTAAAACAATACTTAATATTCAGAGACATGTAGGCTTCGGTTAATAAATGTTTGCATACCAAATGATTTGTTTTAAATCTATATGAATTTTCCAATATATTTACAATATTTATATTCCGGTGTGCAATATAAATATTATCAAGAAGCAAAACTTTGGTTTTTTCTTACAAAGTCTCACCTTTCTTTTAAATTTCGTTAAAAAATTACACACAAATTCTGCACATCTAAACCGAAACTAAAAATATTCCAAATTATTTTCTTACTCCCACTACATATCACAACAACAAATTCAAAACAATCTATGTGCCAGACAGTTCAATCACTTTAAGGATAACTGCTTTTAAATTGCAAAAACCTATGACAACATGAATTTCTCTAAACTTTACAAACAGCCTTTAAAACAGTCATTCACTTTTAAGGTCATGACCCTGAATACATATTGCAAACATATCATACACCCCCACACACACACAAACACACTTATACATACATATTTCTTCTATTTTAAACTGTAAAGAATTTAAAAATAGACCCACATTTCAAACCGGATAAAGGAGGTGGGGTGTGGCGGTTAGGGGTTTGAGAGCGTCTGTCTGTGTTGTGATGGCTACATTTTAAATGTCATCCACTCAACCCTCAATAAAATGCGAAACTTGAAACGTGAAATATCCAGCAAATCAACAGGTTAGAATGTGTATCCAAAGTATACGTACGCACGACGACGAAGGACAATGCACAGCTTAGCCGTATTCTATGTGGTAGCCGGGTACGAATGTGCGTACTCTTTCAGGATATACGAGTACATATACCGCAACACACAGATATAGATACAGATATAGAAGCAGAGCGTGGAAGCGACCTGCATTTGAACCTCACCATGCCTGCACACAATCAAAGCATCACATCACAAATATGCTAATAAACCCCAATGGTACTTTACAAATATAACATACTAACTACGTATATGGGTTACATACCGTAGATATATGAATACGTATGTGTCTGTATGTTACTGTATTAGATAAGGACTACTGGAAATATGTTTACAATCAAAATAATAATTACAAATGTACAAAACAAAAATAATCCCTATACACCCAACCATCAAACTGTCCCCCCTTTAAAAGGGCAGACAAATGTGGTAGAGGCTAGGAATAGAAATTTGCTAAACACTCGGTAGTTATCTCCTGTAATCAGAAGAGAGCGTGAGAGAGAGAGAGAGAGAGAGCTCGAGCGATTCTCTAAATAAGAGAACTAGAACATTTCACTCCAATGGCAAAACACACATTTTAGACGTGACAAGAGTCCTGCGCTTTGGATTAGATTGTGTTGGAGGAGGAGAGAAGAGATATTTTGAGTAGGATATAATACTATGTGGTGGGAATAAAAACAAAAAATAAACAAATTCTGCATAAAAAGCCGGTTATATTAGTCAGACAGTGTTGTCAGCTTAGATATTGCATACATGAAATTTGGCTTCTAAAAACAGAAAATGGCAATAGTATAAAAATCGTTTGGAACCATCAAATTCAAAAAATTAATAAAATTAATTAAATTCACTGTTTTCATTAATTTTATTAAATTCATTAAATTCATTAAATTCATTAAATTCATTAAATTCATTAAATTCATTAAAATCATTAAATTCATTAAATTCATTAAATTCATTAAATTCGTTAAATTCATTAAATTCATTCAATTCATTAAATTCATTGAATTCATTGATTTCATTAAATTCCTTAAATGCATTAAAATCATTAAATTTATTAAATTCATTAAATTCATTAAATTCATTAAATTCATTAAATTCATTAAATTCATTAAATTCATTAAATTCATTAAATTCATTAAATTCATTAAATTCATTAAGTTCATTCAATGCATTGAATTAATTAAATTCATTAAATTCATTTAATTCATTAAATTCATTTCAATAATTTAATTCATTAAATTCAATGAATTCAATATATTCAATAAATTCATTAAATTCATTAAATTCATTAAATTCATTAAATTCATTAAATTTATTTAATTTATTAAATTCATTAAATTCATTAAATTTATGAAATCCATTAAATTCATTAAATCCATTAAATTTATTAAATTCATTAAATTCATTAAATTCATTAAATTCATTAAATTCATTAAATTCATTGAATTCATTGAATTCATTAAATTCATTAAATTCATTAAATTCATTATATTCATTAAATTAATTAGAACACATTAAATTCATTAAATTCATTATATTCATTTAATTCATTTCAATCATTTAATTCATTAAATTCATTAAACTCATAAAATTCATTAAATTCGTTAAATTCATTTAATTCATTAAATTCACTCAATTCATTAAATTCGTAAAGTTTCATAAAATTTAAAAATATGACAAATATCATAAATTTGATAAATACTTTTATGCTAAATATCATAAATATCATAAATATCATAAATATCATAAATATCATAAATATCATAAATATCATAAATATCATAAATATCATAAATATCATAAATATCATAAATATCATAAATATCATAAATATCATAAATATCATAAATATCATAAATATCATAAATATCATAAATATCATAAATATCATAAATATCATAAATATCATAAATATCATAAATATCATAAATATCATAAATATCATAAATATCATAAATATCATAAATATCATAAATATCATAAAATCATAAATATCATAAATATCATAAATTTCACGAAGTCGGTTCTCTAAAACGTGAAAAGGCAACGTTTAGCTGACCGCACGTAAAACAGGTTAACAGGAAATTCGAGATTAATCGCACATACTTCCAACGATTGGCCTTGCGATTTATTGATTGTCTTGGGGAATTGGAATGGATGATCAGTTGGAATTATCAGATTCGTAAGATAAGAACTTCCTCTTCTTAGAATTTGTTTTCGATGATCGTCGGTTAAATCACATTGTTTATCAGATTCTTGACGGACAACCGCGTACCGTTGCACAATTTCGGTTGATTTAGATTCCGCAATATGATTATGATCGATGCCACCTTCATCTGTAAATTATGCAGTACATTAATCGAGTTGAAAAATTCGGTCCATTGTTGGTCGCATCATCCTCGTCGGTCACGTGGTAAACAGATTTGTACGAATGCAGTTCTCCAGCGATTTGACTTTCTAAAAACTAATTCAAGCCATCAATGTCCTTATTCTTCGCTGCTAGTACTGCCCGTTAATTAATCCAATCGAGAATTTTATAATTTTGTGCAATGTGATGAGTTGCTCTTCCGACGTTGTGAACATTTGCTGCTGTTGTGAAAAATTTGCAGGGAACGATATCAAACATCAACACGAATTTGGCCGTTGCCAATTTAGCAGACGGTGCGAGGTTCTTTTCAACCGTGAGAAGATTCATCGGAATTTGCAGTTCGACTGCCTTCCAATAATGTTGCAGGCATGCCAGGGGATGCAGCGGCCAACGTTATTAGAGATCTTGACCGAATTGTTCCCAGAATCAATAAAAAAATGTCTTGCCTGTCCCACCGGAATCATCGAGAAAGTTAATGCCTCCCGTTTTATCGTCAACAACCTTCGTCAGCGAATCGTACATTTGTTTGGGCTCTTTCGGTCAGTTGGTCTCGATTATAGTCAAAATTTGCGATCGAAAGCATATTGCATCGAACGATTTTGGCGTTGGCATTCCCAATGTTGACAGCTGTTTGCCGCACATGAGCACGCACATGTCAACCGTCGAACCCGGCCGATGATCGCAAACAAATAACTCTCCCTAAAAAACTGAAAAATCGTTACGAAATGAATGACTGCAATCCAAGTGGATAACTTAATTTTCAAATGTAAACTAATTTTTTGAAAAAATTACCAAATATTACATAGAATATTAATATATATTTTTTATCTCGTTAAATTCTCCAACCAACATTTATCCGAAATTTTCCACCTTGACATCGTTTAAAATCTTCAAATCATGCGAAAACTGCGAAATTTTGTCGATAAAAATATAAATTTTTTTTGCGCTTTTCCAGAATTTTCCGAGTTTATCCATAAGAATTTTCTTTTTTCCATTCGAAAGGCGATTCCTTAACAATTGCACATAATTCCTTACAAAAAAGCAATTTTCGATTTTTCCAATTTGCAGACTTTTCACACCATTTTTATACATAAAAATTTCACAATAATCCGAAATTTTCCAAGCATCCCAATGAATTTTCAACCTTTTCGTCCTCTGAAATCATCAAACCATGCGGTACAATGAGAAATTCGTCGAAAAAATCCAAAACTTTCGACTTTTTTCCGGAATTTTCCACCTAAAATTTTTCTATTTTTCCATTCGGAAAGACATTTCGGAATAATTATCCGAAATTTTTCACTGTTACATCGTCCAAAATTATCAAATCATACAACAATATGCAAAATTTCGTCGAAAAAAAAATAAAATTTTTCGAATTTTTCCGGAATTTTTCGAGTTTTTCAACAAAATTTTTTTATATTTCCTTTCGAAAGTCGATTCGTAATAATTGCACCCATAATTCCATACAAAACAGCAATTTTCGAATTTCCCGACTTTTCCGGAGGATTTTCCCAAAATTTTCTTTTACATAAACCTGCTCCTGGCAATTACGAACAAATGAAAAAAAAAACTTCAGCAAAATTGGCCCAGCCGTTCTCAACTGATGAATTACTACACATTTTTGCCACCATTTTTATATATATACATATGATAAATGTCATAATATCATAAAAATCATATATAATAACAAAGTTCGTAAAATTTACAAAATTCATAAAACACTAACTTCATACATTTTTTAAATTAAAAAAATCGATGAAATTCATAAAAAATTTGAGTAATCGTAGATTTTGTCTGTATTACGAAACTAAATTCTGTAAAAAGGACCTAAGCATGATATTAATTCAGCGATTTTCCTGAACTTTCTCTCCATTGGCAATACTCAGTGTCAAATATTTGTATTAATGTTGGTCAACACTAACCAAGAGATTTAGAAAATCTTTTGCGAGAGTTGGTCTACGAAATGCGTGTGAGTTTGAATATATGTGTGTGTTTGAGTGTGTGCGACGGTGGAAGAGTGTTTATTTTGCAGAGTGCACTCGTGCGAACGTACGGCCTTTGTACAATGTGAACGTACACATGTATGTAGTATTTCAGGCTGTCTGTCTTTTTGTCCATTACTCTACATATGTATACAAGTGAAGTAACAATCACACAACCAAGCACTCATGCATGTATACAAATATATATATACATACGAGTATATGTCTCTACACATGTATTGAATTTGAAAACATGGTTAGCTTTTGAAACCAATGGTCAGCAGCAAATGGTCAAGGTTTTCTATTGACTTTCACTTTCAAATCGAGCCACAAGTCCATAGAACAACACACATTCACACATGTGCGTCCATATGGCTGCAGTACACACACACATACACACATATACACTACTCAATTTTCACTTTCGTTTTCAATGCCCTCAAACGTTCTAAGTCCCTCTGTGTACAATCACAGTTACTCGAATGTTGTTGTTGTCGATGGTGTACGAGTGCGAATGTGTGTGTTTGTGTGTCGTCCTTTGTGTGTACATTGAACTTGTTAAATGGACTAAAGACGTGTGTGTGTAGGGATATCTGTGCATGTGTGGCAACGTTGCCCTATTCACTTTCGTTCGTTGACGTACTGTGACCGGTTGTGTATCTATGTGTCTGTGTGTGTGTTTGTAAAGATTGAGCTTTCAAATTGATATGTAAACAAAAGTTCGTGTCAGTATGTAATTTATTTTAGTTTTAGATGTCGGCTTTTTAAACGTTTCGGGGTAAATGATTAACCCCCACCCTAACCTACACATGCATACATACGCACACATTTGCACACACCACACAACCACATTGTGTGAAAATTGAAATGCTATATTGCTGCGGATACAGAAAACTTGAAACATGTCAACATTTATTTCCGGTTAAGCAACAAAAAAACGTAGATTTATCATGAACATTATGGTAAGCGTTTGTTGCATATTGTGGAGCGGTGGTGGCGTTTATACTAGTGCCGCTATTGATTTCAATGTGCAACATTTTCAGAGTCACATTCTGAGAGGAGGTGAGGAATTCCTAAACAGGGTGAAGGTTTTAGGCCAGTATAGTGAAACCCACCCACGGCACTATGTTATTAAACCATAATTTTACAATATTAAAACGATTAATATAAAATAAAAAAATATAAAATCCAAATAAAACTATTATTACTCATACGTTGTATGTACTTATGTTGAGAGTACCATATACAAACTCGCTACATATATATGTACAGTTTAGTACTTTAGTCAGGATCGTCATTCAATATCATCATCAATGACCAGTTTTCTACTTATCACAGATAAAAAGCCAATATTTGACCAAAAATTTGGACAAAAAAGGAGATAAATGAAAATCTATAACATTAATATCATAGATACCATAAATATCATATTTATCATAAATATCATAAATATCATAAATATCATAAATATCATAAATATCATAAATATCATTAATATCATAAATATCATAAATATCAAAAATATCATAAATATCATAAATATCATAAATATCATAAATATCATAAATATCATAAATATCATAAATATCATAAATATCATAAACATCATAAATATCATAAATATCATAAATGTCATAAATATCATAAATATCATAAATGTCATAAATGTCATAAATATCATAAATATTACAAATATCATAAATATTACAAATATCATAAATATCATAAATATCATAAATATCATAAATATCATAAATATCATAAATATCATAAATATCATAAATATCATAAATATCATAAATATCATAAATATCATAAATATCATAAATATCATAAATATCATAAATATCATAAATATCATAAATATCATAAATATCATAAATATCATAAATATCATAAATATCATAAATATCATAAATATCATAGATATCATAAATATCATAAATATCATAAATATCATAAATATCATAAATATCATAAATATCATAAATATCATAAATATCATAAATATCATAAATATCATAAATATCATAAATATCATAAATATCATAAATATCATAAATATCATAAATATCATAAATATCATAAATATCATAAATATCATAAATATCATAAATATCATAAATATCATAAATATCATAAATATCATAAATATCATAAATATCATAAATATCATAAATATCATAAATATCATAAATATCATAAATGTCATAAATGTCATAAATATCATAAATATCATTAATATCATTAATATCATAAATATCATAAATATCAAAAATATAATAAATATAATACCATAAATATCATAAAAATCATAAATATAATAAATATCATAGTTATCATAAATATCGTAATTATCATAAATATCATAAATATCAACAACAAAGTTGCCCCTAGAGAAGTAAAATGTATGACCGACCCCAAGCATTTTCCAAAACATACCTACCACTCATCTTCACCCCCTAAGGGGGCTCCTTTACAAAAAAATCATTTTTATACCATCACCCTTAGGGATGAGGGTATATATCATTTGATACGACCAAAAAGTGTAACACATAGAAGGAGTCAATTTCGACCCTAGGTTTCTTTGAACCAAATTCGATTCATGATTTTTTAAGTCGTTTGAGCCATGTCCGTCTGTCTGTCTGGCTGTCCGGCTGGTACCCACGATTACTTTCGAAAGACGCAACCAAATGTTTTGAAATTTAACACGAGTTAATATTTCCCCAAAACTACTAACGGTATTGCAAATGGGCTACATGGCCCCGCCCCTTCTAGTACCTCCCATACAAATACATCATTCCGCCCACTTAAGAAATCGAGTAATAATATCAATACACCCAACGGGATCGTACCCAAATTCTATACTTAGTAAAGCTATAACAGTATTAAGTTTTGGAAAAAAAATTGGAAGTCCAGCCACGCCCCTTCTGGTACCTCTCATACAAATGTACCATTCCGCCCACTTTAGAGTTGGAGTAATAATATCAATAAATCCAACGCGATCGTACCCAAATTCTTTATTTAGTAAAGCTATAGCAGGATACAGTTTTTGAGAATAAAAACTGGAAGTCCAGCCACGCCCCATCTTGTACCTTCCATACACATCTGCTACCGCCCACTTTAGTAGTTGATTAATATTATTAATAGACCTAACGCAATCGTGCACAAATTCTGGATTTAGTAAAGTTTAAGCAGGATAGAGTTTTGGAGAAAAAAATCTGGAAGTCTAGCCACTCCACATCTGGTACCTCCCGTACAAATGTACCATTCGGCCTACTTTATAGATAGAGTAGTAATATCAATACACCCAACGTGATTGTGCCCAAATTTGTATTTAGTTAAGCTAAATCAGGATAAAATTTTGGAGGAAAAACTGTAAGTCAAGCCACGCCCCTTCTGGTACCTCCCATACAAATGTATCACTCCGCCCACCTTAGAAGTCGAGTAATAATATCAATATACTAGAAATTTTTTTGTTTTACTGAGGGTGATGGTATATGTAAGTCGGGTTGCCCGACTGAAATTTTCTTACTATTATATTTTATAAAATTTGCTTCCACCGCTCTTACTGCCAAAAAGATGCCCATAAAGGAGTCAAGTGTATGACCGACCACCAATATTTTTGCAACCATAAATGTTTCTCAGAAAATGTCTACCCTCTATCTTCCTTATACAATTTTAATACCCTCACCCTACGGGTAGGAGGGTATATACCATTTGATACGACTTAAAAGTGTAACACGTAGAAGGAGACGCTTTAGAGCCTAGGATACTATAAACCAAATTTGATACATGACTACATGGCAACTCCCTTCTGGTACCTTCCATACAAATGTACCATTCCGTGCTATAATTCTGCAGTTTCGTAAGTTTTAAGACGATGAAATTTTGAAGATAAAGTCTAGCCACGCCACTTCTGGTAACTCCCCTACAAATGTACCATTACGTTCACTTTAGAGATGGAGTAATAATTCAATAAATAATAAAAATAAATATATCCTACTGAAAAACCCTAAGATTAAATGTTGTCTAACGGATAATTTAAAAGCAGAAAATGACAATGAATATAAATCATAAGGCAGTATACATAATACGTTAAATGCGCAATATATTAATTATCGTGAAGGTTTTTTTTTATCAGACTCTCAATAATTTCAATTTAATATTGAAAAATTTTAACAATCGAATAACCAAAAATATTGAATACTGCCGCTATTTGAATAAAAAGAAAAATTGGTATCACTCAATCTCTCAATAGGAGCTTGAAATACCTACCTTCAATTATGTTTCTAAAACAGGTGCTGTTCCCCAAAGAAAATCTTCAACCTTTATCAATTTAATGAAAAACAAAAAACAAAATGATTTTCTCAGCAAACGTTCTACACAAGTTCCTTAATCTATTTACTATATGCCTCTACTGATGTATTTGCAACCCTTAAAAAAATAAAATCCATTAATTACCAACACACTCGTTACCTGCTAACTATATTGATAGTCATTCGAACACCTAACGCATTCAAAACAAAAGAGTTGCATTGTAATTAAAGTTTTAAATATAAAGACAAAACCTACTATGCAAGTCCATTATGTGAGGGTGGTAGTAATCCTATTAAGAGCAAACACACAAACACACACACGAGTCCTTTGTCACAACCCCCACGCAGCAGTAGCAGCATTAGAATTACTTAGACGCACAGACAGGCTGACAGACACACATGTACAATTACAAACAATAACTCATTAGTAGCGTGTAAACTCCCCTCCAATAAATAGTAAAAATTTCAAACTAGGCAACCACCCAACTGCATTAGTGTAATAATAATTATGAAAAATTTTAAATTGTATGTTGATTTAAATTTACGATTGATTGGAAGAGGTTGGTAGCTACTTGTCGTCTGCAATCATATAGGCACATACATATATGTATATGCATTAGCATGAATGTGTGTGTGTGTGTCATGTCATATTCGCTGGAAGCGACATTAAGTCCTAACACCTTTTCAAACACCAACATCATGTTTACAGGCGAAACACCCCCCTTCCTGCTGCAGTTGAACGCTGTCTACCATGCGTGTCCAGCAGATAGCTTAGCATTGAACGCAGTCAGTTGTCAGGCTGTCAGTCAATGGCATTGTCAATTATAATATTAAGAAAATAAGGATATAACTAACATATTTGTAGATGTGTGTAGCATTTGTACGTATGTGTTTGTGCGTGGGCACAAGAACACATCACAATCACCCCTAACATTTTTACAGTACGCACCGTATAAATGCCCAGCTACTTACTACAACTGGCACTTAATATATTCATGAACCATGGATGCTTTTGTGAACTTGTAATCACGAAAGCAAATACTTGGTGACGAACTAATTTGTGGTTTAACAAAAAATATTTTTATATAAAAAATATGTATGTATTAATATATGCCAGTCATTAAAATATATTATTTTATTATGAATTGGACAAGCTGCTTCATGCGAATGTCTACTCTTCTACGTGGAGTTTGTAGACTCTAAGCTGTTGGACCAAACAGCCGCCTACATGATAGGTTAAACTTAACAATTAACTTAGGTACTGAAACAAGTTCGGAATATGAAAGGTTTGTGTTTTAGAATAATTAAAATTATACTTTTTCACTTTTTTTTACTATTCCTTAAATGTGTTATATAGGGGGGGACTGTATGTATGTAACGGGTAAACTCAAAAACAGATGGACCGGTTTAAATTCAAATAATTATGAAACATCTCAGTTAAGCTAAAGAGTAGAATAGTATACATAAAATTGTTTTATTTCAAACACTATTATGTTAGAGTCCTGCATAGGTATAAATTTTCGCTGCATATTTAAAAAAGTCAGTAGCGAATAAAGAAAGCGAACCAAGCTATATCGATCTCTCTGCGGTACGAAGAGGTACGGAAAGATAACAGCAAGATTACACTGTTGCCATCGGCTCTATGAAAAATACTCTAAACAAAACGAAAAATTACGCCACCACCGTGAACTCCCACGAAGTTTACGGTCACATTATTGTTTCTCTCATAAGGGGGAAACAGCTAATTTCGCAGAAAGGAAAGATGGGTGAGAGAACGCATATGCACAGCGACCAAACAGATTTGGCCTACCGTGGATATACAGAGAGCACGATTTGCGCTGAACTTGTCTAGAGTTCATCTAATTAACTGCCGTAACAACAGGTGACTAGCCGGTTGGAAAACATACTAAGAGGTTTAAACTTCCCTACGGACTATTTTTGTAGAAGCTCCAATAATGAGGAAAAAGAGGAGACCACACAGCATCTTCTATATCACTGGCCTGCTTTTAATGACTTGATAAATTAAAAGTTTGGCCATCGGACACTTGTCGACAATACCTGTCTATTAGGAGTCGGTTTTCGGAACATCCATGCAATCATCAGAGCAACGAAATGGCTTGAGAGCGACGTTAACCGAATAGAGTATGAAGAATTGGTGCGGAAATTTGAAAGATGGCATTACAACGGGACCTACACTAGGACCCAAGTGAGCTATGCTATCTGCAACGCCTCAATAAAAATTCGCTGTTTTCGTGGCGAATTATGTTTTGCTCAAGACATACGTCAACAACTCAAATTGCCTAAGTCACAAAAATTCGCTTCTGGGTGTGGCTTATGGGGTGTTGGAATCATCTGTCCGTATTTCTTTACAAATGAGGTCGAACAGAACTTAATCGCCAAGGGCAGGTACTACCGAACCATAATAACGGGCTTCTTATTGTCTGAAATTAATACTTGTGATGTAACCGACATTTGAGACGGTGATTTTCAAGCTGACCCTATTACGTTTGTTTGGGGGGAGACAAGCTTTGCAAAATCAACTACCATTTTATAGTTATAGATGTTAACATTTCCGCAGAATTCCAAGTCCATTCGGTCAATGGTGTCTGATTACTCATGTAGCGTGAGATTTTTCTTGATGATGGTATCTATAAAGTTTGCTGCAATAAACGATCATCACCATTATGGTGTTAAAGAGTTCGCTTGGCAAACCGTCTGAAGGCTCTCTTGAAAGGCTCTCTCTCTCTCTCTTGTCTCATATTCACTAAGGACTTCTTGTCGGTCAGTGTAATACTGTAAAGTCGTATCAACTTCGTATAAGATTTTATAGTCGAAGTGCATTTTTGGGGTCCTCTCCAGGATTTATCATAGTGTGCATTTCTGGTCTGGTCGAAAGCAATGCAGGTAACTGAGACAGGAATCGAAACCCTCGATCCCACGCATGGTAACCGCATGTTCTAACCATCGTGCCACGGCCAGCCCCGTAGTAATGGTCACTTACTTAAACTTACTTTCCCTTTACATCCCATGAATGAGGTTTGCTTCTCGCAACTAACGGCACCTATTTGTTTATCGAAGAATGCAAACGTCACTGTTTAAGAAGCTTTTACTAGACATGCCGATTAATACTTATACTGCGAAGTTGCTGCTGACAACAGCGAGCAAGCCGGCAATGAAAGAAAAATGTAAATGACTGGAGCCGGAAATCGAACCACGACTCTCTCGCATGGTAGTCGTGTATTCTAACCACTATGCCACGGCCGGTTCCAATGTTTACGGTCAGACTCCAAAAAGATGAGAATTTGTATGGGAGGTGGAAGTAGTTTTTGCGCAATCTTGTACATTTTAGAACATAACCTCCGCTTGGAAGGTAGAAGCTTGAATACCACATTTCAGCTCAATAGCTCTTAAACTACGGCTGTAATCGCAGGGTTAGATACAACCATCCACTTTAAGGCAATTGAATTCTAACAACGATGATGATTACGAGTTTGATGGATTTGATGAAGGTGATGAAGGTGAACCAAGGGACTTGATCCCTTTCAGCGGTGTTAATTTATAGATTTATCCCACTCCATATCGGAAATGTACTTCCTTTTGATCCTGTAGCACTCGGCTTAATCATGAGAAAACTAATGGGATTATGAAAATAATACAGTATAATACATTCTGCGGCGATTTTAAAGTTATTGCTCTACTACTTGGACACAAAACTCCACAACAAAAGAAAAGTACTGCGTAGTTGCTAACGACTACATCGAGGTGGTCGGCAGTGGAAAAAAACATGTATTTTTTTATTTTTTGGATGACTAAAGCCAGGAGTTGAACCTGGGATCTCCTGTTCTAACCATCATGCAACGACCGGTCCCGGAGCAATGATCACAGGATACTTAACATGCTACCACTGTTTGCGTCAGTCGGGTAAATCGACATACATATACCCTCAACCTCAGTCAAAAAACACAAAATGTGCTTAAAACCAGTAAGAAAATTTTAGTCGGGCAACCCGACTTTTATATACCCTCACCCTCAACATAATCCATTTCACACAACTCTTGTAAAACAAATTCTATTAGCAATAATAGAAAAAATCTTGAACCGAACGATGGAAACACTCTCATTATTTACACATATAGATCAACAATACATAACAAGAGCATTTTCTAATATATTGATATTATTACTCGATTTCTAAAGTGGGCGGAGTAGTACATTTGTATGGGAGGTACCAGAAAGGGCTCGGCTGGACTTACAGTTTTGTTCTCCAAAACTTTGTCCTATTATAGCTTAACAAAATACAGAATTTGGAAATGATCGCGTTGGGTGTATTGTTACTATTATTCAATTTCTAAAGTGGGCGAGTTGGTACATTTGTATGGGAGTTACCAGAAGGGGTGTGGTTAGACTCCCAATTTTTTCCAAAAACTTTATCATGCTATAGCTTAACAAAATACTCAATTTGGGCAAGATCGCGTTGGGTGTATTGATATTATTTGCTCAATTTCTAAAGTGGGCGAAGTGGTACATTTGTATGGGAGGTACCAAAAGGGGCGTGGCTTGACTTCCAGTTTTTTCTCCAAAACTTTATCATGGTACAGTTCTAGTAAATACGGAATTTGGGCAAAATCGCGTTGGGTGTATTGATATTATTACTCGATTTTTAAAGTGGGCGGAATGATTTATTTGTATGGGAGTTACCAGAAGGGGCATGGCCCATTTGCAATACCATAAGTATTTTTGGGGAAATATTAACTCGTGCAAAGTTTCAAAACATTTGGTTGTGTCTTTCGAAAGTTATCGTGCGTACCAGCCGGACAGACAGACGGACATGGCTCAAACGATTTTAAAAGTCATAAATCGAATTTGGTTAAAAAAAACCTAGGGTCTAAAGTGATTCCTTCTATGTGTTACACTTTTGGGTCGTATCAAATGATATATACCATCATCCCTTAGGGTGATGGTAAAAAAAATAGTGTCTAATGTGATTCCTTTTATGTGTAACACTTTTTGGTCGTATCAACTGACCGTAGGGTAAGGGAATGACACATATTCTGAGTGACGTTTTCAAGTTACCGCAATGATAAACTGAAAGTGTAAAAACAAATTCCAAGGACCCATTTCAATGGCCAAGAATCTTAATTTTCTTATTTTTTGGTGGAAACAACTGATATTCATCCATTAATTGTAGAAAAGAATTCTAAGCGCTTTTCGGAATTATGCGCACCGTAAAAAGATCGTCACACCATGTTTGGGTAATAACACCTTAATATGCTCCATCCAATGAAGTTTATTTTGCCTTCTCCTGCATAATCCATCGAGTCGACCTTTCGAGTCGGAACTATAGGTCTGCAAAGAACCATCCAAATACACTTGTTGTATGTAGTTAAATTTTCTTATATCTGCTTGTATCTGTTTCGCTCTCTTTGGATTGAGTGCGTATGGAATATTTCTCTTTAAGATATAGATAGAATATGTATGAGAGAGTGAAAGTACCAAGTATAAAAAATACTTGTATGATTACATACATAACAAACAGATATACCGGTATTCTTGTTATCTGTGCTTGGAAAATGTGGAGAGCGTGACGCTGCGAGCATAAAGAATAAAGAGCGAAATTTTGTTTTCTTTTTTGTTAAATTTTGCCACAGACTAAGTAATGGTGTACTTTTTGTAAAATGAATAAAAAAAGTAAGAAAACGTCATCAACGCAAAGCGTACGATCTGGAATATCTATATTAAATGGATATATCCATTTAAAAAAGAGGAACAACAGTTACTTCACTGAGTGGAACAGATAAAGAGAAAAAAGTTTCCACTACAATGAGAGCCAGAGAAAGAGACGATACACGATCTACTCAATCCAAAACGCATGAGCACATGTTTTGTTCTACTCTTTGTTGTATTTGTACCGATAATATCAGGTTCTTACTTGTTTTATCTGTTTGCACAAGTAGAATGAATGGAACGTTGTAGGCCTTTAGTCGGAACATTTTCATATGTGGACGTGCTTGCTTCGTCGATGTCGTTATTTAGCTCATGGTTTAAACGACGACAATACTCAACGTTAATGATGATGGGTTCAAATATTTTTCGGAGTATATTTTTTCCAGAACACATGTATCCGATTAAATCATTACCCAGGATTCAGCGCCGGAATTAGGATAATCGAGAAAGTTGTTTGGTATAGGCATTGGCTAACCTGTGGGGTATGCAGACTAGCGATGTATAGCTTCCTTTGCATTTGGTAACGATCATTTTTCCCAACGTTGAAACTCCAGCTTACTTTGGGTGCAATGAGGTGGTGATGAGCGTCTATATTTGCACCATCGATTGCAACATGACGTTTAAGACATTGATTACAACATGATCTATTTGGTAACTTGTCTTTTGAATAGCAGATATTCAAGTTGCCTTGTGTATTTCTTTGTGCGGAAATCTGAATCCACTCACTACCATGTTTCTTGCTGACGCAAAACTTACCTTTTTGATTCCGCTCCGTTTAAATCGCAAAACACAATATCTAAGCTTCTTGAAAACTATGAATCCATCGAGAGTCGTGTATTTCTGCACGGCAGCTGTAAAATATGTCACAGTTCTTTCGTTGTGTGCATTCATGTCCCTTCCATTGCATTTCCTATATGTCGGTAATGTCATTCGAGGAATTCAGCCAATTGGTTAGAGAGATTGGACATTCCAGGTGCATATCCTTAAAATATGATCCTAATAACCTCAACATTGAGGGGTTTTTAAAGAAAGACTGCGCTAGACTTCCATTAAGGCCACTCAACATTGTTCCTTCTAAAATTTGCTACCACTGAACAGATTTCCACTGGCATTGCCCGGATAATAAGTGAACTATCGGACGTTTTAGGCTGCTTGAGGACCTTCTCAGAAAGTTTCTGATTACACTGTGGAACATTTTTGCGGTCATTGTATGGTGGTAGAGGAATTCCAAGTCAGTGTGATGGTACGAGGTCGGTACAGTAAAACCCACAAAGGGTTTGGCGTTCTTAATGTTTTTTTGCTTAGTTGTTCGCCTATGAACCACATGAACCACACAATTTTAGAGAACTTCAAACCCTTTGGGGGTTTTACTGTACCGACCTCGTACCATCACACAGACTTGGAATTTCTCACCCTCCAGATTGGTTGTTGCTCTGTGTTATTAAACCATTAATGTACAGTATTGAAACGATGTACGTATGACTAATATAAAATCAGCTTTAAATTAATATTACTCATACTTGTACATAAATATTGATGGAGTACCAGTACTTGGGTCAGAATTGTCATTCAGTATCATCAGGTATGACCAGTTTTCTACTTAGTACTAGTAGTAGTACCTTCATCCTGACCTGGAATTTCTCACCCCAAAAATAATTTTGCAAATTTTTGTCAAAATTTAGTGTAAGTTCTAAATTGTACATACAATAATCTTAACCGCCATAAGTTTTACAAATGGTGGAAATATTTTCTAAGTGCATAGTCTAAGTTTTCCAGCCCACCTCTAGCCCAGCTCCAAGTCATCTTCAAGCATCCTAGTTCTATTCAAAAAGTCCACAAATTACTGAGTACCAAATCAACGGATGTTGGACAACTCTCCTCTGATTCTCATGAGATAAAATTGGAATTTCTTTTCTTTACTTTGCTTTCTTATTATTAATACAATTTATTTTATCGAATTTCGGACTGATGATGATATACACATCCTTTTTTGTTGTTGTTGCTTGTCTTAAATTACGCTTGCATACATAGTACATAAGTCACGGGCGGAGAAAACAAAGCGTTTTCTGTGCACAGGCCCACAACCCCATAAACGCCCCCGCCTCCTTCACCACTAGCTTCTTTTCAAATGCCAAGAAAACTAATATAAAGTCCTAGTGCCGATGCTAAGCAAATAAATAGCAAAGGAAAGGCAAGAAAATGAAAGAAAAACACAAAAAATAAATTTTTCTTTACAAATTTCATAATTACAACACAAGTGTGTGTGACTGATATGAAAATTCCCTTTTGTGCCATACGGCCGGCAACAACAGCGTTATAACTTATAAGGAAGACACACAAGCACACACACACACACATCTGCGTTGTGTATGTGTGCCAACATACATACACACATGTGTAAATACAAACACACATCATTATAGAAATTTTTGTGCGTATTTGTCAGTGTGGGGGGGTGGGAGAACACTTTACCCCCTCCCTCCCTCAGGGTACTTCCTATGGTCGTAATTATCATCACTTTGCTGCTGAATTTTATCTTTGAGATTTTTCTTTTCTTTTTTTTTTTGAGAAAAATCCAAAACTTTTTTTTTTTTGAACATTTTTGCCGGAAAATGTGTGTTTTTCCCTAACACAAAAGTTATAATGTAAATATAATAGTGAGTGTGAGTGTGCGTTCGTTATTACAACCCCAAATATCCTTTATACTTAAGTCACCTCATCCACCCAACCATACAACAGCCAGCCACCAACCACCCACACATTTACACCAATACCCACCGATACCCAATACAAATATAAATATTCTAAAAACCTAAAGGAAAAACTATAAAGGGGGCAACAAGAAAAATCTCTTAAAAACAGTGGAAAATATTCGGAAAACTTTTGCCAGAAATTCCTTAAATTTCATCGTCTCTGCTCCAGGGAGATAGAACGTAACGAACGGTCGAACGTAAAGAATGCCAGAAAATTACAAAACTAACAACTACAAACAGACAGGAGAACTGTAGGAACAACAACAAGCGACAAAAAAAACAGGAATGTTTTGCTCAACTACATTTGTTAAGTTTTGTGTGAGGCAGAGGGGGAAGGGGGGGCTGGGAACGGGCACCCTTCCAGAAATTTTGTAAATGAAGGCAAAAGCCAACCACCTACATACAATGAATGCCTCCTCATCATTCGTCCGGCCACCTTCGAAAGGATGTAGATATGTTTGAATGCACACACTCACACACACACACATAGGGATATATCGTAAAGTATGTCTGTATGTTACATATAGACACATACTCACAGTAGATTTCTGTATAAATTGCGACTTTGTAAACCATCAAATTATTTTCTTTTCCATTTTTGACACTCAAAAGAATAAAATATGAGTTTTTCTGTTTTTGGCCGTTTCTTTCATTACATCCTCTTACAATTTCTTCATCGCTGTATGTGGGCAATGGCAGTATGTGAGTGTGGGTGGGTGTATGGCAGTTACATATGTATGAAATTGCAATTGGTGTATATATGTATGTATATTTATGTTAGCTGGATTTGTAATAAATAATACATATGTACATATAGGAACATACATACATATATCTACATCGATGTTGCTGATTTTTTTAGTTACTGACTGACTATTGGTTATATTTGATAGTAAGCGTTTGGCACAGGTGATTATAAGTCGGCTGTTTGGCAGTTTATCTTGGGATCTGACCCGATTACACCGTGCAAAACTATATTTATACCTTCACAGTACAGTTGGAAGGAAACATATCATTTGATTCGATTCAAAAGTGTAACACCTAGAAGGAGTCTCTTTAGACCCTAGTTTTCTTTGAACCAAATTCGATTCATGACTTTTTAAGTCATTTGATCCATGTCCGTCCGTCTGTCTGTTTGTTTCTGTTTTGGGGCTACAATGGGCTACATGGCCACGCCCTTTCTTGTACCTCCCACACCATTCCGCCCACTTTAGAAATCGAGTAATAGTATCAATACACCCAATGCGATCGTGGCCAAAATCTGTATTTGTAAAGCTAAAACAGGATAACACTTTAGAGAAAAAAATTGGAAGTCCAGCCACGCCTCTTAGTACCTCCCAGAATATCTAACATTTGCATATATTATTTTTTTACTGAGGGTGAGGGTATATGTAAGTTGGTTTACCCGACTGAAACTTTCCTACTTGTTCTTTGATGTATTATGCACTCACGATTATAAAAAAAAGTCGAATCTTTTTGTCATTAGTAAAGTTTTTTTGTAAAAAAAATTTTAATTAAAATTTCCAATGTGATACTTGCATCTCGTGGCGACTCACAACTTCCAAGTGTTGGCACTTTGGCAACGTTGTTTCGTGATATTTTTATCACGAATAGCGGCCGATAGTGGTCGACTCACCATGAAGGTGGGTGGCTAGCCCAACCCACCCGCCTTCAGGTCCTATACTAGCTATGAAAACTCAAAATAGAAAAAGTAAGAACTATAACCCCTCAAATGTTGACGACACCCGCTAACGTAATATGGACCATGATTTAGGAATATGCATCTGGAATCACCAGATTCTCCATAGAAACGATACCACTGTCCGATTGTCAAATGTCCTAAAAAATTACAAGGTTGACTTCACCGCCATCCAGGAGATGGTATGGATAGGACAGCGTTGCTCATGAGGAATGAATTGGGATATCTATTATAGCTGCCATGTGGAAAAGTACGAATTTGTAATGTGGATTTGTAGTGATAGTGATCGAATATCCGCATCAAGGTAAATAATTTTTACATCACTCTGATTTGTTCACATGCCACGACCACTGCCCTGGCCACGACATTAAAATTGTCCTGGGAGATTTTAATGCCAGAAGGAATACATATAAAATATACAATATACGATACGTCCGACAACGGGTTGAGGTTGGTTAGCTTCGCCGCAAGGAATATGATAGTGAATGGAACCAAATTTCAGCATAAAGATATCCACAAGTCAAACTTGACTATCCGTCATTCATTCTGCAGCATAATTGTAGAGAACTCTAAACCCTTTGGGGGTTTCACTATACTGACCTAGTACCTTCACCCTGACTTGGAATTTCTCATTCCCACATCCCCCGCGCATTCCATGCCAACCGCCGCAACAACCGTGGTAGGATATGGAAAACGGCGATCAGACGAATTCTGGTATGATATAGAATGTCGCATAGCGTCTGAGGAATAGGATGCTGCTTACAGGGCAACGCTACAGCTAATTGTAGTCGGGTATGTTAGGGAATCGGCAAAATGACAAAAAAAAGCGAATAAGGTATTTAAGCCAAAAAAACGTGAGATGAAGGATCTGGAGAACGAGAGGAGAAGTGAAGGGATAGAGGTGAAGCCCGAAAATTGTGCTAGAATGTAAAAGCAAAAGGTTACGGTAATGGGGTCCCCTCCTGTAAGGATGGAAATCTGGTTACAGCAAAATAGAGTGTGCTACATATATGTAGAGAGCACTACCACCAGTTACTGGTCCCGGATATTATCACGCTAATTATCCACGATGGCTTAGATTACCCGCCCCCAGGCCAAACCGAGGTAAGAAGAACTTGGTAACTCAACAACTGAACAGATATTCACAGTACGGAAATTAATGTAAAAAAATCAAGAGAAACAGATCGACACGTTCCATCTTGCCTTCGACAGCCCATGACGGCATTAATTACTCGACTGAGTTTGGTATTCCTGCGAAGCTGATACGCCTTTGCGGAGTGATGCTGACTGACACGAAGTCGTCAGTAAAGATTGGCATGGACCTTACGAAGCCATTCTATACCAGGCGAGGCCTAAAACAACGTAGTGATGAAGATGATAATGAGGAAAGCTGCAGTAAACACGAGTGGCACGATATTCAACAAAAGCCACATGCTACTCGCGTACGCTGATGACGTAGACATCATCGGTCGAAAATTGCGGGATGTGAATGCAGCCTTCTCAGGTATATAGAAGGAATCAGCGAAATTGGGTCTAACGGTGAACGAGGACAAAACGAAGTTATTAGTTTCAACGAACAAAGAATCTACTCGTTTGGGAAACTGCGTAAACGTTGACAACTACAATTTCGAAGTGGTAGATAATTTTATTTACCAAGGCTCCGCCATCAACAAAAGAAATAATGTCAGTCTCGAAATCGGGAGAAGTATCCTGCTTGCTAATAAATGCTATTACGGACTAAGCAAGCGATTCAATGACAGAGCCCTCTCTCGACGAACAAAAATCCAGCTATACCAGATACTGGTTCTACCTGTCTTGATGTACGGTTCAGAATCCTGGGTTATGACAAAAGCGGATAAATCGGATAGATGGGCCCATCATCGTTAACGGAGAGTATCGACGTCGTATGAATCATGAGCTGTATACCGACATTGACGTGGTCAAACGTAATAAGGTTGCGTTCCTATGTCATGTAGTACGCATGGATTAAAATGCTCCAGCTCGAAAAGTCTTTGATAATGTACTTTATGGCTGGCGCAGAAGAGGGCGACTTATAAAAAGATCAGGTTACAGAGATCCCTACAGAACTTGGTGCGATGAATTGGGAATATAATCGGGCATATACATACGTGCGGCATAAAATTACAATATACGATTGCAAATAAGTCCCAGCTAAGTATGTAAGTAATTCCAGGTTGGGCCAATTAAAATTTTAAATTTGAATCGGCAATAAAAAAACGACTGATAATTTTTTCACATTTCTGGTTTTTGGAAAGGTTGAACTTTGTCATTTAATAATGGAACACAATATTATTCATATGACTACCACGACTGGCTTGGCAGTAACTCATCCGATCTATCCAATTTTTCAGTACAATTTCGATTGTTTCGGGTCGAATCTCTTCAATGGCAACTTCGATATCATGTTTCAACGCTTCCATTGTTTCTGGATGCTTTGCGTAACATTTATCCTTAATGGCTCCCCACAAAAAATAATCCAAAGCGATCAAATCACACTCAAAGTAATCGGTAGTTCAAATTTAAAATGTGAAATGGCCCACCCTATATAAGTGCAAGGGGGTTCTTTCCTTAGCAATAAGGTTGAAGTTGAGTTTTCCGCAATTATATATTGCCTGCTTGTAAGAGTAAACTTCGCTCAAGTCGATAAAGATTACGACCTTGGCCAAAGCGTCGGCTCTTTGGTTACCATATATGTCCCCATGTCCTGAAACCGATGTGAGAGTAACCGTCGAATGTCTCGATATTTCCTCGAGAGATGTCTGTCACTCTTGAACAATTCTCGAAGTGGTGAACACGTTCTCCAGGGATCTGATGGCCAATCAATCAGTAAGTAAATTAATAGCACCGCCCAATATAGTATGATACTGTACTTGTTCTTTCGGCCTGAAAATTCCTAATCGAAAATTGCAAATTTAATTACTTCGAAAAGATTGCACAGCCTGCTCTTCCCGCAATTTTGATCCGTCCGTGAAAATGTGGATGACATCATCCCCAAATTATAGAGCATTATCATTATTATCATAGAAGGTAATGTCCGGGATATTTCTCATAAACCCCGGATCGAAAACAGGTTGTAGTACTGTGTAATCCGAGTGACATCTTACATTGTTTTATCCAGAATTTTGGCATGACCATTGTCCTTGATCTCCCATACCTTCGTGGCGTGAAAACTACCACCTTCGCCTCAATGTCTATGGGTAACCAATTTAGAATCGTGAACAGTATCTTAGTTGGAATAGAACTAAAAGCCCCTGTTATCATGATTGTCACCAGTCTGTAATGCCTTGTTCTGCGCCGGCCACCAAACTGCCGATTCGTAGAATAAGATTGATTATGTAATAAACTCGTATAACCAGTTTAAATTTTTGACGTTGAATCCCCAGTTGAGGGCGACTGCCCTTTTGCAGCAGTAAAGAGGCATTGCCGATTTGCTGAACTTGTCCTGAGTGTTCAGATTCCAATTTAGTTTACTGTTCAATATGAGTCCAAGATATTTGACATTATCAGAAATAATAAGTGCGATAGTCTTCTGGCAAATAGAGTGATTTTGTATTTTCGAGTGAATAGCACCAGTCCCGTTTTGCTCGAGTTTACACCCCACTCAAAGTTGTGACACCATTTTAACATAAATTATAGCGCAGATTCAAAATCTCAGAGAGTAATTTAGGATCCTTGCCGGTAGCTACGTCATCCGCATATGCGACAGTTGTGCAGCACATTTTGTCCATAGCCTTTGGAAGATTATTAATTTTGATATGCCAGAATAGTGGAAAGAGTACTCCTCCTTGTAAAGTACCACAAACCATAACCTTAAAAATATTCGATACGGTTTACAAACTAGGGAGATGACCTATAGATTTATTGTGTATTCCTTGTAGTTCAGGGATCTTTTCGTGAATTTAACTTTCGTGTTTGATCTGCTATAAACATCAATAATTCTCCCCAAAGTTTTTTTGTAGAAAGGACGATAGGCTAATTCACCTTGTTGGAATATGTGATATCTGCCAACAAGCACCGAAGCTAGTTACAAGTACGTTGATATTCTTTTGAAAGTCCGCGGGTACTTACTTAATTTCCCTTTGCACCCCATTAATGAGATATAGGACTGTCGACAACATCGAGGGGTCTGCCGATGGATGATAAGAAGATGACTGAGACAGGAATTGAACCATTTATCTCGTGCATGATAGTCGCGTGTTCTTACCATCATGCCCCGGCCGGCCACGTTTGATTGGAAAGATTAGAAATTTTGACAACCTGACAACCTGAGATATGTGTTTCCATCAGTACCTCTAGGGTGACTCGACTGTTGGTGGTCCATATACGATGGTATTTTTGAATTCGAGGATAAAATCTTACGTAGTTGACTAGTTTTCGAAGAGTTTTACACACTACTGAAGAATTTACCTCATGACTGCCTTACTTTTGTAATTATTTTATATCCTATTCAAGGAAATCAATGTCTGGTCTAATGTTATTCGGACATTGCACTATCGAGACTAAAGGTAAACAAGTATTTTGCTGCATGAAAAAAACATACATCAATAACATATTTTAGCCATTCCAGGAATGGAGTATGGCGTATGAACATTACAGACTTTAGTCTGGAAATCTTTGTTTTACATCCGACCATTTAAAAGTCTAAAGAATACAAATACATATGTATGCCAGTACATAAGAAGAACACACACAAAAATAATTTCAATCACTTGACGAGAAAATTCCAGGTGAACATAAAGTTCCTCAAACTAACAAAAGTGTAAAGTGTATGTCTCGATTGTTTGCCGGATGTACATATAAATCACGCAACCGGATGCTTACAAAACAAAAAGAAAATAATAAAATTATGTTATGAAAATAGCTCTAAAGTAATATAAGATTTTCTTGCATCGCCTTTGAAATACATAGTTACGTTACTGTGGATGCAAGGATTGCAAAGTGTTTTGAACACTATATGAAAGGTAGTAGTTTTGAAATTCTTGAGAAGTTATTAAACCTAATGGTTCATACTTTGCATACCAATGTGTATGAGACTTCGAAACAAATACTTTAACAATATTGACTGTTGTGAAAACTTAAATCGATTTACGTCTAAAACTGAAACTGTGAAAAAAATTACAGTATATAAAGTGTTAATAAATTTGCCAAAAATTTACAAAAATGTTAAATGGAATATCGCTGAGCATTAGGTCATGTTGTATGGAGGTACCCAAAGGTTATTTTGGGATCTAAAAAAAATCTCAATGTGCAGAGTTTTAATTAATGAGCACAAAAATCTTAAAAGAAATCAACATATTGTATATCTATGAGATTATTGTAATTTGAATTGGGGGTAACCTTATGGGTGGCGTAAGCCTCCCAGTTTCTTAGGTTTTAACTGTAAATACAAAATATTAAAAGTAAACTATTTTTGACGTCGTAATTACAAAACAAAACTATTATGAGACCACAAGGAAAAGTTGAAACTAGAACCCCCTAAATGTTGACGACCCACGCAAACGCTATAAGGACCATAATTTAAGGATATGTACCAGAAATGTGCGAACAAGAGACTTTGACATCTTGTCTCGCGTTTTACCTCCGTAAGTGACCAAATAGACACGATCCGCAATAAGTAGATACATTTTTACATCACGCTGATTTGTGTACGCTAGAGTGGGTAAATTTGTTTCCCAATCAAGCGATTATTATGTTCATAATCTACGATGAATTCAAAGAAACTTTTTCCAAGAATCAAAATCGAGTTTCCTGTTTTTAATGAGTAACTTTTCGTATATCATATTAGGCGTGCGATAGCGTTGTATGGAGATCCGTAGTAACCAGATTTAGATACGGCTAACTCCCTAATTTTGTATGGTTGGGAAAAAATTCATGAGCCAACAAATAAATGACGGGCGTGAGGACAAATGGCTGTACATCGTGTTCAAAAAAGGTGGGGAAGGGGAAAAAATCTACAACAATTGGCTCTAGAGGGTAAATATGTGTGACCAACCCCCAGTCATTTTTCCTGCTTACAATTTTCCCAAACATACCTACCCCCATCTTCACCACCTAAGGAGGCTGCCATACAAAAATCTAATTTTTATAAAATTTGCTCCCACCGCTCTAACTGCCATAAAGTAGCCTCTAAAGGAGTCAAATGTAAGAAAAACCCCCAATATCTTTGCAGTTCCAACAACTTCTCACATTACATCTACCCTCTATCTTCAACCCTTAAGATGGTCCCCATACAATTTTTATAAATTTTTTTTTATGAAATCAGCTCCTACCGCTTTCACGGTGCCTCCTTGAGGGGTTAAATGTATGAACGACCCCCACTAGTACTTTCTTCCTAACATTTTTGTTCAGCAAGGTTCTCAGTAACCTAATCTTTCCAACGGAGTTTTTATCGCCCTCTTCTGAGCCGTTCATCGAGTTCATTGTCGAAGACTTTTAGGTCCATACGTACACCATGACCTACCTAACGCAACCGCTGCACGCTAATGCGTTTGACCACGTCAATGTCAATGTACAGCTCATGATTTATATGACGTCGATACTCTCTCTTCTTCGAATTCTAATGCTCTTGACGATCCGAGAGAGCTCCCTGCCCATAGCTGGTCATAACCCAAGATTCTAAAGCATACATCAAGACAGGTAGAACCAGTATCTAGTATATCTGGATTTTTGTTTGTCTTAAGAGGGCTCTGCTATTTAATCACTTGCTTAGTCCGTAGAAGCATCTATTAGCAAATAGGATTCTTGTCGGGACTTCGAGGCTGACGTTATTTGTTTTATTGATGGCGGAGATTAAGTACATAAAAACATCTTCCATCTCGAAATTAAAGTTGCCAACGTTCCGGCAGTTTCCAAAACTAGTAGATTCTTTGTTCGTTGAAACTAATAACTTTGTTTTGTACTCAATCATCATTAGAAACATTTTAGCTGATTCCCTTTGTATACCTGAGTAGGCTGTAGTCACATCTCTTAGTTTTCGACCGATGATGTCTACGTCATCGGCGTACGCAAGTAATATGTGGCTTTTGCAGAATATCGTGCAACTTTCCTCATTATCATCTCCATAACTATGTTGAAGAGGTGACATGGTAGGCCGTCGCGTTGTTTTAAGGTAAGGTCCTGGCATAGAAGGTAAGGTCCTTGCCAATCTTCACTGAAAATTTCCTGTTCATCAGCGTTATTCTGCAAAGACCTATCAGCTTCGCTGGAATACCAAACTCAGCCATGGATTCGAGTAATATCTGTCTTTATAGTCGACAAAAAGATGGTATGTGTCGATCAGTTTCATTTGATCTTTCCGAAATTTGCAGAAGTATGAATATTTGCTCAGTTGTTGATTTTTTAGGTCTAACACACTGATTAGAACCGATCAAGTGGGATAACACTGGCTTTAGTCTTTCACCCTTATATGCGATGGGTAAAAGGCTGATCCCGCGGAGCACACACTTGGATTAGCTTTTTCAGCACAGGACATAATACGCTTAGACTCCAATAATCGGACATGCACTCATTAAGCCAAACCGTAAATAGAAGCTGGTGCATGCTCGTTATCAGCTCTTCGCCACCGGACTTGAATAGCCCAGCCGGATACTCCATCTGCGCCGGCAGCTTTATTATTTTTCAGCAGCGATATTGCTCTTCTTACCTGGGTTCGACTTGGTGGTAGGAAATTTAACACAGTACAACATTTTTCAGCTCATTGATTTGGAACTCAATTCCGAGAACTGTAAGTGAAAGTTGCCCCAAAAAGAAGAAGTTCTGCATTATTCGATTTTTTTTTCAAATTACATGCCATAATAATTTAATATCGATTTGAAGTTAGTAAGTATCGTATAGGGGAATTTGTCACGTTTTAGTCTCTTCTGTTTGACATAATTCGAGAACCACTATTCCGATTGGCTGAAACAAATTAAAAAAAAATAAGAATTACAATTCCTTTAATCTGTTTTTATAACGTTTCCCTACATAAGCAACAGTTTCACTCTACTATTCATCACATGATTTTGAACGAGGTTTATTTTATAGCAGTTACAATAAAACTGTTATTCTTCGTGGCGTATGACTTACGTGCAATATTTCTTATGATAATCATACGCCACCATATAACAATATAACAAAAGAGCCTAAAACGTGACAAATTCCCCTATACGATACTTACTAACTTTAAATTGATATTAAATTATTATGGTATGTAACTTGACAAAACGAATGATGCAGAACTTCTTCTTTTTGGGACTACTTTCACGTGAAGTTCTCCGAAGTGAGTCCCAAAATCATGTGTTGTGCTATCTAAGCCATCGTTGACAATTGGCGTGATGCCTTCACGTGCGCTGCCTTCTGGAACCAGCAGTTGCTGGAAGTGTTCTCTCCATATATGCAGCACACTCTTTGTATCTATAACCAGATTTCCATCCTTGTACTTACAGAAGAGGAGCCCATTACCGTAACCTTTTGCTTTTACTATCTAGTAAAATGTTCGGCCTTCACCTCTATTGCTGTATCGTTCTATATCCTCATTCTTGCGTTCCTTGATCTGACTTAATTTTTCGTTTAAATAGCTGCCTCGACAGTTTTACTGATGCCTTGAGCAGTTCCCTAACAGCCCAGGTTACAATTGGCTGCAGCGTTGCCCTGTAAGCAGCATCCTGTTCCTCAGACGCAATGTGACATTTTTCATCGTACCAGGATTCGTCTAAGCGCCGTTTATCATATCCTAGCACGGTTGTTGCTGCGGTTGCCATGGAATGTGCAATATGCTGCCACTGTGTATCGGAAACGCCAGAAGTAAAGGCGTTGTGTCGTAGTAGTTGGGAGGGCTGGTTAAAGTAGGCAGTGGCTATCTCTGGGGTTTGAAGCTTCGCGATGTCAGGCTTCCCAGCCGTTTCCCTGCCCATGATATTTAAATTGTTCTGGGACATTTTAATGCTATAATAGGAAGGAAGATGCTCTAGGCTCAGCAGTGGTAAAATCAGTTTACACAACAACACCTCCGATAACGTTTCCAGACTGGTTAACTGCGCGTCGGCAAGAAACATAGTAGTGAGTGGAATCAGATTTCCGCATAAAGAAATCCACAAGATAACCTTGATATCCCTTTATCAAAAGACAAGATTAACGCGACTATCATGCGGATGAACTAAGTGAGAGTCCTGTCACAAGCATCAACTTTTATTTTATAGGCGGTCACCATGAAGTTGTTGTGTTATCTTCTGATAATACCTTTTTAAAAAGACAGTGTTCTAGTACACAAGAGGGGTAACATACGCACGCAAAAGTAATACTGAAGAAAAAATTCAGAACCCTCTAAATTAACAAATCTTCATTACATTGTAATGGAAAAAAAATAAACACACCAACATTTTAAATAATGTAACTTTGCCTTCTCATTTTCCGTTCTTAATAGCTAAGGCCTATTTAGTAAGAACATGTAAAACTTCGTCTAATTCCCTAAAATGTATGCACAAACAAGTAGTTTTTGTCACTGACCTACAGGAAATAGGGTGTCAATTACTTAAATGTACCAGGGAATCGGTCCAGTGACTGATGCTGCAGCGGAGATCCGTGGTTCGATTCCCGCCTACAGTCATCTACATTTTTCTTTTATTGCCGGCACCCTCGATGTTACCGACAGCAACTTCGCAATATAAGTGTCGAGTCAATCGGCATGTCTAGTAGAAGCTTTTAAAACAGTGACGTTCGCATTCGTTGATAAACAAATAGGTGCTGTTTGTTGTGAATCTAAAAATAGAAAGCGTGTTAATTCACAACAACGCGAGAAGCTATACCATACCTCATTCATGGCGTGTAAAGAGAAATCAAGTGAGTAACTTATAACTTTTGCCTATACATTTTCCGACACCAGACTCTCTTTGATTCCCAAAATTTCATTTTAATTACAGCATTCTGGTGACTGATAGCAAAAAAAATTATTTCACAATTTTTATCTCATTTAGACCATAACCAATTCCAACTTCTATCTAGCCGCCCACTTAATAACCTAACGATTTTTCTGTGGTGTAGGGTGCAACAAAGTGTTAAACACACACACATAAAGTATGGACACCAAAAAAAAAAACCCTCATCGAGCTGAATAAACAATAAAAAAAGTTAAGCGCAAAGTGTTATATACAATTTATTGATTTTTATATAAAAACAAATATTTTTAGCCCGAAAACTTTTACTTCCTTTTTGATATTTACATTCGTCGTCGCCTTTTAGTCAACTAGCACACACACACACACATATAACTTCTTATCGTTGCTGTGGTGGTGCGTAAATTAATGTGCTTGGTGGGTGGTGAGGGGTGTTGGAGTAGTGGGCGGAGGTAAATTTTATATTTTCATTACAGAACATTATTAAAAATTGTTTTAATCTTTGGCGAATAACTCACATCGATATCATTTCAAAACCCCCACCATTGTATCCAAGTGGCCGTTACACACACACACACAAATACACACACATACACTTATACAGGCAATCGGCCCATTAATCCATGGGTCCTGGCTGGCAACACTTCAAACCACCCCCAAAATTTTCCACTTTTCATCGTTCCAAATTTATATGGAATTGATTTTTGTGTGTGTTTCCGCTCTTGTTGTTGTTGTTGTTGTTGTATTTCGTTTTGGAAAACGTGTGCAACACATTATGTGAAATATTATCGAGGCCAGAAAATAAAATAAAAACAATAACAAAAGTTACATTATCGCAAAAACGAATTTCTTTATTATTATATTTTGTTGATAATAATGGACGCGCGTCGTCGTCGTACTTTGAGATATCATATTCATCTGCACCGGTCATACATATGTATATCGCTGCATGTGTGTGTGTGTGTGTGTGTATGATTTTGGCACAAGTCAACCTATGGCATGTATTGGACCCAGGGGTGCAACATGGTCGAAGCCTGATGTGGAGCACAATTGTGCGATTGTAAAACAAAAGTATATTTATTATTAAATAATGGCTATTTTATAAATACACATACAAATACAATAGATATGTAAGTATGTATGTATGCATAAAGTAATATCATCGCGACGTTGTTACGCGCACTGAGCGCTTCAATTTATGACACTGATGATGAGTACAGTTTTCAATTTAATAATAAATTTATAATAATGACAACACACAAAATAGTTAATAACAATAATGAAATCGATAAAAATGCCTGATTACATTCGACGGATTTGGTTCGTTTGTCGTGATAATTAGTAACGGGAAAAAGTTACGATTAAACATGTGTTCTGAAGTGAAGATATTGGGTCTCATGCATAAAAACGAGTAAAAGGGCTGAGTTGAGTCAGGTGAGCAATTGCTCGTAAGTCGAGTTCAATCAAACAGCAACAGCTTTTGCTCAATTTCGTATGCATAAAAATGAGTTCAAACCAATTGCTATTACTTGAGCAAAGGAAGATCAAACATCTAATTGTTATTGAATTGCAAACATGTCGTCAAGTGAAAGTGAAGTAGAATCATATATTACTAAAAAAATAGAAACTGACGACATTTCTAAATCTTTAGTAGAAAAACAAAAAAAAAAAAATTTTACTAGAAAAAAGTCAATTACCAAACATTACCAATAAGCAAAATTATGTATTTCTATGGGAGGTACCAGAAGGGGCGGGGCCAAGTAGCCCATTTACAATGCCGTAAGTAGTTTTGGGAAATATGAATCCGTGCAAAATTTGGTTGCGTCTTTCGAAAGTTATCGTACGCACCAGCCGGACAGCCAGACAGACAGAAGGACATGGCTCAAACGACTTATGGCCTGTTTTTGTAACTTATTTTTCAACCATTCGTACGCCAAATGGCGAACGATTGACATTTTTGGTTTTTTTACTCTTTATTTTGAGTGAAACAAAAAAGAGCTTTTATTGATGGAAATTTTTGGTTCGACAAACTGTAACTCGGGCGAAACAAAACGTCATATTAGACGATCAAAAATTAGCAATCGTCGAGGTGTAACATTTCACAGAAAATGAAATATTGTTATTAAAATTGAGTATTTTTACAAAAGAATGTTCCTTATTACAGCTTAGAACATTTTAAACACTTATATTCATTGAAATTTGATAATGGTGGATTTAAAAAAACGACAATTGGTTTTTTTTTGGGATGTTTACTGAAATCGATCTATGTTACTGATTTCCGAATTGTTATTTTGTTACTTAAATCATTATAGATTTTCTTTAATTCAACTATTAATAATTGCGGCTTTACACATTTGAGTTGTTGTTTGCTTGTTTTGTTTGTGTGTCCGCAGTCAGCTGTATTCACTTCAGACAGGGTTGCCCCATCTTGCAAAAACTTGGTATTTTTCAATAGCAAAAGCTTTTGAAATGACCAAAACAATACATCGGCAACAATTGACTTTGAAAGAAGGACAATGAGTGAAATGAGATTTTACTCCCGGGCGAAAAGAGAAGGAAAACACAAATAAAAACTCGATCGTCTGGGTAGCAATCGCTCGTCTGCCTACACGAAAAAGTTAGCTGAACAGGCTATTAAAATGTCATAAATCGAATGTGGTTCAAAGTAACCTAGGGTCTAAAGTGACTCCTTCTATGTGTTACACTTTTGGGCCGAATCAAATGATATATACCCTCCTACCCGTAGGGTGACAGTAAAAAAAATTAATAATTAAGTATACAAACCTGTATAATTTTTTTCCTCACTTGCTAAATTTGTTTTTCGCTGTTGATAACATTTTGTATTTCTTTGTGGCACAAAATATTCGGCCATGATTCCATTTTAGTATACGCGAGTCAACTATAAGGCATGCTAAACAAAATTTGAGCAAGAGCTCACTTAGAAAGCAAAAGCTTGCTTTTATGCATATGAAATGAGCACAAGCACATCTAACATAGTTCAAACTGAGCAAGACGAGCTCAAACATGAGCAGTGAGTAAAAGCAAATACATCAAATTTTATTATGCATACGACAAGCACCTTTTACTCAAAAAATCGAGTCCGAGCTCAAGCTCGAGTTTTATGCATGAGACCCATTGTTGTTGGCAACATGCTGCTGCTGCTGGCTGCATTGCCTACAGTCGTGGCGGTTATGTGTAAGCTTTCAAAAGCTTCTCGCGTTGTTGTGACGCTTTCTATTTTTAGATTCACAGCTAACGGCACCTACTTGTTTATCGACGAATGCGAACGTCACTGTTTGAGAAGCATTTATTGGACATGCCAAATGACTCGACACTTATACTGCGAAGTTGCTGACGACAACATCGAGGGGGTCGGCAATGAAAGAAATATGTATTTTTTTAGATGACCTGGGATCTCCCACATGGTAGTCGCGTGTTCTAACCATCATGCCACGGCCGTTCAAAAACCAGCATAGACTGCGAAAAATAACTACGAATGTTTTAAAACAATACAAATGTGTTGAATTGGCTATTGGATGAGACGGTTTCTTTATCAGAATTTTTTCTCGTGAACTGTATGTATAACTTTTAGACGAATTCCGCACAACTGTGCTTCTGAATTAATTACACCGTACAACACATGATTTTGGGACTCAATTCTGAGAATTGCGCATGAAATTAGCCTCAAAAATAAGAACTTCTGCATAAATCGTTTTGTCAAGTTTCCCATTTGCAATACCGTAAGTAGTTTTGGGAAAATATTAACTCGTACAAAATTTTAAAACATTTGGTTGCACCTTTCGAAAGTTATTTTGCGCACCAGCCGGACAGCCAGACAGACAGACGGACATGGCTCAAACGACTTAAAAAGTCATGAATCGAATTTGATTCAAATAATCTTAGGGTCAAAAGTGTCTGATTTACTTGAATTTCATCGAAATCTGTGAAAAGCGATATGATATACAATGTTTTTCGATTTGTTTCCGGCTTAAAAACAACCAATGAAGACTGTTTGCCAACACGCAAACAGACAACGCACAGCTGACCGTTTGAAAAGCAGGGAAATTCGAGGTTGATTCCACAAATTTCCAACGATTGGCCATACGATTTATTGATTGTTATCGCAAATACCAATCGAATGGGAGTTTGGAATAATAGAAATTCGAGGGATAACAACTTCCTCTCCTTTGAATTTGCCCATGATGATTGCCGCTTTAATTACAATTTCGGATGATTCAGATTCCGCAAAATGATCATGCTCGATCCCACCTTCAGCTGCAAATTATGCGTCGAAGTTTCTGGCACATCTAGAGAGTTCAAAAATTCTGTCGAATAGTTGGTCCCCTCATTCTCGTTAAATCACCTCGAAAATTATTCATCGTTCGGTTATCTGCCTCCAAAGCTCGTTTATGCGCCATCGTGCATTCATTCCAAATAATGATTTAGCATTCTCGCAACAATTTCGCTACACGTTGGCTTGTCAACCGTGAGAAGAAAGCGGAATGTGCAGTTCGACCGCCTTTCAACAATATGGAAGCAATACCAGAGGATGCAACAGCTAACTCAATTGCGATCTTGACCGAATTGTTGCCAGAATCAAAGATATTACGAATGTCTTGCCTGTCGCACCGGGATCATCGAGAAAGTAAATGCCTCCCGTTCCATCGTCAACAACCTTCATCAGTGAATCATACGCGTTCTTTTGCTCGGCATTTAAGGCAGCGGCACATTTGTTCGGACTCTTTCAGTCAGCTCAACTCGATCAAAGTCTTGCAATTCGTTATTGAATGCATTATGCATCGAACGATTTGGCGCTGGTATTCCCAATTTCGACAGTAGACTGCCGCACATTAGCACGCACATGTCTTTGATCAGAAGATAATTCCCATATCGGTATTGGATGTTGTGGTGCGATCTCTGTGCAAATGTCGTCAGCCATCTCGTCCTTTTATTTGTCCCACAATGCGCTCGGGTTCGGCAGATGCAACGTGGCTATGATGATCGCAAACAATGTACGAATTTGATTCTCTGGAGCAGAAACAGTTGTTGGCGAGATTCTCGAAGTGCGGCGACTGATTGAAACTAATAAAATTGAGATGCTCCGTTTCGACTTTGACGTTCATGTCAACGCAGTACTGTTGAAATAAACGGCGATATCTTAACAGATGATTGTCAACATCTTGTGAGCTAAACATTTTATTCGTTTCTTCTCCCGAAATACGAATTCGAACTTTAAGGGATAATAAAAAAGAACTGATGACTTGTAAACAAACCTTTCGTTCTATTGACCATCTTTGAATTGAGGTGATAGCCATCCTTTCCACCACAGAACATCAACGGGTATTGAAGTGAATCATATGACTCGTACACGTGCCTTACTTGTCCACCATCCCGACTTCATTTATAGTGGGAGCATTGAATTGTCTTACATGGCATCAAGAGGGTATTTTACCTGCTCTGATAATGATTTTAGGGACGTCATAATGCATTGTATTCAATGCGGTTTTGAACAATCGGACCAATGCATTATGCTTATTCAAAAGATTTGAAATTATTCGACCATTTCGCCTTTAATCTTTTGGCATAATAAATTTCACAATATTCCGAAATTTGTCAAGCATCATAACGAATTTTCCATACTTTCGTCGTCTAAAATCCTCAAATCAACGATACAATGAAAAATTTCGTCGAAAAAATCGAAAATTTTCGAGTTTTCCACTAAGAATTTTTCTATTTTTCCATTCGAAAAGTCATTTCGGAATGATTATCCGAAATTTACATCATTCAAAATTATCAAAACATACAATAAAATGTAAAATTTCGTAGAATAAATATTAAAATTTTTGGAATTTTTTCATAATTTTCCAACCAAAATTTTCAATTTTACCAACCGAAAAGCCACACAAAATTTAATACAAAAATTCATTTTGCTGTGCAAAAGGTTTCGGAAAAATCCAAATTTTTCGAGTTTTTTCTGAATTTTCCGAGTTTTTCACCGAGAATTTTTCTATTTTTCCATTCGGAAAGTCATTTTGGAATAATTACCTGAAATTTTACACTGTTATATGGTCCAAAATTATCAAATCATACGATAATATGCAACAATACTTAAAAAAAATTGTAAAATTTTTCCGGAATTTTCCGAATTTTCCAACAATATTTTCTTTTTTTCCATTCGAAAAGCCATTCGTAACAATTGCAAACAAAATTCCATACAAAAAAGCAGTTTTCGAATTCCCGACTTTCCGGAGCATTTCCCAAAATGTTCTTTCACATAAACCTTCTACTGGCAATTACGAAAAACTGAAAAAAAAATTCAGCAAACTCGGTCCAGCCGTTCTCAATTGATGAATTACTATACATTTTATATATACATTAAAACTCCGTTTTGAAAATAAAGGTTGGTTAAATTGTAAGGGCCGATGTTGAATCTGGAAAAATTTGAACAAACGGGGTCTGTAGGAGATGTGAAAACACCAGTGCATGCGCGTACAGCTCGTACTGCAGAAAATATTGCTGCTGTTCGCGATAGTGTGGCCGTCCACCTCAACTCGTTGTCGTGCCCACGCTCGTCGTTGATGAACATTATGCATAAAGACTTGCATTTACACGCTTACAAGGTGCAATTGGCTCAAGAACTAAAGTCTCTTGACCATTTCAAACGTTGTCAATGGTCAGTGGTTGCAAGAAATGCAACAGTGGATGATCAGTTTTCGAAGAAAATCATCTTCAGTGATGAGGAACATTTTCACCTCAATGGATTCGTCAATAAGCAGAATTGCCGCATTTGGGCGAATGATAATCCAAGAGTGATTGTCGAAAAACCAATGCCCCCACAAACAGTGACTGTTTGGTGCGGTTTAGGGGCTGGCGGCATCATCGGGCCGTATTTCTTTCCAAAATGAGGCCGGTCAGGCAGTTACTGTGAGTATTGTTCACTATCGTAAGATGATAACGAATTGGAATATATGGTTGTGGACAATATGAGGTTTCAACAGGACGGTGCCACTTGCCACACAGCTAACGAAACAGTGGCTCTTTTGCGCGACAAATTCAATGGCCGTGTTATCTCACGTGGTGGCGATGTCAATTGGCCGTCAAGGTCATGTGATTTGACATCATTTGACTTCTTTCTTTGGGATTATTTGAAAGAAAAGGTGTACGTCGATAATCTAGCAATAAGTTAAGGGCTAAAAGATGAGATAATAATATAAACGGCATAGAACCTCAATAATGCCTCAGCGTCATCGAAAATTTGGACCATCGGATAGAGACGTGCCGTCGAGGTCGCGGAGCCCATTTGGCCGATATTTTGTTCCATACATAATTGAAACATACCAATATTATCATAATAAACAGAAATGACAATAATGTCCTAAATAATTTGTGTTTTCTTCAAAATCAACATCGGCCCTTAAAATTTAATCACCCTTTAGAAGCTTACATACAAAATTTGTCCCCACCGCTCTAACTGCCACAAAGATTCCTAGAGGAGTCAAATGTATAATCAACCCACAATATTTTGCAAACCCACTAGTTTCTCAGATCATATCTACCCTCAATATTCAATCCTTAAGATGGTCCCTTATACAATTTTTTTACGGTATGGCTGAAAGAGTGCATGCCCGACGATTGAAATATAAGCGTATGTCCTGTGCTGAAAAAATGTGATCCAAGTATGTGCTCCAACTACCGCGGGATCAGCCTTTTACCCATAGCATATAAGGTCCTGTCGAGTGTGGCTTTAGACCTGGTAAACTGACCAAATATTCACACTTTTGCAAATCCTGGAAAAGACCCAATAGAAACAGATCGACACGTACCAAAGCTGCCTTCGACAGCCCGATACGGAAGAAATTACTCGAAGCCATGACTGAGTTTGATATTTCAGGGAAGCTGATACGCCTTTGCGGTATGACGCTGACTGACACGAGGTCTTTAGTGAAGATTGGCAAGGACCTTACGGAGCCATTTTATACCAGACGAGGCCTAAAACAAGGCGACGGTCTATCGTGTGACCTCTTCAACATAGTGATGGAGATTATAATGAGGAGAGCTGCAGTAAAAACGAGTGGCACGATATTCAACAAAAGCCACATGCTAATCGCGTACGCTGATGACGTAGACATCATCGGTCGAAAACTGCGGGATGTGACTGCAGCCTTTTCAGGTATACAAAAGGAATCAGCGAAAATGGGACTACCGGTGAACGAGGACAAAACGAAGTTATTAATTTCAACGGACAAAGAATCTACTCGTTTGGGAAACTGCGTGAACGTTGACAACTATAATTTCGAGGTGGTAGATAATTTTATCTGGACCCGCCGTGGCATAGTGGTTAGATCACGCGACTACCATGCGAGAGATCCCGGGTTCGATTCCCGCCTCCAGTCATCTACAATTTTCTTTCATTGCCGGCCCCCTCGATGTTGTCGACAGCAACTTCGCAGTAGCAAGTGTCGAGTTTATCGGCATATTTAGTAAAAAGCTTTTCAAACAGCGACGTTCGCATTCGTCGATAAACAAGCAGGTGCCGTTAGTTGTGAATCAAAAAATAGAATGCGTGTTAATTCACAACAACGCGAGAAGCTATCCCATACCTCATTCATGGGGTGTAAAGGGAAATTAAGTAAGTAAGATAATTTTATCTACCCATGATCCGCCATCAACAAAGCAAATAATTTCAGCCTTGAACTCCGGAGAAGAATCCTGCTTGCTTATAAATGTTACTTCAGACTAAGCAAGCGATTCCATGACAGAGCCCTCTCACGACGAACAAAAATCCAGTTATACCAGATACTGGTTCTACCTGTCTTAATGTATGGTTCAGAATCCTGGGTTATGGCACAAGCTGATGAATCGGTTCTGGCAGTATGCGAGAGAAAAATACTCCGTAAAATATATGGACCCATCATCGTTAACGGAGAGTATCGGCATCGTATGAATCATGAGCTGTACGAGCTGTACACTGACATTGACGTGGTCAGACTCATTAAGTTGCAGCGGTTGCGTTGGCTAGGTCATGTTGTACGCATGGACGAAAATGCTCCAGCTCAAAAAGTCTTCGACAATGATCTCGATGGACGGCGCACAAGAGGACGACCAAGACTCCGTTGGAAAGACCAGTTTACTAAGAACCTTACAGAACTTGATGTGTCTAACTGGAGAAAAAGCGCAGAAGATCGAGGTGCTTATAATATTTTTCTACGTGCGGTATATAACCCAAGGGGTTGCAAAGAAGTGCCAGCTAAGTAAGTAAGTACATTAATGATATTTAATTTTCCTTCTTATTTTAATGGGTGCCGAAAAATTTCTTTGCAGTAACGTTGGGCGCGATTTTGATTTTATACCAATGGTTTCTTGCGCAAATTTTCTTGAAATTCATCGTATATTGTGATTATGATATTCGCTTGGTCGAGATAAAAATTCACCCACTCTATTGTGCATACATATGTAGCGAGTACCATAGGCAAACTCTATACATTTGTACAGTACAGTACTTGGATCATATGAGACAGTCTATATATGGCCAGAAATTCGGAATTATTGTGGGAAAATGTATAAAAAATACGATAAATTAAAATTTTTCAATATTTCAATAAAAATTAGTCCAACTTGAGACAAACAAACAAAACCTACTACCAACAAACTCTATCGGGCAAAATTCTAAATCTGAACCTTCTACGACTATCCACATAAACCTATACAAAAATATACAAAAAATTGTTGTTTTTTTTTTTTTGCTAAAAAGTATGATGTCGTATTTGTTGTAAGTTTATGTTATTATTATTATAAAAATGATAAAATATTTAAATGTAAATATGTACATATATGGTTCCATTTGTATATTTGTTTATATATGCATATTATATACAAACTTTTATTTAGTTGTTTATAAGTATGTGTTATGTATATTTTATGTACAAAATACATTGGCCTTATGTACAGCATTACAAATACAAAAGAGCAATGAAAGGATTCAAGGATATTATTGTAAATATATCAACATTTTATGTTGTTGTTGATTTTGTTATTGTTTTATTTTTGTTTTTTTTTTTTTTGTTGGATTTGTAGCATATTTGATTAGGAGTTTTTTTTTTGTAAACAGTCCAATTAAATTTGCAAATTTTGTTCAAGCATATTAAAGCCAATTTGTTAGGAATTTCATTTCACTTTCATTCAGGAGAGAAGGGAGTTTACGGATGCGCCAGGATATAGAGCAAACTAGTATATAAGTATGTACATACAAGTAACATATGATTACTGATAACATATTAAGGAGTAGTAGTATGTAGTTGTAGTTAATAAGGTGGTAGATAGGATAGCAGTAATTGTGGCTACAATTGGTATTGTGGAACTCACAATGTTTATAGGCAAAGTCCTTTTATAACTTAACTGTAAATGTATATCAAAAGTGTGTTCGAGCGATTTTTGGCGTTTACTTGACAACATGGCCATCAACAACGCCATGATTTTAATTTGCACTTGAATATTTTGTAAGCGTTATGTATTCGGTTTTCTTTTGTGGTTGTTAAAAAATTTATTAAATATTTGTGGTTTTTTTTTAGCTTCCTTGTCGGTCAATGACTTTGGTTAACATAAGCTTTAAAGAGAGACTTGTTATTCATAGTATTTTTTTTTCGTTTGTTTGGCAAAAACTTAATGAAACCTTTTTTCTGTGGATATTTTAGAAAATTAACGCAATGTTGTTATTTTTTGCTTTTTTTTTCTTACAAGACTCTGTTTTGAACCATTAAATCGTTTTATTTTTTCTTATTTTTCTGTAATTGTTAGCTTTATTATAAACTGTGTATGTATCCTTTTACTACATCCTTTTTATCCTTATTATTTAAAAGTCATTCACTTTCTCATTCATAAGATATTCAGTTGGCTGGTTGGTTTCTATACGAGAGATTTTAAAGCTGTAGTGGTGAATGTTACGTTTATAGTTTGTTGCTGCTGACGTTTCTTGTTTTTGCTGTTGTTTTAACAATTATCCTTGTGTTGTGCAGTCCTTTCTGGCTTTAGTGTCATAGAGGAAATGGCAATGAGTTGACGCGATTATTTTTAAATTATTATTTAACTATAAAATCTAAAGTGAGAGAAATTCAACCGAGAGAGCTCCCTTTGCTCCCCTTAAATGGCAGTTATTCTTTTCAAATTGGCGTTTTTTTATTACTTTGTTTTCTTTTTACTTGTGATATCTTTGGTTGTGATGTTTGTTTTTTTATTTATACTTGTTTTGCTTTATTTTTTGTTTTGTCTTTTGACTCAACTTACAGAACTTTTACAGGGTGTATCACTTATTTATCATACCGATAAAATATTACACACGGAAAGTGTAGCCACGAGCGGCTACTTCTTGTTCACGTACGCGTTTTCTGTAGACTGATTTGAATTTTCCGCCTTGAGTCGTTTTCGAGCAATTCGAGGCGCAAAAGGATGCGAGAGCATGACCATTTTCCAACTGCACACACTCGTCTCAGACGCTCTCTTTCATTTTCCTTGCCTTGGCTAAGTATCTCCTTACCCTGACCCCACATCCATCCACCCACACTCACACACACACACACACACTGTCACTCACTCACTCTCTGGGTGCCAGTGTCACTCTCCAGTGAAATGGAGTTGTTATTTTTCCCGTGTGTGTTGTTGTTGTTTACAAACCTACCACCACCGTCGCCGCCACGAACAACAACATCATCGCAACCTGTGACGCGAAGGCACCACCACCACTACCATCAAACAAAGAAAAACATGTTTTTCTTTTATTTTACTTTGCTGTTTTTGACTGTGCTTTCGTTGTAGTTGTGTTGTTGTTTCTATTGTTTACATTTGCCTCTCATAATTGTTTACAGGACGCAAAAGAAGCGACAACACAACATTTATGAAATCTACAATTTCAATAAGTGCAAATAGGATTCAGTGTATGCGTATGAATGTGTGCGTGCTCATGTCCTTACAACCACAAAATTAGCAAATTTGGTTGCTCTCGCTTTCGTATGTGTGTTTGTCACAAAAGTATTCCGCCGTCTCGAATCTGTGACAATAATCTATGTATTCAATTCAAAATTGAAATGTAGTTCACAATCAATCTTCTTCCCTTATGTGATTCATGTCCATTTAAGGATGTGAAATTTTGTACGCTTATTGCAAAATGATGAAGCTTAACGCATTCAATGAGGAGTTAATTTAAAATGTTTTCTAGAGGCTAATTATTGCCAATACACATAATCGTTGGTGATAAATCTTTGAGATTCAACAGTAATTTATTGAAATGTTGTAATCAGAGACCATAAGTCTTATAAGAAATTTCATGAATAAAAGTCCTTTTTCAGAGTTTTTTGTGTTTTTCGTTATGTCGCTCAGAAATAAAAACACTTATTACACAGAACAACAATTTTTTGCAAACAAGATTTCAAAACACTTTGTCCATAGATTTTGACCGGCGGTATGCCATTTGGCCCCACGAAAATACACCCCAAATCAAAAATGAAATTAGGCCCCAAAAAAATATATGGAAAACAACAACACGAAATTTTATGATTTTTTGGGGCCTAATTTCATATTTTTATTGGGGTATATTTGCATAATGCAATTAGACCCCAAATGTCAGTGTGACAATAGACCCCAAAGATTTTTTTGGGGCATAATTTCATAAAATTGTGGGGCCTATTTTCGCTTTTTTTGGGGTCCAATTTCATTTTAGGGACAGGCTTAATATTTTTGGGGTCTAATTTCCTTCGACAAAATAAAAAAGCCTTGGTTTTTTATTGAAAATAATATAGTTTATTACCTTTAAACTTATTTGTAAACTTGTATAACATCTTGCACGGAGAAAAAACCATCCATCTTTCTCTCAAGAATTTTTTCAACCGTTATCTTCGCCTCTTCTAACAACAACGACGCTTCACCAATTACAGACTCCTTGCTTCATCTCAGCTGTTTTGGCATACATATTAATAGGGAAATAAAGAAAAAGTACAATTATCTCACAAAAACTAAAAACACGCATATCTTTAACAAACAAAAGAATCCAAAAATCGCTCGATTTTTTTTAAAAAAATTATTCGTCTGCGGCTCTTTTCTTAAAAAAAAATAAAAAAATTGAAAAATTAAAACTTTCTTTTTTCTAAAAGCATGAAAAATTATTTTTAAAAAAATGCAATAAAAAAAACCCCGTGATTTGTATAAAATAATTTTTCGTCTTTAAATACTTAAAACCTGAAAAATTTAAAATTTTCTTGTCTTAAAAATAATTAAAAAAATGAAAAATAAAAATTTTCTTTTTTCTAAAAACATAAAAAATTATTTTAAAAAAATGCAAAAAAAACCCCGTGATTTGTATAAAATAATTTTTCTTCTGTGAACCTTTTCTTTACAAAACTAAAAACATGAAAAATTATTTTAAAAAAAATCGCGCTATTTTTTCACCTACGGCGCTTTTCACGCAACAGACACTTTACCAAATACAATAAAAAAAATTAATTTTTGGTCTTTGGCACTTTTCTTTAAAAACTAAAACCATGAAAAATTAAAATTTTCATTAGAAAACTAAAAACATGAAAAATTATTTTAAAAAAATCGCGCGATTTTTTTTTAAATTATTTTTCGCCTGCGGCTCTTTACGGAACAGACAATTTACCATATGCATCAAAAAATTGCGTGATTTATATAAAATAATTATTTTCAAAAAAAAAAAAACGCGCGATTTTTTTAAATCTTCTCCGCTAATTTTCATATAAATATAGACAACGTAAAAATTGCACTTAAAAATTCGAATCTCTTTTATAAAATCGCGCAGTTTTGTGTTGCCTACTGTGTTAACTACTCAACAAATATTACGTTATGCAACTAACAATTTAAAACCCATACGAAACAGCAAAAATATAAAAAGTCCTTTTAGAAGCTAAAATTTTTTTACATGTTCTAAAGAATTTTTCGCCTATGGTGCTTCTCCTGATTTAACAATTTACATTACGCTATATATTCGTATGTATTCTTACCTTCATGCCATGCAAATGAAAAAAAAAATAGAAAAAAAAATAACAACGTAAAATTTTACGTGAGGGCCAAAATATGTATTGTATGTGAAGACATTACGGTCAGTATAGTTTAGCTAATATGCAATGATTAGAACTTGAAGAAACTACTTATAATTGGAATTATATATTTTGTTTGGAGATTTTTCATATGAAAAAATACTTTTTTTTGGAGCAATTTTCATAATTGGTTTAGCTAAATTTTTATTTTTTATTTTGGCCAACTTTTCATTTTCATTTCTAATTTTGGGTAATTTTTGTTTGGGTTATATTTTCTACCGCCGATTTGGGGCCTATTTGCGTGTTGTGTTTTTATATACGAACTGCGATATTTATTTGAAAATTAGACCCCAAAAACAAATATGAAAATATACCCCAATTTTATACAGAAAACAACAACACTATATTTTGGGGCATATTTGCATTTTTTTGGGGTGTATTTGCATACTTTCAAATAACAACTACGAAATTAGGCCCCAATATATAAATTTTGGGGCCTATTTTCATTCTATGTTTGGGGTATAATTTCCTGGGGTCTATTTTCATAATGTAATTAGACCCCAAATTTGGGGCCTAATTTCATTTTCACTTTGGGGTGTATTTTCGTGGGGCCTAATGTCATAGCGCCATTTTGACCTCCTAAACACGAAAATGATTTTTAAAAAATTTTCTTAGGTGTCGTTTTTTTATAAATAATTTTTAAATTTTTTTTTTTAAATTTTTGGTGGTGCACTTAATATTTTGGGTATCTCTTACCCGATCTTCATATCTGACCGTTTAAGTTAAAGACAACAAAATTCTTCACAAGTTCTTCCTTGAAAGTTTTTAAATAAATAATGTCGTTTCGATGCTAGCGATTTAATTAACTTGAAAAACTGAAATTTTTCTGTTGAATTTGAGGTGACAAATTTATTTATTGTCGTAGAAAAAATAAAAAACGCAATGCAAACCCTTATTTTGCATTTTTTACAAATAGTAGACCCTTTTTCAAAGAAAACGACACTCCAACTATAAAAATCCATAATCAATTTTAAAAGTTATATATTTTTTGGCGAAAGACTAAAAATTTGGGTTCTTAACGATTTAAGTTTTTTTTTTATAGATTTAACCCCTTACCACTCGATAGTTGTGCTTTTTCGGTTACAAGTAGAGTGTTCAAAACCGAAACCGTCTAACCGGGTTTTTTCACGGAAACCGTATGCCGGTTTCTTAAAAAATACCAATTTCGAATACCCGGATTAACCGATTTTTTTATGTCGGTTCACCGGTTTTCCAAAAAGCAGTATTTCACAGAACATTGCTAGGTCAATTATAGGTTAATCGGCAAAGAAGTTTTTTTATGCTTATCCGATATTCTTTAGACAAATCTCAAAGGATGCTTGAATTAAAATTTCCATATGATGACTGTTTCCTCTCATCTTTAAATAGGTGGGATGACTTCCGCATTCTAATGAAAAACTTTTAATTGTCGCTATCTCCTAAACTAATCATCTAATCACTAAGATATAGTTTGGAATTCTCCTTGTAATGGCTAAGAAGCCGCCCATATACAGATGAACAAGTTTGAATGTAGTGATCTCTTAAACAAAGTGTCGAATCGCAAAAAGGAGCTTATGTTATGAGTATGGTAATCATAGTTGGGAAATCAACTTATTACAGATGTGATCTAATTTTGAAATAGATTGGGATCTCACCTCGAAATGAGTGCGCAGCCGTCGATATTTATATGAAAAACTTTGTGCCTTTATTTCCCATGCTAAGCGGCCAATGTTAGAAAGGAGGTTAATTTGTGGTCAAATTGATACCTTAATTCTAAACCATGCTAGTATAAGTATATATAAAATTCTACTGTACGTGTGTTGTGACTGAACTCCTCCTAAACGGCTGGACCGATATGCATAAATTTTGTATGCGTTTGGGTAGCGCCCCGGGTGGTTTAGATTTACAATTTGATCCAATTGGACAAAGGGGCGTGGTACCGCCCATACAACTTGAAAATCAAAAGAGCTATATCTCATAAACTATCAGAGGTATGAAGATGAAATTTGATAAATATGTTGTTGGAGCAGTATTAATTACAGCCAGGGTGGAAGTGGGCGGTGCCACGCCCACTTTTCAAAAATCGTTCTAACGGCTTTTCTAATAACCGAATGATACGAAAATTTTACCAAGTAGTACTGTTGACCTATTGATAGCCCCTGGCTATATTTGGCTGTGATTGGATAAAGGGGCGTGGCACCGCCCATACAGCTTGAAAATTAAAAGGGCTATATTTCATAAACTATCAGAGGTATGAAGATGAAATTTGATAAATATGTTGTTGGAGCAGTATTAATTACAGCCAGGGTGGAAGTGGGCGGTGCCACGCCCCCTTTTCAAAAATCGCTCTAACGGCTTTTCTAATAGACAGATTGATACGAAAATTTTACCAAGTGGTAGGTTGTGATTGGATAAAGGGCCGTGGCAACGCCCATACAACTTGAAAATCAAAAGGGCTATATCTCATGAACTATCAGAGATATGAAGATGACATTTGGTATACATGTTTTTGGTGCAGTAATTATTACAGCCAGGGTGGAAGAGGGCGATGTCACGCCCCTTTTCAAAAATCGCTCTGACGTCTTTTCTAATAGACCGACTGTTGCAAAAATTTTACCTAGTGGTACTGTTGACCTGTTGATAGTCTCTGGCTGTACTTGGTTGTGATTGGATAAAGGAGCGTGGCACCGCCCATAAACTTTGAAAGTAAAAAAGGCTTTATCTCATGAACTATCAGAGGTATATAGATGAGATTTGTTACAGTTTGAATTACTGCAAGGGTGAAAGTGGGCTGTGCCACACCCCAGTTATAACTGCTATTGTAATAGTTTGATCGTCCTCTAAATTCCATATTATATTGCAGTTCGCCAAGAGATATGAACAATAGTGCGGGTCAATTTTTTTTTCGCAAAAGTCGTATACCAAAATCGGATTCATGATGAATTGTTAGAAAATTTCACCAATAAACTTTGTGTCTAAAATCAATTCCTAGCTCGTGCTGGGAAGCATTAAAATTTAGGAAGAGTTTTTTTGTTTTTAAATAAGCAAAAACCGAAAACTTCAGATATATTTTTTTGAAACCATCTGCGGAAAACTATCAGCCCGATTCTGAATACTCCCCGGGAGATAATTCACGGGGAATTTATTTTTCCCGGGAATAAAATTCTCCTATTCTAAACAAACGGGGAGAACAATAAAAGGGAGAGAGAATTTCGGTTTTTCGAAGTCAGCTGTTTTGCGTCAGCTGTTTTGTTTGGCTAACAATTTGCAAATCATTTTTATAAACATTTAATGTACAAAACGAATAAAATGAATATAAACAACAAATACCTACAAAAAAAACACAAAAAAATGTTCAGTGCTATGTTTGTGATGATATCCAAAGCAGAAAGCTCTTTGCAATATCCCCGCATGTGAAATTGAGGGCAATTCCTCGCTTCCTTGCCGGAGGTGACTACCAGACGGGTATAGGGAGAGTTTGGGAAACCACAGCTTAAAAATTTAGTTTAGTGAGTGATTTTATTGAAACTTCATCTTTATAATTAAAAAAAAACTATTTACAGGTATGTGATCATGAGCCAAAGATACGGTACGATGACACCTACCATCCTGGTGCATGGTAAGACTCATTTACTTGAAATTCCAGCAAATTGCGAGCTTAACTTGATGATAAAATCTATCCCAAAAGGCTGAAAAATGTTTTGTACTTATGTATATTAATTAAATGTTAAATACTTTCATTTTTAGTACAATTCCCTTGAAATTTGTTGGTGGAATTTTCCGCAAAATTTGTCATCAATTTCTCCCTTTTATTTACATTCGTAATACCTACTTTATTCCCGGGGAATTTTTCCTCACTTTCGAAGTTCGTTTAGAATAAGGGAATAGGGAGAAGGGAAAAAATTCCCGGGGAGATTTCATTTAGAATAGGGGAACAGGGAATAGGGAAAAAATTCCCGGGGAATTGCCATTCAGAATCGGGGCGTATGTGTTGCTTAAAAAGTTATGGCCTTTGAAAGTTGGCAAACAGAAATAAAGTTTTTGAAATTCTTGAATTTTTGCCTTTGGCGGAAGTCCAATATGTAGGGCGGGATCCCAAACAGCATCAGAAATATACTATTCTCTTCGTCTAGGTCTCCAAACATCTGAGTGGTGGTTCAAAATTGGAGCCGGAGCACATGGGGTCAAAATAAGGGCCTCTTGGATTCTATGATGACCCTCTAGGTGCGGGTGTAAAAAGCGTCCCAAGAATCGGAATCTATGATGAATTCTATGGAAATTTCACCGAGAAACTTTGTATATAAAATCAATTCCTAGCTTCCGCTGGAGGCAGGAAGATTTTTGCGCGAACTAGGAATTGATTTTAGACATATTGTTTCTCAGTGAAATTTTCTTAGATTCCGATTTTGGTATACGATTAAATTGATCCGCCCTAATGAGCAGGCTATTTGGAACTAAATAAATAAAAAGTGCCGATACGCTGCCCCCTCACTTTAATATTTGAATTTTAAACTGTTTCAAATAATGGTCCGTACACCAGACAGTTGAGGACATAGTCTAGCTGCGCAGACTAAAACAGTTATATGTTTTTAATATTTTAACAGGTATGTGTTTTTCAATTACTTTTCAGGAGAGCGAATCGGTAATAAATCCTATAAATAGAAAATTTAAGCAATATTCATTGGAGTTGGACCGGAAAACACCTTTTGTTTGATTGGGGCACAATTTGAATTTTTATAGTATGTCAGAGGTAACATAAGCAAACTTTGTTAGTAACCTATGTATGGGGTATTTTTCTGTTAGGTATTAGTGTAAATCTTGCTGTCATACTAATGAAGTGTGATAAACTCTATTTCAGTATATTTTGGCAAATCACCATAAAAAGAATTACACTAGAACAACGGTTATAAATCGTGGAAACTTATTTTAAAAATGCGCGTTCTGTTCGCCAAACTTATGAAGCACTTTGTCAAGTTTACGGTGCACATAATAATCCATCTGAGCAGCTAATAGAAGACATCGCCGCTGTAGACGAAAGTGTGACAATGGTTTCGAGTTTATCGAACCGACGCCGTTCTCAGCAACTCGGTCTCTACAAATGTTGAGGAAATGTTTTGGCCTACATCGATATAACATCCAACTGTTGGAAGAATTAGAGCCAGTGGACGACCAATTGATTTTGTTATTTCTCATGTCATGTCATTGCAAATCATTGGGAAGAGAAATGGTTCCAACACAACGGCATAACATGCCATACTGCGCATGAGACCATCACTTTGTTAAACCAAGCGTTTGGTGACCGAATTATCTCAATAAATGGTAATACGACAAAGACAGTATTCGGAAATATTCTTGATCCGTGGGAAAAGAACACATGGCGAAAGAGGTTTTTATGGCTTAAGGCGAGCTTAAGTACCGTTTTCAAAGTACTTTTTAGACCTACAAATGTATTAATTAGCGTTTATATAGCATTTAGGATAGCAAGAAATGTAAAATATATTACAAGTTGATATGCAATAGCAAAGAATTGCCGGGCTCACTAGTATTAACATATATTAATCGACATATATTGGCACATACATATATAGTTGCAAAACAAATATTAAAAATACAAAAATTGTATGGGAACCTTAGGGGTTAAAGATAAAGGGTAGATATGTTCTGACAAACTGTTTGTCTTGCAAAATATTGGAGGTCGGTCATACATTTGACTCCTCTAGGGGCACCTTTGGTGAAATTGCAGCATTGGAAGCAAATTTAAAAAAATGTATGGGTGCACCTTTAGGCGGTCAAAATATGGGGTAGGTATGTTTGGAAAAAATTTTAGGAGGGAAAAATTAGTGGGGGTCTTTCATACATTTTATACCTCTGGGGTACCCCAACTAAATGGGTAAAATAGCTGTTAACTAAGCTTGGTGTGACAAACTATTTATGGAGCTCAAAGACCGAAGAGCTTGGAATTATTTTCTACCTGCTGCTACTAATAGATGAATTGCTGCTGCCAAATAAGAAGAAGATAAAGAGAGGTGTCCTGTCGAAACAACGAGTATGATATTATTGTTAATGTTTTGTCAATGGCTGATTTTCTCGTATGATTCCAATTTCGCAAATCGTCCGTCAAGATCCGTAAAAACAATGCAACTTTTGCATTTGAATTATTTACTTTAATCCGGAAACAAAAATGTTTTAAAAGTTTAAAAATATGACCACTCAAGCTCCTAGGGTGGCAATATCCTGTAGTTTAACCCCTTTTTAATTGATTAGTGTTCTGCACAGCAAAACGTGTAAACTTCTAAAACAAGGAAAACGCCAATTGACCTAATTTTAGAATTTTAACCAAATGCGTGTCTGAAAAATTTGTGAAAATGTGCTTAGTAATTTTTATGATTTACCAATTTAAGGTTTTCGTTTTCTTAGTCATTTAGTTTGCTACCAGCCCCGGAAGGCGAAGAGAGGTTGTTGTTGTGCTGTTTAAAAATGCCAACAGCAGGAACCACAACAACAAACGCTACTTTGTTAAATGTCTAGCGGAAATGAGTCGATGTTTTCGAATATTAAAAATGGCAGAAACTCACAGTCATTTGAATTTGTGTTTAACACGACATATTCAAATTTTTATTTGTGCACGTTTCAATTTTATAGTTTTGTTTCCTGCGTATTTTTTACATTTGTTTTATATGCTAGTGTATTTATTGTTATGATATTTGTAAAGTTTTTGCCTATTTAATTGTTGTTGTAGTTGTTGTTGGTGGTAGTGGTGGTGGCTTGAATGTGGCCCAGATTAGTTTGAATTAGAATAGTGTTAATACTGTTGAAATTCAGCAGGTAAGGGAGGGTGTGTTGTTAATTCGTTCATGATTTAATTTTATATAATTATAATTTAGAGATTTTTGTTTCGAAAAATATTAATACTGATAAATTTTCATAACGATCCGTTAAGGTTTGCTCGAGTTACACTTTCACAAATATATTAATAAATGTTATTTCTGTATGTAAATCGCGATTTTTGTAAATTTAGTTATCTCAGTAAATTGTTGAAAAAATCAAAAGTTGTGCACAGATTTCTATGAAATAAAGCTCATTTGATTCAAACTATATTAAACTAAATGTTTTAAGACCAACACTGGGATTTTTGTTGCATTTTTTTTATGAATTTTTAAAAAACAATTTTTTTTTTAATTGTTGTTTTTTTTTTAAACTACAACGATATCTCTGAAGCATTAACGACACAATTCGAAGCCATTTTTTGCGACGCAAAACAAAACTTTGGCGACGCATTTCGCGGCCACTCAATTTTTTTAGAAGGCGAAAATTTACATATTTAAATCGCGGTATTAGTGTACTTGTTTATTAAGTTTTATCTGTATATATTGTGAAAACCCAATTCATTCACTGATCGAAAGTATATACATATATAGTACAAACGTTATATTTATTTGGTCACTAACCAAAATTAAAAAAGCAAATTCATATCTAGTGCCGGGTACTGTATAAAAAAACTGAACCTAATATAGCCCTAAAAACATTTTTCAACGTATCCAATCGCAATCCAATCGGCAGCACCGCCCCTTTTGGTACCTCCCATACAAAATTACCTATTTTTGGATAATTAATACATCTTCGATAGCTGCCAAACAGACTACCGGAGGATATTTAAATTTGGTCAGTTTATTTATCTTGCAAAAGTAGACAAACAAAAGTAGAAAAACCGAAACCGTTGCCATACCCCTTCTGGTACCTCCCATACAAATGACCGAACTCGCGGTTATGAGAATATGAATCAGGAATGAATTTGCACTATATCGGATCACCCCTTCAGGTATCTCCCACACAAAATGACCTATTTTTGGAAAATTAATATTTCTCCCTTAACTTCCAAATTGACACCTGCCGATTAATTAAATTTGGTCAGTTAATTAATATTGTAATAGGAGGCAAAACTATAAATTAAACTATAAATAAATTTGCAAATTTGTCATGATTTTGAATTATACAAAATTTTAATTTTTTTTGGGTAGAAACAAAAAAATGCGAAAAATCTGTTATCACCGAACTTAGCATAACTCATTCAATTTTAAATCGATTATTATGTACATACATGTTTTAGAAAGCTACTTTAATAGGATATTCAATAAAGCTAAAAAAAGAACAGTTTGCCCCCAACCGATTAACTTTCAGCGTGAAGAAAATTAAAATGTGTAATTTTTTTTGTAATTTTTTTTTTGAATAAAACAGCCGTTACTCAGTCATTTTTTTTTTGTGATATTAAAAAATTTGATTTTTTTCAAATGTAACAACGATATCTTAAAAAAAAACAAAATTTTAAAATCCGGCTTATGAAAAAAAAATTATGATTTTTTGAACTATAATTTTTTGGATTAGTACCTGTAACTTGAAAATTCGAGCTGATGGTGAAAAATGGAGATTAGATTTAAAATCAGCGACCTCATATTAGTAAAAAACTGCTATAGAATTCCAAACAACACTCAATAAGTTCCATTTTGTTCCCTTGTGTAATCATTCACTACCAAATATACATAAAAATCGTTCTGTTTAATGAAATATTCGAAAAAAAACTAATCGATTACTCTAAATATTATCGCCACTACCAAATATGAAACTATATAATAAAATAAAGTAAATCTCATTCGTGTGTGTGTGTGTAAATTAAACATTCGCCTCGGCCAGTGTTTCGAATGTTCATGCTTATATGTAAGTAAGTATATGTGTACATATATATGCATGTCTTGTAACATAATATTAATAATGATGTTGAATTTTATCAATCCCAAAGATAACGAACATCAATTTCAGACAATTCCTTACATTCGCATTGTGAACGCCGTCGTTGTCGTCGTCGTCGTCATTGCCGCAGTCTAACGTTCAGAACAGCAACAACAGACGCATAACACGCTTTAGTTTCCGCTTTTTTTTTTTGTTTTTGTTTGTGTCCCCAGCTTTCAGTTTTCATCTCCCCCTTCACATGGCACACGCACACTCTTCCAGAGGGAAAACTTTCGCTCTCTCTTTTTGCAATTGCATTCCCTTTACGTGACCCAACAACTAATCCACACGTTTGAGCATACACCTTGGAGCGCATGTTACACTCGTCTTAGTCCTTGCTAACACTGAACTACTGCTCTGGCACTCTCCCTTGCTTCTGAGTGAAATGTGATATTTTTATTTCAAGTGCGAAACCAGGGAGACTCATAGCCCCCGGGGTGGTGGGTCGGGTTCGTTGATTTGACGGTATTTTGTTATCATCAAGTGTCAGTGGAAATAATAATATAAAAAGAAAACAACAACAAAATAGCGCACTTTTATGCCAAAAGTTCAAAGGGGGAGATGAAATAATTCGCTCATTTCTTCTGTTTTCTATAAAATATGGCAAAATTTTCTAAATTTCCTTTGTAATTCTTTTGAAATGGTATACAAGTAAATATGTATGTCGATGGGAAAATACATTGAGCATACATACATACATACTTGCAATTATACAAAAATATATAGCGATAGTTTCATTGATACATATTGCATATGGATGTATGTATGTATCTGTGCATACTAGGGTGACCGCAAAAATCGATATTGGATTTTTGTCGGTGTGACCCCGCAAAAATAATAAGTCTTTACAGATTTTAGTTCACATTTGACTGGATCTTTAGGTTTTCCTATGTTCTAAGCTACCGCATTAATGCACACGTTGCGGCAATTTTGCCAGCCACTGTATTAATTATGCACTAGGGTGGTCGCAAGTTATATGGAAAAAAATGAAGAATTTTGTCGTCTGACACTCCAAAAATGATAAGTTTTTATAGATTTTGTGATAGCTAAAGTTTGAGCACGATTGGAGTATGTTAACCCGTCGCGCTTTAGGCTTATAGTTATTAAGCTCCTGTAGCCATGTTAGGGAGACATAACTCATGAACCAATTTAGCTAAAATAAAAATCCGAAATTTAAGAATTAAAATTTATTTAATCTGTTCGTACAACATTTTTCTGCATATTCAACAGAATCGCAGTTATAAATAAATTAGTGAAAAACAAAAATAAAAAATTTCCCTAAAAAATTCAAATTTAATTTTTTTCAATTTTGAATTTTTTAGACAAATTTTAATTTCTTTCATAAATTTTTTATAGCTAATTTAATTTTTAAATTTCGGATTTGGACTAGACATTCTTGGGTTATGCTTCCCCAACATGGCTGTAGAAGATTAGAAACTTTAAGCCCAAAGCGGCATGGGTAAACATACTTCAATCGTGCTCAAATTTGGCTATCACAAAATCTGCAAAGTCTTATCATTTCTAGGGTATCAGACCGACAAAATTCTGATTTTTTCCCCATATAACTTGCGACCACCCTAGTGCATACTTTATACAGTGGCAGGCAAAGTTGCCGCAACGTGTACACAAATGAGGTAGTTTTCAGCGTAGGCAAACTTAAAGATCTAGTCAAATGTTAACTATATTTTTGGACCTATTGAAATTCAAAAAGGAATTTTGAATATCAATTAATGAATTTTGAATTTAAATGAAGATTAAAATAAAACGCCAAATAAACATTAGATACAATTAAGAAACAAAATATTTCCAATATTTAAAAAACCTTAAAAAAGAATTTTATTTAAAATTAAAAAAGCATTCTTTACTTTATTTTCAATTAACTTAACTTAATTTCCCTTTGCAACCCATGAATGAGGTATGGGATAGCTTCTCGCGATGTTGTGAACTAACACGCTTTCTATTTTTAGATTCACAACTAACGGCACCTACTTGTTTATCGACGAATGCGAACGTCACTGTTTGAGAAGCTCTTACTAGACACGCCGATTGACTCGACACTTAATACTGCGAAGTTGCTGTCAACAACATTCGAGCGGAGCCGACAATGAAAGAAACAATTATTTTTTTAGGATGACTGGAGTTTGAACCTGCGATCTCCCGAATGGTAGTCGCGTGTTCTAACCACTATGCCACGGCCGGTCCCAATTAATATATCAACATTATCATTTTTTTGGATAACCAAAATAACCAATACTTTTAACATCTCTCAAAAACTTTCGATCATTTTCCAATATTTCATAAATTGTCTTCTCCAAATGTTCGTACTGAAAATGTGGTGGAAAAGGCATTTCTTCAAAGGCCAAAATTTCCACATTACCGCGATCGTTGCCCACAGCTGCAGAATGACCACAAAGTGATAACCTGTAATGAGGTGGGTACACATCGTCGTTAGTTAATCGATCAAATTTAGCACTTTATCCTTACTTACTTCAATGTTGTATAGTAGGCTTTACTATCGATCCTTGTAGAGGATGCCGGTTTTAGGACGCTTCTTTTTAAATCCCACACATCGACAGTATCGCGATGCAGCGCCACTATAATAGAGGAGTGCACTGTACTCCAGCAGGCTGTACAAACAGGGCTCATGTGATACTTGAGTGTTAGCAATGGCTTAAAAATGCCCAGCAACCAGATGCGTATGCACCTATAAAAGAATAAATCTATAATAAATTACTCCAAGTCAGGGTGAAGGTACTACTAGGTCTGTGTAGTAAAACCCCCAAAAGAGGTTTTACTTAAAAAATCAAATTGGACGAATTATATGGAATGAAATCTTCTAAAAATCATCAATATTAAATCATAAATCTACAATATTGGAACAAAGTGCGTATGTTGAATATCAAATTCGCATAACATTAATATTGTTCATACGTTGTACATACATATACGTATGAATGTAGTGAATACAATATGCAAACTCGCTACATATGTACAGTACAGTACTTCGATCAGGTTCGTCATCCAATATTATCAGCAATGTCTAGTTTTTAACTTATCACAGATGAGACGGTCTATATAAGGCCAGAAATTTAAAGTTATTGGGGAAAATTTATGAATAAAAGCGACAAATTAAATTAGATGTCATTGGATAAAATTAGTCTTACTTGATTTTTTACAGGAATATATTAATATCAATTATTTATTTAAGCCTTAGCTACAATTCTGCTGAAGAATGTTATAAGAAATGATCAATAGTTCTTGAGTTATAGCTTAAAACTAAGCGAAAACATAATATAAGCAAAAAATTTAGCCTAAAAAATTGGGGGGGGGGGGGGTTACCTTCACCCTGGGTGTGTTGGCTGTTGCACTGCTTCCGGCTTCCATTTTTTTCTAAATGAAAAGCTTCGATTCGGTTTTTGATTATGTTTATTTGAATTACGTCTCGCTGGGAAATGGGAGGCGCCACACCTCTTTTTAAAAAGTAGTTATGTCGGTCATACCATTGAACCGATTGTAATAAAATTTGTATAATCTACAAGGTGGGCCAAAAGAAGTCATCCGATGTTGTTTGGCTCTCATTTTTTTTCTAAATGAAAAATTTCGATTCTGTGTTTTGATTATGTTTATTTGAATCTTTAGCATTTTATTGGTTAAGTCGAGAAGATGATATCTGCCACATGGGCGCCGTCACAATTGATTGCCATACGGACTCGTTTTATGACATTATTTCATCACTTCGGCGAAAACCTTGAGCGAATGTTGTCCTTGAGGGCTTTCAGGGTCTCAGGCTTGTTCAAAAAACCCCACAAAAAAAGTATGGAACGGTAAAAAATAAGAGCATCTTTCAATAGGATGACTTCTTTTGGCCCACCTTGTATTTGTTATTCACGACAATAAATGATTCAAAACAATATAAGTTAGTATCAAAAAGTTATCTTATTGTACAAAATAGTACATTTTATTGTACCAAATATTTTAATATATTGTACCAAAAAGTACTATATATTATACCAAAAAGTACTTTTATTTTAACAAAAAGTACAATTCATCATTATATTTCAAAGTACAATTTATTGTATTAGAAGTAATTTTATAATACCAAGTCACAACTTTATGTGCCAAAAAGTACTTTTATTATGGTAAAAAGTAAAATTTATAGAACCAAAAAGTACTTTTATTGTATCACAAAGTACTTTTATTGTACCAAATAGTACAATTCATTGTATTAAAATGTACTTGTATTTTACCAAAAACTGCAACTTAATTCACTATAAAGTACTTTTATCTTTACCAAAATTGCAATTCATTATCGTACCGAATAGTGCAAGTTATTGTACCAAAAAGTATTTTACAAAAAATTACAATTCATTACTGCTCAAAAGATTTATTGTTACAAAAAGTACTTTTATTTTACCAAAAAGTTTAATTTTTTGTACCAAAAGTACAATATTAAAAATAATTATATGTGCCCAAAAAGTACTTTTATTGTGCCAGAAACATAAAAATTATTCTACCAAAAAGTCCATTTATTGTACCAAAAAGTACCTTTATTACACCATTAAGTAAATTTATTGTACCAAAAAATACTTTTATTTTACCAAAAAGTACAATCTATTACTGTACCAAAGAGTAAAATTTACTGTAACAAGTAGCGTAATTTATTGTGTCAAAAAGTAATTTAATTGTAACAAAAAATACAGTTTATTGCAAAAAAAGTACTTTTATTTTACAAAAAAAGTACAATTCATTATTGTGCCAAATTTTATGTGCCAAAAAGTACTTGTATTGTGCCAAAAAACCAAAATTTATTGTACCAAAAAGTACTTTTATTGTACCCAAAATACTTCTGTTTTACGTTTATTGTACCAAATAGTACTTTTATTATAGCAAACAATACTGTTATTGTGCCAAAAAGCACAACTTATCGTACCAAAAAATACTATTTGGTACCAGAAAGTACAATTCATTATTGTACCAAAAAGTACAATTTGCTACAATAAACAATATTATTTATTGTACCAAAAAGTCATTTTATTTTACCAAAAAGTACAATTTATTGTTACAAAGAGTATTTTTATTTTACAATAAAGTAAAATTAATTATTGTACCAAAGAGTACAATTAATTGTACCAAAAGTAAAAGTTATTGTATTAAAAGTACCATTTTTCAAAAGTACACTTATTGTACAATAAAGTAAATTTGTTGTACCATGAAGTACTTTTATTGTACCAAAATGTACTTTTATTGTACCAAATAGTGCTTATTATAGTACTTTTAATGTAACATTTAGTACTTTTATTGCACCAAAAGTAAAATTTACTGAATTGAACCAAAGAGTACAATTTGCTGTAACAAATAGTACAATTTATTGTACCAAAAAGTAATTTTATTGTGCCAAAAAGTACAATTTATTTTACCAACAGTACTTTATTGTACCAAAAAGTAATTTCATTGTGTCAAAAAGTACAATTTATTGTACCAAAAAGTACTTTTGTTGAATCATAAAGTAAATTAATTGTACCCAGAAGTACTTTTATTGTACTACATAGTACTTTTATCGTATCATACAGTAAATTTGTTGCACCAAAAAGTACTTTTATTGTACCTGGCAGTACTTTTATTGTACCCAAAAGTACTTTAATAGTGCCAAAAATTTATCTGAAAGTACTTTTATTGTACCAAAGGCATTATCGTTGTACCAAAAAGCAAGAACTATATTTTGTTTCTCCGCCACATCAATGTTTTGAGTCAGCATTATCCTATTTGCCAGAATAGAATGGCTGTCGTCTTTGAACGTGGAGAAACAAAATGTAGTTCTTGCTTTTTGGTACAACAAAATAAAATATTTTGATCAGAGTACGTATTGGCTCGCTCTTTTCGGCTCTCTGCTTGCGAGCCAGGAGCCTCAAAACTACAAAAGAGCCCATAGCCCAAACAAAGGGCTTGCTCGCGAGCCAAGAGCCACTAATGGGCTTTCGAGCTGGCTCGCGAGCCAGCTTTTTATTTGGACTCTTGGCTCGAGCCGGGAGCTCATTTAAATTTTGTGGCTCTTGGCTCGCGAGCCGAGCAATGCAAGTAATTCCCGGCTTTTCCTCCCCGTGTACTCACCAATCATTTCCACATGTCAGATACAACTTCGGAGACCATGGCGAAAATTCCATGTGACTAATGCCAGCCTCGTGAAGTTGCAAAACCTCCAGTTGTTGATTCGGATAATTGGTCGAACATTTATGCCGACATCCTTCGTCCGTTAGAACGTAATACACATCCTTTTGCAACGGATCCAAACAGATATGTAGACCCTGTGGATGACGATTTGCCTCCAATAAAGAGAGTTTATTTTCTAGCATTAAACCTTCGACGTTCCCATCAACACGGCCAAGTTTCATCAGGGGAAATCCCAACAAATATGGACTATTTATAATGGTGTAACGTGTAATGGAGCCATCTCGCGTTAACACTAAAAATGGTTCAATCTCGTGCAGCATGGTTTCACTCGTGTTGTGGGAGATCCATTTTATGGATGCAATTGGCTCACAAGAGGGCGAGGTTATACGCTGCGACATTGCTATCTGAGGCTGATCCATATTGCTAATGTCATAGACGTACACAGAGCCGTCATAGAGACCCACGGCCAATAGCTGAGGAGCATAAGGTGAAAATTCCACCGCCTGCACGGGTGCATTGAAATAGTACACCCTCTCAGGATTGACGGGATTTTTAATGTTCCATATGCAAACACAACCCCGTTGGGGTAACAAGCCCGTAATGATGGCAAATGTGCCATAGCTCACCGCTAAAATATCGCCATTGTTGGGGCACAAACTCATATCGGATACAGCTCTGCTATATGTGGAGGCCAATGAAATACTAAAGGTCCATAGAAGATCTACCCGATAGCGATAACGTGCCTCTAGTGCCAAAGGGTCCGGCTTAGACATATTACGAAAACGCCTTTGATGTTTTTCGAAATTATTTCCAGCTAAAATGCGCATGGTTAACATTAGAGCCAACCTAAATTGGGGTGATTTATTGATGTCGATGAACTGATCTACACCCCTCACTTTATACGTGGTCACCTGCATCTGCTGTGTACCATCCACATCAAGGCATTGTGTTGTCTTCTCTAGATCCTTATAGGTATCGAACATTTCAAAATTGGATACATACGAGCCCACATGATCCTTGGCTATGGAATCGGTATTTACACTGCGTGTTTTGGTGAGGACACGTGGCGTTTGGGTCTCTACAGCAAAACAGGTGCGTTTACTACCCGCACCCTCGGTTAAATACTCGTAACGTTTATTGTCCTCCTCCACAAGACGGCCTTCTTCCGTGTCCTTTAGAACGGTGGTGCTACGTTGTTCGAACAGCACTATGTCCGCTGTTTTCTTAAGGGCAATTTTAATGAACGGATTCATGCGCTGCATAGGTTTAGTCATCACACTGGGCACCGGCTGGGATGTTGTGGGCTTAACATCGAGTGTTACTTTGGAATGTTTGATCTGAAATAGAGTTACAACGAAGTCATGGACAATTAGTGGGATTTTCAGGGCCTTAAGTAAAATCGAACGTAGGTGAATTTTTCGAATTTTAATTCAACAATAAAACAAGTTTCAGGTACAAAAAGAAGCTTTTTGGTACAATAAAAGTACTTTTTGGTACCATTAAAAGAATTATTGCCAAAATTAAAATTTTACTTTCAATAGAAATACTTTTTGGTACAAACAAAATATTTTTATACACAAAAAAAAATTGGCACAATTTGAGTACTTTCCATAAAAGTACTTTTTGTCACAATTTAAGCACTTTATGGTACAATAAAAGTACTTTATGATACGATGAAAGTACTTTAAATACTAAAAACTGAATTTTTGGAAAAATTAAAGTGCTTTCAAAAGAAGTACTTACTGGTGCAATAAAAGTACTTTTTGGTACAATTGATCAATCAGAAGTACTATGTGGTACAATACAGTTTAGTTAAAATACTTTTATGTACAAAAAAATTTGGTACAACGTAAATACTTTCAATAAAAGTACTTTTTGGTACGATTTGAGTACATTTTGATACAGTAAAAATACTTTAAGATACGATGAAAGTACTTACAATAAAAGTACTTTTTGAAATAATTAATGTTCTTTCAATAAGAATACTTACTTATGCAATAAAAGTACTTTTTGGAATAATAAAAGTTATTTCAATAGAAATACTTATGCAATAAAAGTACTTTTTGGTACAAATAAAATTCTCTCATATACAAAAAAATTGGCACAGTTTAAGTACTTTCAATAGAAGTACTTTATGATACAACGAAAGTACTTTAAATACTAAAAATCTAATTTTTGACACAATTAATGTGCTTTCAATTGAAGTACTTTCTGGTACAATAAAAGTACTTTTTGGTATAATTAAAAAATCAGAAGTATTATTTGGTATAATAAAAGTACTTTTTGGCACAAATAAAATAATTTTATGTACAACAAAATTGGCACAATTCAAGTACTTTCAATAGATGTACTTTCTGGTACAATAAACGTACTTTTTGGTAAAATAAAAGTACTTTAAGTTACAACGAAAGTACTTTGGAAGTATTTTTGGAACAATTAAAGTGCTTTCCATTGAAGTACTTTCTGGTACAATTAAAGTACTTTTTGGTACAATTAAAAACTCAGAAGTACTATTTGGTATAATAAAAGTACTTTTTGGTTCAATAAAAGTACTTTATGTTACAACGAAAGTACTTTAAATACTAAAAATCTAATTTTTGGAACAATTAAAGTGCTTTCAATTGAAGTACTTTCTGATACAATAAAAGTACTTTTTGGTACAATTAAAAATTCAGAAGTACTATTTGGTGTAGTAAAAGTACTTTTTGGCACAAATAAAAAAAATCGCGCAATTTAAGTACTTTCAATAGAAGTACTTTTTGGTAAAATAAAAGTACTTTAAGTTACAACGAAAGTACTTTGGAAGTATTTTTGGAACAATTAAAGTGCTTTCAATTGAAGTACTTTCTGGTACAATTAAAGTACTTTTTGGTACAATTAAAAACTCAGAAGTACTATTTGGTATAATAAAAGTACTTTTTTGGTACAATAAAAGTACTTTATGTTACAACGAAAGTACTTTTTATACTAAAAACCGAATTTTTGGAACAATTAAAGTGCTTTCAATTGAAGTGCTTTCTGGTGCAATAATAGTACTTTTTGGTACAATTAAACAAACGGAAGTACTATTTAGTACAATAAAAGTAATTGTTGGTACAAAAAATATTTTTACATACAAAAAAAAATTGTCACAATTAAAGTACCTCCAATAAAATTACTTGTTGGTACGATAAGAGTACTTTTTATTATTAATTATACTATTAAATAATACAAGTTTTGGTTTGTACTATGGAAACACCTTTTAGGACATATATAATAATCTCAAAAAAAGTACTTTTTCGTGTAACAAAGAACTTTTAGACACAATTAAAGTACTTCTTGGTAAAAAAATACTTTTAGATAACATAAAGTTAATTTTTGGCACAATTTACGTTCTATCAATAAAAGTACTTTTTGGTGCAAAAAAAGTATAATTTTTGGCACAATTAATGTACTTCCAAAAGAAGTACTGTTTTGTACAATTAAAGTGCTTTTTAGTACAATAAAATCACTTTGGGCGCAATAAAAGTACTTTCTTGTGCAACAAAAGTATTTTTTGGTACAATGAATGTACTTTTTGGTACAGTGAAAGTACTTTTTGGTACAAATAAAGAATATTTTGAGTACTTAAAAAAACAATACATACTTTTTGGTACTATAAAATTCTTTTTCGGTACAATAAATGAACTTTTTGGAACATTAAAAGTACTTTACATAAAATAAAAAGAAATTTTTGGCACAATTGAAGTACGTTCAGTAGAATGTCTTTCTTGCACAATAAAAACACTTTCTGAGCAATAAAATTTTTTTTTTGTAAAATTAAAGTACTTATTGGTGCAACAAATGTACTTTGCGGTGCATAAAAGTATTTTCCGGTACATTAAATTTACTTTTTGGTACAGTGAAAGTTATTTTTGGTGTAATAAAATTACTTTTTGGCATATATATGTACTTTTAGACGGGGCCGCTGATGAAAGAAATGACGAGAGAGGAATCGAACACCGGTCCCCCGCATGATAATTAAAAAAATTAATTTTTGGCATAACTAAAGTACTTTTTGGTACAATAAAATGACTTTTTGGTACAATAAATTTACTTTTTTGTACAACAGAAGTACTTTTAGACACAACAAAAATAATTTTTTAGCACAATTAAATGACCCCTCGATTTGTTCCCTCATTCATTCACCATAGGCAGATTTAGGCCTGCGGAAATACTTTTTATTTTTCGAAACTAAAAAAAAGAGATGGTGATGAAATATTTGCAGCAGTGCAGAATTTAAAGTTTTCGGTATTTTTTTATTTATTTAAAAATTTGAATACACCAAACTAATATTTCAGATTTATGCTAGATTTATGCCACACATTCAAAATTTTATGTTTTTCTTAAACTATAAAACTCACTCCTTCTTCAATATCATTCAGTGTTGCTCTTAGAGATCCGAGTCCTTTTCCCTGTAGTTCTACAAAATCATCCCGCTCCTCAGAATTTGCCGATACCTGACTCTGTAACATTTCATGTTTATTAATTTTTACATTTAACTTTTCAAATTTTTCTTTAAGATAGTCTTCGGGATTTAAAGGCATTTTGGTGCAGCAACAATCCAGGTTCAAATATTGTCATTGTGTTGTTGTACAATAAACATTTTAGAAATAGTTTGTTATTTTTTGAAGTCGTCCGTTGCATGGTTAGGTAACGTAGCAACGAGTTATACGTAAGAGTGCCTAGAAGGTACGTTCAATCGACTAAGAAAGTAATTACAGATTTTCTACTGTTTTATTCGTCCAACTCGGATAGTTGGCATATGATATTTGACAGAATAGATTGGTCACATAATTTGAGAGCGCTATATTGGCATACCCTGGCAACATCCAAACAAATTGATTAAAAAAAAATATTTCTCTCAAGACTGTCGGTTAGAAAAAAATAACTGAATAAATATAGATTTTTAATGCAACCCATTATTTTGTATTTTTGCCTTTACTTTTCTAAGGTACATATATATTTTTTTTAAACTATAAGCATCAATAATTTAGAAATACAAAGAATGTATACATTTATTTTGATTTCCGGCTACGCAATTCCAACAGTTCCTTGTACTGTTCCAGTGAACCATCTTCGTGTTTAGAAGTAAAAGCCGGTTCATCTTTTTCCGCTTCTGTACTTTCCCTAGGCGCATCTTTGGACTTTTTTATTTTGTCACGCACACGTTTGCCCAAACGAGAGGCAGCCAAAACTTTGCTCACCTTGGAGCTTTTCATATAACGTGAATGCCAAGACTAAAAACAGAAAATAAAGACGAAAAAATTATTTTATAATGATTTTTCTTTTGTTTTATGTTAACTTACTTGATTGTCAGCACTGCGATCATCTTCACTTGAGGTGACTTTCGACTTTTCTTTCCGAGATTTCTTTTTGCTCTTCTCTGATGACTCTTGCTCCCTTTTAGTAGATTCGAGTTTTGCGCTATTTGCTTCTTTCTCTAGTTGTTCATTCATTTCATCTTCTAAATCTTCACCCAACGATATAATATCATCATTTTGATCTTCATCGTCGTCTACCACGTCAGCAGTACGATTGGCTGTAGTGGTAGCAGCATTAGTGTCATCGAGAGAGGCTGAAGGCTTTATAGTATCAGAAACTTTACTTTCATTGTGATCCTCATCATCAACCTGATTACTATTTTCAGTTTGACTTTGATCTTTTGATATATTATCAGTTGGGTTTTCGTTTCCAACTGTAGTTTGATCTAATGACTTTGCAGTTATTTGATTTTCAACACCACCGTCCTCTTTATTAGACTCTGCACTGTTGTCCAATTCTCCATCTTCTGATTCGGAATGCTCTACACCCTTATCAGCCATCTCTGGCTCTTTGTCCAAATGTTTATTGAGGTCTTCCTGACTCTTTGCTTGAGCTTCAGTGGTTTCTATGTTACCCATATCGGCCTCATCTGATGAATCGTTTATCAACAATGTTTCTGGCTCAGCAACGATGGGTATAACATCTGGTGATGGTGAACGGCTGGACCTTTCTTTCTTAAGATTTTCATTGGATTGAGTTTGGTCTTGCTTTGTGCTATTTTCGACAATGTCCTTCGACTTCGCTGTACGTGTTTCATTATCATGTCCATCTTCACTTTCCTTGTGTTCATCCTGCATGGAAGAAGATGTGTTTCTATAATTCCGCTTAAGTTTGATTTTCTTTGTCTTTCGCTCGGCCTCTTTATCAGATGTCTTTGAGGTGTTATTCGCTGAATCCTGTGATTCCCTAATACTTGAAGTTCGTTTGCGCTCACTAGTTTTGTGTGACTTTTTATCCTTTTTCGGCTTTTGCTGCCGTTTATCAACACTAGTGTTAGCAGCTCCTTCTGCATCTGAATCAACTTCGATTTTTGTTACAGGTTCCAAAGCCAACTGAGAGCGAATGGCTCGGGCTCGTGCCTGCAGTTCAAGTAATTCCAATACACTAATTTGGCCGTCTTCTGGAATAGGAAGGAAAAGATTAAAATTGGTTTGGAGTTCTTAAGGTGACCAATAAAAAAATATATTCTGTAATTTTTAATATAGAGAATAAATAAGTGACTTTTCCAAAACCTTATGTCCCATGTTAATCTTTATATTGTTATAATGGGAAAAGAGTAAATTAAATAAAATATGAGTTGAACATTTTAAAGGTATATTCTCCGTTTTGATTCTAGTTAAGGGAGTCTCTTAAAAATTTTACTAAAGTTGGCGCTATAATGGGACCAACTTTTGTAAAGCTCTTCCAACACGTTGCAGACCTTAGCCACAGATATATTATGTATAGTGTGCCGCTACAAGCGGCTCTAAAGGCAACCCTCAAGGCATAATATCTCAAACTCTCTTAACTTCGCATCACATTCCAAGTGGATTCAACTAAGCAACAACCGCAACAATATCTATTGCATTTGTTCCCCTGTTCAAAAACTTTTAATTTAATATGCATGTATATAAAAAAAACCTACACAACTTGTCTATAGTGAACATTTAAAATTTTAACGTCACAAGACTGTCACAAGAAATTTAGTTTATTTTAAATATCAAATTAATTATTACCTGGATTGTCTCCCACGTCGGCTGTTTTCGATTTATCTGTTTTGGCGTTAGTGGTCTTGTCTTTTTCCATCGTTTTCAAAGATTTTTTCTTTTTAACTGCAATAATAAAAAAACAAACAAGAAATTCAAAATTAAATCAAAAATAAATTAAACAAAATGGACAAAGAGTCGCCTGATGTAATTAGTCCGCCAACAAAACCTGAAGATGCGAGCAAATTTACGGTTTTACTTAATGGACAACGAGATTTGGAGGAGCAATTGGTTGAATTCAAAAAAACCTGCGAAGCTCATGACAGACATCGCCGGAAACGTTGCAAACGACGTCGCTATTACAATCTTGCTCTAATGGCCAAAATTATATGTCACACCACACCTGAGGAACTGCGTAGACTTTTGAAAAACGGCACCCGAACATTCCTTATAGATGTGGTCACTAATAAACAAAGTGATATCGAGAGAATGGCATTAATGTTACGTGACACGGTGGCTGAACTGCAAGCCGAAGATCCCTATCCCCAACTGGTTGCAGGTTTGGCAGTGGAAATTGCAGGTGATTGCTGTCGCATCGGACGAATACGTAACAATTGTTCTGTGTTTCTGGAAAAGGATGACGTCATAACTCTAACCACAGAGGTCTCGTACAAATTTTCTGGTTTCAAGGAAATTTGTTATGTAATAAATTTAAAATACTATTTGGCTGTATTGCAACTTCAGCAGGAACTCAAAATTGGCTATGAAGTACGGGGACGTATTGTAAAGAAACTGAGAAATAGCGTGGCCATACTAATTGAAAGTCCTGGTATTATCAACTCCTATGAGTATCTAGAGCTGCCAAATCAGTGTTATTCGTTGCATTTAAAAGTTATGCCTGACATGTTTGCAGCAGATCTGGAGTTGGCTGCTAAACTAAAAGCTGACTTTATAGTAGTGCCTCGCATAAGATGTTTGCCTTTTCTTAAGTTGCTGAGTTACAGTTTAAAGCAAAAATATAATGCCAAATTATTGGGCACCATTGATTTGGAATATGTCAGTAGCAAAATGTTAGACATTATGGCCATCATTAAGCTTCTAGATTTCCTATGGCTACCAAATCTCTTCCACCTATCGGATGCAATGCATTCCTACATATCCCAAGATGTCATACCCATTGCAAAGTGTTTAAAAAAACCCTTGATAGGTTCGGTGCCATTGGAAAGATGCAGCGATTTTCATGCATATACAAATCATGAATTCCTATGGAAAATCGATTGCATTTCAATAGAAAAGAGCAAGTGGTGCAACAAATATCCTTTGATAGTAAAGAAGTTGCTACCGATCAAGGACTATCGTATGGGTGTGGTGGAGAATACTATGGCTCTTCGTGATATCCTCACGTCATATCAATCGGTGGTAAATTTTATAATCCGTACCATCAGCTCTATAGAATGTCAAGCTATTTTTATGTATGCCCGATGCGAAACTGCAGCTGCCGCCTTGAGCCGTGTGGAAATCTATTGTCCTGTATACGTTTTACTACCTCTAGATGATAGTGTTGGTGCTGAGGAAGAAGTAGTGTGTCGCTTGCAATTGGCGAAATCCCTAAATCTAAGACGTAATCTACGACCCATCGTCTATACAAAGGAAATGAATGAATGTGAATATGAACCAATTGATTTTGGCATTGAATATGCTCGACGGTGTGGTTGCATTGAAACTGGAGACTTTGTTATAACCATAGAAGTGGGCAGCGAAGGGGGCGAAGATGGTGTACAATTAGGTGTGGGTGAGGATGTAGTAATTATGAGGGCTTTCTATGCGCCACCCATGAAGATTGGAGAAAAATGCAAATGTTAATTAATGTCTAGTGCAGTTTATTAGAGAAACGAGAATTTGTGAAAATTTGTAAATAAAAGCGTCAATTGTTGTTGTAACTGTGCGGTAGACTTTCCAATTGGTGTGTTTTGATTTTGAATAACAAATGGAAAGATCTAATTTCAAATGAAATGTTTGAATTTCAAAAGGAATTTTTGAACTTCAAATGGGATGTTGTTGTAGTAGATGTTAATATAAAGGCGAATTGTAAATAGCATCCTTGGAAACGATATTTTGTGAAATTTTTTTTTTCTTTCTTGTGATAAACCAGAATTATTGATGATCTTAAATAGGACACTAAACTTATTGCTCAGGGGCTAGTTAATGTTACTATAAAGTCGAATTGCCAATAGCTTTCTTTATCCAACTTTTAACGCAAACATATTATTTATTAACTAATCTTTTTAACGACGTTGGAACAAAATGGTCTAGGACACAACAGCACGTTTCTGAGCAATTAAGGAAACCTTAAATACATTGCAGAGAGAACTCACTCTATATTGGGAGGTTGTGATGCGTGAAGAAAGGAAACGAACGGCTTATATATCAGTAAGACACATAAGAATTTTGATTTTTCTATGACATTGCGTAATAAACTCATTATTAGTAATAACGTCACTTACATTACTCTGGTAATCACCACATCGTCATTTGAGTTTATTGAATCACATTAAAAACTTACCTTTTTTGGATGTGCCTCCTTCAATTTCACTGTCCGACGAGATTTCTTCCAACGATACGTGTTCTGTAACATAAAAAAGTATAAACAACTCCAGTAAAAACTACAAGGCAACTGAATTTGCATACCTTCATGTCTTTGGACATCATCGTCATTATCGTCCGAGGATTCCGTGTCAGAGGGGCATTTTGTGGCTGTTATTATTGACTTTAAGCGTTTCGTGGAAATACACAGCAATTCATTAAGGCAAGCCTCTTCTATATCTTCCAAGCCTTGGGACTTAAAAATGAAAATATATTTAGTACCCTAATACATCCTGACCTTAAGCCAATTGTGTTTACCTTTAGAAAATCTGGAGCCAAATTGATGATTGTTTTGGGTTTTAAGGAACCAAAAACCTGTTTCACCAATTCCAGTCTATCATCAATGTAATGGCTCATTGGTTGCGGCAGACGATCTTCGTCGCTTTTCTCCTTCTTTACCTTTATTGGTTTGGGCAATTTTGCTGTTTTCTTTTTAGTTTTATGCATTTTATTTGTTGATTTTATTGTTTATTCGGACAATATAAACAATTGAGAAAATTGAACACCCGGCGATAGAAAAATATAAACAGCTGTTTTTTTTGTTTTCTCCTCTAAGCAAACATTTTAACACAGTTGCAATTTGTGATACTCTCTGCACACTACACTGAGAGAAAATACTGCACTGATTTTGGTCACAACAGAGAATTACCATATCAAATCTGATAAATTTGATTGATGAAAGATGGTTTGAGATTTTTTTCGGTTATCCGCCAAACTGATGAATATTAAAATCCAAGTTATTTCAATAGATAGCAAGATTTATTAATACAGGTGGCGTTAACTGCCAGCTGGTTTTAACTTTTTTTCTGATTTTGGTGCCTCAGTTGTCAAAATTTTGTATGGAGATTTTGACACTAGAGAGGAACTACACAAAATATATCGCCTGTGGTTGTTGCAATGCCAAATTTGTTGTACAGATAACTTCACCTTTATTAATACATCTTGATAGATAGTGTTCATTAGAGGAAAAAAACAGAATAAGGGGTGTGAGTCCAAAAAAAAACAAAAAAGCGGATATATTCGCCCTAAAACGCGAAAATTAAAGCCAGAGTCGGCGCCGAGCGCCATGTTGCTCTGGGGGGACAATAAAAGTTGCCCCTTGGGTTCTATATGACCTCCTATGTGCTTTTACTCAAATAAAATATATTTTCGAGACGAATCTAACTTAAAAAAAAGACGTTATCCAAATTTAAAATATAATTTTTCTTAAAAACTGAAAATAAAATTTAAAAAAGACTTTATGTTGATTTAATAGTTCATTTATTAAATTATAAGAATAGTATTGTGTTACAAGAAACGTGTTTTAAAAAGTAATACTGGATTTACATGAGTAGGGTTGCCAGAGGGGCGACCAATGTTACAAAGTGGGATGATGCCAGATTTGTGTAATGTTCATAATGCCCAACACTTCATATACCTAAATTACACAATGCAACACATTTTTGATCGCGGCTTCTAAATAGTTGATCCTTATGTAAAATTTCACGCTGAATTCAAATCTGCTCAGATATATGTCAAAAGTAGAACGGTTTTTGCAATATTGCCAAATTTTAATTTTTCATGTTTTGAAAAATGTATGTACTAAATTCCAATTTTTTTTTGTTTTTGTTTTGCAAATTGGGGCAAAAATAAAAGATAATAAAATTATTTTTTAAAGAAAACGATAGTTGTTTAAAATCCAATCATAAAAAACGAAATTATGGCACTTCAAAGTTGAATTTTTGTAAAAATTTTGATGATTTTTTAACTTTTACGCTGCCTTTCATTAAGTTTTTTTCCATCTTTCCGTAAAAATTTCTCCGGTTTCAGACAATTAGATGATATCTTACAAAAATTTTGTGCCCTTGGTCATCAAAATCGTAATTGAATTCAGCGTGAAATTTTACATTAAAATCAATTGTTAAATGTCTCGGATAAAGAACCTTTTGAAATGTTGTGACATAGTGGCCGTGTTTTTTTGGTATCCTATATAGAACACCGGTATAGGATACCAACAAAACGCTTCGCCGTTAACAAAAAGCAATTACTTGGCAGCACAGTAATTTATGTCAAATAATTGTTTTTCTTTTCATTAATTCGTAAATATTGTATTAATTGTATTTTTGAATTTTTTTTTCATATTTTTGAGAAATGTTGTAATATTTATTTAAAAATTATTCACATGACCCTTATTAGAATCTACTGTTCCGCAGGGACCTTAAGCCACAAAATTGAACTAGGGTTTGCTAGGGTTTCTAGGGTTTGCATAACAAATTAGCTGTAAAATAACATTTTATTGACAAAATTTCATTCGGATGCAAATTATTTTATTAGACGTTATCTTTTCTTTTCAATTTCTTGTTTACACCTGCAATAAAAAATTTGGTCATATTTTTATTTTTACTACTTTTTTGAACAACTTATCCCCGTTAAACTTAGCATGTAAATTTAAGTTACCAACAAAACGCAACCAGTGTTATAAGTAATTCGATATTACCTAAAAAATACGTAAAAAATGCAAAATAAAAAAATAGTCCAAAACATATTTTAAAAACTTTTTTTTACAAAAAAAAAATATACCACTCTTTGTTTTATTTCTTTATTTCTTTTAAATTATCCATGGAAATTTTTTTACATAAACATTTTTGCCTGCGGCGCTATGTGCTTCCTGACATGCTATTTTGCATAACTTTCTTTTTTTCTTTAAAAATAGGCGAAAGAGGTGCATGGTACCCGTAGGGTCTTGAAACTTACACCACTGGAATGCTGTTTAAAATATGTCTTATTTAAGCACATATAGGGTCATCATAGAACCTAAGGGCCTCTTTTTGACACCCCAGAGCCCTATGAGTCCCAGCGCCAACTTTGACATACCATTCAAATGTTTGGAGATCAAGACGAAGAGAAAGATATTTTTTTTTCATATAAATAAAATTGTTTTTAAATAAAATGCATAATTGTTGATTTTGCATTTTTTAGGTAATTTTTTTTTAATATCGAATTACTAATAATTTAGTTATATGTATTATTTTTAAAATTTATTTTCAGTTTGTGTGGAAAATTAGAATTAGTTTTTAAATTTGGGTATGTTGTTTTTTTGTAAAAAAAAGATCAGTATCACACTATATATTTCTGATGTATTATGCTTCAAAACAAAAATAGTCATATTTTTTTGAATATTAATTTTTTAACATTATTATGTTTTGTCCGATCTGTTTGTATGAAAATTTTTATTTTTGTTTTTGGTCAAGCTCAAATCAGCTCATCAATAGAATCACAGTTATCTAAAAAGCGAAAAAATATGTTTTTAAGCCAAAATTACGAACAAAAAAATGTTTAAATTATAAAAATTCGATTGCAGCAGATAGGATTCAGTCAATCACATTGGTCGTAAAGTTAGATCTATAATGAATATAACTCGTCCTTCTTGTCATGCATTTTTGGAAGATTTTTTATGAATTTCGTAATTTTTTTTTATTTCATAATTTGTTACTACTCCTATCTACTCCCACTGTGCGCCAAGTATACTACACAAAAAATCCAACACTGCGCCACTGACAGCACAGTCTACGAAATCACAGCAGCTGATTTTGTTAGTTATCGAGTGTTCCAAAACAACAAAATAAAAATTTCATAAATTTTAATTTATTTTATTATTTAAAAGCAAACATTGCATAATCTCTTAACTGTTAATCCCGGTAAGTAATAATAAACTATCATTAATTATTTATAGAGAATGTCAGCTTTGTGTTTTTATTTTTATTCGTCTTTCTCATGACAGTTATACTAAACTGTCAGAATTGAATGAAAAAAGAGTTGACAAAAACAAATTTCAGACATTTGCTCTGATTTGCTTCTTCTCCAGTTTCACGAAGAATGGCTGTCAAAATGGTCATTGGAAGTTGGGGGACGCATCAGCATTGACGAGTTCGCGTTTTTGTTGTTTTTTTGTTGTTAATTGTTCTTTGGGCAATGATTTGTGAAATGCCGGAACTTTTTTTGTGAAAAGAATAGATTTAATCAAACATTGAACGAAAATATGTGTTGAGTGAATAAAAGAAACGCGAAAATAACCGAATTTATGGCGACAAACACAAGAAAGTCATTAACAGCCTAAGCCACTATCTCAAATGTTGACGTTCGCATGGCTTCTACACGACAAACAGCTGATTTCGAAGCCACTAACTCATATTAGAACGACAACTAGAACGAAAATCTATGAGAACGAAACGTAAGCATTTCAGTACAAAATCGGTAGCCACTAATTATTTTTGATGTCATCTGTGCGAAAACAAATGTCAAAAACACTCACTTGTGTTTCTGCTTTCATGTAGAGGCAAAAAAGCACAATTGAACTGGTTTATATGTTATTCGATAGTAGTTACAGTTTATAGTTATTTAACTCATTTGATGTTTTCAGTGCCCCGCTGCACATTTTTTGTCCTAGTTTTTGATTTAGTTAATTATTTCTTTAATGGACGGGGCTGCAAATATTATTATCTCTTTAGCAAACGTGCATATTTGCCGAATCAGTAGCAACTATAATTGAATATGCTGGAAATAAAATTTTTTAAACATACTAATGAATTGTCGTTGAATGTCGTTGTTTAATAAATATCTGATGTTTTTTTGTTTTTGTTGTCATTTATTTCCAGCTGACTTGTATTTTGTATGTAATTTTTTAATAATTTTAGCGCTTATTCACGATTATAGCGATTATTTGTAGCATTAAGCGTTTTTTAATTGGAATTTTTGATATGGCAACTTTGTTGTTTGACAATTGTTAAATGGCTTTGTTTACAACACGTAAGGCCATGCGAACGACAACTCGCAAATTAGTGGCTACCGATTTAAATCAAAAGTGAGTGCATGATTTTCGCTCGATTAGGGTTTCTTTCGACATCGTGGCTTAGGCTGTAACTTTTTCTGCAGAAAACTAAAAAGGGGAGATTGAAGTGTTATTACGTAGCCAATTACAAAGCAAAAAAGAAAGATCCGAATCACAGAACAAAAGAGGAGTAAACATAATCGCTGGCTGAAGAATACATACGCTTTGACAATTGAAGGGCTGACAAGTGTCAGCCTGCGTGTGTGTGCGCGTGAAGTGTTGTGTGTCGCAATGGATAACCGTGGAATGAATGGCAGCAGTGGTGGTGGCGGCGGCGGCCTTGCTCTGGAAATGGGCTCCATCAACAGCTCCAATAAGGGAAGCAATTCTAGTTTAAACGCCAAAGAGTTGAGACAACAGAAGGAAGATGTTGCGCTGTACTTTAAGAAAATCGGCAGTGCTCTGTTCTATGGCATGGCCTCTTTCATGATAACTGTCGTCAACAAGACTGTATTGACCTCATATAAATTCCCCTCATTCCTGTTCCTGAGTCTGGGCCAGTTGGCGGCTAGTATAGTGGTCCTTGGCATGGGCAAAAACTTGAAACTAGTCTCATTTCCACCCCTGCAACGCAATACTTTTAGGAAAATCTTTCCTCTGCCTTTAATATTCCTCGGAAATATGATGTTTGGCTTGGGTGGCACACAAGCATTAAGCTTGCCCATGTTTGCTGCCCTCCGACGTTTTTCCATACTAATGACCATGCTGCTGGAATTGAAAATATTGAACATACGACCATCGATGGCAGTGCAAGTGAGCGTATATGGTATGATCAGTGGCGCTTTGTTGGCTGCCTCCGATGATTTGTCATTCAACATGGAAGGCTACTGCTATGTAATGATCACGAATGCTCTGACAGCAGCCAATGGAGTGTATGTAAAGAAGAAGTTGGACACCTCCGAAATTGGTAAATACGGCCTGATGTTCTACAATTCGCTGTTCATGTTTACACCCGCCTTGTTGATCACCTGCCTTTCGGGTGATTTGGAACGGTCATTCGGCTTTGGCCAATGGCACAATCCCTACTTTGTGATACAGTTCCTAATGAGTTGTTTCATGGGTTTCGTTTTGTCATACAGCACCATTATGTGCACCCAATACAATTCAGCTCTGACCACCACAATTGTGGGTTGCCTGAAAAATATATGTGTCACCTATCTGGGCATGTTTATTGGCGGCGATTACGTGTTCTCTTGGCTGAATTGCATAGGTATTAACATTAGCGTCTTTGCCAGTCTTCTGTACACATATGTGACTTTCCGGCGGAAGCAGGCGCCCGATAAAGAACTTCTACTGCCGACAACAACAAAAGGGGAAGCTGTTTAGAGATTAAATATTGACCGAGATATATGTATGTAGTAGTAGTAATAGTAGTTATACGATACGATAAGATCTCGTCATATGTCGCTGCTGATGTTTGTCCATCTCATCTAATCTTTACCTAATGTTTGTTTGGTTGTACACCAATGCGGCAGCGACAGCAGTGACATATGAGCGAGTACGATTAATTATAAATTAAGAGTTGTTTTGTAAAAATTTTGTTTTATTTTTATTTTTTTTTTACTATTTACCATAACGACCACTGCGCGTGTGGTTATGTATATGCGCATGGATATACAAAGTGCGAAAGGAAATACGTATGTATTAATATGCCATAATAATGAAGCGATTAGTTTAAAACGAGCATGGTGTTTTATTTGAAGCTGCAAGGGATGTGAACACAGCAGAAATGATGTGTATCATGTATGCCAAGCAGACTTGCACAACAGTTGAGCAAATATTTCAGGTATTAGGCAATACAAAATCGAAACTTAGTTTAATGAATATCTATCATACGTTCATAGTTGAGAGGCTTCTGAAAAAAAATGAATATTAGGTTATCCTAATTAAATAGTATTACAAAAACTTCTTCCAACTTAAAAATAGTGAAAAAATCCCAAAAGTTTGCGATTTGAAGTCAGAACATGACAGGCATTTTAAGTTATACACAAATATTATTGGAATAGTCGTGAGATTATTCTTTCTAAGAAGAAATCAAAGATGTGACTGAGTCAAAAGCCTTCAAGTGAGGAAAGTAACGAAAAATGGGTTTTATTCGTAAGTTGAGGATTTCAGGGAACTTTGGTATATAGATTCATGTTGTACTCGACCAGGTCTACAAAATGCATTAGGTAACATCCGTCCAGGCCCTATAACCTGGTCAGTTGTAAGAGCCGTATTCCACTGTGGAGCTTAATTCAAAAATAATACCAAATGTAATGCTTGTTAGACATGGATTGAAAAAATTGATACACATTTCGTCCGGCCTCTCCACCCGAAATAAGGGGAATGTCACAATAGCGTAGGAACCGCGTACACATTAACAAAATGTGATGTAGCAACTTGTCGTAAAAACAATTAGAACGAGGAGTTTACCTTGAATTTTAAATTGCAATACAATTTGGTATCTTTTTGTGTCATTCAACTTTAGGAAGAAATGGTATAAAGTGAAATAATCAATATGTGTGTGTAACTGCTATCTGATCGCATTCGCAATATTGTTATTTTAAAATAATTACTTTTTGGAAAAAATTTATCCAATAAGATAAGATATACAGTAGATATCAAATACTGGAAGTAAATTTACATAGTATATATTGTAATATTACTGTGTGATTTTTTTGTAGTTTTATCTACATTGGTTGTAATGTAATTTATTATTGGTTGTAATGGGCTGATTAATTTTATTTCTTATCAGAATTTAATGCATAAGATTTTTGTATAATCCTTTGGGAAAATGGCTGAAAAGTGTCAAATTTATAATATATGCGGTAATTTTTGTATAAGCGATATATACTGTACTGCATCATCTGCACTTGTTCAATAGTTATGATAATATTCAAATATATTTCAAAAAGTTATATTGTTTTAGGTGGTTCGACATCTAAACGGATGATAACACAAAATTGTTAATAGTGTATTTAGTAAAAGTTATCATTCAATGCTTTTAATATATCAACTAAAATTTATACAGAAATTCAGTGGGCTAATCTAAATATTAATTACACTGTGCTACACACAAAATATACAGGGGTTCTCATGTAGCATTTCTGTTAGACTGGAGTCCATAGAGTGTAGTGATACTTTTAGTTTTACTCGGTCACTCCGTTAAGTTATGTTTTTATAGCAAATTAAGTGAAACGACGATATTCCTAAAATTACAAGTTCCAAAATTCATAAGTCTTCTCTTTGTAAAACGATTTTCAAAAGTTTACATCTGTTTTAAAATATATTACAAAAATTAGCATAACTCATTCATTTTTGCACCGATTCTTATAAACTTACCTATCTTCGAAAGCTACTTTAATATATCATAATAGAAAAATAAAAATATACATTGCGCTGCTTCATGATCAACTTAGAGCGTTGGGAAAATGAGAATTCGCACTTTTTTTCGGGGTTGTTTTGCTTAAACTGCCGCCGTTTCACTATTTTTAACCGAATTTCGAAATTATTTTTTTTTTTTTGAAAATCGGTTTACAAAGAGAAGACTTATGAATTTTGGAACTTGTAATTTTAGGAATATCGTCATTTCACTTAATTTGCTATAAAAACATTACTTAACGAAGTGACCGAGAAAAACTAAAAGTATAACTTTACTCTATGGACTCCAGTCTAACAGAAATGCTACATGAGATCCCCTGTATATTTTTTTCCTTAACATTTGTATTACTGTGTTATTACACTGTTCCGAGAAACTTCAAAAGCTTTGAACTTATTAAAAAAAATTTATGACGTGGTAACAATTTACCGACCTAGTTGTTACCTCCTGCAATTTATACATGCTCGCATATTCTTCTCTGCTATCTAAAGATAGTTGGTTATAAGTTGTTTTTAGCTTATCTATTTTGTTATATCAGTTTTCGGAATACAATTCTTATCACAATAGAAAAAAACTTGACATTATTTTTTAAAGTTAACAACAAATCCAACAATTGTATTTAACTTTTAATTTCTTGTATTACGAATTGTTTACTACTGTACACATGGCTTTTTGTCAAATAAACATACAAACCCAAAATCCATACCAAGTAAATATTATGCATTATTTGCGTTTAAAAAACATCCTAAAGCTCATCGTCTCTTTTAGAATTTACTAAAAACAACTTACGATTTTTATCGAAACAACGTGAGACTTCCATAAATATAAGTTAAATAAATGGAGCAATACCAATATTTACATTCAACTCTATGTATATATATACAAAAATATAGTCAGATGTTTTAATTATTTAACGAATACAGAAAATGTATGATACTCATATCCACACACAAAGTAAATACAATTGTTGTTTATCTAAAACGTGACAAGTTCAAGCAACAGCAGAAAAGAAAAGTAGTTAACACACGATATCTCTTTTAGCGCCCCATGGGTTATATTAAACCTGCATTGTCAGAGGTGCCAAAGAATTTATCAATCTCATGGCGGAATTTTATGCAAAATTTGGTATTTAATGCTCATTGTTCGCTCACAAGTCACTACGACAATAATAACTCGAAGTACAACTTGTTGTTGTTATTATGTTGCTATGTATGTATGTAGCGTACAATGCCTCCATTGCTTATACCTCTTCACTTCAAATAAAATACTGTGCCTATGGTATGTTATCAATAAACTATGTCAGAATTGTATAATATAAACATAAAGTTTAAGCACTACATATAAAACTAATGTAAACATCATCTAATAAACTTAGAGCCCCATCATTGCTTAGTAATGAAATGAAAAAGATTTCAGCTTAATTCTAAGGAAATAAATGTAAATATTAGAAAAATTACCAAAGCCATATGAAATAGCAAGTATTTTGTATATTACTCTTAAAATATCAACACTATACTTACGTATATAAACTTATATACTACATGTGGGTATGTATTTAGCAGCAATAGAGCAAACGTTAATATGTACTACTTATAACTTTACACTCAATTTTTGAAATGTTTTGTTTTTTTTATTTTATATTTTTTATTTCATTTCTTTTTGAAAAACAACATTGATGAGTACAAGATATAAATAACGTGTATATGCGTCATATACACACGTAAGCATATACATATTAATATTATTCAGTCAAGTATTATTATATGTGCAAAAAAAACTGCACTTTTGCTCTAATTGAACTTTATTTGTCGATTGTTGTTAAGTTTTATTTAAGCACGTGTCATAGCCCGATAGTAGATAGTAGTTAAACTATTGTAATAATGATATTTTGTATATATACATAATATATATGTAAATGATGAGACGACTATTATATAATATCGTAATATAACCATCGATATTTTAAACATAATTATAACGAATTTTTTAAAATATAAAAAATAAAGAGTTACATTTATATGTAAGTATGCAATACATTTTATCGAAGTTTTGTGTTTTAATTTATCTATTACATGCAGGTAGTCTGTTTTGTTATCTTTTAGCTAACTGTCATTCAACCCGGGGAGAGGAGACATGCACGGTAGGCATCATTTAGTATTGCATCGAATGCTAGTAGCGTCATTTAAAATGTTAACAAGTAGACAGACGGTTAGCTGCTTAAGTGAATTGTTAGAAAAGCGTAATAATTGTTTTTTCGTCAGCATTTAGATACTGTCATAATAAGTTACTTTGAATAATATCAAAATTTCTCCAACGATTTTCATAGAAAAGGACTTATTTTATTCAGAACAGATCACACTTTGCAACCGAAATGCAAGCTGAACACTAAAATGTCCAAAGTCGAGGGCAAATATTAAAGATCACCTTGAGACAACTTCAAAAAAACATTTTTTTCCTCCCCCACCCCTCATAAAAACAGCCAAAATCGTTTTTTTGTCGCTGCTTTTTTGTTTGTGGCTCAATCTTAACATACAAGATATCGGTGTATAGGTACTACATTTGTCCTATAGATGTCGCTGACGTACGACATCATTTTGTAATGATGGCCTCATTTAAAGCTGTTTCTACCCCTAAAATTTAAAAATATTTTTTTCCTGTCATTAAAGCTTTTTAAAAATCAAGAATATTTTGCCTTGGAAGTATACAGTTTTATTCATAAAAAAAAGTTACGTATGAAAAGATGTTTTTACAGCATCAACACAAATATTTTTTCCTATTGTTTGCATTATTACAGAAAACTATTGCATACTTCTTAGCGATATCGAAAAAAATTAAATACATGTTTTTGCATATTTTTTTAGCGCAAACAGTGTTTTCCATCCCATGCAGATGAAGATATTCAGCGTCACCAATATTCAAGCAATTATAAAGATACCTGGTCTACAATGGAAGTATTAATATTAAAAAATAGACATAATTTTGCACTTGTATTCTTCCCATGCAATTTGCAACACTGAACATTTGAGCGAAATGTAAGTGAATCAGCGCTTGCAATGACTAATAAAAATTAAAAATTTTTGCAAAACTAGAAAGTCGTAAACGGAACTTGAGTCGCGCCAAGATTTGTTGTAATTACATATCTTTTTTCTTTTTGGGATTTTATTTGTAATAAAAATTATATTTCGTCGGTAACTAGATTAACTAATTAATTGTTAATCTCAAGAAAATATTTCAATTTTTTTTCGATGTCGTTAGGAAATGGAACAATTTGAACTACAAAGTATGGAATCTTTTTATAAAAAGTTTTCCGTCAGCGCTATAAAGTATGCAATAATTTGCGAAAATAATGCAAACAACAAAGAAATATTTGTGTTGTTGTTGTAATTTTGACTGAAATACATAATTTTCGGTACAACGTTTTAGATAACTTTCTATCTGTTGATCAGGCTAAAAATAATGTTAGGCAGACTACGAAGCCAATAAATTTCAATCTTTCTGGGTATATGTACTGATACAGTGGAAAAAAAGATTTAAAAACTAAACATATTTACTAAAAAAATTCAATATAAAAAAACCTTACCATACAAATAAAATTTCGACTATTTCTGTAACAGTGGCGCCTTAAAGCTTAAAAAAATATAGCAATTCTGATTTCTCGCTTAGTATTATCAAATTTTTTATCAGCTCTAAACACAAATTTGTAGAATATATGCAAAATCACTTCAAACTCAAATTTGTATGTTCTTCGACCTTGGCCGACTATTATTTAGTTTGCTGACGAAATACTAATGAACTTCACAGTTTAATCAAACAATGTCATTATGTTTCACAGCGTAATAGTATGGGTTTACTATTTGCAGTACATTTTTAGCTGTATCTATACACTTAGACCGTCCAGTGTGCTGTTGGGTACTTGGCAGCTATTGATTGAAACAACAATTAATTTATTTGAACAAATAAAAAAAACGCTTAAACAGATTTATACCTTGAAGGCATCTTCTCGTTGTTTTTATTTTCTCTTCTCTTCTCTACAATTAAAATTATGATGACGAAATCCCAGCAACCGGTTGCTACTCTTTCACTCTAGCTAACATGTCTTAACTTCAATTTTAAAAAATTTCAAGAGAAGAACAGTGTAATAAACAACACAGCAAATGTTAAGTACTAGCCATCTATTAATAGACATTTGAATGATTCCCTGAGTTATTTCAGAGCCGTATGCGCATGCGCAGCCATTTGTTTGTTTGCCCCTATAATGACGAGAGGGGGTGCTACGTGACAACACATACGCCCTAGAATTTGTTGTATCACCTCATCTCACCTCACACCATGACCATGTCGTCGTCGAAGAGAACAATAAACAATACAACTTTACTAAACTCGTAATTGTTTTGTATTAGACATTTGTGTGTACGCGATTACGATATCGCGAGACTTCTGTTCTGTTCTGTTGTGTTACAGTTAGAAAGCAGTTTTTGAGATCAGAGATCAACGACTTTTGGGTTTCTCAGAAGAATTTTGTTGAACGTATTCTCATAGTGTGCTGTTGATGGGGTGCGAAGATTTTTATCAAAAATAATAGCAGTTAAATTTGCCAAAATTAGTTTTCCTTATAAAATCGATACATGGCCAACATATACAATAGATGCATTAATTTAACTAGTCAAACTTGACTATAAGTATCGTATATCATTTTGTAGCCATTCTATATAATATCCTGCTGCCGAAGACAAGCCAGCGCATTCGGTCTATTTGAACGTGCTTGACTACATCGATGTCGTTGTACAGCTCATACAGCTCGTGGTTCATTCGACGACGATACACGCCGTTAACGATGATGGGTGTAAATATTTTGCGAAGTATTTTTCTCTCGAATTTTCCCAGAATAGATTAATCCGCTTGTGTCATTACCCAGGATTAAGCGCTATAGAGCAAGACACTTAGGATCAGTGTATGGTAGAGTTGGATTATTGATCGTCCTAGAGGGATTTGTCATTAAATCGCTTGCTTAGCGCATAGTAGCAGCGGTTTGCGATAAATATTCCTCTCTTGATTTCCAGGCTGACATATTGATTTTTGTTTACGGCAGGGCAAACAACGGCAGACAAAATCATATACCAACTCAAAGTTAAAGTTTTCAACGTTCACGCTGCGTCCCAAACGAGTACTCTGCTACTCAACGCTCGGAAAGGCCGCAGTAGCATCCCGTATCATCGGAATACGCAAGCAACATGTGACTTTTGTTAAACGTGGTACCAGTTGTGTTTACTGCAGCCTTCCTCATGATCATCTCCATTATGAGGTTAAAGAGATCGCATGACAGACTATCTCTCACCTTTTCTAAAGACTCGCTTGGTAGAAAATGGCTCTGTCAGATTTTTGCCTATTTTTACTGAAGACTTTGTGTCAGTCAGTGTCAACCCGCAAAGTCGTATCAGCTTCGTGGCGATAGCAAACTCAGCCATAGCATATACGATTTTCTGTTATATCGGACTGTCGAATGCAGCTTTGTAATCGATAAACAGGTGGTAGGTGTCGATCTGCATTTCTTGGGTCTTCTCAAGGATTTGTCGTAGTGTGAATATCTGGTCGGTCATGGATTTATTAGGTCTAAACCCAAACTGATAAGGTCCAATTCGGTTCGCTAGAATGGACTTTAGTCTTTCACATAACATACTAGACAGGACGTTGTATGCAATGGGTAAAAGACAAATCCCGCGATAGTTGAAACACACACTTGGATCGCCTTTCTTATGCTCATCGGGCACGCATTCCTGTAGCAAAATCGTGATTATGAGTTGGTGCATTCACGTTGCCAGCTCATCGGATCGGATTTGGCTTGGTAGTGGACAATGTACCCTCTATACGATAATTGGCGTGATTTCGTCACTTATGCTGACTTCGGGTATGAGCAGGAAACGCATGTGTTACCTCCATATTTGCAGCACATTCTTGAGTGTCCGTGACCACATTTACATCTCTGTCCTTACAGGCGCTGCACAGTGGTTGCCGTTTTATACAAAGAGCAGCCAAAAATAGAAGGAGTTTTCATAGGTGAATAATATTTAGCACATCTCACAGTATCTTTTAATGACACCAATTTCTAAAATTTGGTTAAAATCTATCAATGGATTCAAGGACCTCTCTTAGATCCTGAAAATTTAAATTTCATAGTAGGCACACCAAAGTTGTCATATCCATTGATTCCATCAATCTATGACTAAATCTAAAGTTTGGTCAATGCCGGACAAAGGATTCAAGGACCTCTCTTAGATCCTTAAAATTTAAATTTCATAGTAGGCATACCAAAGTTGGCATATCCATTGATTCCATCAACCTATGACTAAATCTAAAATTTGGTCAATGTCGGACAAAGGATTCAAGGACCTCTCTTAGATCCTGAAAATTTAAATTTCATAGTAAGCATACCAAAGTTGGCATATCCATTGATTCCATCAATCTATGACTAAATCCACAGTTTGGTCAATGTCGGACAAAGGATTCAAGGACCTCTCTCAGAGTACACAATCAAAAAAAATGACACCGAATACGTTGAGGCCGCTTTGTTCTATTGAAGATAATTCAACACTCCGCAAATTTCCGCAGCTGAAATTTACATCATATAATCTGTAAATATTGGTAAACATTTTACAACAAATTTGGTTGTCAACTTCGATCGACTTCGCAACTAAAACTCTAAGTGAAATTTAAGTCTACACACGCGTTAGTACTAAAATAGGCACATATAATAAATTAATTTAATAAAATAGGCACAGGTGAGAAGTTTTTAATTCTTTTAAATAATAGTTAATACCTTTCTTTACAATATTTAATTGTTCCATTGTTTAAGCAATCGTTTTTAAATAGGTTTTTACGTTTTATTTTTGACCTCCACTTGAAAGTTACTCACGCTGCGAAACAATATTATTTTAATAGTCTGCTTTGGCAGCTATTCTTAAAGAGGACAGGTGGAATAAAGCAAAAACAAAAGTAATTTGAAAGAGCAAAATCTATTGTGAGATAGTGTTGTCACAGTATTACCCAGAATTTTGACTTAATTTTTTTATTTTTGGCCAATGGGGACGACTACTGTGCGCTGTTTCCAAAACCTTTGCTTTTTACCTTTTGATAGAACTTTCGGGCTTCATCTCTATCACTGTAATTTTCGATTTCCTGGCTGTCTTTTTTCTTCCATTGACGATTTTTCCGCCTGAAGAGGCGTGTCACCTCCCTCCTCCTATACGTCACCGCACACTTCTCCATTGGCTGCAGTTTTGCCCTGTATGCAGCATCCTTTTCCTCGGACATTGCACGACATTCCTCATCGTACCAGGGCTTGTCAGAGCGTGGTTTTTCATAACACAGTACGGTCGTTGCGGAAGTATGCTGCCGCTGTGTGTCAGGGACATAAGAATTAGGGAGGTTTGTTTGAAGTAATAAAGAGAGTTGGTTGGAGTAGGCATTGGCTATATCGGTGGTTTTAGCACTACTTAATCGCGTTCGTACCGGTGGTGATCCGAGTAAATATTTGCACCCCGCATCACACGTACGTCCATAACGATCGAAACATGCCTTCCATCATCTGGTTTCTTGCCTTTTGATCAGGGGATATCCAGGTTTCCTTGTGGATATCTCTTTGCGGGAATCCACTAACTATCAGGTGTTTTCATAAAAGTTTTATTAGGCCACCGCGCCTGAGCATAGTTTCTTGGAGTGTCGTTGTGTTGATACCTACTTTCTAAAACCGTGTGCACTTTAAATTTTGTATGGCAACGTTTGCGAAAAACCATTAGTTTAAGACACATCGGTGATAGCATGCTATTTACACATTTGCTACCACTGAACGGATGTTTAGTTGCATTGACCGAGGAATACATCAACTTTCTTACGTTGTTTGGGGACCTCCAAAGAGAGAGGTTCAATAGATCAATATATAAGGGAGGTACAAGAATGCGTGGCTCAACAATGTAAGTCAGTAAAACAATTTTTGAATTTTACTTTTGATCTTTCCTAAACGCAATTAAGCTGTTTAGCAAAAATATAGAAATTTAAAATAAAATAGCCGCTAATTTATATTTCAGATAATAATGCTGCTTAATACCTTTCGTAGAGTGCCATTAAATTTTTCCAAAAGATGTGTAAATCGCTTTGGAACCATTGCAACTGCCGCCCAAGGCGAAAACAACGATGCTAACTCTGAAAACTTCAATAGTCAGCAAAATTTTGATGAATTTACCAAGGAATTTATGGAAAATCGCATTGAAATCACACCATTCCAAAGGGCACTGCTGGGAGCTGGTTCATCCGTTGCAGCTCTATTGGATCCAAGGAGGTTGGTAAAACAATAGACATAAGATAAATTGAATTTGGTGTCTCCGGTTAAGTCATTAAACAATATTTTTATATGTTTCTGTTTGTAGCTAAAAAAAAAAACAAGTAGTTAACAAACAAACCTCGTTTATTACCTATTATTAAATTAAATAAATACATATTTTTTTATCTTCGTTTTTTTTTTTTTTTGTATGAAGACACGATATGATTGCTTGCCTTGGCGAGACTACTGGAGTACATGCATTGCAACAAATTTTGCATACAATGAGAGCCACCGATGAAGGTCAACGTATATTGCAACAGAAGCCGCGCATTAACACTCGCACCATAAATCTAGACAGATTGCGACAAATGCCAGATAATACATTTGGACGGGCGTATGTGAAGTTTTTAGATGATAATGTAAGTTTAAAAAGAATGAATTTTAGAGCTAAATCTAAGTGTAAAATATGTTAGGCAGCAACATAAACACAAAAATGTAACCGTTGCAATCAGTACATGGGTGAACTTTTATTGCATTTCAAATTTCATTAAATTGTTTCAACAGGGGTTGAACCCAGGTCACCCTTATAATTGCCTCGTCTTCTAACCACGGTCGGCTCCACAATCAAAAATATTTAAAAAACCGTTCACTAAAAAGCTTTTACTGAAATTAAATTAATAAATGTAATATGGGTGTTTCCCAGCGTTGCGGACGCACGATTTTTTCTTATTTTCTAGTTTTCTTAAAAAGTTGAAATATTATGAATTATGTTAATATTAAAAAATGTAGATTTTGGACAGTACTATAAAGTTCTTTTAATGAAACTTTACTTAAAATGTTGTATTCAAAATTATGACTACAGTATTTACCGCTTATATGCACTTCGTAATTTGCTCGACTTTTAGTGCTTATAAGCGGGAAATGCTTTTACCAAAACTCGGTATTTTATATACAAAAGAAAGATTGTTCAAGTTCGGCTGCATATAAACGATAAATGCTTATAACCGGCGTGCATATAAGCGGTAAATACTGTAATACATAGTGCGTTACGAACACACACAATTTTCCATAGCCATTTGTAGTGTATGTGAAAAGTTTTTAAAATTTTGCGAAATTTCATATGTGATCAGTTTATTCATTTTTGTAAAATAAAGAAGACATGTTAGGGTTTTATAAACAACTTACTTCACATTGAAAATACTTTTACCTTTTATGCTAATACAATCTAAATGTGTGTTGCGGACAACCGTTGCGGACACACGCCTTTTTCTATGGATAACACAGAGCGGCAAAGGAAACAATAACTGGGAAATTATACTATTTTTCTGGTAGATGCTGTTGAGCACAACAAGAAACTGTTTTTCAAATTTCACAAAACCCCCAAAATCTTGAGTTACAGGTAAAAAACGGTTTTCGTACCTTTAAGCACTTACAAGACTTTTCTTTTTGTTTTGTCAAAGTTCAACAAATTCATTATATGATTACAAAAACAAAAAGTTAAAAATATAGCAATTTTATACTATGAAATCGTCCGTCCTTCCGCTGGAAATACCCACATATGTAAAATTGCCTCAAAGTTGTGCAAAAAAAATTTTTTCATGTTTACAAATGTTGAGCAAAATTTTTGTGGTACCATTTCAGAGTGGTTAATAGAGCCCTGAACAAGTGCTGTTGAAACGGTTTCAAGCTAATTTGGGGTTTTTTCAAGAAATATGATTGTTTTAAACCTGCGAACAAGACATGTACATGACAACAGTAATATTTTGCTATAGAAACAAAACAAAAAAAATCAAAGTTTCAATTTTTATAATAAAAAATGCACTTGAATATGTTATACACGACAGCAAATGATTTAAATTTTCGAATTTGTTTGTACCAAAAAATACTTTTTTGTATTAAATGGTACAATTTATTGTACTCAAAAGTAATTTTATTGTAACAAAATGTACTTTTATGGTACCATAAAGTAAATTTATTGTACCAGATAGTACAATTTATTGTACCACAAAGTATTTTTATTTTATTATTGCACCAAAAAGTACTTTTTTCTACCCAAATATAAGGTACAAAGGTACACATCCACTAAATATTACAATTTATTTTAAACTGAGATAGTTTTAGTCGATCGTGTTTTATATATTAAATTTACGTTAAAGTGTATCAAATGATACATCAAATTCGGCTTACGATCAGAAAAGTGTTTTTTTTTATTGTTTGATATTTTTGGTCAAATTCAGTGTGTACGCACTAGGATGACGCGTTTCGAACTCTTTGACGAGTTCATTATAGACCCCTTTGTGACAAACTGATGCACAATGGTACATCATCAGCTGTATATATGTATATCTACAATTATGTCAAACATGTACATGCGAAGTAGATATCAGCCGAAAATGTCCAGCACCAATTATAGTTTGAATTTGACCGTTAATATTCAAACATGAGAAATGGAGGAAATTTTTTCCCCACGATTCCCCTTTTTACCTCAAAGCTTAAGCTTCTTTACAAGGTTTTTTGTTGGTAAACTTTTTTTGGTAAGTTCTCATTAACTTTGAGATGCTTTCTTCCCTTAAGGTTTGTGATGATAGAGGAGAAGGCACAGCAAAGGGCGCTGACGAGGCATTGTGGTGAATGCCGAAATAACGTTATACGCCTAACCTGCTGTCAACATAATACATTTCACACTCTTGAGTAAAAAACTATTGGCAATAATACATAATTGCCAATAGAAATGATCTCAAACCGAACTATGACAATATCGTAAACTAAGATTACTTTAAATTTGTCTATGTCAAAGTAAGACATTTAGTTTTAGGCCGTGCCGTGCCAGTGTATTTTAAACTGTTTGTTTGATAGTTTTAGTCGATCGTGTTTTATATATTAAATTTACGTTAAATTGTTAAATTGTTTGATATTTTTGGTCAAATTCAGTGTGTCACGCACTAGGATGACGCGTTACAATTTATTGTACCAAAATATATTTTTATTGCACCAAAGAGTAGTCTCATTGTACCGAAGGATAATTTTATTGTACAAAAATTTACTTTTATTGTATCATAAAGTAAATTTTTTGTACTAAATAGTACAATTTATTGTTCCAAAAAGTACTTTTGTTGTACCAAAATATATATTTATTGTACCAAAATCTTCATTTATTGTACGAAGTAGGACAGTTTATTGTACCAACAAATTTTTTTTTTGCATAAAATAATACAATTTATTTTACCAAAAAGTATTTTTATTGTACGAAAAAGTACTTCTATTGTAACAAAATGTACTTTCATTGTTCCAAAAAGTAATTATATTTTACCAAAATATAATTTATTGTACCGACGTGTACATTCATATATATTATTGTACCAAACCGTACAATAATTGTACCAAAAAGTACTTTTATTCTATCAAAATACATTTTAATTGTACCAAAAATTACTATTATTGTACCAAATAAATTATTGTATCAAAAAGTAATTTTATTGTATCAAAAAAGTACTTTAATTGAAACAAACGGTAAATTTGTTGCACCAAAAAGTACTTTTATTTTTCCAAAATATGTTTTTAATGTAATAAAAAGTTTTTTTTGGTACCAAAGAGTAGTTTTATTGTACCAAAATATATTTTTATTGTACCAAAAAAATACTTTTATTGTCCCAAAGAGTAATTTTTTTGTACCAAAGTGTAATTTTATTATACCAGCATATGTATTTATTGTACTATAAAGTACATTTATTGTACCAAAAGGTACATTTATTGTACCAAACACTACAAGTTATTGTACCAATTAGTACAATTTATTGTAGCAAAAGGTACTATTACTGTAGCAAAAAGTGCTTTTACTGTACCAAAAAGTACATTTATTGTACCATAAAGTACTTTTTATTGTAAATTTAAATCTTTAAATCTGCTGCATTTATATACTCATAGTCTAAAACATAAAATTTTTCTCTCAAATTTTATTGTTAGCAAGTCACTCCAGATTCCCGCATGGAAGTGCGTTTCATGGACGATCCAGAATTAGCTTACATTATGACTAGATATCGCGAGTGCCACGATTTGGTTCATGCCATCCTTGGCATGCCCACCAATATGTTAGGTGAAGTAGCAGTTAAATGGGTTGAAGCTTTAAATAACGGTTTGCCCATGTGCTATGGTGGCGCTGTCTTTGGAGCTTTTCGCTTAAGACCAAAGTGAGTATTACGATGTTACCTGACATGTGCTTATATTTATACATTTGTATTGATCTGTTTCAGACAACGCAAACAATATTTGTCAGAATATTTGCCCTGGGCCATAGAAAATGGCCATTCAGCTAAACCTTTGATGGCTGTTTTCTGGGAGGAACGTTGGGAACAAGATATTGACGAGATGCGGAAGGAATTGCAAATAACCACACTTAAGATATAAAATTATATGTTTTACTAAATCTGTTTCATTCGTATTATAATATATTTTAATGCTAAATAAAAAGACTAGATAAACAAAATCGGTTGATTACCATATCTTATACGTGAGAAACAAAGCGATTTGTTATACCCGTTATAATTATGGAATACCTCTGGTTACATTTTTAGGTGGAAAGAATTATTTGCAGACTCAATTGAATAAAAAAAACAAAAATTAGGCCAATTTGTACTCGAGAACTCAATTTTCAGAAAGTAAATGAGACACAAAGTATGATAATCACAAAATAAAATAAAATAAAACTAGATTTTACTAATTTTAATTTAACAATATAAACAACGTTCAAATCTTTGAAGTTGGCAATCAAAATTGAAGAATGAGTCAAAAGTATACAAAGGACGAAAACAAAAGTTACTTGAGTTTCAATGTTATGACAAAATGCAGTTATGTGTATAGATATGGAAAACTCAACTAAATACAGGAAGTCAAAATGAAGTTCAGAGTTTAAAGTGGCCAAAAAGGCCACTACTATGCTCCACTGAGAGTAAAAGGAATTAAGATGAAAGCCTTTATTGTTAACTATTCCGTTTCTAATAAAAAAAATAACAATTTTTTTCTTATTTTGTGCCAACAGTTTTGATGTCTTAATTATTAAAAAAAAATTTTGATTGGTAAGAAATACTAAAATTTGATTAAACCAGTAAGAAAGTTTCAGTCGGGCAACCCGACTTACATATACCCTCACCCTCAGTACAACAAAAAAATTTCTGTTATATTGATATTATAACTCAATTTCTAAAGTTGGCGGAGTGGTACATTTGTATGGGAGGTACCAGATGGGGCGTGTCTACACTTCAAGATTTTTTCTCCAAAACTTTATCCTGTTATAGCTTTACTAAATACAGAATTTGGTCACGATCGCGAGGGTTGTATTGATATTATTACTCCATCTCCATCTCCAACTACATCTCTAAAGTGGGCGGAATGGTACATTTGTATGGGAGGTACCAGAAGAGGCGTGTTAAGACTTCCAGATTTTTTCTCCAAAACTTTATCCTACTTGAACTTTACTAAATACAGAATTTGGGAACGATCGCGTTAGGTCTATTAATAATATCAATCGATTTCTAAAGTGGGCGGTACCAGATGTACATGGGAGGTACCAGATGGGGCGTGGCTAGACTTCCAGTTTTTTTCTCAAAAACTGTATACTGCTATAGCTTTACTAAAATAAAGAATTTGGGTACGATCGACTTGGATTTATTGATATTACTACTCCATCTCTAAAGTGGTCGGAGTGGTACATTTGTATGGGAGGTACCAGAAGGGGCGTGTTAAGACTTCCAGATTTTTTCTCCAAAACTTTATCCTACTTGAACTTTACTAAATACAGAATTTGGGCACGATCGCGTTAGGTCTATTAATAATATTAATCGATGGCTAGACTTTAATTTTTTTTCCAAAGCTTTATCCTGTTATAGCTTTACGAAATATAGAATTTGGGAACGAACGAGTTCGATGTATTGATATTATTACTCGATTTCTAAAGTGAGCGGAATTGTACATTTGCATGGAAGGTACCAGAAGGGGCATCGTCATGTAGCCCATTTTCAATACCGTAAGTAGTTTTGGGGAAAAATTAACTCGTGCAAAATGAACAGAACATTTGGTTGCGTCTTTCGAAAGTTATCGTGCGAACCAGCCGGACAGCCAGACAGACAGACAGACGGACATGGCTCCAACGACTTAAAAAGTCTTGAATCGAATTTGGTTCAAAGAAACCTAGGGTCTAAAGTCACGCCTTCTATGTGTTACACTTTTGGGTCGTATCAAATGATATATTCCCTCATCCCTAAGGGTGATGGTATAAAAATGTTGTATTTTTTCCATTTAAATAATGTTTCTAGATCTAGATCTACCAATAATTTGTAGCCTTAATTTGCACTCTAATTACAATTCATTCTTGTTCTTTCAAATTTACAAATAGAACAAAAGCTAATTTTTTTTGTTTATTTTTGTTACTGTAATCTATAATATTTGTTAATTTTAATAATTTTTTTATTTTATTGAAACATTTACGATTTTTTTATGATAATTTTTTATTGTAATTTAACATTTTTTGGTGATTTAAAGTAATTAGTATTAATTGTTCTATTTTTCATTTTCGTAAGTAAAAATGTTTTTTTAATCTTTAAATAGTTTTTTTTGTATTTTTTTTTATTTCTTCGTTAATGTTTTATTGAAATTTTTAAGTTTTGGTAATATTAATATTTTTTATTTTGTTAAAATATTAGCCAGTTTTTTTATGATTTTTTTTTATTGTTATTTTTTGTGATTTTCAGTAATTGGTTTTTGTAATTTTTTTTATTAAAAATGTGTTTAATTTTTATGCACATAATTTTTTACACTTTTTAATGTAATTTTTAATATTTTTCTTTGTTTTGTTTATTTTATTCAAATTCATTTCTATCACGTAAAATTTTCTGATTTAGTGTACTCGAGGAAGGATAGTAACATTAAGAATTTTTGTTTCAATCTCCCTTAAAAAAAAAATTTATAATTTGAATCATGTTGATAATCCAAAGTAGCCCTTTAAGAGCGGCAGCTCCAGCTTTAAACTTAGTTTTCGTTGTTTGAAGACTGAAATAATTCAGTTTTCGCATCCACACCTTTCCGGGGTAAAGTGTAATTTAGCCGACAATTTTTTCCCCCATACCTGGCCGGCTTGCTGCAATTTTGCATACTTTACAAAATTAACGGTTTTCTAACATCTCTGTCCAACACTTAATGATCATTTGCACAGTGAAACATCTCTACTATAGTTGGCAACACCTACAGATGATGATGTATGCATTTGACAGTTACAGCAAAACCGTGCGCTGTCTCTCTCTCTCTCTGTCCCTATCGGTCAAAGAATTTTTCTCTTGCCGATCGGGTTCTGGTGTTTTGTTTGTATTTTTAATTGATATCATCAAAAGAAATTTCAAGTTCTAGTTAAACAAAATTTTCTCTATATAATCGCGTTTAGTGTTGTTTTCTATAGAACACTTTGTCCACCAGCAAAATGACTGATAAATTTAATGGTTTCAGTCAGGATGAAATTAATCGCGTTTCCGGTAACAGAAACACCAATAGAAAATCAACAAATCCAACATTCGAAACAAGTGAGTATTGTTTAAATAATTACTTGTAGGAACCAGTCGCCGCCGCCGCCGTATTCCCACACCAGCGCAAGCATTTGGTATTACATTGTGCGCGAGTTGACAAAATTGAAACGAAGAGGCACAAATCTAGTTAGCTGTTTTAGTCTCTTTATGGTGATTTTCGTTCGCTTTTTAACTTTTACACACAGTGAGACCAGCTACATTTCGTGGACACGGTGGCATCAGACGTGTACCAGACAAAAGTGAGAACGTCCGTCAACCGAAGAAGATGCAAGCGACAAATCATTTGACTGCCAGCAGCAACAGGAATCTAGCGGAAAAACTCAAAACTCTTGAGTCGAATGATTTAATGGAGGAAATCAACATAGATGATAGCATGTCCAAATCCATTGAGGAGGCTTTGTTTTATCAGCCCTTGAAAAAAACTCAACAGACGTCGAACGCAACAACAGCAGCAGCACAAACCACTACAAGAACAACAACATCGGCGACGTCGACAGCGTCGAATAAGAACAACGGCGACATCAACACAAATCACGAAAACAATTCACAAAGTTCCACAGCGATACCCTCATCAAATGATTCGTCTATTTTAAAATTAAACGCCGAAGATGATAGTCGCCTATCTGCGACCAGTTCCACCAGCATGGAGCATGATGATTCCTCAATTTTGCCATCATCGACGACTGGCGGCAAGACACCCACACCTTTTGTTCCACCAAGTTCTCTTAATGTGCAATCACCATTTCGGGGTATATCGTTAAAAGATTTTGAAACCCATCGAAAAATGATCGAAGAGCAGAATCGCCAAAAGAAAGATCTTTTGTACAAAGTTATCGAACAACAGTGAGTAGTCAGTCAGTAAAATACCTATATGAAATGTTTTTATTGTTTTTATTTTATAGAAAGATAAAATGTTTCCGAGTCTATTACTGGTTATTGCAGTTTTAAATATTTGATTTAATTAATTACTTGTAATTGTACATAATTTAAAGGTTTATGAACAATTTTAATAAGTCGCAATTCAGGGATATTTTTAAATAACTTTTATATACATATGTACTACAAATATACATTTTTTTCTTTTTGTATATTGTACCGGCCGTGGCATAGTGGTTAGAACACGCGACTACCATGCGGGAGATCGCAGGTTCAAACCTGGCTCCGGTCATCTTAAAAAAAAGAAAAAATAAATAAAATTTTCTTTCATTGTCGGCTCCCCTGTTTGACAGCAACTTCGCAGTATTAAGCGTCGATTCAATCGTCGTGTCTAGTAAGAGTTTCTCAAAACAGTGACGTTCGCATTCGTCGATAAATAAGTAGGTGCCGTTAGTTGTGAATCTAAAAATAGAAAGCGTGTTAATTCACAACAACGCGAGAAGCTATCACATACCTCATTCATGGGGTGCAAAGGGAAATTTAGTTTTTTTTTTAAGTATATTGTAATTATTCGTATGTTGGTATTTTCTAGCGTTGCGGACAATACTATAATGTTCTTTTAATGAATCATTACTTTAGGTGTCTGAAAATTTGTAATATTTATAGAAATTTCTAATGTGATCAGTATATTCTTTTTTGTAAAATAAAGAAGATGGCTATGTTATATGTTGCGGACACACGCATAGTTCTATGCATAACACAGAGCGACAAAAGAAACAATACCGAGGAAAGTATAATTTAGGTATAAAGTAGGTACTGCTAAGCACAACAAGAATCTGTTTTTTAAATTTCCCAAAACACCCAAAATCTTGAGTTACGGGTGAAAAAACGGGTTTTCGTACTTTACGCACTTATAAGTTAGTAACGCGGATACATATGAACCGATTTTAATTTTACCAAAGTTGCCAAAACGGAGAAAATCCGTGCGTAATCGAAACGCAGAATAGGGCTGATAGTTTGTTTTGTTAAAGTTCAACAAATTCACTATATGATTATAAAAAAATAAGTTTAAAGCTGCTGTGGAAAATTGTGTGTGTCCGTAACGCACTTTACCTAAGTAAAGTTTCATTAAAAAAACATTATAGTACTGTCCAAAATCTACATTTTTTAATATGAACATGATCTTCAAAATATATCAACTTTTCGAGAAATGTACAAAATAAGAAAAAACGTGCGTCCGCAACGCCAGGAAATACCCATAATGCAATTTTATACTATGAAATCGGCCGTCTTTCCGCTGGAAATACCCATATGTAATTATTAACGGTAAATATTTATTTGTCGTCTTTGTTATCAGTACGTCGCGATCGTTCTAATTGAAATAATAAAAGTATAAAAATAGTGCAAAAAAAACCTATCGAAATAAGTATTCCTTCACTGGGCAATATTTGATTAATAAAATTTTTGAAATGAAATGAAATTTGAAGGAAATAATTCCGAAAATTATACTAAAAAAAATTGAGAAAAAATTTAAAGATTGCATTATTATTTTTTCACTTTAAATGCGTACGAATGTCGCGTTTGTGATAAAAACAATATTTATTAATATGACTAGATCAGATTAGATCACAACTGATATAATTGAATATAGTGGTATCCGAAATTTGTTTATTACACGATGCAACAAATGACGACTTTTTGTAAAATACAAAAACGGGATAGTATAGGTTCGATTCTACTATCGAAGGGTAATAAAACCCTATACTCAGTTTGGCAAGATTGGTGACCAATTTTTTTTATGGACCCCTAAAGATTCTCAAAATCAGTGAGCCCCATGAAAAAAGTAGTCATCAGTTTTTGTCCATTAGCTTACTCCCACTTCGTGGTAGCGCTAAACTATATTCGGCAATAATGTAGCTGGGAGTTTTGCGCACTAACTTTATTAACAAATTATGTCAAAAAGGTTGGTTATTCCTGCACTTTCCACCTATATTAGATCATATAAAGTAGGAAGCTTATTCGAAAGTTAATTTCAAAAGCCTAATCGATGAACTCCACTAATGGATATTTTTAATTTTAATTCAGTATATTTTAATTCTTTATTAATTCTATTTAAAAATTATTATTACTACCGACCAATTCTTACATCGCTAAATTATTATTTATTTGGCTTTAAAATTGAACAAGAGTTTAAAAAAAAACAATGTCAGCTTTATGTTTAATACAGTTTATCGATGTGACAAGTAAAGGTGTGTTTTTTATTGAGGTATAGAACTTCGAATTGAAATAAAACACAAGAAAATCGTTTTAATGTCCATCAATTTGGCTTTATTGGAAGGATAATTTTATGCCATTAATGTTTAAATATGATTTCGGGCATGTGGCCGCCGCGGCTGGCTCGAATAAAGCCAATTCTACAGGTCCAATTTTCAACCACTTTTTCGAGCATATGGGGCCGTATGTTGGCAATAACGCCACGAATGTTGGCTTCCAAGTCCCCTAACGTTTCTGGTTTGTTGGCGTAGACGAGCGACTTCATATATCCCCAAAGAAAATAATCCAATGGTGTCAAATCACACGATCTTGGTGGCCAATTGACAGGTCCATTCCGCGAAATTATGCGCTTATCGAATGTTTCCTTCAATAATTCGATTGTGACGTGCGCTGTGTGGCATGTAGCGCCGTCTTGTTGGAACCACAACTCATCCACATTCATGCCATCCAATTCGGGAACAAAACAGTCGGTTATCATGGCTCTATACCGGTCTCCATTAACGGTAACTGACTCTCCAGCATTATTTCGGAAGAAGTATGGCCCAATGACTCCACCAGCCCATAGAGCACACCAAACAGTCAGTTTTTGTGGATGTAATGGCGTCTCAAGGGTCTCATGTGGATTCTCTTCACTCCAAATGCGGCAATTTTGCTTGTTGACGTAGCCATTCAACCAAAAATGAGCCTCATCACTGAACAAAATTTTGTGATGAAAATCAGCATCGAGATGAATCTCATTTTCGGCCCATACACCAAAATCACGACGCATTGCATGGTCTCGCGGCTTTAATTCTTGCACAAGCTGGATCTTGTAAGGTCGCAAGCCAAGATCTTTGCGCAAAATCTTCCATAAAGTTGATGGACAAAGCTCCAATTGCTGTGCACGGTGGCGAATCGATTCATTCGGGTCCTCTTCAACACTTTGCTCTACAGCGGCAATTGTTTCTTCGGTGCGCACTGTTCGACGTCTCTGCGGATGCGTAGAGTAAACGTAGTGCGAAAACGATCCATGGTTAACCGAATTAATTGCTCTGATGGACGATTATGTCGACCATAAAATGGACGGAGCTTGCGGTGAACTTCGCGAACTGAACCATTACTTTCGAAATAAATTTGCACGATTTGCAAGCGTTGTTCTTTTGTCAACCTGTTCATGATGAAATGGCAAACCAAACTAAATATTAATCACTTGACAGCTGACAAAATGGCCGCCAGTTAAAAAAGTGATGCCAACTTAAAGTTCTATACCCCAATAAAAAACACCCTTTATCAATTAATTGAACTTGAGTTATAATTATATTTTTTTAAATATGTTTTATTCATAAAAATTTATATTTATTTTAAAAACAAACATTTAAAAATTTATTTAATTTTTTAATTTCTATATTTGCTTATTTGCGGAAATATCGGTATAACTCAGTTAATGATGTAGAATTGTGGGCCACACCAAAATCTATAACATTTCCCTCATTGAGTGCCGTTAAAAAGAGTTTTGTACTTTTCTCAGCAGTTGTCCTAAATTTATAACTTGAATGCTTTTATCTCGAATAGCTTTTTTGCAAATGAGCGATATATTATTTTTTAAATGTATACATTTTATTTGTAAATAAGAATTAAATCACTACGAACTCGTTCTCGACAAATTATTGCATAAATAATGACCAAATGATCTAAAAAAATGTTATATCTTTTAGGCTAATTCTTTTTGGATAAAATTGCAACATTATTTCTTACAAACCCAAATTTCTTATAAATTATTTTGTATAGTGCAAATGTTTTTGTATTATTAATTTTATTATATTTTTAATCAAATAACATATTTTTTGTATTTATTAATAAAATTTGAATATTTCAAGTTTTCGTGAAATTTTATTTTTTGCAATGAAAATGTTTTTTTTAGCAATTTATTTTACATATTTAACTACAAAAAAAAGGAATTTTTCTTAAAATATTTTGTATAATTTCACTTTCCTGATGGTGATCCTTGACGAGGTTCGAAATATTGAAAATAATTTTAAACATAAAGATTGTTAATTATTTTATTTTTTATGGATTAATGTTTTCCCCAAATTAGTTTTAGTTTAAATTTTTAGCACATCTAATTTTACCGAAATTCGTGCAAAATGTTATTGTAACTTAAACTTAAAATTTATTGCATTTTATCACATTACAGCTCACAAAAAACAGCAGCAGAAGCACGCAAGATTGAAGAAATAAAAGCTGAGCTTTCAAAACTGGACAATGATCTTGCCGTTGACGTTGCAGTGTTACGAAAACAAATTGAAATTGCCTGCTTACATTTTGCCAATGTTGAGTGAGTTAATGCTTTATATTACAAACAAACACCATTTAAAATTGTTTATTATTATAATTCGTTTAGAAAGCAATACATGAAAATCGAATCGCAATTTCTCAAGGCCAAAATCGATCTGCACAATGCCGCTGAGAAAAAGGAACTATTGACCGAACACTTATGCACAGTTATTGCGCACAACGAGGACCGTAAAGCTCAAAAGCTAAGTGAACTTATGGAAAAAGTTGGTCTGGCAGCGACTAACGGCGACTATGAACCACCAAGTTCAACATCAAATTAAAATTCCACCAGCTATTTATTAGAATGATTGAATGCGTGCATACAATCAATTATATTATTTTTTACTTATTAATTTAATCTGTACAACTCTCTCTATCCCTAAATATATATATAAATATGAAAAATATGTACAAATAAGTATTAGTATAATGAATCTATCTGCCTGCTACAAATGATTGTTAATTTTGAATTAATGTTTTGTGTAAACGCTAAGAGCTCTCTCTTGCACTGTCGTTTTGCCTTTACTGTAGTCTCTAATCCTGTTTTTTTTATACATAATTAGTATCATACAAAAGATGATTGATCTTGCCCTTTGTAAAATTGTACATTCGAAAATAAAAACTAAAAGTTATTTAATATCATCTTTAGATACCAACATTTTTATTATTACTGGAGAGCTGTGTAGATAACTCCAATAATTTTGTAACTCTTGCTTGGAAAAGATCTGTAAAACCCGCTTATATATAGAATATATCACATATTCAAATCAAACTCCAATTTTGTTTATAGGGAACTTTGTAAGTTATACAAATATATTTGGTATCAAATCGAAAAAATGCTCATAGAAAAAGTACAAAATTGTCGTTGTTTTTTTACATAGTACATATATGAAATTTTTACTATAACAATAATACATGGTTTCTTATATGGAAAGGGTGGGAAAAAGTCGGAAGAATATAACTATACCAAACTCCCTTTGCGCAAAGTCTAAAAAGGAATAATGCTAAGACACCTTACATTCTTCTTGTCCGGATACACACATCTACTAGTCTTCTGTCAATGGAATACATACAAATATTTATGGAATGTTTGATTATTTATCTATTTCTAGTCATTGCAGCACTGTCTGTCTTTACAGTTCTGTTGTGTTGCCCATACAATTGGTAAGCATTTGCACACGCTTGGCATTGCAACTCTTACACAAGACATGATCGTCCAAGGGATAACAGCCACGACCTTCGGCTTCAGTGGAGAGCAAAAGGCCACAATCCTCACATTTGTAGCATTCAAAGTGGAAGCTACGGTCAAGAGCGACGACACGTACAGTCTCCTCTTCTCCCGGTTCTGGCATAATGGGTTCCTTGCATACACAACAACAGGGCGCAAATTTGCGATGGAAGTCTTCAATGCAATAGTTCTGGTTGGTGGCATCGACTGTGAAAGGTATGCCATCTAAGCTTTTCTTGCACACTACGCACGTAAAACATTGTGGATGATACGGTTTGCCAGTGGCTCGTAGAATACGTTCCAGAATGGGATTCATGCAAACCGAACACTTCTCTAACGTTTGCAAATAGTCGTACTCACAATAGGGCTTACCTTCCAACGTATAGAAGGGTTTACCCTGCAAGTTAATTTGGCACTGCGAACAAGTGAAGCATGCAATGTGGTAGATTTGGTCCATCGCGGTGCATCCGGAATTCTCACCGACTACACGTTCGTTGCATTTGAAACATATGCCGTAACTCTCCATGTCCTGTTGGGAGTCCATCGATTGCACAAGATAATCGGTTAGAGCTTCTACCTCGTCCTCCTTCCGCTTTGAAGGGTAGTTATTCATGTTGCCGCCACCAACACCACCACTAACACTTTTTGGGTAAATTGCGGCATTTGAGTCGATACCACTCTCGAGACTTAAATTACTGCTGTTGCTCTTGCTTAAGATGCCACCCTTGGAGCATGTTGGATACATGGTACTGTTGGAATGTGTCGACATTTGGCTGGGTGGCCGGGGATTGATTGGCTCGTAGATGGACTCATATGTGGATGAAGTCTGGGAGAATCCACCTCCGTAGCCATAAAAATCTGAGTTGGTCCCGGAATTACTATGTGGCATATTGTTGTAGTTGTAACCCAGATTGGCTGGCTGCTGCTTGTTCATGTACAGGTGACGCGAATCATTCGCAGCTGGTTTTGCCAATTTGTGATCGAGAGGCAGGCCATAGCCACTGATTGGTTTTGCAACGGCCACCATAGGATCATTCGGGACTGACAAAGGTTTGTGCGTTGGATTATTGGTCTTGAAAACATCAGTGGCACGTCTCAGCTCACTGTAGGATGAGCTTACCGGACTAGGTGGTGGTGGAATCTCATCCTCAGGCATCAAGCCCATGTTGTGTGAGTAGTACAAACCGTTTTCACCAGCGTCGGGCATTGGTTGCGAGGGCGATATGGCCTGTACATTGGAATATATGTTATTAACATTGCTGTAGACATTGTTCTTATAATTGGCACAGGCTCCCTGGCCAGGAGACACCAGCGATGGTGAATTTGAATGTTGTCTCATGTTGGCATAGGTGGCACTGGGATTGTCTGACGACAACTGTGGCTTGAGAGCCACCTCACTCAGTAAAGACGTGGACGAGAGCTTCGGTATTGTCGACAAACTGGGCAGCGCCTGTGACTTACCATTCGACTGATTATTCATCATTCCCCGCTTCTCCAACTGTTTCTTATGGTACTCCAATGCTTCCAACTGTTGTTCCAATATAGCAGGATTGTCTAAAGTAACCTTAGACGATGATGACGACAGGAGCGGAGAAGTTCCACCACACGACGACGTTGTTGACTGTTTGCGCAACAACATCGGTTGCCTGGCAAACCCACTCTGCACTGTGGTGACTTCATAGTTGCTGCCATCGAGGCTCTCGGAGTAATTCGGCAATTTCTTATGCGGTTTTGGTGGCACCAAAGGGCCCACCTTTTTGGCAGTGTTATAGTCATTGACAGAGTTTGACCGACTGTGCGATGACTGATTGTTTCGCTCCTCGATGCTGCTGACCAATTTGGCAACGCCCACATGTTGACCGGCTAGCGATGCGTCCTTGTTGGCAACGGCTAGGGATAAACGACCATTTATTAAACTCAATTGCTTTAGTTGCTCGTCCAGTTCATCCATAATCCACAAATATAAAAACCATAAAATTCATGGAATTGTGTTTGTATCACCGTTAGTGCTATGAAATAAGTAAATTAATCGGTTATAGACGTCAGGTTACGGTACCGACACCGTAATCGGTATTTATCAAAAGTGATTATTTTTGCATTGGAATGCAACAGCGCCTTAAAATGTACAGTGTTGCCAACAATGGTGTATTAAGTCGTGAATTTAATATTGCGATTTGTTAATTTGTTAAAAAAAATCAATTAGTGGAGTTATTCAATATTTTTAAAAACAAAAATTTGGGCAAAAGTGCAAAATATGGTCCGAACCCGTAAGTACGATTTTAATAACCATTCTTATGAATTTAAATGAAAATAAAAGTTTTTGGATATCGTCCACATATCGCACCCTATTCGACAAAAGAGACAACTAAAAATATCTAAATTTTGATTTTTTTAATAAAAAAAAAATTAAAAAAAAACGAGAAAAAAAACGATATAAAGATGTAATCTGTACCTAGTTTAGTATCCTCTTCCGTAAAATTTTTTTTTTTAATCTCGTAACGAATCCTGAAATTTAATAGAAACGAGTGATTACATCATATATATAAAAAAAAATAGAAAAATAAAATAAACTAGAATAACAATCTTAAATGTAACATAAAAATTAAAAACATCAACAAACAATTTGATTAAAAATCTATCACTATTATATGCACAATAAGAATTACCGAAACTAAATCGGAAAATATATAAAAATTAAAGTGTTTAAATCAATAATAATAACAAAAAGGTTAAAAAATCACTGCAAAACTAATACAACACTTATTACCTCAAAATATTGAATCGGGGTAAATATTTCGTTTTAGTAATATTTGTGGTATTTTTTAATATATGTTAATAAAAATATTTTTTTTATTTCTTTTTTTTTTAATTTTTAAGGAAAGTAAGGAAAATGTATAAAAATTAAATATCCTTTAAAATTGCAAAAAAAAAGTTACGCTACCACAATTAACGTTTTTTAACAGATAATAATTGTGTTTTCGATAAATTATTTAAAATTTCGATTTGAATAATAATTCATATATCCAAGACTCTTGAAATTCATTTTTGTGCAATTTAATCTCGAAACAGCTGAAATGCGAACATGACTTTGCAAGACATTTACCACTATAAATAAATTGTACTGAATCACCCTTTTCTGCTCAATGTGACTTTTGTTTTTGATCTGGCAATGCTATTGTGCAAACATATTGCAAACAATTTGCGCGCAAAAAAACTGTAAACAATAGCAAAATTATACGATATCAACAGCGAAGTTTTAATTGCAATTAGTTCGGTGCAGAACTTTAACGTGAAACCTTTGAGTACTGAAGATGCACATAACAAATAAAACCATGGATTTACCTCAAAGTCCGGAAGATTTTGTTGGACCCAACAATGCATCATTTTGCAAAATGCTGGAGGATCCAAAGGTTTGGTCCAACATACCATTGTTAAATTACACGCCTTTGCATCAGCTGAAAGACAACGCAGTTGTACGATTTCGGGGCATGATACAGGATATGCAAGATCCCGAAATCTATTTAGAGAAATACGAAGTGAAAATGCCTAATGGTGCCGGTTCTCGTATGCAACAGGGTAAATATCGCGATTGCCTACTGTTGTATAGTGGCGAAGAAGTCAATTACCACGCTGAGAATAATGTGCAGGGAGAAAGGAGGGTACTATTTGTTGTCTCCATACCGGGTATAAATGATTGGACTAGGACGTACGAAGAAGCTTGTAATAAAACCAATGTGCCAGCTATACAAGTGGAGGCTATCTCCAACGGAGAAACATGTTCCAAAAAGAGATCAGTTCCTACCGAAGATGAAATGGAAACAGACTCAGTTAATGTAGAACCATTATCCACTGAGACAAACAATGTGTTAGTTGAGGTCAACAAACGCCAAAAAGTCGAATCGGATCAGAAGGAGGAAAACACAGTCAATACTCAGAAACCATCCCCATTGGCAGCTGAGTATTTGTTAAACTCTCCCATACCCGAAAGACCCAGCAAGGCTTGCTTGGTAAAAGTCTATAAAGATTTCGATTCATATACTCTAAACACTTTAGTTGACGTTGTGGGCTTTCTATCCGTCGATCCCTCATTGGATGCTAGCACAATGGAAGTTGATTTCGAAAATGTCAACGAGTTGCAGGCACAAAATCCACCTCCATCACTAATACCCAGACTGCATGCAATTGCCGTACATCAGTTACCACATGCCAACCCGTTGATGGACGAGCGTCTCTTAAAGATTGGCAATGATGCAAGTGAAGAACTTAACATATTTTCTATACAAAAAGATCTACGCATGATGCTGACATTGTGTCTCTTTAATGATGATCTGGCTGCAGACTATCTTTTGTCACATCTTATTTCCACCGTCTACAGTCGTTGTGAACTTCAAAGTATTGGAAAGCTTTCGTTAAACATTTGTAATTTGCCTCGTGAAACTGTGGAGGAATACACTAAACAACTATATGAAATTATCGAGCAATTGCTGCCGGCAAGCCACTATCTGCCAATGACACTGGAAACGATGAACACAGCGGCATTTGTGCCAAAGTAAGTAGATTCAATAATTTAATTCTACAAATCGTGTAAAGCCAAAGAATGGAAACTTTCTTTTTCTAGACTATTAGTAGAGAAAATTACCATTCAAGGGAGTTTCGTATATGTATAACACAATATTTTTTGTGAATAATGTCGACAATTTATTTAAATTATAAATTGGTTGGGTGATGAAATGTCTACTAGAAAATTTGTAACCGCATAAAAACATAAAGGCTCGGTTATTGAAACAATTTAATAAAACATATAATCCCAGTAGGAAGTACCGTCATACACGACTTTGTCGTCAACGCTGTCCTCAAGACAAAATATGAAAAACTAGTTCGCAAAACACTTGATTGGCGACAAGCTGACCGACAAAATACTAATGTTGTCGTGCATCAAACACAATCAACAAATTCTGAAGGGAAAAAATTTTGTGGGCGACATGTCGCTCATCAGGTCGTGCATGACATAGCGGACATTTGTATGAAAATTTCGTCGAAGTTTTGTATGGACGGTCCCCTATATGTCATCAACGATATACTATGGTCATGCACCTATCTTTGAGGATGTCTTGCAGACACTTCCTACTGGGATGGCTTAATACTTAATTATGTGACTAAAACTTAATTATAAAACATTTAATATAAACTATAAATGCATCTTATTAACTCTCGTAAATCTCAACTCGTTCGACATTTAAAGTTTACAAACTATGCTAAAAATATAATTGTTTAATTTAAAAAAAAACCTATTCACAACAACTAAAATTTAATATTGACTTCTTTACAGAAAAGATTACGAGACAAATAAATTGGTTTCGGGCTTATTACAATTGGCCCCACATACCCATCTTGTACTGGACGAAACTCGCATGCAACAGGGCAAGTTGGAGGCCAATGGAGTAATGGGCATACAAAGTATAGCCAATTTAATAAATCATCAACAAATAAAATGCAACTTTCAATATTACGAAATTGATTACAATGTCGATATACCAGTGCTGGTATTAAGTGAGGGACGTAGTATGTTACCGGTATGTATCGTTAGTTTGCATGTTTGTTCATATATTTTATTTTATAATTAATCTTTTTTCTACTTGTAAACTTCAGAACGACATTGTGCTACCTTTAAAAACGGATGCCGAATCTATACAACTTATAATGGAGACCCTTAAAGCTACCAAATACTATCTCAGTCAGAATTCTCGATTAGAGCAATTTCGCCGTTACTTAACTCAGGCCAAGACATCAAAATTTACCATGAATCCTGACGACACTGAAATGATTCAAAATGATTTTGTGGAAATGCGTAAAGCTAATTCAGTTACAAATGTTGATGATTTACATTCACTTTTGGTGCTATCCCGTCTATTGGCTATAGCCAGGGGTAAACTATTGTTGGATAAGGAATCATGGTCCATGGCTAAAGAGATGGAAGCAAAGAGACGCCAACGTATAGCAGATTTGCCAAAATCAACGTTGAGAATTCGTCAACAGTAAATAATTGTTATATTTATATTGTGCTTACTTTTTTTTACTTATTGTAATAAAAAAAATTAAAAATTTACGATTATTTTTTGAATTAATAACAAAGTAGATGAAGTTTATATTAATTTAGGATCTAAACAGGATCAGTTTATTGTGCTTTTGATTTGTCTAAGCGAATGGGAAGACAGCATCGTATATTTAATCTTGGAATAAAAACGACCTTGTATACCATGGCCGCATTCATGTAAAATTTAATCAAGATACATACCATTATCCGTTCTCAAATTACAGAATTGATTTGGCGGTATTACCCATAGGATTCCAGGCTGCATTACCGAACAAGAGGCAGATCGACGATTTGAAAAAAATAATGTTACATATTTCATTCTCCTCGTCTTGGTCCTCAAACATCGGATTAGTGGGTCAAAGTTGTCAGCGGGGCTCACGGGCCTTTTCCTTTTCCGCGATGCAATCGATGACCCCACTCAATTTCGGTTTTATTCAACATTTTTTTACTCCTGCTCGGGTTCCATAATTTTACCAAATTACTGAAATTCAAATTGTGCGATATCTGTGAGTGGAATGGCACCTTCTCGTTTAATGGTATGCTGCGAAATTATCAATATATCCATTATTATATTGATCGATAAAAATTTCGTACCTCATTTTTGTAACGAAAAAATTTGAAAAATGTTGACAATTTAAAAGAGTTGCGATGTGTCAAAATGTGAAAAAATTTGTCAATTAAATAGAGTTGCCATGTTATGGAGATAAAAAAAATGTAGCAATTCAACATGGAAGCATATTACTATTTGCTTTGCAAATCAACAAAAAAAAAACAAGGGTAACTGATGTAGACTGTAGAATACTCAAAATCGTCAATACAATTATGCCATTAATGGAGATTTTGGAAACTGACAATTATCTGAATACATCTTTCTTTCAAACTAAAATAGCGTGAAACCGTACTCATACAATATTAATTTAAATATTATTGCTTAGCCCCATGTTAGCCTCATTATGACCTCATTAAAGGTTGTTTGTGTTGTTAATAAAACTCGTAGTTAAAACGTCAAGTGAAATGTGATTGATCAATAGAATTGCGAATTAGCTGCTCAGATAAGTTTGGTGATTTGTAAACGTTGTTCTATTGTGCATGGTAATTTGCCAAGGTATACTGAAAGGAAGTCATTAGTATGACAGCTAGATTAATATTTATACCTATCGGAATTTCTATAGTTCTAAAATAAAACCCCATACATGACATTCTAAGAAAATTCAAATTGTGACCCCCAGTCAAACAAAAACTATAAATAGAAATTGCTTTAATTTTCTATTTATAGGATTTATTAAAGATTCGCTCTCCTCAAAAGTTATTAAAAAAACACATACCAGTGAAGTATCAAATAATGAAGTGCGTGGGCAGCGCCTCGGCACTTTTACTAACTTGGTCATACTGTACCAACAGCATATATAACAAATCTCATCTTCCTACCTCCGGTAGTTCATGAGATATAGCCCTTTTAACTTTCAAGTTGTATGGGCTGTATCACGCCCCTTTATACAATCACAACCAAGTATGTAAAATCTTTGTATCAATTGGTTTATTAAAAAAGCATCAGAGCGATTTTTGAAAAGGGGCGTGGCGATGGCTGCTTTCACCCCGGCTTTAATTCATATTGCATGAACAACATATATACCAAATCTCATCTTTATAGCTCTGATAGTTCAAGAGATATAGCCTTTTTAACTTTCATGTTGTGTGGGCGGTATCACGCCCCTTCATACAATCACAACCAAGTATGTAAAATCTTTGTATCAATTGGGCTATTAGAAAAGCCGTCAGAGCAATTTTTGAAAAAGGGGCGTGGCGATGGCCATTTTCACCCTGGCTGTAATTCATATTGCACGAACAACGTATATACCAAATTTCATTTTCATAGCTCTGATAGTTCATGGGATATAGCCTCTTTAACTTTCAAGTTGTATGGGCGGTATCACGCACCTTCATACAATCACAACCAAGTATGTAAATTCTTTGTATTGGTATTGGTCTATTAAAAAAGCATCTTTTTATACACTATTTATTTATATTCGAGTTAATACAAACTCTCACGTTACTGTAGTCCCGGGAGCCAGGACGTTTCTCATACACATATTTTGTTTTAAAACATAATTTTACACTAAACCTGCAAAGTATGTAACTGTCTATAAATTTAATGTTTTTAGGATACTACATTAATCTTAAATATTGTCTTCTAAAACAATTCAAAATCATTCATTGTACTTCAAAAGGCTCAATAAAATTTGTAATTTGTAATTTAATAAAGCATCAGACCGATTTTTGAAAAGCGGGCGTGGCGATGGCCGCTTCCACCCCGGCTGTAATTCATATTGCATGAACAACATATATTCCAAATCTCATCTTTATAGCTCTGATAGTTCATGAGATATAGCCTTTTTAACTTTAAAGATGTGTGGGTGGTGCCACGCCTCTTTTTCATATCACAACCAAGTATAGGCCGGGATTATCAGCAGGTTATCAGTGCCACTTTTTAAAATTTTCGTATCAATCGGTCTTTTAGAAAAGCCGAAAGTTTGTTTTCTATACCATCCCCGATCTATAGCGGATAAAACAAAAATTTTGAAAACCGGCCCAGCCGTTTTTGAGTTTTAACGCTCATAGGCGCCTAAATATTTGTTGTTGTTTTTTTAATTGGACAAAATCACATGTAAAAATGAAAAATCAAAACTTACGAACGCAACTTTAGACAAACCGTAATATTTTAATCGAATTCGGTTTGACCGTTCGTGAGTTGTAAAGTCACAAGCCATTTGCAACAATTTTATATATATATATAGAAAGAAGATAGATTAAAAGATTTTGCACACTTTGAAAAATTATTATTCGAAAATTTGGTATAATAATAATTTGAAGAATTGGTATAAATGTTGCACCCGCGATTACTTTAAAAGTACTTTAAAAGTAATTTTTAAAAACCTTTTTCAAGTCGGTTTATTTAACTAATTTCCCGATATTTGAAATCTAATGTCAAATCAAATTGAATGTTTTGCAATTGCCAGAATTTTGTTTTTTTTCTATTGTAATCTAGAGACGTTGGCCAATTTTGTTGCACCCGCGATAGCACATTTAACATTCTCCTAACTATTTAAATATTCCATTTAAGTTATTAACAACGAATTAAAAGCCACCATGGTCAATTGTTGTAAATTTAAAAACTCTTGTAAAACAAATTCTATTAGCAATAATAGAATAGATCTTGAATCGAACGATGAAAACACATTCATTATTTACACATATAGATCAACAATACAAAACAAGAGCAAAAATAATTTTATTAAAAATGTTTTTTGTTTTCTTAGTATGAAACTTTACATCATCTAAATGTTGCACCCGCCATAATGGAATCGCCAAATGGTAATGACGATTTTGATTATTAACAGTCTATATCAGTTATCGTAGATCGGTTCCGTTTTCTTTTTTCTGACTGTTGAATTGCTTAATTTTCCCATATCTTTACAACATAGCAACTCTATTATGTTGACAAACTAAATTTTAACACATGGCAACTCTGTTAAATTGTCAACATTTTTCACATTTTTTCGTCACAAAAATGAGATACAAAATTTTCATCGATCGATATAATAATGGATGTATTGATAATTCCTCAGTTTCAAGTTTCAAGTTACATTTATTGAGCCTTTTTATGTACAATAAGTGAATTTAGAAATAAATTTGGAAAAACAGATAGACTAAAGGCTATAAAGTATTGCCTTAACTACATAAGGATGAAAACAGTGCCAAACTTGAATATAAACTGATAATACAAAAATAAAACATAATATATGAAAACGTCCTTGCTCCCGGGACTCCATTAATTTGAGAGCTTAAAGTCTCAGTTATTAGACGTAAAGCTAAATAATATACACAAAATTTAATTATAAATATATCTTAATAAAATATAAAAAACAAACCAAAAAAATAAAATAAAAAATATAAAATAAATTATTAAAGATAAGAACAAACAGAGGAGTTAACCTCTGTGAGTACCAAATACAGATTTTAAAAAGAAATTGTGGCAGTTATTAGTGAAGCTAGAATTTAGGGTCGGTTCATTACAATAACCAATCGGTGACAAATAGTTAGTGTTCGTCCAACTAAAATTAATTTGCTCATTGTAAATATCAACCATGATTAAATTTGAATGAATAGGTAATCTAGCTATAAATCGTTCTAAAACATCGCATACATATAAACCAATAGGAGTTACTTTTGCATCATTATAAATTACCCGATTTGAATAACGCTTATTGTTTGACTCGAAGTATTTCCTAACACAATGTCGGATAACTTTCCTTTCCAAAATCTCCAATTCTCTCATTATAATTGGAGATATACTAAACCAAATTGGAAATCCGTAAAGAAAAACTGGTCTGATGGCACTTTTGTATAACAATAATTTAGTTTTACAAGGAAAATTTGGATTAGACAACAGTCTTGAAAAACAATTTATTATTCTATAAGATTTACTTATCTGTAACCTTGCGTGATAATTGAATTTAAAAAGTTTGTCAAAATTAATTCCCAGATATTTTAAAGAATTTTTGAATGGTATTTCTACATTATCAATAAAAAGCTTGAGAGTTTTACTCTGTGGAACCACGAACCACTTACATTTACCCGATGCATTCCTTATACAAATTGCTTCGCATTTAGAAAGGTTTATTTTAACACCCCAGTCATCATAAAAAGATTTCACTTTTATTAAATGGTTTTTAACATTCTCAAGTGCTTTTAAAGGGGATTCGTTGTGAGAATAAAGAAGTGAGTCGTCAGCATAGAGTAATCCACATGAATGAACATCAATATGTGGAAAATCAAACATGAATATATTATATAAATGAGGAGCCAAAATTGAACCCTGAGGAACACCACAATTAACGTATCCAAACTCCGAACAAAGATTGTCAAATTGTACACAAAATACTCTATTAGAAAAAAAACTATGAAATAATTTAATAAATCTCGGATTAAAACCGATTTGAATCATTTTGAAAAGAATACCTTCATGATATGCGTGATCAAAAGCTTTCTCAACATCTAACGAAACCGCCACAGTGCAGATACGATTGCGTAAATTTCGTACAATATCACCATGAAATTTCAAAAGTGCATCTAAAGTAGAGTGACCTTTTTTGAAACCGAATTGTAAATCGGGTATATACTGATTGTTCAAACCAAGATCCATTTTAACTCTAATTACCCTTTCAAAAATCTTTCCTAAGTTGGAAAGTAATGAAATTGGCCTTAAATTTTCAATATCCACGTTTTTAGGTTTCTTCTGAATTGGAATCACTTTAGACATTTTCCAATCTTTTGGAAAATAAGAATTACTTAAGCAGTTATTGAATATAATTGTAAGATATTGAAGAATTTTCATGGGAAATTTTTTAATAATATAATTAGATATGTTATCTAAGCCACAAGATTTTTTATTATTAATATTCACGATAATAGATTTAACCTCATCTAATGAGACCAGATCAGGACAATTTTGAATATTAAGTGCAGAAAACTCAGAGTCAAAGTAAAAGCTGTTACTGGGCACAGAAGAAACTACGTTATCGACTGTGTGATTAATGTGTGTTAAATCTCTGTTAGGAACAGAGCCGATATACAAATTGGAAAAGTAATCCTTTAATTTTGAAAGGCAAATTACTTTATTTGTAATAAGAGATCCATTTACCGAAACATTCTGGAGACAACATCTTTTTTTATAGCCTAAAATGTTATAGATTTGTCTATGAGCCTTAGGACCGGGTTGGATACTCCTAAGCCTTTCATCGAAAATAGAAGCATTTTCAATTTGAACAAGTTGCTTAATAATAGTATTAAGTAATTGAATTTGTTTGGAAAGAAGAAGATAACGAGGATTTTTGCGATCTAATGTTCTATGATATATTTTTTTCATCTCTTTTTGCCAATTGTACTTAAATTTAAAAAGATTTTTAACGTTATCGGAAACTATGACTTTTTTTTTAAACATTTCAATTTTTTCAGTGTGAAGATTTTTAATTCGCTCAACTTTTCCCGCAAGTTCATTAATAAAATCGTCAATTTCGTTGTTCGATAAATTTTTATTAGCATCAGGGAATTGATCTAGAGAGGATAATACTAAATCATTTTTAAAATTATCCCAGTTCGTATTTCGAAACGAGATAAAAAATTTAGGATAATTTATAATTATATCGAATACAGGTAATTCAATATTCAATTTCAAAGGAAAGTGATCTGAAAAAGTTTGAAGACTAGAAATTTGGAAGTTCCCAGAATTAAGGTCAATTAAGTTTGAACTTACAATAAAGTGGTCTAGAAATGAATTTCCATTTGGGAATGATGGAACATGATCAGAAATTCTTACAAACTCTAAAGAAAACTGTTGAAGCCACCTGAATAAAGAACATCCATTTACATTATTGGTGGAATCACCCCAAGTTGTATGTTTCGAATTAAGATCTCCACCCAAAACTACACCATTGTAATCTAAAGAAGAATGGTAAATTGAAGACAGACCCTCAAACACATCGTCTTGGGATGAATTGCATGGAAAATAAATTGACCCAATTAAAATTTTTTTCTCAGTTCTATTTTGCATTACATTTATCTGAATAAACAGGTTTGGAAAGTTAACGTTAGGAATTTCAACGTAGTTATAATTAAATATTTTATTTATAGCTATTCCAACGCCTTGCGAACTGCTATCCTTTATAAAGTTATAATTCTCCAGATAGACTCGATGGTTTTGTCTTAAATGTGTCTCTTGGATAAAAGCAATGTCTATATTATTATATTTTAAAACGTAATGCAAATCTAATCTTCGACTCACTTCTCTCAGTGATCTGACATTAAAAGTTAAAAAATTAAGAGAATTACGGTTCATAATTCTTTCGAACTTCTTCCAAAAGTAGAAGGCATTGCCGTTTTGCCTCCTCCACAGAAAGAGATTTGTAAGATTCTAGAAACATTTCTATTCTTCCTTCTAAAGATAAAGTGTTTGAATTAAAAATCGTGTTTGCAATCTTCAGAAATTCGACGACAATCGGTGGTTTTGTTGAATTTTTTAAATTATTATCAGTTCCGTTTTGAAATAGATGTGCAAATGACTTCCCTGCTTGTACATTACTTGACGAATGTACAGCTCTTGAAACATTTTCCGAAGCTTTTTTATTTCTTTCCAAAAGTTCCCTTTTCGATTTTTCTTTCAACTGCAAATACTTTTTGAAAGAAGGGCATCCTCTGTAATTTGAAGTATGTCCCTTTTCTTTGCAGTTAGCACAGTAAGGTAAGTTGTCAATACTAGAGATAAAAGTACAACCCCCAGGTGGATGATTGTCATTGCATTTGATACAAACATACGGTCGGTTACAATTCTTGGAGAAATGACCCCATTGTTGACAGCGCCAGCATTGGGGTATTTTGGTGTTGATTTTGGGTAATTCCCAAGAAATTTTTTGGCCAAGAAGAAAACGCAAAAAAGATAATTCTTTTAAAGGTTTACCTGGGAGTAATGTAACTAAAAATAGCCCGGTCTCTGTATTATTACGTCTAGAAAAATCTGTAGAAAATTTGGAAACATTTTCAACTACTCCTGGAACTAAAAAATCTAATTCCGTTTTTATATCATTTAGTTCAGACTTGTGATATAATCCTCTTAAGACAACAGATACCCGTTTTAAGTCTTTTGGTGTAAAAGTATATGATTCAATTTTTTTTTCTCTAAGAATATTCATCATTTCAGAATGAACTGAAGAATCTTTCAGATAGAGTTTGCTCTTCCGTTTGTTCTTATTTACAATTTTGTAAGAGATATTTTTAGCTTTAAGTTGCTGAACTAAACTTGATATGTTAACATCGAAAATAAAAATTGGAGGACAGAAATTATCTTTTCTTTGAACATTATCTAAATTACTACTATGTAACTCTCTTTGCGTCGAAGATTGATGGTCTGCTTCAATGTTAAGTTCACCGAGAATTGAGAAAAAATTTTCTGATCTTACTTCAGGTTGAGTTTGCAATTGTTGAATTGCAGAATGTTGATTGGTGTTAGATCTTTTCCGTTTACTCCGTACCGATAAGAAGCCATCATCAAAATTTGAGGGTGTTTCCGTGTCCATTGTATTTTCTTGAGAAGCAGTCGCCTTGGAAGAACTGGTGGCAGCTTGATATTGCTTTCTCATTTGAGTTTCAAATACGTGGATTTGTTTTTTGCCCGAGATCTGTATTCTTTTGTCCGTTTTCTTGCTGTTGTTGTGGAATTCTCCGATTTCAATTTCATTCGCCCAATCATTTTCAAGAATAGATCTTATTTCTTCTAATGTTTTGTCCGGAGGAATGTTCTGAGATAAAGGGGGAGTATCCATTCCCAAATTTTTGATAATAAAATATATAAAATATGTATATTTTTATTTTTCCGAATATTTCAAAAACGTTTTATTCGATTTGAAGTTTAAATCGAACTCCTTGCATGAACAACGTATATACCAAATCTAATTTTCATAGCTCTGATAGTTCATGAGATATAGCCTTTTTAACCCATTCCTTCCCAAGCCTCTTTGTTTTAGAAAATATATAAATGTTTTTATTGATTTAGGGTCTTATATATGCTATTAAAAATAAATTGAATCAAATATTACAAAAAAATAATTTGAAAAGTGGTTTTTGGGGGTGTACTCGCTTGAGTACAATGGGAACATCCAATATTAAAATGTTGCAGTTTATTGTGCATAATAAGTAAAATACAGTAAAGTTTTATATAATTTTTTTTTATTTAGGAGATTATATGGATATAAAAACATATTCGTTGGATTTGAGAACTGTGAAATTAATGACTTTGGGTGGAAAAAGAGTGCTCCTCATCAGCAAATCATCGTGATTCGGTATGAAACTTTTTGAAGCACTCTTTTTCCACGCAAAGTTTTACATTACACAGTTCACAAATCCATCGAATTCTATTGTGGCAAATTACATATCTTCTCTGCTTTTCTAGACGTTTTGGAAAGTGATTTCCTGCAGATGCTGCTATAGATAAAGTTGTTGATCTCTTTGGTTGCATTATAATTTCGAAGATAGTATATTACAATATCACGTTGAAAATTTAACAAAACGATTTTGCTATTGTTTGGGCTTTTTGACAGCTTCCAAGCGTTGACAACACACGACTTGATCATTGATGCAAACAAAGGCCACCACCATTTCTTTCCTCGGAATTTAATATTGTACGTACTGATTGCTTGGTCGTGTAGATCAACACCTCCCATTCCTGCATTATATTCAGCTATGAGATGAGGTTGCGCTACGTTCACTTTGCTTTTTTAAAAAATATTTAGATACATACATAACGTCAAGACTGCCACGCTCTTGCTTCTCTAACATTTTGCTCGATTTTAAAGGACAACGTTTTGTTCTGTTGTCTCGAACGGTTCCTATGGCTCGAAATCCTTTTTCTTTCAAAATTAGCAAAAGATCGTACGACGTGAAAAAGTCGAAAAACAAAATATGATCGGAAGGGTGAGGTATATTTCTTATTAGATCTAGAACTACTTTTGATCCTAATGGTAGTTTTTGTTTTTTATTGGTGTCTCTCGAAGTTATACAAATATCCACAACTGCTTGTAAGCATCCAATTTTTAAAACGGAAGTGAACGGGGTTTCCTTTTATAAATTGTTTGGATGAGTGGAATCCGAAGTATTTTACCATAGACTCATCTATAGACAGCTTCTCGTGCATGTAACCAAACTGACAAAACTTTTTGCATAAGATATTTAAAAGCGGTCTTAATTTAGCCATTTTATCAGTCACATCCAAATTTTCGTTATCAGCAAGATGCAAGTATCGTTTTATTTCATGAAATCGATTGCGTGGCATGTTGTTGGAAATGTATGAATTTCTTACGTCTTCATCCAGGCACCAATACATGTTTCCCTAGGCATTGAAAGGTATCCACTGAAGAGCAAAATTCCAACAAATATTTTTAAATCTTCGCCATTGAAATGGAAATCGTGCTGGTTTTTCTGCATCGCATACTTCTTTGACTGTTCGACAATCAACTCTACTACCTCTTGATCAAACAATGTATCAAAAGCTTCGACAGCAGTTTTGGACTCTAAAGCAGACTTCATTTGAATTTGAGCAGTTTCATAATAGTTAGTCGATGTCATTTGCATGTTTAGAGGCCTTTTTCTCCACTTGATGAATGGGGATGCTAACATAATTTTTCTCATAACAGCAAGGGGAATATCAACTTCGCTGTCACTATTCACAAAAAGTTCCAATTGGCCTGGTATATCATTTACAGCCTCATCGCGCAATAAATTGCCTTCATCTATTTCTTCTTCGTCTGTGTCGCAGTATGGACTTGGAGGAATAATAAAAAAAAAAAAAAAAACTTAATTTCCCTTTGCACCCCATGAATGAGGTATGGGATAGCGGTACCACGCCTCTTTTTCATATCACAACCAAGTATAGCCCGGGATTATCAGCAGGTTATCAGTGCCACTTTTTAAAATTTTCGTATCAATCGGTCTTTTAGAAAAGCCGTCAGATCGATTTTTGAAAAAGGGGGTGGTACCGCCCTCTTCCACCCAAAGTTTTTTTTTCTATACCATCCCCGATCTATCGGATAAAACAAAAATTTTGAAAACCAGCCCAGCCGTTTTTGAATTTTAACGCTCATAGGCGCCTTAATATTTGTTGTTGTTTTTTTAATTGGACAAAATCACATGTTAACATAAAAAGTCATAACTTACGAACGCAACTTTAGACAAACCGTAATATTTTAATCGAATTCGGTTTGACCGTTCGTGAGTTGTAAAGTCACAAGCCATTTGCAACAATTTTATATATATATAGGTAGAAGATAGATTAAAAGATTTTGCACACTTTGAAAAATTATTATTTAATTTGGTATAATAATAATTTGAAGAATTGGTATAAATGTTGCACCCACGATACCTTTAAAAGTGAATATATAATTGACTATTTTTTTAAAAACTTTTTTCAAGTCGGTTTATTTAACTAATTTCCCGGTATTTGAAATCTAAGTCAAATCAAATTTAATGTTTTGCAACTACCAAACTTTTGTTTTTTTTTTCTATTGTAATCTAGAGACGTTGGCCAATATTGTTGCACCCGCGACAGCACCTTTAACATTCTCCTGACTATTTAAATATTCCATTTAAATTATTAACAAAGAATTAAAAGCCACCATGTCCAAATGTTGTAAATTTAAAAACTCTTGTAAAACAAATTCTATTAGCAGTAATAGAATAGATCTTGAATCGTACGATGAAAACACATTCATTATTTACACATAAAGATCAACAATACAAAACAAGAGCAAAAATAATTTTATTAAAAATGTTTTTTGTTTTCTTATTATGAAACTTTACATCATCTAAATGTTGCACCCGCCACAATGGAATCGCCAAATGGTAATGACGATTTTGATTATTAACAGTCTATATCAGTTATCGTAGATCGGTTCCGTTTTCTTTTTTCTGACTGTTGAATTGCTTAATTTTCCCATATCTTTACAACATAGCAACTCTATTATGTTGACAAACAAAATTGTAACACATGGCAACTCTGTTAAATTGTCAACATTTTTCACATTTTTTCGTCACACAAATGAGATACAAAATTTTCATCGATCGATATAATAATGGATGTATTGATAATTACTCAGTATACCATTAAATGAGAAGGTGTAATTACTCTCGCAGACATCACACAATTTCAATGCCGGTCTAAATGTGCAGGATATGAGCGGATGTCCAAATTCAGAAAAAAAGAAGAGAAAATACATTTTTATTTTACGGTGATGACTTCAGAATCCAAAAAAGTATATTGCATTAAAGTGAGAACGGAATTTTGTAAAATTACCGGACCATTGGGCAGGGGTAATACAATTTTGAATAAAACATGAAGCCGTTTCATAATAGAGGGTTAAGACAGTATCGTAACTTTAGTATTTAAACAATAACGACCTTGAATAGCATGGCCGCAATCATGTTAAATTTCATTAAGATTTATACCGTTATCCGTTCACAAGTTACAGAATTTATTTGGCGGTCTTCACCACAGGATTCCGAGCTGAATTACCGATCAAGGGGCAGATCGACGATTTGAAAAAAATTACATATATCACGTTATTTTATCTGTAATTTTGGTTTTATTCAACACTTTTAAACCCTGCCCCGGCAATTTCACCAAATTCCGTTCTCACTTCTATGCATCATAATCCAACACGAACGAAAATAAGTTTCAAGTTCGACTTTTTTTTGATCCACTATTTGGAGTCACTATTGTTAAATGAATTTTTTTTTTTTTGAATTTGAACATCCGCTCCATATCCTGCACATTCAGACCGACATTCAAATTGTGGGATGTCTGCGAGTGTAATGGCACCTTCTCGATTAATGACGTGCTGCGGAATTATCAATACATCCATTATTATATCGATCGATGAAAATTTTTCACCAAATTTTTCGAACGAAAAAATGTGAAAAATGTTGACAATTAAACAGAGCTGCCATGTCTTCAAATGTGAAAAAAATTTCAACCCAATAGAGTTGCCAAGTTCTAAATATAAGGATAAATGTAGCAATTCAACAGGGTTGCCAAATTTCTATATTATAGACTGATCGTTTTGCTAAAAAAAAAAACGGAAATCGATCTACTATAACTGATGTAGACTGTTAATACTCAAAATCGTCATTACTATTAAGGCATTCATGGGGATATAGGAAATCGAAAATTATCTGAAAACTATTTTTTTTAATAGCGTGAAACCGTGCTCAGCCATATATTAATTTAAATATTATTGCTAAGCTCCATGTTAGCCTCATTATGACCCGGTTTCATTAAAGATTATTTGATTTGTTAATAGAACTCGAAGTTAATACGTCAAGTGAAACCAATAAGGACGTAAGAAATGTGCGTTGTGTATATTTGATACAAAGGAAAACAATAAGGTCAGAATTTCCCCCTTATTTGTTTTTCTAGCAATTCTGTTTTTTAGACTACCCAACTTCGCTTTCACACCGGTTATTCAAAAAAAGTTAGATTTGCTATTCCTTCTGTTATTTTCCTCTTACTCATCTGACTCTGTACCTAAATTCGGGTACGATAAAACAAAATTCATCATCATTAGTTTTATTTGAGTTACATTTAGGTTTTATTTAATTTCTTATATTTTGGCTAATAGAATATTTCGATTATGATTCACTTTTAACAGCCACTCTTTTCTATTTGGTTTGTTGCACCGGTAAACTTACTTCAAAAAAGTTGTTCAATATCTATTGGGCATCACGTCTTGGAAACAACCTTACTTTTTATGCCAGATTTTGGGGCTCTTTTATTCAGAACATCGGCATAAACGTAATTTTCTAACTTTCTTTGAGTCTTCCATTCAAAAATTGTAATCAGTAATCAGATTCCTTCGCCATTTTACCAAAAAGTACAATTAATGGTACCAAATAGTACAATTTATTATACGAAGAAGTACTTTTATTGTACCTAAAGCAAAATTTATTGTATCGAAAAGTACAATTTATGGTACCAAAAAAACTAAAGGGTACAGAGTTAGATGAGTATGAGGAATATAACAGAAGGAATAGGCAAACTAACTTTTTTCAATTACCGTAATTCTGACGTTGTATCAAATACACACTTATTGATAAAACAACGCACATTTCTTACCTCTTTTTTTATTTCACTTGACCTTTTTTATACGAGTTTTGTTAACAGCACAAACAATCTTTAACGCATAATAATACCGGATCATAATAATGGCATTGAGGCTTATAGCCTTATTACACCAAAAAAGCATTCCGCATCTTGAGCTGAAGATGCGGAATGCTAAAAAGTGGTTTTACACCGCAGTTTCGCATATTGTCAGCTGTTGTTTCCATTTGCCTTGTAAAACTGCAATATTTTCCTGCCACAAACCTATTAACATTGTTACGGAGGCTGTATTCCACGAAGCGCGAATAGTTTTAACTAATTGGAATAACCATTTATTAATATTTTGGCAAAAATGTAAATTTTTTGTCCGTCCATGTTGTTTGGCATTTTTTTCGATAAATGTAAACAAACGACCTAAATGGTGGTTGCCGGATCAACATTACTGAGAAAAATCGCTTGAATTCCAATTTTCAGAGTACAACTCAGTGTATTTTTCCGCATCTTTCATGGATGCGAAAATATGTTAACATCTTTCCAACAACAAAATACATGTAAAAATTTTAGCATTTTGGCCGCATCCATCAAAGATGCGGATTAACGCGGAAATATGTTAAATGCGTTCCGGTGTAAAAAGGCTATTACATGACGCTTAACAATAATACAGTCGAGAACGTTTATAACGAACACTTTTTCTGGTCCCAACGGTTTTGCTTCAATTCTTCATATAAATCTTTACTGTTATAGCGAACATCGTTTATAGCTAACTTTACGCCACGGCCGGTCCCGGCCGGTAATATGGCAACCCTGTTAAATTTCGAAATTTTTCCTTATCTTCACAACATGGCAACTCTATTAAATTTACAACATTTGTCACATTTTAGACATGGCAACTCTGTTAAATTGTCAACATTTTTCACATTTTTTCCTTAGAAAAATTAGGTTCAAAATTTTCATCGATCTATATAATAATGGATATATTGATAATTCTGCTGCATACCATGAAATGAGATTGTGCCATGACACTCGTAGACATCACACAATTTGAAATCGGTCTGAATGTGCTGGATATGAAGCGGATGTTCAAATTCAGAAAAAGAGAAGAGAAAATACATTTTTTTTTACGGTGATGACTTCAGAATCCAAAAAAGTCGAATTTCAAACTTATCTTCGCTCATGTGGGATTATGTTGCATTAAAGTGAGAACGGAATTTGGTAAAATTACTGGACCATTGGGCAGGGGTAATACAATTTTGAATAAAACATGAAACCGTTTCATAATAGAAGGTTAAGACAGTATCGTAACTTTAGTATTTGAATAATAACGACCTTGAATAGCATGACCGCAATCATGTTAAATTTCAGTAAGATTTATACCGTTATCCGTTCACAAGTTACAGAATTTATTTGGTGGTCTTCACCACAGGATTCCGAGCTAAATTACCGATCAAGGGGAAAATACATACATATATCACTTTCTTTGTCTTGGCCCCCAAACATCGGAATGGTAGGTACATCGGATTAGTACCCGATGATGGCGATTTATTTTATTTCTCGCATTCTTAGTTTTATCTGTAATTTTGATTTTATTCAACACTTTTAACCCCTGTCCCGCAATTTCACCAAATTCCGTTCTCACTTCTATGCATCGTAATCCAACACGAACGAAAATAAGTTTCAAACTCGACTTTTTTGGATTCTGAAGTCATTATTGTAAAATAAAAATGTTTTTTTTTTCCGAATTTGAACATCCGCTCCATATTCTGCACATTTAGACCGACATTGAAATTGTGTGATGTCTGCGAATGTAATGGCAACTTCTCGTTTAATGGTATGCTGCGGAATTATCAATACATCCATTATTTTATCGATCGATGAAAATTTTGAACCAAATTTTTCTAACGAAAAAATGTGAAAAATGTTGACAATTTAACAGAGTTGCCATGTGTTAAAATGTGAAAAAATGTCAAGCCAATAGAGTTGCCAAGTTATAAATATAAGAATAAATGGAGCAATTCAATAGTGTTGCCAAATTACTATTTTAAGGATCGCAAATCGAAACAAAAAAGGGAACGGAACTCGATTAGTTATAACTAGGGCGACCAATTTTCAACATATGCTGAATATTGCTGATGCTGCTTAATTTAACGATTTCAAGCATCCGGCATGCCATCACAAAACTTCGAGTCACGCCGATTGCCATTCAATGAAAGCTTGGAGACAATACAGTGAATTTAACATGCTATAGAAAATCTATCTGATAAAAATTATTTAAAAAAAATGACGGCAGTACTTTCGCGAAATCCTGCCTTCTTGGAAATCACTGAAATCAACGATATTATTTTTAAAAATTCCAAAACAATAAGTGCGTTTATCGGAAAATATTCGTCCGCTGAATTAACACTTTTTAAATACGCTCCTGTTTCATCGTGTGACGTGGAACGTGTTTTTTCTATATATACTTTTTTTACAAACCAGCGCAAAAGTTTTATCTTGAAAAATTTAAAACTGCATTTTCCACAATTGTAATCTTGACATTGACCAAGGTATAATCTCACTTTAAGATATTTTTTTTTGTTTTGAAAATTACAGTCTATGTATGAATACCCGACTGAATATTTTTTTTAATTTACTTATTGTTTCTTATTACTTCTTAATTAGATGTTTGTTGGTTTTTTAATAAATAAAAAAAAATTAATAAATGCTGAATATAAAATCTATCGTGCTTATTTCAAGGGGTTTTCATGCCTTTTTAAGTACTGAAAACCGTTTTTTTCGTGCTGAAAAATGGTCGCCCTGGTTATAACTGATGTAGACGGTTGGGCTTAAGTCTAGTAAGTCAAGCCCCCCACCGCATTCGTCTCGCACTGCAGACAGAGGAGTAGGGTAGCGAGACTAATTACGGGGAGCGTGCCCCCACCGCATTCGTCTTGCACTACAATGTGTTCAAGACATAGAGAAACTTACTACGACATATTTTGAAGCTTAAAATCTTAGGAACCTCTTAAGCTAGACCAATGTACGATACATCCATTGGAAAGATTAAAGTCTCCTCTTTCGTTTGGTGCCGTTATATGCGCATTTTTTGGAAATAAAATTGTTTTATTAAAAAAAGTCATGGTTGGGTTAATTTGATTTTTTTCAGCACATAATGGGTTAGAAAGCTTTTTTAGAGGGCTTTCCAATGATATACATATAGTCTCGATCCGTCACCAGATGTCGGAGATATTTATATATATAGATTCCAACTTTAAGGGGCGATATCTCGTGAACTATGTCCGTCCCCAACAATTTTTTTTTTATTCTCATTTTAGCTCAAATCCCTACAACCTCAAAAAAAAAAAATATAAAAATCTACGTCGTGTGTCCATATACTAGACTTGTTCCCATACTTATTTTGTTTTTTTTTATTAGCGTGAAACCGTGCTCATTAAGCCGGGTGGAAAAAATAAGTTGTCAATGTTACCGCCTTATATGAAAAATTAAGTAAAAACAATTTCGGGGGAGCGAAAAATTTTTTTCTGTGGTCGCGGCAAAAACGCCGTATTCGGGGTTTTTACCATAACATGGTTATTTGTATACCGATTGTCAAGATCTTTGCATCGTTGAAAAGGTATTAGCCACAGCTTTGTTAGTGTGTTAAAGACTTTTAACTACGACGCCATCTTCCAGCGGTTCTCATCATTGTATTCTTAAAAACCGCCCTAAGCATATAATTTTTTGATGTAGATTTGAAGGCCTTGAAAAACTATTAACGATTTTAGAAAAAACTGTTAACTTTTATTCATAAACAAAAAAGTTATATTGATTTAAAAAGTCAGTACATGTGATAATGCGAAATATACATTTGTTTATTTTTATTACATTCGTTTGTTATAAAACGTGTACAATTGAAAAATAAATAAAGTTCAAACAAATAAAAATCTATATTCGAAAATACCAAATAATCGGAATACTATCTAACTGGAGAACTTCCAAAGACTTTTTTAGCGACCAATGTAAATTAAGTATGATGACGCTTAATGCCATATCGGATCATGAGGAAATCTTTGGTTGAGCAAATAAAACTTTTTATACAAATCTACTTCGAACTATCATATGTACTAAAATGTAAAATCAATATAACTTTTTTGTTTATGAAGAAAATGTGACGTTTATTTCGCAATTATTTTATAGTTTCTACAGGGCTTCAAATCTGCATCAGAAAATTTTGTGATTAGGGGGGTTTTCAAGGATACAATGTTGAGAACCACTGGAATATGACGTCATAGTTTTAAGTAACTATATTAATAACAAAGCTCTTGTTAATCCATCTTCAACGATATATAAAACTTAAGAATCGGACAGCGAATAACAAAGTTATGGACAAAACGTCAAAACCGGCGTTTTTGCCACGCCCACAAAAATAAAAATTTTGCACCTCCGAATTTGTTTTTATAAGACTGTTTATATAAGGCGGTAACATTCATATATTTTTTTTTCTCCATACAGATCGACCCGGCTTAGTGCTCATATATATATATTAATTTAAATATTTTTGCTTAGCTGCATGTTAGCCTCATTATGACCCGGTTTCATTAGAGATTGTTTGTTTTGTTAATAAAACTCGTAGTTAAAACGTCAAGTGAAACCAATAAGGACGTAAGAAAAGTGTAATGTTATATCAAAAGGTGTTTATTTGATACAAGAGAAAACAATAAGGTCAGAATTTTCCCCTTATTTGTTTTTCAAGAAATTCTGTTTTTAAGACTACCAAACTTCGTTTCCACACCGGCCACATCGGTTATTCAAAAAAGTTATTTTCCGCATACTCATCTGACTCTGTACCTTAATTCGGGTACGATAAAACAAAAATCATCATCATAAGTTTTATTTGAGTTACATTTAGGTTCTATTTAATTTCTTATATTTTGGCTAATAGAATATTTCGATTATGAATCACTTTTAACAGCCACTCATTTCTATTTGGTTTGTTGCACCAGTAAACTTCCATCAAAAAAGTTGTTCCATATCGTTTAGGCATCACGTTTTGAAAACAACCATACTTTTTATGCCAGATTTTGGGGCTATTTTATTCAGAACATCGGCATAAACGTAATTTTCTTACTTTCTTTGAGTCTTCCATTCAAAAATTGTAATCAGTAATCAGATTCCTTCGCCATTGTACCAAAAAGTACAATTTATGGTACCAAAAAAATTAAAGGGTACAGAGTTAGATGAGTATGAGAAAAATAACAGAAGGAATAGCCAAACTAACTTTTTTCAATTACAGTTATTTTGACGTTGTATCAAATAAACACTTATTGATATAACAACGCACATTTCTTACGTCTTTTTTTGTTTTACCTGAAGTTTTATATACGAGTTTTGTTAACAGCACAAACAATCTTTAACGCATAATAAAACCGGATCATAATGATGGCATTGAGGCTTACATGACGCTTAACAATATTACAATCGGGTACGTTTATAACGAACACCGTTTATAACGAATACTTTTTCTGGTCCCAACGGTTTTGCTTCATTTATTCATATAAATCTTTACTGTTATAGCGATCATCGTTTATAGCTAACTTTACGTATAACGAACAATATTTTTTGTCCCATTTTCCAGTTTTCATACATTTTTTGACGGTTATAACGAACTCCTTACAATATGTTTAAATACGTCTGCAACGGTTACGTAATTTCTTTCAAATAAATACTAAAATGTTATTCCGTTGTTTTTATTCCTGAAAATTTGTATGATTTACTTTAAAGTTGGATCTAATTTTTTTAATGTAATAAAATACTGTTAAAAAATAATAAAACTAATACAAAATAATACAAATTAAATTCGCATATAACGAACTTAAATGCCTAGTCCCTGGGAGTTCGATATAACCGTACTCGACTGTCTTAAAATTAATATATGTATAAGAACGGTTTCACGCTATTTAAAAAAAACAAGTATGTATTCAGATAATTTGAGTATTAACAGTCTACACCAGATCAATTTCCATATTATTTTTTGTGTCGATTTGCAAAACGAATCGATCAGTCCTTACAATAGTAGTTTGGCAACCCTGTTAAATTTCGAAATTTTTCCTTATCTTCACAACATGGCAACTCTATTAAATTGACTAAATTTTTCACATTTGAACACATGGCAACTCTGTTAAATTTTTAACATTTTTCACATTTTTTCGTTAGAAAAATTAGGTTTAAAATTTTCATCGGTCGATATAATAATCGAAGTATTGATAATTTCTCAGCATATCATTAAACTAAAAGGTGTCATTACTCTCGCAGACATCACACAATTTCAATGTCGGTCTAGATGTGCAGGAAATGTCCAGCGGATGTCCAAATTCAGAAAAAGAGAAGAGATGATGACTTCAGAAACGAAAAAAGTCGAATTTGAAATTTATCTCCGCCCATGTGGGAAGTGTGGAAGTGAGTGTGTGGAAGTGAGAACGGAATTTGGTAAAATTACCGGACCATTGGGCAGGGGTAACACAATTGAATAAAAGATGGAGCCGTTTCATAATTGAAGGCTATGATAGTATCGCGACTTAAGTATTTGAATAATAACGATGTTAATCATTTCAAATTTCATTAAGATTCATACGGTAATCCGTTCACAAGTTACAGAATTTATTTGGCGGTCTTTACCACAGGATCTTGAGCTGAAATACCGATCAAGGGGCAGAACGATGATTTGAAAAAATTACATATATCGCTTTCTTTGTCTTGTCCCCCAAACATCGGAATGGTAGTTACATCTGATTAGTACCCGTTGATGGCGAATTTTTTTATTTCTCGCATTCTTAGTTTTATCTGTAATTTCCAGCCCCGGCAATTTTACCAAATTCCGTTCTCACTTCTATGCATCATAATCCAACACGAACGAAAATAAGTTTCAAACTCGACTTTTTTCGGATTCTGCAGTAATTATTGTACAATAAAAATGTTTTTTTTCTGAATTTGAACATCCGCTCCATATCCTGCACATTTAGACCGACATTGAAATTGTGTGATGTCTACGAGCGTCATGAAACTTTCTTATTTAATGGTATGCTGCTGAATTATCAATACATCCATTATTTTATCGATCGATGAAAATTTTGAACCAAATTTTTCTAACGAAAAAATGTGAAAAATGTTGACAATTTAACAGAGTTGCCATGTCTTAAAATATGACAAATGTTGTCAATTTCATAGAGTTGCCATGTCGTGAAGATAAGGATAAATTTAACAATTCAACAGGGTAGCCATATTTCTATTTTATGGACTGATTGTTTTGCTTTGCAAATTGGCAAAAAAGAAAACGGAAATCGACCTACTATAACTGACGTAGACTTGTATTCAAAATCTTCATTATAATTAAGGTATTCTTGGGGATCTAGAAAATCGACAATTATCTGAATACTTACTTTTTGTTTTTTTTAATAGCGTGAAACCGTGCTCATTAGACCTGGAGTTAAAAAGTTTTTGGAATCTAGAATGTGGGTAGCGATTAAAATATGAGAATTGATGCCAAAATTGATACAGCAAATTTTCAGGCTGATCGGATGGTGCCAACCCGTGCCCCAATGAGGTCAAAGGTGAACATTTTTTAAAAACCACCAAATACTATTTTTATTGCATTTTATTAGTTTTTTTTTTAATTAAAATTACTATAGACATAATGTTTTTCCTTAATTTTCATTAAAAGGGTTTATAAATTTTATTTTAAATCAGTAAAGATTTTGTATGGACTGGGAGGTCCTTACGTTAGCCCTCTACAATGTGCAGCAAGTACTGTTTATCGCCTTCGTTTTGCGTTAAGCATTTGTAAGAGTCAGTTATTAGTCTGAATATTTTTCAACGGCATTCACAACAGTAATGCTTTTGACGATCAGCTTCCCTTTAAAAAATGCTTGGCCTGAGAAATTTGAATTAAATCGTAAGGAATCCATAGAAATCTCCAAACGAGTAAAAAAATATTTTGTTTTCGTAGTCAGAAAAGAGCTCAAATACTTGGATGTGAATAATTTGAAATTATTAACATCATCACTGAGTCTACATGTGGGTAAAAAAGGCTAGTGCAACTGTTTTCCACTGGTGGTTCCGAATTTTTTCCAATAACACTGTATATATTTTAAGTATCAAAAATGCCAATAATCCTCTTTATTAGTTGCATATTACTATTTGGACTATAAAACTTACTAAAAAAATTCACATATTACGAGTTCCATTCAACTGAATCGCAGAAATTTTAAAGTGTGTGTGGAAAATATACATTTTTAAACAATAGATGTCCTTGTACATGAAACTTGCATGTGACGTCACTCCAGGTGCACGAAATGTGAAACTGGGAATGCTACCACCAAGAAATATAACTGCAAGTTGTAGAAGATTTTTATTTACAGAATTTCTCATTGAAACAATTGATAAAATTTAAAAAAAAAAAGTATTTTTGTGGTTTTTCAAAATTTTGACCTTCGACCTCTTTGGGGCACGTGTTGGCACCATCCGATCAACCTGAAAATTTGCTACATAAAAAACCCCATATTAGCTACGCCGGGTCTAGTGCTCATACATATATTAATTTAAATATTATTGCTTAGCTCCATGTAAGCCTCATTATGATCCGGTTTAATTAAAGATTCCAATAAGGACGTAAAGAATGTGCGTTGTTAAATCAAAAAGTGTATATTTGTTACAAGAGAATAATTCGGGTACGATAAAACAAACATCATCATCGTTAGTTTTATTTGAGTCACATTTACGGTTTTGTTTAATTTCTTATATTTTTGCTAATAGAATTTTTTTTTGTTGATTTTTCAGCTATGTTTCACTTTTAAAAGCCACTCATTTCTATTTGGTTTGTTTTTTGTTTTCACTCGACGTTTTATGTACGAGTTTTGTTAACAACACAAACAATCTTTGACGAATTATAAAACCGGGTCATAATGATGACATTGATGCTTACATAAAACTTAACAATAATATTTAAATTATCAAATGTGAGTAAGATTTCACGCTATTTAAAAAAAAAAAGAAAACAAGTATGTATTCAGATAATTGTCGGTTTTGAGTAATAACAGACTACATTAGTTGTAGCAGATCAATTTCGTTTTTCAATTATTTGCAAAGCAAAACGATCAGTCCTTAAAATAGTAATATGGCAACCCTGTTGAGTTGCTTAATATTCCATTATCTTTCAACATGGCAACTCTATTAAATTGACAACAAATTTTCACATTTTAATACATGGCAACTCTGTTAAATTTTCAACATTTTTCACATTTTTTCGTTACAAAAATTAGGTTCAAAATTTTCATCAATCGATATAATAATGGATGTATTGTTATTTCCGCAGCATACCATTAAATAAGAAAGTGCCATGACGCTCGTAGACATCACACAATTTGAATTTCGGTCTGAATGTGCAGGATATGAAGCGGATGTCCAAATTCAGAAAAAAAGAAGAGAAAATACATTTTTATTTTACGGTGATGACTTCAGAATCCAAAAAAGTCGAATTTTAAACATATTTTCGCTAATGTGAGATTATGTTGCATGTAAGTGAGAGCGGAATTTGGTAAAATTGCGGAAATATCAATATGTACATCCATTATTAAATAGATCGATGAAAATTTTCAACCAAATTTTTCTAATGAAAAAATGTGAAAAATGTTGACAATTTAACAGAGTTGCCATGTGTTAAATGTTGTTAACCTAAAAGAGTTGCCAAGTTGTGAAGATAAGGAAAAATTTAGCAATTCGACAGGGCTGTCATATACCTATTTTATGAACTGATCGTTTTGCTTTGCAAATTGACACAAAATCTGCTATAAAATTTCTACATTTTTTCCTTATCTTCACAACATAGCAACTCGAGGTACAAAGTCGAGATTTGACCATATCTAGGTCGTACAAAAAAATACTTTTTTAGGGAAAGTGGGCGGTGCCACGCACTTTTTAAAAAAATCATTATTTCTTCCAAATAAAAGGACCGATTGCAATTATATTTTCTTTGTTTGATACTGTCCATAGGGCCTCTAATATAGGCTACATGAAAACATAGTTAGACAATGGGGCGTGGCACCGCCCACACACACCGAAATTTTAGTCGGTCATACATCATATGTTACTGGGACAAGGAGGTTTGCGTCTCGCTGAGAAATGGCCGGAGCCACGCCCCTTTCGAAAAAAAACGTTATCGCGGCAAAATAAATAGACCGATTGCAATAAAATTTCTTAGGATAGGATGATTACATTTGGGGTGGTTGTTCCCGTTTTTGAGTAAACGTCAACTAAGAATGCATTTTTGGAATTCGTACTTTTAGAAGTAAATATTACCAATAAGCGACACATGTTATACCACAAACCCTCCAGACCAAGCAGGGTTTTCGAAATTCTTACCTTTTAGGGGTAAAAAATGGTAAAAAGGGATAAAACTGGTAATAAACGGCTAAAGGTATATTCAGAAAAATTGAAGTGAATATTTTAGTTGTGCGATGTGAAGTAATTATTAGAAATTCGTTCTTTATTTGTAAAAAGACCGAAAAAGGGATAAAAGTGGTACTATCGCCCAGACCAAATGCCTAAAGGTAGAGTAACGAACATGTATATAGAATTGCTCTTTGTACAATTAGAGAGCCGCCGGATAGGGTTTTTAGAAATTCCAATATTTTCGGGGTAAAAAGGCCGAAAAGGGATACATAGAATTAGAGGGGGTACCAGTCCATTTTAGTGGGATAAAAAGACACTAAAGTGGTACAATCACTTAGACCAATGGGATAAAGCTACAATCACATAAATAGGGTGTTTGTTCGTCTTATGAAGCGTTTACTTGTATTGCTTAAAATCATAAGAAGATTCATTGTAAGTACGGGAAGCCGGAATATTAATATTTCTCTCATAACATCCAAACGGACAACTGAGGATTCATTGTAAGAGGATTCATTGTAAGTTCGGGTGAAGCAACGCGAGCCAGGAAAGCTAGTCGTCTATATTTTACGAGCCATGTAAAGTATTAAGATGAGATTTCCTACATATGTTAGATTAGAACGAAGCAATTAGGGTTTTCGAAATTCTTACCTTTTAGGGATAAAAAAGGACGAAAAGGGATAAAACTGGTACTAAACGGTTAAAGATATAGTTTCAAAAAAATAAGTGAATATTTTATTTGTGCAAATGAGCAGTAATTTTTCGAAATTCGTTCTTTAGTTGTAAAAAGGCCGAAAGGGATGAAACTGGTACCATCACACAGACCAAACGGCTAAAGCTATAATCGTATATGGGTATGCTTCCTATAATATTAGAGGGGGTACCAGTCCATTTTAGTTGTGCGATACGAATGTATCTTTGAAAAATCGTACTTTTAGGGATAAAAAGGGACTAAAGTGGTACACTCACTCAGACCAATGTGATTAAGCTACAATCACATAAATAGGGTGTTTGTTCGTCTTATGAAGCGTTTGCATTTTACCTGTATTGCTTAAAATCATAAGAAGATTCATTGTAAGTACGGGTGAAGCCGGAATATTAATATTTCTTTCATAACATCCAAACGGGCAACTGCAGGATATTCTAATTTGGTCAGTTTAGTTACCTTGCAATAGTAGGCAAATTATCAGAAAAACGAAATATTTGCCACACTCCTTCCGGTATTGTCCATACCAATGACCGAATTTACATTTACATTAACAGTTTCTCAGAATATATGCATCTATCCTCTACCCTTAAAGTAATACACATATTTTTTATAATTTTTTTTTAAAGAAATCAGCTCCAGACCCTGCACAGTGTAACGTGCGTGGCCAAAATAGAAAAAAGTTAATGTCATTAATAAAACCAAATTTAAATGTAGATTTACTCAAAAATGTTTCATTAGAACACTCTTAAATTTTCTTTCAAAAATATCTACATTTTCTTATAGTTTTATGCTCTCAAAGTTGAGGGTTTGAGGGTACTGAAATTTAATATGAAAATTTCAATATATTTTTAGCGATTTTAAGCAAGTGTAACTTTTGTGTTTGTCGTTCAATTTGTTGGTTTATGACTTTTTGGAAAGATTATGATGTTTTCTAGTAAAATTTAAATTTTCAAGACTATAGCTTTGAAATTGCGTGAGTACGGTAGACAGAAAGAAAACCTCTAAAGGAAGTTATGTATGTGAATTTTTTTCCAAATTTCAAAAGACGATAACAAAAATGTTAGCATATGTTAGTCTTCATTTTTGTTTGTGACTATAACACTGCAAAAGAGCCTGCAGCCACACGCTGTCCTATTTTCTTAAAATAAGTTTTTTGTCAAAGCCTTTCCTGACAATTTTACTGGTTTATTGCACAAAGTTGTTTATTTAATATAACAATGTATAGTACAAACGACTTGTATGATTTTGTTTTCAGACTGTATTGTTTATTGAAATTCTTTCTGTATTTATAAACTATCAAACTAATTTGCACAATATGTTGGCAAGATACTGTGAAGTCAGTTCTTACTGCTTAGTACTTAAAAGAATAACAGAAGATGATTATTTACTATATATGGGAGGGGCGTGACTGTATGGGAAGTAGGTGTGGTTTTAGTCTGACCACGCCCACTTTTGGCATAATAACAAAGAATGGAAAGTTATGCTCAGCAATCAAATTTTATTGAAATAAGTTAATATTTGACGGAAATATTTCAAAAAAACATTTTACTATATATATGGGACGTGGGGGCTTGGTTCTCGTCCGATTTTTATGAAACTTCAGAAATTTCTTAATTTCATCACAAAAAGTGGTTGTATAAATTTTCGTTGCTCTACAACGACTCCTTTCATTTTTGGCCAAAGAATGTATGAAGACGTTACACTGTGCCGCGGCAGCTGAAACTTCTGCCATACCCCTTGTGGTACCACTCATTCAAAAGCTTCTCAAACAATGACGTTCGCATTCGTCGATAAACAAGTAGGTGCCGTTAGTAGTGAATCTAAAAATAGAAAGCGTGTTAATTCACAACAACGCGAGAAGCTATCCCATACCTCATTCATGGGGTGCAAAGGGAAATTAAGTTTTAGTTTCTCTTTTGGTACCTCCCAGATAATATCGTCCCCTTAATAAAACAATAGTGTATAATTTTTTTGGTGTTTTGAGAAAATCGAGTTTAAAGTTTTTGTGTTATTAAACATCTGGGAAAACAGCAATATTTCAGAAAATAATCGATTTTTTTAAGTTTTGGTCATTTTAATATGTGGTGGAATAGTCAGGCTACCAGTAGATGATATTAAATTAATCTACAATTGCTGTAATTCCAAATAAGAGGGACTCAAAGTACCATGATGTCACTTACGCTATTTTATTTGTTTTATAATATGTATGAAAATCATTATACACTATTTTATTTTGTATGGTATACACTATTTTATTTGAATCGTTTACGCCATTTATCACAAAATTCTTTCAAATTGTATTCGTGCTTAACAACATTCTATTTATAGTTCAAAGTTATTTTTAGGTATTCAAAGAAACGTTGTTAATGCAATTTAATTAAAAAAATACATAAATAAAATCGAATATTAATTAATATTCATCTATAGGAATATCCTCATCCACATCAGGCTCATCCAAGCAATTTCGATTTCCCCCGGATTGGAGATTAAGGTAAAAAGAATGAAACTCTGTGGGAATGACATTTTTGGTACACAGCTCCTTGAGATCATTGTACTTCAAAGAAGATATGGCAAGCTGTTGCTTAAATTTAGGGCACAAATTTCGGGTACCAATGTTATTAGTGGTTGAATTCTTCCTCTTTCGTTCCATTATGTCAATTGTTTGCCACTCGGAGTCCCAATTCTCTTTATAGAGCAGCAAATTAGGATTAACTTTCTCCACTTTAATTTGCTTAATCTTCAACCAATTCACCGAGTTGTTTTCGTTATTCTTTTTGAAAGTGTGGCCTAATCTACTGAACCATTCCTTGAGATCATAAATGTCGTACCAGAACATTCTTTTTACAATGTACGGTTGTTTTCTTCGGGACAACCGCAAAATCGTTGGCCATTCCTCGGGAGAGTAAATGGATATATTTCGTTTGGCTCGTTCAATTGTCGAGTGCATACAATCGGCCTCCATTTGTGTGTGGCCACTCTCTAAATACTTAATTGTGACCGTATTTAAATTAAATTTACGAATTGCGTAAAATAAAACCGCTGCAATATAACGATTCCTATTCTGCCCACCACAACAATCAGAATACAAAATTACATCTGTTACATGTTCGTCAAATGAACTCAACATTTTTATAATAGTGGTCCCAATCTCGTCCGAACCTCTTTGTCCCTGCGTTTCATCCCACAAGAAACAGTAGCCTTCCTTCGACGCAAGATCGAAAAAGGTATTGTTAAAACTAGCAAACTTCCTTGAATAATACAGTGAACTTACATTGCTGCATGGGGTTGTCAAAACAGATTGTAAGTCAAAAGTAAATACCCTCAATTTGCTATTAATTTTTGCCTCTTCTTTATCTGCCTCCTTTTCCTCCCTAGCCCTCTTCTTATTTTTAATATGTTCATTATACGCTTCCTGCAAGATCTCCTTGTCATCAGAGTTACGATATCGTTCGCATGTGCAGCATGTATCCTTCTTCGGCTTATGAAAAGAATAATTATATTCGTTGTTGAAAATACGCCTGTACATACTTTCCTTAATCGAATTGTCTCCATGCTTTTCATTAAAGAGTTGAAACATTTTTGAAATGTTTAAATTAGAAGCAAGGTATAAGCGTTTTGATTTCGATCGAGTATAGTGGCTTTCCACAGCCGGAAACGATTCAATATGCTCCTTAATGATTCTTTTACTTTCTACATCAATTTTTTGATGATGGCCATGGTGTCCCCGTTTATCTATAAATTCTTGAAATTCACTTTTCTTGATGAAAACCGAAATTGCTCCATCAGATATATTCAGTGTTTTCAGAAAGAACTGCTTGCATACTTGTTTAGACCTCAGAGTGTATGTTAGAGTCTTTTCCCTTCGAGAGTCGCGAACAAGAGCCCTCTTGCAATTCTTAATTTGTATGCACTGCCTTAAGTACAATTGTTGTTTTGCGTAGTCTGAAAGTTCCCAAAACTCGGCGTTGATCACTATACGTTCTTCATTGTTAATCTGCTGATTGCATTTGTGCCGACAATTGCAGTTCAACGATTTCGGCAGTCGCTCCTTAATTAATTTCCCTCTTTTGGTCACGTAAGCTTTTCCTGACTGCCTTTTTTTCTTCCGAATATTTTGCATCCACTCATGCGTCTTCGTTTGTAACATGTAATATAATCGTAAATATAAATAGATGCCATTAATCATAAATAACCCAAGTCGTTCCGTTCGGATTTTACCTTCCTCTTCCGAGTAAGAGTTTTGAGCTCTACCTCCTCGTTATTGGCGAAGTCTGTAATCAGACTATCCATGTCTTTGTCTACTTCATTGTTCTCTTCCCTTGCCATAGCGACTATGTCCAATTCTTCTACTTCCAACTCAGCATCTGATTCTTCCTCTTCATCTGTTTCCGGAACATAATCGTCCGAAGATCCTGCGGAGAAATCTTCTTCGTCCGGAATAGTTTCATCTGATAAATCTGATGATATACCAAATTTGGCCTCTGCGTCACCATTTACATAGTCATTATACGACATACACTTATTACAGTTTCACAGTAAATACTCACCAAATGTTGGTAGATCCATTATTTTCGCGAAATAAACACTATCAAAACCACAATTGGACAGTCTATGTCTTCTCTCAGCAACTTCTACAATCTATCAAACAGTCGACAATAATAGTGTAAACTGATTTTAAACTATTGTTTATGTCACCGTAGAACACACAGATAACTTTTGTAAAATAAAATAAAATAGTGTACAAGTGTCATACGGATTGACTCCAAATAATATATTGTTGAAAAATAGTGTATATCACTATACGTTATTTTTCAATTTTATTTTGTTATGAAAATGAACTGCTTTGAATAATAAAAATAGTGTATGCTTTTTATACACTATTTTTCTTTGAAACTAGATTCAGAGTAACAACTTATTAAAATACCATACCTTAACTTACACTATTATTAATGGAAAATTTCAAACACGCAATTATACGCTATTATTTCAATTGACCTTTTGACGCACTTTGTGGAAGTAGATTTTGACGAAATTTTGACCAGGCATAGAATCAATGATGGAGATTCATAATATGCAATAAAAAAATAATGGTGTATGAGCACATACACTATTGTTATATTAAGGGGACGATATGACCTTTTTATAAGAAAATTAACATTTCCCCCATAACTTCGAAGCGGGAAACTGTAGGATATTTGAATTCGACCAGTTTGATTATTTTGTAAATTAGGCCGAATATTTAAATTCAATTTCAATCGTACTACGATGAGTTTACTTACCCCACATACGTTTCGAAATAAAATACCAATATTCTGCAGTGGAGGGGCTCTACAATTAAATTTTATTAAATATAATATAAAATTATATTAATACAGTCTCTCTCAATATAATTTTATTATACTTAAAAAGATTTAAAATCTACATACTACTAATGAAGCTGACAAATATATATAATTTCTATGGTTATTATGGGAATATTTAATTTTGGTAACATTAAGTATTTAATATTGATTATATACTGTTTGATATTTTTATATATTGTTGTATAATTTTCGGTGTTTTTTTTTAAGTACGGCCTTCACAATGACAGCGAAATATCTTGTTCCGATTTTTCATACCAAGTAATTTAAAAACGAAATCTCGTACTTTGAAATTTCGATGTCAATGTTAGCTCGATGTGCTCGATTTCAGGAACTATATTGCCACATAAGTAATGTTTTGTTGAATATTAGTTATTAAGTGGAAATTAAGTTAGTTAAGAGAAGAAAAAGAGCACAGCATAAGCAAACTTTGTCTTATTGATTTTTGAGTAAATGTATGTTTTGTCATACAAATATTTTGAAATTATCAAAATTATTAATATTATTAATTTATTTTAAATATTTTATAATTATCAATATTATTATTTAATTTCATATTTAGTGAAAAATTTAGTTATTAAATATTGTATATTACAAATATTTTTCAATTATCAAAATAATTAATATTATTATTTCATTTATTAATATTATAATTTCATTCCATATTTAGTGAAAAAATTTAATTATTAAATATTGTATATAACATTTTAGATAGGTGATTTATATTATAGTTTGGAGCTGATTATAGTATATCAATATATTTATTATAATACTCAAACATTAATATTTTTTTAATACATAATTAGTTTCTAAGTTTTATATTTAAAATGGTATTCAATTGGAGAAGCTGGCTGACGTTTAACAGTTATTTTTAATGTACTGGTTATTAATTTTATATTTAAGTTTGTTATCGAATAGAGAATTAGATTCTCTTAAAAATTTATTTGTTATATTTTGCTAATTGTGATTTAAGTTGATTATAAGTGATAACTTGATTATTTTAACACATATAATATTTATTGGCATATGTTTATATTTAAGTATTTTTAGATTATTTTTAAATAATCTATAAAATGTAATTTGATTGCAAAGTATTTTATAGTTTTTTATATGTTGTAATATATATTTATAATTTAATTGCGTTGGTGGATATAATTAGTTTTAATTGGCTTATTTAAGCTGATAAACATTTATTGTTTTAATGTTATTATTATAAAATTTGATATAAATATGTATTGCTGGATATATTAATTTGTTTTATTTTAACATTTATTTATATATGAAACACTTAAGTTAAAGTTTATAAGCAATTACATAAATTTAATTGTATAATATTTTACCGTAATACGGTTCACAAATTTTTGAATATGTTCAATATTAATATAATTGTGTAATTTCTTATTATTAATAAGTTTAATCAAGTCAAACATATATCTGGGATATCAGGGGATCCAAAGAGATTTATTAGAATTTTCTATTCAAGCAAAAGTGTTCAAATTTGGTGCATACACTTTTTAGAATTAACCACAGATGCATGCCAAGTTTCTTCAAAATCTAGCTTAGCACCAATACAGGAACTATTTCAATATTTTTAAAATAAAATTTTTCTAAAGAAAAATTCACATTTCACATTTAAATTCTTTTTTTTTTATTTTTGCTGTTCTTGCAGCTAATCATTATTATTTATAATCTGTTCAAACATCCCAGATTATAAGACTAACCAGGGTTTTCTCAAATTTGTACACTACACAAGGCAACAAAATAGAAAAATTTTAAACGCTTCAGAAACCACTATACAATTTTGAAGTATTGAGGTTCCAGTAGTACAAATATGGTCCAAATTATAAATTCTATGGAAAAGTTTTTTTTTTTTTAAATTTTAATCGGCTAAGTAGTTTCGTAGTTATAATTAAAAATTGAAGCAAAAAAAAAATATTTTTTACGTGTAAAATTTTTTTTTTAAAAATCTTGAAAAATCGCTTACGGCAAAAATGATTCAGATTTATCGACTTTATCGCAAAGCCACATATAATACCAACAAAATGAGATATCGATCATAAAAATCGATTGATTCTTATCGAATTTATTCACAATTAAGTGAATTCGCTCATTTTCACAAAATTTTAGTTTCTAATGGTTGGGGTAATTTTTAATTTTTCAAAAATAGGTTGTTTTGTATAGGATGTACCAGAAAGGGTCGGCCGATATAGTACATATTCATTCCTGAGTCAAATTTCAATAAGCTTATACCTTGCACAAAATATTACCGAATTTAGTGTATGAGGGTGAATGCGGTCATTTGTATGGTCGGCACCAGAAGAGGTGTGGCAAATTGCTTCGGTTTTCTCAGTATTTGTCTAATATTAGAAGATAATTAAACTGTCCAAATTTAAATATCCCCAAGTTGTTTGCTTGGAGGTTATAGAAGAAATTATAATTTTACAAAAATAGGTCATTTTGTATGGAAGGTACCAGAATGTGTCGTCCGATATAGTCCAAATTTATTTCAAAGTGAAATTTTCATAAACGTACAATGAACTTACAAAAATGATATGTATGTAAAACTATGAGGGCCAATCCGACCATTTGTATGGGAGCTACCAGAAGGGGAAGTGTTGCCACTTTGGTGCTTAAAGCACTGTTTTTGGTGCTTTTTGACTCTCTTTTTTCTTCATACCCGTTACCCGAAAAAAATAATTATGGTGCTTTTGGAATTTATTTCCAGTGCTTTTGGTGCGTTTCATCTCTTGGGTATAATTACACAAAGTTATTTTTTCTGTGTACCATTACTGTTAATTCAAATAAAATTTGCATACCTAGTGATAATTTTGACTACATAAAAGGTGATATAGACCATCATATAAATCGGTTTTGCTACCTGGGTTATAACTTCGAAAAATCTTGTGAAGGCAAAAATGTACCTAGAGATGAGAAATTTGAAATTTGCGTTCACTTTAAGTCTTGTGACCGAATTGAGGCGAAAATAGCCAAAAAAAATTTCGAGTTATTCAAAAATGTATTATTATTTAGTATAAGTAATATTTTTAAAGAAACCCAACATGAAATAGTTTCATTTATAAAAGAATTTATACATGATCCAAATATAGTCACAAAAATGGAAACAAGCCTAGAAAACGTAAAACTTCACAAATGGCAATGTACTGAAAAAACTGATACATTTTGGGTTGATTGAATTCGGTTAATGAGCCTCCTTTTAAAGAATTGTCTAGTTTCGTTTTACAATTATTATCTTTTCCATATTCTAACGCAGAAGTGGAAAGAAAGTTCAGTCTAATGCATTTTTTTAAATCCAAAATTTGAAATCGTTTGTCACTAAATTCAGCTAATTTGGTTTTACAAATTAAATATGGAATTAAAATAGAAAAATCTTTCTGCAATAATTATAAACTTCCTTCAAGTTTTTACAGCAAAATTAATTCAAATGAATTCTATAAAAGAATCTAATTATTTTATTGAAACTGTTTTGTGGTCGAATGACTGCGATGACGAGAGTGAAGGCCTTGTATTTTGAAACAATTTTTTTAAAGTCCAAATGTACAAAAAACTGTTAAGAAGAATGTTATATAATTCATATGTTTTAAAAATATTATTTTTATTGTTCTTTATTTAGATAAAATTATTTACGTAGTATATGAATAAACCCAGGTGTTCTCACAATAAAGACTACGTATTACCTAATAGTTTTAAATGTAAACATATAATTTTGAGTTAAAAAATTATTATAATTGAAAAGCGCAGTGGTTTTTTTTCGTTTTGAGGTAGTTTTTTTACCCGAATAAACCCTTTTTTGAATGGTTCATAGTGCTTTTCAATGTCCAAGACTTGGCAACACTGAGAAGGAGTGTGACAAATGTTATGGTTTTCTGAGGGTTTGCCTGTTTCTATAAGGCAATTGAACTGATCAAATTTAAATGTCCTCTAGCTTTCCGTTTAGTTGTAGGATTTTATTATACCATTATCAACAGTGCCTTCAATTCTTGTTCCTTAAATTACTTGATAATAAAAGCGTGAAGCATGTATCGATTTTCATGATCCATATTTACTGTTAATTCTCATGATATGTAGCTTCACTACAAATAAATAAAATTTAATACTTTTTGCAGTTTTCGAATTTTTTCAAATTTTTTTTTTGCAATTTTTTTTAAAAACTTTTGTATGCATCATTTAAAGATACTGTACAACATTTTTGTACAAGATGTTTTTGAGCTATGAACAACATAAGTGGAGAAATATTGGCAATTTTAATTAAAAATTATTAAAAAAAAATTATCTATAGAATTTAAAAATTTTACCATTTTTGTACTTAGGTAGCCACGATACATCGAATCTATATAGTTTTTCTGCTGTTGACCTGTGTTATTTTTATTTTATTTAAGGTTTAACAGTTAAACTGTTTATGTGTCTAATGTCTGTATTTTTTTCAATATACATATATTCTACATTAAGTTGATATTAATTGTGTAACATTTGAACAATTATTTTTTGTATATATAAAAGTATTTTTTTTTAAATTTTAAGATAATTCTACATTTAGCATATTTAGTGTTAGTTGTAATTTAAAATTTTTCTAGTACGAAAATTAGCTGTTTTTCTCCAAGATTCTGACTTCGTAAAACAATTGCTGCTTCATGTATGATCATTTTTTTAAGAAGATTGACAGCTATTCATTGAATTTTTGTAATAAATTACAAAATTTGCCTTAGTCCTTTAACATCAATTTATTAAAATGTGATTTTTTTTTTGCTGCATCATGCCATTCTTTTTATAGATTTTTGGTTACAATTAGTAAATATAGAATTTAAAAAGTTGCTTTATTTCTTTGACAGCAGTTTAGTTAATTAAATTTACATATAAATTCATTTGCGTTTTATTTGATTTTTTCGATTATTATTTTTGTATGCCAATCATAGCTGTTGCATAATGATTAGTAATTATAAACATTTGTAATTAGATTGCAACTTTTTGAAAAGTAAAGTAATGATTAAAACGCGCTTATATTCGGTTTCACACGATTACTAATTGATTACGATTACTTTCTGATTACGATATTACTAATTGATTACGATTACAAATAATCTAAAAGTAATCGGGATTACCATAGATTACAAAAAAATAATTAAAAATAATCAAAAGAAATCAACAAATAATCCGACTATATTTAACCATTACCTTTTAAATTAATTTTTTGATTATTTTCAAAGTTTATTGCATTTAAATTAAACTTATTTGTTAAGATTTTGTTCATGTTGTATATGCAAATTATTCAAAGTAATCAAAAATCTTCAGAAGTAATCGTAGAAAGTAGTCCGATAAGTTTTTGATTACTTTTGATAATTTTCGATTATTTTTTCTTAATTTCCAGTAATCCTGATTACTTTTAGATTATTTGTAATCGTAATCAATTAGTAATTAGAAAATATTTTATAAAAAATTATGAAATCATTACAATTCTTTTAAAATGTAATGTAATTGGTTACTAATCGTAAAAAAAATTTAACATATATGATGCCAACGATCGTTAGCTGTTAAATAATGATTAGTAATCATAATCATAAGTAATTAGATTGCAACTTTTTGAAAAATAAACGCGCTTATATTCGGTTTCACACGATTACTAATTGATTACGATTACAAATCATCTAAAGTAATCGGGATTACCATAGATTACAAAAAAAATAATCAAAAGTAATCAAAAAAAAATCCGACTACTTTTAACGATTACTTTTAAAATTTTTTTGATTATTTTCTAAGTTTATTGCATTTAAATTTAACTTATTTGTTAAGATTTTGTTCATGTTGTATATGCAACTTATTCAAAGTAATCAAAAATTTTCAAATGTAATCGTAAAAAGTAGTCGGATTAGTTTTTGATTGGTTTTGATAATTTTCGACTAGTTTTTTGTAATCTCCAGTAATCCTGATTAATTTTAGATTATTTGTAATCGTAATCAATTAGTAATTAGAAAATATTTTATAAAGAATTATGTAATCATTACAATTCTTTTAAAATGTAATGTAATTGGTTACTAATCGTAATCAAAATTTAACAGATATGATGCCAACGATCGTTAGCTGTTAAATAATGATTAGTAATCATAATCATAAGTAATTAGATTGCAACTCGTTTATATTCGGTTTCACACGATTACTAATTGATTACGATTACAAATCATCTAAAAGTAATCGGGATTACCATAGATTACAAAAAAAATAATCAAAAGTAATCAAAAAATAATCCGACTACTTTTAACGATTACTTTATAAATTTTTTTTGATTATTTTCAAAGTTTATTGCATTTAAATTTAACTTATTTGTTAAGATTTTGTTCATGTTATATATGCAAATTATTCAAAGTAATCAAAAATTTTCAAAAGTAATCGTAAAAAGTTGTCGGATTAGTTTTTGATTGGTTTTGATAATTTTCGACTAGTTTTTTGTAATCTCCAGTAATCCTGATTAATTTTAGATTATTTGTAATCGTAATCAATTAGTAATTAGAAAATTACAATTCTTTTAAAATGTAATGTAATTGGTTACTAATCGTAATCAAAATTTAACAGATATGATGCCAACGATCGTTAGCTGTTAAATAATGATTAGTAATCATAATCATAAGTAATTAGATTGCAACTCGTTTATATTCGGTTTCACACGATTACTAATTGATTACGATTACAAATCATCTGAAAGTAATCAGGATTACCATAGTTTACAAAAAAAAATTGTTAAAAATTATCAAAAAATAATCCGTCTCCTTCAACCGATTACTTTTAAAAATTTTTTGATTATTTTTAAAGTTTATTGCATTTAAATTAAACTTATATGTTAAGATTTTGTTCATGTTGTATATGCAAATTATTCAAAGTAATCAAAAATTTTCAAAAGCAATCGTAGAAAGTAGTCCGATAAGTTTTTGACTACTTTTGATAATATTCGATTATTTTTTCGTAATCTCCTGTAATCCTGATTAATTTTAGATTATTTGTAATCGTAATCAATTAGTAATTAGAAAATATTTTATAAAGAATTATGTAATCATTACAATTCTTTTAAAATGTAATGTAATTGGTTACAAATCGTAATAAAAATTTAACAGGTTTGATGTCAATGATGAAGTTTTTTTTTATTGATTACTGCGTTTACTGGTTCGGCTACCGACGATTTGTTATTTTATATAGTAAAGTTTATTTACTTAGGATTATGCCTTAGTGACAATTTGATAGTTAATTCATGTGTTTTTTTCTATATATTTTTATAAATATTATTTATTTATTTTTAAAAGTAGGTGACTCTGTTTTTTTATATAGTTGAACGATCGATGGAGATGTCGATGCTTAGGAAATTTTTGTAATATTTTATTGCCAAAGTTTAGAATGCATGTAATATTAATAGTTGTTTGCAACTACTACTATTTGTTTTATGTTACTATGCATCATTCGTAGTTTCTCATGACTTTAAGTATTTATAGTTGTTTGCAACAATTCGCTTGTTATGTGTATAGTTGTGAGTTGTTATTATGTATTAGTAGCATATAATAATGTCAATGCAAATGACATTACAAATTCTCTGACATTAATCTTTTAAGAGAAGCTAATTTCATTAAGTTGTGCAATTGAACAATCGATAAAATTGCCAAAGCTTATGAATTTGTATGACATTTTCTTTTCGTAGTTTTTCATGTCTTTTAGTATTTACAGTTGTTTGTAACTATTCGCTTTTTATGTATATAGTTATATGTTGTTAGTTATGCTTAAGTTCAACATAATAATGTAATGCTAAAAATCGTTTGACATTGACATTACATTGCTTTATTCTGCAGATTTTTGTAATCACCATCCTTTATTGCCATTTCCTGGGCACCTGAATCCATAGCTGCACCACTAGTGCTGGTGACATAGTCAAAGGTCATGTCAGCATAAGTGTTGGTCGTATCAGTACAAGTAAAAGTAGTCTCAATAGATGATTTTCTTTTGGATTTTTTGCAGCTTGGTTCATCTTGCTACAAGAGAAAAAATATATAAGTTATAAGGAACTTAACGGGAAGGATACACTGAAGTCAAGATCTGAAGGTTTACTTGGATATCTGATGCCTGCATAGACATCTTAGTTTAATTACATTGAGAACTTCCTGAAGTATAAGTTGTTAAATTTAACTATTGTTTGATAAAATGTTATTAATATTTAAAAAGTTGTTCAATCGAGAAAAGAAAATGTTAGCGTTATTAAAAAAGTTAGTCAGCCGGGAAAAGTTAAGAATTCAAAATTTAAATTATCGTTTTAAAAAATAATTTTTCTTTTCATTGAATTTTGTGTTAAATGCTCGCTTTTTTATAATGAATCTCTTAAGAAGTATATAATGTTGAAATTTGAGTGTAATACACCAATGACACCCGATCCTATGTACTATTTAGGTTGTAGGGATACAAATGTGATCTTCTATTTCTGTACCGTTATGTCAAAAATTTCTATGTCAGTTTTTTTTTTAAATAATGAATTGAATTGAAATAATGAAGTGTACTTGAAAAAAAGATGCCTGTAGGACAATCAGGGTAAGCTCGGTCATTTGTGTGGGAGGCACCAAAAGAGGTGTGGCAAAAGTTTAAGTTTTCTGAGGATTTGTCTACTATTACAAGATAAAATATAAAATATTCAAATATCCTCCAGTTCACAGTGGTCGTCCCCATTGGCCAAAAATACAAAAATTAAGTCAAAATTCTGGGTTATACTGTGGCAACACTATCTCACAATAGATTTTGCTATTTCAAATTACTTTTGTTTTTGCTTTATTCCACCTGAGAATATGTAGCTGACAAAGGCAAACTATGAAAATAATTTTGTTTCGCAGCATGAGTATCTTTCAAGTGAAGGTCCAAATTAAAACGTAAAAACCTCTTTAAAAAAGATTGCTTAAACAATGGAAGAATTAAATATTGTAATGAAAGGTATTAACCTTTCTTTAGAGGAATTAAAAACTTATCAGCATGCTGTGTCTATTTATAAAAATTAATTTATTATATGTGCCTATTTCAGTACTAACTCGTGTGTAGACTTAAATTTCACTTAGAGTTTTAGTTGCAAAGTCGATCGAAGTTGACAACCAAATTTGTTGTAAAATGTTTATCAATATTTACAGATTATATGATGTAAATTTCAGCTGCGGAAATTTGCGATGTGTTGAGTTATCTTCAATAGAACAAAGCGGCCTCACCGTTTTCGGTGTCATTTTTTTGATTGTGTACTCTAAGAGAGGTCCTTGAATCCTTTGTCCGACATTAACCAAATTGTAGATTTAGTCATAGATTGATGGAATCAATAGATATGACGACATTGGTGTGCCTTCTATGAAATTTAAATTTTCAGGATCTAAGAGAGTTCCTTAAATCCTTTGTCCGACATTGACCAAATTGAAGATTTAGTCATTGATTGATGGAATCAATGGATATGCCAACTTTGGTGTGCCTTCTATGAAATTTAAATTTTCAGGATCTAAGAGAGGCCCTTGAATCCTTTGTCCGACATTGACCAAATTTTAGATTTAGTCATAGACTGATGGAATCAATGGATATTAAAAATTGGTGTGCCTTCTATGAAATTTAAATTTTCAGGATCTAAGAGAGGTCCTTGAATCCTATCACAGATTTTGACCAAATTTTAGAAATTGGTGTCATTAAAAGAGGCTGTGAGATATGCCAAATATTATTCATCTAGGAAAACTCCTTCTATTTTTGGCCGCTCTTGTCCGTTTGGTTTTTATGGGAGAAATATTAATTTTCCAAAAAATAAGTTATTTTGTGTGGGTGTTACCTGAAGGAGTCAAAAATCTTTAAAATTTTTTCAACTGTTAAAATTTGAATTTCAATTGACGAATTTTGACTTTCAAATGACGAGTTTTGAATTTCAATTGCTGAATTTTAAATATCAATTGATGTGTTTTGACTTTCAATTGACGAGTTTTGAATTTCAATTGATATATTTCAAATGGAAAATTTGAATTTGAATTGATATTTTTTGAATTTCAAATCGATTTTTACACCATCACCCTTAGGGATGAGGGTATACTTATATCATTTGATACGAAAAAAAGTGTAACGGATTAAAGGAGACGAGTTAGACCCCAAGTATCTTAAGACCAAATACGTTTCAGGACATTTTAAGACGATTGAGCTATGTATGTCCATCTGTCTGGCTGGCTGGTCAGCAGGATAACTCGAGTAAACCTTAACGGATCGGTATGAAAATTTACCAGTATTAATATTCGTCAAAACGAACATATGGGATTGTAAATGGGCAAAATAGCCCCACCTCTACTGGTACCTCCCATACAAAATTACCTATTTTTGAATAATTTATATTTCTTTCATAACTTCCAAACGGACGATCGTAGGATATTTAAATTTGGTCAGTTCATTTATCTTGTAAAAGTAGACAAACTCTAAGAAAACCGAAACCTTTGCCATACCCCTTCTGGTACCTTCCATACAAATGACCTAATTGACCCTTAAAATTTTACATACATATATTTTTTGTAAGTAAACTGAATTCACTCAAATTTTGAGTATCATGTTCACTTATGAAAATGGGACTCAGGAATGAATATGAACTATATTGGTCCATGCCTTCTGGTACCTCCCATACAAAATGACCTATTTTTGGAAAATTAATATTTCTCCCTTAACTTCCAAACGGACTCTTGGGGGGTAATGAAAATTGGTCGATTAATTTATGTTGTTATAGGATGCAAAACCTCAGAGAGCATAACTATTTGTCACACCCCTTCTGGTACCTCCCATACAAATGACCGAACTCACCCCCATAGTCTGACAAACATATCTTTTTTGTAAGTACTTTGATTTCAGTCAAATTTTTCGTAAGTTGTGCGTATGAAAATTAGAGTCATGAATGAAAAAGACTGTATTGATTCACCCCTTTTGGTACCCCCTATCAAAATAACTTTTTTTTGTAAAATTAATATTTCTCACACAAATTCTAATCCGGTCTCTATACCTCCTATACAAATAAGTCAAGTTTTGAACGATTTTGCACCACAAGCAGGGGAAAAATTCTACATAAGAATTTTATTTTAATTAAAAGTCTATTAATTTCAATAACTCAAGACTTCAACAATATCTTATATTGGGTGATGGTATTTATCAGTCAGTTTACCTGACTGAAATTTCTGTACTGGTTTGAATATCAATTGACGAGATTTGAATTTCAAATTGAATATTTGAATGTTTATTGATCTTCTTTAAATTTCAATTGGAAATGGTGGTGAACCATAAAAAAAAACTTAATTTCCCTTTACACCCCATTAATGAGGTATGGAGTAGCTTCTCGCGTTGTTGTGAATTAACACGCTTTTTATTTTTAGATTCATAACAAACGGCACCTACTTGTTTATCGATGAATGCGAACGTCATGGTTTGAGAAGCTCTTACTAGACATGCCGATTGACTCGACACTAATACTGCGAAGTTGCTGACGACAACAGGAATGGAGCCGGGAATCGAACCACGGATCTTCCGCCGAATGTAGTCGTGTGTTCTAACAACTATGCCACGGCCGGTCCCAGTGAATTAGGTCACTTTTATGGAAGGAACCAGAAGGGATGTGGCAAATGTTTCGGTTTTGTGGGGTTTTACCTAATTTTATAAGGTTGTTTAATCTGACAAAGTTCAAATCTCCTAAAGTTTCCCATTTGGAAGTTTTGAAATATATTTTTTTTTAAAATAGTTCATTTTGTATATTAGACGGATCAGACGGACATGGCTCCACAATCTTAAAATGTTCTGAAATGAATTTATTCTTAAGATACTAGGGACCCATCTCGGCTCTTTTAATGCGTTACACTTTTTCTCGTATCAAATGATATATATACCCTCATACCTAAGGGTGAGGGTATACAAATCTATGTATCAGCTATCTGATATTTTATCATAATTACACGTCTCAACTCTTCCCATAATGGTATAGAATTTTGTGTTTGATTTGACAGTTTTCACGAAGTAAAGGGTCTCGAGTAAACCCATGAGCCGAGGGAGAATTATGAAAATAATTTTTTTTATCTATATGAAGTTTTTTTTTATCAATAACATAATAAGCTCCAAACAGCAGATTAGAGCTCTTTAGTTTAAATTTTAAAATCTAGCTTACATTTTGAAAACATCATAGATAAATCATACATTAAACTCTAGTTTACATTTTATCAACTTCTTAGGTTAAATCAAACAACTATTAGAAATGATAATAAATTATTAAATAACATTAATTTACTAAATATTTTGACACATTAAAAATTAGTTTTAATCATAACATTTTCAAATGTATTCTCAGATTTTGACTGCAGTGTATTATTAACATTTAGAGCTGAAACCACAGAAGTGAAAGCATATCAATAAAATTCTTGATATTAGTTCGTAACGAATGAAGCCGAAGAACGTATAACCTTAGTGAGCATGCGAAGTATATTGTGAATATTGATTCGTAGTTTTTCGTAGAACGTAGATGCATTGACGTAGTATTATCTGGAAAACAAAAGTTATAAATATTTTATGTTGTTTATTTGTGTTATTCTACAGTTAAAATTCTTAACTGCATATCAATTCAGACAAGAAAAACAAAAAACAGATGGTGATTTCAAAAATCTGTAATGTCATCATTGATATTTAAAGCAGTAGTAATAAAATGTATGAACTTATCTTCAAGTGCAGGTGATAAATAGTCAGCGAAACTTCAAACGTCCTTCGTGAGCGTATATTGTAGGATTGAGACTAGCATCTACCACCGTGGTTGTCCTTTAAGCAGAGTTGGGGTCATATAACTGCTTCTATCTCATATGTAGGCATAGTCAGTTGTGGGTAATTTGTGGTTGCAACTTCTATTCAATTATGATGGATATCGATTTTTTTATGTAATGACAAGAAATATATAGAAATTAATCTTCTCCTCCAGTTTCCGAACAATCTCATAGCTGGGGAATTTTTGTAATTTTATTAACAACACAGAAGGGATTTAAAAAAAAATAAAAGTAACTGCTCTTAGTCAGATTAAGAATTTTTTACGAACAAAATATTTGGGGGATTTAATTTTTACCAAAAAAATAATTTTTGATATAATTAAAACAATATCGCAGTACAATATTTTTCAGCTCATTGATCTAGGACTCAATTCTGAGAACTGCACGTGAAAGTAGCCCCAAAAAGAAGAAAATTCTGCATCATTCGATTTGTCAAGTTACATGTCATAATATTTTAATATCGATTTGAAGTTAGTAAGTATCGTATAGGGGAATTTGTCACGTTTTAGGCTATTTTGTTTGACATAACTCGAGAACTACTAGTCCGATTTCGCTGAAACAAATTTAAAACCAGTACAGAAATTTCAGTCAGGTAAACTGACTGATAAATACCATCACCCAATAATAATTCCTATTACAAGAATTTTGCCGGTTTGAAATTATGGGAGAAATATTAATTTTCCAAACAAGGTCATTTTGTATGGGAGGTACCAGAGGGTGATCCGGTATAATCCATACTCATTCCTGATTCAAATTATCATAACTGTACAACTTACGCAAAATTCGACTGTATTCACTGTACTTACAAAAAAATATGTATTTAAAACTATGGGGGTATGTTCGGTATTTTGTATGGGAGGTACCAGAAGGGGTGCGTCAAATAGTTATGTTTTGTAAGGTTTTGCTTCCTATCACAAGATAAATGCATTGACCAATTTTCATTACCTCCCAAGTGTCCGTTTGGAAATTATGGGATAAATGTAAATTTTTCAAAAATTGGTAATTTTGTATGGGAGGTACCAGAAGGGGTGATCTGATATAATCCATATTCATTTCTGATTCAAATTTTCATAACTGTGCAAGTTACGCCAAATTTGACTGAATTAATTGTACTTACAAAAAAAGATATGTATGTAGGACTATGAGGGTGAATTCGGGAATTTGTATGGGAGGTACCAGAAGGGGTGCGTCAAATAGTAAGGTTTTCTGAGGTTTTGCTTCCTATCGCAAGATAAATTAAACGACCATTTGTCATTATCCTCTAAGTGTCTGTTTGGAAGTTATGGGAGAAATATTATTTTTCCAAAAATAGGCCATTTTGTATGGAAGGTACCAGAAGGCGTGAACCGATATAGTTCATATTCATTGCTGAGTCTAATTTTTATATGCAAACATCATATGCAAAATTTGAGTGAATTCAGTTTAGTTACAAAAAAGATATGTATGTAAAACTATTGGGGTCAATTCGGTCATTTGTATGGGACCGAATGTCTATTTTTGCAAGATAAATAAACTGAGCAAATTCAAATATCCCCCGGGCGTCTGTTAGGAAGTTATGAAAGAAATATTAATTATCCAAAAATAGGTTGTTGTTGTTGTAGCAGTATATGTGCCTGTTTGTTTATCAGGTGTTATTAGGTACGCCTTGTGTGTGGTTTTCTGCTGCACTTGTCTCCAGGCCAAGGAAGGTAGCCACTTCCACTGGGTGGGTCCAAAGAGACCTGGGAACAAGTAGAGTTGGATTGGCAGGGCAGTTGTAAAGGTGTAGCGCGTCGTGTGGTCCCAGTTGCAGGCTGGACAGACGTTCGACGTACTGCCGGCAATTCTTGCCCAATATAAATCTAGAGGCTCTCTCTTGTAGCGCTGGATCTCACGCTCTAGATCGTGAAGGTCTTTCCTGACCTGCCTGGGGGGAGGGAGCCTATCCATAAGGTGGTGGTTGGGATTGCTGGTCCGGTAACATCCAAGCAGGTACTGCTTCGACAGAAGGAAATTGTGTCGTCGCACGGGTATGACCTTCGTCTCCTCATGTAAGTGATCCACAGATGACATGAGGAGGCACCCTGTCGCAGTTCTCAGGGCGTCATTATGGCATGTCTGCAGGTTCTTCCACTGCGTCTCGCTCACGTTCGGTGACCACACTGGAGCTGCGTAGTTCACCACAGACCGACCTATCGCTTTGTAAGAGGTCAATAAGGTTTCTTTGTCGGTTCCCCAAGAGCTTCTCATCTTGTTGCATATAGCTGTGGTGTGCGCATTGAATCTGAGCAGACTGTCAACCAAGGACCTTGGGGTGATTGGTGGTCGGGTTTGTTGGGCCATCGACTATCACACTGAGCTGCTCCTTCACTTGCGCTGTCCATGCGGTGAACAGTGTGGCCGATGATTTTGTGGCGGAAATTTTTATCCTTCTCGCAACGAAGAAATTGGCAATATCAGCGAGGTAGACATTCAACCTTCCACATATGTCATCAGTCGAGGGGCCCGACGCCAAAATCGTACAGACATCGGCATAAGATACGATATTTACGCCGTCAGGTGGTGGTGTAATTGCAGAAAGTTAGATGTTAAACAGTGTCGGAGATATCACTCCACCTTGGATAACTCCCTGTTTCACTCTATGGGGCTTGGACTTCCTATTTCTGAATTCCACGTACGACTGGCGTCCACACATGTAATTTACGATCCAACGTTTCAAATAGTTCGGGAGGGACGTGTTGGCGATGTCCTCGAAGAGCGTGGCGTGATTTACGGTATCGAAGGCTTTCGATAAATCAAGCGCCACGAGGACCGTCCTGTCACTGGGCTTATTTTGGTTGAGACTGCGACTTATTTGTGTGGTGATGGCGTGTAAAGTAGTAGTAGTAGTGATGATCCGCAATTGGGAAATGTCCTGTCAGGCTCGGGAGGATTAGCGCCTCAAGTGTCTTAGCTACTGGCGAGAGGAGAGAGATGAGCCTGTATGATTCTCCTTTGCTCGCGTCTTTGCCAGGTTTCAGTAGCGGGACCACTCTACCCATTTTCCAGGCCTCGGGTACTACTAGAGTGGTCAGGGACAGATTGAGGTCATAAGACACATATTCGACTACCGGTATGTCCAATTGTTTCAACATCAACATGGATATTCCGTCGGGGCCTAGCGCTTTTAATGCCATTGCGCTGCGGATGACATCTGCAACTTCTCCAACTGTAAATTGTGGTGGTGCTTCTTCGACTCGGAGAGCATGAATACGACGCAATACTCACCTTTCCAAAAATAGGTAATTTTGTATGGGAGGTACCAGAAGAGGTGGGGCTTTTCTGCCCATTTACAATCCCAATAGTTCGTTTTGAAAAATATTATTAATACTGGTAAATTTTCTTAGCGATCCGTTAAGGTTTACTCGAGTTATCCTTCTCACCAGCCATCCAGCCAGCCAGACAGACGGACATAGCTCATTCGCCTTAAGTCCTGAAACGAATTTGGTCTTAAGATACTTGGGGTCTAACTCTCCGTTACACTTTTTTCGTATCAAATGATATATACCCTAATCGCTAAGGGTGATGGTATAAAAAATTAAGAATTACAATTTCTTTTATTTGTTCATATAACGTTTTCCTACATAAGCAACAGTTTCACATTTCCATTCATCATATGATTTTTAACTGAGTTTATTTTGTAGCAGTTACAATAAAACTGTTGTACTCCATGGCGTATGATTTACGTGGAATATTACTTATGCTAATCATACGCCACCCTATAGTATTTACGTTATGTCAAAGAAAAGAGCCTAAAACATGACAAATTCCCCTATACGATTCTTAATAACTTTTAATCGATATTAAATTATTATGGCATGTAACTTGACAAAACGAATGATGCAGAACTTCTTCATGTTAGGGCTACTTTCACGTGCAGTTCTCAGAATAGAGTCCCTAAGTCCCATGTGTTGTACTGTGTATGTTACGTTATTAAACATTTAGCTGGAATAAAAACAATTTTTGTTACTTATTTCAACACAAAATTATTTATAAAATATAGTGACTAAATGTATTTGTTTCTACAATGAAAGTAAACTTTCCGCAATCACTACCAGATTTGATGTAAAATTGGTATGCAATAAATTAAAATAAACATTTTAAATGTAACGGTAGAATTTTGACAATCTTTATATGACATTCTTAACACAAAACGTTTATCAACACTAGTGATTGTATATAAATTAGTTAGACATATAAATGGCATCTAGTTTGGCGTTGTTATACATAGCCAGTGTGTGTGTGTGTCACAATGGTAGTGTAGACAGCTCTATGTTCGCATCAGTTTCCTTTATTTATCGATAGGGAATTTAGTGTTTCCTTCAAATTGCACATAAATGGAGCTACCTAAGTTAAAGTACGCAAATCGTTGGGTTGAAAAGTGGTAAACGAAAGTTTATGTATAAAGGAAAAATAACACAAAAACAATAGAAAATTTAATAGAAATAAGTCGTAAGGCATATATTTATTGAGTTATTATTTAAGTGATGCAACATTTTTGTGATGGAATACAAAAGGAAAGGACACACTTGTATTATTAAAACATTTGTGCAAGGTGTCCTGTAGAAAAACATACATGTATGTATGTTTGTATATTGCACCCATACTCAGTGATTTATAGAATAATTGTAAAATTGGTTTGGAGCATTTGAAAGAAAAATTAAAATGTTGTATTTTAATACAGACGTTGGGTTTCCGTAGATGTATTTACTTGAAATTTTTGCCAGCATGTTGAGCTTACAAGCCAACAAACATGTATTTGGATTGGTATTGCATGAATTAAGTCGGCCGGTATAGTCTATATTCATTCCGGAGTCACGTTTTCATAAGTGTACATCTATCTATCGAATTATCTCATCCTTTAACTCTTGAATTGTTGCTGGCTTATCGACGTATACCTTTTCTTTCTAATAACCACAAAGAAAGAAGTCCAACGGTGTCAAATCACATGATCTTGGCAGCCAATTGACATCGGTGAGTGTTATCTCCATTGCATTTGTCGCGCAAAAGAGCCATTGTTTCGTTAGATGTGTGGCAAGTGGTCATTGTATATTGCTTTACGAGTTTTTAACAAAAAAGATATATATAGAGCCGTTGCACTAGGGCGTATGCATTATAAATGTCTATTTGTAAGATATGGCGTATACGCCATATGGGCAATACTATAGTCACATATATATGACAGTCGTACGTTTCAATGACATGAGAAACAATGAAAATCTTAATCATATTGTGTAATACAGGGTGGAGCGCGGTAATTTGCTTTTTTTGCACTGTTGGTCGAAGAGAGTGGAGAGTGTGCGTGCATTATAGTGGCTGACGGGAGATTTGTGTTCGTCTGACTTTCAGTTGCCATCAAGCATGGGACACGTGAGGAGAGGTCATTTTGTGAAGACATTCTTGCAACTATACCGCGTGACGCAATTGTGTTCTTTTCTGATGAGGCACATTTTCACCTCAGTGGATGTGTAAATAAACAAAATATGCGGTACTGGAGTGAATAAAACCCCAGATAACTTCACCAGAGACCTCAGCGTGGTGCGCCATGGTTGTTAGAGTTCATGAAAACTTCAGAAAACGTATTGTAGTATTAAAACGCACGTCCGAATACTTTAGCAATCATCACTAGAATGACGCTTTTGTTCTTTATTTTAGAAACTTCAAGCTTAGACTAGAGTACAATAGTTCGTGAAATACAATATCAAAAGGACAGAAAGAAACTTCTGGAATACGTAGAATTAAAATATAACTGTAAAATAACGGGAATTTGTATGTACATACATACATACTTCGATTAAAAAGAAATACATAAACATTAGGCATATAACTAATTTCTGCGAAAAATTTGGCATACCACTACGTGGTGGCAAATATTGTACAAGTAATGAATATCACCTTTTTAGGTGATTTGGGTTCAAAAATGTTCTGCACCAAACGCGTTTTAAAAGTATGTGATGATTTACAAAATAGCATAATGTCTTGCACGCTTAATTGCGTGCAATTAATAATTGCATAATTAATAATTGCAATAATTGCACGCTTTGCGCAGATGTTGCTCCGCTGAACTTCCTGAATAGCTGGTGGTTTTTTGACCCAATGTCTAAGAAAACATTACTTTGCTTTTGTAAAGCCGGACAATGACTTTTGTAGTGTGGTAAAATTATGTTTGTTAAAAGTATGATCAGAAAACCAGACAAACGTAAAAAAGAACTGGGCTGCCACCTCAATATTTGCCTACTAAAGGTAATAAACATAGTTAAGATTTCAAGTGATAAAGCGTATGTATATCTGCGAGCTGACAACCCTGTAATTGAAATCAATTTGAAAGATTTGTGAAGAAATAAAACACAAAGCAAAACGTCAAAAACATCTGATGGAATGGCGTTACCTTTGTAGGAAAACCTTGATCTGAAAAAAAGTAATTGCGTTTGGTGCGGAAACTTTTTTGCAATTTCGAAATAAAAAATAATAATGGGAGTTCATACTTTTGTATGCTCTATTCGACTATGCTTTGCTTTCCTATTTGCAAAAATTGTAAAATGTTATATGCCTAAAAAACATATTGCAACTGATATAATATATATACCTACATGGTCTTATTGGGTTGCCTCGTGGATACAGGGAAGTATGTCCATATGGAAAAAAACAACCACTACAGATAATTGACTATAGTATGCAGCAGTGTGTGGATAGTAGAGTATCCAATTAATCGGGTTTAGGTTTTGTTCGATTAAAAAATTAATCGATTTCGAGATTTTTAATTTGCTCGATTAATCGATTAAGGTTTTTAAATTGCTCGAATAATTCGATTAATCGAAAAAGTCGAATAACTCAATTAGTTTCTGTATATCTGTATACCTTATGTGAAAAATAAACAAATTTAATGTAGGCGTTAAATTTAATAAATTAAAAACATAAAAATAATATTAAAACATAAAAACAGAAGTAAAAAAAAAAAATTCATGTGAATTCAAAAACGTTTAATAAAAAAATTAATTAATTAGATACATACAAAATAAGACCTTTCTTATTTTAAAAGTTTTTAGTCACATCTTCTAAAATAATCTTTTAAAAATAATATGCAATTAAGATGTTTGGCTTTTAGTCGATTTTTTTGATTCGTTTTAATAAAGCTTGACTTTGAAAACACCCTTTCACTTAAAGTAGATGTTGGTGAAACTGAAAGAATTGCATTGAATTGTTTTTCTAGGGTTTCTGATCTTTTTTTTTGTTGTTATATCTAGATCAGTCATCGGCAGCAATACAACCACAATATGAGTTTGTGTTGGTGAGTTGTTTTCTTTGCTCTCTCACTGTAGCAAAGGAAATTGTTGTATAGTTTTTTTCATAACTATGAACAAAATTATAATATAATAATCTAGGAAATATTACTGTTGTGCGCGTGGCAATGCACATTAACAAATAAGAATTAATTTTTACCGAAAAAATGCATTTCTATTATTGTCGTGCTAACAACAGGCGTCGGCTCAACTGCATCGGACGAATGCTCATGCGAGACTGATTGAGTTTGTTTGTTTTCGTTCAATATGTGTGAGAATACATGTGTGGCTCTCTCGCTCATGCTGCCCAAGTGCGCGCACTCGCCGGTCGCTGATCAAGATACAGAAAATCAACACTTATATTACAGTTTACATTCGATTTTTTTAAATTTTTAATACTTTTTATAGTATCGTTCAATTCCAGTAAAAGATTATTTTCATTTATATCAATTATTTACTCTTCTTCTTCCAACATAATATCATCATCTGATATATTTTGATAAGATTCAGTGTGAAATAACTGCCACAGAATTACATTTATATAAAGTAAGAAGAATTTATTTAAAAACAATTTTAATCGATTAATCGGTTTAAATTGATCGATTATTCGTTAATCGAAGTTTACCATTTTTTCTTAATCGAAAAATTATTCTAAAAAAATTCTTCGATTAATCGAACAACGATTAATCGATTGGATACTCTAGTGGATAGCGAAGATCAACATTTGCCAGATAAACTATTTAAAACCATGTAATTGACAAATTTCCTTACTGTTCAATATAATTAAAATATAAAATACATTTTTCTTAGGTTCATACTTTTTTTATTTCATTCCCAAATAAGCAAATTACCGCGTTGCACCCTGTATTTAAGACGATCTATATGTAGTTAGAGAGACGAAATCCTTCAAACTGAATGTCCTAAAATATTAGCAAATGAAGAGAGTGAAGTTTCGTGACAAAAATAGATGTCAGTTTTTTTTTCGGTAAAACCTTTTTATACCCTCACCCTACGGTTGCGAAAGACGCAACCAATTGTTTTGAAACTTGGCATGGGTTAATATTTCCTCAAAACTACTTACGGTATTAAAAATGGGCTACATGGCCACGCCCATTCTGGAACCTATTATACAAATGTACCATTCCACCCACTTTAGAAATCGGATAATATTATTAATACAACCATCGCGATCGTGCCTAAATTCTGTATTTAGTAAAAATATAACAGGATAAAGTTTTGAAGAAAACCAATGGAAGTCTAGCCACGCCCCTTTTGGTACCTCCAATACAAATTTACTATTCCGTCCACTTTAGAAATCGATTAATATTATTAATACAACCAACGCGATCGTGCCAAAATTCTGTATTTAGTAAGACTATAACAGGATAAAGGTTTAGAGAAAAACAATGGAAGTGTAGCCACGCCCTTTCTTCTACCTTCCATACAAATGTACCACTCCGCCCACTTTTGAAATCAAGTAATAATATTAATATACTAGAAATTTTATGTTTTACTGAGGGTGAGGGTATACATAAGCCGTGTTTTCCAACCGAAACTTCCGTACTGGTTTAATATGATTTAGAGTATTATAAATTTGTTTCAGAATTTGCTGAACTTCAAAAACTTTTTTTAATTTCTTTATACAAACTATTTTGTGTCATAAATTTTCTTTTTGTTAAATTATGACAAAATTATTTAAAAAAAAATGTTATTAGAAGTTTGAGAATATTATAAAGTTTATGTACCACAATTTGTTGATCACGAATGTTACATTAGAAAGTCAATAAAATAAAATCAAAATTTTGCAGTAAAATCATAATTTTTAACTATTATTGAAGTCATTTACTGTTGTAACAAATATTTTATGATTAAAGTAAATATGTTATTAAAAATGAAAAAAGGTGACCAGCACAAGAATTCAATTTTGCAGTGCGTTAAATCAATACGAAAACTAAGATAAGCTTTGGACATTTTAATTTAATAAAATTTAAGTATTTGTCTTTACTAATACAATTCAGAAAACAATTCTTGTCAACTTTTAAATTTTCGATTACAATGGACCTTTCTGTGGAAATGCCCATATATAACAATTTAAAACTGCTGTTCTTTGTTTGAGTCTTTATACTCTTTTTGTGATTTTAAAATAAAATGTTAAAACACAAAAAACAATACAGAGAAAATATTATTAAATATAAAGTTTAATAAATAAATAAAAAAAAGCTATCGTATATAAATAATATTTTTCTAAAAAATAAATGAATAAAAACTGAATAATACATAAAATATTATTTTTGAATATTTTAATTCAATTTACTATATCTTTAACTAACTTTAAGTTAAAAATTACTTACTGAATTTAAAAGTTCGACTAATTCTTATAGAGCAAACTAAAAAAACTGCATCAAAATGTTCCGAACAAGTTTTTTTCTCTGATTTCACTAATAATTCTTATAAAATTTCCAATCCAATTTATTATATGTAATCTTAATATTGCGTTTTCTCTTTGTAACTTTTTACAGCTGCTCCTAACCACCCAACCATGGATTGTCTTGCACAATATAGCTGTGGCAGTTTGCAGAGCCGCCGCAGAAATGGTGCCACAAATGTCATGACCCTTTATAACAGCCTAACACAAAGGAAACCACAAATGGAAAGATGAGTCAGAAGGGTTCTACACTTAAACTTTGTATAAAATATTGTATTTTAATGATATAAATATGATTTTTCGAAATTGTAAATAGTTTTTTTTTTTTGTAAATTTTCTCCCTCTAATGAAGCTGATATTTTAAAATCTTAGAACTAAACACATTTAAACAACATATAACGTTTATTTATACATATATACATACATACAAAAATGCATTGTACATATGAAATTAAAAAAATAATTTCAACTTTTAAACAATTTAAGTTAATTTATAATTTAAGAAACAAACATGCAACATCTAGTATTTGCAAATATATTATAATGATGCTGATTAAACCGTCAACACGCTAAATGATGACGGTATATTTCACTGACATTAACTAAAATAAATGTCGTAATTAATAAATGTTGTAACGTAATTATAAAATATTGCATTGGTGGATATGTAATAAAAAAATAAAAAACAAAAAATATTTACTGTAGTTTTGTTTTATATGTAAGTATTTCACACTTAAAACTTATTTTACCTTTGTCTCCCAGGAATAAGATATGACAGAGCTCCTTGCATTTGAGTAACTTAATACATTTATACTTTTCAAACTCACATACAACAAAAAAAACAGTTTGTGTTATAATTTTGATTTGGTCAGCTCAAACTATAGTGTTCAAATACTTGAATTTTTCAGAAAACCGGTTTCCGATTTATTCGAAAAATACGTTTTTCCAATAATTCGATTTTCGAATTCCTGATTTAGTAAAAAACCGGGTTAACCGGTTTCGTTCGGGTTTTCGGAAATTGTAAAATAAAACCAAATATGAAATTAAACATGAATTAAATAAGAAAACATATGAATACTTTAACTTTAAAGTGGGTTTTATACAGGTATACATGTTTGTAGCTTACCAAATAACACTGTCTAATACATGTATGTCAGACATGTAAGTTGGTTTTCAAAAATTTTAGATTTTCAGATTTCTGTGGCTTTACCAACATACTCGTCTAATAGCGTGTCTGTCATACTTCATATAAAAATTCTGTGCGCTTTGTGACGTTGATGTGCGCGTATCGTGTAATTACAGGAAGTATTTGTGAAAAAAGGCGTCATATAATAACGTGAGTTTCTGGGAAGGGTTTATAAAAGATTACAGTTGTAGAAGATACAATCTGATTTGTAACACAACAAACAAAAAAGAAATAAAAAAGCCGCTACAACTTGTTTACTTGTCTACAGACATGTTCGCCTGTGTAATAGCCGCTTGAAGTATTTTAAGTTAACTTAAAGCATTCTAAGTCAGTTTGCTTTAATTTATATCCTTTAAAATCTCAGGATTATCAGTCCATCCAAACTGGTTATTTGAAAATTTGAACTTGAAAGTGTAATACGTAAGGTACTGATTTCATCCCAGATTAAATTCCATTTTACAATTGGACGCTTAGTGTAGGAGGTAAAGGCGCTTCAAGTTATTCATATGAATATCAATGGTGTCTCATCCATTTCAAGGTGAGATCCCTATCTATTTAAAATGATATTCCAATTGTATCTTGATGACTTCCCACCTATTATATAGGTTTCATGAAACAAGCAACTTCTTGAGATCGGAGTTTAGGAGATAACTGCACTTAAAGTTGCTCATATGAATATCAACGGGTTCCCAGCCATTGCAAGGTGATCTTTTTTGCGATTGGATACTTAGTTTAGGAAATAACATATGAATACACTGACTCCCATTTCAAAATGAGTCATATAGCAGCTATTTTCAAACAAATTTTCGTATTGCATAAGGAAATTTCAAAGAAAGCATCCTTTGAGATTTTCCAAAGAATATTATATAAGCATAAACAACATTCTATGCTGATATGCCTAGGATAAACCTGACAGTGCTCTGTATAAAAGTTAATTTTTGAAAAATCGGTTAACCGACATAAAAAAACCGGTTAAACCGGGTATTTGAAATTGGCATTTTTGAAGAAACCGGCATACGGTTTCGGAGAAAAAAACTGGTTAGACGGTTTTCGGTTTTGAACACTCTAGCTCAAACAGAGAAAGGTTAAGTAACAACTAGAATTACCGTCTCTTCTCTTCTTAAATAAAATCTCATTCATTCGTATACACCTCACGGGACCTACTATATTTTTAAGATGATGGTATATATCATTTGATACGAGAAAAAGTGTAACGCATTAAAGGAGTCGAGTAAGACTTCAAGTATCTTAAGACTAAATTCGTTTCATGACTTTTTAAGACGATTGAGCTCTGTCCGTCTATCTGGCTGACTGCATGGCTGGTAAGCAGGATAACTCGAGTAAACCTTAACTGATCTATATGAAAATTTACCAGTTTTAATATTTAACAAAACGAACTAACGGGATTGTAAATGGACAGAATTGCCGCACCCCTTCTGGTACCTCCCATACAAAATTACCTATTTTTGGATAATTAATATTTCTTTCATAACTTCCAAAGGGATGACCGGATAAAATTTGAATTTAATCAGATTATTTATATAGCAAAAGTTGACAAACCCTAAGAAAACCGAAAACTTTGCCACACCCCTTCTGGTAACTCCCATAAAAATGACCGAATTGGCCCTCATAGTTTTACATACATATAATTTTTCTAAGAACACTGAATTCACTCAAATTTTGCGCCAGATATTCGCTTATGAAAATTGGAAATTAATATGGACTATATCGATTCACGCCTTCTGGTACCTCCCATATAAAATGACTTATTTTTGGAAAAATTAATATTTCTACCATAACATCCAAACGGCCACTTGGGGGGTAATGAAAATTGGTCGTTTAATTTATCTTATAATAGGAGGCAAAACCTAAGAAACCCTTACTATTTGACACACCCTTTTAGTACCTCCCATACAACTGACCGAATTCACCCTTATAGTCTTACATATATGTCGTAGTACTGTATGTCGTAGTACTGTATCTAAATGTAAAACGGCAAGCTTTGACACCTATGTCTAAGCTTGGGTGGAATCGACTGGCGCTACTGTTTGAATTTCAAAAATCAGAAGGATAGAGAGTTTGGCTACGAAGGAAAGCAGTGGTGGCGAGATCGAGACTGTCTCGTTTGAATTTTCAAATAAATTATTCAATTTCCTTCAATCAATAAAATTCATTTTTGAAACAAATAGTCGATTAATAGAAAATATTCAAGAAATGAATGCCAACCCGACATATATATATCGGTTCACCCCTTCTGTTACCTCCCATAAAAAAGAACTTTTTGGAAAATAAATATTTCTCCCATAACTTCCAAACCGGCACCTGAGGTATAATTAAATTTGGTCAGTTCATTTACCTTGAGATACGAGGCAAAACCTCAGAAACCCTAACTATTTGATACACCCCTTTTAGTACCTCCCATATAAATAACCGATATTGCCCTTTTAAATAAATATCATTTTTGTATGTACCCAATGTGCACAAATGCGGACGCGGATCCGAAACTGATCAGTTCCGGATAAGACAAAATGGAATCCGCGCAGTCAGATCCGAAACTGATCAGTCCGAACTTGTTGAAAATGCATTCATATTATTTTATTGTAGAAAGTATTATATCGTCCCCTTAATATAACAATAGTGTATGTGCTCATGATTCAAAATTTCCTGGTCAAAATTTCGTCAAAATCTACTTCCACAAAGTGCGTCAAAAGGTCATTGGAAAAAATAGTATAACATATTTTCTTCAAAAATTTCATAGACATCCGAAATGACGAAAACTTTAAACTCGATTTTCTCAAAACACCAAAAAAATTATTTATTATTTTATTAAAGGGATGATATAATTGTAATTGAATTGTATAATATAAACAAATATAATATTAGTTTAGTTTATTGAATTAGGGGCAAAAAATACAGTGTTTTCCTATTTTAATTTTAAAAATCTTGGTTATGTTAGTAAGCACATTCTGCTGCAGCTCGCCTTCAATCCGCACAAAACTATTTGTCATAATATTAATGTTACTGTCATTAGTAAACAACCCACGTGCATCTATTGGCTAACCAAAAACCACATATTTTCCTGAAGTTTTTTTAATTGTGTCAATTTTGAACACTTTTTCATTACATGATTTCCGTTTCCGTTTTTGTGTGCCATGCACACTGGGTACATTGAATTCAGACACATTTTGCCAAGGTAAGCGTTCATTAAACGTTGATTTACGAAAAATATAAGACACGTTGTGTTTCCCCTAACTGATCCGCAAAATGGCAAAAAAATACATAAATAATTTTATTTTATTTTATTTATTCAATAAATCAAGACCTAAACTATATCTTATATTGTTTGATGGTATTTATCAGTCAGTTTACATGTCTGAAATTTCTATAATGGTTTACTTTAACTGGGGAAATTCCACCTGCATCTACTACTAAAAAGTTGCTATCTACAAGTTCGATGAAGAATCTGTAGATGAGTATGCATCAACCGCATGGAAGTCGCATAATTTTTTTCTAAGTGAATCTATCGGATTTTAAGTAGGCAGAATAGCCCAACCCGTTCCTAAATAAAATGATCTATTTTTAAAAAAATTATATTTCTCCTCTAACTTCCAAACGAGAAGCCGCAGGCTATTCAAACTATGTCAGATTAAGAACCTTATATACCCTATAAAAAACCTCCATAAACCTTAAACATTTGTCACACTCCTTCTGATGCCTTTTATACAAATGCCATAATTCACCGCCATATTTCTACATGCATATTTCTTCGGTAAGTACACTGAATACAGTTAAATTTAGCTTAGGGAAAACGTTTATAAAAATCTGACTTAGGAGTGAATACTGGCAATATTTGCCTACCCCTTCTGATACCTCCTATACAAAATTACCTAATTTTTTTGGGAAAATTTTTATTTCTCCCATAACATTCAATCGGCCAGTTGAAATATCTTGTAATATTAGACATATCCCCGTAAAACCGAAACCTTTGACACACCCCTTCTGCTACCTTCCATACAATTGATCGATTTACAAATTTAGCAAAAATCTTTTCTTTCCGTCAAATTAAGTATGATTTACACGCTATCCACCCATATCTACTCATATCCCCTCAACCATATGAGCGAGATAGCCTAATTAGAAAACATGTAGGAGTAAGCAAAGACAAACACTACAAAATTATAGCAAAGTTATATTGAATTATAGGAAAGTGGATAGGAAATCAAAATGTACTGATTTGTCAGTCGATAGGGGATATGGGTGGATAGCGTGTAAATCAACCTTTATAGAGTATTTACTGTCAAACCAGTACATTTTGATTTCCTATTCACCTTCCTATAATTCAATATTATCCTACATGTTTTCTAATTAGGCTATCTCGCTCATGTTGTTGAGGGGATATGAGTAGATATGGGTAGATAGCGTGTAAACCATACTTAAGGGTAACATACACCTAGTGATGGCAAATAAAAGAGAATAATCGATTAATTAATCGTATGATTAATCTAAACGACAAACAATTAATCGCGATTAATTGGAATCAATTAATCGATATTTTCATCTAAAATTAAAAATTATCATAAATAAAATAAATTAAAAAATTTTCTGTTTATTAAATTTATTAAAAAAGAATTTATTTGTTTAGTACAGAATATAAAAACGCGAGCTTTGATAGCCGTTTCGTGGTTAATATGTTATGTTTTTCCGTTACTATTGCACCCGCTTTGGAAAAAAGCCGATGTGATGCAAGAGAGTACAGCATAGGGTAGACCGATTTCATTTCTTCCCATGCGTCTATTACATTGCGCTTTAATTCTAGTACAGGAGCATTGACAAAGAAGCATAGTTTATCTTGAGGAAGTGTTGAGTCATTGTCCTTTCTTCTTCGTGTGTGGACTAAAAATTTATGGTGCGCCCATAAATAAAATTCAGCATCACCAGAAGAAGACGTTTCACTGCCGCTCCCAATGCTGTTAATAACTAGGGTTGCAGTTCTAGGCCTTTGGTCGTCAGCCGTCAAAGCTTAATGAATACACTTGGCGGCTGGCGACGAATCTTTTTTGTGCTGGATGTCATCGATTATTATTTGGAATAATCGATTAATTCAAAGAGTCAAAGGAGAATTCACGATATAATTAAATCGTTAATTGGAAGAAAATAATCGATTATTACCAATTTTTCGATTAATCGTGCCATCACTACATACACCCATCTACAGGTACCTTTTTTATACCTTTTTAGCCTTTAAAGTACAAATTAAAAGAATTATTTCTTATTGCACAACTACTTCATAAGATGAACGATTGCTCCAAGTTATGTGATTGTAGCTTTTATCCCGCTTTGTAGTACATAAGATAAATATTCACCCAATATTTTTGATTGTAGTTTTTGCTGTTTGGTCTGGTCATCGATCGTACAACATTTTTCCCTGTTTATCCCAAAGGGTAGTTAAATTTTAAGGGCCGATGTTGATTTGGAATAAAGCACAAATTATTTAGGAAATTATTTTAATTTATTTTTATTATGATAATATTGGTATGGTACAATTATGTATGGAACAAAATATCGCCCAAATGGCACACCTCCATGCGATGGTCCAAATTTTCAATAAAGCTGAGGCATAATTGTGGTTCTATGCCGTTAATGTGTCGAATTATGTCTTCTTAATTTACATCGCCACCACGTGAGATAACACGGCCATTGCATTTGTCGCGCCAAAGAGCCATTATTTCGTTAGCTGTGTGGCAAGTGGCACCGTCCTGTTGAAACCACATATCGTCCACATCCATATCTTCCAATTCGGGCCATAAAAAGTTCGTTATCGTTTCACGATAGTCGAGCTGAGGTGGACGGCTCTTAAGACACTCAATCTCGAACAACAGCAATATTTTCTTTAGTACGAGCTGTACGTGCAGCACTTGTATTTTCATCCGATTTGCTCAAATTTGTGCACGATTTTTCCGATTGTACGCACATTTGGACGATTAAATTGACCAAAAAAAATCACAAAGTGCACGACATGCATTTTGATTTGAACGCCTATTTTCATAATACGCCTGAATAACTTTAATGCGTTGCTAGATGGCGTATCTTTTCATGGTTCAAATTGAGTTAGTCTGAAATTAAGAAATTTCAAATGAAATGCAGAAAAGAACTTGACGTTTAGGTGTGGTTTACATTCAACTTTGGCCCTTACAATTTAACCACCGCTTATATCTAACGCTATGTGAATTAAATTTATGTATTCATTAAACTTTTTATGTTGTGCTTGTTTTGACACTTGCTCCGCAATTCATAACAATTTTATATTATTTTTGCTGGCAAATTAATAAAACAGTATATAAGCAACTGAATTGTGTTCAAAATATATAATACTAGCTGACCCGTCAGACTTCGTCCTGCCTGAAAAATTATTTATAAAGATGTTGAGTACTGTTATATTTTACTAACGATTGATCAATATTTAATTTTAATTTATTTGTTCCTTTTTGCACGCTAGTCTGTTTTAGTGCTAGTCACATAGATATTTAATAATGTCGTATTAACAGAAGTCTACTTGTATTAAGGGAAAACCATACCAAATTCTATAATCCTTACTTGTGGCGTTTGATTAGGGTGATAATTGGTTTTATTAAATGTCAATCACCTGATTCTACCGATTTTAGATAAATATTCACAACAAATTTGATTCTTGGATGATGTGTTTGGTCAAAATCAATTTCTCTGATTTAGTGACACACACATGTCTACTGCCCCTATTTAGAGTTTCCAATAAAGCCTTCGCATCGCACTACTACTCTATAAAATAAACATTCTCGCTTTTATTAGCGTTTCTGTCTTTAGCCAGCGTTATGGTACCAATTTTATCCCTTTCTTGGCCTTGTGCCTCTAAAAATAAGACTTTCGAAAAATCCATTTAAATCGCACAACAACCCAATATAATAAGAATTACACACATAATTTTCTTGATTCTACGTTGTGCAGTTTGGTCTAAGTGATTGTACCAGTTTTATACCTTTTTCGTCCTTTTAATCCTTAAAAGTAGAGAAATCCCTTAATAAAGCTCAACAACTACATGAAATAAATATTCTACCTTGTGCAGTTTGTCTGAGTAATGGTGCCAGTTTTTTATGTTTGGTTCTTTTTTCACCCTAAAAGTACGAATTTCGAATTTCATTCAGTTGATGGTACATTCTTTATCCCTTTTTAAACGTTTTTTGATTTTTAAAGCACGAATTTTGGAAGATCCCTTTACCTAGCTCTCTAATTTTATACTAAGCAAGCCCATACCGATTTTCGAGATTGTAACTTTAGTCGTTTGGTCTGAGTGATTTATCCCTTTTGCCAGTTTTATCCCTTTTTGGCCTTAAAAGTACGAATTGTAAAAAATTCCTTCATGCAGCTCTATAGTTTTATAGAGAGCAAGCTCACATAAAATTTTCTTGATTACAGAGTTACCCGTTTAGTCCTGGTTATGGTACTATTTTTATCCCTTTTTGGATCTTCTTTGGCCCTAAAAGTACAAATATCCAAAAATCCCTTCATGCAGCTATCTTATTTTATAGGAAGCAAGCCCATATAGATTTTCGCGATTCTACCTTTAGCCTTTTCGTTTGGTTGATGGTACTAATTTTACCCCTTTTTGGGCCTTTTTAGCTATAAAAGTGAGAATTTTTGCATCACACATCTACTCTATAAAATAAATACGCACTCCGATTTTCAAGATTTTACTTTCAGCCGTTTGGTCCGGGTGATGGTATCAGTTTTATCCCCTTTTTGGCATTTTTAGCCTGATTCAGTGATGTTAATATATTTTCACATATCTCCTGCCGTTTTTAAGCTCCCACACATAGCATTTGAACTAATTAATTAATATTCATAAATCTATCCCAATTAATTTGTGTATATGTCCAAATAAAAGCTTACCAATTAATACCAACTTATTTTGATGATTTAGAAAATAAAACACGCTTCAGATGTCTACTTTTAAATTTTATTAAATATAACAATATTATATTGATACAAGCTCACGAAAACAATATAAGATATTTATACTTAGTAAAATTCAAACTACAAACTACAAGGAGGCTAATTAATGTATAGTTATTTGATTAATAATTATTTTTATGTAAGTGATAATATACGTTTGATTAACATTTGACCATAAATTTATATTGCATACTTAATCCTGTGATAAAGATTTTTCCAATAGTTTTTTTTTTGTTTGTTAAATTGTATATCTAGGAAATTGAAATTGGAAGTTTTTTACACCAATGCGCTTTCTCAACAGTAAAGAATCAGTTTTGTTATACTTATATATATATTGTATTATGTTTTGTTTCGCCGAAAATCACATTGTTATAACATCTACATGATTTTCAGTATTTTCTGCTGTTAATTTATATATTTTGTTATTGAAATGTTTAAGTTTAAAGGTGACATTAAATTTTTTTATTCAAATTCGAGGTTAAGTTTATTTTAGACGTGGTGTCGTATGCATAGCTTTTAACTTTTTATTTATTTGGCTATATGTTATATATATATGAAGGCTTTACTTGCCAAATCGATGTTTTATAAGACCGACGCTTGATATTTGCCACATACATTAGAAAGTAAGCTCATTATATTATAGAGCTTAGAAAGCGTTGTCAAGGTATATTTAGACATAAAGATATAGCATTTGGAAAATATGTAGCACTTATGACAGTAAGGAATGGCATGTGTTATATAAAAGTCAGCAATAAACATTATTTAAAAAAATGTGTAGTGTAGGGGGTTTTTTTTTCAATAAAATGATGCATAAGTGACCGCATTATATATTTTTTGGTTTTAATAAAAAATATGGTAATATATTTTTTTTATTATCTATTTGTTTCACAATATTCAGATTTTTGTTTAGTTTCTTATAATGTGTCAATTTTAAAATCACTGATTTTTTTCATAATTTTGTAGACAGATGGAAAACACTGCAATAGCACAAAATCTTGTGTATCGACGCTTATAAGGTGTAAAGGGATATAGTAGGGTCAATGTGGTTATCTTGACAGCAAATCTAGTTTTTAAGTTATGAAATATATATTTTAAGTGATGTCTGACGTTTATAAGTATATAATAGCATAAGTGCAATCTTTTGTATAAGGTTTTATTCGCAATTTAATAATTTCAAGTTGTTACTAATAATTTTTATTAATATATACTTTATTTTTTTTTTTTTATAAATGTAATAAGTTTGGAAATAGTAATTATTTGTAATAGCATATTTTATTTATTATTATATTAAATTTTTTAACATTAAGTATTTTGTAAACACTGGTAAGCCATATTACGAACAGAGTGATATTAAAAAATAGTTTTGGTATATTTTTGATTAATATATTTTAATAATTTTGTTATTATAGGTCTCTAACATAATAATCATGTATTTTAAATGTTATTTTTATATGGTTACTTTTTTGTTTTTGATTTATTACACAGAACAAAATTTTTCAGCACATTTAGGACTCAATTCTAAGAACTGCATGTGAAAGTAGTCTGAAAAAGAAGAAGTTCTGCATCATTCGTTTTGTTAAGTTACATGCCATAATAATTTAATATCGATTTGAATTTAGTAAGTATCGTATAGGGGAATTTTTCACGTTTTAGGCTCTTTTGTTTGACATAACTCGAGAACCACTAGTTCGATTTAGCTGAAACAAATTTAAAAAAAAATTAAGAATTACAATTCCTTTAATTTGTTCACATAACGTTTTCCTACATAAGCAACAGTTTCACTTTTACATTCATCAAATGATTTTGAACTGAGTTTGTTTAATAGCAATTACAATAAAACTGTTGTTCTCTGTGACGTATGATTTATGTGGAATATTACTTACGATAATCATACGCCACCATAAAAGAGCCTAAAAAGTGACAAATTCTCCTATACGATACTAAATGACTTCAAATGAATATTAAATTATTATGGCATGTAACTTGACAAAGCGAATGATGCACAACTTCTTCTTTTTGGGGCTACTTTCACGCGCAGTTCTCAGAATTGAGTCCCAAAATAATGTGTTGTACTGTGTTTGTCATAATTGTTTTAATATTTATGTTTTACTAGCTGGCCCGGCAGACTTCGTCCTGCCTCCAAATTTTTGTAAAATATGTTGAGTGTAGTTGAAATCTAATAGCGTTTGGTTTATTTCATTGACCTCTAATTCTGTAGGAAGTGCGCCATTATAAAAGTTAGTCATACTTCTTTAAGCCTTTTTGCAGTCTGGGTGACCATCTACATCCAATCCTCAACTTTCACTGAAATTTTGGGACAAGTGGGGTCAACCGTATTCACAATTAGTGGTGACATCAAAATGTACATCTTTTTTTATATATATAGACTTCTGAATACCTATGATTTTAAAAAAAGTGGCTAAATGACATTCTAAAAATTAAGTGTTTCATAAGCTAAACACCTGCAACTGGTTCTAAACATACATTCAAAATTTTCTCATGTCAAAAAAATCATATATTTAAAGTTTAAGTAAAATCGGACAATGGATATAAATTTTCGAAATAATTCAACCCCAGCCAACTCAACTGTAGGTCCATATATACAAAAAAAATTCTCATAATAAAACAAATATACATTCAAAATTTCAGTCAAACTGTTTAATTCGTCAAAATTTTCATTATAATTCCACCCTAGCGACACCTACCGGGTCAAGTTGAGGATTGGATGTAGATGGTCACTCAGACTGCAAAAAGGCTTAAAGAAGTATGACTAACTTTTATAATGGCGCACTTCCTACAGAATTAGAGGTCAATGAAATAAACCAATCGCTATTAGATTTCAACTACACTCAACATATTTTACAAAAATTTGGAGGCAGGACGAAGTCTGCCGGGCCAGCTAGTTTTTAATATTTTTAATATTTTTATATTTATTATAATTTATTTATTTTAATTTTTGCAATTTGTTTTTAATTTGTTCTCCGCAATGACAAATCATTGTTATTAGACCCCCAATTGACATTTGTTTTCCCCACTTCCTTTTGCTTAGGTATTATATATTTCGTATAACCTTTAAAACTTTTTGTGAGCCTTTGTGCAGTTCATTTTTTATTTTGCATTGAAATGCGTTGTTCGATATCATGTTCGTGTCTTAAGTCTTTTGATATTGGTAGCAAAAGCAAATTTTTTCTCAAGGTTCCACAAACATAAATACTAAATTACAGTTAAATTAAAATTTTGAATATAAATCCACCCTAGCGCCATCTACCGGGTCCATTTGTACATGCAATTTTTTCTGATGATCAAACAAACATAGATTCTGAATTTCAGTTAAATTGGCCCATTCGTTAAAATTTTGATTGTAAACCGACCCCAGCGCCATCTACCGGGTCCATTTGTACATAAAATGTTTTCTCATGATCAAATGAATATCCATTCTAAATTTCAGTTGAATTGGTACATGCATTCAAATTTTCGATATAAATCCACCCTAGCGCCACCTGGATTTGATTTTTTTCAACACAAACAATCTACGGAAAATTCCGAATCGAATAAAAAAAAAATCAGCCAAATCGCTCCAGCCGTTCTCAAGTGATGGTATGACATACGTGGACCATTTCATTTTTATATATATAGATTAACTAATTCACAGGGATTTTAGTTATCAATAGCATTAATCGTTATAGATACATTTGAAATAGGCTCCCTTATACCATTCACTTAACTTATTTTTATAATTATCTCCTCTTATTTCTTGTCCCCATTGATCATGATTTCGACAGAAAATAATTTTGTTTGAAATTTATTAAGCAGTTTTTTGTTTTGAATATGTATGAAATTCAAATTCATTACATTTCGACAACATACTCAGTTGAGACTGACTTTACCGTCTGAACCATAACTTTATCAGTGCGATCATTGTATTTGGGTTTCAACTGATTTTGTTTCAAATCATTTCGGAGAAAATCAACCACTGCACTTGTTAACACCATTTAATTTTGTTTTCATGCTTTGTGAAGATTTGGCTTTATAAGTTGTCGTTGTAAACAAGGTTCAGAAAATACGATGATACTACATGGAATTCAGATAACTTCACTTCCGAATTTATATGAAAAATTTCAGCAGCTACAATAATACTTTTTTATTTAGTTACAATGCTCTATAGAGACTTAGTATTTAACTATATCTCCTCTGAGATTTTTAAAAAGATGATTCTGTATGGATACTGAGCGAGTTTAACAAAAGTAGGTACATTGTCTTAGATCGAGACCCCAACCAACCTTGTCTTATATTGGGCCAAGCAGTATACATATCCAATTACAAAGTACAGTCAGTTTCGTACTCGAAAAAATGTGTACCATTTTATAGTGAGAATTAGACTTTACTGAGGATGTTTAATTAGATTAAATTCCATTCATACTAAACCCGAGGATATTTTATACGGAGCTTTAACATACGAAGAATACAAATTGAAGAAAAAACTGATTATACCCTTCATATCGTGACGTATACGTAGGTAAGCATGAATCTTGGTTTAAAAATTGTTAAATTAAGCTTTTTGATGAGATGTTGTAAAATGTAATTACAGGATATATACATATTTTTAAAGTTATGAATTATAATATTGTATTGAAATGGTTTTATATTAATTGTTTTTTTTTTAATTTTTTTTTTGTTAATTGTACATTTATATTTTTTAATTAATTTTTATTTCTGAATGTATTTTGTTATTTATTTAGTTTTCTCATACAATAAATGAAGACAACAGCAATTTGACAATATAGGTTCGTTTCTACTATCGAAGGTTTATAATACCCTATACTCAGTTTGACCAAAATTTTTTATGGACCTTTAAAGATTCTTAAAATTACTGAGCCCCAACAGCTACTCACACTTCATGATAGCGCCAAACTGTATTCGGCAATACTGTAGCTGGGAGTTCAGAATATATTCATATGTTCACGAAAGCTGTTTAACTTTACCATGGCTACAATTTTGGCAAACATTGTTAATGAAAAATTTGTGAAAAATAGTAAAAAAAAGTGAAAAAAAATATTTTTAAATTTTTTTTGAAAAAATTTAATTTTTGGCAAAAACAAGGCATAAATTTTTGGCATACATTTTTAATAAAAATTTGTGGGCCAAACTTCCACTTACATTACACAGTACAACACATGATTTTGGGACTCAACTCTGATTGATTTAGGACTCAATTCTGAGAACTGCACGTGAAAGTAGCCACAAAAAGAAGAAATTGTGCATCATTCGTTTTGTCAAGTTACATGCCATAAATATTTAATATCTTAAAGAAGATAATCTCAATCCAATAAAAGAAGATAACCTCAGCATTTTATAATTTTTCTTTTGATTTGAAATTTCAAGAGAAATTTCTGCAAAAAATTTCATTTCAATCTTTAATCTTTGAAAATTTGCAACAACAAAAATTTAAAAAGTAAATACATGTCTACACATTCTAAAATTTTATTTTTATAAGTTTAGTGGTAACAATGAATGGTATTGATTAAAATATAAAGCAAGCCATTACAGAAAAAAATTATCAATTCCTCAATCCAATCCAGTTAGAAGATTTTATGAAAAAATTTCCCAAAATTTCCATACGACAAAATCTAAATTTTTTTAAAAGAGACATTTATTATTTTCCTGTGCATTCTTTTTCTGCGAAAACGGTTGAACCGATTTCTACCAAAATTACAGTGTAAGTTCAAAAGTTTGAGAAGCTTTTACTAGATATGCCAATTGACTCGACACTATACTGCGAAATTGCCGTCTACAATATCGAGGGGCCAGCAATGAATGAAAAATGTAGATGACTGGAGCCGGGAATCGTACCGCGGACCTCCCGCATGGGATCAAATAGGCCCAAAAAGAGATAAAACTAGTACCATCACTCAGGTCAAAGTATCATCGTGAATGAATAAGAGGAGCTGCACGAAGGTATTTTTCGAAATTTTGTACTTTTATGGTTAAAAAAGACCCGTACCATCACCCAGGCCAAACGGCTATAGCTATCATCTATTTGAGCAAGCTTCTTATAGGATTAGAGTGTTGTACGAAAAGATTTTTCGAAAATCGTACTTTTTGGGGATATAAAAAGGGCTAAAAATGGATCCAACTGGTACCATTACCCAGGCCAAACGGATCATCGGAAAAATTTATATGTCAGTTAGTTAAAGATCAGCACAAAGGGATTATTCAAAATTCGTACTTTTAGAGACGAAGCCCAAACGGCTAAAGCTATCATCGTAAAAATGTAAATGTTAGAGAGCTTTCTCGAAATTCTTACTTTTAGGGTTAAAAAAGGACCAAAAAGGGATATAACCCGTACCATCACCCAGACCAAACGGCTAAAGCTATCGTCGTAAAAATCTATAAAAGCCTAAAAAGTAATAAAATCGTTATCATCACCCAGATCAAACGGCTAATGTTATAAATGCGGATATTGGGGCAAATATTTTTTTTATGGAGCAATTTTTTCTTTTAGGGGGACAAAACCGAAAATGGGATAAAACTGTTACCATCACCCATGCCAAACGGCTTAGTAAAACAACATGAATACCAAATGGAAGGTTTCACTTTGGGCTATCTAAATATTGGTTTTGTTTTTAAAATATAGAACAAAAATTTTGAAAAAGGACCTATGAAATATTAATCCATCATTATTCTTTAAGGTACACTTTAAAAAATTATAGAAAGAATATATTTTGCGCATAATACTGTTCCGCTAGTCATATCCAAATTTTAGCATTCTACGTAGAATAGTTTTTTTTATATTAAATTGACGTTAATGTATTGTTTTGATATAAATAACACAAGGGAAAAAAGTATTTGTTGTTTAAGAACTGAATATTGTTTTAAATGTAATTTGGGACGCTGAATCCAAATCTGCACTTGGTTTTTTTATCAGCTCGACTTTTCGCGATATACCGTTATGTCCAAAACTAAGGCACTTCCACTACAAATATTAAAATAACTTGAAAACGGTTCACAATATTCAATTAAAAAAAAACTTAAACTCGTCAACAAAATTATCTTTAATTCGTGCCTACATTGTTTTTAATGTGGCCAAGTTGTTTCAGAGATATAGTTGTAGTTTTAAAAAAAAAAAAATTTTACAAAAAAAAAACAATTTTGTTTTTTAAAAATTCATAAAAAAAATAATGCAACACAAATCACAGTGTTTGTCTTAAAACATTTAGTTTAATATAGTTTGAATCAAATGAGCTTTATTTCATTGAAATCTGTGCACAACTTTTGATTTTGTCAACAATTTACTGAGATAACTAAATTTACAAAAATCGAAATTTCCATACAGAAATAACATTTATTCAGCCCTATTCTGCGTTTCGATTACGCACGGATTTTCTCCGTTTTGGCAACTTTGGTATTCTGCGTTCCGTTCCGTTCCGCTTTTCTTTCGATTGTAGCTATTCTACATTACGAACGTAGTTACGTTTTTGTAAGTTGTAATTTAACTGGCGGAGTTTGCGTAAAAAAATACAAAATATAAAAAAGTATTTAGAAAAATGTAAGTATCAAATAGATAAATGTTTTTTATTTATTTTTACTTATTTCTGATGTTTATTTCATTTATTACAGGTCAAAAACAACAACGCCCGCGCAATGCGAAAAGCTGCTAGCTTTCATGGCCAAAAATTAGGTTTGGACGGACTGGAAATGCTATATTCAAGCGGAAGCTCTCCCACAACAGGCAGGAGAGAATGAGCACCGGAGGAGGCGAATGTCGTTTGCAGCGCATTACTCCCCTTGAAGAGAGGGTTATCCAGTTGACGGGACTGTGCATACTGATCCGCGTTGTCATCCTCTTCCAACAAAAACGCCGCTGCTATCAATTCCATTCCTCTAAAAAAAATAAACAAAATTTAATTGTTCAGCTGCAATATTGCAAACTTTATGCTTTAGGTTTTTGCTTTTTTTGCAGTTTATTTAACAATTCTTACACAATTGCTTATATGTTTTGTTTCGTTTTTTTCCGTTCCACTGACAAAACAGCTTATTGTGAATACACACTTGCTTCCTCATTTTCTTTCGATTCAGTTTTTTGCTGGAATACCAATTTACGATCCGTGCGTAGCGGAATGCGGAGGCGTAATCGAAACGCAGAATAGCCCTGATTAATATGTTTGTGAAAGTGTAACTCGGGCAAACCTTAACGGATCGTTATTAAAATTTATCAGTATTAATATATTTCGAAACGAACTTATGGGATTGTAAATGGGCGGAATAGCCCCACCCCTTCTGGTACCTCCCATACAAAATTACCTAATTTGGATAATTAATATATCTTCGATAGCTGCCAAACAGACTACCGGAGGATATTTAAATTTGGTCAGTTTATTTATCTTGCAAAAGTAGACAAACCCTAAAAAAACCGAAACCGTTGCCATACCCCTTCTGGTACCTCCCATACAAATGACCGAACTTACCCCAATAGTCTTACATACATACATCTTTTTTGTAAGTACACTGAATTCAGTCAAACTATGCGTAAGTTTTACGGTTATGAAAATATGAATCAGGAATGAATTTGCACTATATCGGATCACCCCTTCTGGTGCCTCAAATACAAAATGACCTATTTTTGGAAAATAAATATTTCTCCCTTAACTTCCAAATTGAAACCTGCCGATTAATTAAATTTGATCAGCTAATTAATATTGTAATAGGAGGCAAATCTACAAATTAAACTATAAATAAACTTGCAAATTTTTCATGATTTTTAAAATACAAAATTTTATTTTTTTTGGGTAGAAACAAAAAAATTCGTAAAATCTGTTATCACCGAACTTAGCATAACTCATTCAATTTTCAATCGATTATTATGTACATACTTGTTTTAGAAAGCTACTTTAATATGATATTCAATAAAGCTAATACAAAGAACAATTTGCCCCCAACCGGTTAACTTTCAGCGTGAAGAAAATTAAAATGTGTAATTTTTTTTTTAATAAAAGAGCCTTTACTCAGTCATTTTTTTTTTATGTTAAAAAATTTGATTTTTTTCAAAGGTAACACCGATATCTTTAAAAAAAAATTTTTAAATCCGGCTTATGAAAAAAAAAATTATAATTTTTTTGAACTATAGTTTTTTGGAAAATAGGCGAAAATACGATTAGTACCTGTAACTAAAAAATTCGAGCTGATGGAGAAAAATGGAGATTGGATTTAAAATCAGCGACCTCAAATTAGTAAAAAAACAGCTATAGAATTCCAAACAACACTCAAAAAGTTCAATTTTGTTCCCTTGTGTAATAAGACCTTATGACACTAATCGTGGATTATTAACCTATTTGTGGGACAAGAGAGGTACAAAACAATACTGTACGCAGGGTTATTTATCGTCTAGCCTAGTCTTCGTTTAAAAGGACTTTAGACTTTTTAAGTAAGTAAGAGCCCTGGCTGCTATCTATATATATAAAAGGCTTGGGTGACTGACAGATCACTTCCCAGCCCAAACGGGTAAAGCTAGAACCGTGAAATGTAGAATGTAGGTTTAGATGGGATTTTTGGAAATTCGGACTGAAAGGGGGTAAAATGGACGTGGCACCGCCCCATACAACTGGAATTTTAAAATGACTGTATCTTTTGAACCATTATATGTACGAAGTCGAAATTTGGTACCTATATCGGTCGTATAAGAAAAAATACTTTGTTTGTCGAAAGTGGGCGGTGCCACGCCCCTTTTTAAAAATAGTCATATTGGCCAAATAAATGGACCGATTGCTTTTATATTTTCTTTATGTGATACTGTCCATAGGGACTCTATCATAGGCTACATGAAAACATAATTAGACACAGGGGCGTGGCACCGCCCACACAAACCGAAATTTCAATCGGTCATATCTCAAGAGCCCTTAGTGGTATGAAGATGAGATTTGCTATATATGTTACTGATGCCAAGAGAATTACGTCCCACTGGAAAATGGGCGGTGGCACGCCCCTTTTGCAAAAATCGTTTTCCGGGCGAAGTAAATGAACCGATTGCAATGAAATTTTCACTGTGTAGTACTATCCGTAGGGTCTCTATCATAGGCTACATGAAAACATACTTAGACAAAGGGGCGTGGCTCCGCCTACACAAACCTAAAATTCAATCGGTCATATTTCGCGAGTCATTAAAGGTATGAAGATGAGATTTGCTACATATGTGAATGGTACATGGGGGATTTCGTCTCGCTGGGAAATGGGCAGGTCCACGCCCCTTTTGCAAAAATCGTTTTCCGGGCGAAGTAAATGAACCGATTGCAATGAAATTTTCACTGTGTAGTACTATCCGTAGGGTCTCTATCATAGGCTACATGAAAACATACTTAGACAAAGGGGCGTGGCTCCGCCTACACAAACCTAAAATTCAATCGGTCATATTTCGCGAGTCATTAAAGGTATGAAGATGAGATTTGCTACATATGTGAATGGTACATGGGGGATTTCGTCTCGCTGGGAAATGGGCAGGTCCACGCCCCTTTTGAAACAATTGATACGTCGGTCATATATATATTTATATATGTATTTAAATTGTTAATTTAAATAATTCAATATATTTAAATTGTCTACTGTCTGTAGGTAGGATGATGAAATTTGGGATGGTTGTTTCCCTTTTCGAGTAAACGTCAGCTAAGAACGGATTTTTGGAAACTCGTACTTTTATGGGTTAAAAATTACCAATAAGGGATAAAAGTTGTACCATCACCTAAACCAATCGGCTAATGGTATAATCGGCTAATGGTATGATATGGAAATGCTTACTATCAAATTGGATTGAAGTAATTTTTTTTAAATCCGATGTTTCTGGGTACGAAGAATCGAAAAAGGGATAAAAATGTTACTATCGCCCAGACCAAACGGCTAATGATGTAATCATGATAAGTTATATAGGCTTGCTCCCTATGGAATTAGAACGAAGCAAGGAGGGATTTCGAAATTCTTACCTTTTTGGGGTAAAAAGGACTGAAAAGGGATAATACTGGTTATAAACGTCTAAAGGTATAGTCTCAAAAATTGTGCGATGTGAAGTAATTTTAAAATTCGTTCATAAGTTGTAAAAATACCGAAATAGGGATAAAACTGATCATATCACCTAGATCAAATACCTAAAGGTAGAGTTACGAAAATGTATATAGAATTGCTCCCTATAGAATTAGAGAACTATCGAATGGGGTTTTTCAAAATTCCATTTTAGTTGTGCGATACGAAATATCTTTTAAAATTCATAAAAATTGACTAAAGCGATACAATCACTCAGACCAATGGGATAAAGCTACAATCACATAAATGGGGTATTCGTTTGTCATATGAAGCGTTGGCATTTTACCTTTATTGCTTAAAGTCATAAGAGAGTTCATTGTATGTACGGGTGAAGCAACGCGAGCCGGGAAAGCTAGTATATTATAAACGAATTCTAGGGAAGTAATGAAGCAGAAAACAATAAGGATATAACGAATCAATTATTACATAGCATTGAAGATTTGGTTGTTAATATTCCATTAAAAATACATTTCCGTGATCATCATATCGAATATTCCCTTAATAACACAGTGCAACAGTGAAAAAAACACCCGAACGAGACTATATAGGTTCGATAGTACAACCGGAGCTAAGTAAAACCCTAGCTCAGTTTGGCTAGATTGGCTACCAAATTTTTTTTTTGGCCGCCTAAACTTTTTGAAATCCCTTGGACCCCTTGGAAAAAGGTGACATAAATTGTTGGCCAGCAGTTTCTACAGTTTTTAATCAAGCTCTTTCTCTTCTTCAACAAAGTTTTAGCTAATAGTCCGCTTAAGAAACTGGTGTAATAAAATTTCCCAAAAAAATTAGACTTCCCTCGTTTATTTTCAAAAAACCTCGATAAAAATTCTAATTTTTTCACTATTTGTTATATAAGTCGTAGGGAATCCAGATTTTTTGCATACTCTATTCAGTGAAATTGTAGTTTAGGTAACCCCGAATAACTTCTCTGAACAAACCTATGCCATCTGAACAAGTCTAGGGATATTAAATAGCTCTCAAAACACACTATCTACTTTAAACAAATCAGTTTTTTAGGAGTTTTGGGCCATTGTGCAATGTTTTTACTTGCTATATTTACCAAAAACGTACTTAGTGTATAACTGAATAACTTCTGTAAACAACCAATATGATCGGAATACTCCACCCCCTTAATTGTTCACAAAGAGCATTAGGGTGTTCCTTATATGGCATTTTTTCGAATTTCGTTAAAAATATGTATTAATCGCGATGTTGGTCATCTATCTTCACCTTACGTTTCTTTTTGCCAATATTAGAAATATATTGTGAGAAATTTTGTATCGATAGTTGGATATTAGGGTGTGCCGCAATGAGGTTAAAGTATGAATTTGTTCTCAAATCAGTTTATTGCCGCTGAGTATTTTTCTTTCGTATATAGACTAAGTAGTAACAAGCCGTTCAATAGCTGAAATAAAGACCTAAAATAATATGTGTTTGCTTTTACCATATCTCTTATAGTCGCCGAGATATTTGATATAGAAGTTGGGGTATTTTTAAAAAAATTATTAAGAATGTTGAAATTGAATTTCGATGTAGATTATTATGAGCAATTATATATTTCAACTTTTAAAGGTTAATCAAGTTAAAATCTATATGTTTAAAAAGTATATGTGTGTATTATCACTATCTATATCAATTCTCGAGATATCAGGGGCTTAAAAAGCATAGCAATGACTACTTAACTTTTGTTTCACCTGTATATCCATTGTGTATGCTTACAAATGTCACCAAAACCATTAATATCCAATGGTCTTTTGAGGGGATTTTTTATTTTTATCATATAAAAATCGTTATTGGTAAGTATTCAATGGGTATTCAGATGGAACAAAAGTTCATTAGACATTGCTATGCATACAGTCAAATATTCCGTTTTTTAACGCCTTATATCTCAAGAATTGATAGAGATAGTGATAATATACACATATACTTTTTTAACATATAGATTTTAACTTGATTAACCTTTAAAAATTGAAATATATAATTGCCAATAATAATCTACATCGAAATTAAATTTCAACATTTTTAATAATTTTTTTAAAAATACCCCAAATTCTATATCAAATATCTCGGCGTCTATAAGAGGTATGGTAAAAGCAAACACATATTATATTACTTCTTTATTTCAGCTATTGAACGGCTTGTTACTACTTAGTCTATATACGAAAGAAAAATACTCAGCGGCAATAAACTGATTTGAGAACAAATTCATACTTTAACCTCATTGCGGCACACCCTAATGTCCAACTATCGATACAAAATTTCTCATAATATATTCCTAATATTGGCAAAAAGAAACGTAAGGTGAAGATAGATGACCAACATCGCAATTAATACATATTTTTAACGAAATTCGAAAAAATGCCATATAAGGAACACCCTAATACTCTTTGTGAACAATTAAGGGGGTGGAGTATTCCGATCATATTAGTTGTTTACAGAAGTTATTCAGTTATACACTAAGTACGTTTTTGGTAAAGATAGCATGTAAAAACATTGCACAATGGCCAAAAACTCCTAAAAAACTGATTTGTTTAAAGTAGATAGTGTGTTTTGAGAGCTATTTAATATCCCTAGACTTGTTCAGATTGCATAGGTTTGTTTAGAGAAATTATTCGGGGTTACCTAAACTACAATTTCACTGAATAGAGTATGCAAAAAATCTGGATTCCCTACGACTTATATAAAAAATAGTGAAAAAATTAGAATTTTTATCGAAGTTTTTTGAAAATAAACTTAGACTTCCCTCTAATTTTTTTGGGAAATTTTATTATATCAGTTTCTTAAGCGGACTATTAGCTAAAACTTTGTTGAAGAAGAGAAAGAGCTTGATTAAAAACTGTAGAAACTGTTGGCCAACAATTGATGTCACCTTTTTTCAAGGGGTCCAAGGGATTTCAAAAAGTTTAGGGGGCCAAAAAAAAAAAATTGGTAGCCAATCTAGCCAAACTGAGCTAGGGTTTTACTCAGCTCCGGTTGTACTATCGAACCTATATAGTCACGTTCGGGTGTTTTTCAAAAAGTTTGATTTTGTGTCATAGTGTAATTTGAGTCAAAGGATACATCCATTACTGGTCGTATGTTTGCAGAATCCCTATTAAGTGACACAAATGTCCAACGACATATAGAACACGAATTTATATTTGAAATATGTGGCATTAGGGTGGCAACGACCATTCAACTTTGGATTTTCGATAATTCGAGCGGAATATTGTGCCAGCTGTTATACAATTGCTCATAACATAGTGCAACAGTAAAAAAAACACCCGAACATGACTATATAGGTTCGATAGTACAACCGCAGCTGAGTAAAACCCTAGCTCAGTTGGCTAGATTGGCTACCAAATTTTTTTTGGCCCCTAGTTTATTAGGTTAAAATTTGAGCGAAATCGGACAACTTTAAGCAGTGCCCCAAGTGGGCGTGGCCCCACCCATTGAACCCTATTTTTGAAACCGCAACATCTGGAAAATTATTTCTTCAATCACGTTTGTATGGATGCCTTTGGCAGCAAAATTCGATATCCAACAAAAAATGGTCGGATGGGTGTGGTAAAAAATTTGAAACTATTAACAGCTATTTCTCTTGAACTATAAGAGGTATGGAGATGATATTTAGTATGTGTCGTTGGTACATTATAATTTACAGCCAGGGTGGAAGTAGGTTGTGCCATGCCCTATTTAAAAGAAACCGTTATAACCGCCATAATAATAGTTCGATCGTTCTAAAAATTTCACATTATAGTAGAGATATAACCAGGCTATTTGGAACCAGGTTGACAAAAAGGGCCAAAGCGCCGCCACTTCATTACTTGACTATTAAATTTTTGTGAGAAAAATTGCAATCCTTTAATCGACCTGAAAAAAAATATGGGATATACCTGATTTTACTAGAGCTATAACCTCTTTGGCGCACGCGAATTAGTTGTCCAAACTAACTCTAATTTTCGTCATGTATTGAGCAAGATCGGGCAACAATATTCCTGTCGAACATTTTTACGGTCATACATTTTGCTCTGGGCAGTTGCGTAGTTTCTTGTGTATTTTTCTCCCTTTCCCAGCACTTTGGACAACGATGGGTAACCATTTGCCACCACCCCATATTCCCCATTGTTTGGCTCATGATGTTTCTTTCCAATATCAACCCTAGCACAGTGGTTGCCGTTTCATACAAAGAGCGGCCAAAAATAGAAGGAGTTAGTTGGCACATCTCATAGTCTCGTTAAATGACACCAATTTCTAAAATTTGGTTAAAATCTGTAAAGGATTCAAGGACCTCTCTTAAATCCTCAAAAAGATCCACACCAAAGTCGGCATATCCATTGTTTTTTTTTAAATTTTTGGAGGTGCACTTCATATTTTGGTAATATTTAGGGTATCTCTTACCCGATCTTTATATATAACCAATTAAGTTAAAGACAACAAAATTCTAAACAAGTTCTTTCTTGAAAGTTTTTAAATAAGTAATGTCGTTCCGATGCTAGCGATTTAAATAACTTGAAAAACTGAAATTTTTCTGTAAAATTTGGGGTGAAAAATTTATTTATTAATGTACGGAAAATAAAAAACGCAATGTTAAAGATGAAGAGTAGATATGTTCTGACAAACTGTTCGTCTTGCAATATATTGGAGGTCGGTCATACATTTGACTCCTCTAGGGGCACCTTGGGGGAAATTGCAGCATTGGGAGCACATTTAAAAAATTGTATGGGTGTACTTTTAGGGGGTCAAGATATGCCCTAGGTATGTTTGGGAAAAATGTTTGGAGGGAAAAAATAGTGGGGTCTATCATACATTTTATCGCTCTAGGGGCTACTTTGGGGCAGTTGCGGGGCTTGTTGTGGATTTATCACCTTCCCCACTTACTTAGACCCCTAAATTTATGAGGTTAGGGAAAAAAGCGAATGAACCAAAAAATGGTGGAGGGTGGGGGCAAATAAATGCGCATCGTGGCCTAGGTTGGTGTGATAGGTGAAAAATTCACAACAAGCCCCGCAACTGCCCCAAAGTAGCCCCTAGTAGGATATAAAGTATGACAGACCCCACTATTTTTTCTCTCCTAAAATTTTTTCCAATCATACCTACCCCATACCTTGACACCCTTAAGGTGCACCCATACAATTTTTTAAATTTTATCTTTTACCCTTAATGTGGTTCCCATACAAATTTTTATATTTTTAAATTTTTTTGCAACTATGTATGTATGGACCAATATATGTCGATCAATATATGTTAATACGTCAATATATGTCAATATATATCGAGAGACAGTGATTTGTAACTGAAAAAAGCACAACTATCGAGTGGTAAGGGGTTAAATCTAAAAAAAACTAAAATCGCTAAAAACCCGAATTTTTAGTCTTTCGCCAAAAAATTTATAACTCTTAAAATTGATTATGGATTTTTATGGTTTTAGTGTTATTTTCTTTGAAAAAGGGTCAACTATATGTAAAAAATGCAAAATTAGCGTATGCATTGCATTTTCTTTTTTTTCGTACGTCAATGAACAAATTTGTCACCCCAAATTTTACAGAAAAATTTCAGTTTTTCAAGTTATTTAAATCGCTAGCATCGAAATGACATTACTTATTTAAAAACTTTCAGGGAAGAACTTGTTTAGAATTTTGTTGTCTTTAACTTAATTGGTTATATATGAAGATCGGGTAAGAGATACCCAAAATATTACCAAAATATGAAGCGCACATCCAAAAATTAAAAAAAAAATTTCAAAATTTTTAAAAAAAAAAAACGGCACCTCAGAAAATTTTTTAAAAATCATTTTCGTGTTAAGGAGGTCGTAACCTATGAAAGTGTTTTGAAATATTGTTTACAAAAAATTTTTGTTCTGTGTAATTTTATGGTGAAAACATCGTGAAAAAATAGCAATTTTTGCAATTTTCATGCACTGGATGCAATTTTTGGGTCGGTCAATTTGAGGATTTTTTTGCTCTGGTTTAGATCAACAACTTTGCCGAAGACAAAAAGAAAAAATTCCGAACGGTTTATGAAATATGGACTCCGTAAAAATGGTCCTTTTTTTTCAAAAAATCGGTGTTATTTTTAAGTGTATTACCCATTTGGATTTATTTATTTATAATTTGTTTATTATTATTACATAATATTTACACTTTTTATTTATAACTCAGTGCAACACAATTATTCGGGGGTCAACCAAACCAATATCAAACGATAGCATTTGACCTCAGTAACAAAACCCGAAATTGCATTTTGCTCCACTTATTTTTTTTTACAGTGGTTTGAAGTTTGATTTTTTTTGGTCAAAAGTCGAATCTAAGAATATGAAAAATCATCTGTAGAAATACGTTTGGGATATTTCATGTCTTCGAAGACCATTATAAAAGCAATCAGGGGAGTATTTTCTCGAAACATTTTAACCCTCTAGCTCCTGCCCGTATTGCACATTTTTGGCCTAAGACTAATTGCTTCTATGAAACGAACGTTCCAAAATAAAATCAAAATAAAATGTTAATGAATATCAAACGAAAGCATTTGATCTCAGTAACACACCCCTAAACTCCATTTTGCTCAACTATGTCACAATTTTTGTTTACAGTGGTTTAAAGTTTGATTTTTTGGTCAAAAGTCAAATGAAAAATGATGTGTAAAAATTAATTTAGGATAGTTCATGTCTTCGGGGACTTACATTTAAATTTTCCGGGGAATATTTCCTTGGAACATATTAACCGTCTGCCAAATTTGTGACGTAGTGGAGCAAAATGGAGTTTAGGGTTTTTTTACAGATGTCAAATGCTATCGTTTGATATTGGTTTGGTTCACCCCCGAGACAACGACCCTCAAATTGTGTTATAGTGTAATTTAATTTATATTCATTTTGTTTTTTTTATTTATTTTTTCATTTGCTATAACTTCTGAGTAAGATGGCGTAGTAGGGAACATAAAATTCATATATTGTATTTTCATATTTTCTATTACTTCTGGCCGAGTGAAGATTAGTATGCCTTCAGGAATTGGTGAGGGTTTAAATGTTCTTAATTATTTAGTTATGCAATAGATATATGTTGATTTTTTTTTGGAAATAAATTTTTTAAATATCCATAAATGAGTTATTACTGTCTGATTATAAATTGATTATTTTTTTAGAATATATGTATATATTATTTATTTACGTTATTGTTTAAGTATTTATGTTATCATTAGCATTTGGTGATTAGTTTATAGATAACTGTTACAAATGTGCGGTTTAGACTAGTTCGATTAAATTTTTATAATTATAATTGATTATATAAATTAAATTACTGATGACAATTATATTCTGATATATTTATATGATTATAAGCCATTGTTGATAAATATTTGTCTTCCATTTGTTGATTAGTATTTTCTAAGAGTTATTGAGTTTAAGTGATTATTATATATATATCATAGAAATTATTGTATATGTTTTAAATGTTTTTAACTCTGGTGTCTTTTAACTATGATTACTTTTATATCAAGCTTGGATATAACCATAATGAGTAGTATTTTTCGCTACTCTAAATTGGTTAGACAATATATTTGCTTTTAATTTTATTACATTCGAGAACAAAGTTTCTGTAGAAATATTCTTTATGTGGATGTTCTCCTTAGCAGCATTTGAGTATAGTTTTAGCATTATCTCCTTCGTTGCATCCAATATAACTGCTGCAAATTTCCAGTTAATAATATTCCCTCACGCGTCCTCAAAATTTTCTACAAATATATGTACCAAAAGTGGATAAGTTTCATTGCTAGATTTTGTTTTTGTTTTTTTTTTTAATATGTATCTCTTACTTACCTTTCTCCCTAGGCCAGTTTGTATGTTGGTGTCATTTGTATAAAAATTAATTGTATGAAATTTTACATTGCAAAGACCATTCGCAGCGCAATTGCATGTCCCTCTCTCGCTCTCTTCACTAACTTGGCGCTGGTAAAATAGCACACTGCATATTTTTTTTTGTTTTGAAAGTTTAAAAACACAATTGTTTTAATATTTTTTTTCAACTTTTAATTTTACCATAAGGAACGAGCATAAGAGAAAAAGTGGAAGGAAAGAAAAAGTAATAAAATTATAGCCAGCCGATGTGACTGACTATAAAATACCCCAGAACACATTATAGTCGGCAGTCGCAGATCAGCTTAATGTCAATATGTCATATGGATGCTTCACTTGCCAAAACGATTAACTTCACTTTTAGAGTTTTTGAAACTAATTTAAAATCTATCATATAAACCATATTTTTGCTGTTAAAAAAATGTCTCATTTATTTGACTTTATAAAACAGTACAACACATGATTTTGGGACTTAATTCTGAGAACTGCACGTGAAAGTAGGCCCAAAAAGAAGAAGTTCTGCATCATTCGTTTTGTCAAGTTACATGCCCTAATAATTTAATATCGATTTGAAGTTAGTTAGTATCGTATGGGGGGATTTGTCACGTTTTAGGTTCTTGTTTGACATAACATAAATACTACATGGTGGCGTATGATTATCTGAAGTAATATTCCACGTAAATCATACGTCACGGAGTACAACAGTTTTTTAACTGCTACAAAATACACCCATTTGATGAATGGAAAAGTGAAACTGTTGCTTACGTAGGGATACGTTATATAAACATATTAAAGGAATTCTAATTCTTAATTTTTTTAAATTTGTTTCAGCTAAATCGGACTAGTGGTTTTCAAGTTATGTCAAACAAAAGTGCCTAAAATGTGACATATTCCCCTATACGATACTTACTAACTTCAAATCGATATTAAATTATTATGGCATGTTACTTAACACAACGAATTATGCAAAACTTCTTCTTATTGGGGTTGCTTTCATGTGCAGTTCTCAGAATTGAGTCCCAAATCAATGAGCTGAAAAATGTTATACTGTCTAATTTAACAAAAATTTAAAAAAAAAACAATATCAGTTTTTTTTTTTGTTAAATAAAGTTAATCGGTTTGGCAAGTGAAACATTCATATACATTTTAAATCTTTAGAGATTGTTTTCGCGACACATTAGGGAATAGTCCCAGCATTCAACGCAAACAATTATAAAGAAAACACGTTTTTTTAACTTGATTTAATATAAAATCTGTATTCAAGTCGTCGTATCCCGTCCTTTAGTCCATTTCAGTCTACCACAGTGAGGGCATTACAAACACAAGGGTAAAGTTTGTAATATAGTGGTTGTTGTCGAATGTGGTGTAGGGTATAAAAAGTATCAGTTCGGACTTATATCATTTTCAAAATGAACATAGGGTAATCCGAGTATATACATGCCATATGTATAGATATATCATCATTTACTTTTGAGTTAGGTAACAGTGATACAAATAATAAAAGTGTAGACATATAACGATAAACTTATCTGGAATGTGTTTTCAATTTTTTTGTACTTAAATGTCGATCCACTAAATCGAACTAAAATTAGAGATTAACATAGAAATATTTAAATTAATTATAGTTATAGCTGGAAAAAAAAAACTAAATTCTAAAAAACTAATATCCTTGAACTTTAAGATATCCTATAACTGAAAAGTTTAAAATTTCTATCATTAAAGTAAGTTATAGTACCTATATATATATTAAAATTGCAGTAGTAATGGTATTTTATTTTTATAAAGGCACTATAAAATTATGTTCCAGCAAAGATAATAACTACCGCAGTGTATTTTTTAAACATTAATTTTTATGTAGAGGCGCATCTCTCTCAAGTTACATAAAAATGCCTTTCACATCTAGAGCACTAATTAGAGTTTTTCTGCTTCCCGGACTTTTCATTTCCCGGGAGTTCCCAGGAATTTATATGAATATTGACGAATTCGCAATCGTTTCGAGGTAAGATACCAATCAATTTCAAAGTAACATCCCAACTGTAGCTGGGAGATTTCCGAACTATTGTATGGTAATCATAACTTAAGATCCTTTTTGCGTACGGACACTTAGTATAGGAGATAACTGCATTTAAACTTGTTTATCTAAATATGGACGGCATCCTAGCCATTACAAGATAAGTTTTTTTTCGCGATTGGATGCTTAGTTTGAAGTTTTTTTTTTGAGATGACTCAAAAAACTCATTCATTTTTCCACCGATTCTTATAAACTTACCTATTTTAGAAAGCTACTTTAATATAGCATAATACAAAAATAAAAAATATATATTGCGCTGCTTCATGAGAGAGAGCGTTGGGAAAATGAGAATTCGCAATTTTTTTTCGGGGTTGTTTTGCTTAAACAGCCGTCGTTTCACTATTTTTTAACCGATTTTCAAAATTCTTTTTTTTAATAAAAGGTCAAAGTCATAGCTTTACACCAGATGTCAGCTTTTGACAAAGTGTACAAAGAGAAGACGTATGAATTTTGGAAATTCTGATTTTAGGAATATCGCCATTTCACTTAATTTGCTATAAAAATATTACTTAACGAAGTGACCGAGAAAAACTAAAAGTATCACTTTACTCTATGGACTCCAGCCTAACAGAAATGCTACATGAGAACCCCTGTATATTATTTTCCTGCACATTTGTATCACTGTGTAATAATTGACCTAACAATGGTCTGGGCTTTTTGGAAAACCGGTTAACCGACATCAAAAAAACCGGTTAAGCCAGGTATTCGAAATTGCAATTTTTGAACAAACCGGCAATCGGTTTTGGGGAAAAAAACCCGGTAAGACGGTTTTCGGTTTTGAACACTCTATTCCCAACCAAACATTTCCAGTACGAAGTGTCTGCAAGACATCCTCAAGGATAGGTGCATGACCATAGTAACTTGTTGATGGCATTTAGTAGACCGTCCATACAAATCGTCGACGAAATTTTCATACAAGTGTCCGCTTTGTCATGCACGACCTAATGAGCGACAATGTCGGTCCAATTTTCGTTGATGGCTATACAAAAGACCTGTTGCCCACACAATCATGCACGACCTGATGGGTGAAAATGTCGGTCAAATTGTCATTGATTCCTATGTATGTCTTGAATTGTCATTCAAGCCATATTAGTATGACTTTGTATATACATTGGTGCCATTTTAAAAGATGAATTCTCTGTTTTTTTTTTAGTTTTTCATTAGTATGACGAATTGCTAATAAAGGATATAAACTTTTATACGGCATTCACCTTCATTCAAGATTTCAAATTATAAAATAACCGTTTAATAAATTAAAAATTTTTTACGTCAGATTAAATTTTTTTGTTCCCAAAAAACCGAAAAAACCGACCTAAAAAATCGGTGCAACACGTCCCAGTCCCAGTAGGAAGTTTCGTCATACACGACTTTGTCGTCAATGCTGTCCTCAAGACAAAATGTGAAAAATGGATGTACATGTTGACAAAACACTCGGTGGACGACAAGACAAAATACCAATGTTGTCGTGCATCAAACAAAAAAGTTCAATGTCACGGAACAATAACGACATTCAATTGAAGAGAGGAAAGAGAATGTAAAAAATGATAAGTTTATTGAAAACAGAAGTGCGAGACGGTTTATGTATCGAACGTTTTCAATAAAACTTCTTCAAATTTTGATTTTAAAATTACTAAGCACTGGTTGTATGTAAATTTCGTCAACGATTTATATGGACGGCCCCCTACGTTTCATCAACGATTTACTATGGTCATGCACCCATCCTTGAGGATGTCTTGCATACACTTCCTACTCAGGTAATTCGAAAATCGCTATTTGTAAAAACCGGCTGACGGTTTTGACCAAATAAACCAGTTCGCTGGTTTCCGGTTCTTGTTCTTATTCTCTTCTAAGGTATTGAAGATTTTTCTTAAAATTTTTTTGATATAGGTTGGAACTATTTCGTTTTATATAGTTTTTTTATACCCAGTAGGAAGTTCCGTCATACACGACTTTGTCTTCAACGCTGTAATCAAGACAAAATGTGAAAATTGTATGTACTTGTCGTCAAAACACTCGGTTGACGACAAGCTGACCGACAAAATACTAATCGTCGTCCATCAAACACAATCAACAAAATCTAAGGAAGAAAAATGTGAAATATTGATGTACTTGTCGTCAAAACACTCGATTGACCGACAAAATACTACTGTTGTCGTGCATCAAACACATTCAACAAAATCAAAGGAAAAAAATGGGAACAAAAAAAAAAGGATTCTGACGTAAAATAATTTTAGTTTATTAAACGGACGAGTAAACATCAGCAATTTTATAGCTTGAAATCTCAAATGAATGTGAATGCCGTATAAAAGTTTATATCCTTCACTTCTCTCTTGTTCAGTAGTTTTTCAAAAGTATTAACAATTAGTCATACTAATAAAAAGCTAAAAAAAAACTAAAAATCCATCTTTTAAAATGGCACCTACGTATATACAAAGTCATACTTATATGGCTTGAATGACAATTCAAAACATACATAGGAATCAATGACAATTTGACCGACATTTTCACCCATCAGGTCGTGCATGATTGTAGAGGCGACGTGTCGCTTATATAGTCATCAACGACAATTCAACCGACATTGTCACCCATCAGGTCGTGCATGATTGTGTGGGCGACAGGTCTTTTGTATAGGCGTCAACGAAAATTTGACCGACATTGTCGCTCATCAGGTCGTGCATGACAAAGCGGACACTTGTATGAAATTTTCGTCGACGATTTGTTTGGACGGTCCCCTATATGTCATCAACGATTTACTATGGTCATGCACCTATCCTTGAGGATGTCTTGCAGACACTTCCTACTGGGTATTTGTATACGACAAAATTTGGTTTTCAGAATAAAAAACATTTATGTAAACTATGATTACATTATCAGAGACTACTTGATTGAAACCAATTTTACTCCAAAAACAAAAACATATATGTACTCTAATTTCTTAAGGGCACTTTACACTGGCAGACTTGTCTGGGAGTCAAAAAATCCGTGTAAACATCTATCATCCCCATTACATTACAGACGTATCTGTCGAACTTTCATTTTTCATAAGCAGTCAACATAAATGGTGTATCAGACAATTCCAATATTTGTATTTTATTTTCTACAAAAGTTAGTACTACACTTTTTAATGTTAATATCTTAAAAGAATTATTATTTTTAAATTTTTTCGTATATTTAAATCACAAAATATTTTTCACAAACCCTTGATTAAAAAACTATTAGCAATAATAAATAATTGCCAATAGAACTGATCTCAAACCGAACTATGACAATATCATAATTCTTTACAGATCAGCAATAAATAAAATCAAGAACGATGAATACACTGAAGGTACACAGAACGGGGTTGGCAATTTGTCAACAACAAAACTCCTGTGCAATTGTGTCCGATGGACACATGCATAGGCAAGTGCTTGTGTGTGTATTATGTTGGCATGTTGTGCGCTTCGAGGATGCTTTCTTCGCACCGGTGGGAAAAGTTCTCATTAACTTTGAGATGCTTTCTTCCCTTAAGGTTTGTGATGATAGAGGAGAAGACACAGCAAAGGGCGCTGACGAGACATTGTGGTTAATGTCGAAATGACGTCATACGCCTAACCTGCTGTCAACATAATACATTAAAAACCTATTGGCAATAATAAATAATTGCCAATAGAACTCAACTCAAACCGAACTATGACAATATCAATATTTTTTTTGTAGTTTTTCTTTGACACGAATAAAAGTCTGTCGAACCTGTTTCTACATTATCAGACATGTCTGCCCAGATTTACGAAAATCAAAATTGTTTTTAATTTTTGACGGACAAGTATGCGCAGACTGAATACACCACCATAAACTGGGGGATAAGTCTGGGCAGGCATTATATCTAACAGACTTGTCTGCAAGTGTAAAGTGGGCTAACCAAATTATCTTTATATCTTTATTGTTGATTAGTTACAACTATACATAATACGTTTATTTATTTGTAAAAACATTTTTCACATTAAGTAAATTACATCTAAAAACTAACTTATAACACGTTACGCCCTTGAATAATCGTAATAGCTAAAAGCTTTTGCCCTTTACTATATTTTCAAATTTAAATGTTTAATTAAAATCAAAATTAAAATCGCTTGTATCGCTTTTCTATTAAGTCTACTAGGAAATTCCTGTAATCAACTTGATCCAGGGCAAGAACTTGGAAACACACGAGTAAAGCCAGCAAGTGCACCAAGTTCACCACCATCCGCTGAACCAAAAGAAGTGATACCGATTTGATCACCGACTACATCATCGGCTCCTTGCTCACCATGCGTGACCAAAGCCAAGGGACCACCAGAGTCACCTTCGCAGGGAGATGTTTTATTAGTAGTATCTGTGCAAATTTTGTCGTCTGTAATAATCAGCGGATTGTAGACATCGGCGCATTCGTTGTTCTCAATAACTGTTAAAAAGGCATATTGCAATATTGAGTACACAGTCGTAGCCAAATCAGAGATCAAACCCCAGCCGGAACTGATGACTTTTCGACCGACATATTCGTCGGAAGAACTTAAAGGGGGCAAAGGTATCGTTTTTTTATAAGGATAGGGGTGATGACTCACATGGGCTGTGGAACAAAGTCAGTGAAAGAAACATTGACTGGTGAGGACGGTGGCATCCAAGTTGACGGTAACGGAAAGGGCACTAAAAGAAATAAAAGAAGGAAAAGCATAGTAGCAATAATTGGATTTGTCTTAGGTAATCGTAGACCATTTTCAACTTACTCCCGGGTGCAGTGACAAGCCGTCATCACCCAGATGTTGCTTACGAGAGAACCGCCGCAAATCCGACTACCGGTAGCGACTTTAAATTCCAAAGCAACTTGATACGGGAATTGTCCTTCAGTGGCATTCAGGCCATTGGTAATACGGTCCTCCATATTAGAAACCATCGGTAAATTGCGGGGTTCAATGAATTTCTGCTGGGGCAGGAAACTTCCAGGCGAAACACTGGCAATAGCCAGAGTAAAAACGATGAAGATTTTCATGGTAAAAGGTGACTAGTATAATACTGATTGTGGTTAACTGAACCTAAATTTGCTGTTGGTTGTTATCGCATATAGCATTTTGTATCGAATATAAATGATTTGCTATATCGGACAGTTTGGCGTGTAAGTGTCATTGTCCCCAGACTGGGCTAAGTATTATTTAGCAGGCGGACAATTTATAATGACCAATTAATCAACCAACACGTAAATAACAAAGTAAGTGGAACAAAGTAATAGAACAAGAGCTATGTATTACTTATATATTGAAGCGTTAACGCTTGGATATAAAACTCTTAGTCAGACGTTTACAGACATACTGGTACCTTAATTGTAAACTATGCTTATCATAAAATGCGGTATGGGGAGGATTTTCTTATTTGAGTCAGAAGCTCTTTTTGGAGGTCCCAAACAGCTCACAACGTCCGTATGGTATGCTACCACAGATGCGTCGTAGGGAGTTGGTGACAGAAGCTACTGAAGCTCAACACAACGGCTCTTTTGGGGGCTTCGGCAGTCCCAAAAAACTAGGATCGGACGCGGTGGTCTAATAAGCCCATCTCCCTTAACAATTTTATGAAAACACGAAGAAAAGAAAAAACAAGAAACCCCCTAACGTTATAAGAACTATGATTTAAGTATATGCAGCTGAAATGTCCCAACTCTATACGAAGCTGGTGCCTCTATGCAATTGGTGGATGTCCTCGACAAATACAAGGCTGACATCACCGCCACACAGGAAATCAGATGGACGAGACAGGGAATCACACTAAGGTGGACCCTCATTGTATGGAAAAACTGGTTTTCTAGTTTTGTGTTAGGTTATGTTAAAAAAATTTGCAAAAATATGAGCTCGATCGGTTGAAAATTGATGTTCCGCCTGCGATTTGAAGTATGAACTTTAGGGTAAAATATTTTTTTATACCATCACCCGTAGGGATGAGGGTATATATTATTTGATACGAAAAAAAGTGTAACGCATTAAAGGAAACGAGTTATACCCCAAGTATCTTAAGACCAAATTCGTTTCAGGACTTTTTAAGACGATTGAGCTATGTCCGTCTGTCTGGCTGGATGGCTGGTCAGCAGGATAACTCGAGTAATCCTAAACGGATCGGTATGAAAATTTACCAGTATCAATATTTTTCAAAACGAACTTTTGGGATTGTAAATGGGCTGAATAGCCCCACCCCTTCTGGTACCTCCCATACGAAATTACGTATTTTTGGAAAATTAATATTTCTTCCATAACTTCAACTGGAGGATGTTTGAATTTGGTCAATTTATTTATCTTGCAAAAGTAGACAAACCTAAGCAAAACCGAAACCTTTGCCCCACCCCTTCTGGTACCTCCCATACAAATGACCGAATTGACCCTCATACTTTTACATACATATCTTTTTTGTTAGTAAACTGAATTCACTCAAATTTTGCGTATGATGTTTTCTTATGAAAATTAGACTCAGGAATGAACATGGACTATATCGATTCACGCCTTCCGGAACCTCCCATAAAAAATTACCTATTTTTGGAAAATTTATATTTCTCCCATAACTTCTAAACTGACACTTGTGGGGTAATGGAAATTGGTCGGTTAATTTATCTTGTGATAGGAGGCAAAATCTCAGAAAACATAACTATTTGATACACCCCTTCTGCAACCTCCCCTACAAATGACCAAACCCACCCTATAATCTCGCATACATATCTTTTTTTTAATGTACACTGACATCAGTAAAATTTTGCGTAAGGTATACGGTTATGAAGATTTGAATCGGGAATGAACATGGGCTATATCAGTTCACGCCTTCTGGTACCTCCCATACAAAATGACCTATATTTGGAAAATTAATATTTCTCCCATAACTTCCAAACGGACACTTGGGGGGCTGTAATGAAAATTTGTCGATAAATTTATGTTGCGATAGGAGGCGAAACCGCAGAGAGCCTAGCCTATTTGGCACATTCCTTCTGGTACCTCCCATATAAATATATGGGATATTTCCCCTTTTATTTTAATTTTAATAACTCAAGACTTAAACAATATCTTATATTGGGTGATGGTATTTATCAGTCAGTTTACCTGACTGAAATTTCTGTACTGGTTTATTTTTTCGGTTTTCCAAAACATGGGCTTTTGTGTTTGGGTTGAGCTTCAGTAGCATCTATCACCTACTCCCTACGATGCATCTGTGGTAGCATATCATACGGACATTGTGAGCTGTTTGGGACCTCCAAAAAGAGATTCTGACTCAAATAAGAAAATCCTCCCCATACCCCATTTTATATTTAGCATAGTTTACAATTAAGGTACCAGTATGTTTGTAAACGTCTGACTAAGAGTTTTATGTCCAAGCGTACACGCTTCAATACATACGTAATACATAACTCTTGTTCTATTACTTTGTTCCACTTACTTTGTTATTTACGTGTTGGTTGATTAATTGGTCGTTATAAATTGTCCGCCTGCTAAATAATACTTAGCCCAGTCTGGGGACAATGACACTTACACGCCAAACTGTCCGATATAGCAAATCATTTATATTCGATACAAAATGCTATATGCGAGTTCAAGTACAATACAAATTAGCGATAACAACCAACAGCAAATTTAGGTATAAATAGGTCACACGATCAGTTAACCACAATCAGTATTATACTAGTAACCGTTTACCATGAAAATCTTCATCGTTTTGGCTCTGGCTATTGCCAGTGTTTCAGCTGGAAGTTTCCTGCCCCAGCAGCAATTAATTGAAACCCGCAATTTACCGATGGTTTCTAATATTGAGGGCCGTATTACCAATGGCCTGAATGCCACTGAAGGACAATTCCCGTATCAAGTTGCTTTGGAATTTAAAGTCGCTACCGGTAGTCGGATTTGCGGCGGTTCTCTCGTAAGCAACACATATGTGATGACGGCTTGTCACTGCACCCAGAGGTAAGTTGAAAATGGTCTTCGATTACCTAAGACAAATCCAATTATTGCTACTATGATTTTCCTTCTTTTATTTCTTTTAGTGCCCTTTCCGTTAACGTCAAATTGGGTGCCACCGTTCTCACCAGTCCTAAGGAAACCTTCAATGTTTCTTTCACTGACATTGTTTCACACCCCTTGTGTGTCATCACCCCTATCCTTGTAAAAAACGACATCGCTCTGATCAAGATTCCCTATGTTACTTTCTCGCCTTACATCAATAAAATTACTTTGCCTCCTTTAAGTTCTTCCGACGACTATGCCGGTCGAAAAGTCATCAGTTCCGGCTGGGGTTTGATCTCTGATTTGGCTACGACTGTGAACTCAATATTGCAATATGGCTTTTTTACTGTTATTGAGAACAACGAATGCGCCGATGTCTATAATCCGCTGATTATTACAAAAGACAAAATTTGCACAGATACTACTAATAAAACATCTCCCTGCGAAGGTGACTCTGGTGGTCCCTTGGCTTTGGTCACGCATGGTGAGCAAGGAGCCGATGATGTAGTCGGTGATCAAATCGGTATCACTTCTTTTGGTTCAGCGAATGATGGTTGTGAAAAAGATGTACCTGTTGTCTTTACTCGTGTTTCTGAGTTCTTGCCCTGGATCAAGTCGATTACAGGAATTTCCTACTAGAAAATAATAGAAAAGCGATACGGGCGATTTTAATTTTGATTTTAATTATACATTTAAATTTGAAAATATAGTAAAGGGCAAAAGCTTTTAGCTATTACGAGTATTCATGGGCCCGATGTGTTATAAGTTACTTTTAAGATGTAATTTACTTCATGTGAAAATTTTTTTTACAAATAAATAAACGTATTATGTATAGTTGTAACTAATCAACAATAAAGATATAAAGAGAATTTGGTTAAGCCCACTTTACACTGGCAGACAAGTCTGTTAGATATAATGCCTGCCCAGACTTATCCCCCAGTTTATGGTGGTTGTGTATTCAGTCTGCGCATACTTGTCCGTCAAAAATTAAAAACAATTTTGATTTTCATAAATCTGGGCAGACATGTCTGATAATGTAGAAACAGGTTCGACAGACTTTTATTCGTGTCAAAGAACAATTAAACAAAAAAAAATAAAAATTTAAATATACGAAAAAAGTCAAAATAATAAATCTTTAAAGCTTCTTCTTCTTCTTTACTGGCAGCAACAACAGAAATTCATCTATCAGTAGCCGCACGTAGAAAACCATTCCAAGCGCTTCGGTCTTTTGCGCTCCATAGATAGTTCGTCATACCAAGCTTACTTAACATTTCCGTCACCTGGTCTATCCATCGGAGTTTTGGTCGCCCCCTCCTGCGCCGCCCATCGAGTTTATTGCCGAAGACTTTTCGAGCCGGAGCGTTATCGTCCATTCGTACAACGTGTCCAAGCCAGCGCATTCGGTCTATTTGAACGCGCTTGACCACGTCGATGTCGTTGTACAGCTCATGATTCATTCGACGACGGTACTCACCGTACACGATGATGGGTCCAAATATTTTGCGGAGTATTTTTCTCTCGAAGACTCTCAGAATAGATTGATCCGCTTGTGTCATTACCCACGATTCTGCGCTGTAGAGCAAGACAAGTAGGATCAGAGTCTGGTAGAGCTGGATCTTTGTTTTTCGAGAGAGCGCTTTGTCGTTAAATCGCTTGCTTAGCGCATAGTATCAGCGGTTTGCGATCAATACTCGTCTTTTGATTTCGAGGCTGACATTATTATTTTTGTTTATGGCGGAGCCAAGGTAGACAAAATCATCTACCACTTCAAAATTATAGTTGTCAACGTTCACGCAGCGTCCCAGACGAGTGGACTCTTTGTTCGTTGAAACAAATAACTTGGTTTTGTCCTCGTTTATCACCAGACCCACTTCAGCCGACTGCTTTTCAATGCTCGAAAAAGCCGCAGTAACATCTCGCAATCCACGTCCAATAATATCGATATCATCAGTATACGCGAGCAACATGTGGCTTTTGTTAAATATGGTGCCATTCCTGTTTACTGCTGCTTTCCGCATGATCATCTCCATTACGATGTTAAAGAGATCGCAGGACAGACTATCGCCTTGTCTAAAGCCTCGCTTGGTAGAAAATGGCTCTGACAGATTTTTGCCAATTTTCACTGAAGACTTCGTGTCAGTCAGTGTCATCCCGCAGAGTCGAATTAGTTTTGCGGGGATACCAAACTCAGCCATAGCATCCAACAATTTCTGTCGTATCGGACTGTCAAATGCAGCTTTGTAATCGATGAACAGATGGTAGGTATCGATCTGCATTTCTTGGGTCTTCTCCAGGATTTGTCGTAGCGTGAATATCTGGTCGGTGGTGGATTTACCAGGTCTAAAGCCACACTGATAAGGTCCAATCAGGTTCGCCAGGAGGGGCTTTAGTCTTTCACATAACACACTAGACAGGACCTTGTACGCGATGGGTAAAAGGCTAATCCCGCGATAGTTGGTACACACACTAGGATCGCCTTTCTTAAGCACGGGACATAGGACACTCAGATTCCAATCATCGGGCATGCATTCCCTGAGCCAAATCGTGTTTATGAGCTGGTGCATGCATGTTACCAGGTCATCGCCGCCGGCTTTAAAAAGCTCTGCCGGCAGTCCATCGGCTCCCGCAGCTTTATTATTTTTAAGCCGGGCAATTGCCGTGCTGATCTCGTTTTGGCTCGGTGGTGGACAATCTACTCTATCGTCGATGATTGGTGCGATTCCGTCACTTATGCTGCCTTCGGGAACGAGAAGAGATTGCAAGTGTTCCCTCCATATTTGCAGCACACTCTGAGTGTCCGTGACCAGATTTCCGTCTCTGTCCTTACAGGTGGGGATCCCTGTTCCAAAACCTTTACTTTTTACCTTTTGGTAGAACTTTCGGGCCTCACCTCTATCCCTGTAGTTTTCGATATCCTGGCTCTATCTTTTCTTCCACAGACGCTTTTTCCGTCTGAACAGGCGTTTCATCTCCCTCCTTTTCTCTTTATAACGCTCCGTCACCGCACGCGTCGCCATTGGCTGCAGTTTTGCCTTGTATGCAGCATCCATTTCCTCAGACATTTCGCGACATTCGTCATCGTACCAGGGCTTGTCTGAGCGTGGTTTTTCATAACCCAGTACGGTTGTTGCGGCAGTGGTCATAGAATTCGCAATATGCTGCCACGGGAACATCTGCATGTCGGGAACATCAGAACTAGGGGGATTTGTATGGAGTAATTGAGAGAGTTGGTTGGAGTAGGCATTGGCTATCTCAGTGGTCTGCAGCTTTGTGATGTCTAGCTTCCTTTGCGTTTGATTAAGAGTGTTTTTAGCTCTACTTAATCGTGTGCGTACCTTGGCTGCAACTAGGTGGTGATCCGAGTCGATATTTGCACCGCGCATCACACGCACGTCCATAACGCTTGAGACATGCCTTCCATCAATTACCACGTGATCAATCTGATTTCTTGTATTTTGATCGGAGATATCCAGGTTGCCTTGTGGATATCTTTATGCGGGAATCTGGTTCCACTCACAACCATGTTTCTTGCCGACGCGAAACTTACCAGTCTGAATCCGTTATCGGAGGTGTTGTTGTGTAGACTGAATTTTCCGACTGCTGAACCAAGAGCATCTTCCCTTCCTATTTTAGCATTAAAATCTCCCAGAACAATTTTAATGTCATGTGCAGGGCAGCGGTCATATATATCCTCCAGGCGCTCATAGAATGCATCTTTGATGTCATCGTCTTTGTCTTCCGTCGGGGCGTGTACACAAATCAGCGTAATGTTAAAATATTTCGCCCGGATGCGAATGGTGGCTATACGGTCATTTACAGGGTTAAACCGCGAGACCAGGTGTCGAAGTCTCTTGCCGACTATGAAACCACATCCAAATTCATGTCTTTCTACATGGCAGCTGCAAAAGATGTCACAGTTCTTTCGCCCTGTCCCGTCTATCTCATTTCCTGTATGGCGGTGATGTCAGCCTTGTATTTGTCGAGGACATCCGCCAGTTGGATAGAGGCACGATCTCTGTATAGAGTTCGGACATTCCAGGTGCATATCCTTAAATCATGGTCCTTATATCGTTTGCGGGGGTCGTCAACATTTGGGGGGGTTCTTGTTTTTCGTTTTCTTCGTGTTTTCATAATAAATTTTTGTTTAAGGAGAGTGGCTTATTAGGATATTAACATTTAAAAGTGTTGTTCTAAACTTTTATAGAAAATAAAATACAAATATTGGAATTGTCCGATACACCATTTATGTTGACTGCTTGTGAAAAATGAAAGTGATAGTAAAGTGCTCTTTATGGTTTTGGAATTGGTTAAACTTTTTGTTATCACACGTAGTTAATGTTTATAAAATAAAAAATGCATTCTCATGGATTCTCAAGATAAATTTTGCCCTGCTTGCCAAAAATTTACACAACGATTGTTATGATTTTGCCAATTACTTATTTAAACGAAAAAAGTGAAATATTCGAACTTTTTTCGCTTAAGCGATTGGCAAAGAAAATTTCAAATGTATTTTAGAATTACAGTCGAGTACGCTTATAACGAACACCGTTTATAACGTTTATAACGAACACCAGTTATAACTAACACATTTACAGGTCCCAAAGGTTTTGCTTCATTGATTTGCTACACTGTTATAGCGAACATCGTTTATAGCGAACTTTTTTTATAACGAACAATATTAGCGGTCCTATTTTCTAGTTTTCATGTATTTATGGCGGTTGTAACGAACACAACAACGTCTTAAATTATGTCAGCGACGGTAACCCTTTCATATGTTCGTAATGTTCGAACTTCGTATGAATTTTCAAATCCTTGAAGTTACACAACCAAATCTATTAAACGATATTTCTGTTTTAGAATTTATTTCAATAGATGACAATATTTTTGAATCTCAATTTCTATCTGATGTTGATATAGTGAAAAAAAACTACAAGACGTTGACGGTTATTGCAATGATGATAATAGTGACGAGTTTGATGAAACGGAAGTTTTTTAACTCCACTTAAGCAACATCCTGAAAGTGAAGGCAATCAATCTGAGTTATATGAGCACTAGGGATATAACTTTTTGCAAATATCCAAATGGCCCTAGCATAGTCGAATAGGCCATTGAAAATTATATAAAAAAATGGTATTACTTTTTCGCAGTTGTCAAAAAAGTTCACCCACCAAACGCGGTAAAGTTTTTAAATTATTTTTTATACCATCACCCTTAGGGATGAGGGTATATATCATTTGATACGAAAAAAAGTGTAACGCATTAAAGGAGACGAGTTAGACCCCAAGTATCTTAAGACCAAATTCGTTTCAGAACTTTTTAAGAAGAATGAGCTATGTCCGTCTGTCTGGCTGGCTGGCTGGCTGGTCAGCAGGATAACTTGAGTAAACCTTAACGGATCGGTATGAAAATTTACCAGTATCAATATTTTTCAAAACGAACTTATGGTATTGTAAATGGGCTGAATAGCCCCACCCCTTCTGGTACCTCCCATACAAAATTACCTATTTTTGGAAAATTAATATTTCTTCCATATCTTCCAAACGGACAACCGGAGGATGTTTGAATTTGGTCAGTTTATTTATCTTGCAAAAGTAGACAAACCCTAAGAAAACCGAAACCTTTGCCCCACCTATTCTGGTACCTCCCATACAAATGACCGAATTGACCCTTATAGTTTTACATACATATCTTTTTTGCAAGTAAACTGAGATCACTCAAATTTTGCGTATGATGTTTGCTTATAAATGTTAGACTCAGGTATGAATATGGACTATATCGGTTCACGCCTTCTGGTACCTCCCATACAAAATGACCTATTTTTAGAAATTATATATTTCTCCAATAACTTCAAAACAGTCACTTGGGGGGTTATGAACATTGGTCCATAAATTAATGTTGTGATAGGAGGCGAAACCTCAGAGAGCCTAACTATTTGACACACCCCTTCTGGTACCTCCCATACAAATGACCGAATTGACCCTTATAGTTTTACATACATATCTTTTTTGTAAGTAAACTGAGATCACTCAAATTTTGCGTATGATGTTTGCTTAAGAAAATTAGACTCAGGTATGAATATGGACTATATCAGTTTACGCCTTCTGGTACCTCCCATACAAAATTACCTATTTTTCGAAAATTAATATTTCTCCTATAACTTCCAAACGGACTCTTGGGGGGTAATGAAAATTGGTCGATTAATTTATGTTATTATAGGAGGCAAAACCCTAGAAAACCTAACTATTTGACGCTCCCCTTCTGGTACCTCCCATACAAATGACCGAACTCACACCCATAGTATTACAAACATATCTTTTTTCTAAGTACACTGAATTCAGTCAAATTATGAGTAATTTGTACGCTTATGAAAATATAATTCAGGAGCGAATATGGACCATATCGGGTCACCCCTTCTGGTACCTCCCATACAAAATTACCTATTTTTGGAAAATTAATAATTCTCCCACAACTTCCAAACGGACATTTGAGGATAATGAAAATTAGTCGGTTAATTTATATTGTGATAGGAGGCGAAACCTCAGAAAACCTAACTATTTGACACACCCCTTCTGGTACCTCCCACACAAAGGACCGAACTCACCCCTATAGTCTTACATACATATCTTTTTTTGTAAGTGCACTGAATTCTGTCAAATAATTCGTAAGTTGTAGGTATGAAAATTTGAGTTAGGAATGAATAAGGACTGTTTCGGTTCACCCCTTGTGGTACCCCCTATCAAAATTAATTTTTTTTTGAAAAATTAATATTTCTCACATATATTCCAAACCGGCACCTATACCCCCTACACAAATAAGTAAAGTTTTGGACGATTTTGCACCACAAGCAGGGGAAAAAATATACCTAAGAAATTTTATTTTAATTAAAAATCTATTCATTTCAATAACTCAAGACTTCAACAATATCTTATATTGGGTGATGGTATTTATCAGTCAGTTTACCTGACTGGAATTTCTGTACTGGTTTTTTATTTATTTAGCTAAAAAGCGCAAAAAACTTTTTTTTTTATTAATATATCAAGCTGCATTTAACATTTGTGTAAATATTTAGGAAGCTGAATGTATGTCATTGAAAATTACGTCATGTACTTTAATTGTTTTTATTATTCAAAGAAAATTATATTACGAGTTTGTGTTTAATACTTAAAAACAATGGATTTTAAAAGAAGCCCTTTAAGCGTTTTAAAAAATGCAAAAATTTGGACAAAGGCTTTGACCAAATTTAAAGATAGCACAATAATGTGGAGAAACATTGCAGATATCGTCAATCCATTACATCAACTGAGCAAAATGCCAACCCAAAAAATGATAATTGGAAGATTTCATGCTTTAGCTGCTTCAGAAAAATCAAAAAAAAAAAGAGGTATAAAGTTATCTCAAAAGAACTTTGCGATTTGTGGAGTAAGATGAAAGTACCAAAAATTCAAACTAAAACATTAAACAGAAAACTTGAAAAATTAATTTAATATATATGATAAAAATTTAAAAAAAAAAAAAATCGTGGTTATAATTTTGAAAATATTTTCAATATTTCTAATGAAAATACGGACATTCAGTCCGAATTAAGTACCTTGGAAGACGCTATGTCTGATGAAAATACAGTATCAGAGTACGAGTGTGAGAACCAATACTCATGCAACGATTGTGATTACAAGCCCTCGGAAAGGATGCAATTAAATAAATCATTAATAAATCTATCGGTTGCATTAGTTACTAATGCCAAAGTCAGTACTAGAAAAGCAGCAAAAATCTGTAAGGAATTAGCAGAGTCTGGTTTTTGAAATTGCTACTCCATCACAGCCAGCTGTTTATAAGCTGTAATCAAGTCGGCCGAAGAAATGTTAAAGGAAACTTTGAAAAATGAAAACTGGTGCTTGCATTTCGACAGCAAAAAAATTGGCAATAAAGAACATCAGGTAATGGTTTTAAAAAATGAATATACCGAACTTAATTTAACAGTGTTTGTTTTGGAAAATGGAAAAGCCCTCACAATTTTTAATGGTATTAAAGAAACATTACACAAATTTGATTTATGGCAATCCATAAAAATGGTAATTTCTGATACAACAAGTTTAAATATTGGTCACAAAAACGGCGTTGTTAAGCTATTAAATGACTATTATAAATCAATTGATCTTCCGCCACCACAATACGTCGGTTGCCAACACCATATTTTAGATCTGATCCTAAGGCATGTTATGGATGAGTTATTGGATGGACGAACATCATCTCCTAATATCTCTTATAATTTTGTTCCGTGGATCTGAAAGCCAACTACATACAGAATAATGAATACTTAAAAGTAAAAAACATTAAATGGCGCGACGATATGCAATACTTGTACGATCTTGGTTCTGCATTTAAATAATACCAAAGAAATGCAAAATTCCCTTATATAGCCATACCACCATTAAGCAACGCTCGATGGAACTCAAGGGCAATTCTTGCCATTTTAGCATTTGTGCTTATCCCGAAATACCGAGACCAGCTTACCCCAATATGTGAATTCATATGTGGAGCATGGTATAATATATGGTTTCCGGTCATTGTTTTAATAAAGACAACTTCGCAGCTTTAGATCAATCCTTAGCACGATTTAAGAACGGTTAAGCATGTCTTAAAAGACACTGGGTTAGAGAAGCTTCAATAATCCCAAAGCAACAGCGAAGCAACATATGCGCAGAACGCGGTATTAAAGTAATACAGGACATTTATCCATTATGCAAAACAAAGCGCACGTTAAATTTGAAGTTTATGTCTTTTAATAATTAAACAAAATTGTTCAGTTTACTATTTTACTTTATTAATAAAGTATTTAAAATTTTTTATATAAAATGAATGTTTTTTTTTTTTGGGAGATTTTAGAAAATCGTTTTCGTGGGTGAGGTTTTTTACCCGAAATGACCCCAAAATTTTTTTTTCCTTAATAACACAACCTTCGCCATCGCGTGGTGCTAGGGCCAAAATTTGGTTATACCCCTAATGAGCACCTTTATGAATTATAAGGTACTTCTGTACCAAAAAAATTACTGATTTTTCTCAAAAACAACAAACTGTATGCAAATTTATAATTCTCAAAGAGAAATACGATTTTTTGAAAAAAAAATATTAAAATATTATTATTTTTTGTTGTTGGTATAATTCTTACGTTTTTATATGTTTTATGTACGAAAAATTATATTTGGTAAAACAAAAAACAGATTAAATTTAAAAAAAAAAGTATATTTTTTTATACCTCGGATATAACGAACTAAAATGCCAAGTCCCTAGGAGTTCGCTATAACCGTACTCGACTGTATATCGCATTTTTATCGGTTCTGCGATTAGTAAAAACGATTCGTTTACGAATGTTCACCAGTGATTCTATAATGTTATCATTTTCGAATTTGTTTTAGAATCGCTTCAGCGTATTGTCCACGAATCGTTAGCGAATCACTCCTCGCCACATGGTTTGTCGGGATACTAATGTAAAAGAAAATATCGTTTCCTTAATAAAACAATAATGTATAATTTTGTTGCCCTAGGAAATATATCACAATACGTCTTTTTTCAATTTCATTTTGTTATGAACATGGACTGTTTTGAATAATAAAAATAGTGTATGCTTTTAAAGAAGAAATATGGTAGTTAGCAGCACTCGAGATCATTGGACGAGGAATCAGATAGATCACGTGGTAGTCGATGGAAGGCACGCATCGAGTGTTCTGAACGTACGAGTGATCAGGGGTGCGAACATTGACTCCGATCACTTCCTTACCGCAGTTAAGGTACGCACTAGGCTAAGCATGGCGAAAAACGTACGTAACCAGGCACAACGAAAGCTGGACATCGGTAAACTGCGGACCACAGAGGTAGCGGACGCCTACTCCAACCACCTAACTCAACTGCTGCAGAATGCTCCAACCCCTGATAATATAACTTCGCAGTGGTAATATATAGCTGACTCCATAGAACGGACTGCGAGAAGCGTACTTGGGTACTCAAAGCCGTCTCAAGAAGATGCCTGGTACGATGATGAATGTCGCAATGCCACGAGAGAGACGGATGCTGTATACAGGGCAAAACTGCAGCCAATGGCAACGCGAGCTGTTCGTGAACGGTACAGGGAGAAGAGACGAAAGGCAACTCGTCTTTTTAGAAGAAAAAAGAAGGAGCTGAAGAAGAGGCAGGATGAGTGCACTGAGTTGCTCCGAAATAGAGGGGAAGCCCGAAAATTCTACAAGAGAGTTAAAGCGAGAATGCGTAGAACAGGGTTGCCCTCCTGCAAGGACAGCGATGGTCAGCTAGTGACGGACCAGGATAACGTTCTGAAGATATGGAGAAATCATTTTAAAAATTTATTGGATGCAGACACCACTCCAGAAGACTCCGCTCCACCCCATGACGATGGTGTTTATTGTCCGCCTCCGAGCCAGAGCGAGATACGTATGGCTATCTCCCGCCTTAAAAACAACAAAGCTGCTGGAGCCGATGGTCTCCCTGCTGAATTGTTTAAGGCTGGCGTGGAGGAGCTGATTAGGAGCATGCATCAGCTCATGGAGAACATCTGGCAAGAGGAGAGCATGCCCGGGGATTGAAGTCTCAGTCTGTTATGTCCCATATACAAGAAAGGAGATCGTAGTGAATGTAAGAACTTTCGTGGAATAAGCCTATTACCAATTGCGTACAAGGTCCTTTCAAGCATATTGTGTGAACGTCTAAAGCCAATTGTAGAAAAACAAATTGGACCATATCAATGCGGCTTTAGACCTGGCAAATCTACGACGGATCAAATATTCACCTTACGACAAATCCTGGAAAAAACCCATGAAAAGCAGATCGACACCTACCACCTCTTTGTCGACTACAAAGCTGCCTTCGACTCTCCGATAAGGAATAGGCTTTATGAGGCCATGTCTGAGTTTGCTATTCCTGCAAAGCTGATTCGACTTTGCAAATGTACCTTAAACAACACCAAATCCTTGATTAAGATTGGTAAAGATCAGTCTGAACCATTTAACACGGAAAGAGGTCTCAGGCAGTGCCTGAGAAGGTGAGAAGGTGATGAGAAAGGCTGGTGTCAACATGTCTGGCACCATATTCCACAAAAGCCACATGCCACTAGCCTACGCCGATGATATAGAATTGGCCGAAATCTGCGGGACGTTACTGCAGTCTTTTCATCACTAGAAAAGGAGTCGGCAAAAATGGGTTTAGCGGTCAACGAGGACAAAACATAAATAATGATTTCGACGAACAAAGAGTCCTCTCGATGGGGACGCAGCATCAACGTTGAAAATTATTGTTTTGAGGTAGTAGATGAGTTTACCTACCTCGAATCTTCCGTCAATAAGAAAAATAATGTCAGCCAAGAAATTAAGCGGAGAATAGTGCTAGCCAATAGATATTTTTACGGACTTCGGCAGCAGTACCACCTTTTCTCGGAATACTTAGAAACAGCTTTACCAGGTGCTAATCTTACCCGTTCTTTTGAATGCTGCCGAATCATGGGTGCTTACGACAATGGATATACAAAACCTGGGAGTATTCGAGAGAAAAGTACTCCGAAAAATTTATTATTTAGTTTCGCCATCGGATGAACCATGAGCTGTATGAGCTTTACCACGACATCGATGGCTGGGTCATGTTGCCAGGATGGATGTAAATGCTCCAGCGAGAAAGGTGTTTGAAGGCGAACCTGAAGGACGGCGCAGAGCAGGGAGACCTAAACTCCGTTGGAAGGACCAAGTGGTAGGCGACGTGCCACCATCTGGTAGGACTAACTGGAGAACACACGCACAAGACCGAAGCGTGTGGAATTCTTTAGTACTTCAGGCCTCAAACTTATGAACCACGTTTGTAAGTTGTAATGGGCCACTTAAGTAAGTAAGTAAGTATGCTTTTTATACAACATTTTTCTTTAAAATATATTCAGAGTAACAACTTATTAATTAAAACGTTACAGTATTATTAGTGAAAGTATCGAAATCGAAAACCCTTGCACTAACCTAACCCAAGAACGCGCACAGAAATGTAAAAAAAAATATTTTTGCCATATTTTGAGAAGAGGATCAAATACGTTTTCGAGGAATGCATTGCATTTTTTTTTAACCTCAAAACGTGTAAAATTGAAAGCCCATCAACCGATTTTAGCAACATTATCATAACACCTATTGACTTTTCAAGACAACTGTTACTAAAAGACTGTGAACAGTTCCTTTATAATAATTTTAAATATAGCGCCCTAAAGAGTTATTAATCGTATATTTAACGTTTTCTTTAACTGTCGTTTTAAAACTTCAAATCAATTACATCACTAGAGATAATAGAATGTCCCTATTTAAGATTTCTCTATAAAAAACTTAAAATTTATTTCAAAAGATTGTATTTGGTTTATTTAGAACCTTACAAAAAATAAATAAAGCATTCCATTACATTTTTTAACTACTAAAAACATTAAAATGCCAAAATAAAAACTTACTGCGTTTCATCACCTTCCAAATTTCAGTCCAACGTCGGGTTAATTTAAAACTCAATAGTATAACCAAGATGTTGTCCCATCATTTTTGTAATTCCATGCGTTCATTCCAGTTTATGTTTAAGGCCTCAACGAATATATACTATAGCTCTTCTTATATAAAAAATCTGAAGTCCTCTATGTCATATAAACTCCATTTGGCCATAACAGGATACAGTCATATCTCATCAGATGTTCATCATTTGCCTGGTAAAAAACCTGTATATATAAAATTCTATATGTGCCCGTAGCTTACCTATATATAGACATTTATACTTTTATTAGTTTGTGATTTTTTTTTAACATAAGTGTATAGTTTGTACAAATTTTTTTTTTAAAAAACTTATTAAAAAATACATTTTTTAAGAACTAAAAAATAATGTTGTAAAATATTTGTACAATAGTTTTTATAGATGTTTGTATCACTGATTTTTGTTGTAAAATTATTTAAAAGTTAATATTTTTAGGTTCAACTGGAAAAGTATTTTTTTATGTTTTTATTTATTATACAAATTTTAAACATTTTGAATTTAGTTAAAGCGTAATACTGACTTACCTGCATACTCCGATTTTTATTTAATTATACCACCATCCTTAGGGATGAGTTATATATCATTTGATACAACCCAAAAGTGTAACACATAGAAGGAGTCACTTTAGACCCTAGGTTTTTTTGAACCAAATTCGAATCATGACAACAGAAAGAAGCCGACCAAGAATTAGCCGATGCGCCGCCGCCGCCGACTGTTTATCTGTAGCCGCGCCGCCGATATGTACGGCTTGTGACGGCTTATTGTTACCAGCCGATGTATTTGACTTGTAGCGGCTGAAGTCTGAAAAATTTCGTTGTGTTGGTACCTTTTTTTTATTTTTTTGGTCACCAAAATTTTTGTGAAATCTTTTTAACTTTTTTTTTTTGGTCACTGTTTTCTTAAAACCAACAAAAACAAAATAATGAGTTGAAATTGAGCCGCCGCCGGTAAAAATCTTATTTCGCCGCCGCCGACCGATAAAAATATTCTGAGACGCCGCCGCCGTCAAATTCGGGTCGGCTTCGTTCTCTGTTTTTGAGTCGTTTGAGCCATGTCCGTCTGTATGGCTGTCCGGCTGGTGCGCACGATAGTTTTCGAAAGACGCAACCAAATGTTTTGAAATTTAGCACGAGTTAATATTACCCCAAAACTACTTACGGTATTGCAAATGGACTACATGGCCCCGCCCCTTCACCCATACAAATACATCATTCCGCCCACTTTAGAAGTCGAGTAATAACATCAAGACACCCAAATGGATCGTACCCAAATTCTGTACTTAGAAAAGCTATTACAGGATATAGTTTCGGGAAAAAAATTGGAAGTCTAGCCAAGCCCCTTCTGGTACCTCCCAAACAAATGTACCTTTCCGCCCACTTTAGGATTGGAGTAATAATATCAATAAATTCAACGCGATCGTACCCAAATTCTTTATTTAGTAAAGCTATTGCAGTATATAGTTTTTGAGAAAAAAAAACTAGAAGTCTAGACACGCCTTTTCTGGTACCTCCCATACGTATATGGTACCGTCAACTTTAGAAGTCGATTAACATTTTTAATAGACCTAACGCGATCGTGCCCAAAGTCTGTATTTAGTAAAGCTATAACAGAATAAAGTTTTGGAGAAAAAATCTGGAAGTCTAGACAATCCCCTTCTGGTACATCCGATACAATTGTACCACTTCGCCCACTTTAGAGATGAAGTAATAATATCAATACACTCGAGGCGATCGTGCCCAAATTTTATATTTTGTTAAGCTATAACAAGGTAAAGTTTTGGAGAAACAAAACTGGAAGTCTAGCGACGCCCCTTATGGTACCTCCCATTCTAATGTACCATTCCGCCCACTTTAGAGAAGAAGTAATAATATCAATAACACGACGCGATCGTGCCCAAATTTTGTATTTTGTTAAGCTATAATGAGGCAAAGTTTTGGAGAAAAACTGGAAGTCTAGCCGCTCCCCTTCTGGTACCTCCCATACATATCTTGCACCGCAAACTTTAGAAATCGATTGATAGACCTAACATGTTCGTGCACAAATTCTGTATTTAGTAAATCTATAAGAGGATTAAGTTTTTGAAAAAAATCTGGAAGTCTAGAAACGCCCCTTCTGGTACCTCCCATACAAATGTACCACTCCTCCCACTTTAGAAATTAAGTAATAATATCAATATTATAGAACATTTTATGTTTTACTGTGGGTGAGAGTATATGTAAGTCGGGGTGCCGACTAATATCATCAGAGAAATTTCTGAATTAAGTTTTCATACAGTTATTCAATTGGAAATAACCAGAAGCAAATCCGACAGATCGCGTATTTCCAGGGCAATGCTACTGAACATACGTCCAATTAACAGGAAATGTAAGAAGGTGCAATGTTGAGTTACCTTAATGGCAAGATGTCACCGATGCGTCATAGGGAGTAGCTAACAGAAGTTAACTCTATACAGGGATAGTGCCTCAATACAATTGGTTGATATGCTCGAGAAATATAAGGCTGACATTACCGGCATATTGAAGATGACCACATTGAAAGAACTGTGATATCTTTAACAGCTCTCATTCGGAAATGGGGGATTTTCTAATTTGAGTTTTATGATCATTGTTCATTTGAGAATTACTCTTTGGAGGTCCCTAAGCAGCTTACACCGACCGAGAGAACACGTGTTCCCTCGGCAAAGTCAATGAACATCCGTTTAGTGGCAGCAAATGTGAGAAGGCGAAAATAACTAGTAAGAAAGTTTCAGACGGAAGACTTACATTTTGCTAGTATATTGATATTATTACTCCATCTCTAAAGTGGGCGGAATGGTACATTAGTATGGGAGGTACCATAAGGGGCGTGGCTAGACTTAAAGTTTTTTCTCCAATACTTTATCCTGATTTAGCTTTACAAAATATAGAATTTGGGCACGATCGTGTCGAGTGTATTGATATTATTACTTCATCTCCAAAGTAGGCGGAGTGATACATTTGTATGGGATGTACTAGAAGGGCCACGGCTAGAATTCCAATTTGACTCTAAAACTTTATCCTGCTTGAGCTTTACTTAATACAGAATTTGGTCACGATCGCGTTGAATCTATCTATCTATCTATATATATAAAAGAGGATGTGTGTATGTATATATGTAACGTATGGACTCGAAAACGGCTGGACCGATTTTGATGAAATTTTCAGGGAATCTTCCGAATAACCCCGCGAGTAACATAGGCTACACATTGTTTGGATTTTTCTACATTTAGGGGGTGAAAATGGCAATATTCGATAATATGCAATAGCGAAGCATTGCCGGGCCCACTAGTTAATAATATTAATCTATTTATAAAGTGGGTATGGGAGGTACCAGATGGGGCGTGGCTAGACTTCCAGGTTTTTTTCTCAAAAACTGTATCCTGCTATAGCTTAACTAAATGAAGAATTTGGGTACGATCGTGTTGGATTTATTGATATTATAACTCCACGTGTAAAGTGGGCGAAAAGGTACATTTGTATGGGACGTACCAGAAGGGGCGTGGCTAGAGTTCCAATTTTTTTCAAAAACTTTATCCTGTTTTAGTTTTACTAAATACAGAATTTAGGTTCGATCCCGTCTAAAGTGGGCCGAACGATGTATTTGAATGGGAGGTACCAGAAGAGGTGGGGCCATTTTTATTTTCAAAATTTCAAAACCTTTGGTTGTGTCTTTCGAAAGTTATCGTGTGCACCAGCCGGACAGAAAGACGGACATGGCTCAAACGACTTAAAAAGTCATGAATCGAATTTGGTACAAAGAACCCTAGGGTCTTAAGTGACTCCTTCTATGTGTTACACTTTTGGGTCATATCAAATGATATACATATATACCCTATGGGTGATGGTATAAAAATTATATCGAGCAAATAGTGGCCATATTCTGATTTGCATATCCGGGATTAGTACTCTGATGCGACCTTTGAAATATTCTAGTTATGCTGAACGTCTCCTCGTTAATGTTGCTGCATATACTTTTTTCAAACACGCAGAACATTGTCATCCATGTGCACTAAGGTGGACCCTCAATGTATGGAAGAATTGAAAACTCATCTGTTCCAAAAAAAACGGTGTTTCGTGTGGTTAGGTTAAAAAAAATTAACAAAAATATAAGCTCGATCGGTTGAAAATTTACATATAGCTCGCAGTTTGAAGTTTGTGGAAATTAGAGTACAGTATAATTTGCTTAGCTGCACTGAATTTCGGTGCACACATTTTTGTGCACTTAAGCGAAATGTGCACTTATCCGGATTATCTGGATTTTTTTACATTTATACATATATGATGCAATTACCCCAATTTGGGCTGAAGTGCAGAAAATGGGGCGGGAGCCCGATTAAAAAAAAATATGCCATTGTCTTCGGCTTGTTCCCCAAACATCGGAATGGTAGGTCAAAGTTGGCGCTAAGGCCCGGGGGGGGGGCAAAAAAAGGGGCCCCCTGGGTTCTATGATGTGTGGGTACTCAAATGAAAGATATTTTCGAGACGAATCTAACGATGTTATTTTTAGTTCATACGGGTCTCCTGGACCGAGTTAGAGCCATTTGAATTTCCGGGATATACCAAAAAAAAAAAATTTAAAAATGTGAAAAAATCATGGAAAAAGTTTGAAAAAATAAAGCAAATAAATTGAAAAATTTAAAAAAAAGTAGAAAATCTAAAAACCGCGCGATTTTTAAAAAAAAATTATTTTTTCTGAAAAACCCCGTAAAAAATTTTAAAAAATGGGGAAAAATTATGGAAATTAGAATAATTTAAGGAAATGAATTGAAAAATTCCTTGGGTTCTATGATGACCCCCATGTGTGGGTACTCAAATGAAAGATATACGGGTCTCCTGGACCGAGTTAGAGCCATTAGAATTTCCGGGATATACTAAAAAAAAAAAATTTAAAAATGTGAAAAAATCATGGAAAAAGTTAGAAAAATTAAAGGAAATAAATTGAAAAATTTAAAAAAAAAATAGAAAATCTAAAAACCGCGCGATTTTCTAAAAAAAAATATTTTTTCTGAAAAACCCCGTAAAAAATTTAAAAAAAAATTGGGAAAAATCATGGAAAATTAGAATAATTTAAGGAAATGAATTGAAAAATTCCATAGAAAAATAAAATTTCATGAAAAATGTGTGAAAATTTTATTTTATTTTGAATTTTTTTAAGGTTTTTAAATGAAAATTTCACGAAATATTTAAAAAAATTCAAGAAAAAGTCTAAAGAGAAATATTTTAAAGAAGGAAATTGATTAAAAAAAGGATAAAAGTGGAAAAAATTAAGAAAAATTTTAAAAATATTTAAAAAAAAGCTATGTATTGTAATTATATATTTTTTGATATATCCCTTTAAAATATTATATTATTGTTTTTTAAATTAGAGTTGTAACGGTTGAGATGGTTGCAGTAGCGCAGCAGGGAAAAATTTTGACCTCGATTTTCGTGTTTTGGGGTGGGGTGGCGTTTTTATTTATTGGGCTCCCGCCCCAGTTTCTGCACTTTTACCCCAATTTGTTACGTTTTTTGCAGAATTACCCTCAAGATTAATTATTAATCGTTAGTTTTATTTAAAAATTTAAAGATCACACTTATTAAATCAAGAAAAAATACATAACATATATAAGATAACGATTTTGAAAGTGTTGGTAAACGAAATTTTTTCTATTGGAAATTGACTTGTAAAACACAATCGTCGAGGCTGATAGGACGAAAGTGCAGCTAAGCAAAATGCAGTTAAATGAGATAATTTCATACAAATGCTGCAATAAAATGCAGCCATAACGAGTTTAAGTGCTCTTATCCGGAATGTGCTGCTAAGCGAAGAGGCAGCTAAGCGAATTTTACAGTACATTATTTGTTGGACCTTATTGTACGGTGCACAATAAGGTTCATCTTAATGTCCACCGTACGTTGTCTTCCAGCACCAAGAAGGTTCGTTACAGCATCGTATTATTGGAAATGAGCAACTAGACTGTTTACTGTTCGATGTGAGAGGCCAAATCGAAAATTAAAATATTGACGATATGCACGCTGAGTCAAAACAATGGATTGTTGATATGAAATATGGCGTGTACTGCATTTGATACGTTCTCCGACGTGTGTAGCTTAATTTTTCCATCCCAAAGTCATCTTTAGAAAATACTTAAACGAAATAGAAATATATAAAAATGTTTTAAAAATTCAAACAATTTGGAACCATCCTGTAGGTCCAATATCGTTTTACAATAATATTCGATTTGTGTACATACCCATTAAGCCTTTTTTTTTTGTCTAACAATGAAAACAAATCAAATAAATGTAGAAACTGTTAACATTTTATTTAAGATATTATTACATTCATTTGCAATATATAATTTACATGTAATTTAAGTTGTTTAGAGTTTTGTGTACAATTCCAATTGTTTATGCCAATTATATAAAAAAAAAGTATTCATAAGACAGGGAAACTGTGGTAAAGACAATTTGTGAAAGGATCAAGAATAACTTGAGATTGCATTTCTTAATAATATACATATATTTTAAATTTAGAAAATTAATTTTTTTTTTTTCTTGCTTATGTACATTTTTTGTAGAGGACTAGTGGGCCCGGCAATGCTTCGCTATTGCATATTAACTTATAATATAATTCACATTTCTAACTGCCCTAAGTGATATGTTAACGCAAATTTATTTATTTGTAGATCTAACATACAAAGTACTTTTGAAATGAAAATAATATGTTGAGTTTAGTAACTTATGTAACTAATTTCAAGTAACTCCTTAACATGGAAGACTTTTTTTTAAATATGACGATCTATGACGATCGTAAAAAGTTCACCATCTAATTTATATCTATACTGCCGACATTTAGATCAAGTTTTTTCTGTATGTAGGGAGAAAAACAACTTCTTTCACTAATCGGAAACAGACATTCGCTTAATATCAAAAATAAATTTCTATTTTTATGTGTTGTACTGGATACTGTCTGTGGGCGTAAAAAACACATTTGACATGCCTTCTCCGCCGATTGATCGCAAATGAAAATTTCGTTTGAAGATTCATGCATTTATTTTCGAGAACTGTATGTGTACCAAACTTTAAGTATTTTGCCATAAAAAACACTATTCTATTTCTTGTTCTCGAACTGATCAAGAATTTTGCTTATACTTTTTTTTTTGTATAATATACACGTATTACCGTGTCTTGAGATAATTCGGCCACCAAATGTTTAGCTTAGCAAAGTGATGGTCTCATGCGCTATATGGCATGTATGCCGTCGTGTTGGAAACATTTCTCCTCCGAATGTTTTTCAATGACATGATAAATATAAAAAATCAATTGTTCGTCCACCGGCTTTGGCTTCTTCTGTACGCATGGTACGCGCTTGAAATGGATAAATATTATCGGAAATAGTAAATGTCGTCTATCCATAGTATTGCGTATTAGCTGATCAGATGGATGATTTTGTGCACTATAAACTTGACAAAGTGCTCCATAAGTTAAGTGGGCAGAGCGTGTATTTTGAAAATAAATTCCTACGATTTGTAATAGTTGCTCTAGTGTAAGACTTTGCATGGTGATTTGCCATAGTATACCAAAAGAAAGTCTAACACACTTCATTATTTACACTTTTACCTATCTGAAGTTCTATAGGTCTAAAATAAACCCATATATAGGTTCTTTCCAAATGTTCGATACCTCTGACATTCTAAGAAAATTCAAATTGTGCCCCCAGTCAGACAAAAGCTATTTTCCTGTCCAACTCCAATGAACATTGCCTAATTTGTATTTGAAAGATTTATTACCAATTCTCTCTCGTGTTAAGTAATTGAAAAACACATACCTGTAAAGTACCAGATTTGATATGTCCTCTACCTGGTGTACGGACAATTGTTTGATACAGTTACATAGTCAAATATTGACGTGCGTGAGCAGCGCCTCGGCACTATTTACCAATTTCGTGTTAAATATCCTATTCATATCTTTAGGCGTACAGCAGCATACTGTGTTAATTTAGTTATAACGGGTTATTTAAAAAGGGGGGGTGGCACAGCCCACTTCCACCCTGGCTGTTTCATAATGTACCAACAACATATAACAAATCTCATCTTTGAACCTCTGGTAGTTCATAAGATATACCCATTTAAAATTGTGTGGGAGGTGCCAAGCCCCTTTATTCAATCACAATCAAGTATAGCCACGGACTATCAACAGGTCATCAGTACCACTTTGAAAAATTTTCGTATCAATCGTTCTATTGGAAAAGCCGTCAGAGCGATCTTTGAAAAGGGGGCGTGGCACCGCCCACTTGCACACTGGCTGTAATTAATACTGCACCAACAAAATATATACCAAATCTCATCATAATACCTCTGATAGTTCATGAGATATAGTCCTTTTAATTTTCAAGTTTTATGGGCGGTGCCACGACCCTTTATCCAATCACAATCAAGTATAGCCACGGATAATCAACAGATCATCAGTATCACTTTGTAGAATTTTCGAATCAATCGGCCTATTGGAAAAGCCGTCAACGCAATTTTTGAAAATGGGGCGTGGCACCGCCCTCTTCCGCTCCGGCTGTAATTAATACTGCACCAACAACATATGTAACAAATTGCATCTTCATACCTCTGATAGTTCATGAGATATAGCCCTTTTGATTTTCAAGTTGCATGGGCGGTGCCACGCCCCTTTATGAAATCACAACCCATTATAGCCAGGGACTATTAACAGGTCAACAGTACCACTTGGTAAAATTTTCGTATCAATCGGTCTATTAGAAAAGCCGTTAAGCGATTTTTGAAAAGGGGGCGTGGAACCGCCCTCTTCCACCTTGGCTGTAATAAATACTGCTCCAACAACATATATACCAAATCTCATCTTCATACCTCTGATAGTTCATGAGATACAGCCCTTTTGATTTTCAAGTTGTATGGGACCGGCCGTGGCATAGTGGTTAGATCACGCGACTACCATGCGGGAGATCGCAGGTTCAAACCTGACTCCAGTCATCTTAAAAGAAAAAAATAAATGCAATTTTCTTCATTGTCGGCTCCCCTCGAATGTTGTTTGACAGCAACTTCGCAGTATTAAGCGTCGATTCAATCGTCGTGTCTAGTAAGAGCTTCTCAAAACAGTGACGTTCGCATTCGTCGATAAATAAGTAGGAGCCGTTAGTTGTGAATCTAAAAATAGAAAGCGTGTTAATTCACAACAACGCGAGAAGCTATCCCATACCTCATTCAAGGGGTGCAAAGGGAAATTAAGTAAGTTTTTTTTTATGGGCGGTACCACGCCCCTTTATCCAATCAAAACCTATTATAGCCAGGGACTATCAACAGGTCAACAGTACCACTTTCGTATCAATCGGTCTATTAGAAAATCCATTAGAATGATTTTTGAAAAGGGGGCGTGGCACCGCCCTCTTCCACCTTGGCTGTAATTAATACTGCTCCAACAACATATATACCAAATCTCATCTTCATACCTCTGGTAGTTCATGAGATACAGCCCTTTTGATTTTCAAGTTGTATGGGCGGTACCACGCCCCTTTGTCCAATTGGACCAAATTGTAAATCTAAACCACCCGGGGCGCCACCCAAACGCATACAAAAAAATGTATTCAAATCGGTCCAGCCGTTTAGGAGGAGTTCAGTCACAACACACGTACGGTAGAATTTTATATATAAAGATTTATAATAAACTATTTAATTAATTAGCAATGGTTTAAATCGAGCTTAACGCGGATTAGCGTAATAGATAAGAAATTACATTCTATACTGTTCCTCTTCACAACTTGTCAGTCCACTTTACAAACTAAGCGAATATCTTGAGATTACGATACAGAAATCTTTTGTAATCGCTTATTTGTATTTAAAACAAAAACAATTACTTCTCCATTGAGAAATGTAAAGAGTATACCAAATTTTTAATTTTTTCATGTCTTTAACTTTAAATACATAACTTATTTTATATATTTATATATATTTATTTTGATTATTTACTATTTTCAGTAACTTTTTTATACATACCAATATGCAAATGTAAACATAAAATATCCATAGTGAAAATCGTATAAATATTCAATGATTATAAAAATGCTAATTTCGATTGTTTTACATAATAAATTTAAAATTAATAAATTCCTGTCACACCAACGTTACCTTTGGTTTGGAGTATTAATAATATTATTTGCATTGATAAATTGCAGAATTTACTATATTTTTTATTAAATAAACTTTAATTTAAATTAATGTTCACACGTTAGTTTCTTACTTTATAAACAAGAAAGAATCCTTATTCCACTATTTGACCATCAAATGTTGTACACATCATTTTTCCTTGTAGTAATAAAGTTTGCCATCGTTTTGTTGCAGTGATTTAATTCGTCCGTATCTGCGTATATAAAAAAAATAAAAGATAATTAGTAATAAACCAAATAATTAAATAACTAAAAAACTATTTAAATCATATCATAGAAAAACTTATAATTTTTTTTTGTTTTTCTCCGATACAACTATAAAGTGCTCTATATTATAAGATACAAATTATGTATGTATACATAAAAAATAAACTAAAGAATGGTCTTGAAATTACTGCGAATTCTATGACCACTGCCGCAACGACCGTACTGGGTTATGAAAAACCACGCCCAGACAAGCCTTGGTACGATGATTCATGTCGCGAAATGTCTGAGGAAATGGATGCAGCATACAAGGCAAAACTGCAGCCAATGGCGCCGCGTGCGGTGACGGAGCGTTACAATGAGAAATGAAGGGAAATGAAACGCCTGTTCAGAAAAGAGAAAGCCAGGATATCGAAAACTATAGGGATAGAGGTTAGGCCCGAAAGTTCTACCAAAGGGTTAAAAGCAAAGGTTTTGGAACAGGGATCCCCAGGGACTAAAGACTCAGAGTGTGCTGAAAATATAGAGGGAACCCTTTCAATCTTGACTCGTTCCCGAAGGCAGCATAAGTGACGAAATCACACCAATCATAGACGGCGAAGTAGATTGTCCTCCTCCGAGCAAAAAGGAGTTTAGCACGGCGATCGCAAGGCTTAAAAATAATAAATCTGCGGGAGCCGATGGACTGTCTGCAGAGATTTTTAAAGCCGGCGGCGATGAGCTGGTAACATGCATCGACCAGCTCATAAACACGATTCGGCTCAAGGAATGCATGCCCGATGTTTGGAATCTGAGTGTCCTATGTCCCGTTCTTAAGATCGGCGATCCAAGTGTGTGTACCAACTATCGCGGAATTAGCCTTTTACCCATCGCATACAAGGTCCTGTCTAGTGTGTTATGTGAATGACTTAAGCCCATTCTGACTAACCTAATTGGAACTTATCAATGTGGCTTTAGACCTGGTAAATCGACGACCTACAAGATATTCACACTACGACAAATCCTAGAGAAGACCCAAGAAATGCAGACCGACACCTACCATCTGTTCATCGACTACAAAGGTGCATTCGACAGTCCGATAGGACAGAAATTGTTGGATGCTATAACTGAGTTTGGTATCCTCGCGAAATTGGCAAAAATCTGACAGAGCCATATCTACACTTGATGTGACTAACTATCTACGAAGCGCAAAAGACCGAAGCGCTTAAAATTCTTTTTTACTTGCTGCTACTGAATTCTGTTGCTGCTGCCAATTAAAAAGAAGAAATAAAAACTTTAATTTCTTCATTCTTTTTGAGTTTACTTTGCTACAACACTTACTTTGCACCCCATGAATGAGGTATGGGATAGCTTCTCGCGTTGTTGAGAATTAACACGCTTTCTATTTTTAGATTCACAACTAACGGCACCTACTTGTTTATCGACGAATGCGAACGTCACTGTTTTGAGAAGCTCTTACTAGACACGCCGATTGAATCGACGCTTAATACTGCGAGTTGCTGTCAACAACATTCGAGGGGAGCCGACAATGAAAGAAAAATTTATTTATTTTTTTCTTTTTAAGATGACTGGAGCCAGGTTTGAACCTGCGATCTCCCGCATGGTAGTCGCGTGTTCTAACCACTATGCCACGGCCGGTTCCGGCTACAACACTCTTGACGTAAAATGGTGACACATCTGTCTTTTCGATGTTTTTTTTATTAAGAAAAGTTGTTTTTTGCGTTACTAAACGTTTTAAAACTTAACATTTTTGGTAATCACAGTATTTTTTAATAATAAACTAAATATTTTTTAAAAATAACTAAAAATTTGGTTAAAATGGTCACACCGCTCCCAATGGAATTGCCCATATTTGGAATATGTAACAAAAATGGATGGATATCAGATAGAAGTTTTATGCTAAACAAAACACATTTTGTGTAAAACTAACGTCGAGTTCTTTTAGCTGGCTGTCGGTTGAACTTCATCTTATTATTATTAGCCTTTAAAACAACTTGACAGCATATATATTTATATCTTAGTGTCTAAGTCAGAGTCCGAAATGATTAGAGATTTCCATTCGCTTCGATCTTGTGCGCACCGCCTCCAGTCAGTCCTACCAAGCAGCATCAGTGATTCCTCCACCTGGTCCTTCCAACGTAGTCGCGGTCTCCCTCTTTTGCACCGTCCTTCAAGGTCTTGATAGAATACTTATCGCGCTGGAGTTTCCTCATCCATTCTCACGACATGGCCTAGCCAGCGTAATCGTTGCACTTTGATTCGCTTGACAACATCAATGTCGTGGTATAACTCGTACAGCTCATGGTTCATCCGAATCCTAAATGGGTCCATATATTTTGCGGAGTATTTTTCTCTCAAACACCGCCAGATGAGCTGCATCTGCCTGTGTAAGCACCCAAGATTCGGAGGCGTACAACAGGACCGGTAAAATTAGAACCTGGTACAGCAGGAGTTCGAGATAGGGTGGCGTTTATAAAGTGCTCGCATAGTCCAAAGAAACACCTGTTGGCAAGCACTATTCTCCGTTTTATTTCGAGGCTGACACTGTTGTTTTTGTTCATGGCGGATCCGAGGTAGATAAATTCATCCACTACCTCAAAGCAATAGTTTTCAACGTTCACGCTGCGACCCCAACGGGTGGACACTTTGTTCGATGATACCATTAACTTCGTCTTGTCCTCATTCACTGCCAAACCCATTTTCGCTGACTCCCTTTCAACTGATGAGAAAAAACAGCTGTTACCTCTCACATCGTTCGACCGATAATGTCGATATCATCGGCATATGCGAGCAGCATGTGGCTCTTATTAAATATGGTGTCAGACATGTTAACCGCTGCTTTCCTTAACACCTTCTCCATCACTATGTTGAACAGCATACATGACAAACCGTCACCCTTTCTAAGACCTCTCGTCGTTTCGAATGGTGCAGATAGATCCTTGCCAATCTGAACAGAGGATTTGGTATTCGCAAGGGTACACCGGCAGAGACGAATAATCTTCGCAGGAATACCGAACTCAGACATGGCTTCGTATAGTCGATGCCTAATGGGACTATCGAAGGCAGCTTTGTAATCGACAAAGAGGTGATAAGTGTCGATTTGCTTCTCATGGGTTTTCCCAAGAATCTGCCGTAGTGTAAATATTTGATCCGTCGTGGATTTGCCTGGTCTAAAGCCGCACTGATAAGGTCCAATCAGGTTTTCCACAATTGGCTTTAGACGTTAACACAGTATGCTAGATAATACCTTATACGCAATCGGTAAGAGGCTAATTCCACGATAGTTTTTACACTCACTACGGTCCCCTTTTTTGTAGATTGGACATAGCACACTGAGATTCCAATCCTCTGGCATGCTCGCTTGAAGCCAAATGTTCTCTATGAGCTGTTGCATGCTTAAAACAACTTCATCTTAGTCATCCGAATTTTATTAACCGCTTCTTCCCAAAGTGTTTAGATAAACCAACGAACCGTTATAGTGGCTTTTAATTTGCAGAGATTAATTCACAATTGGTTTCATAGTGTAATAAAATAAATAATTTTATCACTTGTGTAAAAATATCCAGATACAATTAGATTTCATCACCAGGGTTTGATTCATGCTTCAATCATCTACATTTCTTTTATCGGCGTCCTTCTTCATAATGCCGACAGTAATATTGCAGTAAATGTCTAGTAAAAGCTTCTCAAACAGCTGACGTTCTCACTCGTCTATAAACAATTAGGGTGCCGTTGTGTGAGTCCAAAAATAGAAAGCGTCTTACTTTACAATAACGCGAGATGATATCCCATACATCATTCATAGGTTGTAGAGTTAGATGGAATATTCCTGTTGAAGCCCTATGCTTCAAAGTGGGATAAAAAAAGGAATAAAAAAATGGAGAAAACTAACTAAAAACTTCACTATATTATTAGCAGTATTTCAAAATTGTATTAGTTCAATACATATAATACTTACTTTGCATACTTACAGGTAATGTATAAATATTTCAGCTTCAAATATTTTATTTCCTAGAATGATGAAAGAAAACGGATTTTGTTTACGTGTAATTCTTCCCATCCACTATTTTGACATCGGTACATGGAACACATAAATGCTTGATCCCTCTAATCACTTTCTTGATATTTTCTTAACATGAACATTGACGGGACCTTATTATTGGTACAAAAAATGTGGACAGTATTAGGTTAAAATGATACCCAACATATTAAATCTCATGAACAATTCGAATATCTGTAAGAAAAAAATACTAAATTGTTAAAGAAATTAAAATTGGTACAAACTAGGGAGTTTCGATCGGGGTTTAAAGCCACGATATTCACAACGGAATCTAATTTGATGTGATCAGCATTAGCTGAGTTTTTTAGTTAAAGACAATGCAAAAAAATATACGAATAATAGACACCCCAGTATGTACCAACTGAAATTAACATATATGATGATATATATTAAAGATATTTGTGAGTATTGGTCTACTTACCATTGCCGGATATCATAGGCCTATTATCGTGATAAAAACTATGCAATAATTCGAGGAATGGCTCCGAAGTAAATAGTCGAGGTACACTCTTTTAAGCCAATTCGTAACATCCACTTGGTAACAAATGGACAAGGCTGCTCTGTGATGCTTTACGATTTGTGACTTATGTGTGAGTTAGGAAAAATATCAGATACTTGAACATGTCACTCACTCATTATGAGAGAAAACATATCAAATAATTTATTATATCCCACTAAATGTTGAAAAAAAGAAAAGTAACAAACATTAAAATTGTTCTGGGAGACCAAATGCAAAAATAGGAAGGGAAGATGTTCTGGGTCCATCGAACGGAAAACTCAGCCTTCATACCGACACGACAGACAACGGGTTTAGGCTGGTTAGCTTCGCAGCAGAAAGGAACATGGTAGTGAGTGGAACCAGATTCCAGCACAAAGATATCCACAAGGCAACTTGGCTATCCCCCGATCAAAACACCAAAAATCAAATTGATCATATTCATCTAGTGTCATGGACGTGCTTGTGATCCGTGGTGCTAATATTGGCTCGGATCATTACCTGGTTGCAGCTAAGGTGGGCACAAGATTAAGCAGAGTGAAAAACGCACGTAATCAAATACAAAGAAATCTGAGGATCGCGAAAAAGTAAAAGGCTACGGTAATGGGCTCCCCTCCTGTAAGGACAAGGATTGCAGATACCCAGAGCGTGCTGCATATATGGAGAGAACACTTCCAGCAACTGCTAGTTCCAGAAGGCAGCGCACGTGAAGGTATCACGCCAATTGTCGACGACGGCTTAGATTGCCCACCACCAAGTCAAGCCGAGGTAGGACGAGCATTATCGCGGCTGAAAAATAATAAAGCAGCCGGTGCCGATGGACTTCCGGCAGAGCTCTTCAAATCCGTTGGTGAGGAGCTGATAACGAGCATGCACCAGCTCCTACGCACGGTTTGGCTTAGAGGGTGCATGCCCGACGATTGTAATATAAGCGTATTATGCCCTGTGCTGAAAGAAGTTGATCCAAGTGTGTGCTCCAACTACTGCGGTATCAGCCTTTTACACATCGCATATAAGGTCCTGTCGAGTGTGCTATGTAATAGACTAAAGCCAGTGTTATCCAACCTGATCGGGCCTTATCAGTGTGGTTTTAGATCTGATAAATCAACAACTGACCAGATATTCACACTTTGGCAAATTCTGGTAAAGACCCAAGAGAAACAGATCGACACGTACCATATTTTCGTCGACTATAAAGCTGCCTTCGACTGTCCGATACCGCAGAAATTACTCGAAACCATGGCTGAGTTTGGTATTCCTGCGAAGCTGATACGCCTTTACGGAATGACGCTAACTGACACGAAGTCTTCAGTGAAGATTGGCAAGGACCTTACGGAGTCATTCTATACCAGACGAGGCCTAAAACAAAGCGATGTCCTATCGTGTCACCTCTTCAACATAGTGATGGAGATGATAATGAGGAAAGCTGGCGTACACACGAGTGGCACGATAATCAACAAAAACCACATGCTACTCGCGTATGCTGATGACGTAGGTATCAACGGTCGGAAACTGCGGGATGTGACTGCAGCCTTCTCAGGTATACAGAAGGAATCGGCGAAAATGGGTCTAACGGTGAACGAGGACAAAACGAAGTTATTAGTTTCAACGAACAATGAATCTACTCGTTTGGGAAACTGCGTGAACGTTGACAGCTATAATTTCGAGGTGGTAGATAATTTTATCTACCTAGGCTCCGCCATCAACAAAACAAATAATGGTAGCCTCGAAATCCGGAGAAGAATCCTTGTTGCTAATAAATGCTACTACGGACTTAGCAAGCGATTTGATGACAGAGCCCTCTCCCGACAAACAAAACTCAAGCTATACCAGATGCTGGTTCTACCTGTCTTAATGTATAGTTTAGAATCCTGGGTTATGACACAAGCGGATGAATCGGTTCTGGCAATATTCGAGAGAAAAATACTCCATAAAATATATGGGCCCATCATCGTTAACGGAGAGTATCGGCGTCGAATGAATCATGAGCAGTACGAGCTGTACACTGACATTTTTTTTTTTTTTTTTTTTTTATTTATTTAAGTCTATGGACTTACAAAAATCCTTACAGACTAAACATTTTTACATATGTACAATTATAAAAAAATATTCTTAAAATAAATTATTTAAATGTAAAATTATATTCCGCTTTAATGCAGTTCTGTTTTCGGACAAATCAATGATATTGTAATATTTATTGAACTGAACACATAAACGTCGGAACGGATCATTATTAGCATAATTAGAATTGAAGTGGTTTATAAGTAGAAGTTGGAAATTTCTGGTTAATCTAACAGGAACATTTATTTGAATTTTACTTAATAAAAAGTTTGAATCAGTATCACCACGTATTATGTTTAACAAAAACGAAATATTAAGCATAGTACGCCGACTTTTCAATGTTGGTAACTTTATTTGATTAAGTCTATACTCGTAGGATGGCAAGTTATGTGGGTTCCAACCACGTCCACGTAGGCAAAAAAGAAGAAATTGTTTCTGAACTGATTCAACGAAATTAATATGGATCGAGTAACATGGGTCCCATATGACTGAACCATATTCCAGAATAGGACGAACCAATGAAATGTACAATTGTTTTGTAACACAGGGATCAGCAAACTCTTTACTCCAACGTTTCATGAACCCCAGGACACCATAAGCCTTATTCACTGTTAGGGAAATATGTGGACGGAATGTTAAACTATGATCTAGAAGGATACCAAGATCTGTAAAGGTTATAACATAATCGAGTTCAGTATTATTTAAGAAGTAGTTAGTATGGATATGATTTACTCTATAAAAAGACATATGTTTACACTTTTTAATGTTAAGCTCCATCAAATTAATTTTACACCATTTGGAAAAGCTATCAAGATCGGATTGTAGTAAATAGTCATCATCAGGATTTATTAACGTACGGAATATTTTTACGTCATCAGCATACATAAGAACATGCGAATTTTTTATAACAGACGGAAGGTCATTAATGAACAGGGTGAAGAGCACAGGACCCAAGTGACTTCCCTGTGGAACACCCGACGATACCTTAATTTTTTTGGAAACAGCATTTTTAAATTTAACCCGTTGTGTTCGATCTTCTAAGTAGCTTCTTAACCACAATAACAAGTAACTACTAAAACCCATGGCATCCAATTTGTACAACAATAAGTTATGATTCACTTTATCAAAGGCCTTACTAAAATCGGTATAGATAACATCTGTTTGCCTTCGGTTTTTAATAGCGTTGTTTATGATTGTAGTAAGTTCCAAAATGTTAGTTGTAGTGGACCTGGATTTACGAAATCCGTGCTGGCATGATGATAATAAGGATGTGACTTGATGTTTCAGCATATCAGTTATTATTTTCTCAAAAAGTTTAGGAATGACGCTTAATTGAGCAATCCCTCTGTAGTTGGTCACATTAATTTTACTACCAGATTTGAACAATGGCACAATAAATGATTCTTTCCATAGGGGTGGTAAATATCCTGTACGCAATGACTCATTAAACATTTTTGTAAGGGGAACGGACAAGGAAGCAGCACAATGTTTAAGAATATTGCTAGGAACGCCATCAGGACCAGGAATAAACGAATTTTTTAACGCTTTTAAATTTGTCAAAACTGTGCTGCTGCTTACAAATGAAAAATTTATTGATGATGTGTCTTGAATAGTAAAAGGATAGGGCATACTCGAATCATAACTGTATGTGGAGTAAGTTGATGCAAAAAAGTCTGCAAATATATTACAGATTGATAAATCATCGTTCGCTATAACGTTGCCAAGTTTTAAGGAGCTAGGAAATTCACACGAGCGACGTTTGGAATTTACAAACTTGTAAAAGGATTTCGGATTTTTTTTCAATTGGATTTTCATACGATTTATATAATTCTTGTACGCCACGGTGTTAGCCATATTATATTGTGATCTCGCAATGGAGTAATTACAAAAGTCAGTGGGTGAACCAGTTTTCTTATATTTTTTGAACATTTTATTCTTTTTATTTTTAGATTTAGCTAAGCGATTGTTATTCCACGGTGGACCAATATTATCGCGATTATAAATATAAGGGACTGATTTAGCAATGCAAGCATTCACTGAGTAATAAAAGCAGTTAATCATTTCATTTAAATCATTTTTAGAAATTACATCGTTCCAATTAACAGATGATAAAAGCCTATTCAGTTTTACATAGTCAGGTTTAGAAAAACAATATATTTTTGAGGGTTTTGTATGTTTTGGAGCAATTGATGGTAGAATAATATTTAGCTCTGTAGTTGGGTGAAAACGATCCTCAGGAAGAGTAACAGGATATGATGAACTCAAAGACATTTCGGACGGTTGATTTACAAAAATAAGGTCCAGAAGCTTATTATGCATATTAAATATGTTATTAATTTGAAATAATCCATAACCAAGCAGTGTATCAACAAATTCATTAGTACAACCATTCTCAATTACGGGAACTAATACATTAGATTCAGTTGATCGACTCCACAAAATAGATGGTAAGTTAAAATCGCCAAGTACAGCCAGTACATCACAGGACTTAGAAGATTGGAAAGCAAAATTGATAGCAGATGCATGTTTAGAGTAAATATCATCAGCGGAATTTGGAGGAATGTATGAACATGTTACAAAAAGTGATTTACTTTTAACACAAATTTTTACTGCAACAAATTCAATATCCGTATAATTGTTACAAATAATTTGTTCGGAAGAAAATTTATCAGATACAGCAATAAGTACTCCGCCTCCAGTTTTTTTAGTTTCATCAATACGATCACGTCGAAAAATATGATATTTAGGAGATAAAATTTCACAGTTGTTAACATTTTCATGAAGCCAAGTTTCAGTAAATACAATAATGTGGTAATTAAAGTTAAAACTGTTGACATATAGTGTGGATAATTTAGTATTCAAGCCTCTGACATTCTGATAAATTACAGAAAGCTGATCAACAGACGGCAAAGAATTCAGTTTTTTGAAGCATCACTTGAACGAGCTGGTAAATGAACTATATTTGATTGAACAGTTTCTCTATAAAGGTACTCATGTTTTTCTTTTACATAATATGCAAACTTAATGTTCAGTTGTTTCTGCAGCAAAACGCGCAGCGAAAATAGTTTTCTTCTTAGAAAACACCTTTAAATTCTTAGGAATATTATCGGATTTTTGATAAATTGGACTATTTAATGGAGAAAAGAATTTATTTGAAGAATTAGAAGCCATATTTAATGGAGAAGGAACGTTTTTAGCGGGATTCAAAACATCCATTTTTTGAACAATAGCAGTGTTTGGAGTACTAGGATTCGCGTTACCAGATGAAGACTTAAGAGCAGAAGAAGAAAATGGATTAATTGTAATTGAAGAATCAGAAGCATCAGAAATAGCTGGCTCATTTGTAATATTTAGCGGCAGAGAAGATGCAGCAGCAAGATCAGTTGAATTTATGGCGTTATTGATGGGAATATTCGGAGGTTGATTATGATTTTGATTTGCTGGTTTTTTTCGTTTCGGAGACGAAGGTTGTTGCAAATTGACAAACTTATCTAAAATCGGGAATTTATTAAATAGCTCGCCAAAAACAAAAAGTTTATTTTGCAAGGATAAAAAATCTCTAGTAAGTTGTTCGAAATCTCCTTTGGAACTTTTAAAGAATTTGTAAAATTCTATATCAATCGCTCTACACTTAGGACATGTCCATTGGAGGAATTTACTACTATCAGCAAGTGCGTCAGCATCACGATTTTTAAGTCCACTGCATTTCACATTGACGTTGTCAGACGCATTAAGGTGCAACGGTTGCGTTGGTTAGGTCATGTTGTACGCATGGACGAAAATGCTCCAGCTCGAAAAGTATTCGACAATGAACACGATGGACGACGTAGAAGAGGGCAACCAAAACTCCGTTGGAAAGACCAGGTAACTGAGAACCTACAGAACTTGGTGTGACTTACTAGGGAAGAAGCGCAGAAGATCGAGGCGCTTATAATATTTTTCTACGTGCGGTATATAATCCACTGGGATTGCAAAGAAGTGTCAGCTAAGTAAGTAAGTAAGTAAATGTTGATGACTTCCACACCTGAAACTTATTTACTATTGAAGAATGACCTTCAAGTCGATGAGACTTTACATACATTTTGTAAATGTCTTTGAACTGTTCTGGAAGATTTTAATACCGAACTAGTAATGATAGAAAATAGATAAATTAAGGAAATAAAGGAAATCTAACCAGATATTAACTGCGAGTTTCGGAAGGCAGCGATAGTTAAAAAAACCGTGTCATTTATACTGTACCACAAAATAGGCGGTAATGTTTTTAGTAACTGAACATATCGATATTTGTACTATACAAAACATAACAACTCCACCTATTGTGTCCAAAAGTATCACATCTTTCAAACTGCAACCAATCATACAGTCACAAAATTTCATTGTAATCGATTTGACGGCTTCGGAGTACACACTGATTTTTATATATTTAGATATTCGCTATATGGGGCCGAGTGTGGCATGATGATTGGAATACGCAACAGTCATTTCGGTGATCTGGCATAGGGCCCTTCTTTGGTGTTGTAGACTGCAAAATCCATGTAGTGTAGTCAATTGGAGTGTCTAGTTAAAGCTGACGTTCGGACTCGTCGTTTTACTGTAGGTCTCGTTGTGTGACTCTAAAAATGAAAGCATGTTAACCCAACCTATATCTCATTATTGGGATGGAAAGGACAAAAACGTTTTATGTATTTATTTAGATGTAATATGCTTGCCCTAATGCGAAATTAATTCAAATTTGAATATCTTTGTTTTTCTACCCAGATTTTAGAACCGTTTGTTTTAAACCACCGCTAATCTAGAAACTAAATTTCTCTCATAGTAAAAAGCAAAACATTTCCAGATGCCTAGGTACTATTTTAAGAAAAAATTTCATCTAAATAATTAAGTGGGTACTAGTATGATAACTAGTTCTTTTATTCGAAATTTAGTCCAAATATGTTAGGTATATATACTAAACTCATCATCCTCACTATGCGTTACCTCACAAAATGCCACAAACCTCCAACATTTTATTGCCGACCTCAGGAGGCAGTCGTAATCGTTATTCGTCATGGAGCATCGCTATTTCATATTATCCGATGCAGCTTATCAAATCAAATTCCTGACAACAAAATAAATGCCGGTCTGTGTAGTTGTTCTCTTTTTTGTGTGTGTGTGTATTTATATAGTACATCTATCTATGAAAACGTGCTGTTATTTAATGCCCTCACATTGATTAAGTGATCGTTGTGGCTAGGGTGAGTAGGTATATATTATTAGTAAATAAAATATACAAAAAACAATAAATGATACGATGCAGTGAACCAACCATATAGGAAAACAGTAGTTAAAAATAACTGTATATACTGCGTTGTTATAATTTAACACGCTTTCTATTTTTAGATGCACAACTAACGGCACCTACTTGTTTATCGACAAATGCGAACGTCACTGTTTGAGAAGTTTTTACTAGACATGCCGATTGAATCGACACTTATACTGCGAAGTTTCGCCTGCGATGAAAGAAAAATGTAGATGACTGGAGCCAGAAGTCGAACCTGGGATCTCCTGCATGGTAGTCACGTGTTCTAACCATTATGCCACGGCCGGTCCCATTATAAGCTGATGGTAACCGAAAATCAATGGAAATGGGGAATTTTCTAATTTGAGTCTTTTAGATTGTTATTCATTTGGGAATAACCAGAATCTCTCTTTGGAGGTTCCCAAGCAGCTCACGACATCCGAGAGATCACGTATTCCCCGGGCAATGCCACATCCGTTCAGTGGTAGCAAATGTGAGAAGGCGCAATGTTGAGTAACCTAAATGGCATGCTACCACCGATGCGTCTTAGGAACACAGACAGCACAGAGGCTCTCTTATTGGCTTAGGCAGCTCCAAAAAACTAGAATCGGGCGCGGTGGCCTAATAAGCCACTCTCCTTAAACAAAACAATTATTACGAAAACACGAAAAAAAACAAAACTCCCCGCAAACGTTATAAGGACCATGATTTAAGGATATGCACCTGGAATGTCCAAACTCTATACAGAGATGATGCCTCCATCCAACTGGTGGATGTCCTCGACAAATACAAGGCTGACATCACCGCCATACAGGAAATGAGATAGACGGGACAGGGATGCACACCACGAAAGAACTGTGACATCTTTTACAGCTGCCATGCAGAAAGACATGAATTTGGATATAATTTCATAGTCGGCAAGAAACTTCGACACCTGGTCTCGCGGTTAAACCCTGTAATTGATCGAATAGCCACTATTTCGCTGATTTCTGTACACGCCCCGACGGAAGACAAAGACGATGACATTAAAGATGCATTCTATGAGCGGCTGGAGGAGATATATGACCGCTGCCCATGGCACATGACATTAAAATTGTTCTGGGAGATTTTAATGCTAAAATAGAAAGGGAAGATGCTCTTGGTTCAGCAGTCGGAAAATTAAGTCTACACAACAAGACCTCCCATAACGGATTCAGACTGCTTAGCTTCGCGTCGACAAGAAACATGGTTGTGAGTGGAACCAGATTCCCTCATAAAGATATCTACAAGGTAACCTGGTATCTCCCGATCAAAATACAAGAAATCAGATTGATCACATGGTAATTGATGGAAGGCATGTCTCAAGCGTTATGGACGTGCGTGTGATGAGCGGTGCAAATATTGGCTCAGATCACCACCTAGTTGCAGCCAAGGTACGCACACGTACGTTAAGTAGTGCTAAAAACACTCGTAATCAAACGCAAAGGAAGCTAGACATCACAAAGCTGCATACCACAGATATAGCCAATGCATACTCCAACCAACTCTCTCTCAAATACTCCAAACAAACCCCCCTAGTTCTGATGTTCCCGACACAGGGTGGCAGCATATTGCGAATTCTATGACCACTGCCGCAACGACCACGCTCAGACACGACCTGGTACGATGATGAATGTCGAGAAATGTCTGAGGGAATGGATGCTGCATACAAAGCAAAACTGCAGCCAATGGCGACGCATGCGGTGACGGAGCGTTATAATGACAAGAGGAGGGAGAAGAAACGCCTGTTCAGGCAGAAAAAGCGTCTGTGGAAGAAAAAAGAGAGCCAGGATAGCAAAAACTACAGGGATAGAGGTGAAGCCCGAAAGTTCTACCAAAGGGTTAAAAGCAAAGGTTTTGGAGCAGCGATCCCTACCTGTTAGGACAGAGACTGAAATCTGGTCACGGACACTCAAAGTATGCTGCAAATATGAAGGAAACACTTTCAATCTCTACTCGTTCCGAAGGCAACATAATCGAAGAAATCACACCAATCGTAGACGACGAAGTAGATTGTCCACCACCGAGCCAAAACGAGATCTTCACCTCGAACGCAAGGCTTAAAAATAATAAAGCTGCGGGAACCGATGGACTACCGGCAGAGCTTTTTAAAGCCGGCGGCGATAAGCTGCCAACAAGCATGCACCAGCTCATAAACACGCTCAAGGAATGCATGCCTGATTATTAGAATCTGAGTGTTATATGTCCTGTGCTTAAGAAAGGCGACCCAAGTGTGTGTACCAACTAACGCGGGATTAGCCTTTTACCCATCGCATACAAGGTCCTGTCTAGTGTGTTATGTGAAAGACTAAAGCCCATTCTGACTAACCTAATTGGAACTTATCAATGTGGCTTTAGACCTGGTAAATCCAGGACCGGCCAGGTATTCACACTACGACAAATTCTGGAGAAGACCCAAGAAATGCAGATCGACACCTACCATCTGTTCATCGAATACAAAGCTGCTTTCGACAATACGATACGACAAAAATTGCTAGATGCTATGGCTGAGTTTGGTAGCTAATACGACTTTGCGTGTCTTCCCGACTGACACGAAGTCTTCAGTGAAAATTTGAAAAAATCTGACAGAGCCATTTTCTACCAAGCGAGGCTTTAGACAAGGCGATAGTCTGTCTTGCGAATTCTTCAACATCGTAATGGAGATGATCATGCGGAAGGCTGCAGTAAACAGGAATGGTACCATCTTCAACAAAAGTCACACGCTGCTGACGTATGCCAATGATATAGATATCATTGGCAGGGGATTGCGGGATGTTAATGCGGCTTTTTCGAGCATTGAAAAGCAGTCGGCGGAAGTGGGTCTGATGATAAACGAGGACAAAACCAAGTTATTTTTTTTAACGAACAAAGAGTCCACTCGTCTGGAACGCTGCGTAAACGTTGGCAACTATAACTTTGAAGTGGTAGATGATTTTGTCTACCTTGGCTGCGCCATAAACAAAAGTCATAGTATCAGCCTGGCAATTAAAAGACGAGTATTGATCGCAAACTGCTGCTACTATGCTCTAAGCAAGTGATTTACTGGCAAAGTAATCTCTCGAAGAACAAAGATCCAACTCTACCAGGTTCAGATCCTTCATGTCTTGCTCTACAGCGCAGAATCTGGGTAGTGACACAAGCGGCCCAATCTATTCTGGCAATCTTCGAGAGGAAAATTCTACGCAAAATATTAAGATCCATCATCGTTAAAGGCGAGTATTGTCGTCGAATGAACCACGAGCTGTATGAGCAGTATAACGATATCGACGTAGTATCCGCTGGCTTGGACACGTTGTACGATTGGATGAAAATGTTTCAGCTCGAAACGTTTTCGTCAATAAAGTCGATGGGCGGCGCAGAAGGGGGCGACCAAAACTTCGTTGGATGGACCAGGTGAAAGAGTTGATATCTACACTTGCTGTGACTAACTATCTACGAAGTGCAAAAGACTGAAGCGCTTGGAATTCTTTCCTACGTGCGGCTACTGATAAATGAATTTATGTTGCTGCTGCCATTTAAGAAGAAGAAAAAGAAGAAAGTGAAAATCATTTTGACGAATTTTATTGTTTACGACTTGTTATTTTTGTATCATCATGCAATCAGATTTGATGTTAAGTGAAGTCAACATTATGTTAAAATTCTTGTTAAAACCAGTAAGAAAGTTTCAGTCGGGCAACCCGACTTACATATACCATCACCCTCAGTAACAAAAAAATGTCTGTTATATTGATATTATTACTCGATTTCTAAAGTGGGCGGAGTGGTACATTTGTATGGGAGGTACCAGAAGGGGCGCGTCTAGGCTTCCAGTTTTTCTTTCGAAAACTGTATCCAGTTTGAACTTTACTAAATACAAAATTTGGGCACGATCGCGTTAGTTCTATTAATAATATTAATCGATTTCTAAAGTGGGCGGTACCAGATCAGTATAGGGCGTACCAGAAGGGGCGTGGCTAAATTTCCATTTTTTTCTCAAAAACTGTATCCTGCTATAGCTTTACTAAAATAAAGAATTTGGGTACGATCGCCTTGGATTTATTGATATTACTACTCCATATCTAAAGTGGGCGGAAAACTACATTTGTATGGGAGGTACCAGAAGGGGCGTGGCTAGACTTCCAATATTTTTTCCAAAACTTTATCCTGTTGTAACTTAATAAAATGCATAATTTGGGCACGATCGTGTTGAGTGTATTGATATTATAACTCCATCTCTAAAATAGGCGTAGTTGTACATTTGTATGGGAGGTACCAGAAGGGGCGTGGCTAGATTTTAAATTTTTTTCCAAAACTTTATCCTGTTATAGCATTACTAAATATAGAATTTGGGAATGATTCAGTTCGATGTATTGATATTATTACTCGATTTCTAAAGTAGGCGGAATTGTACATTTGTATGGAAGGTACCAGAAGGGGGGTGACCATGCAGCCCATTTTCAATACCGTAAGTAATTTTAGGGAAATATAAACTCGTGCAAAATTTCAAAACATTTGGTTGCGTCTTTCGAAAGTTATCGTGCGAACCAGCCGGACAGCAGACAGACAGACAGACATGGCTCAAACGACTTAAAAAGTCATGAATCGAATTTGGTTCAAAGAAACCTAGGGTCTAAAGTCACTCCTTCTATGTGTTACACTATTGGGTCGTATCAAATGATATATACCCTCATCTCTAAGGGTGATGGTATAATAAGTGGTTCAACATTAGATCAAGTAAAACCTAAAGTGGTATGATCAATGAACGCGCGACTATCATGCGGATGACCTGGGGTCGAACACACAACAATTAACGGCGGCAACAGAGAGAAACTTTCTAGTAGTCAAGATATACTTCGTTTCCTAGTAAAAGCTTCTGAATAAGCTGACGTTAGGACTCTTCGTTAAATTGTAGGTTCCCTTGCATGAATCTAAAAACAGAATCATGTATATTCACTGAGATGCGAAAAGCCCGTCCATATTTTATTCATGGGACGCCAAGGAAAAACAGGTTTGTTTACCCAACCGATTTTAAATATTTTTTTTTTTTTTTTTAAATAACGATTATGTGTAAGGAACACAATACCACTAGTAGTTTTTGCGCGTATTTTTTAAAAGAATTTAACTTTCCTTTGAGTTTAATAGCTCACTTTACAATTATCCTTGAGCTATGGCCAATTTTAATCGTTCGTCATTTATAAATGTAATATAGTTTTATTGTTGCGCTATTTATTGTACAAATGGAAATATTTTTTTATATAGCTTTGAATGACTTGACTTCCATTTATGACGATCTGTCATCTTCTTAATTATCTATATGTTTAAATAATGTTTGCGTAATTCTCACAAAATGTCAATCATTTATTGCTTCCGTATCGGGAAGGCTAGTAGAAGGTGGCGCGAAAGGAATTTTATTATAGGGATCTTGAGTTTTATTGTTGTGAAAGTTTTTGTGGAAAATATGTCAGTCTGTTTAATTTATTCACACATTCCTACTTCATATCAGAATTTCACTGCTGAGATTGGTAATTATATTAAAGTTAGATTTATTTATTTTACTGAAACGATCAGTTTGAAAGGGAAGTAGATAGTAGAAGACACTACCTCAATTGGATATTTACTTAAAGCGAACGTCACTGTTTTGAGAAGCTCTTACTAGACACGACGATTGAATCGACGCTTAATACTGCGAAGTTGCTGCCAAACAACATTCGAGGGGAGCCGACAATGAAAGAAAATTTTATTTATTTTTTTCTTTTAAGATGACTGGAGCCAGGTTTGAACCTGCGATCTCCCGCATGGTAGTCGCGTGTTCTAACCACTATGCCACGGCCGGTCCCGAATGAAACCAAGTACCTATTTAGTAATCCATGACATCAAGATGACATTGTAAGCGAGAGATCTAAGAACTTAGAATGTCACGCGTGTGTAATGTAAAAAATATCGTCCACTCTTTATAACTCCAAATGAAATGGCACCTACTGACATCGTAACTTACTTCGTAATCAAGCGTGTTATCAAGCTTAGTTAAAACTTTGCTTATTACGTAATTGTAACTGATAAGACACTTACTGACATCGTCGCTTACTTTGTAAGCGAGAGCTCACCAATTAAACAGCCTATGACACTCCTATGCTACATTAAGGCAAGAATATAAGCAAGAGAATCATCACTGATTGCTACAAAATATAGCTGACATCAGCGATTACGTAATGGGTATTTTTACTGCTGGAAAGTGTCATATCAGCTGCAATTACGTTAAAAGCGAAGTATTTATCAAGCTTAACAACACGCTTGACTACGAAGTAAGTGACGATGTCAGTAGGTGTCATTTAATAGCATTGTAATCCGAGTTATAAAGAGTGGACGATGTTTTTTACATTACACACGCATTACATTCTAAGTACTTAGATCCTCGCTTACAATGTCATACTGATGTCATGGATTACTAAATAGGTACTTCGTTTCATTTATCGTTGGGTTACTGACATCGTCGCTTACTTTGTAAGCGAGAGCGCACCAATTAAACAACCTATGACACTCCTATGCTAAATTTAAGCAGGAATACAAGCGAGAGAATCATCACTGATTGCTAGCCGCACGTAGAAAAGTATTCCAAGCGCTTCGGTCTTTTGCGCTTCGTAGATATTCCGTCACACCAATCTTAGTTAACAGATCTTCCACCTGGTCCAATCATCGGAGTTTTGGTCGCCCCCTCCTGCGCCGCCCATCGAGTTTATTGCCGAAGACTTTTCGAGCCGGAGCGTTTTCGTCCATTCGTACAACGTGTCCAAGCCAGCGCATTCGGTCTATTTGAACGCGCTTGACTACGTCGATGTCGTTGTACAGCTCATGATTCATTCGACGACGGTACTCGCCGTTCACGATGATGGGTCCAAATATTTTGCGAAGTATTTTTCTATCGAAGACTCGCAGAATAGATTGATTCGCTTGTGTCATTACCCAGGATTCTGCGCTGTAGAGCAAGACAGGTAGGATCAGATTCTGGTAGAGCTGTATCTTTGTTCTTCGAGAGAGCGCTTTGTCGTTAAATCGCTTGCTTAGCGCATAGTAGCAGCGGTTTGCGATCAATACTCGTCTTTTGATTTCGAGGCTGACATTATTATTTTTGTTTATGGCGGAGCCAAGGTAGACAAAATCCTTTACCACCTCAAAGTTATAGTTGTCAACGTTCACGCAGCGTTCCAGACGAGTGGACTCTTTGTTCGTTGAAACAAATAACTTAGTTTTGTCCTCGTTTATAACCAGACCCACTACAGTCGACTGCTTTTCAATGCTCGAAGATGCCGTAGTAACATCTCGCAATCCACGTCCAATAATATCTATATCATCAGTATACGCGAGCAACATGTGGCTTTTGTTAAATATGGGGCCATTCCTGTTTACTGCTGCTTTCCGCATAATCATCTCCATTACGATGTTAAAGAGATCGCAGGGCAGACTATCGCCTTGTCTAAAGCCTTGCTTAGTAGAAAATGGCTCTGTCAGATTTTTTCCAATTTTCACTGTATACTTCGTGTCAGTCAGTGTCATGCGGCAAAGTCGTATTAGCTTCGCGGGGATACCAAACTCAGCCATAGCATCCAACAATTTCAGTCGTATCGGACTGTCGAAAGCAGCTTTGTAAACGATGAACAGATGGTAGGTGTCGATCTGCATTTCTTGGCTCTTCTCCAGGATTTGTCGTAGCGTGAATATCTGGTCGGTGGTGGATTTAACAGGTCTAAAGCCACACTGATAAGGACCAATCGCCAGAATGGGCTTTAGTCTTTCACATAACACACTAGACAGGACCATGTATGCGATGGGTAAAAGGCTAATCCCGCGCTAGTTGGTACACACACTTGGGTCGCATTTCTTAAGCACGGGACATAGGACACTCAGATTCCAATCATCGGGCATGCACTCCCCCTGATCCAAATTGTGTTTTTGAGCTGGTGCATGCTTGTTGCCAGCTCATCGCCGCCGGCTTTAAAAAGCTCTGCCGGCAGTCCATCGGCTCCCGCAGCTTTATTATTTTTAAGCCGCGTAATTGCCGTGCTGATCTCGTTTTGGCTCGGTGGTGGATAGTCTACTCCATCATCGATGATTGGTGCGATTTTGTTACTTATGCTGCCTTCGGGAACGAGTAAAGATTGAAAGTGTTCCCTCCATATTTGCAGCACACTCTGAGTATCCGTGACCAGATTTCCGTCTCTGTCCTTCCACGTGGGGATCCCTGTTCCAAAACCTTTATGTTTTACCTTTTGTTAGAACTTTCGGGCCTCACCTCTATTCCTGTAGTTTTCGATATCCTGTCTCTCTCTTTTCTTCCACAGACGCTTTTTCCGGCTGAACAGGCGTTTCATCTCCCTCCTTTTCTCTTTATAACCCTCCGTCACCGCACGCATCGCCATTGGCTGCAGTTTTGCCTAAAACATAAAATGTTCTATAATGCTGATATTATTAGTCGATTTCTAAAGTGGGCGGAGTGGTACATTTGTATGGGAGGTACCAAAAGGGGCGCGGCTAGAATTCAAGATTTTTTCTCAAAAACTTTATCCTGTTATAGCTTTACTGAATACAGAATTTGGATACGATCACGTTTAATTTATTGATATTATTACTCCATCCCTAAAGTGGGCGGAAAGGTACATTTGTATGGAAGGTACCAGTAGGGGCGTGGCTAGACATCCAAATTTTTGTTTCCTAAACTTTATACTAATATAGCTTTACTAAATATAGAATTTGGGTACGATCCCGTTGGGTGTGTTGTTATTATTACTCGATTTCTGAAATGGGCGGAATGACGTATTTGTATGGGAGGTACCAGAAGGGGCAGGGTAATGTTTCCCATTTGCAATACCGTAAGTAGTTTTGGGGAAATATGAACTCGTGCAAAATTTCAAAACATTTGGTTGCGTCTTTCGAAAGTTATCGTGCGCACCAGCCGGACAGCCAGACAGGCAGACGGACATGGCTCAAACGACTTAAAAAGTCATGAATGGAATTTGGTTCAAAGAAACCTGGGGTCTAAAGTGACTCCTTTTATGATATATATACCCTCAAATGATATATACCCTCCTACCCATAGGGTGAGGGTATAACAACTGGGAAAGTCTTATTTTCTTTAGTGGCTTTAGCAAGAGCAAGCTTTTCCAATTTATCCAATCTTGGATTTATAATCCCATTGAGTATTATACACCGTCTTACTTAAGATTCGTCATGTGGCTCAAGTAGTCTAACTACTACCGTACTAACAGCAGACACACACGCACTGACAAACATGATAAACTTGTCTCCCACGACAATCAAACATATTTATGAAATTCATTGTCGGACTGTGTATTGATTTTCGATACACATATGTATATATGTATATATATACTCTTATAGACATGCATCTATCTATCTTTGGTAACGGCATATTATTTAAAGCCCTCGCACATTATTGGATCAAGTGATCATTGGCTATACATTCGAAGCAATCGTATGTACGACGATAAGAACACAACACAACACACTGAGAGAAATAACTAGTACTAGTTGAATTCACACCCTAAGACAAATACTACATGGAAATGTAATTCCCACTATAGTGCGGCAATAACAATTTACATAAGAAACTAGAGTTATGCTTGATTTCTACACATGTATGTATGTATATGTGTGATTATGATGACAGCACGAGATTTGAACGTTTCCCTAGACGTTTGCAGTTGATTGATGTAAACAAAACTAAACAGCATGAAAACGCAAATCATGGCGATAAAGACAATTATAAATGTCAATAAACAAGTTCAAATTCAATTTAGTTATAATTCGTCGGCACGCTGATTAAGAGCTTCTCTCGTACAGACAGTGGAAACTTATAAGACAAAATTAGTCGAACTTATCAGTGGAGAATATAAATCTTTGCATTAATACTAAAAAAAAAAAAACAATTATTATAACTGTGAAAGACGCAATAAACGGTTCATAAAAATGGTGATAGAAGAGTGGAAAAAATCTGGCATTGCCAAAAAATTTCCTACCTACAGAAATTCTAAACTTGTAACCGTTGATAGGTAATTTTCAAAAGGACGAAAATAAAATATTTACTTTGTAGTGATTGTGTTAACACATTGCATTTTTTTATCAGTTGGTTACGTGGCAAACGCCAGGACGATGAGGCTGAGGGTCTTTGGCGCATCTACGATGGCATTTATGATTTTACCGAATTCGTTAATAAACATCCTGGTGGTCCCTTTTGGATAAGTGAAACTAAAGGCACTGATATCACCGAATTATTTGAAGCTCATCATTTGACAACGGCTCCAGCAAAAATGATTGAAAAGTATAAAATTCGCGATGCTGCAAAACCAAGGATTTATACGCTGACATTGCACGAGAATGGTTTCTATAAGACATTGAAAGGACGCGTACGGGAGAAATTGAAGACCATCGATAATACACCTAAGCAGAAGAGTGATGTAAGTTTGTGTGGGGCAGAAGAATGATGTAAGTTTGTGTGGGGGGAGAAATATTAAATTAAGTGAATGGGTGAAAAGTATCTATAAAGAGAAGATAAGGACTATTCAAAGGTTTTATATGACATAAAAGTGACTGTAAAGTGATTCAACTTGCAACAAATGTTGAAAGAGCCTAAACAACTTCTTGAAAAATTTGCCGAAAATCAGAGTGCTGTTAGACGTGCACATTAAGGTCACAGGGGTCAAATATAGGTAATAATTTAAGAAAATATTTATACACTTAAACTTACGTTGCTAGGTCGCTATTCACACAGTACTTTGATAAAGGATAATGGTTAGTAAAAGTTATAGAAAATGTTTATCCCAATTAAAATTGTTAGCACAACATTATAATGTTCTTAAGTCCATATTAAGGTACTTTTCTGACATTTCTCGAAATAAGGACGAAAAGGATACGTAAGAAGTTGAGATAAGGAGTTAAAATGTCGCACAACAGAAATCTTCATTAATTTTTATTGAAGACATCTGTTATCGAAAAAGCGGCAAACAATAAAAAACAAAGAAGCACCGATTAGTCCTTGTTGCTATTCACACAATGTTTTGGAAAGAGACAAAATGATTAGTACAAAATTGAAGATACGGATTTTTTGTCTTAGAACACCCCGATTTAAATTTTCTGAACAACATTTTTGTAGAACATTTGAATGTTTTAAAGTTCATATTAAGGTACTTTTTTGACTTTTCTCGAAATAAGTACGAAAAGGATACGTAAGAAGTGTAGATAGAGAGTTAAAATGTCGCACAACAAAAATCTTCGTTAATTTTTAATGAAGACCTCTGTTATCAAAAATGCGTCACACAATAAAAAACCAAGAAGCACCGACTGGTCCTTGTTGCTATTCTTTACTATTCACACAATGTTTTGGAAAGAGAAAAATGATTAGTAAAAAATTTTAAGATACGTATTTTTTGTCTTAGAACACACCGTTTCAAATTTTCTGAACAACATTTTTGTAGAACATTTGAATGTTTTTTAGTTCATATTAAGGTACGTTTCTGACTTTTCTCGAAATAAGGACGAAAAGGATACGTAAGAAGTGTAGATAGAGAGTTAAAATGTCGCACAACAAAAATCTTCGTTTATTTTTAATGAAGACATCTCTTATCAAAAATGCGGCACACAATAAAAAACAAAAAAGCACCGACTAGTCCTTGTTGCTATTCATTACTATTCACACAGTGTTTTGAAAAGTGACAAAATGATTGGAGATATTGAATTTTTATCTTAGAACGCCCCTATTAAAATTTTCTGAACATCATTTTTGTAAAACATTTGAATGTTTTTTAGTTCATATTAAGGTACGTTTCTGACTTTTCTCGAAATAAGGACGAAAAGGATACGTAAGAAGTGTAGATAGAGAGTTAAAATGTCGCACAACAGAAATCTTCGTTAATTTTTAATGAAGACATCTGTTATCGAAAATGCGGCACGCAATAAAAAACAAAGAAGCACCGACTAGTCCTTGTCACTATTTATTGCTATTCACACAGTGTTTTGAAAAGAGACAAAATGATTGAAGATATGGATTTTTTGTCTTAGAACCCCTATTAAAATTTTCTGAACATCATTTTTGTAGAACATTTGAATATTTTTAAGTCCGTATTAAGGTACTTTTCTAACTTGTCTCAAAATAACGACGAAAAGGACACATAAGGAGTCAAGATTGAGATTCACAAAAAAAATCATCGTTAAATTTCAGTGAAGACACTTGATATCGAAAATGCACTAAAACAATAAGAATCGAAGTATTTTAGGATTTATTTCAAACTATATTTAAAAAAAAAATCTTCACAAGGCCGTAAAAAAATTAGATCTAGAAAGGATCTGTGCTCTTGGAATTTTAATATACTCTCCTAAGACTTTCATCCTGTTAAGGAATCATTCACCCCCCGAAAAGTTGTTGCACTATGAAATAAGCCTCGAGTGTCTATAACATAGCATTATTATGTGGATTTTAAACAAATTAAGAAATTGTTTTCTTTAAAAAATTGTGATTATTTTCAAAGATACTAAGGGTTCCAACTATAAAAAAGCAAATTTAGGAATTATGGAAAATTACACTTTTTGATTTTATTAACACATACATCAAAGTTTAAATAACATTATCAAACTCGCTTAGGAACCAATAGGTCAAATATAAAAAATTTTTGAAAAATTATCAAAAATGTTTGTAGAAAACTTAAAAAGTCCACGGATAATGTTAATATAAAAATGTACTTTCGTCCTTTTCTTCGTAATACAAAAAAGTACAATAACATAAGTATTTAGAGATCAGACAGTACAACATATGTATTTTTAATTTTAAGGATAAGATCACATATCTTAAATTTTCGTATATCCTTTTTGTACTGTTTAGAAGAAAACATTGACGAAGATGCATAAAATTTGCACCTTTTGATATGATATGGTCTACAAATGTTTTATAGAATTTCTAGTATATAATCCGACGCCTTTTACTATAAATTAACTTTGTACGTTTCCTTGGGAAACGAATCTCCTGGAGATGTGAAAAAATTTAACATTATGTGTTTTTTATTGGATTTTCGAAATAAATCACTAAATATTTTCTTCAAGCAAATCATTAAGAAATTTCACCGCAGATATGTATGCTCGATATGGCAAAAAAAACTTTGATGTGTCCACAACCGACTTATATATACCCTCACCCTCAGTAATACATAAAATTTGGTATTATATTGATATTTTTACTTGATTTCTAAAGTGTATGGGTGGTACCAGAAGGTGTGTGGCTAGACTTCCAATTTGTTCTCCAAAACTATATTCTGTAATAACTCAACAAAATACAGAATTTGGTCACGATCGCCTTTTGGATGTATTAATATTATTAATCCATCTCTAAAGTGGGCGAAATGGTACATTTGTATGAGAGGTACCAGAAGGGGCGTGACCAGACTTCCAGTTTTTTTTCCAAAACTTTATCCTGATTTAGCTTTACTAAATACAGAATTTGGTCACGATCGCCTTTTGGATGTATTAATGTTATTAATCCATGGTATGGAATGGTACATTTTTATGGGTGGTACCAAAAGGGGCGTGGCAATACTTCCAATTTGTTCTCCAAAACTTTATACTGTTATAACTCAACAAAATACAGAATTTGGCACGATCGCGTTTTGGGTGTATTGGTATTATTAATCCATCTCTAAAGTGGGCGGAAAGATACATTTGTATGGAAGGTACCAAAAGGCGTGTGGCTAGACTTCCAATTTGTTCTCCAAAACTTTATTCTGTAATAACTCAACAAAATACAGAATTTGGTCACGATCGCCTTTTGGGTGTATTAATAATATAAATCTATTTCTAAAGTGGGCGATACCAAATGGGTATGGGAGGTAACAAATGGGGAGTGGCTAGATTTCAAATTTTTTTCTCCAAATCTTTAACCTGCTATAGCTTTACTAAATACAGAATTTGGGCGCAATCGCGTTGAGATTATTACTCGATATCTAAAGTAGGCGAGGTGGTACATTTGTATGGGAGGTGCCAGAAGGGGCGTGGCTAAACTGCGAGTTTTTTTACAAAACATTATCCTGATATAGCTTTACTAAATACAGAATTTGGGCACGACCGCTTTGAGTGTATTATTATTATTACTAGATTTCTAAAGTGGGCGTAATGATATATTTGTATGAGAGATACCAGAAGGGGCGTGGCCATGTAGCCCATTTGCAATGCCGTAAGTAGTTTTGACGAAATATTAACTCGTGCAAAGTTTCAAAGCATTTGGTTGCGACTTTCGTAAGTTATCGTGAGCACCAGCCGGACAACCAGACAGATAGACGGACATGGCTCAAATGACTTATAAAGTCATGAATCGAATATAGTTCAAAGAAACTTAAGGTCTAAAGTGATACTTTCTATGTGTCACATTTTTGGATCGTATCATATGGTATATACCCTCTTAGCCGTAGGGTGAGGGTATAACAACACAGTACAACACATGAGTTTGGGACTCAATTCTAAGACTGCTCGTGAAAGTAGCCCCAAAAAGAAGAAGTACTGCATCATTCGTTTTGTCAAGTTATATGCCATAATAATTTAATGTCGATTTGAAGTTAGTTAGTATCGTATAGAGGAATTGGTCACGTTTTAGGCTCTTTTGTTTGACATAACATAAATACTATATGATGGCGTATGATTATCATAAGTAATATTAAACGTATATCATACGCCACGGAGTACAACAGTTTTATTGAAACTGTTACAAAATAAACTCAGTTTAAAATCTTTTGATGAATGGAAAAGGGAAACTGTTGCTTATGTAGGAAAACGTTATATGAACAGATTAAAGGAATTGTAATTCTTAATTTAATTTAAATTTGTTTCTGCATAAATCGGACTTGTGGTTACCGAGTTATGTGAAACATAAGAGCCTAAAATGTGACCAAGCTGAAAAATGTTGTAATGTGTAAAGATAAATTTCAGATATTCGGATTTTTTTTTATTAAAAATTGGAATAGTCGTTCTTTAGTTATGCCCCAAATGATATTTTGAAAACCTCTAAAATGCTATAACAGCATTATATCATTTTTGTTTATTTTGGTTATTTTTTTTACTTTCATATCAGATGTTTGGTAGTTTTATTAATCTAGGAAAAATCAATAAAAATTTTCCATTATATGTACTATGTAAACAAATAATTTTGTCTGGCTGCCCACCTGTCCGTTTCACATACATACATATATTTCTATGCCGATAATCTCTGTCTGATATGAAACTTGAAACTAATTGTTGCTTCTATGCTGATAATGAAAATTTTGAAAATAACCTAGTTAATGTACGATAGGAGCCTATATGTTGGTCTTTAAGTTGTCATATCTGAAATATACAAAATGTAAAATTGTTTTTTTTAGACAGTTTGATAACAGCTGCTGCCCCATAGGAAAATTTTTTATTAGTTATGACTTATGACTTAACATATTTGTCTAGAAACTAAAGCACATTTGCACAGCATGTGTGCTTTGAAAAGCAAGCACAATAAAAATTCGCAAGCTTACGATTAAAAGGGCAGAGATTAAAACGAATCTTTAATTTATAAAATTATATTATGTTAATGGAAACTTTTCTGTGGCAGCGTTATGTCAAGTCAAGTTATCATAGACATCTGGGATATAAATAAATATGTATTGAGATATGTATTATTGTGGGCTTACTAAGAAAACATTAAGCACCATTGGATTGAGCATACTCAAATAATTTTGAACTAGCACAGTATAATTGACAATATGTTGATTAGCAACATTCAATTAAACTGAATTAAGTTAATATTGTGACACGTTTCATTTACACTGTAGAATAAAATTTTGGGGTCATTGTTTGGGGAAAGGTACTAGGTCAGTATAGTAAAACCACCAAAGGGTTTGGCGTTCTTAGGCCAAACTTTTTTTATGGCCTTTTAAATGTTTGCATATATTTATGTTTTCGCTTAGTTTTTCAGCTATAACTCAAGAAACATTGATGATTTCAGCAGAATTATAGCTTAGGAATTATATAATTATATTTTAAAACTTTTATGCATGAACGGCAGTAGACCAAATCTTCGACAATTGACCCATCTTCCTTTAATATTTAATATTCCATACAAAAATTTGTTCCTTATGTCTAGGTGACAACGAGTAAGCAGCTCTCAAATTTTTGTCCAAAACAAATGTATGTCCTCCAAAACAAATGTATGTCCTGACATTGTAATACTCTTTTGTTTCTGTTGGAAATCTGTCGGCCTAATGAACTTTTTCTAACTTTCGTCAAAACATAAGCAAAAAAAAACGTTACAAATCGACAGCGATACAATTAGTAAGTGTGTTGGTACCGATCGCACTGTTGTCGTATTTTTCTAAATTTTTGTTTGTGTTTCTTCGTTGTAGTGCCAAACCACCATCATAACCAGTAAGAAAGTTTCAGTCGGGCAACCCAACTTATATATACCCTCACCCTCAGTGAACACACATAATTTTCTATAATATTGATATTATTACTCGACTTCTAAAGTGGGCGGAGTGTATAAGTGATACCAAAAGGGGCTTCGACAGACTTCCAGATTATTCCTCAAAAACTTTATCCTGTTATAGCTTAACAAAATACAGAATTTGAGCACGATCGTGTCGAGTGTATTGATATTATAACTCCATCTCTAATGTGGGCGGAGTGGTACGTTTGTATGGGAGGTACCAGAAGGGGTGTATCTTTCCTCAAAAACTTTATCCTGCTTGAGCGCTATTAAATACAGAATTTCGGCACGATCACGTTAGGACTATTAATAACATTAATCGATTTCTAAAGTGGGCGGTACCAGATGGGTATTGGAGGTACCAGATGGGGCGTTCGTAGACTTCCAGTTTTTTTTTTTCTCCAAAACTGTATCCTGCTATAGCTTTACTTTACTAAAGCTTTATTATAACTTCTCCCACAAAGCTCTTTATGTGTACAAGTAAAAGCACAAATAGCTGTTTTCGCTCGCGAGCTCAAGCGGTGGTCATAGCTGCTTTACTATATAACAAATTTGGGTACGATAGCGTTGGATTTATTGATATTATTACTCCACCTCTAAAGTTTTTTTTCCAAATTTTTTTCCTAAACATTATTCTATGATAGCTTTACTAAATACAGAATTTGGGTATTATTATTATTAGTCGATTTCTAAAGTAGGCGAAATGATGTATTTGTATGGGAGGTACCAGAAGGGGCGGGGCCATGTAGCCCATTTGCACTACCATAAGTAGTTTTAGGGAAATATTAATATAATTAAAATTATTCAAAACATTTGGTTGCGTCTTTCGAAAGATATCGTGCGTACCAGCCGGATATACAGACAGACGGACATGGCTCAAACGATTTAAAAAGTCATGAATCGAATTTGGTTCAAAGAAACCTAGGGTCTAAAGTGACTCCTTCTACATATTACACTTTTGGGTCGTATCAAATGATATATACCCTCCTACCCATAGGGTGAGTCACACACAACAAAGGCAAATTTGTTTTTTCCTTATGTTTTTCGATGCGATATCAAACTATCAATGTAGTTTGTTAGCGCAGCCGCATAAACAGCTAGTACACCAGTAGTGGCCAAAAACTGCCACCGCCATGGATCACTGGTACAAACATATGCTTTTTCTTTAATTCTGCCGAAGAATGATATGAGAAATCATCAATGGTTCTAGATTTATATCATCAGTGGTTCTTAGCGAAAACATCAATGTATCAAAAACAAATATAAAAGGTCATAAAAAAGTTTGGCCTCAGATCGCCAAACCCTTTGGGAGAAGTTTTACTATACTGACCTAGTACCTTCACCATGTCTTGGAATTACACACCCCCCCAAGATGGTTGTTGCACTGTGTTATCAGTACTAAGGTAATATATCCACCATATGCATGTGGTGTACATACATACATTATAAAAATACTTCCTATAGTTCAATGCAAATTGTTTCCAAATAGTGATGCAATGAGCAGTCAAGTGTCGCTGTAGGTGTCAGTGTATGTGTATATTCACATTATGTAATTGATCGTTTGTTAACGATCACCAGATTAGCGGAATTAACATTTTTGAGTGAAATCATTGTCTAGCAAATGCACCCATTATGAGTGCTATACAAACGTGCACTCTATAAGTGCATGCAAATGAACTTGTTCATTAATATACATACATATGCATTTATTACTGTGTTTCGTGTGTTAAAACACTAGATGACAGAAAACGGTGCATACGCAGTTTAAACAAATATAATAATGCAACTATTTTTAGTAAAGACTATGTAAATAATGAATAAATATACTCATAAAGATTAATAAGATAATATTCACATATATATATTTATGAAAATATATTATATAAGTATATCTGTGCCATAGCTGCACATCGAACAACTCCTCCAACTTGCTTGCAACTCAATTTTGAGTTGCCTGAATACAAATAAAAACGGCCACACTCGTTTACGCTACTAATGTGAATGACATTTATTCAAAGATATTTTCTCTCTTATATACCAATTCTACAGTTCACAATCTTTAAGGAAGGCATTTTCTACCTACTACACGATCACACATATTTTCCAATCATGACCCTTGCTGCCATGTGAAGTGCATAGTAAATACTCAAAACGCTATGTGTATACTAGTCAATAATAATATGTGTTAATTGAGATTTTCCCTCGTTATAAAACTATCAATTCTTTTGATGATAAGTTCTACATGTTATTAAGCCTTGTGGCGCTTGATTTTAAGTATAAAATTCTTAATAATAGATGGCATTAAGCCTGATGGGGCTTGATTTTTAAGTATAGAATTCATGAATATAGATGGCATTAAGGCTGCTTGAGCTTAAATTTTAAGTATAGAATTCTTGAATATAGATGACATTAAGCGTACTGGGGCTTGATTTTTATTAAATAATATGAGGGTAGCTAATTAGATAGTTCCCAACCTATCTAATCAGTACCCATTTGCTTTGCTTTTTTACTATCATGACAAACCTTAAGTGTTATAATGTCCACGAAATTAATGAGAAGTCAAAACACACTGGTTCGAAAATGGCATCAACGAAGATCACACGTCACTTGATTCGCACAAACTCTTAACCTTGTCATACTTAATTGGAGAATTTATACGCTTAAATTCAAGTACGATTTTGGCAGAAAATAAGAATTTTAAACTTAAATTTAGAATTTGAAATAATTGTGGCTAGAAAACATTAAGCTAAGAGAGTAAAAGTTATTTTCTTACAAACATTTTTTTCTCAGAGATTTATGTAAGATTTTTTATTCTTACTTTGATTCATATATTACTTGATATTTATTCTAAGAATTTTTTACTTGATAGTTGAGAAGTTCGTACTTAAAATTCTGTAATTAATTTCGTACAAACTTAATTGGAGAATTATGTTCTTATTTTAACAATTTATACGCTTACATTTTTGAACTTATCCCGTATTGTACTTGATTTAAGAATAATTAGCACTATTCGTACTTAAATATTTAAGTACTTTTACTGCAAAAAATAAGAATTTTAAACTAAAATTTAGAATGGGTTTTTTTTCTGTGTAGTATGTATTCAATGTGTTTACAAAATTCAACAATATCTGTTCTTTTTTGACCAACTAACCCAACTGCAAATCAATTTTGCGCCGCTCTGATACATAACATAATTTCCCCCGCACTTCTCTCTATTTGCAGTTGATCCACTTGTCCTTGCTGTCGTCCATCTTCGTTTTTGCCATGGCCAGTGCTCGCTTCAATAGCCTTATCAGTTTGGCCCTAGCCGGCACTGCTCTCTGCTGGACCACTATAGTGGCACACAACTATTTCCATCGTCGAGACAATTGGCAAATGTACACATTCAATTTGTGTATGATGAATTTCTGTTCGTGGCGTGTGTCCCATGCTATGTCCCACCACGTCTATCCCAATTCTTATTTCGATCTAGAACTGTCGATGTTCGAGCCGTTCCTATGTTGGATACCAAATCCGCATGTCAAGTCGTTAATGATGCGCTATATATCGTGGATAACGGAACCCATAACATATTGTATAGCGTTCTTTTTGCAAATGTCAACCAGGTAAGTTGTTGTTGTGCTGTTGATTATGGAATAACTAAAATGTCTTTGAATAATCCTTTGCATCCCATGAATGAAATATGGGGAAGCATATCGTATATGTATGTATAAGTGAGTTAACACGTTTCTATTTTTAGACTCACACAATAACCAACAACATTTTGCATAAATATTTATAATAATACATAACTTTTTTTGTCGTCACGCAGAATTCTTTATTCCATACGGAATTATAATATCATGTATTGGCATGATTTGCTGTGTCTCTCTATTCCACTCTCCATGTACCTGACTTCCCACTGGACCCTGTTGATGTGTATACGCCAGTGGCTATTCATTACCGCCATCGCCAGCTTTGCTTTTTGTGTGATCGGTTTGAATGCTGCCCATCATGATCCCAAAATCTATCACGAGGGTGATACAAATCGTGAAGATCGTGATTGGGGCCTCTTCCAGGTGGATACCATTATTGACCGTGGCGATCTTAAGAAATCACAATTTTTAGTTTTAACCCATTTCGGTGATCATGCCTTGCATCATTTGTTCCCTACACTGGATCATGGCATATTGCCACAATTGTATCCGGCGCTCTATCAAACTTTGGAAGAGTTTAAGGGTGAACTGCGAGAATGCAATCATTTGGAGCATATTTTAGGTCAACATAAGCAACTTTTGAGAATAACACCAAATCCAAAGCAACCAGGACAGAAATAATCGAAGATGTTGTGGTTTAAACAAAAACAGAGGTGGCTTTATACATAAATGTGGTTTTTAGTTTTAAGTGAATCTCTCGTATGTTTGAATTGTTTAAATAAATTTAATTTTATACAGTGACAAATTATTTGTTGACAATTGTTGATGACTATATCGGAATGTTATTATTTGCAAATATGAGAAAATCGAATAGATTCTGGAGACACAAACTTGTTTGTTTTTTGAGATGAAAACACGCCATTACACTATTTCAAGCTGTATTTGGGGAAAAAAAATCGTAATTCATATGAAGAACATATAAACTAAACTACAGAAAATAAAATTGGATTTTTAGAATTTCACATATCGATACCTTAATATAAAAAAGACTCAACTCATAAAAAGCAAAGTATACAGGAGAAGGAAAAAACGTAATAAAATTGGACAAACTAACAATAAGAATTTTTTAATGCAGTTTTTATTTAAAACATTAGCTCTATTTTTCATCTAATCAGCACGATATTGTAATGCAAAGTGTATCAGGACGTAATCAACTTGAATAAATTAAAATAAAAATTTCGAAAAAATATGAGTTGTCTTTTTTATGATATTTAGAATATATTGAATAAAATAAAAAAAATTCTTTATATTTTTTTTAAATTTTAATTAATATTAAACAGAAATATTGCAAAAAAAAAAAAATTGTTATTGCGAAAATAAAAATTTGTATGAAGAAAACATAAAATTTTTATAAACCCGTAAGAAAGTTTCAGGTGGACCACCCCGACTTACATATACCCTCACCCTCAGTAAAACATAAAATTTTCTATTATATTGATATTATTACTCCATCTCTAAAGTGGGAAGAATGGTACATTTGTATGGGAAGTATCATAAGGGGCGTGGCTAGACTTTCAATTATTTTTCCAAACCTTTATCCTGTTATAGCTTAACAAAATACAGAATTTGGGCAGGATCGTGTGGAGTGTATTGATATTACTTCACCCTTAAAGTGAGCGGAGTGGTACATTTGTATGGGATGTACCAGAAGGGGCAAGTCTACACTTCCAGATTTTTTCTCCAAAACTTTATCCTGCTTGAGCTTTACTAAATGCAGAATTTGGGCACGATCGCGTTACTTACTTACTTAGCTGGTACTTCTATGCAATCCCAGTGGATTATATACCGCACGTAGAAAAATATTATAAGCGCCTCGATCTTCTGCGCTTCTTCTCCAGTTAGTCACACCGAGTTCTGTAAGGTTCTCAGTAACCTGGTCTTTCCAACGGAGTTTTGGTCGCCCTCTTCTGCGCCGTCCATCGTGTTCATTGTCGAAGACTTTTCGAGCTGGAGCATTTTCATCCATGCGTACAACATGACCTAGCCAGCGCAGCCGTTGCACCTTAATGCGTTTGACCACGTCAATGTCAGTGTACAGCTCGTACAGCTCATGATTCATACGACGCCGATACTCTCCGTTAACGATGATGGGCCCATATATTTTACGGAGTATTTTTCTCTCGAATACCGCCAGAACCGATTCATCCGCTTGTGTCATAACCCAGGATTCTGAGCCATACATTAAGACAGGTAGAACCAGTATCTGGTATAGCTGGAGTTTTGTTCGTCGAGAGAGGGCTCTGTCATTGAATCGCTTGCTTAGTCCGTAGTAGCATTTATTTGCAAGCAGGATTCTTCTCCGGATTTCTAGGCTGACATTATTTGCTTTATTGATGGCGGATCCTATGTAGACAAAGTTATCTACCACCTCGAAATTATAGTTATCAACGTTCACGCAGTTTCCCAAACGAGTAGATTCTTTGTTCGTTGAAACTAATAACTTCGTTTTGTCCTCGTTCACCGTTAGGCCCATTTTCGCTGATTCCTTCTGGATACCTGAGAAGGCTGCAGTCACATCCCGCAGTTTTCGACCGATGATGTCTACGTCATCAGCGTACGCGAGTAGCATGTGGCTTTTGTTGAATATAGTGCCACTCGTGTTTACTGCAGCTTTTCTCATTATCATCTCCATCACAATGTTGAAGAGATCGCACGATAGGCCGTCGCCTTGTTTTAGGCCTCGTCTGGTATAGAATGGCTCCGTAAGGTCCTTGCCAATCTTCACTGAAGACTTCGTGTCAGTCAGCGTCATTCCGCAAAGACGTATCAGCTTCGCTGGAATACCAAACTCAGCCATGGCATCGAGTAATTTCTGCCGTATCGGGCTGTCGAAGGCAGCTTTATAGTCGACAAAAAGATGGTACGTGTCGATCTGTTTCTCTTGGGTCTTTTCCAGGATTTGCCAAAGTGTAAAAATCTGGTCAGTTGTTGATTTTCCGGGTCTAAAGCCACACTGATAAGGCCCGATCAGGTTGGATAACACTGGCTTTAGTCTTTCACATAGCACACTCGACAGGACCTTATATGCGATGGGTAGAAGGCTGATCCCGCGGTAGTTGGAGCACACACTTGGATCACCTTTTTTCAGCACAGGACATAATACGCTTACATTCCAATCGTCGGGCATGCACTCTTTAAGCCAAACCGTGCGCAGGAGCTGGTGCATGCTCGTTATCAGCTCCTCGCCACCGGACTTGAAGAGCTCTGCGGGCAGACCGTCGGCACCGGCTGCTTTGTTGTTTTTCAGCCGCGATATTGCACTTCTTACCTCGGCTTGACTTGGTGGTGGGCAATCTAAGCCGTCGTCGACAATTGGCGTGATAACTTCACGTGCGCTGCCTTCTGGAACCAGCAGTTGCTGGAAGTGTTCTCTCCATATGTGCAGCACACTCTGCGTATCCGTGACCAGATTTCCATCACTGTCCTTACAGGTGGGGAGGCCATTACCGTATCCATTTGTTCTTATTTTCTGGTAAAATTTTCGGGCCTCACCTCTATCCCTGTATCGCTCTATATCCTCGTTCTCCCGTTCCTTCATCTGACGTTTTTTTCGCCTAAATAGCTGTCTCGCCCGTTTTGCTTTCTCCTTATGCCGTTCCCTAACAGCACGGGTTGCAATTGGCTGTAGCGTTGCCCTATAAGCAGCATCCAGTTCCTCAGACGCTATGCGACATTCTTCATCGTACCAGGATTCGTCTGAGCTCCGCTTTTCATATCCTAGCACGGTTGTTGCGGCGGTTGCCATGGAATGCGCAATATGCTGCCACTGTGTATCGGGAACGTCAGAAGTAGAGGCGTTGTGTCGTAGAAGTTGGGAGAGCTGGTTGGAGTAGGCAGTAGCTATCTCTGGGGTTTGCAGCTTCGCGATGTCCAGCTTTCTTTGTGTTTGGTTACGTGCGTTTTTCGCTCTGCTCAATCTTGTGCGCACCTTGGCTGCAACCAGGTAATGATCCGAGCCAATATTAGCACCACGAATCACACGCACGTCCATGACACTAGATGCATGTCTGCCATCGATTACTACATGATCAATTTGATTTTTGGTGTTTTGATCGGGGGATAGCCAAGTTGCCTTGTGGATATCTTTGTGCTGGAATCTGATTCCACTCACTACCATGTTCCTTCCCGCTGCGAAGCTAACCAGCCTAAACCCGTTGTCTGACGTGTCGGTATGCAGGCTGAATTTGCCGATCGATGGACCAAGAACATCTTCCCTTCCTATTTTTGCATTAAAGTCTCCTAGAACAATTTTAATGTCGTGGCTAGGGCAGCGGTCGTATGTTTCCTCTAGGCGCTCGTAAAATGCATCTTTAATCTCATCGTCTTTATCTTCCGTCGGGGCGTGTACACAAATCAGCGTGATGTAAAAATATTTCGCCCGGATGCGAATGGTGGCTATTCGGTCACTTACAGGGTTAAACCGCGAGATCAGGTGTCGAAGTCTCTTGCCGACTATGAAACCACATCCAAATTCGTGTCTTTCTGCATGGCAGCTGTAGAAGATGTCACAGTTCTTTCGTCGTGTGCATCCCTGTCCCGTCCATCTCATTTCCTGTATGGCGGTGATGTCAGCCTTGTATTTGTCGAGGACATCCGCCAGTTGGATCGCGTTAGATCTTTTAATAATATTAATCGATATCTAAAGTGGGCGGTACCAGATGTCGCGTGTCTAGACTTCTAGTTTTATTCCAAAACATTATCCTGATATAGCTTTACTAAATAAAGAATTTGGACAAGAGCGCGTTGGGTGTATTGATATTATTACTCGATTTCTAAAGTGGACGGAATGGTACATTTGCATAAGAGGTACCAGTAGGATCTTGGCTATGTAGCCCATTTTCAATACCGTAAGTAGTTTTGGGGAAATATTAACTCGTGCAAAGTTTAAAAACATTAGGTTTCATCTTTCGAAAGTTATCGTGCGTACCAGCCGGACAGCCAGACAGAGGGACATGGCTCAAACGACTTAAAAAGTCATGAATCGAATTTGGTTCAAAGAAACTTAGGGTCTAAAGTGACTCCTTCTATGTGTTACACTTTTGGGTCATATAAAATGATATATGCCCTCCTACCCGTTGGGTGAGGATATAAAAAAGCACAAATTCACTACATATTTGGGAAAATCCAAATAAATATTGAGAGAACTGAAATTAAAATTTAATTTACTAAAGTGCAATAAATGGGCTGATCGCCAAAAAAAGGGTTTCATTTTATCTAGATTCTTCTAAATATTGAAAACCAATTTTCATAAGATTTTATTGAGAACAAATGATTAAGTTTTGGAGGAGATATAATTTCGTATCCGTGTATTGGCTGAAAAAAGTAAAGATTCCAACCTCTTCAGTTTAGTCTTGGACCTTAAAAAGTGAATAATTTGAACTTTGTATTTAACTTTTACCCATGTCTAGGTATCTTAATTAATGGTATTGACACCACGATTGAAACCATATAAATTTTAATCCTATGTAGACATTTTTTGTACCTCTGGTGCAGGTTTAAACAGAAGCAAGACCCATTTAAACATATTTATACGGGTATTATACTAAAATGCAAAAGAAAAATCAATTTCTCTTACAATATTTCAGCAAACTATTTCGATGTAAAGAAAACACATACTTTTTTTCAGAGACCGTAACGATTATAATTTTTATGTAAGAAATAAGAATTATTGGGACATATTAATTTTGAAAAACTGCTTGCCAGATTTAAAATTGTAAAATTCTTGACATTCACCAAAAAATATCTTGATTGCGGAAAAAAATCTTGACAAATAAAAATACTTATACGTTCGAAGTTGTTAATATTTCAATTTAAATTATTTTTTTAAAAAAATATAATTTTTGTATAAAAAGTATAGCATCAAACCAATAAGTAACGATATTTCAGTCAGATGAACTGACTGATAAATACCTTTAGCTTATTTATGACATTGTTTAAGATTCGAGTTGTTGAAACTAATGATTTTTAAATAAAAGATAGGACTCTCGGTCGTATGGCCATTTTTTTACTGACACATAGTTACACCGCAGAAAGGGTTACAGTTAGAGTGTTTAAATACCTCCTTTTATTAGAAACCCGGTTTCCGAGTTATTCGAAAAATTGATTTTTTAGAAAAATCGGATTTCGAATACAGCATTTGAAAGAAAACCGGTTTAATCGTTTTTTTTTCGGTTTTTTCCTATAAAGTTAAAAACATTCATAAAAAAAATAATTTGGTTTAAAAAAATGAATTTATTTAGTACGTAATATCAATACACCCAATGCGATCGTGCCTAAATCCTACATTTAGTAAATCCTAAAAGTTTTGGAGAAAAAACTGGAACTAGCTACGCCCCATGTGGTACCTCCCATACCCATCAGGTACCACCCACTTTAGAAATCGATTAATATTATTAATAGATCCAACGCGATCGTGACTAAATTCTGTTCTTCAGAGATGGAGTAGTTATATCAATACACCCAACGTGATCGTGTCCAAATTCTGTATTAAGTAAAGCTAAATCAGAATAAGTTAAGTCTAGCCACGCCCCATCTGAGACCTCCCATACAAATATACACCCAATACGATCAATATACCCAACGTGATCGGGCCCAAATTCTGTATTTATTAAAGCTAAATCAGGATAAAGTTTTGAAGAAAAAACTTTGTCTATCCACGCCCCTTCTGGTACCTCCCATACAATTGTACCACTTCGCCCACTTTAGTAATCGAGTAATGATATCCATATACTAGAAAATTATATTATATGTTTTACTGAGGGTAAGGGTATATGTAAGTCGGCATACCCGACTGAAACTTTCTTACTGGTTAAAATAGTATTTAAGAAATAATATGCAATTTAAGTGTTCAATTTTGAGTAAATTTTTCTGTTTCGTTTTTATAAAGCTTGATACAGAAAACACGCGCTCACTTATTGTGGAAGTAGGATTTATTGACAAAAGAGGGTTTAGAAGGATGTTGAGCTTTTCTGTCCTTTTATTAAATCTATCGAAATAGTTGAAATCATCATATAGGCTTGTGTCATTGCAATTTGTTTTCACTGGTGGAATTTGGATGTTATTTATTGTCCTGTTAAATCGTTGCAAAGACTACCATTAGGAGATTCCTTCATCTCACAATTTGAACTGTTACTAGACTCTGCCGTTGTTGGGGAAATTGCAGGATAAAGTCTTTTAAAAAGCTCGTTAGCAAATTCCATCGTTTCCGCCTTAGACTACTTTACACTGGATTAGCTTGTAGGATATTTTCCGGTCCTAATACATTCAATTAGGGTATTCAATGTTTGTAAACGAGAATGTTTTTAAAAGCTTTTTAAAATTTTTAAATTCAATTTGAAATTACTTTTGTAAAAACTTAACGTTTTATAAACGAGAATGTTTTTAGAAGCTTTGGAAAATTTTAAAATAAAATTTCAAATTAATTTAAAAAAATCTTTTTACATTTTATAAACAAGAATGCTTTTAGAAGCTTTGTAAAATTTTAAAATTCAATTTAAAACCAATTTAAAAAAAACCGAGTACCCGATGGAAAAAACTCGGTTAAACCGGTTATTCGAAAATGCTATTTTTGCAAAAACCGGCATACGGTTTTAAATAAAAAAAACCGGTTTACGGTTTTTCGGTTTTGAACACCTTAGTTAAAAAAATTTCAAATTTATTTAGAAAAAAACTTGTTACATTTTATAAACAAGAATGTTTTTAGAAGCTTTGTAAAATTTTTAAATTCAATTTGAAATTACTTTTGTAAAAACTTAACGTTTTATAAACGAGAATGTTTTTAGAAGCTTTGGAAAATTTTAAAATAAAATTTCAAATTAATTTAAAAAAATCTTTTTACATTTTATAAACAAGAATGCTTTTAGAAGCTTTGTAAAATTTTAAAATTCAATTTAAAACCAATTTAAAAAAAACCGAGTACCCGATGGAAAAAACTCGGTTAAACCGGTTATTCGAAAATGCTATTTTTGCAAAAACCGGCATACGGTTTTAAATAAAAAAACCGGTTTACGGTTTTTCGGTTTTGAACACCTTAGTTACAGTGTATAAAGTTATAATGAAATCTAAAAATCTTTTACGCACCAAAATTTTGAAACAATTCATAATTTCTAAAGGATTGGGTAAAACACCCCTTTTTCTTAAGTTTCACCTATGAATGCCAAATATTAAAAGTAAACTATTTTCAACGTCTTGAGGATTTTCTTTAAGAAATTATTTGAAATTTATCAATTTTCTGCTAATTGGCATATTTGTATAGGAGGTATCAGTAGGGTCAGCAAAAGAGGACGATTTTTATTCGTAAGTCAACGTTGAAAAAATGTTAAATGTTGCGCAATATTTCACTAAATTAAGTGTACTTTTTGTTTGTATGGAAGGTACTAGAAAGGGTGTGGCAAACATTTTGATTTTCCAAGGGTTTGTCTACTATTACCTGAGGGTGAGGGTATAAAATATATAGTAGGAATATTTATCGTTTAAAAAGTAAAAAGACTTTTGATCCAGTCTGCAAAAATGATAAATATCGATATTTTCTAAAAAAAAATATCAGCTAGGATTTCAATTCAAGCATTTTTTTGATATATGATCAACCCAGAATACAGTGGCATTTTCACTTCTTATTGCCATTTTCATACAACCTAAAGTTGCTTTATGCCTACCGTGAAATCCTTAAAATCAACAAAATTTACCATTTGCAGTGTCCTCTTAAAAACCGTGTATCTCTCCTACTTGTCACACAATTTTTATAAACTAAGGCGTGTTTTGCTCGGGAAAGTCGAACCTTTATGCTCAATTTAAGAAATTGAAGATATTTTTGAGAATAATACAAATTTGTTTTATCTATTTAAAGCCATGATTTTTGCAAAAAAAAATAATTTTCCAAACTTTAATTGCCCCTACCATCAAAACTATCCAACCGATGTTACAAACTTGTATAAAAAGGTTTTAGGGGAGCTCATTATCTTTAATTGGAGACCACATTTGTTCAAATAGTTGGATGCGTTTACAAAATATTCTTTAATAAGCTGACGCATCTCATAAAAAATCTTTCGTAAAAATATTCAAAAATTCAGGATCTTAAAAATCTTGAGGAAAAAATTTTAAATCTCATGTTCGTGTTAAGGATGCCAAAATCTCTAGAAATAAATAATTTAGAACTCTGCAGCTGACAAAAAATAAGGATTTGTAAACTGGTTTTATTTGTTTTTAATAAAGGGGGAAAATATGTATTGGTATATTTTTAAACAAATACACTTTGATTTTTACAAAACTTTAAGCAAACTTTGAAAATATATTTACGTTAATTTTAGGTTGGTCCGTAAAAATCTTGACAAAACATATTTTTTCTTGATTCTTGACGAGCATTAAAAATTCTTGTAAATCAAGAAAAATCAAGATCGTCTGGCAACCGTACATATGGGTGTGAGCTAGAGTGTTAAAATGTTTCGAGAAAATCTTCCCCGGAAAATTTTAGTATAGGTTTCCGAAGACATGAACTTTTTATATATGATTTTTCATATTCTTTTATTCGACTTTTGGCCAAAAATAACAAATTTCAAACCACTGTTTTTTGTCGTAATAGAACAAAATGGAGTTTAAGGTTTTGTTACCGGGTTCATATGCTATCGTTTGATATATGTTTCGTTCACCCCCGAGACAATGACCTCTAAATTGTTACATAGTGTTATTTATTGAAGTCTTAGCTACAATTCTGCTGAAGAATTATATGAGAATTCTTCAATGGTTCTTGAGTTATAGCTGAAGAACTAAGCGAAAATATCAATATAAGAAAAAAATACATATAAAAGGTCATACAAATATTTGGCCTGAGGTCGCCAAACCCTTTGAGGGTTTTACTATACTGGGTCAAGATTCACTGTGAAATAAGAATTATTTTTTTTATTTTATTAAAAAAAAATATGTGTAATTAACAAAATAAATTTATATGATTAAAATAAAAAATAATTATTAAATTCCGTTTTTTATATAAAAATTAAGCCATTTTTTATTTTTACTTCATTTATTGAAAATAAAAACAAATGAGAAAGTTTCAGTCGGGTAAACCGACTTACATTTACCCTCACCCTCAGTAAAAACATAAAATTTGATCAACATAACACAGCCAGACAGTCAGACGGATATGGCTTAAACGACTTAACAAGTCATGAATCGAATTTGGTTCAAAGAAATCTAGGGTCTAAATTGACTCCTTCTATGTGTTACACTTTTCGGTCTATCAAATGATATATACCCGCTTTTGCTTAAGAGGAAAATTCTGCAACCTACTGTCGATTTTGTGTACGGGCTTCTCGAAGTGACTTCTGATTGATGATATCTTTTCTTGGGTCAATATCTTTCCTTGATTGCTGCGGCAATTTGTGCCGCACTGCTTCTAAGTCCGATGTATTATAACTGTCAACATCGGACGTAGCAGTACTAGATCCGGAGTAATGCTTTTAATGGTACCTCTTGTTCCCTTTTATGCTCGCTTATGTATTTCATCATCGAAAAATGTCTGGTTAGTTGGTTAGACTGGTTAATTCTCATGGTTCGGTGAATACAAATATTCACCTGATGTTTCATCTCTGTTTTAAAGTTTACACAATACTTATTATGAGTTAATATATTTTACACGTCTACGCGCATCCTACCACAAAGGTGGGGGCATATTTTATAACTTTTAGATTTTTGTATGGGAGCCCTCTTAGGGTGGTCGGGCATACATTTTAACCCTCTAGGAAGCAACATAGGAGTTGCAAAAGCTGGTTTTATAAAAAAAATTATAAAAAATAAAAAAATATTGTATTGTACCACCTTAAGTGTTGAAGATAGAGGGTAATAATGTTTTGAGAATTGTTTGGGTTCCAAAAATTGGGGTCAGCCATATATTTGACTCACCTTTGGGGCAATTTGAGTGGTGAAATTAAAATGTATAAAAAATTGTTTTTTTTTTTTTAATGAGTGCTTTCTTAGGGGGTGATGTTAGGAGGGAAAAATGAGTGGAGGTCGATTATACGTTTTAACCCCCGTAGGAGGCACAATTATAACAAGTACAAATAAATGTATGGGGACCACCTTAAGGGTTGAAGATAGAGGGTAGATATGTTCCGAGAAACGATTGGGGTTACAAAAATATGGGCGGTCGGTCATACATTTGACTGCTCTAGGGGCACGTTTGGGGCAATTAGAGAGGTGGTAGCAAATTTTATAAAATTAGATTTTTGTATGGGAGCACCCTTAGGGGGTGAAGATGGGGGGTAGGTATGTTTGAGAGGGAAAAATTACTAGGAATCAGTCATACATTGTACCCCTCCAGGGTCTACTCCGGGGCAGTTGCGAGGTTTAATGTATATTTTTTTCCCATTCCCCACCAACTTTGGCTACGATGCGCTGTCATTTAACACCACCCCTAAAATTTCCGAGAATCATTTTCTCTTTTAATCGATAGAATACATTCCCACCTTTAATTTTATTTAAAAAACGCCTTGAAGAAAAGTGAAGCTACATTATTTTGTTTCCAAAAAATAAAAATAAGTTGGTTTACGATATCACCATAACTTTTTCTTAAATGTTTTCAGAAATTCTATATTTTTCAAATATATTAAAGTCAACTGGTATTATCGAGAAATTTATACATATATGGACAACTGAATAACATTGAAATAAAAGTCATTATTATCTTTGCAAACTTGTAGGGACTTTAGTTAAGCTTTGTAAAACTTTGTAGCAAAAAAGTACTCTGGTACAAAAAAAAGTACTTTATGCAACAGAAAAGTGCTTTTTATGCTTCCTCGCTAGTGAAGGATAATGAGGACCTCAATAATGTCCTTGAAAAGTGTTAAAGTGTATAATGCGCTGTCGGTAGGTGGGCTTTTTCGGAATTGCAACACTGCACTGCATGTACTGCGCATCGCATTCGTAATTGCAATGTCCGGCAACACTGAAGCGTCAAATGTTGTAAAAAGCAACAATTAAACATATGTTGCGCAAACGTACTAAAAACACGCAGTATTAAAATGGCTGGTGCAGTGAATGAATAAAAAATAAATTTGGTAATTATTTATATTTTTTATATTAACTTCACTATTTTGAATGATTTTTTAGAGTCGAGGTGGATGCCAAATGCACTAAATTATTTCTTCCTGCATATTTTTTGCAGTACTTCGCATGTACATGTTTGACATAATTGTAGATATATATACAGCTGATGATGTACCATTGTGCATCAGTTCGTCACAAAGGGGTCTGAAGATGAACTCGTCATGGAGTTCGAAACGCGTCATCCTAGTGCGTGACACACTGAATTTGACCAAAAATATCAAACAATAAAAAACACTTTTCTGATCGTAAGTCGAAACAAGCATCTGCAACAGCTGAACTGCAAAAACAGCGTCAACTAATCAGTGTTGCGCAACATATGCAATGCGGTGTTGCAATTCCGAAAAGGACCAGTGTTATAGATAGAGAACAGTTCCCACTTTTCAAAGCTAAAGCCATTGCCATCCACAAAAGGAGCAACATACTCGGAAGTCTTAATACACATTTCTCTACTTATTTCACGACCTGCTCACATGTAAGCAAGCTTCATTGGCAAATACTGGGGCCAATAACGATCCAGTATAACAAGAAATATGCGGAAAAAAGCAATATCAAAACATTGATAAATTTTTCTACGGTATTGGTCAATGTATTTCTTTAACATTATTTAAACAACTGTAAATATGTGCCACAAACCTGGCATTAATTAAATATCAATTTATAAAAATTTCCAGATACATTTTATTTATTAAATACTTTTTATTTAGAAAAAATGCACACTAACGACGAATTAGTTTTGTAAAAAGTGTGGAAAATTGGTTATTTACACTAAAATTACAGAATTTGAATATAGTTGTCTAATAATTTGAACATACGCATCAAAAAATAAAACAAAAATCTCTGTGATCTATATTGTTTGCATTCATAAGAGACGATTTCCATGAAAATATTCCCTTTTAACGTTCCCAGGCAATATCAGTTCTACTAACCATACAATCCCCCTTATTGTGTATGTCGTAGTCACGTCGAATCTTAGTCGTTTTTTAAATATGCCATCGCTGATGCAGATTGTCAGAATGAAATACGACTTGTCCTTGCTGCTAGCTTTTTATTCTTCATCAGATGATAAAAAATTCGTAACACTAAAAATTTCTGTTAATTATTTCTAATTTTATTCAAATCAAAAAAAAACATCGATTGTTGTAGTCGACTACGATATACGTAATGTGGAGGGTTAACTCTGATATGATCATTTCATCCCAGTAGATACGAATACACAATAAAAGGTACGACAACATTCAATTATAACGTTATAATAATCTTTATTCGTTCGAATCGATTAAATAAAAATGTAACAAAACAAAACAATGTAAAAATTAACTAATTTAAATAGTTTGCTAAAAAAAAGAGAATATTTGTTTACACGATAGTTACAATTGTTAGAAAAATATCAAAAATATTACCCAACTATGAAGTAGCGAGTTCATCGCAATTAGAGATGTGTGGGTTTTGAATCAAAGTCCCTAAGAGTTAGAAAAATTTAAACCTTAAAAGTGCTTTTGCACCGGTTAAATGTTCAGAGCTCTTTGTGTTGTTATTCAACAACTATGTGGGAATGTGAAGAACTTTTCTTGTACAAAAATGATCGAGTGCGTAAGTGATGTAAAAACTAACACCATGAGCTCTTATTTGTTAGGGACGTTGGTAATTAAGAAAAGTTCTTAAGATGCTTTTGAAATTCAAATTCCAAAATATGACTAAAATATTTCAATCCATGTAAATTGTACACAGTTTTGGATACGAAATTTATTTCATCAAAACTGTATTTTTGGATTAAGTTTTAAAATTTGCATTAAGTAAGAAAGTGTAAGCGCTTCTGTTAAAATTTTTAGAAATTATTAACACACAGGTTTTGGTGGTCTTTTCAAATATGTGTATATATTGTTCATATATAAAAAGTGTACATCAGTCATGCATCAATTAAATCAAAATTTGCCGCCCACAGTATAAAAAATTACCTATGCTAGCTTTATCTATATCTGAACAAATATGCAACATTTTTGTATCTTTTCAAAACAAAAAGTGTAATGTGACAAATTCCCTTCAAATTAGTGGCAAAATGAGATTTTTATTCTATACAATATCTGAAGAGCTTATGGTTATTTGTATGAATGGTACCAGAAGGGGAGGATGCAATTGACGTATTGCCAAAAGATATATTTATGCATAGGCTAGACCAGTGCACCAGCTCGAAATTATTGGTAAGAGAATTTTTCCACAAATAGTTTAGTGTCTAAGGGATGTACCCAAAGATATACCTTCTGTCGCACATTGCAACCAATGAAAATATTATCAATGATAGATTTTTATTTGTCTAGACGAAAAACTAGACACAAATTATCGTGTTGACCAGCCAGGCAAACAGACATGACTCAATTGTCTTAAAAAATGCTAAAACAAATTGTATCCTATGATACCTAAGGTCTAAGGCCACATCTCCTTCATAAAGCTATACTTTTTCTCTTCTCAAGTAATATACTTATATACGTAGATAATATATAGATATTATATATAAGATAATCTAATGTGTTTCATTATAATACAATTTCCACACATTTTAAATAACATAAATAAAAATATAGGAAATTTATTATTTGAAATGAGAAAAATTTTCACCGATAAGAGGAGATGTGGTAGACTCTTGGTACGCTAAAACGAAATTTGTTTTAGGTCTTGTGCCAAGTCTGTTTGTCTGGCAGACTTTATAGTAAATTTCATTTAAAAATCCATTTCATTGATAGTATTTTTAGCAGTCATGATTAAAAATGGACGGAAAATCTAAGACCCTTGGGCGACGTAACGAACACAATTACTAGTTTGCGGAAGTTTCTCTTTTACCTATAACATACAAGTTGGAGTCCTAGACCTATAAAATAACACTTAGGTAAACTTTATACCATGTAGCTTATAAAACATCCTGCGCCTGTCTTTCTGGTATCTCTCTTACAAAACGAACATAAACTCTCACATAAATATTGAGCAAATAACACTTTATAACTGTGATTTTAAAGGAATTAGACACATGACAATCTATTTGTATTATAAGAATATGTTACAAAAATGTTGCTCATCGCTTCAAATTTTAATATAGCTCCCGTATATATATAAGTATTTAATGGTATACGGGTTTTTTACTGAGAGAGACACAACTCGATTATTTTTATGACTGACAAAAGTACACTTTATATACACGAGTTATACGTTATACCAAAGGCTTAACAAAGCGCTTTACTAATTGAAAATAATAAAAAATCAAAAGTGCTCTTACTGTTAGGCATCCTTTTAGCTTAAAACATCATCTAAAGACAAATTTCTTTTATAAAACAAAGGTCATATCTAAAACTTCATAAAATTTAAACGGATTGGTATATCTTAGCAAAATTCTGAAATTATGTATACCAAATAGTTTTTACTTCAAGGGATTACTACTTGTTGAAACATTTTTTTGTAAAAAAAAATACGAAAATTTTCAATACCGCAAAATATGTTTCAAAATTCGTCCTATAGCTTAATTTACAGCAGTAATGTTGAAATATTTTAGAAGTAACAAAACATAATACGCATTTTGTAATCGTTGCAAGGAGACTAGATAAAAGTTCTTTAAAAAATTTTGGTTGAGATCTGCTGAGCGCTTCGTTGACCGCAATGATCTGAGATGGGCATTTCAGGCAGCTACTTTAAGATTTCTTATAGAAATACGAAAGAGAAAACACAATTTTTATTAGTGAAAGAATTATGACGTCTTTATGGAAGAAAAAATTTGAAGCAGGGCCTTTTTTGAAAGTTTAACTTCAGAAACGTACAACTTTAGAATGGAGCTATGTTTGCATTAGCTGTAACACTATTTTATTCGCTATTGATGTGAATTATTTCTAAATCATTACAAACTTTGACATACTTGAGAGGACGAACTTTGAAGGGTTCCCAGGAGCATCCACCACATGAACTGGTGGCACGAAAATAGGCAAATCATCTGGAAACACCTTTCAACCAAGGTGTAGTGATTGTTGAAGTGCTGTCATAAAAAAATTGTCAATCAATTCACGTAGCATCTTTACATATGCTTATATTTCTTTACTTTATCATTAAGAAAATGCGTCCAAAATTAATAATTGTGAAAAGTGTTCAATAGGCAAGGCAAAGCCATTCAGGCTGCTATTAAATTAACTCGACTCAGTTGAGTTGAAATTGAAAACAACTGCTATATCACCAACACATGAAATCTAGCAACAGCAGATTTAAACAGAATTACATATGAAGTGTTTAGTTAATCAAGTTGATCCAGCATCACCCACTTACTTAAAATCTATCTTAAACTATCGTGTAAAGCAAACTTCTTGTCTAATGTTCTTTCGTTTCTTCTTAACTACAAATTACAATTTCTTTAAAAATTCCATAAATATGCGTGTCAAACAAAATTCAATTAAATTAAATTAACAATTGTGTGTTAGTAGTTGAAAACTTTAGATGAATATCAATTACCGCTTATTGCCAAAAGTGCTAATAATTTTAATCATATAGTTACATTTACAATTTGATGTCAAAAATATTCAAAACAAAAACAAAATTTAATTTAACGTGATTAGTCAAAATTTATAAAGTAGTTGGTTGCCAATGTTAAGCAGTACCAATGTCTTAAAGAAGCCTATAATGCTTAGTCTTTATGCTATTTCAAGAAAAAAAAATTAAGTGTTAGTATTAAACTGGTTGGTTTTTTTTTTTGTCAAAATTTTTCTATAATGTTAATTTCGTGCGTGGAGTCGTCTTTATTAAATGTTATCCCTTTCCATGCCCAGGCCAGGATCTCGGTCCTCCATATCCCGTGGCTCACCGTCTATCCTGTTATTTTGGAATCAAGATTGAAAAATTAAAGTACAAGAAAGAGAATACATTAGTTCAGTTCATAAATAAAAATCCGGCCTAAATAACCCTATTAGAATATATTGGACATCATTCTTCAAGTAGTATATCAATGTCAGAATAACATATTGGGATCACGGTGTGATCATAAATTATGTGTATCATCATTTATCTAAGTATGATGCCCTGTCATATTCTATTTCTTTTTTGTGTTAAGTGCTAAAGAGACTTATCTTTTGAAATTGAGTATATATCCAACTTGGTGAATGCTGGATACAGGCTGGCGGCTGCTTACAGTCAAAACGTTATCTGAAAATTACAAAATTGTTAGTTTGTTAATAAACACTAAAATATTTGTAGTGAGATAATTCTTTGAAATTTTCAACAACAAAATTTCGTACTTAAATTGTTAAAATAATTTTTTTTTAAATATCTTTATATATGTATATCGAATAGTACTCATTTATTAAGAGATTAATATGTAGGATCATTATAACCATAAAGTGAGTAACAAAGAAAAAAACTAAAAAATTTAAATTTACGGAAAATTTACAGAAATTTTTTTGTGAGAAAGTTAGTGATATTCGAAAAAAATTACACTACCGGTCTCCACGGTTTCAACTAGAGTGTTCAAAACCGAAACCGAAAACCGTCTAACCGGTTTTTTTCACCGAAACCGAATGCCGGTTTCTTCAAAAATGTGAATTTCGAATACTCGGTTTTCACAGGTTTTTCGAAAAAGAATATTTTCATCGAACATTGCCCGGTTTGTTTTAGGCAAATCATCATAGATGGTGGTTTATGCTTATATTATATTCTTTAGGCAAATCTCCAATCGCAAAAAAGATTTATAACTTTTGATCACCAGGGCAACCAGAAATATGCATATGCATGTTTTTTTTACAACGAGATATTACCAAACGGGTAAGGTATTTATATGTTTTCTACTCTTACAAGTGTTTTGTTAGAGCATATTTTTGCATATTTTACCCATTAAAGTCATATTTTAGCATGAAAAATGTTTTTTATGCATATTTCATACTTTTTAGAGCAAATTTTTAAATTAATTTTGGAGAATATTTTTGTTGATTATAAGAGCATATTTAATTATGATTTATTAGTGAAATTTTCCGGTTGCAATGGTGATCACCATACAATAGTTGGGAAATCACTAAGATATAGTTGGAATAGCTGGGAAGCCGTCTATATTCATATAAAAAAACATTAAGTGCAGTTATCTCCTTAACTAAGTGTCCGATCGCAAGAATGTGGTTAATTTATGAATACCATACAATAGTTGGGAAATCACCTACCCACAGTTAGGATCTCATTTTAAAATATATTGGGATATCACCTTCAAATCGGTGGGAAGCCATCGATATTCATATGAATAGCGCCTTTATATCCTATACAAAGCGTGCAATTGCAAAATGGAAATTAATTTATGACTAGATCAATTTTCTAATTCTAAAACGTACTAGGGGGTGACCGGCACAACTTTTTTATCGACCCACCCTAATGATCAGTCCATCCACACAGAATTTATTAGGAAATTTGATCTTAAGTGTAAAATGTAAAATACGCTAAACAATGAGCTTTGGCCTTTAGCGACGTCAAATTGATTTTTTTTAAACCTCTGTAACTTTTTTGTTTATGTATAAAAATATATACGCTAAAAGAGAAAATATCATGGAATTTAAAAAACTTTTTTATCGTTGCAAAACAAATTTGACTCAGGGGGTTAAACACCGAGATTCCGGTAGAAACCTCTAGAACTTGACGTCGGAGTCAAAAGTGATCAGAGAAGAAAATGTAGCTGTTGTCAGTCCAAAAACATTGATATGTCACACATTACGATCGGACTATAAATGGAGACACAGGAAACAAAAAACCCAATGCGCGGGGTCAAGGGGCGTAGCAAAAAAAATAAAATTTTTTTTGAATTCGTTTTTAAATTATCTTTCATTCTAGGGGGTGACCGGCAAAACTTTTTTTATTTGTATGAAGTGCGACCCACCTTACTGATCATCTTGAGATTTTAATGGAAAATATATTAAAGTAAAAAAAAGCTTAAATTAATGAAAAAATTATACAAATTTTAGAATTAGGGTAGCGATATTCATATGTTTTCATATTTAAATGATGTTTATTTTCATATTAGGTTTTATTTTACAATTTCCGAAAACCCGAACGAAACCGGTAAAACCGGTTTTTTACTATTTTAGAAACTTGAAATCCGGATTGTCGGAAAAAGGTATTTTTCGTATAAACCGGAAACCGGTTTTCTGAAAATTTCAAGTATTCGAACACTATAGTTTCAACCCCCTAATTCAGATACAAGGAATCGAACTGCATCTATCCAGGGGTAGAGTTCTTATAGCTTAAATCGATTCTCGGCAAGCTATAGTTGGGATAAGCCGTCTTTGAGAAAATTGTATTGAATAAGTCAAGCTTACCTGCAAACCCCACTAAAGCTTGTCGAAAAACTATTTACCACTCGTAAAAAGAACTAAACAATTAATTTTTTATGCTGGGCTTTAAAAACTTACTTAAAAATAACTTAAAAACTAATGATGCAGTTAGACTCCTAGTGTTTAAATTAGCGAAAATGCGTCGGAGTCCGGCCATGTAATTTATAATTTTTGAGAACAAAAAACTTTCACAGTGTTATTAAATATTCAGGCTATTTATTGCTGTGAATTGTACACATTAGTATGAATTATAAAATTACCTTTATGTTTCCGTGGTTATGTGCAACGTCTTAGCTCAGCTTCAAATCCAAATTGAACGTAATACTGCTGCCGTAGTAACTACCTAAACTAATTTAATAAAGTGAATGCAGGAAAAAAGTTATCGTACATTATCTTTTAATTAAACATAATACAAAAATATTTCACATTCACTAATTACACTGGTCAACGTTGGTGCCACACAAACTTTAACACAAAGAGGCTTTTAATATGAAATGTGAAATATTTTTAATATAATTTTTAAGTGTTACTTCGAGTATTTTAGTGTTGCAGCGCCTCATCGAGACAAAGTTTGAACCAACATATTTGTATAAACAATTTAACTTATGGAAATACAGGTTATCTACATATGCCGTATGCAATACCCATGATGCATGGGCTGAGACTAGAGTTCATCACCCTAATTCTAATTTTGTTTTTTTTTAATTCCTTGTTTCCCTAATCTAAATAAAATCTTTTTGGTAATATTGTCCATTATTCTACAGAAAAATTCGAATATGGGAAACAGTCTCCTTTTTTAGGAATAACATCGCCAACAAATTTAAAAAAAATATGTAAGTTTTTAATATATTAAAGAAAAAAAATGCAAAACATTTTCCAGACTTAGGGAAGGGATAGAAAATCTTTCTCAAGATTAGCTCGTAATTCGTTAGAATCTCAAATAAATGAGTCGTGACTTGCACCGGGATGGTACGCGTCATGTCCTAAAAAGTACTCTTATTGTAAAACAAAGTACTATTATTTTTTTATTTTACCAAAAAGTACTTTTATTGTACCAAACAGTACTTTTATTGTACCAAAATTACATATTATTGCATCAAAAAGTACTTTTATTATAACAGAGCTTCAATTCTGCCAAAAAAATACTTTATTTGTACCAAAAAGTACTTTTATTGTACCAAAAAATACATGAATTGCATCAAAAGGACTTTTATTGTACTAAACAAAATTATTGAGCCAAAAAATAGTATTTTTGTTTCATAAAACTTTAGAGGCATTTATTGTACCATAAAGTACTTATATTGGACAAAAATGACTTACAATGTACATTAGACCATTTCATTTTACCAATTTTTTCGAAAAGTCATTGGGATAATATATTTTCTAATTCTACTTAAAAAAACAAAAATTTTGGTATATAAAACTTGAAAATTGATCGACGTTTAGGGGTCGCGCAAAATCGTTTAAGGTTTTTGGCTGCAAAAAGGCATGTTTCAAAAAGACTGATTTACTTATATGATTAAAAGTTGTGATACGCTTGACCGATTTTAATCAGATTAGACTTGTTTTAAAGGTAATAATATTTCACACATTTTCTGTGAAGACATCAAAACATTTTAGATAATATTTTGAGTTTAATAACCTTTCAAACCTAAAAATTTTTAAATTTTATTTCGAAATTTACCTACTTTTGCCCGTTAAAAAAATTTTTTTTTTAGTTTTGGGTCTAATTTTTGTATATCTTTAAATGCACAATTGACAAACACTTTCTAACGATACTTTTGATGTATGGCAGGACCATGCAAATGACATATGTTCAGCAGCAGCAATAATAATCAATAGTGATAAAAATTAAACGAAAACTGTGTACTATGTATATTTTTAGTAAGGAAAACGATTTAGGTAATTTAAAAGAAGATTTTTGTTTCAAATTGGATACGATAACACCTTTTGTGTTATTTTTGTATTTTTATTGCGTTTTTAGATGACTTGTACTAATTAGTTTTGCTGGTTATTATCCTTCGTCAAAGTGTTGTTCACAGTTTTAATTAGCCCAATAGCAATCGTTGACAACGCTGATTTTTTTCACAATTTCTTTAATCCGTTTACAATTCTCATTCCTGGGCCAATTTGACGGGTGGATAGCAAGAAAACTGCTGTCTACTCCAATAATATTGAAGAATTTCATAGTATTTTCTGAAATCATTTTTGTAACATTTCCTTCGCAATCTTGGTCACCAGGATGCTTTAATGCAGATGTAATTTAAATTAAAGTTCCTTCGGTATGCGTGGGGTCGAAAAGAAAAAAACCGAACGCGATGTCACTTAAATACAATAAATGCCACACAAAAGTTTTGAGTGCAACATTTGCTATCATTTCATTTGATTTGCGGTATTTTTTTAAGATTCTATCAACAAAATGTCGTTTAATGGGGCTTGTGTTGCAAGGGGACACGTAAACCAGTTTTGAATGTAAATTTTGACCACAAAAATGTTGATCTGAATTAATCCATTTAGCTCATCACCAGCGAAATAGTAAAAATTTCAGCAAAAATTAAAAATTATATTCATTATATTATACATCAAAAGTATCGTTAGGAAGTGTTTGTCAATTGTGCATTTAAAGATATAAAAAAATTAGAGCCAAAACTAAAAAAAAATATTTTTTAATGGGCAAAAGTAGGTAAATTTTGAATTCAAATTTTAAAATTTTTAGGTTTGAAGGGTTATTAAACTCAAACTACTATCTGAAATGTTTTGATGTCTTCACAGAAAATGTGTGAAATATTATTACCTTTAAAACAAGTCTATTCTGATCAAAATCGGTCAAGCGTATCACAACTTTTAATCATATAAGTAAATCAGTCTTTTTGAAACATGCCTTTTTGCAGCCAAAAACCTTAAACGATTTTGCGCGACCCCTAAACGTCGATCAATTTTCAAGTTTTATATACCAAAATTTTTGTTTTTTTAAGTAGAATTAGAAAATATATTATCCCAATGACTTTTCGAAAAAATTGGCAAAATGAAATGGTCTAATGTACATATTGGTTTAATAGTATTTTTATTGAACGAAAAATTACATTTTTTGTACCCAAAAGTACCTTTATTGTACTAAAAAGCACAATTTATTCTACAATTTTAACAAAAAGTTAAATTTACTGTACCAAAAAATTTAATTTATTGAACAAAAAAAAATTATAAAAAGTACAATTTGTGGTACCAAAAATGATTTCTTTTTCTACATATACATATTTATATTGTGATTTTCTTGTACAAAGAAGTTAATTCTATACCAAAATAAAATTTATTGTACCAAATAGTACTTTTATTGTTCCAAAAAAATATTTTATTGTACCAAAAATTACTTTTATTATGGCAAAAAGTGGTTATACTGCATCAAAAAGTACTGTAATTCTACCAAAAAGTACCAAAAACAAAATAATTTTTTGTTTACCAAAAAGTACTTTAATTGTATCAAAAAGTACTAAAATTGTACCAAAATGTACAATTTACAAAAAGTACTTTTATTGAGGGATGAACCCTCAGATAACGGAATTGATTCTCTTCACTCGTAGATATAAGTTAAAGGACTTCAGGTCACCGAGTCTGAATGTGGTGGAACTGAAGCTCTCAACGCAGGCCATGTGCCTAGGTGTTCTTCTGATCAGAAGCTAAATTGGTTAAGGAACATCAAAGAAAAGTTATAGAGGGATGTTAACGCTCTTTGAGTATCTCGGAACTCCATAGGTAAAATCTATAGACAGCCCGAAGGTGACAATGTGATTGCACACTGCGGTAATGCGACCAATAATACCATATGGATGTCTGGTTTGGTGGAAGGGCAACAAACAAGCATCTGCAACAGCTGGCCTGCAGCAACAGCGTCAACTAATCAATGTTGCAGTGCAGTGTTGCAATTCCGAAAAGGCCCTAACTCACTGAAAATACTAGGCAAGATTCAAAGCATTGCTACAATGGGGCTAGGAGGAGCACCACACGACCGGCTTTGGATGTGTTCCTGTATCTTCCGCTCCTGGACTTGTACGTCAAAGGCTATTGCAGCCCGAGGGGCTATCAGACTGAGAGAAGCTGACGATTGACATCAATCAATACATGGTCATGCAAAGATTCTCTGAGTTTTGGGCGATGGCGCTTCTTTTTAATTGCCACCTTACTGATTTTTTGAAGAAATGTGCGGATTTCCGTAAACTTTGAAATTCTGGAAAGATCAAAATGGAATGACGGCGGGAATCCTTTTGGTGACTTATTTCAGTCTTTACTGACGTTTCAAAAATGGAACAGGGCACAGGCGCTGATGTTTACAGCGAAGACCTGCAGCTAAGCCACTCTTTTAGGCTACATAACGAATGCAGTGTTTTTCCGGCTGAGGTACTGGCCATTCCGCAAAACCGCTGAGGTTATTATAGGATGTGGAATTGATACTGTGTGCAGGAGTGACCTGAGAATTCTAACAGGCCAATGCCATATCAGGCACCTAACAGGCAAATGGGATAGATACGTACCGGCTAAGACACTTGGGAAAAGTTATATAGTAAACGATTTAATGTTTCATGCGGTGCATTTCATGTATAACTTTTTCAAAATAACAATCGAGATTCCCACTAATTTCTATATCTCTTCCCTCTCTCCATCATTATACTACTACCATTTCCCTTTACATAAAGGACAACAGATCATCTAAAAGCAAGAACTGCAATGGTACTTTCTTAACTTCATGATTTTTTATAATTTGTATGAATAATTGAACATTTTTTGCCTTGTTATTCCTTCCACTACTGTTTAGAATAGCAGTTATGATTTTCTTATCGATTTATCCAAGAATTGTTTGTTCTATTTCGAAAAGGTACCTCCTTTTGTTCCAAATATAAATGAAAGTTATGAGATCATGAAACTGGTAAATGGAAAAATCCCATGTAATACGAACTATTTCAAAATGTTCGGCGATGTAAATCATTGCCTTACTACTTGAACTGCAGTTGCGTTATACTAAATGATGCTGCCTTTTGTGCGAATGGTTTTTTCGAATTTTTTTTTTGGGTAAATATAAGAGTCATAATCATATAGAAATGATTAACGAACTTCTATTGACATATGAATATGTAATATGTCGCATAATTTCATTATCCAGACTCACACCTAGTTTTTGTCTCTCGGAGAATTTGGGGGTCTGTAAATGGTAATGAGTTTGGACAAGCTTTATAGTGCAAGCCACATTATTCACATGATTTTGGGGAACTATTTAATATTTTCATTGTAAATCAAGTTTCTCAACTAAATAAAAAAATAATAAAATGCGTTTAAGAAGTTACTTATAAATTTACACACAAATTTCCCTAGGAAATATAACTAACTATTCTACTAATTCGCTCTATTTAATTGAAACAATAAAATTGCTATCAATACAAGTGCCGGCAATTTGAGAGTAAATATCAGTGTCTAGTGTACACAATGATTGTTAAAATATTTCGTTATTTTCAATAAAAATTTAACTGAACATCGCTCTCTTGATTAAATTACAAATTAAAACGAGAGCAGACCCTTTCAACGAGATTTTGGAACGCTCTAAACAAAAAAACATTGTATTATTACATAACTTATATAGAAATGATGACACATATTTCACAAACATTTCGTTGCTTTTTTCTAACAAAATAAGCTGGAGGAAACTTCCAAAATAAGACTTTTTTTTTGTTTTCAGCCTGAAATTTACATTTACAAAATGTTAATATATATAACACAAAAGACTAGCAGTAAATGGATTTAAGAAAACAAAAAATTAACATAAAATAAAACAACAAAAACAGCAATTACCTTGTAAGCACATTGCTTTGGTTTGACGTTTATTTGCCATAAAACTTTTTATTGAACATCCTCTACTACGGTTGATTTTAATTTGCATAACAACAATTATAATAGTATATGTATTAAATGTGCATTCACCGGCTAGAATAGTTTTGTAATAACTAGTTGGAAATTTGCAATTAGTTTATGTAAATGTTTATACATGTGCAAACAGGAACAAAGTAGTAGTTGATTTAGTTTAGTTTCTTTAAAACACTTTATTGGCAGCAATACAGAAAAAGGTTAAAAATACAACACTAAATCTGTAAAATACTAACTGTTTCGTCACCATCAGCTGATCATCATATAACATAGCAATATATCTGTACAATAATGTGTATGCATGTCTTCCATTATGAAATCTGTAAAGGTATAATGAAAAAGTTTAATTAGTTCAAAGTTTCAAACTAGATTAACATAATTATTTAAAAGTTTTTAATTATGTAGTACAAATCAGCGATAAAAATTTGCGTTGGTTTGGGATAAATTCTCTTCATGGCTTATCAAAGCGAGCTGGGTTAATGTTTTCATCATTGTAACATAAGTTGTTAAGATAAATGTTAACATAAAGTAAAATAGAAAAAAATATACTACTAACCATAAGGTTTCTTCCCGATCTGGGTGTACTTGATTTTGTGGAACAACACTGGCTGTAAGATACACATAAAAAAGAGCAAATTAGAATTTTTAAATTACAGGTGTTAGTTTTTTGTGCAACCATTGTTATTTATTGCATATATCAGTATGGATTTTGTGTCATTTAACATTCAAATGATGGGGAATCCGAAATAAATTCATCATTATGAGATAATTGTTTAATTAATAAAAATTAATGTGGATATGAACATGTAAAATTGAGATGGTTTAAAAAAATTAAGACATGTAAATATGCTATACTAACCATTTATCGCCACATTGATTTATTCACCCTATAGTAAAACAAATTGCAAACGGAATATGTGTTCTTCCTTCGGCCACATTTCTGGCGCAAAAATGAACTTATTCTGCTTGCAATTTTATTCCCTATAGGAGTAATGAAATTCCCATAGTTATTGAAGAACTGTAAAATAGGCACAAAAAAAGAAGTATATAATTAGTTAGACGGTTTAGGCAAATTTTACACTTTCTTATATTTGTTGTATATTCAGAATGGATTTTGTGTCATTTAACATTCAAATGATGGGGAATCCGAAATAAATTCATCATTAATGAGATAATTGTTTGATTAACTTAATGTGGATATGAATATGTAAATTTGCGATAAAGTTTTAAATAAGTTACACTTCGTGTAAATATGCTATACTAACCATTTATCGCTGCATTGATTTATTCACCCTGTAGTAAAACAAATTGCAAACGGAATAATTTCTTCCTTCGGCCACATTTCTGGGCGCCAAGAGAACTTATTCTGTTTGCAATTTTATTCCCCAAGGGAGTGATGGTTATGAAATGTCCATAGTAATTGATTATCTTCTGTAAAATAGACAAAAAACAATATAATTAGTAACGCAGTTTAGACAAATTTTATACTTTGTTTTTTATATATTTGTATATTCAGAATGGATTTTGTGTCATTTAACATTCAAATGATGGGGAATCCGAAATAAATTCATCATTAAAGTAAAAAAAGTTTGAATAGTGCAGAGAAAGTTGTAGATTACATAACTATAAACGTTTTAGATTATGTTCACCTAATTCTGTTTTTACACATCTTTTTTACACTATTTTGAAATAACACGGTCGATATATATAAACTAATCCTGGTTTTACACTTTTTAATGTAAAATAACACCGTCGAACTTATTGTTTTTACACGTTTTTTGTCAACTAACCCAACAACATTAATTTTTATCTCTTTAACATTATAAAATGATTATAATATATGAAATAAAATGAACGTGGTATGCTGATGAAATAAGAGTGTGCATGTTATACCAAATTATTCATTTTTGTAGGCTTTTTGAGGTTGTTGAACAAATCTAATATTTCCTCACTAAGTGTGAGTGTTTTTTTAAACGATATTTTTAAAACAGTATTTTCTAGAATGTATATACGGTGCAAAAAGAGGATTAGGTGTATATTCATATAAAAACTATGCATATAATATACTTAATGCTGTACCAACCTTTTTTGTATCTTGACTCTGAAGCACTTTTTTAAATGTTCATAGGAATTTGTAATCTGCAACATAATAAAAATACTATAAATTAGTTGGGAAATTATTAAATTTAAAAATAATTTTATTTATTTTGTATAATCAGAATGGATTTTGTGTCATTTAACATTCAAATGATGGGGAATCCGAAATAAATTCATCATGTAAGAGAACTGTTTATGTTCTGCCTATTGTCATGTGCTGTCTCATTGTCGTCTAAACTATAACTGACTTAACAGAAATTGTACTTGTCTAACGTTTTCATGTTGAAGTATCTTCCACAATAAATGCAATACTGCGCATGCATTGTTTGCAGATGCTAGACACCACAACGTTGTCCGTATCAATTGAAACTAACTCCGCCCACTAAAGATACACTCACAAACAATGTATAAATTTTGTACTAATGCATATATGTATAAACATAATATGAATGCGGTCAAACACAGCGTTTTAGTCAAGATGAGATGATTAAAAAAATGTTCCCGTTTATGTCTTTGTTGTCACAAAAAAAAATTAAATGTCCTATTCGAGCAGAGTTATTACTCTAAGAAATAAGGTATTCAATTCCATTGAAATATTTATTGTGCAGAGAACATGATTTAGAAAAGTATTGTTTTTAAAAAGAAAAAAGGTGCTGCAGTCTAGGAGTATGATCTTGATACCCAACAAACAGATAAAAAACAACTAATGTTGTTGAACTTTTGAAATTTTCAATTACAGTGTCAGACAATTTTCTGTGAGATACAATTATATGGGCTTCAAGTCTTTCAAATCAGTAACTATTATATATAGGACTTCTTGCGAAATATTTATCCAACACTTCAAAGCTCAAAGGCAGAAATAATTTCAGAGGAAATTTATGATAAGACATGTTAATAAAATAAAAAAGAATACTAACCATTTCGTTCATCATATGACGCAGAGCATTATAACATATGCTTTTAAAATCAGCAAGAATAAAACTGCAATAAAAAAAAGAAAAACATAAAATTTATTTAGTTTTCTTCAATATTTAAAAAATAATGATAAATTATAAAGTATTTTTTCATTAAAATCAGAAAGTCAATTTTGCGTTGGTTTGGGACAAATTCTCTTCATGGCTTTTCAAAGCGAGCTGGGTTAAAGGTTTCATCATTTAAAGTTATAACGTCGTTATGGACGGTGGCGACTTTCAAGTAAATACAATTTCTGGCGAAATATTATTTGTAAATAAAAGCTATACTAACCATTTCGTTCAACATGTAACACCGCCCATTATTAAATTATGCATTAACTATCAACAAGAGAAACCCTGCAATAAGAGAAAAACACAATTAATAGATTTCATTGATATTGATAAAAAAAAAACGTTTGTAAATTGTTAATACATAAATATTTGATCAGAAAGTCTATTTTGCGTTGGTTTGGGACAAGTTATCTTCATGGCTTATCAAAGCGAGCTGGGTTAGAGTTTTCATCATTGTAATTTTACTACGTACATATAATAAAACGATCAATATAAGTAAAGTTTTTACCAACCTTTTCAAAATGGATAGGCATTTTACAGGACAATCCTTGTTACATTGAAATATTCTGCAATATAAAATGAAAAAATAAAATACATTACTAAGTTTTCATTTTGATATATAAGTTATAAAAAAATTGTATAATATTTTTATTCAGTATGTCAATTTTGCGTTGGTTTGGGACAATTTCTCTTCATGGCTTTTCAAAGCGAGCTGGGTTAGAGTTATCATCATTTTAAAGTTTTTTTTTTTCATTATACAAATACATTTTATATTCAATACTAACCTTTGGATGAAAAACATAGTCGTCTTGTCATTTTTGGCAGCTTTTTACAATTTCTGCAATATTAAATAAAAAAAAGTTGGTTATTAATTTGTTTTTCACTTTGCCTTAGTTAATAGTAAATTCTAATTTTTTTTTTATCAGCAAGTCTATTTTGCGTTGGTTTGGGACAAATTCTCTTCATGGCTTATCAAAGCGAGCTGGGTTAAATGTTTTCATCATAGTAATTTTATAAAATAAATATGTAACTTATTAATTTGTATACTAACCATTTACATAAATTGGAGTCCTTGCAATCCTTTTGTAATACCGGCAATTCCTGCAATTAATGTAATAAAAATAAATGGGTTATTTTTATGTTTTTTAGTTTCTCAATATAACAATATCAATATAATACATATATGTAAAGTAATTTTTAAATCAGTTGTCAATTTTGCGTTGGTTGGGACAAAATTCTCTTCATGGCTTATCAAAGCGAGCTGGGTTAGAGTTTTCATCATATTAAAAATTATTTTTACATCATAGCCTACAGTACAATTGTATAGAGTTGAATAAATGTAATTGAAAAAAATTACCTTTATATTAATAGACGTTTGCAAAAAATCAAGAGACACTAATAAAAATGTTAACAATTACTATTAAAATTAGAAAAACAACATTGACTTTTAAGTTGTCATCATTTGATGACCCATTTGGTATACACAATATATACTGTGAAAAACTAATAGCAAAATGAAAAACTAGGCATTTTTCCAATGTTATACAAAGCGTATAAGCAAATTTTTGTTTAACTTTGCCAAAGAAAAAAAAAGATATTCTGTAAAAGATTTATTATCGCTGTAACTCGATTATTGTGTATATTTTAGAAAAATAGAAAACGTTCTAATGGCGACATTTCCACAAATTGTATCACGAAATTGTACAAAATACCTACTTAAATTAAATATGTGTAAATTAACAGTTTCTTACCTGTTTTGTAATTTTGTGGAAAATATCATAACTGTCACCTTACACATTATAAAACTCTGCAATGAAAAATAAAGATAATATTAACACCACTGTTTAAGGACATAAATAAAGCATAAATAATATTTTCTAAATTTTACACAATCAGTTCTACTATCTAGAATTGAAATAGCTCACACTATATGGTTCAAGTTTCAAAAATTTAACATCATGTATGTGACGACTGCCACTGTGGAGTACAAAGGAGCGGCAGCTTAATATGTACGTAAATTAAAATGTTGTGTTTATTCCCTAAACATAGCGGTTTCTAATTAACTTTCCTTATTGTGTTCTCTCGAGTCGAATATACCAAAGATAATTTGTATAGGGAAAATTTTTACTTGACATTTTTAGGGGAAGTGACAATACGACACTGCTTCTAGTTACGGGATGAGGTCATCACTGAATACAGTACGCGCTCGACATATGGAAACGCCGATTATTGAATAGCGCCACCAACATTTTATTTACTTTACTAGCAAATTTTTCTTTTAGTTTCGTTTTCAGGAGCGTATTATGTAGGTACTTCAAATAGAGGGCTATTGTTACACCAAATAATTTACGAAGGTCATTTCTTTAAAAAAAAAAGTTTCAAACTGTTTCAATTTAACGATTTTGTGAAGAATGTAATAGTTTTACTACGAAATCACTTACATATATTTTGCAATTTGTTTGATTTCACGTGTTTAAGGAAATAAAGTAACAATTGAAATTTATCTATAATTTGTATTCGGTCGTTTTTTGTTTAATAAATCAATCAATTATTTTAATGCGTCTTAGTAAAAAATAGGGAGATATTATAAATCGAGAGAATATTTAGGTCACGATAAATGTAACACTTCCTGGTAATGGGTTGATTCCCTATCAGGTACGCAAATCGTGCTTTTACTGTATTTGGTTTAGGTTCACAACTGTTAAATTTCTAATTCACAACTTGTACAACGCCATAAATCGACGAAATACTTTAAAATTATTTTCAAAAACGCAACACAAGTACATATTCTCATCGAAGAGACACGTTTTGTTCTCCTTAAGGACTTTGCATCACCCAGCCAATGGGAAGGATATGTGTTCATACCAAAAATTTGCGCTCAGTTTTGAAATGCGCCTGCGTTGTATTGTGCATTTATCCTCAGCATATAAACTCATGTAAATATGACAAATGTGTGAATTCAACAAATAGAATAAAATATTGTCACATACGAACAAGGAACACATCGATAAGAAACTTTATAAAAACTAATTTGTGCGACAATACTACACAGACCATAAACTCAAAAAATAAAATATACAATAACTCAAAAATGTAATTTGTTTACAGACTCATTTGCACTGCAGCCGTTTGTAGGGACATTTTACATAGGCGAAAGGAAAATTGCAAGTGTATTTTTCAACACCAACCCTGAATAAGTACTAATATTTCTTTTACAGAATGTTTGCAAAAGAAATTAGAAAACTTTAATTTGTTAAAAAAAACTTCACCAAATTGATAACAGGAATCTGTCCACACAAACTTGTAAGCGTATACAAATTTGATATTTTACATTTTTGGCACAACTTTGTCCCATATTTTAAATCCAACCGCATTGCTAGCCACACCTTAAAAAGCCTAAGGAACAAACATCAAAGCACAAATTGAAAATTTACTAATTTAGCAGATGCATGTAAGAAAGCATGTTTTCACATAAGAATTCCAGAAAATTTCTGAGGTTAAATTTAAATTGTTAACATTTTCTTATCTCAAACTAAATCAAGAGCTGCTTTAGTATGAACCTAAACACACATCTCTTTTACACTAGTAGTACCGACAAGCTGCTGATCATACTCCACAGGCAGTATTTGTTATATTTATTTATTTATTTCAATCACAAAAAAATAAAACAAAAACTTACCATTTTCATAATAATCCTATGGAGAACCATCATTTCTGCTTAGATATTAAAGCACAGCATCTGCAATGACAAAAAGTAAAGCCTTAATTAGTATATGGTATAAAAAATAAAGTATCTACTTTTTAAAATTATATGTATCAGATTGGTAATATCATCAAGTCTATTCAAGAGTAGCAAATAATAAATTAAATCGACATCATTTAACATATTGAAAAAAAAAATATAGTTGTGTACAATATATGTAATTATATCTTACCTTTTATTAAATAGCGTCGGTTTTCACATTTCCTTTATGACAGTTATTTATATTCTGTAATTAAAGCACAATAATATGTTTTAGTAAAATATCAAACGATAAAAATATCAACAAAATGTGTTAAAACTTTATTTATCAGATTTGGGTTCTCATCAAGTCTATTCAAGAGTAGCAAATAAAAAATATGAACATCATTTAAATATTTGTGGACACTATAACAAAAGCTTTACAATATATTAATAAAATATTGCAAGCATGCTAGGAAGTAGCCAACAAAACACGCTGTGTTTAACAATATGCAAAGAAAAGAAACTCACCATTAATTTTTGTAAGATGAAGACAAAACTCGTTTTTTCAAAGCATGAAAAAAAACGTGGAAATTCCGCGTGTACAACCAATACCTAAAAATACACAAAAGAGACGTAATTAATTTTGTGGTATAATAAAAAGAATGCTTGTATATATTTCATTATAATCAGATAAAAGTTGAAATCAAAGTTTCTTAGAGAATTTGTCAGCGACGAAAAATAATTAACATCATAAAGTAATAAAATATAAATGCAGAAAATACTTTTATTGGTATACTCACATTTCTTTCACTGGATGGTGCTGCTGCATTTTTCATGTGTGCTCCCTTTGGCTCTCCGCAAACGACTAAAGAATTTCCAATGCTGTAAACAAAAAGAACAACTTCCCTTCTTGTCCCTATACACTGCTAAACTGTAGTAATGCATTGTGCTATTACAAAAACAACCCTTATCTACGTTCTCTCTTTCTAATATCTGAGTGTGAGTATTTTTGAAATGTAAATACATTTCTTAAAATATATTAACAAAAAATAAACAAAACTTTCTTGTAATTTTTTTTCACTCCAAAACTTTAAATATAAAGTTTTGTTTCTTTCATTTTATCATCTTTTTCAAAATTAGAAAACATTTTCTACATGTTAAACGAATGTTTGCTGCTGGTTGTCTTATATAAAAAAATGCTTAAACAGACTCTTGTACTGGAGGTTCATAACCTTCGGGTCTGTCGATGACAGCGCCTTCAGCGGACACGACGGCTTCAGTGCTCTTGCTGCCACCATCACCGTGCAATTCCAACAATTTGGACAAATCGAAGCGGGGCTTCTTCAATACCTTAACTTTACGGATGTAGACATCGTGCAAAGGATAGATACGTTGGCACTTCTTCTCAATATCCTTGGCAATGGAGTCCAAAGCCAATTTGCCAACCAGTTGCTTCAAGTCAGACTTGGTGACCTCCTCGGTGATGATTTCGTGCATCTTGATGCGGATCTTGCGAACCTGAGAGTGCTGGGCATAGCAGGTCTTGCGTTGGGATTGTTGATCCTTGGCGGTGAAACCAATGCAGAAGACACGAAGCAAGTAGCCATCGGTGGTCTTGGCCTCAACAATACCTTCAATCAGGGTTTGCCATTTCTTGACCATAGATCTAAAAGAAAATGGGTGAAAAATTTGTTAATTAGTGAACATACTGGCTGGCTTCCGGTTTTTTTTTTTCGTGTTCCCACAACTTTGCTGGGTATTATTTTTAGATATTTCGATGGTATACACAGTGCTCCCAGCAAATAATCAATAAACAAATACCAGTAGCGGCGACACCTCACAGCAACGCACACAAACAAAAACGCTTTGACCACGCACACTCGTGCATAAACACACATGTTTTATCACTTATTTTTGGTTAGTTTAATGGGCATTTTGCCAATTGTAATAATGAAATCACCAGCTGATTGCAATTTCTGTACAATTGACAAGATTTCACGTTTTCTTTAATGGCATTTTTGTAATTAAACACATTTCTTTTAAACTTTTTTGTACTTCTAACAAGATTTTTTTGCTGTCTACCCACTGCATAAACCATACACACACACATACACATTACACTTCACTTTTTTTTTTGCTTTTCGTACCTGTACTTGTCGGTGGTCAAATCCATGCCATGGAAATTGCACAAGATGTTGCGATCTTGGACATCCTCAGCGATGAGACGGAACTTGCGGAAAGAACGTTCGGAATCGTTGTCCTTTTGCAAATCGCCTAATGCGACTTCGAAGACACGGCCCTTCAAGTAATCCGAGGCGATTTTCTGGCCCTGGGTACGGTTAACCAAGGTTTTGCCAATCTGGCGAGTGACAAACATGTTTGGTGCCTTAACATCGTACCAATCCTTGCGGGAGAAGGGATCTATGACCTTCTTCTTGCCACCTTTTTTGCCTCCTTTGGAAAGACCCTTATTTTTACCGACCGCCATCTTCAAAGTTTAAAGCGGAAAAAGAACGAGGCACGTTGATTGCGATTTGAGAAAAGAAAGGAAGCAGAAAATTGGCCATTGCACAGTAATTGTTCGTTAAGTTTTCTGTCACATTGCGGCGGTGTTCATGTCATAGTGTTGCCAGACTGTAGCCATGGTAATGGCTATGTAAAATATTTGAAGTTGGTATTGATTTTGAGTGGAGTTTCGACTCCAATGAAGCTAGGATTGAAGCATACTATGAAAATAGGCAAGTGTGTTTTTAACTAAATTACATAATAAACTTAAAAATAAGTTTCTTGAGAAAATGATTTGATACTGATTTTTTATTAATTTTTTTTGTTAGGCTTTCAAACATAAAAACAAATAATAATTACAAAATTTTCAAACACAAAAAAATATACATAAAACATAAATTTGTTCCAATTCAAAATTTTACCTTTAAAGTGGTGTATTTAATTGTCATATGTTTCATAAGCCCTAGTGGCTAACAAAAATTATGACATTTTGAAAATATAAATATTTTATTAAATTTTGTGAATAGACTTTCAACAAATCATAATTATGTATAAATAAATGTCAACCGGCCTTTAAATGTGTTAAACGTTAAGCTCTTTAAAAATAATTGGAGGAAATCAATTATATAGAAGTTTTTTTTGATGTTAGTTGTCAAAATTTGTTAAATTCATTTGGCACAGCAATATAAGGAAACTTCCCTCAACACACAAAAAACATTTTCTACGAGTAAAATGGCATTTTTAATAATACTAAGGTAAGCTTAAAACGATCAATTATCTTTTAAAAGCCTAATAGTCTATTTTCACTTGGTTTTTTCTATCACCTTGACTTTTTGCGATATACCGTTATATTAAAATAGAAGTCACTTCTGCTACATATGTTGGAATAGCTTAAAAACGGATAACTTAAGTTGTGCTTACATTGATTTTAAATTTGCCCAGTAAAAAAAAAACTTAATTTCCCTTTGCACCCCATGAATGAGGTATGGGATAGCTTTTCGCGTTGTTGTGAATTAACACGCTTTCTATTTTTAGATTCACAACTAACGGCACCTACTTGTTTATCGACGAATGCGAACGTCACTGTTTGAGAAGCTCTTACTAGTCACGACGATTGGATCGATGCTTAATACTGCGAAGTTGTTGTCAACAACATTCGAGGGGAGCCGACAATGAAAGAAAATTTTCTTTTTTTTTTTAAAGATGACTGGAGCCAGGTTTGAACCTGCGACCATACTGCGTGTTTTCCCATACATACTCAAAAGACAATTTGCTTCATTTAACTCAAGCAAACGATCAGTGTTTGACTTGAGCGAAACGAAAACAGAAATAACTGTCTTGCTCAGAGTGCAAGCGAGCTAAGTCAGACGCGACAAAATCAGTTTCTGTCTGAGTCTTTTTTATTTTATATGGAAATAACACAAGTAATCACACAAGAGATCAGCTGCTTGAATCTACTACATACGAGGGGGACCGGCATTGAAAGAAATTTCTTTCCGAAGACTGGAGCCAGGAGTTGAACCTGGGACCTCACGCATGGTAGTCGCGTTTTTCAAAAAATTTTCTTTGCATTGGATTGCAGCAACTAAAGTACACAAAGCTGACAGCGCACACGGTGGTTGTCTATAAGGGTTTAAAAAGAAAATTCGAAAAAAAAATTTAATTAAAGTTTTTTACTCGTAACAACAATGTAGTGTTATCTTCCAAATTTAGCGATGCAGTATTTTATTTTATACCGAGATATTTGAATTGTTCAAATTGGAAAAGTGATCTTGATAATTTTTTGGATGATTTTAGCCCCTCTTGTTTTTGTATCGTATAGGTGAGGAACAGTATATAGATGAAAATGAGTTACGGGATTTTCAACATATTACTAATCTTCGATGTTCTAGGGATAAAATTATAAATAGGCAGGGACGTCGCCTTATGGATATAATCGATAAGGTAGGGGGAATCGTACTGAACGGCAGAGCGGCGGATGATGCTCAGGGTGACTATAGATTTTGTGTTGTTAGGGGTAGTTCTGTGATTGATTATAACTTCGTATAACTTTCTACAATTGGTTGAGAGTTTCTCTGTTGAATCTAAACCTTATTCTGACCACATGCCATTATGTCTGAGAATCAAGATTCCGACCTGTTTATTTGAAAATATGATGGAGGTTATTTTTCAAACACTGTATTGGAGCGGTACATTTGTTAACAAATATCGGAGTAACCTTTCGAGAAAAAAAAGCTTTTTGAAAAGAACATTTTTGTTGATGAGATGGTGCATGCGATTAAGGCTAAAGTTAAGCACGTCATGCAAAAAAATCTTCGCAAATTAAGAAAGAAACATACGGCACATAAAAGATCTCGTTTTCTTTCGTCCACCTGGCTACCTAGAAGTATGTAGATTAAAAAAGCTGCAGTATCAAAATAAGAATATTAGTATGTTTGATAAGCTCACCTGTAGCAAATAATGGTGGAACATTTCTAATTTTTGAAGACCAGGAAACATTTGCCAAATTGTAACTTGGATGCTGACGATTTTTACTTGCATTTTAGCGCGATTTTACGAAACCAAGATGATGTTGAGGTTTTTAGCTATTGAATGCCCTGTAATGTCGACTCAGTTTTGGACTCCCCTATAGAACTCTGTGAACTATATGCAGTTGTGAGAAACCTTAAACCGAATAAATCCGCAGGTTCTGGTGGAATTCCGTATGAATTTTACAAATATGTCCCTCCGTGCCTTATAAACGAGATTCTGTTTGTTTTTAACAAAATATTTTGACAGGAAAATGTTTCTTTGACTTTTAAGCAGTCTATTTTAATTCCATTATAAAAAAAAGACGTTCCAAATTTGGTCACTAGTTATAGGGGTCTGTCGCTAATAGATACTATCTGCAAGATCTTCAACATTCTTCTGAATCGCATATCCGGTTGGTTATCCAAAAACAGTATTTTGAATGAATTTCAGGCTGGCTTTAGAAGGAAGTATTCAACGGTTGACAACATATTAAACCTGGTTAATCTTGTGAATTTGAACAAACTGAGTGGTAGATATACGTATGAATTTTTTGTTGATTTTTCATGTGCATTTGATATGATTTTCAGAAACAGTCTGTTCTATGTATAGGCCTGTCATTCAAGATTATTAGGGTTCTGCAATCTGTGTATGATACTACAGAAAGCCGGGTTTGGGACGGAAATATGTTCTCTGTATATTGAGTCCATTGTTATTTTCACTTTACTTAATGACCTTACAGATTTTTTGCCAGATGGCTTGAATGTGGCTGGTATTAATGTGAAGATCCTTTTGTACGCAGATAACATTGTCATACTCTCTGATACACCTAATGTACTACAGGATATGATTAGTGCTCTAGAGTTATTGTTCCATGTGGAGTTTAAAGGTCAATTTGTTAAAATCTAAGATAATGGTATTTCGAAACGGTACTAGGATTTCTCAGGATTTGAAGTGGCATTATGGGCAAAATATATCAATAATCCAAAGATATCTAATGTTATCAAATTGAAAATCTTTAATGCTGCGTCAAAATCTATAATGTTGTATGCTGCTCAAATATGGGGTTACATAAAATATGGTGATGTAGAGAAACTGTTCCGTTTTTTCATTAAGAAAATGCTATACCTTCCAGCTTATGCTCCGAATTATACGTTATACTTGAAAACCGGGTTTAGCTCACTTTATATTTCTTCACTGAAACAACACTTCTCCTATGTGAACAGGGTACTTTCCTTAAGTCAAGATAGATTACCTCGTATACTGGCGGAAACGATAATAAGAATGAACGTATTTTGGGCTAGAGAATTGTCGAATTTAAGTAATATGGTACATTTTTCTCCTCCTGGTAATGACAGTCCTGTATGTCTATACTGGAAAGAAATTGTAGATTTAGTGGTGATTAAGGAGAGAGAAACATTTGTTATCGATGCTTCGAATTCCCTGTTTCACGAGCTTTACTACAGTGTTACGCCATTAATGACGGCCGAATTTTCCGCGCGGGCTACGAGTCTGATTATAAGAGCTAGGTGTGGGCTATTCGATCTTAATGCTAGATGCTTCAAGAACAATGCTAATGGTATTTGTACAATGTGCAACATGCACGAATCAGAAAATACATTCCATTTCATTGGCATTTGTCCCATTTATATAGAAATAAGAAGAATACATTTTGGCTATATTTCCCTAGACCATAATGAAGTAATTAATATATTAAATGGCATCAATTTTTACTCGCTATATATAAATCTAGATTCATGTAAGAATTTAGAAACTTAATAATGAAAGAATTTGAGGTTTAATCAATTATTATATTCCATTTTCATTCCATTTGCTACATTTACATTATAAAAAGAGAGGAAAAATTTGATTTGCTAAAAACTTTTAAACTTTTGTCAATCTAGCTACAGCAATAAATGCTTCGCCAATTATAGTTCATAATTATATTAACCAAGAATACTAACACTAATATTGAATTGTAATACATAATATGAAACTATTAATAAAATAACATTAATAGTCGCGTGTTCAAACCATCATGCCACGGCCGGTTCGAAAATTGTTACCTTATATAATAAACCAGTTAAGCTTTACGGCAATAAAAAGGTAAAATCAATTATTGATAGAGTGACAATTTGTTGTCATCAATATTAATATTCTAGTTTTTTATTAAGAAAATATCTATCATTACAAAGATAGAGTGTAATTTTTTTAATGGATGAAAACCTAAGGAGAAGTGTTTTGCTCAACACAAGTTTTTTAAACTAATATTGGAAACACAATATAAACAAACGAACTTCCTACATTCGTTGATTTATAAATTGTACAAATTTTCGCTTAATAAATGAACAAAAACATCTCTAGGAATTGGCAGAACAAACAAAATACAAATTAAACGAAAATATGTTTCTAATAATTTGACTTTATTTAGAGTAACCTAATAATACTCAGTTTAACTAGTATGAATTAGCTATAATATATTACCATATTATTTAGAAAGTTGAATTGCCTGTTTTTTATTACACAATTAATACATGATTTTGAGTAATTTATATTCGTTTCTTTCTGTGTACTAATTTTCTCGGTGTAATAATCTGAGCTAGAGCTCTTTAAAAGCATTTCCGGCATAAGGGGACAAAATAAAAATATTATATCAAATATGGCATCACCGTTTCTTAACTTGACGAACAATTTCTAAACACTTCCTTGGTGTTTATACTTTCCTACGCAACACTGTATAGTATTTTTTTCTACTACCTTAAATACAACAATGCAATTTTTCTTATAGTAAACAAAAAACTGCACCAGAAAAAAATACATATTGCGAATACGAGAAATGCATTAGGATCATGAAAGGATAGTCCTACTAAAGACTAGGAACACATAATTCAACGCTTTATCCTAGAGTGTGGAAGTGTAAACTACAAGAGAAACCAAAACTTTTGGCAACTACCACAAGTAGAAAATGTCCCAGAGTACTGCAGGTACTGGAGGCATTAGTAGGCGTGATATGATGGAACACAATCCAGGAGGAGTTGGTTTGATTAACAACACTATTACCGGAAGATACGGTGCGGGCGACACAGAATGGGAAGCCAGGGAGGTGAGTGGATGTTAAACACGAATTAATAAATAAAATTGCTCATTGATTTTGTCATTTGTTTACAGTCGCAGCGTCAACGAGAATTGGAGGAAGCTCGTGCCCGAGCAGCCCAAATGGAAAAGACCATGAAGTGGTGGTCCGATTGTACTGCAAACTGGCGCGAAAAGTGGAGTAAAGTACGTGTAACAGATATTCTTTACAAATCGCCCCCAGCAACACAAATCGTATCCCTGTGGTTACCAAAACACTGTTTCTTTCGTCACCACTAATAAGCATACATTTCTTCTTCGTTAATTGCTATTTCAGGTGCGCAACGAACGTAATAAGGCCCGAGAAGAAGCAAAACAGTTAAGAGCAAATCTTGAAATGTCTATGAAGGAAGCAAATTCGTATAAACGCGAAAAAAATGATTTGGAAATACAAATTTCGCAACTGAAAAAAGAAATGGAAAAAGTTCATTCCTTAATGATGAAGCATGCCGGACAATTCCATAAGACTGGGTTAATATTTGTGATGGACGATAAAGAAGGGCAATGTATTTACTTATATGTGTACACATGTGTGTTTGTTTGCAGAGTTGCCGATACCGGAGAAGAAGCAGAGGCCAATAGTCGGGATGCCAATTGTTCACCTGACATTTCCTCTGATGGCCTCAAAAATGTTAACAGCGAGGATGGTCTGGTCACAAAAGCAGCAGGCGGGGACATAAAAGACTTAGACATAGAAGAATTTGTGCTAAAGGGCGCTGTACCCAAAAATTTAACAGACATGGGTAAGAAAAATTTCAAAATTACATTCGAATAAATTTCGGTAATATGGACGTTGCTAAGACAATTTGAAGAATTTTCGAATAAAGATGTCAAGCATTGAATTCATAAAAACAAACGGTAGCATAAATTATGGACAATATAAATAGTCTTAGTTATTCACAGACGATTTTCTACATCAATAAATATCTAACTTAAAATATTTTTGATACATTTATTTTTGATTTAAAATATATATAAAAATTTATTTATCTATTATTTTGCAGATGATGTGTCTGCTGAAGAGAAACGTTTAATTCAACAGCTCTCAAAGGATGATTTCGATGAGGATTATTTGCTGCAGAAAATATCCATGTTACAGTTAAGACTGGATGAAGCCCAAAAAACTGTGCAGGCAGAAAGAGAGTAAGTTAAAAAGAGAATGAATATAAAAAAATATATATTTTAAGTACAAAATTTTGTAGTGAAAAACACATTCTACACAAAAGTATTGAAAAGTTATCTCTTGAAATACAAGAAGTACGTGAACGACAAGAGGAACTGAGAGCTGCCAAACAGGTTAATAATTATCACTTATCAAATTCAACAACTACTTTATGTGTAATATTTGGCTATAATTACCTACTCTACCAACAGGAAGCAGTTCGTGAGCTGCTAACTCTACAGGAATCCCATCGTGCTGAAATGCGCATTATTAATAACTCTTTACAAGAAGAAGTGGCATCTCGTGAAAATCTAGAGCGTCGCTTAAGTGAACTACGCACAGAATTGGAAAGACTTCAGGCAGAAAATGCTTCTGAATGGGGTAAACGTGAGCGTTTAGAAACAGAAAAATTAGCTTTGGAGAGGGATAATAAAAAATTACGCACTGAAATTCGAGATTATCAGGAACGTTCCGATCGCAAGGGTCGACCAATGCAGGCCACGGATGTTGAAGTACGAGCATTACAACAAGAATTGTCGGAACGGACAAAGGTGAATAGACTGAGAAAAGAAGACTAACAATTTCATAATCGATATAATTTATTTTAGGAACTAAGTGAAATGAAATTATCACATTCCAAGTTGAAAAAGCTTTTATCGGAAACCAATACGGAGTTAGGTCATGCAGTAAGACGTGCCGAACAATATGAAGCCGAGGTATGTGTTATATTTATGTATATAGAATCGGTGGATTGATAATGTAATAGATGTACATCTCATCTTTCAGAAAAGATCTATTGGTATTCAGTATTTTGAATTGAAAATCAGAATTTCTACACGAAATTTAAAATAGAAAAATTGAAATGCAGAATTATTACTTGAATTTTAAAATGATCAATTGAAATTTACTCAAGCACAATTGATTATGGAATATTGTACTTAAAGTAAAGAAAAGTACAATTGCTAGGTAAAACATTTGAAAATCCAGAAATTCAAAATGAAATGCGGAAAGCCTAATTGAAAATTATAAAGACCAACCGAAAAAAACAATTCAAATTTAGAAAAATAAGATCTATTCTATTATTGCTAATAGAATTTGTTTTACAAGAGTTAAGTGAAATTGATCATGTTGACAGCTAACAGGGCGGATAGCTACTGCTATGGTTGCCAAGCCATATTCATCAGCACCCTTTGCTGTGCCTTCTCCACTCATTATCACAACCTTAAGTGTTGAAAGCTTCAAGAAACCATCTTAACACAAACACACAAGCTCTTGCCTATGCTTTGTGGTCTTCGTTGATACCAAAATGTCAAAAGTGTCTGTATCCGGGACATTTAACAATTGATAAAACTTTTAAGTGCCATAATTTCGTCATTTATGCTTGGATTTTAAACAACTGTCGTTTTTTTAAGAAATAATTTATAATCTTTTATTTCCGTCACAGTTTGCAATCATCGGTAAACTAAACCCAGAGAAAATGACATTTTAGTACACCTACTATTTTAAACATGAATACAAAATATTTCTATGCAGATTTGAATTCAGCGTGAAATTGTACTTAAGAATCAACTATTTAGAAGACGGGATCAATATTGTGTTGCATTGTGTTATAAATTACTAGAAAATTTAAGATATTGATATAGTAGAGTAGTTGATTTTGGCACAAATTCTAAAATTATTTCAATATTCGTTTTCACATTTAACTATTAACATTAAACTAGTTCAAAATTGGATAGTTTGGAACAAGTTTATATTGGGAGTAGTTCAGAAACCCATACTTTTGAACTAGTACGTTTATGGGCTAGTTTGACGAGTCCCTACTGAGATATTATTCCTCAATTTGAAAGCCTTTAGATATGTGAAAATTTTCTTCTAAGATAAAACAAAATTTTTGTTTTCCGTACAAATTTAAGTTGGTTCTAATTCCACTAATGAGGAAATTCGTTATGCGTTATAACGAAATTTTCTAAACTGTGAAGAGCAGAATGGTTTGAAAACCGAATTGTGGTTTTGTTTCTCTGTGCTAAAACTTCTTGAACGACTGGTAATAACTACAAATTTTGAAGAGGAGAATCTACAGTTTTTCGAAAATATAAAATATTACAAAGAAAATGTCATGACATCGCGCTAGATAATTTAATAAATTAGACATGTTTTGGATACATAATCAGTTTATTTCAATTATCAAATTTTACACTTTTTTTAGGATTGACAGTTTCGAGTAAAAAGTAGGTTTTTTATAAAGACGCGATGCCGTAATATTCTAACTTTGATAAATCATTATTTTTTTTAAACTTTAACATTTAACCTCAACGTAAATAATATTAACACTTATTATAATCAAATGCATAGTCTGTTGTTTAGTAATCAACGCTCATCTTCCTCGCCAATTAATTGGCAAATGCAGCGATGCCCGTAATTGCACGACCCAAAATCAACGCATGAATATCATGAGTACCCTCATAGGTGTTGACAGCCTCCAAATTCATAACATGACGTATAATATGATATTCATCGGCAATACCATTGCCGCCCAACATATCACGCATAGCGCGGGCAATGTCTAACGCTTTGCCAGCATTGTTACGTTTGATCATCGAAATCATTTCGGGTGTGTGCAATTTCTTTTCCTTAAGGCGACCGACTTGTAAACAAGCTTGTAGACCCAAAGCTATTTCTGTGCTGGCATCGGCTAACTTCTTCTGAATAAGTTGGTTGGCAGCCAATGGACGCTTAAATTGCTTACGATCCAGGGTGTATTGTCTGGCAACTTCGACACAGGCTTCAGCGGCGCCTAATGCACCCCATGCAATGCCATAACGAGCGTTGTTGAGACAACCGAAGGGTCCCTTGAAACCCACAACATTTGGCAGAAGATTTTCCTCGGGAACATGCAGGTCATCCATAAGAATCATTCCGGTGGCAGAAGCCCGCAACGAGAATTTGCCTTCAATTTTTGGTGTAGCCAAACCTTTGGTCGACTGCTCGCGATCAATAATGAAACCTCTGACTTTGCCATCTTCTCCTTTAGCCCAGACAATAAGAACGTCAGCTATCGGTGAGCTGGTAATCCATGTCTTGGAACCATTTAAAATGTAACATTTTGTTTTGCTGTCATATACTGCCTTAGTTTCCATGCCAGCGGGATCACTGCCGTGATTAGGTTCAGTTAAACCAAAAGCACCTGTAAACACAAAAACACAAGTTTACTTAGTTCTTATCGCTTATCTCACTTGCTGTTTCACACTTCAACTACATATTTTATAGTATCTCGTATCAAAAACGATTTGCCAGAGTTTCTGTCACCACTTACCAATTAATTTGCCCTGAGCCATTCGTGGCAAATATTTGTCCTTTTGTTCTGCTGTACCATAATCATAAATGGCACCCATAGCCAATGAACTCTGTACACTCATGGCAGAGCGATAGGCTGAATCGACGCGTTCAACTTCACGAGTCAGCAGACCGTAGGCAACATTGGATACACCGGCACAACCATAGCCATTGAGGGTACAGCCCAAAGCTCCCAGAGACCCAAATTCCTGCATTATTTCCTTATCGAAAACTTCATCGCGATTGGCCCTGGTCACTCGTGGCAAAAGCGTAGTTTGGCAATAGGTGTGAAACGAATCGCGTATGGCTATTTCATCCTCGGTCAATTGTGATTCTAGGTTCAAGGGATCTTGCCAATTGTATTTTGGCACCTCAGTTGATTTTGTAGCAAAAGTTGCTCTGGCCACCAATGGACGCAATTTTGTCAATAGGTTTTGTGCGATCATCTTTTGGTGTCGTTGTATCCCTACTTTAGTTAGATAAGTAAATTTCTTTAATCAATTTAGTGCACAACCAAAATCAGCTGAGGCCTATTGTTAGCCGTCCGTCTTGCTGGAATATTCCCACTCTACTGATATGAGCAGCCATATGCTTGTTTCTCATTTCTCACTTGATTCTCGTCGCACTTTGTGTAGTCTGCTCACTGTCGGCTAAGCATAAATATGTACGTGTTCTCAATGTTATCAGCAGTTATACGCTCTCAGTTTCATACGCTTAGTATTGGGGGTACTTGCTTCGTTCGCACCCGCCTAACATTGTTGCTGCATAGAATGTTATGTATTTGTTTTTTATTCGTTAATCTAATCACTAGTTTGCAGATTTTATCGGCTGTTAAAAATAAAACAGCAAAGATTTTGTGTCAAAATTTTCCTAATCATGGAGTGTGATTTGTAAATCCATAATGTGAATTAGTTTTTTTGGTGTGTGTGTGTGTGTGTGTGTTAGCAAACTGATATGCTAGATGAATTTAGCCAAGCCTTCAGAAAGATTTCTACTGGTGGCAGAAAAGCAATCTTCCTTTGTGAATTTTGAATATAGGCATAATGCAAATAGCGTCTTTATAGTGCTAAAGATTTTGGCGATATTTTTATTTCAATTCAAATTTTAAGTTAAAAAAATCACCAAATCATTTTGAAAATTTGAAAAAATGCTTGAAGATTTCTAGTTTTTAAAAGATTTTCTGTCGTAGAAAGAATTGATCTTCGAAAAAGATTCAGATTATTCTCAGTGCTACAAACATCGAGGATAGGAAAATGGCGTACTATGACAACTATTTAGGTTTTATTGACCATCAAAAATTTGTAGATGGTGTTTTTCGGCACTTTTTCGTTTTATATGGAATATCGTGTGCCTTGACCAATGGAGAAACTGAATATGACAGTTTTAATGGCATGTTTTACAGACATTTTAGGATATTTTATTTTTCAAGACGCTAAACGAAATCCGCCCAAATACAGGGCAATTAAAGGGATTTTTACCGTGAATCCCAATGTTAATGTGCGTTGAACATGGTTTTTTTTCGCACTTTTTCGTTTTAGATGGAATGTCGCGTGTCTTTACCAATGGAGAAACTAAATATGACTGTTTCGATGGCATGTTTTACACATTTAAAATTTGGTCATTTCCCAAATTTTTAAGGCGCTGAACGTAATCCTCCCATATACACGGCAGTTAAAGGGATTTTTACCGTGAATACCAATATAAATGTGACGTCATAGTCAAGTGGTTCTCAACATTATGTTTTCAAAAGAACCACAATCAAATATTTTCCTTTAAAAAAAAAAAAAATCTCATCATCAATTATCCACCGTTTACCTGACAGAAGTACGAGGTAGAGTTGGAAAGGTGACGCACCTACAAATGGTAGTAGATTAAAAGTGTCATATATGTAGCGCCGTATCCTGTGAGTGAACCTATCTGGTATAATAGTGAAATTTATTACAGTTCAATAAAGCGTTTCAAGCATTTTGCTATCCGCTCTTCCGAATAGTTTTGCTAAATTATTTAACTTTATTTTATTGAAACCATTAATTTTGTAATCATTCGTTGAAAACGAAATATTCCTTTCAAACTTAATACAATTTTCCATTTCCTTTGAGACATACACCAACAATTTGCTTTCTTCTCCAGGTAAAACGTTTGCGCCAACGTGTGGAAGAGCTTAAACGTGAATTGGCCGCTGCCGAAGATGAACTGGATTCGGCCGTTAATCAAGTGCGCCGCCTGCAACGATCCAACGATGAACTAGTTGGACAGAGTGAGGGCTTACAGGTCCAGATACAACATTTACAAACAAGGTTTGACTTCAACTTAATAACTCCTACTTGCACTTCATTTCTACTATCCATGTGTTTTTTATATTAAGTTAATAATGCAAATTAAAATTCTAACATTTGGAATGCTGCGGGAATTGGTGTACCAATTATTCTTATTGCTAACATTTTGTATTTGTAATTATCCACATATAAAAATGCTCACCCATATCACTAAAGACGAGCCCTCAGTCCTCAAATGCGTGGTGGTAGCTACAACGGTGTCCAATTGCGCAATAAGGTCGCCGTTGAGTTACCCAGTGAGTGTTTGCCAAATATCAATGACTTGCGTCAGATATTTGATGATGGCTCCACACCGGGTAATGTCGTCGGCCTACGTCACTCCACTGGTGGCGAAGCATCTTCCAAACGTTCTAGTCACACGGAGCGCACACTGCTGCAACAGCAGCAAGCCAGTAGCTTCTTTGATGCAAAGACATCGCATGTCGAGGAAAACATATTCGAATCGAAGAGTCGAAATTTGGAATTTGAAAGGGCGAAGCAAAAATTTGATAACCCATCGCATTTGCATCACCAACATCATCACCACCAGCGCGAACAACGTGAGCGATCATCTGGAAGATATGCTCAAAATTCCAATGGCGGAGCCGGCAGCACCAATAGCGCTGGCAGTGGCAATCAGTTAAATGCCCCCAATAATCGGGCAAATTTAGCATTGCCACTTAAATCAAGCACCGCTGTTGGGGCTGGCGGCCCCAGTTCAAATTCATCAAACTTGAATTCGAATTCATCGAATCTTTCGAAGGACGACATAAATCGTCAATTGTTCGAAGACCATTCACGTTCTTCGACGGTTGGTGGTAGCGGTATTGGTGCCGCAAGTGCTGATACAAAATTCTACCAGAAGGATAGCGCAGGAAGTGCAACCGCTGCTGGAAACTATTCCAGAAATAGCATAAATCTAGATGGTCTTAAGGTATCCGACGATGAGGTATGTACTAATGCCAAGCAATTACTTGTCGCCTATAACCGTTGATTTGTAATACTTTGATAACTGTTTTTTTAATTTTCTTGTATGTGTGTACGTAAATTGTGTGCTTTATTTTTATTGCTTTTTTTTTTGAATACATATATAACAAATAAAACAAAAACATTTGCTTATCTGATCTGATCTTTGTAAGTATTGCACTTTTAATGATTTTCACACAGTATAAGTAGAATTTTAGAATTTGAATAACTGTAGTTTTAATGCGTATGGAAACTGTTTAACTTGGTTTTATTTTTTGTATCTTTCCCATAGACTCCGTAATTATGGCTCCACAAGTCTGCTACTCGACGAAGAAACCGAAGGAAACAGTGAATAAGGCTTCACACCAGCTACATAGTACATCAGATCCTTACTAAGTTATTTTAAGTATAATCCTAAGTATTATTTTACTTAAATTTAATGTGTGCAACTAAACATTTCCTTACCTACCTTTTAAGTATTACCACAGACTCATTTATAGATATATTCATATATTTTATATGCATTTTTTATGTTTATTTTTTATAATAATAACGCCATTACTCGTATATACATACATACATACACACTTATACCCTTTAGAAATACTCTCTGGAACACACATGGTCTAAAGTATATATACATATGTGTAGTAACACATTAATTACATCTCGAACATATTAAAAATATGTATTGGAACCAATTCGAAATATAAATATGACTTAAATACAAAAAGATATTGACAATTAAAGTGAAATTACGTATTAACAAATAGAGAAATGTTGATTTTATTTCTTAGTTGTGGATCTAGAAATGGGAGTCAATGTTGTCTAAGGCTGTGTTGCAAATGCATTAAATTCGATCCGTCGAACACATGTGTTATTTTTTTTTTATAATTAATGACTAATAAAGGGATTTGTAGAATATATTAACTGCAACAATAATATTTGGGTTATTTAATAATATTATTAATAATATTAACTGCAACTCTGAAAAATATGCATAGATTACATAATAGTGAATGCAATTAGAGTGATCTGAGTTTATTGGTCGCTTCATACGGATCTAAAAAACATTTTAAAACAACAAATTTCAACGCAGACAAAAATAATTAATTTAAAATGTAAAAATTGTCGTCACTGCGCCGCGCAGTGGCTGAAAATCGATTTTCATTGGTCAAAATTGATCAAAATATTGAAGTAATTTTTTTTAATGGATAGATATTTAGTTCAGCTTGACTCCGTTTTAATTACATTTAAATTGATTCAGGACTTTTTAAGGAATTCTGGGTCAAAGTTGAACTTTTGATTTTTTTTTAACTTTTAGAGTGAAATATGGGTATATTATTTTTTTATTCATTAACAAATTTTATATTTGGAACTTAATAACAATTATAAAATTTTTTTGTAATATTGGAATTTTTTAATGTTACACTCAAAAAATTTATACACTTAAACAAAACGTTAATAATATTATCTAAAAATCTTGCTATTAATACAGAAAAATTTATTATTTTTGCTCTCAAATTTGATAATTTAAAAAATTTTAAAAATAAAAACTGCAGCAGATTTTTATAGGATTTGAAACCGTAGTAGTTTGTGTTTATTATTCCTTTATAATAATACTATGTTTTTCGTACTTAAATATATTTCAGTCAGGTAAACTGACTAATAAATACCATCACTCAGTATAAGATATTGTTTAAGTCGTGAAATTTTGAAATTAATAGATTTTTAATTAAAATAAAATTGCTCATTTATTATTTTTTGTCTGCTTGTGAAGCAAAAATTTAAAAAAATTAACTTATCTGTACAGGAGGTACAATTAGGGGCAGCACACCGTGTTTTTCGTAAATCAACGTTCAATTTACGCTTACCATGGCAAAATTTGTCTAAATTCAGTGTACATACAAAAATGTTATGTATGTAAAAGGGAAAATATCGGTTATCTATATGGGAGATACCAGAAGGGGTGTGTCAAATAGTTAAGGTTTCTTAGGTTTTGCCGCCTATTACAAGATAAATTAACTGACCCAATTAAAATTATCCCCCAGGTGCCGGTTTGGAAGTTATGGGAGAAATATAAATTTTTCAGAAAAGGTTATTTTGTATGGGAGGCACAGAAGGGATGATTTCTTATTTTCCAAATTTTCATAACCGTATAACTTACGCAAAATTTGACTGGATTCAGTGTACTTACAAAAATTATATGTATGTAAGACTATAGGGGTAAGTTCGACCATTTGTATGGGAGGTACCAGAAGGGGTGTGTAAAATAGTTAGGTTTTCTGAGCTTTGGCCTTCTATCACAATATAAATGAACCGACCAATTTTCATTACCAAGTGTCCGTTTGGTAAGCGTCAACCGATATTGTCCATACTCATTCCTGAGGTCGATAATCATTAGCGTACATCATACGCAAAATTTGAGTGAATTCACTTTGCTAACCAAAAAGATATGTATGCAAAACTATAAGGGTCAATTCGGTCATTTGTATGGGAGGTACCAAAAGGGGTGTGGCAAAGGTTTCGGTTTTCTTAGGGTTTGTCAAATTTTGCAATATAAATAAACCGACCAAAATCAAATATCCTCCGATCGTCTGTTGCGCAGTTATAAAAGAAATATTAATTATAAAAAAATAGGTTATTTTGTATGGGAGGTACCAGAAGGGGTGGGGCTATTCTGCTCATTTACAATCCCATAAGTTCATTTTGAAATATATTTATACTGGTAAATTTTCATATCGATCCGTTAAGGTTTACACGAATTATGTATACGAGTACTTATTGGGCTACTTATAGGGCATAATTTGATTTTTTTTAGAGTAATTTCATTAAAATGAAAAAAGTGTTCTACCGGCGGCCCGTGGCGGGTAAAAAAGTATATATAGGGTTAAAGAGGACACTTTCACCTTTCTCTGGGTGGTATACGTTTCTTGTTCCCTTTTGTTCCCTAGAAGTTCTATTCCACTAAAGTTTAAATTTGAGAAAAATATAGTAGTTTCATAAAAATTTTATAACGGCCCTAATATTAAACGCTAGAGCTGTGACCACTTACAACAACTAAAGACTATAATCCTACCAACATTATAAAAAAGACCGCAGGCAATTATCGATGATAGTTTGCGAGTAGTAACCATTTATTTTTGAGGAAAAAACAAAAAAAAAACATCTTTTTCTGAAATTATAAAGTCAGTTGAGTTTGACAGCATGCCACGCCCACAATTATCAATTGTTTAACCTAATTTTTTGGCTACCGATTTTAAGGCTAAAATAGGTAGGGAGACCGCATTTGAGCCTGCCATCGGAAAATTCAGTCTGCACACCGGAACGTCGAACAATGGCATTAGACTGATTGATTTCTCTGCGGCAAGAAATAAGGTGCGAGAAGCGTACTTGGGCACTCAAAGCCGTCTCAAGAAAATGTCTGGTACGATGATTAATGTCGCAATGCCACGAGAGAGACGGTTGCCGCATACAGGGCGAAACTGCAGCCAATGACAACGCGAGCTGTTCGTGAACGGCACAGGGAGAGGAGACAAGAGGCAACTCGTCTTTTGAGACTGAAAAGGAAGGAACTGAAAATAAGGCAGGATGAGTGCACAGAGTTGCTCCGAAGTAGAGGGGAAGCCCGAAAATTCTACAAGGGAGTTAAGGCGAGAATGCGTAGAACAGGGTTGCCCTCCTGAAAGGACAGTGATGGTCAGCTAGTGACGGACCCGGATAACGTTCTGAAGATATGGAGAAATCATTTTAGGAATTTACTGGATGCGAACACCACTCCAGAAGACCCCGCTCCAATCCATGACGATGATATTAACTGTCCACCTCTGAGTCAGAGCGAAATACGTGTGGCAATCTCCCGCCTTAAAAACAACAAAGCTGCTGGAGCCGATGGTCTCCCTGCTGAATTGTTTAAGGCTGGCGGGGAGGAGCTGATTAGGAGCATGCATCAGCTCATGGAGAACATCTGGCTAGAGGAGAGCATGCCCGAGGATTGGAGTATCAGTCTGTTATGTCCCATATACAAGAAATGAGATCGTAGTGAATGTAAGAACTACCGTGGAATAAGCCTATTATCAATTGCGTACAAGATTCTTCCAAGCTTATTGTGTGCACGACTTAAGCCAATTGTAGAAAAACTTATTGGACCATATCACTAGTTGGATCGTTGCAGGCGGCGCACTTGACCATATCGGCTTTAGACCTGGCAAATCTACGACGTATCAAATATTCACCTTACGACAAATCCTGGAAAAAAACTCATGAAAGGCAGATCGACACCTACCACCTCTTTGTCGACTACAAAGCTGCCTTCGACTCTCCGATAAGGAATAGTCTATATGAGGCCATGTCTGAGTTTGGTATTCCTGCAAAGCTGATTCGACTTTGCAGAAGTACCTTGGAAAACACCAAATCCTCGGTTAAGATTGGTAAAGATCAGTCTAAACCATTCAACACGGAAAGAGCTCTCAGACAGGGTGATAGCTTGTCCTGTACACTATTTAATATAGTTATAGAGAAGGTGATGAGAAAGGCTGGTGTCAACATGTCTGGCACCATATTCCACAAGAGCCACATGCCACTAGCCTATGCCGATGATATAGATATCATTGTCCGAAATCTGCGGGACGTTACTGCAGTCTTCTCATCCCTAGAAAAGGAGTCGGCAAAAATGGGTTTAGCGGCCAACGAGGACAAAACAAAAATAATGATTTCGACGGACAAAGATTCCTCTCGATGGGGACGCACCGTGAATGTTGACAATTATTCTATTGAGGTAGTCGATGAGTTTACATACCTCGGATCTTCCGTCAACAAGAGAAATAATGGCTGCCAAGAAATTAAGCGGATAATAGTGCTAGCTAATAGATGTTTCTACGGACTTCGGCAGCACTTTAGTAAAACCACCTTATCTCGGAATACTAAGAAACTGCTTTTCCAGGTGCTAATCTTACTCGTTCTGTTGTATGCTGCCGAATCATGGGTGCTTGACATACAAAACCTGGGAGTATTCGAGAGAAAAGTACTCCGAAAAATATATGGACCTATCTGTGTCGTGGGCGAGTTTCGCCATCGGATGAACCATGAGCTGTATGAGCATTACCACGATATGGACGTAGCTAAAAGAGTCAGAATCCTACGACTTCGATGGCTGGGACATGTTGCCAGGATGGATGTAAATGCTCCAGCGAGAAAGGTGTTTGAAGGCGAACCTAAAGGATGGCGCATAGCAGGGAGACCCAAACTCCGTTGAAAGGACCAAATGGTAGGCGACGTGCCACCATCTGGTAGGACTAACTGGAGAACACACGCAGAAGACCGAAGCGTGTGGAATTTTTTCATACTTCAGGCCTCAAATTTATGAACTACGTTTCGTAAATTGTAGTTGGCCACTTAAGTAAGTAAGTATACCAAAAAGTACTTTTATTGTTCCAAGAAGCATTTTTATTGTTTCTAAAATCACTTTTATTGTACCAAAAAGTACATTAATTTTACTTTTAATATACTAAAAAGTACTTTTGTTGTACCATAAGTACTTTTATTCAACAAAAAGGAGTTTTTGTGAACGAGAAAGTACTTTAAATGTGCCGAAAAGTAATTTTATTGTAGCAAAAGCAAAATTGTGCCACAAATTCATTTTATTGTATCGAGAAGTAGTTTATTGTATCTAAATTTATTATTGTTGTGCCAAAAAGCAAAGAACTACAATGTTTTTTTCTTAATTTCTTTAAATTTTCTGGTTTCTCGTCCTGTCACAGCTGTTTATATGTTGTCAACCGCAACTTTGCGGTAGTAGAGTCAATCGGCATATCTAGTAAAAACTTTCGTTCTAGTAGTCATCGTTAAGCTGTAGGTATTGTGGCATAAGTCTAAAAATAGAAACGTCTTACCTTACTAAAATACAAGAGCACTTCCATATCATATCATATTGTAGTAAATATATTGTATTTATATGTCCACCACTTACCATTGCTGAAAAAATAATTAGTAATTAAAACTTCAATCTATATCTTTTATAGAATTATTTATTAATATAATAAATTTTAAAGTACAAATTACTTAGTTAATTAAAAGCTTTAGCACATTTTCAAAGGATGTCATCATTGATTTTGTTTGTTTGTTTTTTTTTGTTTTTGTTCAATTCTATTAACTCTGAATGTTATAGTATAAAAAAATGGCTGATTTGTAATTATTGGATACATTTTGGACTATGTGGGGAGGGTGTTGTAGTACATACGATAAATTAGGTCGTTAATAATAATGATTCACTTTGGTTCAGTACTATCCATATGCGTTTTATTTGAGTACGAGTATAAGCTGAACTATGTAGATTAGATGATGTATTGCCGTACACACACACACACGCACACGTCTGTAATGTGCGTACATACTTACGAGTATACAAGTTATGTAATTTGAAATCAAAGGTTTCTTGTTGTTGCTGTTGTTGTTGAAGGTACAAAGGTTGTTCGTATTCGTGTATTTAAAACGTTGAAATTGTCTTCTACTACGTTACCTATTAAATGCAGATCCTTTATTTATTTATTGATGTTTGTATGTATGTAGTAAATACAATTCATGGAGATAATTCAGTTACTTATAATTGTAAAAAAAAGAACTTAGATTTTAGATTTCTAAAAAGGTACAGATTGTTTTTATTTATTTGGTTTGGTTTATCATTTTCGTAAAAATGCTAGATTAACTATTTAAACTAGTTGTTTGTTTCTGTTTCTGTTTTTTTTTTTTATATTATTATAAGTTAAAATTGTTAAGCTAAACCCATTTTATGACATTTTTCTTCCTTTTAGTTTTAACTAGTGTTTGTGTGTGTTATTTTTTATTTCTTTTGGTTTTGGTTTAAATATAATTTACAAAAGTTGTTTGTTTTTTTGTTTTGTTTCATTTCTATAAGGTCCTTTGAGATTTTAGTAGTTGCTACACTATATAGATAGTATAAATCAGGTCAAATATATAAATAAATATAATTAGGTTTTTTTTTTGTTGTTTAAATTACAAAATGTACAATTTCAAAGGTTATATTTCTTTAACGCAATCTTATAAAAATTAGTTAACAAAATTCTTGTAGGTGATGCTAATTTAGGTACTATCGAAAACAACGTTAGAGAAAACGACTCGAACATAAAGCTATTACAAATAGGAAAATATTTATAAATATGCTGGATGCATTGCCACATAATTCAATATTGCTTTCCTGTAATGAAAATAATGTATTAGTTGTTGTTATGATTTGTTAGATAGATAGTTTCATAAACGGGTCACTTCCATGGATGACAATTGATTTGAAAGCAGCTATAATTTCCTTAAGACCTTTTTTTCATATTTATATGTCACATTTAAGTTGATGACGTTGTAGTTTATAGCCCATGACTTACCTGGCTGTAAAGTTGTTGTGGGTTATTTAGTTAGTGGAAGGTTTTTTTTTAATTTCAGTCTTAAGAAGGGGACCACTTATAAGGCCCTTTCTTCGTTCTTCTCTTAGTGTTTAGAGTGCTAGTAAAGAGGACTCTTTTAAGAGCAAACTTAGGAACATTTCCGGTATGTAAATTACTTAGTTATAGATTTTTTTAAGTTAACAGCTGTTTTTGAGATTTTTTACGAACTTATGTTTCTTATTAGATTGTTGTTTTATAAGCTATTTTGGGAGAACAAACTTTATTTCATTCAGTAAATAAGTAAATAAAAAATTACTTTAAGAATCATTCGGAAAATTAATTAGAAGTATGCATTTATTTACTTCATTGCATTTATTATTTATCAATAAAGCAAATAATGTCAGCCTAGAAATCCGGAGAAGAATCCTGCTTGCAAATAAATGCTACTACGGACTAAGCAAGCGATTCAATGACAGAGCCCTCTTTCGACCAACAAAACTCCAGCTATACCAGATACTGGTTCTACCTGTCTTAATGTATGGCTCAGAATCCTGGGTTATGACACAAGCGGATGAATCGGTTCTGGCGGTATTCGAGAGAAAAATACTCCGTAAAATATATGGGCCCATCATCGTTAACGGAGAGTATCGGCGTCGTATGAATCATGAGCTGTACGAGCTGTACACTGACATTGACGTGGTCAAACGCATTAAGGTGCAACGGCTGCGCTGGCTAGGTCATGTTGTACGCATGGATGAAAATGCTCCAGCTCGAAAAGTCTTCGACAATGAACTCGATGGACGGCGCAGAAGAGGGCGACCAAAACTCCGTTGGAAAGACCAGGTTACTGAGAACCTTACAGAACTCGGTGTGACTAACTGGAGAAGAAGCGCAGAAGATCGAGGCGCTTATAATATTTTTCTACGTGCGGTATATAATCCACTGGGATTGCATAGAAGTACCAGCTAAGTAAGTAAGTATGCATTTATTTATAATTGCCTGGAATTATGACTAAACTTTGTATATTTGGTCCATATATTGATAGTAAAATCAAATTCAAGTCTGATTTTAAAATGCTATTGTGTAACCATTATATATATGATGAATTTCATATCAAAACCGATATTCATTGAACCCGACCCTCTCAGATTTTAATGAAATTTTGCATACAGCTACATATATTTTACATACAGAAACATAACCTCATTTTGGTGAGGTGCATTTACTTAGAAAATTTTTTTAAAAAAAATAAGCAAAACCCCATTTTAGTTTTTAGGTATGTTATATATATTTAAAAGGCCTATCTAAAAATATTTTTTTTTTGTGTTGTGATTTTTCGACCTTATCCTTATAAATGATTTTTCAAGCTCTAGGTCTGTTTTTGTAAATTTTTATTTTTTATTTATTTTATTCGATATTTCGCCTTCCTTTGGATGGCATCTTCAGGAATTTTTTTTTATATACAGTAACAATAATCAAACGTCTTGCTATATTTTTTTTTGCAAAAAAAGACTTGATCTTCGAAGTGTTTTCCAAGTTTAAACTTTTATTTTTGGCACAAAAATTTTTTCAGTGTAATATAAAATTTTCACAGTGTATGTTTTCGAAAGTTGACTTATATACCTTTCTAATGACACCAAGATCTTTCAAATCGGCTGAGTCATTCCATAGTAATCCCAGTTTAAAGGTGCCTATTACCGTCATTTTTCAAATATTTCGATACCTTGCCACGCCCACATACTTTCAAAAATGAGGTTGTGTTTCTGTAGGTAAGATGTAGCTGTATGCAAAATTTCAATAAAATCTGAGGGGGTCGGGTTCAAAGTGTTCCTTTTTTTTTTATAGGTTTTTATATGAAATTCATCATATATATTAAACAAATGGGAGTTTGAAAATACATAATAAAACATAATCCTGATTTTAGCATTGAATTTTGGTCAATATATATTTATGAAATTATGAACATTTTGTTACAAAATTTTATTCAATGAAAATTACATGAGGATTGACCATCAATCTCTATATATGAAAGGCCTAAGCGACTGACAGATCATACCACAGCCAAAACAGCTAAATTTGGAATGTAGGCTCCTTTTATGACGTAGGAGCGCGTAAAGAAGGAATTTTAGGAAATTTGGATACGCCTTGAAATTTTAAATCACTGTATCTTATAAAACATTATAGGTAAGAAGTCTACATTTGGTACATATGTTGGTCGTACAAGAAAAATTGCTTTTTTTGTGCGGAAGTGTGACAGTTCAGTGTGTAACTGTCCATAGGGTGTCAACCATAGGTAACATTAAAACATAGTTAGATAACACAGTCCTTGGACCCCTTAAAAAAAGGTGACATCAATTGTTGGCTAACAGTTTCTACAGTTTTAATCTAGCTCCTTCTCTTCTTCAACAAAGTTTTAGCTAATAGTCCGCTTAAGAAACTGATATAATAAAATTTCCCAAAAAAATTAGACTTCCCTCGTTTATTTTCAAAAAACTTCGATAAAAATTTTAATTTTTTCACTTTTTTTAATATAAGTTGTAGGGAATCCAGATTTTTTGCATACTCTATTCAGTGAAATTGTAGTTTAGGTAACACCGAATAACTTTTCTGAACAAACCTATGCAATCTGAACAAGTCTAGAGATATTAAATAGCTCTCAAAACACACTATCTACTTTAAACAAATCAGTTTTTTAGGAGTTTTGGGCCATTGTGCAATGTTTTTACTTGTTATCTTTACCAAAAACGTATTTATTGTAGAACTGAATAACTCCTGTAAACAACCAATATGATCGGAATACTCCACCCCCTTAATTGTTCACAAAGAGCATTAGGGTGTTCCTTATATGGCATTTTTTCGAATTTCGTTAAAAATATGTATTAACCGCGATGTTGGTCATCTGTCTTCACCTTACGTTTCTTTTTGCCAATATTAGGAATATATTGTGAGAAATTTTGTATCGATAGTTGGACATTAGGGTGTGCCGCAATGAGGTTAAAGTATGAATTTGTTCTCAAATCAGTTTATTGCCGCTGAGTATTTTTCTTTCGTATATAGACTAAGTAGTAACAAGCCGTTCAATAGCTGAAATAAAGACCTAAAATAATATGTGTTTGCTTTTACCATATCTCTTATAGACGCCAAGATATTTGATATAGAAGTGGGGGTATTTTTAAAAAAATTATTAAAAATGTTGAAATTGAATTTCGATGTAGATTATTATGGGCAATTATATATTTCAACTTTTAAAGGTTAATCAAGTTAAAATCTATATGTTTAAAAAGTATATGTGTATATTATCACTATCTCTATCAATTCTCGAGATATCAGGGGCTTAAAAAGCATAGCAATGACTACTTAACTTTTGTTTCACCTGTATATCCATTGCGTATGCTTACAAATTTCACCAAAACCATTAATATCCAATGGTCTTTTGAGGGGATTTTTTATTTTTATCATATAAAAATCGTTATTGGTAAGTATTCAATGGGTATTCAGATGGAACAAAAGTTCATTAGACATTGCTATTCATACAGTCAAAAATTCCGTTTTTAACGCCTGATATCTCGAGAATTGATAGAGATAGTGATAATATACACATTTACTTTACTTCCAAAAAGTATAGAAACGATACAATATGATAGTAAAATTTTATTAATATGTAATTATTTAATTTAATTTTGGCAAATAACCAGTAATACTTGTTTGCTTTTGCGGTTTTCGTACGCTTTCTGAGACAATATCGTTTCGCAAGGCTAAGAGACTGCTAGTGTGCTTTGACGAACAAGGCTCATGATTTTTGCACCATTTTAACAAATTATTAACGCTTTCGATAGCTGTTAAGTGAGATATAGCTGGAGTGGCATCAACAACATCGTGTTTTTCTTGCGCTTGTGTGACATCGTCAAGCTCTTATTTCCACCTATAGCAAAACACGACCACTTTTATTGATAACACATCAAACACTAACTGCGTCACTATACAAAAAACATATGTCGCTCCGAAAATCTCGGCAGCGACGCCAGTAAATTTGATGAATATCAAACCATACGTGTGAGTTTTTTCCCACTAACTCAATCATAAAAAAGAGAGTTTCATCTGTTAGTTTGATTGACGTGCTTCCCCTTTCTAGTTTTATTTCAGTGCTGTTCATTTCATTGCACAATTGTGCTCGCTCAATTTTCATGTATTCTTACGCTCCTGCTTCAGTCAGGTCACACTCAAAAAAAATTTAGTTATATGAATACATATAATTATTCTGTTTTTCAACCTCTTACTGACATTATGATTTGGCTGTAAAGTTGGCAGTTTCATCTCTTCACTAACACAACTACATTTTTCCATTTGCACAGCACTGTTTTATTTGTAGATGCGAAAAAAGTAATAACAAACTCAAAAATTCGTCAAATAAAGTAAAACGAAAAAAGCGCTCTGAAATTAGAATCAAGTTCTAATTTTCGAGCGTTCGTTGCTTGATTCTAATTTCTGGAAGATTCTAATTTGAGAGAGTTCTAATTTGCGAGCGTCTACTGTATTGGCAAAAAGAAACGTAAGGTGAAGACAAATGACCAACATCGCGATTAATACATATTTTTAACGAAATTCGAAAAAATGCCATATAAGGAACACCCTAATGCTCTTTGTGAACAATTAAGGGGGTGGAGTATTCCGATCATATTGGTTGTTTACAGAAGTTATTCAGTTCTACAATAAGTACGTTTTTGGTAAAGATAGCAAGTAAAACATTGCACAATGGCCCAAAACTCCTAAAAAACTGATTTGTTTAAAGTAGATAGTGTGTTTTGAGAGCTATTTAACATCCCTAGACTTGTTCGGATTGCATAGGTTTGTTCAGAAAAGTTATTCGGTGTTACCTAAACTACAATTTCACTGAATAGAGTATGCAAAAAATCTGGATTCCCTACGACTTATATTAAAAAAAGTGAAAAAATTAAAATTTTTATCGAAGTTTTTTGAAAATAAACGAGGGAAGTCTAATTTTTTTGAGAAATTTTATTATATCAGTTTCTTAAGCGCACTATTAGCTAAAACTTTGTTGAAGAAGAGAAAGAGCTAGATTAAAAACTGTAGAAACTGTTGGCCAACAATTGATGTCACCTTTTTTCAAGGGGTCCAAGGGATTTCAAAAAGTTTAGGGGGCCAAAAAAAAATTTGGTAGCCAATCGAGCCAAACTGAGCTAGGGTTTTACTCAGCTCCGGTTGTACTATCGAACCTATATAGTCACGTTCGGGTGTTTTTCAAAAAGTTTGATTTTGTGTCTTAGTGTAATTTAATGGCCATATTATTTTTTTTTTGCTCAAGGCGGATTGTTATCAAATTTGTATATTTTAACACGGTTATATCTAGGTATACCGTACGGAATATCTCTTTTGTGTCTGAAGCAAATTTGTAGATATTGAATAGGAGAAACTTATCTGAAAAAAGTGCATACAGTGTTCTTTAAAGTCGCAAAATTCCTAATTTTGCTTCGATTTTTCTCCATTTTGCTAAATAACTGGATAACAAATCAAAAAAGTTAAATTTATTGTAACAAAAAGTACTTTTATTTTACCAAATAGTACAATAAATTGTACCAAAATGAAATTTATTAGTACTAAAATGTACAAAAAGTAAAAAAAACTTAATCCCTCTTTACACCCCATGAATGAGGTATGGGATAGCTTCTCGCGTTGTTGTGAATTAACACGCTTTCTATTTTTAGATTCACAACTAACGGCATCTACTTGTTTATCGACGAATGCAAACGTCATTGTTTGAGAAGCTCTTACTAGACACGCCGATTGACTCGACACTAATACTGCGAAGTTGCTGTCGACAACATTCGAGGGGAGCCGACTATGAAAGTAAAATTTATTTACTTTTTTTTTTTTCTTTTAAGATGACTGGAGCCAGGAGTTGAACTTGCGATCTCCCGCATGGTGGTCGCGTGTTCTAACCACTATGCCACGGCCGGTTCTTTAATTGTAATAAATTATTGTACCAATAAGTTTCAATTTATGGTATCAAAAAGTACAATTTATGGTACCAAAAAGTGCAATTTATGGTACCAAAAAGTAAAATTTATGGTACCAACAATTTTATGGTAAAAAGGACAATTTATGGTATCAAAAATTACAATGTATTGTAAAAAAAAGTACAATTAATTCTACCAAAATGTGCAATTAATAGTACCAAAAAGTACAATTTATGGTAAGAAAGTACAATTTATTGTGACAAAGTGCAAATTATGGTACCAAAGAGTATAATTTATGGTACCAAAAGGTACAATTAATGGTACCTATTCAATATCTACAAATTTGCTTCACGTGCAATTCTCAGAATTGAGTCCCAAAATCATGTGTTGTACTGTGTAATGGGGCGTGGCATGAACCGAAATTTCAATCGGTCATATCTCACGAGCCATTAGATGTATGAAGATGAGATTTGCTACAATCGTTACCGGTACAAAGAGGATTACGTCTAGCAGAAAAATTTGCGATGTCACACCCCTTTTAAAAGAAAAAAATCGATATATCGGTCATACTAATGGACCGATTGTAATAAAATTTTCACTGTGTACTACTGTACGTAGGGTCTATATCGTAAGCTACATGGAAACATAATTAAACAAAGGGGCGTGGCACCGCCCACGCAAACAAAAATTTCAATTAGTCATACCGTATCGCGAGCCATTAAATGTATAACGATGAGATATGCTGCATCGGTTGGTTGCGAACCAACAACACAAACACGATGTTTGAAAGCCGACGGCTTTCTCAACATAAACAAACAAACAAGAAAGAAGTTTAGCAAATGGTTTCTCATAGTGAATGGTTGTAGTTATTCGAGTCTATGCACTCAAGAAATAATTCTCACTCTGTTGTAAGATGCTGGTGCATAAGACTTGATGAACAATTTTCAATCATTATACCAAAGTCTGCTGATGAGGATTCGTGGCTGAATCCGAAATTGCTGTACAGACTGCCTGGCATTATGAGAATATCATTCTGCTATAAACTTCTTTCAAAAACACTGGTGTAGAGCTTGAAGTAAATTCCAAATCAATGCTGCATATATATGCAGTAAAGTTAGAGACAGTTCCTAAACGAAGTAATTCAGATTTGTTTTTGCTCGACTAAGCTAGTTACAACAATCAAAATCTACAATGAATGCTCTCAAGGTGGCTCCTAGAGAGGTAAAATGTATGACCGAACCCTACTAGTATTTCCCTTCTAACATGGATTTATTCCCCAATACGAAAAGTTTCTCGTTAAATACCGGGGGCCCGATTTTGGTTTCTTAGGCAAATTTTCTTAGAATTCATCTTAGATAACAATTTTGATAACCGCTTGATGAATTTTTTAGACTCCATAAAAATTGACCAACTCTAATGTGTACTTTCTTCCATTCAAGTGAAAATGTATTAACGTTGACGTCGATAGTTATCACAGTTTGCAATACGAGTATATATGTACCTATACCATTGTGACAAAAGCAGATATGTCCAATTTTCCAAATTTTAAGCCAATTCAAGATTTTGTAATCTCTATAGACATAAGGATATATCACCTTTTTATATGGCTATTTATTAGACTTTTATTTATTTATCAGATATATCATGCTTTGCCAACTTGTTCTATAACGGTACAGATGTATAGTGTAAAATGATAACACAATGCAACACATTTTTGATCCCGGCTTTTATATAGATGATCCTTTTGTAAAATTTTCACTGAATTAAAATCTGTTCAGAAATATGTGGAAAGTAGAATGGTTTTTGAGATATCGTCAACAACAAAAACACTTTTCTGATCGTAAGCCGAATTTGATGTATCATTTGATACACTTAACGTAAATTTAAGATATCGTCAAAATTTTAATTTATTAAAATCAATTGTTAAATGTCCCGGATACAGAGACTTTTGAAATTTTGTGACATTGTGTAATTTGTAGTGCTCCCTTACGTTTTGTTGTTGTTTACACGAATAGGTGTAATGATATTGTCAACAAAGTTCATTTTTAAAACGGCGACGCATTACATTCGTTCCATGTAATCGTTTAACATATAGTACGCCTTGATAAAATACTCTGTATGTATTCTAAAACATCAGATATCAAAGATATCTAAAAAATACCAGTTACCTGTAGAATTCTGTGAACAAAAATTTACACATTTTGTGAGATTTAACTAATACACTATAGGGTGAATGGGATTTCAGATGGTGTGTATACATACATTTTTGCTAAGATGATGAAATTATTTGTGTTTTTTGTTTTGTTAATGTAAAGCGATCTGATAGCTTAAGGCGATTAGCATTGGTGACAGGTGAAATGCGATAAATGCAAATGCATATTTAAAAAGTATTAAAAACATTATATGCAGTAAATAATGAATGTTATACTGGGGAGGAACGACAACAAAAACTACACATGAATAAAAGCTGTGATTACTGACAAAATATAATTATTTTTCGTATGTTATGTTTGAAGTCGGATAATTAAATAATTATCGACTTGCTGGCATAACAATACACACACCTTGTCTCGTCTACATGAGCTGAAAAAGTGACAGATCATACATATGGAAGAAAAACGTCGTCGTCGCTTTATATACATATAACTATGTATTACACCGTGAGCGTTTACTGAAAACTGTAACGCATTCTGAAGGTACTGAAGTACTGACATAATGTACATATTATGTAGTCTTAGCTGCATTCTTATTTTTAATGTTTCCGTGAAATCAACAGCAAGTTGAGAGTTGTCAATGTCAAGTGTAGAATTGTTTCTTCAAAACACCTCCCTGTTAATTTATGTTGCCACTTTATTCGTTGACTTTTATGAAGCATCATAAGACTGTTACTTAAACCTAGATTCTAGATTATGTAAACTATTTGTTTGCACTGCTTTAAACGCTGCCCAACTGTTGTTTTTAATCTTATTCATCATTCATGCACTGAATGAATCAGTCGTGTGTAATTTTCCGAATTTTTATTATTGCAATTATTTAAAGCTCTTGTGGTCGCCCATCGACCCTTAAATCCCTTTCGTGATATCTTGATTGGTTTGGAAGTTATCAGATTAGTAATGTGTAGAATATATTAGAAATATTCAAAAATAAACCAGTGTTTTGGCTCTCCTGAAAAGTAATTGAAAAAACACATGACTGTTTTGGCTGTCAGCGCAGCGACAAAAATGAATTGATTCAAATTTCATTCAATTCGTTTTATGGTGAAAAGAAATGATTCATAATTTAGCTAAAACGTAATAAATTGAAATCCAAAATTAATGATTCATTTACAAACATAATGATACCATAAATCTAAACTATGCTAAGTATAAAATGTTTGTTTTACAGGAAACGTATTCAAATCTTGTAAGAGAAATATAGATTTTAGTTATAAGACGGCCTTATTCATAAAAAGTTTGAGTTTGTTAACCATTTTTAAGCAAATTTAAAAGAAAACGTATTCATAAACAATTTTCATTTTGAAAAAGTTAAAGTAAGATTGTCTGTACTTTAAAAATAAGTAATTTTTTTATGAATAAGACCATAAGTTTATATATCCTGATCAACCTGTGATTTAAATAGGATATAAATTGAATCAGGATATTATTTAGAATTAAGGTATCGATATATGTTTTCGTATCTGTGCTGACAAAGGAAAACGATCATGCAAACTGGCACTTGCTAGTATAGTATGAATAAAATTTATTATTAATCCGAAATCACGTTACAATGCACGCAATTGACTATGAATTATGAGTAAGTATTTTTCAAAATATTGTAAAAAAAAACATTTAGGCCGAATAATATTGGCTCCCGTATAAAAATGTGTTTATACAGCTTGTTGAAATTGGCTCTAGTAAGATCCGAAAATTGGTTATATACACTAGGGTGGCCGTAAAAATTGATACCGAATTTTTGTCGGTGCCATCCCCTAAAAGTGGTAAGTCTTTTAGGACAGCCAAAGTTTGAGCACGAGTATGTTAACCCGTGCTGCTTTGGGCTTAAATTTTTTAGCTCCTACAGCCAAGTTTGGGGGGGAATGACTACAGAATGACTAGTCTAATTTCAATGAAACACAAATTCGAAATTAAGGAATTAAAATTCCTTTAATCTGATTATTTCTCTGCATAATCAATAGTTTTGTAGTTATAAATACATTTGTGAAAAAAAATAAAAAATTTGCATAAAATAATAAATTTTGTTATATATAAAAAATTATAAAAAAAAATTAAAACGAAAAATAGGTCACCTCTTGCTAATTTTTCGTAATGCCACATACCCTATGAACAAAATAAGAAATAGATCATGAAAATCGATGAACGTGTCTCGCTGTTATTCACAATTAAGTGAAGGTATATTATTTTGAAAAAATGTTGATTTTTTTCATACAATAAATATGGATAACCGTATTGAATGATTTTAAAAAATTTGTTGTACACAATTTTTTTTGGGAAAAACGTTGATGACTTTGTATGATTCTTAGAAATAATAAAAGTAAGCAATAACCAAAGGGTTATTTAATTTTTATGATCTGCGGTAGATACTTCGCACAGTGTCGTGTTTTCATACTAACGAAGGCCAAAAATAAAAGAAGGTATCATAAAAGATGAAGAATTAGAATACATTGCATTTATAAATAGGAAACAAAAAAAAAAAACAAAGTTTCGTGAAAATCGACCCATGGATACTCCTACCTCCCATATATCCTGAAATGGAAAAAGCTTATATTTTCCAAAATTGTTGTTAGCATTGAACGAAATTTATCTCGATTTGTCTGTGATCTATTACTGACAACTGAGTTGAATTATATCAAATTATCTGAAAGGACACGCCAACCTTCCATATGTATTGAAATGAAAAAAAAACTTTTATTTTCCAAAACTGTTGTTAGTATTGAACCAAATTTAGCTCGATTTGTCTTTGATCTATTACTGACAACTGAGTTGAATTATATCAAATTATTTCAAAGGACAGGCCAACCTTCCATATATCCTGAAATGAAAAAGCTTATATTTTCCAAAATAAGATACATTCACTTAATTGAGTATAAAAGCGAAACGTGATAATCAATTTTCATGATCTATGTCTCATTTTGTACATAGGTTATGTGACATTACGAAAAAGTAGTAACACTTGAAATTTTTTTTCCGTTTTGGATTTTTTATTAATTTTTAAATAGAAATTTAGCGGCAATATTTTTATTTTTTTTTCCATAAATTTATTTATAAGTGCGAAACTGTTGATTATGTAGAGAAATCATACATGAACAAAAACAGATAAAGATTTTAATACCTTAATTACGGATTTTTGTTTCATCAAAATTGAACTAGTCGTTTTTGAGTTATGCCTTCCAATCTTGTCTGTAGAAGCTTATAAGCTTTAAGTCCAAAGCTGCATGAGTTAAAATACTCCAATCGTGCTCAAACTTTGGCTATCGTAAAATCTGCAAAGACTTATCATTTTTTGGGGGTGGCACCGACTAACTTCTGAATTTTTTTCCCCCATACAACTTTAGACCACCCTAATATACACAGTACAACACATGATTTTGGGACTCAATTCTGTGAATTACACGTGAAAGTAGCCCTAAAAATAAGAACTTTTGCATCATTCGTTTTGTTAAGTTGGCTGAATTATTCAATTGTTCAAAGTGGATTTTTAGCACTTTTTTATATTTGAACACGGCTATATCTCGGTATATCGTACGGAATATCTCTTATACAAAGTTGTAGATATTGAATAGGTTCCATGAATTGCACTTTTTGGCACAATAAACTGTACTTTTTGGTTCCATAAATTGCACTGCTTGGTACAATTTACAATTATTTTGGTACCATAAATTGTACTTTTTGGTACTATAAATTACATTGCTTGGTACAATAAATTGTACTTTTTGATACCATAAATCGCACACTTTGTTACCATTAATTGTACTTTTTGGTACCATAAATTGTACTTCTTGGTACCATAAAATTCACTTTTTGGCACCATAAATTATACTGTTTGGTAAAATAAATTTTACTTTTTGGTACCATAAATTACATTGCTTGGTACAATAAATTGTACTTTTTGATACCATAAATTGTATTTTTTCTTCTGGTACAATAAAAGTACTTTATGTTACAATAAATAAAAATTTGTTTATTTTTAATCCCGTTACTTGTCAAAAAGGTGAAAAATGGGAAAATATGGCAAAAAATTCAAATTTTTAAGATTTTTAAGTGATAAAAATCCACCTTGAGCAAAAAAAATTCGTATGGCTATTAAATTACACTGTTATACAAAAAAAAATATTTAGCTTTTTTCTGGGTGTCTGAATTGTGATTCCTATGGTTATTAATATCATGATTTCAAATATGTTTTCAGATTTTTTTTCATCAGGCACAGTTTTTTAGTTATTTAAATTTAAATGAAAGAAATCCAAATAAGAGGGAAAAAACGCACTTTCAAGGACATGTTGCATCCCAATTATACTTAGAATATTAAAAAGAGAATAAGGTGATTATAAAATAGAATAGGGCGATAATTGCAGCCGAAAAGGCATGTTGCTGATGTTGCCACCTGCTTCTACTAAATTTTTTAAACAATCGACTTCATACAAATTTTTAATGGAAAACAAAACTTATTTTCAAATAACCAAAAAACTATGCCTGATAGCAAAATGCTGATTACGTATTTGAATTTCCCATGTCAAAAACTCTTAGAAACACACAATGAAACACAAGAAAAAAACCCCTGTTGGGCAGTGTTATTAATGCAGCCAACTTGACAAGGATGCAGAAGTTCTTATGTTTAGGACTACTTTCAGATGCAATTCTCAAAATTAAGTCCCGAATCAATGAGCTAAAAAATGTTGTACTGTGACATTATTGGAACAGATCAGGTATAATTGTGTCATATTAGATCTTGAAAAACAACCTGATGTACAAGTTCATTGGATCTAATTTGGATCTGTATATAGTCGTGTGATGTTTAACGATGTAGGCGTCATTTAAAATTCTTACCAACACATGTATACTTTAGCAAATATCTTCGTTTATGTAGATATTTAGACAATTTACAAAAAAATTAGTTTGAATGATGATCCAATGAGAAAAAAAAATTTCGGATCTGTCGAGGACTTCTAAATACAATTAGAGCTACACCTTTTTATTCGGGCTATTGCGTAACACCAAATAGGAAAACATTCTCACTTCATGACAAAAGTGTAAATATGGACTTATAAAATAATAAAGTAAGTGGCAGTGAGTGGGAGAAAATCAATGCATTATTATTTACATTTTTGTATTTGGACACAAAAATTTATTATTTTTTTATTTATTTTTTCATAAATGTCAACATTTCGTGTATTTATTTTTACTTTAATTTTTATTGCTTATTTCTAATCGAGTCCTGCCACTTACTGTTTAGTTTTAAAAATTCCACATTAAGAGAATGTTTTTCTCTTGCCTTTGTTACGAGTATAAGATTTTTAATATGACTCTCTTCATAGACACATGTTAGGCTGGTAATTATATATATAGAAAAAATATATGTTGGAGATTCAAAGTTGCCGACTTCTTACATTAAAGACTGTTTACACCGTAGCAATTGTCGCTCGAGAATCGCTCTTGCCAAATTCCATATTATTGCTTACACAACAAACAAAAAACACGCATAGCGACTTGGGAGCGACGATTATGTCATGTTTACGAATGCTCTTGGCTTTTCTTTATTATTATGAACCTGCAGAAATCCGTCGTTTTGAGTGTATTACGGAGACAATTTCGGACTTGCTTATGTTTGCTCTCTTTATATGTTGGGTAGATTTACTAACGGGTAAAGTAACATTTTAATTTTTGTAGCAAGAAGATATTGCTTTGCTTTCTGGTTAAATACATGTTGTACTTTTTGGTACAATCAATTGTACGTTTTGGCACAGTAAAATTACTGTTTGGTACAATAAACTGTACTTTTCGGTACAATAAAAGTACTTTGTGATAAAATAACAGTACTAATTGGTACAATAAATTGTACTTTTAGGTACAAATTTTACTTTTTGGTACAATTAAAGTACTTTTTGGTACAATAAAGTGTTCTTTTTGGTACAATAAAGTTTACTTTTTAGTACAATAAATGTACTTTTAACACAATTGTGCAATGAAATGCGCATTCTTATTATGGATCCTTATAAATTTGTTAACTTTATTTTTTTTCTAGTTCTCCCAACATTTTTCTCAGTACAGTTGTCTCTCTTGCTCACTAATACAACTGTAAATCAATTTTGCGCACCACCGATATAAAAAGATATCATCTGATCCGGAAAATTGCATAGAGCAGTATAATATATAGAGATACCAACTCGCTCTTTTAAATTAGGTTCCATATGCCGATGGGAACTTTTTTCTCTTAAGGGGAGAAATGAGCAAATATGAGGAGAAATGTATGAGAAGAAGAAACATTTTGCGTTTATTTTGTTATTTTAATTTTTGGTAGAAGGCAAGTTGAAAACAAAACATTCGCTTACACCTTTTATAATTATACCTAAATTTATCAGGGCTGCTCTTATCATATACATAAAATTTTAACCGCAAGTATATAAGACGACTCGATGTACAAACACTCATCGGAACGAATTTTATACAAAGTTAACAAATTGTAAATACCTATTGGATATAAAACTGATAGAAACCGGTTCATAAACCCGGATTTTACAGTAAGCGAAAATTGTTTTAAAAAACGAAAAAGTACGAGTACAATTTGTAAAAATTGTACTTTATTAACTCGAGTCTATAAATATTTCTATAAATAGTTTAGGCTGAACGATTGCTACTAGAACTTCGAGCAGGTTCCAAAAGTCCGATACGGATATTAGATGATGCAATTTCTACAAAAAAGCCTAGAAAAGGTATGGGTTGATGCTAAACCGGTTTTTAAGAATGGTAATCAGCATTTTTTTTTGGAACACAAGTACGAGTTCATATTATGTAATTTTTTAAAATCGGATTTGAAATTAAATTTCGAAAACCGCAAGTCAAATCCACCCAGTAGGAAGTTCCGTCATACACGTCTGTCCTCAAGACAAAATGTGAAAAATGTATGTACTTGTCGTCAAAACACCCGGTTGGCGACAAGCTCACCGACAAAATACTAATGTTGTCGTGCATCAAACACATTCAACAAAATCAAAGGGGAAAAAATTAAATCTGACGTAAGAAAATTTTCAGTTTATTAAACGGACATCAGCAATTTTATAGTTTGAAATCTCGAATGAAGGTGAATGCCGTATAAAAGTTTATATCCTTCACTTTTTTCTTGGTCAGTAGTTTCCCAAAAGTATTAACAATTAATCATACTAATAAAAAGCTAAAAAACAGATAAAAATCCATCTTTTAAAATAACACCAATATACATATTATATATACAAAGTCATACTAATATGGCTTGAATGACAATTCAAGACATACATAGGAATCAATGACAATTTGACCGACATTTTCACCCATCAGGTCGTGCATGATTGTTTAGGCGACGTTTCGCTTATATAGTCATCAACGACAATTCAACCGACATTGTCACCCATCAGGTCGTGCATGATTGTGTTGGCGACAGGTCTTTTGTATAGGCATCAACGAAAATTTGACCGACATTGTCACTCATCAGGTCGTGCACGACAAAGCGGACACTTGTATGAAAATTTCGTCGACGATTTGTATGGACGGTCCCCTAAATTTCATCAACGAGTTACTATGGTCATACACCTATCCTTGAGGATGTCTTGCAGACACTTCCTACTGGGAACAGCTTCGATTACTATTTTTTGGGAATCGGTTCCCAAAAAACGGGTTAAGTAAAGTTAAAATTGATTCCAAAGCTGACTCTAGGCCTAAATTGCATAGAGAATAAACATTACATATTTTTAATTCTTCATCTTGGAAATTTTTTATCCGAGATAATGAAATATAACCAACGGTCCAGTCTCACTATATAACTAAATCGTTGAAGTAATATTGTGTACTATACCTTGTTGGAAGGTTATAATTGCTTACTAAATTGTTTTAAGTATGATTTGACAATTTCTTCTTTCTCTTATATGCCTCAAAAATTTACAAGTAATTTTTTTAATATTTCTTGATTATGTTCTTCACATTAAATTTAGAGTAAATTGCAATTTTAATTTCATTCAAAATTCTTTTACAAATACGAATTTTGCAGATATTTATATGTATAAATTGCCTAGAGTTCCGCAAACCATTGTCTTTAACACAGTACAACATTTTTCAGCTCATTGATTTAGGACTCAATTCTAAGAACTGCACGTGAAAGTAACCCCAAAAAGAAGAAGTTCTGCATCATTTGTTTTGTCAATTTACATGCCATAATAATTTAATATCGATTTGAAGTCAGTAAGTATCGTATAGTGGAATTTGTTACGTTTTAGGGTCTTTTGTTTGACATAACTCCAGAACCACTAGTTCGATTTAGCTAAAACAAATTTAAAAAAAATTAACAACTACAATTCCTTTAATCTGTTCATATAACGTTTCCCTACATAAGCAACAGTTTCACTTTTCCATTTATCAAATAATTTTGAACTGGGTTTATTTTGTAGCAGTTGCAATAAAGCTGTTATACTCCGTGGCGTATGATTTACGTGGAATGTTACTTATGATAATCATACGCCACCATATAACAATAAAACAAAAGAGCCTAAAACGTAACAAATTCTCGATCGATATTATATTATTATGCCATGTAACTTGACAAAACGAATGATGCAGAGCTACTTCTTTTTGGGGCTACTTTCACGTACAGTTCTCAGAATTAGTTCCCAAATCATGTGTTATACTGTGTAATATAAATGTTCCACTTTTAAGAGAACTCCGATTTTCCGAAAATTTTTACACTTCGTAGTTTCAGCAGACTTTGTTATTCCAACATATATGTATGCTTTTTTTGCCATTGACATTTAATTATCACCCTAATCTTTTTCTTAGTTAACGTCAATATATATATATTTGTCACCCCCTTGCCCTAACAAATCAATAACAAATGTATGTAAACATACGCAAAAGGTCAAAAGGAATTTTGCTGTGTGTCATTCATTCATTGATTGTCTTCCTCATGGATGAATCTTTAAAAAACGCATTCGTGTGATTCGTTCTCATCCCCACCCCCAATTACTTACATTAATATGTTTGCTTATGCAACTGAGAGGACGTACGCGTGAGAATTCATGATCTCTCTTAAAGCATGCCAATGTTTGATTCTCCTCCAGTGGATAATTGATATCCATTGGATTTACGGTAAGCACATGCGTTACATCTCGTGGACACATTTGATCGACGACCAGCAAGATCAAATTGCTCGCCGGTATGGGTAGGACGACAAATGGCCGCTCGCAGCCATGGGCTGTCATGTTGTAGACCACATTGTCCTTTTCATTGTAGAGCGTGAATAAGTCACGTTGCATGTCACAGGGTTTCAGTCTCGTCCTTTGCAAAGTCACCAGACGTACCCATTCGTTATTTTTAACGGTAACCATATAATCTGTCATATTTTCATCCACATAATGTTCGAAGAAATCAGCTGCTACAGAACTAAGTTCTACTAGATAAAATACTAGGGTGACGATTAGCCATCGTAATGCTTTCAATACATGGAAGAGAGGCTAAATTGATTGGAATTGTTGGTTGGTTGGTTGGTTGATTGGTTGGGAGGGGAAGGAATAATGTGAACACATATATAAGAAATATGAAATGGTGATAATGTGAAAAAAATTTGATTATATTGCTATTGTATAGAAAAAAAATTGTATTTTGTAGAGGACAAAGATAATATAATTGAATAGGAGAGCATCCAAGAGTTTGTAAGGGATATCAACGAGTAGCTGACAGCAAAATCTGTGTATAAACTTTGTGTGCTTAGTAGACCCATCGCTGAATACTCTTACTGGGGACATTGTTGGCAGTTTGAAAACTAGTGGATACTCTTCTAAACAATTTAAATCTTTTTGGTAGAGGTTTGTCCTATGTATGTTTATGTGAAATAGACACTTGGTATTGGAAGGCTGAACTTTGTACTGGAAAAAATAATAAATTTCTTTTTGTACCTGCTTACTCTCCTTTTGTCTGTCATACATCTAGGTATTAAGGCGTATAAGTTATTTTTTAATAATACTCATACGACACCTTGAACTTTAATGACACAATGCAAAATTTCAGTACCCTAAATGACAACATGCGGTAATGAAATGCTCTCCAAACTATTCTTTATATTTTAGAACCAAGATGACATGATCTAAACTATTTTCTACATTGTTTCGTTCTTAATCTAATCTCGCGTAGGGTACTCAAGATAATTTTTTAAGAAAAATCAATCGAATTTAATTCAAAACATAATGTGACTTGGTTTGGAGGCAAAAAAGAATAGGAAGTTGTAGACATTTTTAAGTAAAGTGTAAATTTTGTACATTTTTAAAATACATAATAAAATAAAATAAGTTTATATACACAAAAAATAACAATGAAATTGTTAACATGAAATCAAATATCATTAAAAAAATGTATATTCTTTTTTTTTTTAAAATTTAATTATATAAGAAAGCTACGTTTGTTGGTGAAAATTTTATTTTTAACGAAACAAAGAAGAATGTTTCAGACGGGTAAGCCGACTTACGAATACCCTTACCCTCATAAAAAAAACATACAATTTGCAAGATTAAAAATTTTAGGGAGGTACCAGAAAAAGCGTTGCTACACTTTTAACTTTTACTTTTAAAACTTTATCCTACATATTATCTATAATATAAAAATAAGTCGCTGAACGTGTTGCTAAGCGCAAAACTCGAGAACGGTTGGACCGATTTGGCTCAATTTTTTTTCAGTTTTTCGTAATTGCCAGGAGTAGGTTTTTACGAAAAATTTTGGAAAACCTTCCGGAAAAGTCGAGAAATTGGAAAAATCGAAAACTGATTTTTTCGCCCATGACGCTATAACTCCAGAACGCACGAACCGATTTCCACGGTTTCGCATTCGTTGGAAAGGTCTCGGGCTCCGTGAGGTTTATATTTACAATTCGGTCCAATTGGACAAAGGGGCGTGGCACCGCCCATACAACTTGAAAATCAAAAGGGCTGTATCTCATGAACTATCAGAGGTATGAAGATGAGATTTGGTATATATGTTGTTGGAGCAGTATTAATTACAGCCAAGGTGGAAGTGGGCGGTGCCACGCCCCCTTTTCAAAAATCGCTCTAACGGCTTTTCTAATAGACCGATTGATACGAAAATTTTACCAAATGGTTCTATGGGATACAGGACACAGCACCATATTTATATTTTGTAAAAAAGTTTATTATCAAAATTATTCACAACAATTAAAATAAGAAATTATTTACAATTAGTTATTGAAAGAAAAATATTGGAATAAAAATATTTTTGATTTAAAAAACTTAATTTCCCTTTGCACCCCATGAATGAGGTATGGGATAGCTTCTCGCGTTGTTGTGAATAAACACGCTTTCTATTTTTAGATTCACAACTAACGGCACCTACTTGTTTATCGACGAATGCGAACGTCACTGTTTGAGAAGCTCTTACTAGACACGACGATTGAATCGACGCTTAATATTGCGAAGTTGCTGTCAAACAACATTCGAGGGGAGCCGACAATGAAAGAAAATTTTATTTATTTTTTTTTCTTTTAAGATGACTGGAGCCAGGTTTGAACCTGCGATCTCCCGCAGGGTGGTCGCGTGTTCTAACCACTATGATTTAAACCAGAATTAAAATGAAACAACATACGTATTTGATTGAATTAAAAATTGTGTTCAAGGTGTAAACACAAGTGTATCACCACAGTACTGTTGACCTGTTGATAGTCCCTGGCTATAATAGGTTGTGATTGGATAAAGGGGCGTGGCACCGCCCATACAACTTGAAAATCAAAAGGGCTGTATCTCATGAACTATCAGAGGTATGAAGATGAGATTTGGTATATATGTTGTTGGAGCAGTATTAATTACAGCCAAGGTGGAAGTGGGCGGTGCCACGCCCCCTTTCCAAAAATCGCTCTAACGGCTTTTCTAATAGACCGATTGATACGAAAATTTTACCAAATGGTACTGTTGACCTGTAGATAGTCCCTGGCTATAATTGGTTGTGATTGGATAAAGGGGCGTGGCACCGCCCATACAACATGAAAATAAAAAGGGCTTTATATCATGAACTATAAGAGGTATGAAGATGAGATTTGTTACATATGTTGTTGTTGCAGTATAAATTACAGTAAGAGTGGAAGTGGGCTGTACCACACCCCTTTTAAAATAAACAGTTATAAATGTCAAAATTCCACAGTATATTGCAGTTCGCCTAGAGATATGAACAGTAAGGTGGGCGAGTTTTTTTATTCGCAAAAATTGTAACCAAATCTACGATGAATTGTTAGAAAATGTCACCAATAAACTTTGTGTGTAATATCAATTCCTAGTTCGCGCTGGAAAAGCTTAATTTAGTGCAGAAAACTTAAATTTTGATAGAAGTCTTTTAAAAGCTGAAGTCTGTACGCTTTCAATAATCATGGGGCAACGAACGTCACTTCTAAAAGAAGCGCAAAACGGAGTAAATAAACGAAAAATTTAATGTACAATTGACCCCTAACAAAACCCTATTTACCGTTTTCGTTGCCATTTTAGGTCAACCAATTCGTCATTCAGGCGAGGTGTGTGAAGTGTGATAGACTTTCATTGAGACTTTCTTTGAAAAATCACCATGTAAAGACTACACAAGAACAACGTTTACAAATCTTGCAAATTTACTTTCAAAATGCGCGTTCTGTTTGCCCTTTGTGAAGTTTATGGTGCATATACTCATCCATCTGAGCAGCTAATAGAAGCCATCGATGCTGTGACAGGGGACTCGAATTTATCGAACCGACGCCGTTCTCAGCAACTCGGTCTCTGCAAATGCTGAGGAAAGATCTTGGCCTATATTCATATATCCAACTGGTAGAAGAACTAAAACCAGTGGAACATCAATTGATTTTTTTTATTTATCATGTCATTGCACATTATTTGAAGGAGAAATGGTTCCAACACGACGGCGTAAAATTTCATACAGCGCGTGAGATCATCACTTTGTAAAGCCAAACGTTGGTGACCGAATTATCTCATAGAATGGTAATACGAGTTCAATACAAAGATAGTATTCGGAAATATTCTTGATCCATGTGAGAAGAAGACATGGCAAAAGAGGTTTTTATGGCTAAAGGCATGAAGCTTCAAACGAAATTTTCATTTTCGGTCAATAGGCGGAGAAGGCATGTCAAAAGTGTTTTTTTTACGCCCAAAGAGATAGTTAGTATACAGACGGTTACCGCTACTACATTGAATTTTGATCTTTAACGGAATGTCTGTTTCCGATTTGTAAAAGATATGACTTTGCTGATGAACTTTTTACTATCGTCATAGAGCCTATGATATTTAGAATTTAAAAGAACAACACTTAATTTGTTAACTTTCATGTTAAGGAGTTGCTTGAAATTAGTTACATAAGTTAATAAACTCAACATATCGTTATCGAGCTTAAGTACCGTTTTCAAAGTACTTTGTAGACCTAAATGTGAAATATATTATAAGTTAAAATGCAATAGTGAAGCATTGCCGGGCCCACTAGTAGCTTAATAAAATGCAGAATTCGGACACGATCGCGTTGGGTTTATTAATGTTATTACTCAATTTCTAAAGTGAGTGGAATGGTACTTTTGTATGGAAGGTACCAAAAGGGGCGTGGCAAGACATCCAGTTTTTTCTCCAATACTTTATCCTACTATAGTTTTATTAAATACAGAATTTTGGCACGATCGCGTTGAGTGTATTGATATAATTACTCGATTGCTAAAGTGGGCGGAATGGTACATTTGTATGGGAGGTACCTAAAGGGACGTGGCAAGACTTCCAGTTTATTCTCCAAAACTTTATCCTGTTTATCCTTTACTAAATACCGAGTTTTGGCACGATTGCGTTGAGTGTATTGATATAATAACTTGATTTCTAATGTGGGTGGAATGGTCCATTTGTATGGGAGGTACCAAAAGGGGCGTGGCAAGACATCCAGTTTTTTCTCCAAAACTTTATCCTATTATAGTTTTACTAAATACCGAATTTTGGCACGATCGCGTTGAGTGTATTGATGTTATTACTCGATTTCTAAGGTGGGAGGTACCAGAAGGGGCGTGGCCATGTAGCTCATATGTAAATCCCATTAGTAGTTTTGAGAAAATATTAACCAAGAGTCTGACAAACAAGATGCTGATTAAAGGGCAACGCTACATCCAATTGTAGCCCGAGCTGTTAGAGAACGGCACAAGGAGACAGTAAAACAGCGGAAAAAAATTTCAGATTAAGCAACGGGAGAACGAGGATATAGAGAGGTACAGGGATAGAGGTGAAGCCCGAAAATTATACCAGAAAGTACGGGACACCGAGGATATGGAGAGGTACGGGAATAGAGGTTAAGCCCGAAATTTTTACATGAAAGTAAAAGCAAAGGGTAACGATACTGGGCTCCCCTCCTGTAAGGATAAGGATGAAAATCTGGTTACATTTGCGAAGGCTGACATCATATAGACATCATTGGCCAAAAACAACGAGATGTGACTGCAGCCCCCTCAGGTATACAAAAGAAACATAGTGATGGATATGATAATGCGGAAAGCTTCAATGAACACGAGTGACACGATATTCAACAAAAGCAACATGCTACTTGCGAACGCTGATGCTGTAAACATCATTGGACGAAAACTGCGAGATGTGGCTGCAGTCTTCTTAGGTATTCAGAAGGAATCAATTAAAATGGGTTTAACGTTGAACGAGGATAAAACGAAGTTAATCGTTTCAACGAACATAGAATCAAGTAGGTTTGTAATCTACGTGAACGTTGACAACTACAATTTCTACGATTGGTAGATGATTTTATCTACCTAGACAGAGATGGACTGTCGTAAACTGTGACGCATACGACACACAGTTGCGATGTATATTAAATTATTTTTTAAGAATTTGTTTCAAAAATACTTGTTTAAATATAATTGAAATAAATAGAATTGCTAAAAAACAAATTTCTGTGAAAAATTTCATTGAAAAATTTAAATATTTATTTGAATTAAAAATTAAATTTAGAAATTACTTCCGAAAAGGTGGGAGGTGGAAGTAGTTTTTTCCCGATATTTTTGAATTTAGAACATAACCGCCGCTTAGAGAATAGAAGCTTGCATACGATAGCTCTTAAACTACTGTGTAAATCGCAGAGACAGACGGACACCCTTAAAAAAAGAGGTGGTTGTGTGGGAGTCGTTGTTGTCCGATCTTGTTCATCTTAGAACATTACATTCGCTTGAAGGATGTTAGCTTACTTACTTACTTAAGTGGCCAATTACAATTTACGAAACGTAGTTCATAAATTTGAGGCCTGAAGTAATAAAGAATTCCACACGCTTCGGTTTTCTGCGTGTGTTCTCCAGTTAGTCCTACCAGATGATGGCACATCGCCTACCACTTGGTCCTTCCAACGGAGTTTGGGTCTCCCTGCTCTGCGCCGTCCTTCTGGTTCGCCTTCAAACACCTTTCTCGCTGGAGCATTTACAACCATCCTGGCAACATGTCCCAGCCATCGAAGTCGTTGGATTCTGACTCTTTTAGCTACGTCGATGTCGTGGTAAAGCTCATACAGCTCATGGTTCATCCGATGGCGAAACTGGCCTTCGACACAGATAGGTCCATATATTTTTCGGAGTACTTTTCTCTCGAATACTCCCAGGTTTTGTATGTCCGTTGTAGTAAGCACCCATGATTCGGCACCATACAACAGAACAGGTAAGATAAGCACCTGGTACAGCTGTTTCTTAGTATTCCGAGAGAAGGTGGTGTTACTAAAGTGCTGCCGAAGTCCGTAGAAACATCTATTGGCTAGCACTATTCTCCGTTTAATTTCTTGGCTGACATTATTCATCTTGTTGACGGAAGATCCGAGGTAGGTAAATTCGTCGACTACCTCAAAACAATAATTGTCAACGTTCACGGTGCGTCCCCATCGAGAGGACTCTTTGTTCGTCGAAATCATTATTTTTGTTTTGTCCTCGTTGACCGCTAAACCCATTTTTGCTGACTCCTTTTCTAGCGATGAGAAAACTGCAGTAACATCCCGCAGATTTCGGCCAATGATATCTATATCATCGGCGTAGGCTAGTGGCATGTGGCTTTTGTGGAATATGGTGCCAGACATGTTGATACCAGCCTTTCTCATCACCTTCTCCATAACTATGTTAAATAGTGTACAGGACAGGCTATCGCCCTGCCTGAGACCTCTTTCCGTGTTGAATGGTTCAGACTGATCCTTACCAATCTTAACCGAGGATTTGGTGTTGTCTAAGGTACATTTGCAAAGTCTAATCAGCTTTGCAGGAATACCAAACTCAGACATGGCCTCATAAAGCCTATTCCTTATCGGAGAGTCGAAGGCAGCTTTGTAGTCGACAAAGAGGTGGTAGGTGTCGATCTGCTTTTCATGGGTTTTTTCCAGGATTTGTCGTAAGGTGAATATTTGATCCGTCGTAGATTTGCCAGGTCTAAAGCCGCACTGATATGGTCCAATTAGTTTTTCTACAATTGGCTTTAGACGTTCACACAATATGCTTGAAAGGACCTTGTACGCAATTGGTAATAGGCTTATTCCACGGTAGTTCTTACATTCACTACGATCTCCTTTCTTGTATATGGGACATAACAGACTGAGACTCCAATCCCCGGGCATGCTCTCCTCTTGCCAGATGTTCTCCATGAGCTGATGCATGCTCCTAATCAGCTCCTCCCCGCCAGCCTTAAACAATTCAGCAGGGAGACCATCGGCTCCAGCAGCTTTGTTGTTTTTAAGGCGGGAGATGGCCATACGTATCTCGCTCTGGCTCGGAGGTGGACAGTTAATACCATCGTCATGGATTGGAGCGGGGTCTTCTGGAGTGGTGTCAGTATCCAGTAAATTTCTAAAGTGATCTCTCCATATCTTCAGAACGTTATCCGGGTCCGTCACTAGCTGACCATCGCTGTCCTTGCAGGAGGGCAACCCTGTTCCACGCATTCTCGCTTTCACTCTCTTGTAGAATTTTCGGGCTTCCCCTCTACTTCGGAGCAACTCAGTACACTCGTCCTGCCTCTTCTTCAGCTCCTTCTTTTTTCTTCTAAAAAGACGCGTTGCTTGTCGTCTCTTCTCCCTGTGCCGTTCACGAACAGCTCGCGTTGCCATTGGCTGCAGTTTCGCCCTGTATGCAGCAACCGTCTCTCTCGTGGCATTGCGACATTCATCATCGTACCAGGCATCTTCTTGAGACGGCTTTGAGTACCCAAGTACGCTTCTCGCAGCCCGTTCTAAGGAGTCGGCTATATTTTGCCACTGCGAGGTTATATTGTCAGGGGTTGGAGCATTCCGCAGCAGTTGAGTTAGGTGGTTGGAGTAGGCGTTTGCTACCTCTGTGGTCCGCAGTTTACCGATGTCCAGCTTTCGTTGTGCCTGGTTACGTACGTTTTTCGCCATGCTTAGCCTTGTGCGTACCTTAACTGCGGTAAGGAAGTGATCGGAGTCAATGTTCGCACCCCTAATCACTCGTACGTCCAGAACACTCGATGCGTGCCTTTCATCGACTACCACATGATCAATCTGATTCCTCGTCAATTGATCTGGAGATAACCATGTTGCCTTATGAATATTTTTATGGTCAAATCTAGTGCTGCAAACTACCATATTTCTTGCCGCAGAGAAATCAATCAGTCTGATGCCATTGTTCGACGTTTCGGTATGCAGACTGAATTTTCCGATGGTAGGCTCAAATGCGGTTTCCCTGCCTATTTTAGCATTAAAATCGCCTAGTACAATTTTAATGTCATGGCTCGGGCTACGGTCATATACATTTTCTAGGCTCTCGTAGAACTCGTCTTTGTCCTCATCGCTTTTCTCTTCTGTCGGAGCATGGGCACATATAAGTGTTATGTGGAAAAACTTTGTTTTGACTCTTATGGTGGCTATACGTTCACACACCGGGTTGAACCTTGAGACTAGGTGTCGCAGTCTCTTGCCAACCACAAATCCACATCCAAACTCGTGCTTGTCCGCATGGCCACTATAGTAGATGTCGCACGTCTTCATGCGCGAGCACCCGTGTCCCGTCCACCGGATTTCCTGTAAAGCGGTTATGTCAGCCTTGTATTCTTCGAGGACTTCCGCCAGTTGGATAGAGGCACCTGGTCTATACAGTGTTCTAACATTCCAGGTGCATATCCTTAAATCATGGTCCTTAATTCGTTTGCGGTGGTCGTCAACATTTTGGGGGGTCCATTTTATTCTTTTCTTACTTCTTTTCATTGCAATTGGTTATACGTCAGTGGCGGGTTGCAAGCCCAGCGCACCACGTCTCAGTTTTCTCCTCCTGCCAGGATTTTATTACAGCCGCCCATTCTGGGTCAGACGCTGACCAGGGTACCGCTCACTCTGAGCAGACGTGCCTGGGTTTTAGGTTTCGCCCCTCACAGTTAGTCGTGCTCTGACGGGTGTCAGAGGCACGCTTCCAGGCGTCACCACGTGGAGGTACTCCGTCCGCAGTAGTACTACGAATACGGAGCTCTGTGAGTAGACTTGAAGTGCAATTGGCAAGGATCACTCTGGGTTTGCCAAGTTAAACCGATCAGAAGCTTTACCTTGCATCACACTCCCGAAGGATGTTAGCATGTATATTAAATTTCAGTATGATATTTCTTAAACAACTACTGTAATCGCGGGGATAGTTAGACGGCCACCCCCAAATAAGGGGCAATTTGTGTTGGTGAGAGTAGTTTTTGACCAAACTGGTTCATATTAAAACTTAACCTCCGCTAAGAGGGTAGAAGGTTGCATACTACATTTCAGCTCGCTAACTCTAAAACAACAGCTTTGATCGCACAGACTGACCCCAAATAAGAGACAATTTGTATGGGAGGTGGGAGAAGTTTTTGACCGATCTTGCTTATCGTAGAACTCTACCTCCGCTTAGAGAATAGATAGCTTTTAATCTGCAGCTATAAACGCAGGGACAGACCATACAAAAGGGGAGTTCGTATGGGAGGGGGCAGTAGTTGTTGAACATTTTTAATTGAACTTAACCTACGCTTTGATGATAGAAGCTTACATTTCAAATTTCAGCTCGATATCTCTTAAACTACGGCTGTAATCGCGGTAACAGACAGACGGACGGACATCTTTTAAACGGAGCTGATCATAAGGGTTTTCCAATGAGAGGTGTAATTGTGAATGGCCCGCTATTTCGGTAGCTGTCACTTTTGAAGCTTTTATTCTTTGACATTTGACAAGTAGAAACAACGCCAAACAAAAATTACATTGAAATTATTAAAATTCACTACAAAAATGATGAAAATCTTGCAGTTACAGTTCGCAAAACTAAAGCATTTTTTGGTCGTCGTGAAGGACCTTGTCGGACCGCAATACAGAAATTGGTGGAAAAATTCGAACTGTTGGGACAAGTTAGTGATGTGAAGAATAAAACCCGTGCACGTCGCTTAAGAACAACTGAGAATATTGCTGCTGTAGCCCAAAGTGTTGAAGAAACCCCAGGTTTGTCCATTCCTCGTCGTTCTTTGGAATTGGGCATTCCTCAAAAGTAATTACACCGTGTTTTGCATAAATACTTGGGTCTTAAGGCTTATAAAGTTCAGTTAACACAAGAACTCAAGCCGGCCGATCATAGACAATGTCGTGTCTTTGCTGATTGGGTCCTTGAAATGCATGAAAATGATCCGGAATTCCATGAAAAAATCATCTTGACTGATGAGACCCATTTCCACCTCGGTGGCTACGTCAACAAGCAAAATTGTCGCATCTGGGGCTCGGAAAACCCAAGAGTTATTGTTGAGAAGCCTCTCCATCCTCAACGTGTGACTGTTTGGTGCGGTATGGTCCGGCGGGGTCATTGCACCTTACTTTTTTGAAAATGAGGTTGGATCAACAGTTACTGTATCGAAAGATGATTAATGATTTTGTATGGTCGGAGTTGGATGGTATTGATCGTGTTATCTCTCGAAAAGGTGTTCACAATTGGCCAGCGAGATCTTGTCATTTAACACCTGGCGACTGCTTCCTTTGGGGCCACGTGAAAGATAAGGTCTACGCCAACAGCCCAGCGTCGATTCAAAACCTCAAAGATAAAATTCGTGAGGCTATCGAGGATATAGGGCAGTCACTTGGCGATTTGGTTATGGAAAATTTTATGAAAAGGATATGGTCCAGTAAGCGTGCTCGTGTAGACCATTTGGTTGATGTTGTTTTTCATTATTAACGGCATACCTTCCTCTTTATTATGAAATAAACATCCGATCATTTATCTAAAAAAATTGGATTTTTCTTAGAATACCAAAATAACACCTCTAATTGGAAAACCCTTTATAAAGTCGAACTTCTCTATTACGTAGTCACTGGGTATCGCCGATTTCTACGTTATAGAGAAACTTCGTTAAAGAGAAACTACTGATTTGTAAATAATAGCTTTATATTTTATTTATATGATATTTCGATACATTCAAATTCATATAAACATTGAAACTTATTTCATCGACTAAATCTTCACATCTTCTGAGAAAGAATTGTATGTGGAGAAATTCATTGGAATTTTGTGAATTTTAAACAAAATTCGCTGCAGAGAGGTTTTTTTTGGTACATAAAGGTGGTGTTAATAAGCTTTGTTATATAGAAAACTACGTTATAGAGAAATTCGTTATAGAAAGGTAAAAATGTGTGAAAAACAATAGGGAAAATGTTGTTTTAAAAAAAAAAATTCATTATAGAGAGAAATTCGCTATAGAGGAGTACGACTGTATATATTGTCATACCTACGACGCCTCCTTCACGGCGTTACAAATGGAACAATAAAATCAAAATACCCTTCAATTCGTCCATGCGTGTGGTTAAGGGTATAAAGGTATGAACTTAATCGGAAAGAGGGTTTTTGTAGTACAAACATTTTTGAACTGGAATGTTAACCATAATTTACAAAAAATAAAAATATATAAATTTTTACAACAAAAAACATTATTTTTACTACAAACTGAGAATTTGTCATACAAATTATTTTTTTCTTTGAAATCATAATAACAATTACACAGTGCAACACACTTTTTCGGGGATGAACCAAATCAATATCAAACGATAGCATTTTACCCTAAACTCCATTTTGCTCCACTACGTCACAAATTTCATTTTGATTTTATTTTATAACCTTTGACTCGTAGAGGCTATTTGTCTTCGGTGACTTAGTGAAATTTTCCGGAAAATATTTTTATCGAAGATTCTAAGCCTTGACCTCCCTCCAAAGTTGACATATAAACAGTTTTTCAAAATTGGGCCAAAAATGTCCCACACAGGTGGCAGCTAGGGGGTTAAATTGTTCCGAGGAAATATTCCCCTGAATGTTTTAGTATAGGTCTCCGAAGACATGAAATACCCCAAATGTACTTTTATAGATGATTTTTCATATCCTTTGAATTGGCTTTTGACCAAAAATTCAAACTTCAAACCACTGTAAAAAACGTAGTAGTGACGTAGTGGAGCAAAAAGGAATTTAGGGTTTTGTTACTGAGATCAAATGCTATCGTTTGAAATTGGTTTGGTACACTCCCGAGACAATGACCCTTAAATTGTGTCATAGTGTTATTTGTGAAAACTAAAATTTTATTGAATATGTGTATGAAAAAAAATATGTCTAAAATATTCCTTGATTTGATTGCTTTCAGAAAACCGCTACTGGTGGTCTAAAAAATTTGGTGTAGATACCTAAAAATCTCACTTTCCGATTTTTATTAAAAAAATTTTTATCGTGAGTACCTGATAATGAACCTATTCAACATTAAACATTACGAGAAATTTCAAAAAAAAAAAATTTTTTATCAAAGTAAAACTGACCTAAATTGCATAATAGTTCAACCTTCAATCTTTAACACTTATCCTGCCTACACAATACCAGAGTGTCACTTTTCACATACATCGCCTGGAAACGGCCACATTACTCATATGCACATATTTACCGATAAAACACTTGGAGAACTATTCATATCACCATCGGGCACAAAGCATATTGCCTGATAATCATATACGGTAACCTTCTTATAGACGTTCTCCGCCACCAAGCGATGCATAATCGCACCATTAATTTCGCCAAAGAATCGGCCAGTTTCATGGCGATTGGGTGATATAATAATAAAACCGTTATTGTCCAGAATATAGCAGTCTTTGTCATCCACAGCACAGGCCTAGAAATACAGGAGATAATTAGGGTTTGATATCTTATGTTTTAAGATGAACTTTAAAAATATATTTACATTTCCTGTTATATTACGGAAGAGCTTAAGCAGAGCACTATGCTGGAACTGGAAACCTACGACAGCAGCGGGGGCAGATTTGCCGCCTTCAGTATGGAAGATGGCATGACTGGCAGTTACCACAGTATCAGCGACAGTTTCACCTCCATCAAAGGGCACAGAGTACACAAAACTCTCTTCACGCACAAAATGTTGATCGACAGCGCGTTTATACCAAATTTCATCTATGGCTTTATTATTTTGCTCGCTAAATGTTTCTCTAAATGAAAGAGAGGGGGAGAGAGTATGATTATATTTGAAAGCACAGAGAAAGTAGAGTAGTAATGGAAATTAATATTCAAAGTCGGACATTTGGTATCCAGGAAATATTTCATTAATAAGTAAGAGAAATAAAAAAGCAAAATGTTTTTTTTTCTTTTTTTTTAAAACAATGCACATATTTTTTATTTTGCACAAAAATAACAAAATAGAAGTTCAGTTTTTACTAAACTGTAGCTCGCTAAGTTTCAATGATTTTATACTGGAGTGTTGGTCTATAGTATGAGCAACAAATTCCAGTTTATTTCAAATTGTTTAATCAAAAAATAAATAATTCAGTTAACACTTTTTTTAATTAATTACTATTTACTTACCCAGCTCCTGGTTCCTCGGCCATATTAGAATGGAATTCCTGCCATCTGGTAAGACCGCTGTGGGTGGCCAAAAATGCCACATTGATGCCGAAACGTTGTTTGAATTCATTTCTGGTTAAGAGAAAAATCATATTAAAATAACAATTTGTATAGGAAACGGTGTACAATTAATTCAAACTTAAACAACAATAACAACAAAGGGAATAAAATGTAATGTTACCTTGGCAACAAACCCATTAAAACAGAAATGGGATTTGATGCACTTGAACTACTTGTCCCGATATAGAAGAGTATATCATGAGAGATATATATGCAATATGTATTTTGTATATATATATATATATTTATATAGTTGTATGTATTTGGAATAAGATTGCATTTGAATTGAATTGAATTGCGTTTCCAAATTATAACAATAAAATGCAGAGAAAGATAAAATAAATGTAAAAAAACAAACACAAAATAAAGTTGAAGGTGCAAAAAAGGGGAATATGTTTTGAATTATTTATGTTACCATGTAAATGTTGCAAAAAATATGGTTAGGTATTAAAAAGTCGTTTATATGTTCTATGTAAATTGTTTGCTATATACTGAACTATAACTAAATGGAAAATAAGAAAAGACTTAGCAGTATAAGGGCCGTTTTCTCATTAGGCGATTATCTTATTTCTTAACGAGAAACTGTAGATTAAAGAAATTAGGTTTTCTCAAAGTCTCATTTGCTTTTGTTCTATCGCAAAGCTAACCAGCCCTCATCTGCCGGTTATTTTTTTGCCGTACCGATAAACTCAATCAGCTGACTGTTCATAGCTTTTTTGTTTTCCAAGATACATTTTTGATTTATAACCATTTATTATAACAAAACAATAAGCAGCAGGTCATCTTCAGTGGTAAAATGTTTTCCACATTACTTTTATCTGTCACTAGTGGGCCCGGCAATGCTTCGCTATTGCATATTATCGAATATTTCCATTTTCACCCCCTAAATGTAGAAAAATCCAAACAATGTGTAGCCTATGTTACTCGCGGGGTTATTCGGAAGATTCCCTGAAAATTTCATCAAAATCGGTCCAGCCGTTTTCGAGTCCATAGGTTACATATATACATACACACATCCTCTTTTATATATATAGATTATTTAAGTTTTATTTCGTTTTTATTAAATGTATGTGTTTTCTTTTTTTTAACACTTCAAAAATAACTGATTTATATCAAGAATTTGTCAACTGTCTCATCTATTTTTCGGGGTATTGCCAACTGAATATAATAATTTTTTGTCGGTATATTGAGAAAACCAAAATCGTTAACGGACAGTTTATCATTCTAACAAATTTATGTCGAGATTTAGTAACAGGAAGTTTGTCGATACATTGAGAAAACGGCCATAAGAGAAACAAATCTAATAAAGTATTGAATGTGGAATGTTGTGAGGGGGGGCATGACTTTCTTTAGTTTTATTTTTTTTAAACTCTGTATAAAATTGTATGAACATTATATTATATGTTTATGAAAAACCATATAGGAATTTAAAGTGGAAGTCCAAAGAAGTTCCATTGAAAGTAATTTGGAAGGCTTAATAGGTAAGTTATTATATTCGTTTAAGACTAATAGTGTCATATCATCAGAATATCTGATGAGGATCTTAAGTCAAACAGGCGGAAAAAATTTAGCTTATTTACATGTGACTTGAAATTGGCATACATGTACGACAACATACTTGTCACATTTGTAGTACATATAACTAGTGGGCCTTTTCTATGTGAATTTTGTCATCTTATACATACTACAACATTTCCAATCGAAATTTAAAAAAAAAATTATTAAAATTCAAAAAAAAAATAAAAAATTTGGTCACGATCGCGTTGTGTGTATTGATATTTACTCGGTTTCTGAAATTGGCGGAATGATGCATTTGTATGGGGTAACAGAAGGGGCGTGGCCATGAATCTTATACGCAAACCCGTAAGTAGTTTTGGGAAAATATTAACCCATTCAAAGTTTCAAAACAATTGGTTACGTCTTTCTAAAGTTATCGTGCGTACCAGCCGGACAGACGGACATGGATGATATCTCTTAAAGAGTCATTAATCGAATTTAGTTCAAAGAAACCTAGAGTGACTCCATCTATGTGTTATGCTTTCGGGTCGTATCAATTGATGGTGTAGTTATATTTTAAATTTAAAATTCTAAATGCAGAAATTGATATTAAAAAACCAGAATGAAAGTTTCAGTCGGGCAACCCGACTAACATATACCATCATCCTCATTAAAACAAAAAATTTCTATTTTATTGATATTATTACTCGATTACTAAAGTGGGCGAAGTGGTACATTTGTATGGAAGCTACCAGAAGGGGCGGGTCTTGACTTTCAGAATTTTTCTCCACAACTTTTTCCTATTATAGCTTTACTAAATACAGAATTTGGATACGATCGCGTTTGGTTTATTAATATTATTACTCGTTTTCTAAAGTGGCGGAATTGAACAGTTGTATGGAAGGTACCAGAAGGGGGCGTGGCTAGACTTCGAATTTTTTCTGCAAAACTTTATCTTGTTATAGCTTTACTAAATACAGAATTTTGACACGACCGCGTTAGGTCTATTAATAATATTAATCGACTACTAAAGCGGGCGGTACCAGATGTGTATGGGAGGTACCAGATTGGGCGTGGCTAGACTTCCAGTTTTTTTTATCTCAAAAACTGTATCCTGCTATAGCTTTACTAAATAAAGAATTTGGGTACGATTGCGTTGGATTTATTGATATTATTACTCTTTTTCTAAAGTGGGTGGAGTGGTACATTTTTATGGGAGGTACCAAAAGAGGCGTGGCTAGACTTCAAATTTTTTTTTTCAAAACTTTATCCTATTATAACTTTACTAAATACAGAATTTGGGTACGATCCCGTTGGGTGTATTAATATTATTGCTCGATTTCTTAAGTGGGCGGAATGATGTATTTGTATAGGAGGTACCAGAAGGGGCGGGGCCATGTAGCCCATTTGCAATACCGTAAGCAGTTTTGGCGAAATATTAACTCGTGCAAAATTTCAAAACATTTAGTTGCGTCTGTCGAAAGTTATCGTGCGAACAAGCCGGACAGACAGACAGACGGACATGGCTCAAACGACTTAAAAAACCAGTACAGAAATTTCAGTCAGTTGAACTGACTGATAAATACCATCACCCAATATAAGATATTGTTTAAGTCTTGAGTTATTAAAATTAACCAATTTGTAATTAAAACCAGTTTGAAAGTTTCAGTCGGGCAACCCAACTTACATTTACCCTTACCCTCAGTAAAACAAATAATTTTCTATTATATTGATATTATTACTCGATTTCTAAAGTGGGCGGAGTGGTACATTTGTATGGGAAGTATGAGAAGGGGTGTGGTTAGGCTTCCAGATTTGTTCTCCATTACTTTATCCTGTTATAGCTTTACTAATTACAAAATTTGGGCACGATTGCCTTGGGTGTACTGATATTATTAGTACATCCCTAAAGTGGGCGGATAGGTACATTTGTATGGGAGGTACCATAAGGGGCGTCGCTAGACTTCCAATTTTTTCTCCAAAACTTTGCCCTGTTATAACATAACAAAATACAGATTTTGGCACGATAGTGTCGAGTGTATTGATATTATTACCCTATAAGTGGGCTGAATGATGTATTTGTATGGGAGGTACCAGAAGGGGCGGGGCCATGTAGCCCATTTGCAATACCGTAAGTAGTTTTGAGAAAATAATAACTCGTGCAAAATTTCAAAACATTTGGTTGCGTCTTTCGAAAGTTATCGTGCGAACCAGCCGGACAGCCACCCGACAGACAGACAGACAGACAGACAGACAGACAGACGGACATGGCTCAAACGACTTAAAAAGTCATGAATCGAATTTGGTTCAAAGAAACCTAGGGTCTAAAGTCACTCCTTCTATGTGTTACACTTTTGGCTCGTATCAAATGATATATACCTTCATCCCTAAGGGTGATGGTATAATCATGAATCGGATTTGGAATATCGTGAGTAGTTTTGGGGAAATAGTAACTCGTGCAAAATTTCAAAACATTTAGTTGCGTCTTTCGAAAGTTATCGTGCGCACCTGCCGGACAGACAGACGGACATGGCTCAAACGACTTAAAAAGTCATGAATCGGATTTGGTTCAAAGAAACCTAGGGTCTAAAGTGACTCCTTCTATGTGTTACACTTTTGGGTAGTATCAAATGATAAATACCCTCATCCCTAAGGGTGATGGTATAAAAAGATTATGTTGAACAGTAATAAAATGCGTTCTTGTCTTGGCCGACTACATTTCACTCGGTTATAGAAAATTAATACATCACATAATTAGGCGAATTTCTAGAATATTTATTTTAGAATCAATTATTAATTGCTTTATTAAAATTTCAAAAAAAAAAAAATATCAATATGTCAACATATCGAAAGGTATTTTATTCCCCCCCCATTTTACTCTCTCGCAATGTAACTCTCTCTCTCTCCAGCACCCATTCACTCGGCTTGCTTGTAGATCTCAAATGATTTGTTCGAATATACGTGGATGGGTTGAAAACTACTAAATATTGCCTTATCGATACAAGACTTTGGGCTGCCTTTTTTCGAAAGCCAGCTTTTCATTTCGTTTAGTTCAACTTGAGTGCCTTCCAGTTGTCCTTTTACCGTTCCATCCGGTGTATTCATAATCCAGCCGTGGATGCCCATTTCCTTGGCTTTCTTTTGTGTGTATTTACGAAAGAAGACGCCTTGAACTTTTCCGAATACTTCGTAATCACAGGCATAGAGTTGTCTGGTGGCCATTTTACGTTGTATACGTTTAACTCTAATACAAAATAATTTATTTATCGTGTTTTTTTTCTTTTGGGCGACTGATTGTTGTTTGTGAGATTTGAAAAAATTCTGAAGTGAAAACAAACTTGACAACAAACAAACAAAAGTGTAGTCAAAGTGAGGTATGAGGCGTTATGACGTTCGTTGCTGGGTTTCGAAAAATTACGAATTTGTTACGTTTCTATAGTGAAAGTGTCAAGTAGAAAGGGTGGATAGAAAAAATTGAAGCGGTCACTCCTTAATTTTGTACTTAATCCGAAGACAATTTCAGGATAGCAAACTTTTGTTTATTCGTGCACCCTACACCCGCCGAAATAGTGTTTATTATGCAGTTTCTCATTTGATGACTAATCAATCATTATTGATAGTGATCAAGGAATTCGGATAATTTACAAAACTGGGGGGTAGCCGTATCAATTTTTTCCCTGTCGCAGGTAACCCTATCTAGTGTCAAGAATGGGACCGAATGAGGGCATCCCTAGCAATTCGTATTTTAAACTACGTGTGGACTTTTATTAGATTTAATTGAGTTGTGAACTTACCCTTTATCATCTTTAGAATTGAAACTGGTATTTTTGGAAAACCATTCGGTGACTCTGGCATCAAATACCAAGGACTGCATCAATTGACGATCACCTAAAAATGTAGGCATATAAATAGATTTATATAAAGTACTTCCAGTGATTTGTAGTTTTTATGTACTCAGTTACATATTTACAGTGGTGGTTTCTTTGTATTATCATGCAAGTGATTTGGTGATCGCAATATAAACTAAAGAGGATACATAAAACATTTTGTGCAATTCCTCAGCTAACAGTGCATTATATGTGATTTTTAAGGTGTGTCGGAGAAGAAAAATACTAAAATCGGCCTTTCTTGTTCAGGAATACAGATATCTAAAATCGATTTAATCTTCGTTAAATATAAATGTTATTGTTAAAAAAGTATTTATAGATAAATAACTAAGCTTTAAATAATAATCTAATCAAAATTTCATTTTATTTAAATTCAGTCTTAGACCAAAAGTACACTATAAGAGATGGATATTTGAATAGTTACATCTATTTTCGCATTCCAAATTGAGACTTCAATTTGCAATTTAAATAATTTTCGAGAAGTGTCCTAAAACAAAATATTTAAAAAAAAAAAACATTGTAAATATGTGACAGGTGTGACTGGTCGTAAGTTTCACAGAGATGAGGAACAATGAAAAATTTGATTTTTTTTTATTACTTCTTTATCTTTTGTGTAATACTTAAGAAGCGCTATATTTAGTACTAGAGACGAAATTCTATGAACTGATATCCCTAAAATATTAGCAAATAAAGAAGGTGACGTTACGTGACAAAAATAGAAGTAAATTTTTGCTTCTTACACAATAACACAAACCAGTACGAATAGAGTCGGACTTTTTTGGTAAAACATTTTTTTAATTTGATTTGGAATTTGTTTAACAATAGTCTTAACTATTAAAACTTTTTTAATTTCTTTAAACAACCTATTTTCTGAAACGTGATGTAACGTCGCGTGATGTGACATAAGTTTCTTTTTTGACAATTAATGACAAAACTTTTCAAAAAGAATTTTTTGCTATTTGCGAAATTAGGGGCTATTATAAAGTTTATTTGTATAACAAAAATTGTTGTTCACAAATGTTGCATTAGATCGTCAATAAAATAAAATCGAAATTTTGCAGCTAAATGCTAATTTTTACTATTATTGGAGTTATTTACTGTTGTAACAAATATTTTCTGACAATAGTGCACTTGTATCATCAGAGAATGTGATATTAAAAATTCAAAGAGGTGACCAGTTCATTAATGCAATTTTGCTGTCAATTTAATCATAAATGAAAATAAAATTTTCTTCTTCTTCTTTAATGGCAGCAACAACAGAAATTTATCTATCAGTATCCGCACGTAGAAAAGTATTCCAAGCTTTTCGGTCTTTTGCGCTCCGTAGATAGTTCGTCACACCAAGCTTAGTTAACAGCTCTTTCACCTGGTCCATCCATCGGAGTTTTGGTCGCCCCCTCCTGCGGTGCCCATTGAGTTTATTGGCGAAGGCTTTTCGAGCCGGAGCGTTTTCGTCCATTCGTACAACGTGTCTAAGCCAGCGCATTCGATGTCGTTGTACAGCTCATGATTCATTCGACGACGGTACTCGCCGTTAACGATGATGGGTCCAAATATTTTGCGTAGTATTTTTCTCTCGAAGACTACCAGAATAGATTGATCCGCTTACCCAGGATTCTGCGCTGTAGAGCAAGACAGGTAGGATCAAAGTCTGGTAGAGTTGGATCTTTGTTCTTCGAGAGAGCGCTTTGTCATTAAATCGCTTGCTTAGCGCATAGTACCAGCGGTTTTCGATCAATACAAGTTTTTTGATTTCCAGGCTGATATTATTATTTTTGTTCAGGGCGAAGCCAAGGTTATCTAAAGTTATCTACCATTTCAAAGTTATAGATGTCAACGTTCACGCAGCGTCTCAGATGAGTGGACTCTTTGTTCGTTGAAACAAATAACTTGGTTTTGTCCTCATTTATCACCAGACCCACTTCCGCCGATTGCTTTTCAATGCGCGATAAAGCTGCAGTAACATCCCGCAATCCACGGCCAATGATATCTATATCATCGGCATACGCGAGCAACATGTGACTTTTGTTGAAGATGGTGCCATTCCTGTTTACAGCAGCCTTCCGCATGATCATCTCCTTTACGATGTTAAAGAGATCGCAGGACAGACTACCGCCTTGCCTAAATTACAATTGTGCCAGTTTTCACTGAAAACTTCGTGTCAGTCAGTGTCATCCCGCAAAATCGTATTAGCTTCGCAGGGATACCAAACTCAGCCATAGCATTTCTGTCGTATCGGACTGACGAAAGCAGTCGATGAACAGATGGTAGGTGTCGATTTGTCGTAGTGTGAATATCTGGTCGATCGTGAATTAAGCATATCTAAGCCATGCTTTTAACCCATTGGTAGAACTTTCGGTCCTCACCTCTATCCCTGTAGTTTTCGATATCTCGGCTCTTTCTTTTCTTCCACAGACGCTTTTTCCGTCTGAACAGGCGTTTCATCTCCCTACTTTTCTCTTTATAACGCTCTGTCACCGCACGCGTCACCAGTTTTGCCTTGCATGCAACATCCATTTCCTCAGACATTTCGCGACATTCATCATCGTACTAGGGCTTGTCTGAGCGTGGTTCTTCATAACCCAGTACGGTCGTTGCGGCAGTGGTCATAGAATTCGCAATATGCTGCTACTGTATTTCGGGAACAACAGAACTAGGGGGGTTTGTTTGGAGTAATTGAGAGAGTTGGTTGGAGTAAGCATTGGCTATCTCAGTGGTATGCAGCTTTGTGATGTCTAGCTTCCTTTGCGTTTGATTACGAGTGTTTTTAGCACTACTTAATCGTGCGCGTACCTTGGCTGCAACTAGATGGTGATCAATATTTGCACCGCGCATCACACGCACGTCCATAACGCTTGAGACATGCCTTCCATCAATTACCACGTGATCAATCTGATTTCTTGTATTTTGATCGGGAGATATCCTGGTTGCCTTGTGGATATCTTTATGCGGGAATCTGGTTCCACTCACAACCATGTTTCTTGCCGACGCGAAAGATTAAATAAAATCTTACATATAAGGTAAATCGATAAAAAAAACCTTACGCACAAAATGATTTTAAAATTTTTATTTATCATAATTTTGGGCAATTTTTGAAGTCACGGTAAGCAGATATATAATTGAACACAAGCTTTAGAGCCACATATATGTAACATTACATAATATCATCAAACACACAAGGAAGTTAAATATTCACGACGTCATTGGATAGGATGAATCTCAGTGGGAAGTTGTACATGTTGCGGAAGGAGTTGTATAAGTCTCGCATAACTTTGATCGCACGTTCACAGCACTGGTTACTTCGGGCAATGTTGATTGGAGATTAATCTGTTTTTCAGTCGGTCTTCAAGCATTTGAGAGCTTATGGGTAGTCATTCAGAGCTACATGAGAGTTCCAGCGGGCATTGCAGGTGTTTGGGATGTGCTTTAACTATTCAGAAGGGATCTCAGTCCTCTCAGTGATGTGACGGAAGTGTATTACATATATTAACATTGGCAAATGGAAATTTGGATACATTTTAGAAAGTTGACTTAAAGATGATGTATAATCATTAGATTTTAGGGGAAACTTCCTATTGCTAACGTTTTAACGAAATTGTTGTTAACTAAAATTAGAAATTAAAAATAATGGATGAGATTTTTTTTGGAAAATTACCAAAAACCTGACGGAGCCATTTTTTCCTAACGAGGCTTTAGACTGGACGATAGTCTGGCATGCAATCTTCTTGGCATTCTAATGGAGATGATAATGCAGAAAGCTGTAGTAAGCATTACTCGTGCCATCTATAACACATGCTACTCACGTACGCCGATAATATATATATCATTGTGTTACGCACTGGAAGAGTGCGGGAAGAAAAACACAACCTCTTCTACTGAAGGTTCTTAGGGAACTCAATTTATTTTAATATGGTTTCTTACAACTAAACATTCTACATTCTAATCTAACCTAAAGTAAACAAAATACATACAATATTTATTACCTGATGTTGTTGTAACGTGTACACAAGCGTTGGTCCCTTTTCTTATATATTTAAACATTCCCGGAACAATCGAGTAAAGTAGGTACACACTTTCTACGCACATTACAACAACAACATAGGAAAATACTCAATATTTGTTGATTGTGTGGAACAACAACAAGCAACAAAATCTATTAATATATAAGATCAGTACATAACTGAACACATTGGCTGAGGACAGTGGAATGTTACTGCAGCCTTTTCTAGACATTGAGAAACAGTTTTGGCAGAAGTGAGTCTGGTGAAAAACGTGGACAAAACCAAGTTATTTGTTTCAAAGAACGAAGCGTCTTCTCTTTTGGCACGCTGCGTGGACGTTTACAACTTGAAGTGGTAGATGATGTCATCTACATTGGCTCTGTTACACAGTGGAGAATTATCACCTTGATTCTGAATACCATTACGCTTAATTTCCTTTTACACCTCATGAATGAGGAATGAAATAGCTTCTCGCGTTGTTGTAAACTAACACGCTTTCTATTTTTAGATTCACAACCAACAGCACCTTCTTCTTTATCGACGAATGCGAAAGTCATTGTTTGAAAAGCTTTTAATAGATATGCCCATTGACTCGACACTTTAATGTGAATTTGCTGTCGACAGCACCGAGGGGCAATAAAAAAAAAATTTAAATGACTTATTCTAAATAAAATTTTCCCGGCATATTTTTTTCTTTTCCTTAATTCTAAATGAACTTTTAATATGGGAAACTGACTTATGTTGTAAATAATTCCGTCAACAAATTTCAAGGAAGTTGCACTAAAAATGAAAGCATTACATATTTTAATGGTAAAAGTGAAAAACATTTCTCAGACTTAGGGAAAAGTCTTCAAAAAAGTTATTTCAATATTCCAAAAAGTACTTTAATTGTACTGAAAAGTACTTTTATTGAACCAAAAAGAACTTTCGTTGTACACAAAGTTATTTTATTGTTCCAATAAGTACCGCAAAGTACTTTTGTTATACTTAAAAATATATTTGATACACCACATAGTACTTTTCTTCTACCAAAAAGTACTTATATTGTACCCATTAATATTTTTATTGCATCTTATCTTACCTAATGGTACTTTTGTTGTACCGAAAGTACTTTTTATGCACCACATTACAAAGTACTTTTATTGTACCAAAAATTACATTGATTGTAGCAAAAAGTAGATTTATTGTACCAAAAATTACTATTATTGTGGCAAAGAGTACTTTCAATGTACCAGAAAGTACTTTTATTATATTCGACTTCTAGATTTCGTTGGATGGACCTAGGGCTGAAGTGCAGAATATGGGGCTGGAGCCCGATTAAAAAAAAAAATATGCCATTGCCTTCGTCTTGGTCCCCAAACATCGGAATGGTAGGTCAAAGTTGGCGCTCAGGCCCATGGGGCAAGGGGGGTCAAAAAAGGGGCCCCTTTCGGTTCTATGATGACCCCCCATGTGCGGGTACTCAAATGAAAGATAGATCGAGACGAATCCAACGATGTTATTTTTAAGTTCCTACGGGTCTCCTAGAGCCATTTAAATTTCCGGGATAAACCAAAAAAAATTTGAAAAAAATGTGAAAAAATCTTGCAAAAAGTAAGAAAAATTTAATTAGTTTCGTTGTCTTGAACACATTATAGTCCAAGACGATTATGGTTCAGGAGACCCGTAGGAACTTCAAAATACCACCGTTGGATTCGTCTCGAAAGTATCTTTCATTTGAGTATCCACACAAGGGGGGTTATCATAGAACCCAAGGGGCCCCTTTTTTTGGCCCCCAGGGCCCCGTGGGCCTTAGCGCCAACCTTTGACCTTGATTTTCGTGTTTTAGGGCGTATTTGGGGGGGAGTGGCATTTTTTTTTTGGGCTCACGCCCCTTATTCTGCCTTATTGCCGGACCTAGTTAAGAAGTTGTTATCAAAACTTAGTGCGATGAACTAACGATAGAGCCCAAGCGACCGTATCGCTTGAAATTTATTTTCTACGTGTGGCAACTAACAAAGTACAATATTTTTCAGCTCTTGATTTGGGACTCAAATCTGAGAACTGCACGTAAAAGTAGCTCAAAAAAGAAGAAGTTCTGCATTATTCGTTTTGTCAAGTTACATGCATAATAATTTAATATCGATTTGAAGTTAGTAAGTATCGTATAGGAGAATTTGTCACATTTGAGGCTCTCTTGTTTGACATAACTCGAGAACCACTAGTCCGATGTAGCTGAAACAAATTTAGGATTAAGAATTACAACATGTGACGTTACCCTAAATAAGCAACAGTTTCACTTTTCCATTCATAAAATGATTTTGAACTGGGTTTATTTTGTAGCAGTTACAATAAAACTGTTGTACTTCGTGGCGTATGATTAAAGCGAAATATTACTTATGATAATCATACGCCACCATATAGTTTTTTTATGTTTTTTCAAACAACAGAGCCTAAAACGATACTTTTTAACTTTAAATCAATATTAAATTATTATGGCATGTAACTTGACAAACGAATGATGGGGCTACTTTCACGTGTCCAATAAGAAGATGAAGTAATAATCAGGGCCAACAAAATTATGCAACGCAAACTTGCATATGCAAATGTATATTACTTACGGGCATGTTTTGGGGGTTTATGCATATAATAGCATATTATGGGGTTTTCAGGTTTTATTATTACTTTTTTTACTTTTCATATATATTTTTCGCAGTATACCTGCTTATTTCTTTAAAATTGGGAGATAATCTCTATAATTTTTCGCAATTGGCGACGAAATTTTATTTTTGTGTTCATACTAAGAATCCATTCCGTCGTCTAGAGCTCTACCTAGCGTTGCGTTGCAACAATTACAATACTAGTTTAATAATTTTTTTTACAGTATAGTAATTTATTAAACGTCTGATTGATTTAAAAGTAATTTAAAAAAATCACTTTATTTTATTTTCAACTATTTGTTATGAATTTTTATCAAAAATTAAATGTTTTCAGTGAATAAAACTACTGAAATTGAAAATTTATTGTGTATTTTTTTATCAGTTTTAAATGCATTTTTTTAAATGTTTTTCCTGTTATATGTTTATTTTTGCGTTTAAAAAAAAAATACTTTCAAACTTTATATAAAATATTTAAATATTTTAATTGATTTTTTTAATTAAAACGATTGTTGATTTTAAAACCTGCTTTCAAAATTTAATAGCGTTATTTGAAAAAAATCTTAATATACTCGTATCCAACAAGTCGCTTATCTTGTGAGCACAGGGTATTATTTGTATATCATCTATGTAAAGACTTAAATTCGTTGCACCTGTGAAAAATGTTTAATTAAAAAGTTTTAAACATTTTTAAAAAATGTTCAATCAAAAAGTTTTTTCTTAAACTGATGGCCTCTGCTGCCAATCTTGTCTTATTAAGAATTTAAACCTTTTAACCTAACCGCAGAAACGGCAACATAACGGCATCAAGTTGATTTTTTTGTTTCAATTTATTCCAACTTTGGTGTTTTTTTTTAATATTTTTGACAAACAAAATAAGAATTTCACTTTAACAATATCGTTGTGCCAGTATTTATAAATATGGGTAATCGAAAAAAACTCTAGCAAGTTCAAAGATCAAAATGTGCCAGGTAATTGCAAAGTTAAAAAAAAAGTATTATTGTTAGTGGGTAAAAATATCGATATTGTTAAACAATAACGATTAATAAAAATAAAATGTACACATAAATAATAGAGTTTTTATTAGCAAACCGGAGTAGTATTTCAATATTTAATATACTCGCTGTATATTAATACGGTTAATGGTGCTTTTTTATTACTAGAGTGTTAAAAAATTAATTTCGATTCAAAGAATATGAATTTTTTTGTATGCAATCGTTAAAAGTTATTTATTTGATTTTTTTTAAGTATTTATAACAATGACTTTGGATCGAATTTTAATTTCTCACTTTTTTATTATTGGCATTGTAGTGGATTTTTCGTTATTGTTGTGTTAATTACGGTGCAGAAAACACATAGTGTATAAATGCTTAATTAATATTTGTGGCTTAGTTTTTATTAGCTTTTTTTTAGCACAATGCATAAATATTACTCACAATAGTAACTATCTTTTTCATACGTTGGAATTCGTCCTGCAGAGGTGTTAGCTGTGGATTTGCAGTTTTTAGTTTCATGAGTTTTATTAACAAAGTTTATGTGTTTTTTTTTTAAATATGAGTATAAAATGGTAATAACTTAAGACTACTTATACTATGCCATTTGTTAAAATGAAATCGATTTTAATTGCGTTATTGCTTTATTTTGTATTAAACGTTAGAGACATTTCACTACTCGCCCCAATATATGAACGTAGACCATGGAAAGGTCTAAAGTAACCTTTAAATTCTGTGACATTTGGTATTGCATTGTTAAATAATGTGTTATAGTAACAAAAGTAAGTAATATAGCAAATAAAACAGTACTTTTGTAATTTAATTCTAGCACATTTGGTTGAAAAACCACGAATAAATTTTAGTCTTTTAAAAAATTCAATATTTTTTAAAAATATTACTTGATGTCCGTTTTTTGGAAGTTTAAAAATTTAAATTTAAAACAAAATCATAATTTATAAAAATAACATATTAAATAAAATATTGCAACATTTATAAAAATTTGGTAAATTTATAAGATTGAATAAAACTAACAAGCTTTTAAAAATAAATACGTCGGATGAAAACAAAAAAATATAAAAAATGTATTTACTTTTAATAGACAACAAATTTTTATTTGAAAAAAAATTAAATTTGTGCTAGGTATAATTTTTTTATTTAAAATGTAAAAACACCTAAATTAAATTATTTTTAAATTAAATTTATAAATAAACCTAAAAAATTAATTAGATTAAAAAAATTAAGAATTATGTTTAAAAATTTGGTAAATTTATAAGATTGAATAAAACTAACAAGCTTTTAAAAATAAAAAAGTCGGATGATAACAAAAAAATATAAAAAATTTATTTACTTTTAATAGACAACAAATTTTGATTTGAAAAAAAATTAAATTTGTGCTAGGTATAATTTTTTTATCTAAAATGTAAAAACACCTAAATTAAATTATTTTTAAACTAAATTTATAAATAAACCTAAACAATTAATTAGATTAAAAAATTAAGAATTATGTTTAATTGCTAATGTTTAACATTAGTTTAACAGAAATTTAATTTCAAATAGATTTCAAAGCAAAGAAATAATCCACATTATTTAAAAAAAAATTTATTTCGAATTTACAAAAATAGTAAAAAAAGAAAAGTTATTTATTTGAAATCAAATAAATAGAAATGGCATTAATTTTTTATAAAAATCTATCTATGGGCATTTCCAGGATGGCGAACGTGACATTCTAAATCCTTTAAAGTAAAAAAATTATAACGAATTTTTTGAATTTGATAATGAAATTTGGAAGACAGTTATTGGACTATATGGAAATTAGCCTAGGCTATAATTTTTATAATTTTTGATCCTATAGGTGGAGTGGGAGTGGCAATACTTTTTTTTAGAGCTAGGGAGATAAAATTTGATACACAGATAGTGCTCGGCAACATGAATATGAATATGCAGAAAGAATTTTGGACCAGTGGACGGAGTGGGTGTGGCAAAACATATTTTTAGAGCTAGAGAGATAAAATTTGAAACACAGATATTACTCAACAACACGAATATGAATATGCAGACGGAATTTTAATTTTGGATCAGTGGGCGGAGTGGGCGTGACCAAACTATATTTTAGTCGAAAAGAGATAGAATTTGATACACAGATAGTATTCAACAACACGAACATGCAGACGAAATTTCAATTTTGGATCAATGGGCGAAGTGGGCGTGACCAAACTATATTTTAGCCCCAGAGAGATACAATTTGATACACAGATAATACTCAACAACACGAACATGAATATGCAGACGAAATTTTAATCTTGGATCAGTGCGTGGAGTGGGCTTGACCAAACTGCGTATTAAACCCAGAAAGGTACAATTTGACACCCAGATAGTACACGGCAACACTAATATGAATATGCAGAAGAAATTTTAATATTAGATCATTAGGGGAAGGTGGCGTGGCAAAACTGAATTTTAGTCCTAAAGAGATACAATTTGGTACACAGATAGTATTCGACAACACGAATATTAATATGCAAACGAAATTTTAATTTTGGATCAGTAAAAAAACAGAGAAATACGGGTGGAGCGTGGTAATTTGCTTATTTGGAAATGAACTAAAAAAAAGTATGAACCTTAGGCAACTTTTTTTTATATTTTAATTATATTGAACAGTAAGGGAACTTGTAAATTATATGGTTTTAAATAGTGTATCTGGCAAATGTCGACCTTCGCTATCCACACACTGCTACATACGTTTTCTGAAGTTTTTATGAACTCTAACAAGCACGTCGATATGGCGCACCACACAGTAACGCGGTCCGAATGCAGAGGTCTCTGGGGTTTGTTTCACTTCAGTACCGTATATTTTGTTTGTTTACACACAAGGTGAAAATGTGCCTCATCAGAAAAGAACACAACTGCGTTACGGGGTATAGTTGCAAGAATGTCTTCACATAATTACCTCTCCTCACGTGCCCAAATTATGAGCCACCACTCTCTTCGTCCAACAGTGCCGCCACAGCCTGCAGTGCAAAAAAGCAAATTATCGCGCTCCACCATGTACAATTTGATACACAGAAGGAATTGTTATTCTCCATCAGTAGCCGAAGGGGGAGTGGCAAAACTGTATTTTAGCCCTAGAGCGATAATATTTGATATACAGATAATATTCTACACCAAAAAGTACAATTTATTGTATCAAAAATTACATTTATTGTACTAAAAAGTACAGTTTGTTGTAATAAAAAGTACATTAATTGTACCAAAAAGTAGAATTTATTGTACCAAAAATTGTTTTTAGGACTATATAAGGTACTATTTGTATACAGATAGTACTTGGAGCTATAGATATGAATTTGCAGACGGATGTTCTAATATCGGTTAGTGAGATGTGGCTAGTTTGATCAGGTTAAGGAGTAACTTGGGGTACCGAAACGTTAAAAGAGCGTACAAAAACGACTCTTAAGCTAAGCCCTGTAAGTAGGCGGGCCAAACATATTATAAGCATTCGTCAAGTAAGCAATAGCGAAGCATTGCCGGGTCCACTAGTCATAAATAAAAATAAGAAAAGCTTTGGACATTTTAATATATAAAATTAAAGTATTCCGGCCTTATTCATAAAAACTTATAAAAGGTTTATAAACCATTTTTAAGCAATTTTCGAGAAAACAATATTCATAAACGATTCACATCTTCAATAAGTTAAAGTAGGGTTGTCTCTACTTTAAGCGTGCTATAACTTGACGTTTGTACAATTTATTGCATATTTATGAATTTGAGATCTTTATTTTGAGTTTTTCGGTAGTTTTCCTATTGGAAGAGTTGTTGCATGTATTCATTGTGTAGGAAATTTTCTTCTTAATCATTACGCACATAGAAAAGTATCTAAATAGACACTTTTCATTCATGAATTCCATTTTGAAAAATATTTCTCCAAAATTCTTCAAAAATAATTTTTAAATAATGAAATAATATTCGTGATGTATAAACAATCAAAACAAGGAAACAATGTAATCGGTATCCGATTATTATTTCAACATGAGAAAATTATTTCAAATAATATGACTTTTACTTTAACGTCTTTCTTATTGTCATGAGAATCGTAGTCAATGAAACATTGAGCTAAAATAATGTTCATAGTTATTATAAGTGGAAATACATGTTTGGTATCCGATTACAAAGCTTTTGTATCCGATTATAAAGCTGTTTTTGTACATCATTAACGACCAATAACAGTCGGCGTTGCCACCTGAACACATAAAGCTAAAGTACCGATAAAAAACGTTTATGAATACAATTTCTTATTAAAGGTTTGTTAGACCTAAAGAATACTTTAGCTAGAGAACGCTTCATACCTACTTTAGAAATTTTTTATGAATATGGCCGTTCGTCTATACTAATACAAGTAAGAAAAAAATTGTTTCCAACTTTTTTTTCGATTTCGGTGGACCTTTCTGTGGAAATACCCATATATATGTTATTTATAATAAAAATTAAAATTTTCTGTTTTTTAATTAAATTAAATTAATTTTAAATGAGGAAAAAAATATATATTAATTTATTATACATTTTAATCGATAACAAATGATATATAATTTTAAATAAAAATTAAAAAAAAAAACTAAATTAAATTACATATTTGTTTTCATCGTTCAGTTCAAGATATTTTCTATTATTGCTAAAAGAGTTTGTTTTACAAGAGTTGTGTGAAATGGATTATGCGATAGCTGGCATTGCGGATTGCTAATTCGTCGAGTTTCCAAACTATCTCATCAGCACCCTTTGCTGTGACTTCTCCACTATCATCACAAACCTTAAGTCTTAAAAGCTCCATCAACGAATTGAGAAGCCAAAACACACCGGTGTCAAGATAACATCAATGAAGACAACACGTCAGCATAATCCACACAATAAATTAAATTAAACTAAACTAAAAAAATTAATTAGATTACAAAAATTAAGGATTGTGTTTAAATATGAATATTAGATTATCTGAACTTTAATAAAAGGATTAATAATTTTTTATTCAATTTAAAACTTTAAAAACTTAGCTTTAAATAAATTTATTTAAAAAATTTAAAACTTTTAAATTGAATTTAAAACTAAATTTATTTAAAAAATTTAAAATTATAAATTCTTTTTAATTTAAAACTAAAGTGAATTTAAAACTAAGTTTTAAATTGAATTTAAAACTAAATTTATTTAAAAAATTTAAAACTTTTAAATTGAATTTAAAACTAAATTTATTAAAAAAAGAACTAAAATATAAAATTCTTATTTATTTTAGCTCAAAATTGATTAACTTAAATAAAATTCATAATTTTTCTTTTTAAATAATATAAATATTTAAATTTTTTCCAAATATTTTTTAAAAACATTAGTAATTTTAAGACTGCGCTATAAAAAATGCCCCAAATGCAAAATGCCTAAAAAACCAATAATGTCCCAAAAAAATTCCATACAAAATTGGGGAATTTTTCATATAAATGATTGGGGTATTTTTCATTCTTGCAATTCCATAAAATCGAAAAACGAAATTTTAACTGAAATAAACAGAAATACCCCAAAAATGTATGGGGAATTTTTCGTTTGAAAAATTCTCCAATTTTGTATGAAAATTTTATTGGAATATGTTTTTTTTTGACATTTTTCATAGAACCATTTTAAGATGACTGCTTTAAATTTTTCTTTTCCCAAAATTGTACATATAAAAACAAAATTTTGATGATTTTTTTTTTTTCAATTGTACAAACCAGACATCAAGTAAAATTAGTATGATGATTTTATATGGAATAGCACAAAGATTCGTAATACTGCAAATACTATCATGAATGGCGTGACATTTAGTGCCTTATATTAAAAATTAACCCAATAAGTATTATTTTAAAGATCGTTTAGCGTGTAATTTATAACAAATGGCATTTGTATATATTTTCTATAGAAATGTGACGCACAGTGTTCCATACTGTCTAGAAAAAACTTATAAATTTTAAAAAGTAAAAGTATTTGAAATAACTAATTACAAAAAAAAAAAGACAGTACTTTAACTGATAACCTTGAGAGCACAGGTTGAAAGACAAATTTAATTTAAAATTATTTTAACTAATGCCCGTAATATAATAATGGATGATAGTAAATATATTTTAAAAAACACCATCTTTTGAAACGAAGGTTTCACTCTTTCTATAAAGCAGACGGTTGAATAAAATCGCTGATATTTACAATGTCGTAGAATTTTAAGGTACTCTATAAACTAAAACATTATTTTTTTTAATACTTACAGAACATGGCAGCTGTATGCTCTGGTGGCAGTGCACTACGGCTAGATGGCCATTTCCATCCGGGCTGTGACATTTTACCCAAAAACCACAATAGTTCTTCTTCGGGTGTATCAAATGTCATATTGCTGTGCTTGCAAAACAGCCTAAACAGAGATAGATATTAGTAGATAATATCAAAAAAAGTTTAACTAAATATATATAGATTAAGAATGCCACCACTTACCACTTTGGATGGACTTTCCAACGTTTGCCATTGAAATAGCTGAGAGTGTTGCTGCCTTTTATATTCATACGATGTATTTCATCTTCAGTGCGTATCTGAAGACGATTGACACCATAGAGCTCGGGATATGTTATCACTAACGTGAATGGGGTATTTTTAATAGCTGTCCAATAGTATTGGCGCTTAACCCGAGCCACCCGTTTCTGTAAAGGAACAATTTAAATATGTACTATAAATGTAAATGATTGTTGTACATAGCTGCCATAGAAAAATTTACCATTTCATCAAAATGATTTTTCACTAACATCCATTTGCTACCGGTCGATTGATTTATAATGGAATCACGAATCTAAAAGAAAATATTTGATAATTAAACTTAATTAATACAATCAGTTGTTTTATATTTCAATATATTCTTATATAAGTTGTATGTACTACATTGTAATCAGTAGTTCTATATTACAATGCTCATATGATAACATTTATTTTGGAAGCAGATAAATATTCCACTGCTTAACATCAGTTAGTTTTTGAACAAGCCAGACAAAGGTAAACAAACTTATATATATGACACACACACTTAACTCCACCTATCGTAATATATTTGTACTTTTCATAGTATCAATGATATAGAAGACATTTTGCCTTAACAAGACAATCACTGAATCAATTGATTTTTATAAAATTTTTAATATTTAAATTAAATAAAAATTTATCCAAAAATTACCGTTAATAGCACAGGATTAAAATCTCGTGGCGGTCGATCATCGTCCAACAATTCAACTTCAATCATATCAACACTATTGTATGCTGGTTTTAATATATAACCTTGAAACTAAAATGGCAGAAGAAGAAAAGGATTTCTTTTGTATGATTCAAATAAAAAATAAATTTAAATTTACTTACAATTGGACGAAAATCTGGATGGAATAGTATATAGCCGTTATTGGTAACAATAAAGGCATAGCCATTTACGCCTAACTAAAGATTGCAAAAAGAAAATACAATTAAAACAGATAAAAATTGAATATATGTATGTATTTATATAACACATAGTATGTATATAATATTTAGTAATATTGTAGGTATGTTGCTTAATGCAGTACTTACTAAAAATGGCGATAATAATTTTTTTATATCTCTAATGGGAACATCGGTACCAGCAACGCCCAGTAAATTGGCAACTCGTGTCTGAATTTTTTTTCAGCGAAAAAAAAAGGATAAACTTAATTAAAAATCTCATACATTACTAATACATGTTTTGCTATGTATATATATGTTGGTAGTACATATTGGGTATATTGGTTTTATTACTTGTTAAATACTCAAAGATACTTCTGTGGTTTGTATACATATTGATTTAACTCAATTTTAAAATAACAATTTCTAAATTACTTTTACGCGCATCTTTATAGATACATTGGATTATCTATATATAACTATATAGGTAGTATGCATTAGGGTGATAACTTTTTGAATTTTTTGCAAATATCAAATCTCCCCAGACAAAATCGTGTAGGGCATGGAAAAATATTAAGAACTGCGTTTTTAGTTTTTCGCTATCGTTAAAAAAGGTTACGCACCAAACGCGTTAAAGTTTTGAATCAAACAAAGTTTTAAAAAAAAATTATGAAATAAAAATAGTACAAGATATATATCCGCTTTGTAAAACATCGCGTATTTTTAACCTAAAGTTTATATCTTACAATACCTACTTTAAATCATTTATTGTTATTATTTGTTTACATACTTACATATGTATAAACCATATTTAAAAAAAAATTGTTATTAAAAAAAAATTAAAAAAAAACATATATAAAAGGCATTTTAGAAATCGCTGTCGGTGCGTAAGGTTTTTTTAGCAAATTGAACTGAAATAGTTTTTTTTATCATTAATACAATATTTGCCATTAGAAAAGCCCAGGGGAGAATGTTATCCAAAAAATGTTATTACCCTAGTATGTATGTATAAACATTTATACATATCTATAATCTTTACTTATGTATAACTACAATGTTTAAATGATTTCTAATTTAAATGGCTTAAAAAATACTTACATATAATGTAAAAAAAGAAAACAATATATAAATTGGTAAAGTTTAAAAAAAAAATATTCGTAATTATAATAATATATAGTGAAAAATTTATTTAAAATCTTTAAGAAAATTTAGTGATTATAATAAAATTTTAATGAATTAAAAATACATAAAGTAATAAAAATAACAGATTATACTAACAGCAAAGGATTCAATAATTTATTATAACGTTATTAAGTTTAAAGTTATAGGTAATTTAAAAAAAAAATGTATCTACCGAAAATTGAATGTTACAATTTACATATACAGTTATATTTAAGCGATATTTTTTTTTAACAAACAGGTTTACCCATTTGACGTCAGCAATGTAACATCAAAGTGTAAAAAACATAGTTTTTAATCATATCGATGTAATTACGTATTTTTCAAAGTTATAAGGTTTTTAAATTTTTATCATATTGAGAAAATAAATGTTGATTTATAGAAAACTAAATTGAAACTGCGAAATCACAATTAAAAAAAAAACTAAACGATATTTTTTATGTTTATTGGTTTTCTAATCCGTAAGAAATAACACAATGCAACAAATTTTTGATCCCGGCTACTAAATAGTTGATCGTTATGTAAAATTTCACGGTGAATTCAAATCTGCTCTCAGATATGTGGAAAGTAGAACAGATTTTGAGATATGGTCAAATTTCCATTTTTAGTGTTTTGAAAAAAGGTAGGTCTACTAAAATGTAATTTTCTCTGGCTTTAATTCACCGATTTTACTGAACTGCGACAAAAATAAAAGATAATAAAATTATTTCTTAAAAAAACGATAGTTGATTAAAATCCAATCATTAATGACGAAGTTATGGCACTTCAAAGTTGGATTTTTGTAAAAATGTTAATGATTTTTCAAGTTTTCCAAGGGCAAAAAAATTTTTGTAACATATTATTCTATCATGTAATAGTCTGAAACCGGAGCAATTTTTACGGAAACACGGAAAAAAACTTAATTGAAGGCAGCGAAAACTTGAAAAATCATCAAAATTTTTACAAAAATCCAACTTTGAAGTGTCATAATTTCGTCATTAATGATTGGATTTTAATCAACTATCGTTTTTTTTAAGAAATAATTTTATTATCTTTTATTTTTGTCACAATTCAGTAAAATCGGTGAATTAAAGCCAGACCAAATGGCATTTTACTAGACCCACCTTTTTTCAAAACACTAAAAATGGAAATTTGACCATATCTCAAAATCTGTTCTACTTTCAACATATCTGAGAGCAGATTTGAATTCAGCGTGAAATTTTACATTAAAATGTATTATTTAATGGCCCGGATACAGAAACTTTTGAAATTTTGTGACATAGTGTAATCAAAAGTGTAAATTTTTAATTTTACATTTAAAATAGTTTTAGTATTTTGGCTATATTTCGTGATAGAACTATTAGCTCAAGCTCAAATGAACTATTTACTACGAAACCAAAAAATAAATTGAATACTATTTACGAAAATGTATATAATGGGTCGTAACCTACATAACAACCATTAATTTTTCTACGTTCAAAATATTAACAGACCACACAGTAGTCGTTAAATTTATTTAGAACTTTATCGCATATTTTTTGTTTTTTATGAAATGTGTTGCCCCCCAATTTTTTTATTCAGTATACACAAAAAAATATAATTTTTTATATCAAATTTATGCATTTATCCCATGGTAATATGGTTTTTAAAAATAGATTTAAGGCACTTGTCAAATAAAACGAAAAAAACATATCGCGACCTAAAGTTGTAAAGGTTGTAAGTCCACTTTTTGCCTAAATGTATTTTTTGATGTAGAACGCAAGATAAATTGAAAACGCATCTGGCTTGAGAAAAAAAACCACCAAAAATATACGCGTTGTCACTTTTTATAACTGAATAGAAAATGTTCTAAGTCCCTATAACATATAGAAACAAAGCGAAAAAGTTGTAAGTCTAGAGGGCGGAGTCTTAGCGGAGGAATTAACAAGTATTTAGGCATATTTATACCCTCACCCTACGAATAGGAGAGTATTTATAATTTGATACGACCAAAAAGTGTAGCACATAGAAGGAGTCACTTTAGACCCTATGTTTCTTTGAACCAAATTTGATTCATGGCTTTTTAAGTCATTTGAGCCATGTCCATCTGTCCGTCTGTCTGGCTGTCCGGCTGGTATCCTGCTTAAGCTTTACTTAATACTGAATTTGCGTACGATCCAAAAAATACTCCAAAAAGTGTATAGTGCAATTTTCAGAAAAATTTCTCAATATTACCATAAATATGAGCAAGTTACACATAATTGCGTTAAAAGTTTTGAAAAAGTAAGTCGTTAAAGGAAAAAGTAAAGTTTTTGTCCATCCTGTAAAATATTGAATTTTGGACTTACAACCTTTACAACTTTTGGTCGCGATATGTTAAAAGCTTGCATATAGTGTTAAGGCTGATTTACCATATTCCTTATCTACTGTCAAATCAGTACATTTTGATTCCCTATCCACCTTCCTATAATTCAATATTACTTTGCTATAATTTTGTAGTGTTTGCCTTTGCTTACTCCTACATGTTTTCTGATTAGGCTATCTCGCTCGTGTTGTTGAGGGGATATGAGTAGATATGGGTAGATAGCGTGTAAACCATACTTTATACTCCCCAGAAAGTTAACATTTTAGATTTATTAGTAAAGTTTATATACAAATTTGACAGCGGGACTAAATTTTTTTTTTAAAGAGTTACTCTTGAGCCTTATATTATGCAAATGAAACTATAAGGTAATCGGATTAAAGTGACGCTTGTGGCCTGTTCCTGTTGCCCTTTAAAAGGACTACAAAGTTTCCAAACTTTGCCGATGTTGCCATTGCACTACGGTCGGTTTTGTGTGGAATCAGTGGCTAAAAATACTTCCACTGCCAATATCAAAGTGAAGTTTTGTTCTTAGCTTTTTATAATTGAAATAAGTAATCTTCCCACGTACACCTCCGGCCCTTCAAAAAATAATACTGTTTCGAAAAAAGCTAAAAAAAAACGCTTTGATCCTGAATCTTATGTAAAATGACTTTCTGGTTCTGAATATCGCTCTCTTTTCACTATCACCCACTGTTTTCTCGGGACGCCCCCTTTTTTCTTTACTTGAATGATAACAAAAAGTGAAGAAAGTCACTGAAACTGTGACGCCCTCTTCAGTTTGAATTATTTACTTCACTTGTTTCATATAAGTAAAGCAAAACTAGTAAGCTAATTATCTCTAGCTATGCAGAAGCTCAGATACCCTTCACCATTTGAAATTTTTGTTTTTACTAAAATACAAAATACTGATGTTGAATTGTTTATATGTGCTGAGAAAATTGTTATTCATTTTATAAGTTTTGTATGGTAGGTGGGAATAGATTTTCTCCGATTTTGCTCATCTCATAACTTAACCACCGCTTAGAGGATAGAAGCTTGTATGCCAAATTTCAATTCAATTGCTCTCAAATTAAGGCTGTAATCGCGGGACAGACAGATTTTTAAAATATACCCGCCCATAAAGGGGGTGTTTGTATAGTAGGTGGAGGTAGTTTTTGTCCAATATTGCTCGTCTTAGAACTTAACCTCCGCTTAGATGATAAAAACTTGCATATAAACTCGATTTCAGCTCAATACACTACGGCTGTAATCGCCGCACAGTGGGGTATGGGACCCCCAAAACGGCGATTAATTCAGGGAAGCATCCGATCTTAACTAAATTTGGTACAAACGATCCTCCTGCTACATGAACTGTATGTATGACGTTTTGAAGAAATCGGTTCACATATACATATAGTCCCCATATATATATCGAAGTTAGAAGTGTCTAACATGATAGAACATAAATTTTTTCGTTTTTTAATTTTGGTATATATACCGTCGGGAGTGTGATGCAAGGTAAAGCTTCTGATCGGTTTAACTTGGCAAACCCAGAGTGATCCTTGCCAATTGCACTTCAAGTCTACTCACAGAGCTCCGTTTTCGTGGTACTACTGCGAACGGAGTACCTCCACGTGGTGACTCCTGGAAACGTGCTTCTGACACCCGTCAGAGCACGGCTAACTGTGAGGGGCGAAACCTAAAACCCAGGCACGTCAGCTCAGAGTGAGCGGTACCCTGGTCAGCGTCTGACCCAGAATGGGCGGCTGCAATAAAATCCTGGCAGGAGGAGAAAACTGCGACGTGGTGCGCTGGGCTTGCAACCCGCCACTGACGTTTAAACTATTGCAATGAAAAGAAGTAAGATAAGAATAAAACGGACTCACCAAAATGTTGACGACCACCGCAAACGAATTTAGGACCATGATTTGAGGATATGCACCTGGAATGTTAGAACACTGTATAGACCAGGTGCCTCCATCCAACTGGCGGAAGTCCTCGATACAAGGCTGACATAACCGCTTTACAGGAAATCCGGTGGACGGGACACGGGTGCTCGCGCATGAAGACGTGCGACATCTACTATAGTGGCCATGCGGACAAGCACGAGTTTGGTTGTGGATTTGTGGTTGGCAAGAGACTGCGACAACTAGTCTCAAGGTTCAACCCGGTGTGTGAACGTATAGCCACCATAAGAGTCAAAACAAAGTTTTTCCACATAACACTTATATGTGCCCATGCTCCCACAGAAGAGAAAAGCGATGAGGACAAAGACGAGTTCTACGAGAGCCTAGAAAATGTATATGACCGTAGCCCCAGCCATGACATCAAAATTGTACTAGGCGATTTTAATGCTAAAATAGGCAGGGAGACCGCATTTGAGCATACAATCGGAAAATTCAGTCTGCACACCGAAACGTCGAACAATGGCATCAGACTGATTGATTTCTCTGCGGCAAGAAATATGGTAGTTAGCAGCACTAGATTTGACCATAAAAATATTCATAAGGCAACATGGTTATCTCCAGATCAATTGCCGAGGAATCTGATAGATCACGTGGTAGTCGATGGAAGGCACGCATCGAGTGTTCTGGACGTACGAGTGATCAGGGGTGCGAACATTGACTCTGATCACTTCCTTACCGCAGTTAAGGTACGCACTAGGCTAAGCTTGGCGAAAAACGTACGTAACCAGGCACAACGAAAGCTGGACATCGGTAAACTGCGGACCACAGAGGTAGCCAACGCCTACTCCAACCACCTAACTCAACTGTTGCGGAATGCTCCAACCCCTGATAATATTATATAACATCGCAGTGGCAATATATAGCCGACTCCATAGAACGGACTGCGAGAAGCGTACTTGGGTACTCAAAGCCGTCTCAAGAAGATGCCTGGTACGATGATGAATGTCGCAATGCCACGAGAGAGACGGATGCTGCATACAGGGCAAAACTGCAGCCAATGGCAACGCGAGCTGTTCGTGAACGGCACAGGGAGAAGAGACGACAGGCAACTCGTCTTTTTAGAAGAAAAAAGAAGGAGCTGAAGAAGAGGCAGGATGAGTGTACTGAGTTGCTCCGAAGTAGAGGGTAAGCCCGAAAATTCTACAAGAGAGTTAGAGCGAGAATGCGTGGAACAGGGTTGCCCTCCTGCAAGGACAGCGATGGTCAGTGACGGACCCGGAAAGCGTTCTGAAGATATGGAGAGACCACTTTAGAAATTTACTGGATACTGACACCAATCCAGAAGACCCCGCTCCAATCCATGACGATGGTATTAACTGTCCACTTCCGAGCCAGAGCGAGATACGTATGGCTATCTCCCGCCTTAAAACAACAAAGCTGCTGGAGCCGATGGTCTCCCTGCTGAATTGTTTAAGGCTGGCGGGGAGGAGCTGATTAGCAGCATGCATCAGCCAATGGAGAACATCTGGCAAGAGGAGAGCATGCCCGGGGATTGGAGTCTCAGTCTGTTATGTCCCATATACAAGAAAGGAGATCGTAGTGAATGTAAGAACTATCGTGGAATAAGCCTATTACCAATTGCGTACAAGATCCTTTCAAGCATATTGTGTGAACGTCTAAAGCCAATTGTAGAAAAATTAATTGGACCATATCAGTGCGGCTTTAGACCTGGCAAATCTACGACGGATCAAATATTCACCTTACGACAGATCCTGGAAAAAACCCATGAAAAGCAGATCGACACCTACCACCTCTTTGTCGACTACAAAGCTGCCTTCGACTCTCCGATAAGGAATAGGCTTTATGAGACCATGTCTGAGTTTGGTATTCCTGCAAAGCTGATTCGACTTTGCAAATGTACCTTTAGACAACACCAAATCCTCTGTAAAGATTGGTAAGGATCAGTCTGAACCATTTAACACGGAAAGAGGTCTCAGGCAGGGCGATAGCCTGTCATGTACACTATTTAATATAGTTATGGAGAAGGTGATGAGAAAGGCTGGTGTCAACATGTCTGGCACCATATTCCACAAGAGCCACATGCCACTAGCGTATGCCGATGATATAGACATCATTGGTCGAAATCTGCGGGATGTTACTGCAGTTTTCTCATCACTAGAAAAGGAGTCAGCAAAAATGGGTTTAGCGGTCAACGAGGACAAAACAAAAATAATGATTTCGACGAACAAAGAGTCCTCTCGTTGGGGACGCACCGTGAACGTTGACAATTATTGTTTTGAGGTAGTCGACGAGTTTACCTTCCTCGGATCTTCCGTCAACAAGAAAAATAATGTCAGCCAAGAAATTAAACGGAGAATAGTGCTAGCCAATAGATGTTTCTACGGACTTCGGCAGCACTTTAGTAACACCACTTTATCTCGGAATACAAAGAAACAGCTTTACCAGGTGCTAATCTTACCCGTTCTTTTGTATGCTGCCGAATCATGGGTGCTTACGACAACGTACATACAAAACCTGGGAGTATTCGAGAGAAAAGTACTCCGAAAAATTTATGGACCTATTTGTGTCGACGGCGAGTTTCGCCATCGGATGAACCATGAGCTGTATGAGCTTTACCACGACATCGACGTAGCTAAAAGAGTCAGAATGCAACGACTACGATGGCTGGGTCATGTTGCCAGGATGGATGTAAATGCTCCAGCGAGAAAGGTGTTTGAAGGCGAACCTGAAGGACGGCGCAGAGCAGGGAGACCCATACTCCGTTGGAAGGACCAAGTGGTAGGCGACGTGCCACCATCTGGTAGGACTAACTGGGGAACACACGCACAAGACCGAAGCGTGTGGAATTCTTTAGTACTTCAGGCCTCAAACTTATGAACCATGTTCGTAAGTTGTAATGGGCCACTTAAGTAAGTAAGTATATACCATATTTATATGTCTTTCTTGTAATTTTCTGTATATTATGTTTTTGCTATATGCTTTGTGCGAAATTTTTTTTTAGGTTTATATGCTTATAGCAATATCCTACCAATTTTAGGATTTAATAGCAAGTAAAACAATATTTTCGCATAGGATTGCAACCACAAACAAACAAATTATAAGCCATATTAAATTTATGTAAATGTATACAACATTTTCATCGATGATCGCAGTCATCGCTTTCATCGTCTTTTAAATCTTCCTTACTAAGATCAACATCTACTGGTTTGTCGAAAGATTTGGTACAATTAGTAATTCTAAAGCGGATTTCGGAAGATTAACTTTTACCTTCTCATGTACTTTAATTATGTGCTTATAATACATAGGATCAGAACTCAGTAGAAATCTGTTGAAAATGTCCTTGTTTGATTTTTCTCGGCTTGCTTTCCTTGTAAATTATTCTCTAAAGTTCTTGAAGTCCTTATAACGAGCTTCTTGAGCCTCCTTCGATAACTGGCCAATCAGTAAAAGGGCACGAGATATAATCTCTCGACTATGGATACAAAAAATTGTGTATGGTTGGGGACATTTTATACCTGGGAACAGGCTAACCAAATGACGGGCTGTATCGTGCGCATACTCTTGAAATTTATTTATACGGACTTGATAACCAATGGACCCAACTATTAACAATACATGCATTTTTTTAATGATTCTACATCTTTTTTAGTAATTTCCGCTAAAGTTTCTGCGCATTGAAAAAAATGTCTAGTGGTGTTTCCATTGTTAGAATTTCCAAAGCCAGGCTTTGGTAGGTCTATTATTAATCCAGTTTTTGATCTGAATTCTTTTATAATCCGAGTTCTGTTGTCGGCAACTTATGTTAAAAAATTTATTTCTAAAATATAAAAATTTTATATATAGACTTTTTGTAAAAAATCTATAAAAATTTGAGTTGGTGCAAAAAGTGGCAACCGTTTTTAGTTGAATATTTTAGATTATGACTTGTATTATAACCGTGCCAAAAATCTCGGCCGGGCTTTGCCCGGAACATTAGTTATGGTCCAATAAAGGCCAAAAATATACTGCATTTTTTTAAAATGTAATATAAAACATTTATGCAACATTAATTAATGATAATTATATATATATAATCTATATTACCTGAACTTGATGACTCTTTTTTAAAAATAGAGGTTTTTAATTGAAATCACCGGTAAACAAACACCTGAATCACTGCAAATTTCACTTTTTTCAATAATCAAACAAAAACTTTAAAAAGTTTGAAGTTGTACAGGCTGTATGTGGAAAAATAAACCATGCACCACATTGGTTCTTTCAACTAGTGTCGTAGAATTTTGCCTATTTTAAACGAGTATAAAAAACTATTCTGAAAACATCATTTTAAAAATGCAATTAATCGCCTTTTTGGGGGTCCCATACCCCACTGTGCGCCGGGACAGATAGACAGACACCCCCAAAAAGGGGGATTTTGTACTCCCTCCCTTCTGGGAGTAGTTTTCGTATTACTTATTTTAGAACATAACCTCCGCTTAGAAAAGAAAAACTTGCTACCAAAATTCAGCGTACTCGAATTAGGTTTACTAGCTGTGTGCCCCGCTAGTTACGTTTTTGAACTAGCACAGTGTAATCAGAATCCGAAAAAAAGGATTCCGATTATCCGACATAAGTATCAGCTGTTTTATCGAGTCGGTCTTTCAGTTTCTGTGGCCGAATCCAAAAAACTGTAACACTGCATACTTTATTTAACAAAAACTTAAAAAAAAAACTAAACTTTTGGAGGGTATTTAAAGACTGTCCAGGACACAAACGGCCAATAATATTAGCGAAAAGTTATGGAAACATTCATAAAACGCCACAATTTGTAATGTTAGTCGGAGACACGATGCCAATTTTGGCTTTCACACAAACGGTGCCAACGTAATGCTCATATATTGTATTTGTTTTCAAAAAGTTTTTTGTTTAAATTATGTTTATATTGTTTTTATATAATTGGTAGAGGAAAATACTCACCCAGAGTAAGTACAAATATTTTTTTGGTTAATTAAAATACATATGTCTATCTACTTAATATATATTAAATTTACAAACACAATGATTTCTATATACTAAAATATATTGTAGAGGTTTTTTGTTATATATATTTCATACTCAATTACGACGAAATGTTCTAACGAATTAAACTAGAAAAATATATTTGTATCTACTGTTCTCGAAGTTGTTTTCCGTAATAGAAAACCCCAACTTTATAATAAAATAATTATGATACCCATATTCTAAGAAATCGAAAACCTACTTTAATTTACATACATAGTCGTCTCTAAGCTGTATATGATAATGCCTTTAAGTCATATACATAAAATGGAAGAAATTCATTCAAAATACTGTAATATTAAAAAAAAAATAATTTCTCTTAACACCACATGAAAAGGTATGGGATAGATTCTCGCGTTATTGTGAATTAACACGTATATGTGAATTAGCATTATTATCGAAAGCGCCGCCGATGATAGAAATGTAGAAGACTAAGACAGGAATCAAACCTGTGATGTGATCTACTGTTTACACGGGGTCTCCATCTGAGACAATGTTTGACATAATATCTGAGTAAACGTCAACGGAATGAGAGAACACATTTCTTCGTGTTAATCTAAATCTTAAACAAGAGGTATACGGATTTATATTAATCTTACAACATTTCAGTTTTGACTGTCTCTCTCGTTACGAGATTTCTTATATATTTGAGAGTCCACACGTAGGATAATACTCTTTGCGATTAAATTTGGCGTTCGCTGGTATAAAAATCTTATATCTTATCTCAGATGTAGATCCCATGTTAAAGACGATCTTTAGAGACAACTTGTAAATCTTTAATTAAACTTTGCGACTACACGAATTGTCGTTGACGATGTGGTCATCATGATATGTGGGAACTCTCAGAAAAAGAAATTGGTTCTCTTTACACGTAGGTATAAGGTAAAGGCCACCGAGACTGAATGGGGTGAAACTTAAGCTGTCAACGGAGGCCAAGAGCCTAGGTGTTTTCCTTGATTGGAAGCTAAATTGGTCAAGAATACCGAGGAAAATTTAAACAGGGGTGTCAATGCCCTTTATGCGTTCCGGAACACTATAGGTAAAAGTTGGGGACTCAACCCGAAGGTCACAATGTGGCTGTATACTGCGGTAGCCTGGATGTCTAGTTTGGTGAGAGGGCTTAGATAAGAGTAATTTATTAAAAATGCGCGACAAGGTCCGAAGGATATGTGCAATGGGGTGTACTAGGCTTAGAAGAAGCATACCACAAGCGGCTTTGGATGTGTTCCTAGGCCTTCCGCCCCTAAACTTGTACGTCAAGGCTATTGCAGCCCTATCAGACGGAGGTAAGCTGGCGATTTTTCGGCTTTTGGGCGTTTCTTTTCATCTGCCGCCTTTTACTGATTTTTCGAAGAAATGTGTGGATGTATGAAAATAACGGATTGAAATGACGGTCGGACTCCTTTTGTTGTCTTCATTTCTGTCTTTACTGACGTTTGCTGTTTAAAGCTGGTGTTTACAGCGAAAACCTGCAGCTTAGCCTCACTTTCAGGCTACATAATAAATGCAGAGTTTTTCAGGTTAAGGTACTGGCCATTCAAAAAGCCGCGGGGGCTATTATGAAATGTAGAATTGATACTAACTAGATACTAGAATATATTCTGTGTGAATAGCCAGGCTGCAATAAAAGCGATCAATTATACATTGTGTCAATTAAAGTTGGTGAGGAACTATAAGGAGAAGTTTGATAATCTTAAGCCTCAGGATCGCAGCTTCAGTTCGGTTCCATAATATTGCGAGATTCCTGGTGAAGAATCAGCTGACCTATTGGCCAGAGGAGGCTGTACTATGCCTGATCACGTCATTCTGGCAGATTTTCAGCTGCCCATTAGTGGAGGATTGGATGTGGAAAACAGCCAGCAGACTTTGGATCTACAGAACCGACTGTATAACTGCTAGATCGTTGTGGTCCGAATATAGCAGATCCCGTTCGGCGTACATAGTTGGTCTGTGCAGGAGTGATTCGAGACTGGCCTGTGGAATTCTAACAGGCCAGTGCAATATCAGCTACCTGACAGGCAAATAGGATAGATCCATAAGATCCGAGACGTAGCCGTAGGAGGCTAAGATATTTAAACTTCATTTCCCTTTACACCCCACGAAAGGGGGTGTCTAGTAAAAGCTTATCAAACAGTGACGTTCGCATTCGTCGACAAACAATTAGGTGCCGTTAGTTGTGAATCTAAAAATAGAAAGCGTGTTAATTCACAATTAACAGCACCTACTTGTTTATCGACGAATGCGAACGTCACTGATTGATAAGCTTTTACTAGTCGATAAACAAGTAGGTGCTGTTAGTTGCGAACGGCACCTACTTGTTTATCGACGAATGCGAACGTCACTGTTTGAGAAGCTTTTACAACATCGAGGGGGCCGGCAATGAAACAACAATTTTTTTTTATATTTTAGATGACTGGAGCCAGGAGTTGAACCTGGTATCTCCCGCATGGTAGTCGCGTGTTCTAACCATCATGCCACGGCCGGTTAAGATACTTAGGGATAAGTTATGTAGAAGAGCTAGGGTATCTCTCCTCAGTTTTATTTGGATATTTTATTTGTTTTATGTGATGTCTTCCATGGCTAATCAGGCCAAGATGACGATTGGGGGTCCCACGATTTTCTCTTCTTTCTCCTACCCTCCCCTTTCTACTTTCTCCAACGGACAATCATAATGGATCAGCAGATCTCGGTGAGTAGTGTGATCTGTTTTTTTTTTTTACCAGATTACAAGTGTCCACAACCGGTTAGGTTAGTTTGGTTATATTGGTGTTAAAATATTTAAATATTTTCCAAACATTCCTCATATTATATTAAAATTTTGCGTTAATTAATGCAACTACTATCATATATCATATATAGGATACATTTACTACCGCTGCCAATATAATATTGACCACAACTGTATATAAAATACTACATTTTACCGGTGTGTGTGTGTGTGCAAGTACGTTTATTACTTCTGGTATTCTGGTCAACAAAATCAATTTATGTCCTTACGTTAGAAACTTGGTTAAAACTATTCATACTATAAGTATGAATATATCTAAATGTATGACTTACGGTCCTATAAACATCATTTTAGACAGTCATGCGATATACAGCGTACTTAGTACTTTGATTACCTCGCATCTTTTAAATTCAATCTTTAAACTTAGTAAATATTTCTTTGCAATCGCAAAACTGTTTAGAACAATGTTTTTTAAGAGTTTAAATTTTCAAATGTAATCTATGTATATTACTATATTAATGCATGGTGATATTATATAATTTCCAAAGCCATACATGTTTACATGGTTCATCGGTTTCTATCTAAGTATTCTATTCTATTGGTAACTCCAGTAATTTATTTACGTTTTTTTTTCTCTGTTACATGAAGGAATCTCTAGATTAAACTATTATACGTTACAGAGAGATAGAGAGTATATGGGCAATTTCTAGTTGGATCGTTTATAGCCGACAAACGCTTAATACGTTCTGCAATGTTCACTACATTTTGGTTTGTTGGAATACCTCACGTGTTTGTAATTCCCACAAAGCTTCATTAATTAAAACCAGTTCGGTGATATTCTGTTAGAAATTTGTTTTATACACATTAGAAAATTTTAGAAGGAAAAAAATGTTTAGATAAAATTTTTACAATATTTTCAATATACACTGTGAAACAATGGTTTCAGTATTTATACATATTTATATATATAAAATGATCTGCATTGAAATGTTTTTTTTTATACTCAGAAATTGAAAGAGAGATTGTGATTTAATAATTTAGGTATGTATGTAAGTAATAGACATTTCGGTTAAGAGAACTAATCTTGGGCAAATACTTACCGCATTTTCACGGCGATCATAGACTGGCATCGAAACGGTGGTCATAAAGTTGTAACGATCGGTGTCGGTTGGTTGGTCCCAGGCCTTAAAAAATAACATAAAATAAATAAATTGATACACTTTAACGTAAATTTAATATATAAAACATGATCGACTAAAACTAACAAACAAACAGTTTAAAATAAATAAAGGTTGTCAAAAAAGTCATGCGGTATTTCCGCAAGCTTGTCTTTGCAAGCGCGTAGTTCTAGTTGTATTCGTCGCATCGGTTCACGCTAGAGCTTTTTGGAAAGCTCTTTTACGCTAACACGTGTTTGATTTATTGTTGTTTGTTTTTAGTCGTTCGTGAGTTATAGCGTCGCAAACATGGAGCAAAATAAAGAGAAAATACGGCATATTTTACAGTACTACTACGATAAAGGCAAAAATGCATCTCATGCTGCCAATAAAATTTGTGCAGTTTATGGACCCGATACAGTTTCCATTTCCACCGCACAACGATGGTTTCAACGTTTTCGTTCTGGTGCAGAGGTGATCGAAGATGCGCCACGGTCCGGAAGGCCTGTCGTCGAAAATTGCGATAAAATCGCTGAATTGATCGAAAGAGACCGGCATAGTAGCAGCCGTAGCATCGGCCAAGAGATGGGCATGAGTCATCAAACCGTTATAAACCATTTGAAGAAGCTTGGATTCAAAAAGTAGCTCGATGTATGGGTGCCACACGACTTGACGCAAAAAAACATTTTTGCCCGTATGGATGCATGCGAATCGCTTCTGAATCGCAACAAAATCGACCCGTTTTTGAAGCGGATGGTGACTGGCGATGAAAAGTGGGTCACTTACGACAACGTGAAGCGCAAACGGTCGTGTTTGGTGGTGTACTGCCAACAACTGGACCGCTTGAATGCAGCACTCATGCAGAAGAGGCCATCTTTGATCAACAGAGGCCGAATTGTCTTCCATCAGGACAACGCCAGGCCACACACATCTTTGGTGACGCGCCAGAAGCTCCGGGAGCTCGGATGGGAGGTTCTTTTGCATCCACCGTATAGTCCGGATCTCGCACCAAGTGATTACCACCTATTTCTGTCCATGGCGAACGAGCTTGGTAGTCGGAAGTTGGCCACAAGAGAGTCCTGTGAAAATTGGCTCTCCGAGTTTTTTGACAATAGGGAAGCGAGCTTCTATAAGAGGGGCATTATGAAGTTGGCATCTCGTTGGAAACTCGTCATCGAACAAAACGGCGCATATTTGACTTTAATCGCATTATTATAACCAATTTTATGAACAATTGAAAATTCAATAAAAATACCGCAAGACTTTTTTGACAACCTATATTAACCGATTTCTAAAGTGGGCGGTACTAGATGGGTATGGGAGGTACCAGATGGGGTGTGGCTAGACATCCAGTTTTTTCTCCAAAACTCTATACTGCTATAGCTTTACTTAATAAAGAATTTGGGTACGATCGCGTTGGTTTTATTGATATTATTACTCCATCTCTAAAGTGGGCGGAAAGGTACATTTGTATAGGAGGTACCAGAAGGGGCGTGGCTAGACTTCCAATTTTTTTTCTAAAACTTTTTCCTGTTATAGCTATACGAATTACAGAATTTGGGTACGATCGCGTTGGTTTTATTGATATTATTACTCTATCTCTAAAGTGGGCGGAATGGTACAATTGTATGGGAGGTACCAGAAGGGGCGTGGCTAGACTTCAAATTTGTGCTCCAAAACTTTATATTGTTATAGCTTTACTTGGCATAGCTTTACTGGGCACGATCACGTTGGGTCTATTTATAATATTATTCGATTTCTAAAGTGGGCGGTACCAGATGGGTATGGGAGGTACCAGATGGGGTGTGGCTAGACTTCCAGTTTTTTCTCCAAAAATCTATCTTGTTATAGCTTTACTATACACAGAATTTGGGTATGACCTCGGTGGTTTTATTGATATTAACATATTACGGAAAGGTACATTTGTATGGGAGCTACCAGAAGGAGCGTGGTTAGACTTCCATCTTTTTTTCTAAAACTTTTTCCTGTTATGGCTTTACGAAATACAGAATTTGGTACGATTCCGTTGAGCGTATTGATATTATTACTCTATTTCTAAAATCGGCGGAATGATGTATAATATTTGTATGGGAGATACAAGAAGGGGCGGGGCCATGTAGCCCATTTTATATTAACTCGTGCTAAATATCAAAACATTTGGTTGCGTCTTTCGAAAGTTAAAGTGCGCACCAGCCAGACAGACGGACATGGCTCAAACGATTTAAAATGTCATGAATCGAATTTGGTTCAAAGAAACCTAGGGTCTTAAGTGACTCCTTCTATGTTTTACAGTTTTGGGTCGTATCAAATGATATATACCCTTCTACCCGTAGGCTGAGGATATAATAAAAAGTACACTTTGGTACAGTAAAAGTACTTTGTCGTACAATAAAAGTATATGATGCCTGAGAGCGACATTGACTAAATAGTGTAGGAAGACTTGGTGCGAGAATTTGAGGGGTGCCTATAAAGGGACCCAATTCAGCTATGCTAAAGGCGGCAGCTAAATTAACCTAACCTTTACCTAAGGCTGGGTCCAGACCATCTTAGACCAGAAGTTTATAGCTTGGTTGATATCTCAAACATTGAAATTATGATCTTTAGCACCGAACGTATGTATTTTTTTTTTTAAATATTATTACCAAAACATAGTGGTGCACAATAAATCGGTCTTTCTAATACATCTTGCCATTTTATATTCGGCATATTAAATATTACCCCACCACTTGGACCGAAAATGTTACAGAATTATTTAATATCTATAAAGGGTCAAATATAATAAATTATTTTCATTCTTACCTTTTTCATGCGACGATATTCCCGACGGCGCACCTCATCCGGATCCAACATGCGAAAACTTACTCGGCGATATTCTAAAATATTTTCTTTTTGGTCATTATTTTGTTCATTTTGCCATGAATAGTCCGACATTTCCGTGCTCTTTAAAAAATATATATATTCAATCAATATTATTGCTAAAATACAAATAAAATCTGTATTTATTTATAAAATATATACTTATAATAAACATATGGTCGCTATCCTACAAAATGGTCTCAAGTCCACTTTTGTGTAAAATGTACTTAATGATGCAAAAGTGTCCCAAAAAATCCCATGACTATTTAAAATAGTTGTGTAGTTATTATATCAAAGAATAGGCGGTCATAAATTTAAATCATCAATAACTCAGAAGACACATAAAGTGGACTTGAGACATTTTTGCAGGATAACGACAATATTGACTATACCAAAAATAGGGACATTCATACAGACTCCGATGAATTCTCTGAAAAACGCTTAAACTGTCATTAAAACGTATGGCGTATACAAATCGCTAGGTTATATAAAATCCTCAGAATAATATATTAAAAGGTTACATTTTAGATGGATTTGTTTTTTCAAAGCCCTCTTTTGCGTAAAATTACCAACATATCGTATTTATGACAGCTCTTTCATTACTTATTATTAGACTTTACCTACATATTTAGCAGCTTACCCATAACACATACAAAAAACCATAAACATATCTATGCATATGTACATCATTTATATTCCTACCTCAACGTCGGCATACACTTGAGTCCATATTACCGGATGATCGTGTCTTCCCAACACCAGCGGTCGCGCCATAACCGGTATATAATTGAGAACATTTTCTCGCACCTCGGCCATATCACTCAAGTGAACGTAGTAGCCTTGATTGGCGCATGCCATCCACTTGATGTCCTTAACATCGGCCACCTCTTTGCCAATCAAATAGGTGAACACACGCACCGGTTTGTAGGGTAAATTTTGCCAATTGTAAGTTTCGAAAATTTCCTCGTAACTAAAGGGTGCACCGTCACTAACAATCATTATGGCCTGATTACATTGGGCGCCACGATTTTCCGATTTGAATTGTTCCAAAACCTCAAAGGACTTCGTCAATGCAGCGGTGAAATTGGCAATCGACACGGCTTTAACTAACTCAATTCCTTCTTTGAACTCTCGTACATTGCCAAGATTTGCCTTATATGTACATGTGTGTGTGTTTTTGTAGTGGGGGTGTTTTTTGTGTGTGTTTCAGTTTTTAGTGGCGATTAACAAATTTAACAAAATTCGGTTGTTCCAATTGTAGCACAATATAAGGCCAAGACAGTAGTGTTCATTACAGGTTTAGCGGTGTTTAAAAAAACGTTCAAAATCAAAATGTTAATACATATATATATATATTAAACATATTAGAGTTTAGCAAGAAGGGTGAAAAAAAAAATGGCAAAGTAAATTGGAAATAATAATAAAATGTTAAATTTCAATGAGTCATCTATCGTTTTAGTTTATATTCTATGTTGTAGTTTCTTTATATAGATGTTCAGATAACACTACTTTGATCAACTTTTATTGAGGTACATTAGTCTTCTAAACATCAAAAATATATTAAACCAGTAAGAAAGTTTTCGTCGGGCAACCCGACTTACATATAGCCTCACCCTCAGTAAAACATACAATTTTCTATTATATTGATATTATTTCTCGATTTCTAAAGTGGACGGAGTGGTACATTTGTACAGGAGGTACAAGAAGGTGCGCGGCTAGACTTCCAATCTTTTCTCAAATCTTTATCCGGTTACAGCTTCACAAAATACAGAATTTGGGCATGATCGTGTCGAGTGTATTGATATTATTACTCCATCTCTGAAGTAGGCGGAGTGGTACATTTGTATGGGAAGTACCAGAAGGGCGTGGCCATGTAGCCCATTTGCAATACCGTAAGTAGTTTTAGGGAAATATTAACTCGTGCAAAATTGCAAAACATTTGGTTGCGTCTTTCGAAAATTATCGTGCGCACCAACCGGACAGCTAGACGGACAGTCAGACGGACATTGCTCAAACGATTTAAAAAGTCATGAATCGAATTTAGTTCAAAGAAACCTAGGGTCTTAAGTGACTCCTTCTATGTGTTACACTTTTGGGTCGTATCAATTGATATATACTAAAGGCCTGCAGCGTTCCATTCATTCTACTTGTACAAACAGATAAAACAAGTAAGAACCTGGTATTATCGGTACAAATACAACAAAGAGTAAAACAAAACATGTGCTAATGCGTTTTGGATTGAGTAGATCGCGTATCATCTCTTTTTCTGGCTCTCATTGTAGTGGAAACTTTTTTTTCTCTTTTGGATGGTTCTTTGCAGACCTATAATAGGGTACTTTAATTTTAGACATATTAAGTAGGCGTGGCACCGACCATTGTATCTAAAACGTGACAAAATCCCCTATACGATACTTACTAACTTCGAATCGATATTAAATTATTATGGCATGTAACTTAACAAACTAAATGTTGCATAACTTCTTTTTTTTGGGGCTACTTTCACGTGCAGTTCTCAGAATTGAGTCCCAAAGCAATGAGCTGAAAAATGTTGTACTGTGTTATTGTTTGTCTGTTTGTGGAGCAAACCTGTAAAAATATGACTTATTTGTATAGGAGGTACAATTAGGGGCAGCACAACGTATCGGATATTTTTTCGAACATAAAAGTTCAATAAACGCTTACCTTGGTAAAATTATACTGAATTCAGTGTACATACAAATCTATATATATAAAACAGGATGTGTGTATGTATGTAACGTAAGAACTCGAAAACGGCTGGACCGATTTTGATGAAATTTTCAGGGAATCTTCCGAATAACCCCGCGAGTAACATAGGCTACATATTGTTTGGATTTTTCTACATTTAGGGGGTGAAAATGGCAATATTCGATAATATGCAATAGCGAAGCATTGCCGGGCCCACTAGTATGATATAAATGTAAAAGGGACAATATCGGTTATTTATATGGGATGTACCCGAAGGGGTATGCCAAACAGTAAGGTTTTCTGTGCTTTTGCCTCCTAGTACAAGATATATTAATTGACAAAATTTGATTATCACCCAGGTGCCGGTTTGGAAGCATGGGAGAAATATTAATTTTCCAAAAATGGATCATTTTGCATGGGAGGTATCAAAAGGAGTGAACCGATATAATCCAAATTCATTCCTGGTGCAAATTTTCATAACCGTACAAATTACACAAAATTAGACTGAATTCAGTGAGCTTACATAAAAGATATGTATGTAAGACTGTGGGGGTAAGGTACCGGAAGGAGCGTGTCAAATATTAAGGTTTTCCAAAGTTTTGCCTCCTATCACAAGATAAATTAACCGACCAATTTTCATAACCCCTCAAGTGTCCGTTTGGGCGTTATGGGTGAAATATTAATTTTCCATAAATAGTTAATTTTGCATAGGAAGTATTATTAGGGGTAAAACAATATAGTCAATATTCATTCCTGAGTCCAATTTTCATAAGCGAACATCTTACGCAAAATTTTACTGAATTCAGTGTACTTACAAAACAGTTATGTATGTAAAACTATTAGGATCAATTCAGTCATTTGTATGGGAGGTACCAGAAGCGGTGTGGCAAATGTTTCGGTATTCTTAAGGTTTGTCTACTTTTGCAAGATAATTAAACTGTCCACATTCAAATATCATCCGGTCTTCCGTTTGGAAGTTATGAAAGAAATATTAATTTTCCAAAAAATAGGAAATTTTGTATGGGAGGTACTGGAAGGGGTGGTGCTATTCTGCCCATTTACAATCCCATAAGTTCGTTTTGCTACTGGTAAATTTTCATACCGATCCGTTAAGGTTTACTCGTGTTATCCTGCTCACCAGCAATCCAGCCAGCCAGACAGACAGACGGACATTGTTTTTAAGATACTTGGGGTCTAACTCGTGTCCTTTAATGCGTTACACTTTTTCTCGTATGAAATGATATATAGCGTCATATCTAAGGGTGATGGTATAAATATAGGATTTACTAAGGTTTTACTAAGAACCTGACCTTTGATCTTTTTTGGACACGGGAAATAGTTGTTCGTTCTTACTCAAATTTCGGTCATGTATTTTTTACATTAACGGGCACAATAATACGGTCGGGCATTTTAAAGTCGAAGCCGAAGTCTACATATTTATATATAAACTAGTTTTCATGGCTCGCATTGCTTCACCCATGCATACAATGAAACTTCTTACGAATTTAAGTAATAAAGGTTAAATGCAAACGCTTCATAAGACGAACGATTGTAGCTTAATCCCATTGGTCTGAGTTAAAGTACTGCTTTAGTCCCTTTTTATCCTAAAAGTACGAATTTCAACTAAAATGGACTCTCCTAAATGCCCATATACGATGACAGCTTTAGCCGTTGGGTCTGGGTAATAGTACAGTTTTATCCCTTTTCGGCCTAAATGTTTGAATTTCTAAAAACCCCATCTGGAGGCATTCTAATTCTAAAATATTCAATTTAATTTTAGCGACTATACCTTAAGCCGCTTAGTACCAGTTTCATCCCTTTTTGGCCTTTTTTTACCCCTAAAAGGTAAGAATTTCAAAAACCCTCTTCTATGGGAGCAAGCCCATATAAATTATCATGATTATATCATTTTCCGTGAGGTCTGGGCGATAGTAAAATTTGTATCCCTCTTTCGATTGTTTTATCCAGAAATATCGGATTTCAAAATAACCTTCAATCCAATTTTGTAGTGAGCATGCCCATATCAATTTCTGCGATTATAGCATTAGCCTATTGGTCTGGGAGGTGGTATAACTTATATCCCTTTTTTGTCGTTTTAACTCCTAAAAGTACGAATTCCCAAAAATTTATTTTTAGCTGACGTTTATTCGAAAAGGGAAACAACCACCCAATTTTTAATATATATATTATGTAAATATTATTACAATCAATTATTATGTTTTTATGTCCTACGGATAGTGTTACACAGTGAAAATTTCATTGCAATCGGTCCATTTATTTCGGGCGGGCGTGGCACCGCCTATTTTTCAGCGAGACGTAATCCTCTTTAACATATGAAGCAAATCTCATCTTCATACCTCTAATGGCTCTTGAGATATGACCGATTTAAATTTCGGTTTGTGTGGGCGGTGCCACGCCCCTTTGTCTGATTATGTTTTCACGTAGCATATAACAGAGGCCCTATGGACAGTATCAAAAAAAGAAAATATTGCAATCGGTTTATATATTTGGCCAATATACCTTTTTTTAAAAAGGGCACCGCCCACTTTCTACAAACAAACTATTTTTTTCTTTTACGACCGATATACGTACCAAATCTCGATTTCGTACCTATAATGCGTCCACTTCATAAAAGAAACATACATTCTGAATTTCACGGTGCTAGCTTAAGCCGTTTGGGCTAGGGAGTGATCAGTCACCCAAGCTTTTTATATATGTAGATAAGTGCCGAGTGCTTTCTGTTTACTAAATTTATTTCTTTAGGAATATTAAACTAAACGGAAACAAAAAGTTCGTCTACAAATTTGAACCTGATGTGCAGAGTACGAAATTTTTGTACCAAATTTTACCTTTATTGGGCTAAAATACAGTTTTGACAAGCCCCATCCGCCAATTGGTCGAAAATTAAAATTTCGTCTGCAGTATATCCATATTTGTGTCCGCCCATAGGGTCAAAAATAAAAAAAAAAATTATAGCCTACGATAATTCTCATATAGGTCACTCACTGCGTACCAAATTTCATTAAAATCGGTTTAGAAGGTTTAGACGTGATTGAGGCACAAACAGGCAAACATTCACATTTATAATAGTTATTAATAGGGATTGTATTTCTTTAGGGCCAAAATACAACTTTCTACAACCCCTCCGCCCATAGAGTAAAGTACACATATTGTCTACAAAACTTCCTCGAAATCTAGACGTGATTGGGCTACATACAAACAAATTCACAAACAGGCACTCGGCAGACAAACAATCACTCGTATTTACAATATTAATAGGGTGTGTGTTTCGTTTTATTGAAATAAAACCAATTAAATTCTTAATTCTACTTTGGCATGTAATAAAATTTATACTGCTGCGCTAACTATCGTCCATTAACTGAACTATAAGTACTCCGTACTCTGCTAGACCCTTTGAAAACCAAATCCTCCTTATTATTACATAACTACATGTTAAACGATGTTATTAATATTAAACCAATGTAAACTAAAACGATAGATCTTAAATAAAAAAAACAACAACAAAAACATGATTAATGCATAATATAAAATGTATAACATATATCGTTGTAAACCGATCACACTCTAGAGCCATTTGCATCTATCATATTGTCGCAATCGGTGTACATCGATAAATGTCTGGGGTGAAGAGGGGGGGGTAAGAAGAAATTGATATATACTTGAACGAGTGTATCCTCAAAACATCCAACAACAGGCTTAACTTTATCGCTAAAGGTGAAGATATTCACAAAGTCATTTGTACCTAATGTATCGAGTATGGTATTTACAACATGCTTTGCGATATCTAGCCTCTGCCCCATCATTGAGCCTGAGCTATCCAAGAGGATAATGATATCCTTTGGACTTGTGGCCGCTTCCATAAACCATGAACGTAACCGGCAATCGTACAGATCGACCGGTTCCATCTTCCACTTCGATGCCGGAAATTGGCGCATAAAGCCGGTCGCACTACCAAAAAATTGCCACGACAGCGTTGGGTCTTTCTTGTAATTATCGCGAAATATCTGATCCAAATTCTCTGACCATTCAATGGCTTTAATCGTGTCCGATGCTATACGATGATGACAGGATAATAAAACAGAGCCAATTAATTCATCGATAAAAATTAGATAATAATCAATCAAATCTTTTCGTTCAATACTTAGATGACATAAGTGAGTAGGATTAAAAAAAATTAACTAAAGTACTAAGGGTGTGTGGTGGGTGGTAAGTATTAGTTAGCGAGAAATGATATGCTTAGTGTCGTCAACTTAAATCATGATTGAAAGCCATACCGGGGATTCCCATCAAAATAGTTTCCGCAATCATGTTCGTGTTGATCATTTCGCATCACGAGTGAGCAGCTTAGGTACAGACGGGGACACTCAACACGCTTGCGGAATAATTTCGCATGGAAATCCCCTGCCATTAAGATTCGCGTGATATGGTGCTTTTTAGCATCGGCTTAAAGTGCTAGCGATAACTAGAAAACTTTGTGATCTCTCTGAAGCGTCTGGCCAAGGCAAAGAACAAACAAACAAACAAAAAAAAAACTCAAAATAATTCGAACCTCTATCGTAAACATTCGTCGGCACATGCACTGAGCTGACGCTCATATTGACGGGTGTGTTAAAGAATTCCTCTTTCGGTGTTAGAACAATCGGTTTGGGAACTATGAAAATTTTCGGCTCGCCCGCATCCTCGAGGTCGCGTGGTGGCTCCGTTGGTATAGGTTCGTGGGGCTCAATCATTTGTTTAGAGTTGAAATATGAAAAATATTTATCGGGTTTTTCACTTTGATATGTTAAGGCGGTATTTTCGGCAGTATCCATTATGCGCTAAACCGATTTAGATCAAGAAATTCGTATTAAATTTAATATGAAATATATAACAAATTGGTTAATTTGTTTGCTATATATCTTGTAAGACTTACGCGCACAGCACTAATTTTTGAGTCCATCATTGTCTTGATTTCACTGGCCATATTCTCCACGATCTTTGCTCCTGATCTTGTAACAACTTGGGCCTGTTTAAAGCTCTGCAATGACATATTGAGAAAATAGTAAGTTGAATTTAGTATTTATTATAAAATATTATTTAAGAAAACAACAAATGAATTAATTTAACTATATAAAGAGCCAAGTATATAAGTAAGAAATAACATATTTTGTAGATGGGCATAAACTTGCACGAAGGTCAAAATGTTTGCTAAAGATTGTATTTTGTACGGAATGAGCGAAGAATTAATAAGAATTTCAAATAACATCAACATAATTCAAATGATTGCAACAAATAAATCAAAACCAGAACAGAAATTTTAGTCAGGTGAACTGACTCATAAATACCTTCACTTCAAATTCTGGTGGATATTGTATAATACTGATTTACTGAAATTTACCGATTTTTAAATGAAATTACTTATGTATTATTCTTTGCCTCCTGGTGAAGCGTAAACAGGTGGAAAAAGGACTTATGGTCATGTATTAAAATGGCGCAAAACCCTATGGTGTAGAAAGTGTTAGTGAATTCGACAACAAAAGTAAAAAGTTTAATAATATAATACATCTAGACGTATGGTCATTTCGTATTGGGGTACCGAAAGGGTCTTTTACGGTACCAACTAAGTACTAAGTGTACAAAATGTTAATTAATTAGCACAAATATCTTATAAGATATTATAATTTCTATATTTTGGAATTATTGTTATTTTATTGTGAATAGTCGAATGGGTGAAATAAATCTCCTAGTGGCTTAATTGTATGGCAGGTACCAGTAGGATCAACGCAATTTAGTCCAATTATACCCTCACCCTACTGGCGGAAGGGTATATATTAGGGTGATCAGTTCGGTTTTCAAAAACCGGCTACTCGGTTTTTTTCACTCATAAAAACCGTCGGTTTTTTTTAAATCCCTGTTTTTCGAATATCGAATAATCCGGTTATTTTTTGTCGAATCTCGGTTTTTTGGCTTTCGATACTTTTAATTTAAATTCATTCATAATTGTGTTAAATGTGTACTGGTACATGTTTTTTTTTCCCGAAAAAATTTATTTTCTTAAAGCAGAAAAACCAGCGCTTCTCTATTGTGGTCGATGAATGGTTGGATATATCTTACATAAAATACATAAATGTTACTGTCCGAACACTTGATCCAGAAAGCAAAACGTTTAAAACCAATTATCAATTTTAAAAAGACGTATATCAGAAAGAAGTATTCAAACACTGAATACTCTCAGTTTGTATTTAAGTACGAGTAAACTCCCAATTATTGACCCATTTTTAAAATATTCAAGTATAAATTAAACAAAAGAGTTGGCGTCCATTTTGTATTCACGATTATTTACTGAAGAACATGATTCGTTTACAGATTTAAATGACCAAATTATCGTTGATGCCTCTGAAGATACTATAGAAACAGAACTTAATAAAGCTATAAAAAACGTTCAAAATCCTAAAACTACCATTAAAAATTCTACCAAAAATTTTCTTTTAGAAGATTTTTTATATATGAATAAGAGCGGCAAAAGGACTGAAAACCTTGACAGATTATTAAACGCCTTGAACACAATAAGTCCAACTAGTACATTGAGTGAAAGGGCATTTTTAATGGCAAGTTTTATAAGAACCAAAGAATAAAATAGGTATACACCCAAGCACTTAAATTGTATCTTATTTTTATAAATGTTACTTTAGGGAAAACTAAAGATTAAATAAAATATATTTATATACAATCAAGTATTTACAAATCAATTGTTATGTTTTGTTTGTCTTTGTTAAAATAACAAACTGATCTCAGTAATGTTTTGCATTGTAATTATAATTAAACTAAAAGTTTCCTTTTTTAAGTATTTTTGAATTATTTTCTGCTATTTTTCAATGCAATTTTTTTGTCAAGAATTGTGTTTTAATTTTTTATTTGGCATACATTTGAAAACCGGATTATCCGGTTATTTGTGAATTTCAAAAAAAGCAACCGGTTTTTTTTAAATGCCATTTTTCGAATAATTCGAAAACCGGTTTTCGCAAAAACCCGAATAATTGATCACCCTAGTATATATCTATTGATACACACCAAAAGTGTAACACATAAAACAAGTCACTTTAGACTCTAGGTTTCTTTGAACCAGATAAGATTTATGACTTTTTAAGTCGTTTGATCCGTGTCCCTCTGTCTGTCCGGCTGGAACGCACGATAAATTTTGAAAACCGTAAACAATTTTAAACTTTGCATGGGTTTTATTTTTAGAAAACTACTTATGAAATTGCATATGGGTAAATCCTGTGTTGCGGTCGTTACATTCGTACGCATTTATGTTTTGTTATATTAATCCTGTTTGCGTTATGAGTGAGATATTTACAAATAAACTTCAGCAAACAGTTATTTGAGAGTACTTTAAAATGACATGTAATTGTTTGCTTAACTACTTTTGACAAAAAAGATATTCGAAGTCAAAAGTGCCGTTGCGGTCGTTACAAAAAATGGAAGTAGTTTTGAATGTTAATGTGTATTTCCATCTATTTTAGCAAATATTGCATAGCAACAACAAAAAAATCGAAATACATAAAGGAAAGAGGAATATTTAAGGATTTTAAAAAGGCTTTAATAAGAGTTATACATTTAGTGGTTCATCCAAAAATTTGGAATTCGTCCGTTGCGGACGTTGCGTTGCGGGCGTTACACTTTTTCCTACTTCCTTCTTTATCCTAAAAAATTGTATCTACATCAGACAGTCTGTTAAAGATCTATTGACAAACACAGGTTTTATAAGAATTATATATATTACAGTAGACTACGGATAAGTGCACATCGGTTTTCGCGGGACTTTTTGTGCACTTATGCGGTTTTTGCATTTATACAACACTCGGATAAGTGCACAACTATTGCATATATACAAACATTGTATATGTGTACGATTATTGCATTTATACAAACATTAGATTTTTTTTATTAATCTGTAACACCAGTTCAGTTTGGACGGAACTTTAAGAAAATAATTAAAATATAAAGCTGTTTAATGTTTTTATTCATATTTGGTTTACATTACATAACAGGTTTTTAATAAAAACTTATAAAAATCAGTTCAGTTTAAGGTAAAAAAAAAATCACAATATTTCATTGTTTTAGTGTTTTTCATATTTCATACAAAAAAATTAAAAACATTCAGTTCTGTGCCAAAATAAGAGCTGTTAATGAATCATTGCATTTATATTTCGCACCATTGTTTTTTGCAAAATACATATTAAATTGCACTCAATTCGATTCACATAAACCACGTGTGCTGAAAAAGTCTGAAATCTATTTTTGAACCGTGTTTTCTGTTCCAACCTTATATTTTTTTCTCCAGTTTCTCTAAATCATAATCTATATGTATGTAGTATGAGATATTTGCATTTATGCATGCAAAGTTGTACTAAAAAAGTACTTTCAGGTTAGCAAAAGTTGTGCATTTATCCGGTTTTTGCATTTATGCGTGTTGCACTTATCCGCGTATTTTTGTATGTAAACGTATAAAAAAGGCTAATGGCTTCAAGTTCCAGTGCACTTATGCGGTTTTTGCATTTATGCGATGTGCACTTATCCGTAGTTTACTGTATATCAAAAGACCCGGTAGGCATCGTTGAAGTGGACTTATTTCGAAAATTTGAGTGGATGGACCAATTTAACTGAAATTCAGAATGTATATTTGTTTGATAAAGAGAAAACATTTTATGTACAAATGGACTCAGGTGGCGCTGGGGTGGACTTATTTCGAAAATTTGAATGGATTGACCAATTTAACTGAAATTGAGAATGTATGTTTGTTTGATCATGAGAGAAGATTGTATGTACATTTGCATTGATACAATGCAGATCAATATAGTACTGGCACTGTAACAGCTGACTTACCGCAATACTTGGCAGTAGCGTGGAATTATGTTGAAGTTTATGAAATGCTCTTAAAATCAGACCCGCTACCAGGTTGTGTGGTTTATCTGAAACTGTAGAGCTAATGCCCCCATCCCACAAACAGATCATATGAGTCTACAATTGCTGTGTTCACTTAATACAATTTTGAAAATATTCATTCCGTTGCGGACGTTACGCAATTTGTCATGCATATTTTTCTGTGGAATGGTGTAAAAATACATATTTATATAAATATATTTTATGCGCACTATTGGCTCTCTTTACGAACGTACTTCGATTGAGGAAAAACTAAATATTTAAGCAGTTAAATTTTAAAAACCTTGTTTTCCGTTGCAGACGTTATATGCCGAATGCCCATCTTTACTTAACATTATTTATCTCTTCTGAATGACCTACCGAGGCTTTTTTTACAGTTTATTATTAAATTAAAAGGAAATATAGTGTTTTTTTTACCATTTTTATGAACATTTAAAAGACATATATTTTACAAAAACAGATAAAAGCACGAGAGAGGTGCAGTTTTTGACCTGCCATTCATAAATGGATCACCGAAAATGGTTATGCTTTATATATTTTGAAGGTTAAACATATAGCCCACTTTTCCATTAACAAATATATGTGGTTATAACAACTCTAAAATTCTGTCCTTGGTATACATTATTTCGGATTCACCCAGATTGGTAGTGATGGCAAATAAAAATGAATAATCGATCAATTAATCATATGATGAATCTAAACGACAAATAATTAATCGCGATTAATTGGAAACAATTAATCGATTAATCGATATTTTCACCTAAAATTGAAAATTATCATAAATAAATTAAATATTATTTAATTAATTACAAAATTTTCAGTTTATTAAATTTATTAAAAAAGAATTTATTTGTTTAGTACAGAATTTAAAAATAGGAGCTTTGATAGCCGTTTCGTGGTTAATCTATTTCGTTTTCAGTTACTATTGCACCCGCTTTGGAAAAAAGCCGCTCGGATGTTACAGATGTACCAATCAAAAAGCAATATTTTTGTGCAAGAGAGTACAACTTAGGTTAGAACGATTTCATTTCTTCCATGCGTCTATTACATTTCGCTGGCGCGCCCATAAATCAAATTCAGCATCACCAGCAGAAGACGTTTCACTGCCGCTCCCAATGATGTTAATAACTGGGGTTGCAGTTCTAGGTCTTTCGACGTAAGCCGTCAAAGCTCAATGATTACACTTGGCGGCTGGCAACGAATCTTTTTTGTTACTGGATGTCTATCGATTATTATTTGGAATAATCGATTAATTCAATTAATCGAAGGAGAATTCACGATACAATAAAATCGTTAATTGAAAGAAAATAATCGATTATTAAAATTTTTTTGATTAATCGTGACATCACTACATATGGACTACATGGCGTTCTGGTACCTCCAATACAAATGTACCATTCCGCCTTCTTAAGAAATCAAGTTATAATATCAATACACCCAACGAAATCATCTCCAAACTCTGTATTTTGCAATGTTATAACAGGAAAAAGTTTTGGATTAAAAATTGTAAGTCTAGCCACTACCCTTCTGATACCTCCAATACAAATGTACCATTCCGCCTTCTTAAGAAATCAAGTTATAATATCAATACACCCAACGAAATCATCTCCAAACTCTGTATTTTGTAAAGCTATAACAGGATAAAGTTTTGGATAAAAAAATTGGAAGTCTAGCAACTACCCTTCTGGTACCTTTCATACCGCCCATTTTATAATTTATGTAATAAAATCGCTACGCCTAAAGCAATCTTACTTACCAAAACCCATGGAAAAACCTTGACCAAGGTTGGACGTCAATACGGAGACATTATCTAATAATGTATATGGCCATTGGCCATATCCTCGGCAAAAATGTCTATTCAGATTAAAGGTTCGGAGAATTTTTTAATTCACTTTTTTGTGTATTTGGCGAACTTTGAGCCAAAGTTTCATAGTAGTATAAAAATGGTTTGAAATTATTTAGGGAAGCAACATCCAATTTTTTTTAAATTTTTAAGGAAATTTCTGATCTTTGAAAAGCCGTCAAATTCAATAAGGTCAATTTGAACAATCAGAAAATGTTACGGGAAATTCCATAAAAATTGATTTATATTATTGGCATGATCCTGAATACTTTTGTAAGGGTAGTTTTTGATAGAATATCATCATATTTGCAGAGAAGGTAAACCCCATGTTACTGGAATGGAAAACGCAATCTTTTTGAAAAGCGCCTCAATCGAAAGAAACTAGCTGTTTTCTTTGTGAAACATTATTTTACTTCCGAAATTAAGAATATTCATTTGTACACTAGGGTAAGTTTTATTTTTTGTTTTTGGATTTTTTTCATGGGCCAACTTAAAATTTTATTAAGACGTACAAAAAAACATTATGTGATTTTTTTTTGATTTTTTTCTGAAAGGTTTAGGGGTCGCTGCCGTCACCCTTTGGAATAGGCAGTATAACTCGAGTAAACCTAAACATATTCTTATGAACATTTTTCAGTATTAATATTTTCCATAACCAAGTAATGGAATTGTAAATGGGCAGAATTGCCCCAACCCTTCTGGTACCTCCTATACAAAATGACCCATTTTTGGCAAATTAATATTTGTTCCATAACTTCCAAACGAACAGCTGGAGGATATTAAAACTTGGGCAGTTTAATCCACTTGCAATAACAGATAAACCCCCAGAAAACCAAAACCTTTGCCACACCCCTTCTGGTACCTCCCATACAAATGACCGAATTAACCCCCCCATAGTTTTACATAATATCTTTTTTGTATGAATACTGAATTCCATCAAATATTGCGTAAGATAAATACATGCGATTATTTGTCTAGGGAATGAAAATTGACTATATCTGTTGACCCTTTCTGGTACCTCCCATACAAAATGACCCATTTTTGGCAAATTAATATTTTTTCCATAACTTCCAAACGAACATCTGGAGGATATTTAAGCTTAGTCAGTTTAATCCACTTGCAATAACAGACAAACCCTCAGAAAATCAAAACCTTTGTCACACCCCTCGTCAAGCTTCTCCAAACACTCAACTATAGCTTGTTGAAAATCAATTTAACCCCTTAAAACGTTACACAGAGTAAAAATAAAAACTTAAAAAGAAATGTTGTATGAAACCGTCATTGTAACTAAAAAAAACTAATGATGCAGTTCGATTCTTCGATTGACTTCGAATTTTTTTTTTAAAAACAATGGGCCTTTTCTTAATTGCGCTGCATGTACTGCACATCGTATTCGTAATTGCAACGTCCGGCAACACTGCAAGCGTCAGATGTTCTAAAAAGCAACAAAGCATCAAACATCAAAAATAAAATTTGGTAATTATTTATATTTGTTATATTAACTTTACTATTTTGAACGATTATTTAGGATTGAGGTGGATGCTAAATGCACTAAATTAATAATTAGAGCACGTTTGGACATGGACGAGAAATTTGTGTCAGGAAGGAAAAATAAATCGGTACTGTGAAAAAAAGTTACAGAAAAAATCAAGGAGCAAAAACTTGACTTCAGTCTGGCCAAGGAACAGACTAATAGAAAATTCATAAACATGCAAACGACGTATAAAAGAATAAAAAAGCCAAATAAGGATTCCGAAAGAAACGTGACCACATGGGAGTTTTTCGAGGATTTCGATGAAATTTATGGCGCAAGACATTCCATTGATGCACTTATTTCGTCATTAGATCAAACACAGGTATCAGCAAACGGAGCATCATCTAATTCACAAATTAAATTTATTATATACTTTCCAATGTTTTCGCGTTCTAAATTGCAAACAAAATAAGCAACAAACAAGCATTTGCAACAGCTGACCTGCAACAACAGCGTCAACTAATCAGTGTTGCGCAACACATGCAGTGTTGCGTTGCAATTCCAAAAATGCCCTATCACAGTGTTATCAATTGCTCTTATTTTGTTATTGTTGGTTCAAGTTTCAATGTTTTATTATATAAAGTAACAAATTTATTAAACTTTTTAAATTATTGCCGTGCGCGGTGTGACCGAAAATTGTAATATTTAAATTAACTCACAATAATATTATTATAAACGAGGACAAGACAAAAATAATGATTTCGACGAACAAAGAGTCCTCTCGATGGGGACGCAGCGTCAACGTTGAAGATTATTGTTTTGAGGTAGTTGATGAGTTTACCTACCTCGGATCTTCCGTCAATAAGAAAAATAATGTCAGCCAAGAAATTAAGCGGAGAATAGTGCTAGCCAATAGATGTTTTTACGGACTTCGGCAGCACTTTAGTAATACCACCTTATCTCGGAATACTAAGAAACAGCTTTACCAGGTGCTAATCTTACCCGTTCTTTTGTATGCTGCCGAATCATGGGTGCTTACGACAACGGACATACAAAACCTGGGAGTATTCGAGAGGAAAGTACTCCGAAAAATTTATGGACCTATCTGTGTCGACGGCGAGTTTCGCCATCGGATGAACCATGAGCTGTATGAGCTTTACCACGACATCGACGTAGCTAAAAGAGTCAGAATGCAACGACTACGATGGCTGGGTCATGTTGCCAGGATGGATGTAAATGCTCCAGCGAGAAAGGTGTTTGAAGGCGAACCTGAAGGACGGCGCAGAGCAGGGAGACCCAAACTCCGTTGGAAGGACCAAGTGATAGGCGATGTGCCATCATCTGGTAGGACTAACTGGAGAACACACGCACAAGACCGAAGCGTGTGGAATTCTTTAGTACTTCAGGCCTCAAACTGATAAACCATGTTTGTAAGTTGTAATGGGCCACTTAAGTAAGTAAGTAAGTAATATTATTATAAAACATACAAAGTCGAAACTTCTCCAAAAACCAAACAAGAGCTTATTTATTAGGACTTTTCAAAGAAAACGATTGTAATAAATAAAGAGAAATGGAAACACAAGAAAACGTAAAAGCAAGTTAAAACATATGTATATGCTCATTTCAAAGTTTTGAAAAAGTGATAAAAATAAAAAAAAAATTTAAATTTTTCTATTGGGAGACATCCATTGACCGATTTTTTTTAAAAAATTAAATAACAACCAGTTGGAAAGTTTCAGTCGGGCAACCCATATGTAACCCTCGCCCTCTGTAAAACATAAAATTTTCTATTATATTGATAACACTGTACGACACGATTTTTCACCCATGATCAAACTGACCAGATTCTGAAAATATAGCTCAAAAAAATATATACGTATCTCTTAGTTTTTCTAGATCAGCTCATTTAAGTTTTTTTACGAGCAATTCAATTTTTGGAGCGAAGCTCCCATACAAGTACTCGAAAGTGAATTATTTATGTTCGCAGAACTCTGCAATTGTAAACAGATTTTCATCAATTTTTTTTTTAGTGTTTTTCAAATGGCCGGAGGCAGGTTCTGACGAAGAAAAATTTGTCTTACAGTGTAATATAACTCGATTTCTAAAGTAGGCGGAAAGGTACATTTGTATAGGAGGTACCATAAGGGGCGCGGCTAGACTACCAGTTTTTTTCTCTAAAACATTGCCCTGTTATAGCTTAACAAAATTCATAATTTAGGCACGATCGTGTCGAGTGTATTGACATTATTTCTCCATCTCTAAGTGGGCAGAATGGTATTTTTATATGGGAGGTACCATAAGGGGCGTCGCTAGACTTCCAATTTTTTCTCCAAAACTTTATCCTGTTATAGCTTTACTAAATACGGAATGTTGGCACGATTGCGTTAGGTCTATTAATAATATAAATCGATTTCTAAAGCGGGCGGTACCAGATGGGGCGTAGCTAGACTTCCAACTTTTTATACCATCACCCTTAGGAATGAGGGTATATATCATTTGATACGACCCAAAAGTGTAACACATAGAAGGAGTCACTTTAGACCCTAGGTTTCTTTGAACCAAATTCGATTCATGACTTTTTAAGTCGTTTGAGCCATGTCCGTCTGTCTGTCCGTCTATCTGGCTGTCCGGCTGGCTGTCCGGCTGGTTCGCACGATAACTTTCGAAAGACGCCACCAAATGTTTTGAAATTTTGCACGAGTTAATGTTTCCCCAAAACTACTTACGGTATTGAAAATGGGCTACATGACCACGCCCCTTCTGGTACCTTCCCTTCACATGTACAATTCCGCCCACTTTAGAAATCGAGTAATAATATTAATACATCGAACTCAATCGCTCCCAAATTCCGCCTACTTAAGAAATCGAGTAATAATATCAATAAATCCAACGCGATCGTATCCAAATTCTTAATTTGGTAAATCTATATCAGGATACAGTTTTTGAGAATAAAACTGGAAGTTTAGCCACTCCCCTTCTGGTACCTCCCATACAGAATTTGGGCACGATCGTGCCGTGTATATTGGTATTATTACTCCATCTCTAAAATGGGCGGAGTGGTACATTTGTATGGAAGGTACCAGAAGGGGCGTATCTAGACTTCCAGATTGTTTCCCAAAACTTTATCCTGCTTGAGCTTTACTAAATCCTGAATTTGGGCACGATCGCGTTAGGTCTATTGATAATATTAATCGATTTCTAAAGCGGGCTGTACCAGATGAGTATGGGAGGTACCATAAGGGGCGTCGCTAGACTTCCAGTTTTTTCTCCAAAACTGTATACTGCTATAGCTTTACTAAATAAAGAATTTGGGTACGATCGCGTTGGATTTATTGATATTATTACTTACTTACATACTTAGCTGGTACTTCTATGCAATCTCAGTGGATTATATACCGCACGTAGAAAAATATTATAAGCGCCTCGATCTTCTGCGCTTCTTCTCCAGTTAGTCACACCGAGTTCTGTAAGGTTCTCAGTAACCTGGTTTTCCGGAGTTTTGGTCGCCCTCTTCTGCACCGTATATCGAGTTCATTGTCGAAGACTTTTCGAGCTGGAGCATTTTCGTCCACGCCGATACTCTCCGTTAACGATGATGGGCCCATATATTTTACGAAGTATTTTTCTCTTGAATACCGCCAGAACCGATTCATCCGCTTGTGTCATAACCCAGGATTCTGAGCCATACATTAAGACAGGTAGAACCAGTATCTGGTATAGCTGGAGTTTTGTTCGTCGAAAGAGGGCACTGCCATTAAATCGCTTGCTTAGTCCGTAGTAGCATTTATTTGCAAGCAGGATTCTTCTCCGGATTTCGAGGCTGACAATATTTGCATTGTTGATGGCGGAGCCTAGGTAGACAAAATTATCTACCACCTCGAAATTATAGTTGTCAACGTTCACGCAGTTTTCCAAACGAGTAGATTCTTTGTTCGTTGAAACTAATAACTTCGTTTTGTCCTCGTTCGCCGTTAGGCCCATTTTCGCTGATTCCTTCTGTATACCTGAGAAGGCTCCAGTCACATCCCGCAGTTTTCGACCGATGATGTCTACGTCATCAGCGTACGCGAGCTTTTGTTGAATATAGTGCCACTCGTGTTTACTACAGCTTTTCTCATTATCATCTCCATCACAATGTTGAAGAGATCGCACGATAGGCCGTCGCCTTGTTTTAGGCCTCGTCTGGTATAGAATGGCTCCGTAAGGTCCTTGCCAATCTTCGCTGAAGACTTCATGTCAGTCAGCGTCATTCCGCAAAGACGTATCAGCTTCGCTGGAATACCAAACTCAGCCATGGCTTCAAGTTATTTCTGCCGTATCGGGCTGTCGAAGGCAGCTTTATAGTCGACAAAAAGATGGTACGTGTCGATCTATTTCTCTTGGGTCTTTTCCAGGATTTGTGTGAAAATCTGGTCAGTTGTTGATTTTCCAGGTCTAAAGCCACACTGATAAGGCCCGATCAGGTTGAATAACACTGGCTTAAGTCTTTCACATAGCACACTCGACAGGACCTTATATGCGATGGGTAAAAGGCTGATCCCGCGGTAGTTGGAGCACACACATATATTATTATTATTACTTCATCTATAAAGTGGGCGGAAAGGTACATTTGTATAGGAGGTGCCAGAAGGGGCGTGTCCAGACTTCCAGATTTTTTCTCCAAAACTTTATCCTATTATAGCTTTATTAAATACAGATTTTGGCCACGATCGCGTTGAATGTATTGATATTATTAGTCGATTTCTAAAGTAGGCGGAGTGGTACATTTGTATCGGAGGTACCAGAAAGGGCGCACAGTGTAACGTGCGTGTCCCCTTACAAAGGGGTCTGATGATGAACTCGTCATGAAGTTCAAAACGCGTCATCCTAGTGAGTGGCAATGAATTGCCATTAATATTGACAAGAAACAAAAAAACATTTCTGATCGTTTAGCTAAATTCAATAAAATTAAATAATATTTTTTCTGGTTAGGGCCATTTTACGTGGAATTTCCCATTTATAGGTAAAGCCTACCTACTAAACAATCAAACACATATTCTTATCATAAACCTTGCGAAATATGTGGTGTGCAAAGTAAATATCCAATCGCTGTTTGCCACATTGCGATTAAAGTGAACTATAAAAAAAAAAATAAGCCATAAAAGAAATAATTGTTTCTCTCGTTGTTAAACAATCAATTCTTATGATCACAAGTTCTAGTATATATTCAATGTATTTACAACATTGAACAACATGTATAGATCACATGGTTTTCTTTAAGTTTGTCCTATTATATGGATAAGACACTCGCCAAATGTATTAACTCCAATTTTAGGAATTTTTTAAAACTTTAATTTAAATTCCTCATAAAAAAACTCTGCAATAATAAAAACAACACTACTGAACATTTCTTACATTGTTAAATTTTTACCTTATTTATTTGACGTTATAATTTAACATCAGTTTAGATTAAATAGAGTTAATCGATTTGACATGTAACGCATTCATATGCTGAATGTCCCATTTGTTGTTTTTCTATGGGTTGGCTTGTGTGTGTTCGTTGTTAAAGTACATACATATGTAAACCAACAAATAAAACACACATTTAATTAGACCAATTGGCCGGCCATATGTTTAAAATAATTCATATAATTCAAACTGCTTTCGAACAAGCGCCCCCCTCTCCTTTCCAAATGACAGCACCATGGGGACATTCTACACATCAGCCCAACAGTTAACCTACATTACATGGCGACTACCCCATGATTTTGGAACAAAATCAATACACCCCACTGCTCCAAGAAACATCTGAAGGAATTTTTAATTTTCTCATTCACATACGCGCACATGCATAACTTTACATACATACCTCTTGGACTTCTTTGCGACGCGTTATAAAATCTCCTAAATGGAACAATTCCATGCCCAATTTATCGGCCCAGGAATGAACTCTGCAAAAGGAATTTATATAATTAGCAATATATATATATACTATATATCTGGAATAATCTGGAGGATATCCAGTGTGCAGTGCGTGTGTGTGTGTTTGTGTGCATGGGCATGTGTAATGGAGAGGATATTTACAAGTTATAATTGATTTTTTCACCAGGCACTAGGTTGGCACCATTCGGGTAAAGCACATAAAAACAACAGAGGACTTTTAACAAAAACGATTGCATTTTCCCTAATAACATTTTGCTATTAAATTAATTTAACTACTAAACAAGAAAACCGATAACCGATAGCGAGATTATTATTAAATTAAATTTATGCGGTCGTCATATCACAACTTGGTTTGGTATTTCCAGCATAGGATTATTGCCTTAACATTTCGAATGGCATTTATTTGTTTCACTCTATATATAACACTCTCTATCAATTCCACAACGATCTGTGGCGGCGAACACTTTATTTTTGTAGATTTTTATTTAATTTTTTGTATTTTTTTCCTTGATTTTTCTTCACTTTACAAAATGTTTCCTTCGACGATGAGTGACGGTGAAAAAGTTTTCATGTATCTACACTGGGCTTTTTGAAAATTCAAATTGAATATATTGTGAAATGATGAGTTCATCCATTACAGGCCGTGTGTTACAGAGGGACCACCAGTGTTTGCCCTGCGACAACACGTTCTGCACTTGTCTGGCGGCGTTTTACGCAGACGCTATCTTATCTGACGCATGTCCAGTGGGTTTGTTATTATTTGTCGGGAACACGTGTACCGGCATTTCGGAAGACGCAACAGGAGTTTGTTTACAGTCGTCGAGTGTAAATATAAACAATTGTAGAGGGTTTAGATTCGACGCAGTGCGATTGTTTACATCGCTATTCATTGACTGGCATTAAGTGTGCCAGAATACCGATGTATACGAATGCTTATGAATGATTATAGTCGTGGGTGGTGGGGGTGGTGCGCTGTCCATGCAGTGCCGTAATATTCAACAGTTTCTACAACACAAGTGTTCATGTGGTGGTTGCTGTAATGAACTTGGATGTTGATGTCGCGCGCCTTAATGGAAACTACGTTAAAATGTAGGTCACTGGCATGACTGTGTGTGTGTATGTATGTATGCTCCCTCTTAGTACCGTGATATATGCTACATAGGTTGATGTGAAAGCTTGTATGTAACAGGTGTGTTGAAATATGCTAAATATCCTATGAAATTACGAACTCGGTCCTTCGGCATCGTAGGTTAATAAATAAGTACTTAACAAATTTTATTAAAAAAAGTTTACATTAGAAACTTTGTAGTCCTTTTTGAGGGCCAACAGGATGAAAAAATAAAAAACTGAAAAAGCCGATTAACTTTATTTTGCTTATAGTTTCACATCATTCGGTTCAAGTGTAAAGAGAACTGTTGGAAAACTGAAACCGCTTCTTAAACCCAGGTTAAATGAACCAATATTTAAAAACTATAAGCGAATATTTTGAATTGGATCTTAATACATTGGTTATATCTGAAAGCGACAAACTAAATCTAGAACCGATTCGTAAAACGTATTATCAAACCCGGGTTTCGGGTTCACTAGTAAAAAAAAACTTAATTTCCCTTTACATCCCATGAATGAGGTATGGGATTCTTCTCGCGTTGTTGTGAATTAACACACTTTCTATTTTAGATTCACAGCAAACGGCACTTACTTGTTTATCGACGAATTCCGAAAATCGGTTCATATTTATTTGCGCTACTGGCTTATAAGTGCGTAAAAGTTCGAAAAACCAGTTTTTTATCCGTAACTCAAGATTCAAGTAACTAAAGTATTTTAATAGTGAGTTGTTTATAAAACCCCAATATGTCTTCTTTATTTCACAAAATTGAATATACTAGCCACATAAGAAATTTCTCTAAATTTTCACAAATTTTCGTAGACACTTCAAGTTGCTGTGGAAAATTGCACTTTGTGTTAGTCATAATTTTGAATACAACATTTTAAGTAAAGTTTCATTAAAAGAACATTATAGTACTGTCTAAAATCTAATTTTTTTTTCAACTTCAACAACAAAACTACAAATTAAGAAAAAAATACGTGCGTCCGCAACGCCAGAAAATACCCACATTGATATTATTACTCGATTTATAAAGTGGGCGGAGGTGTACGTTTGTATGGGAGCTACCAGAAGAGGCGTAGCTAGAATTTCTGGTTTTTGCTCCAAAACTTTATCCTGATTTAGCTCTACTAAATGTAGAACTTGGGCACATTGGCGCTGGATGTATTGATATTATTACTCCATCTCTAAAGTAGGCGGAATGGTACATTTGTCTAGGAGGTACAAGAAGAGGCGTGGATAGACTTCCAAATTTTTCTCCAAAACTGTATCCTGTTATAGCTTAACAAAGTAAAGAATGTGGGCGGAATAGTAAATTTGTATGGGAGGTACCAAAAGGGGCGTGGCTAGACTTTCAAGTTTTTCTTCAAAACTTTATCCTCATTTAGCTTTACTTAATACAAAATTTGGGCACGATCACGTTGGGTGTATTGATATTACTACTTCATCTCTAAAGTGGGCGGAGTGGTTCATTTGTATGGGAGGTACCAGAAGGGGAGTGGCCATGTAGACCATTTTCAATACCGTAAGTAGTTTTGGGAAAATATTAAATTGTGCAAAGTTTCAAAACATTTGGTTTCGTCTTTCGAAAGTTATCGTGCGTACCAGCCGGACAGACAGACGGGCATGGCTCAAACGACTTAAAAAGATATGAAGCGAATTTGGTTCAAAGAAACTTACGGTCTAAAGTGGCTTCTTCTATGTGTTACACTTTTGGGTCGTATCAAATGATATATACCCGCCTACCCGTAGGGTGAGGGTATAAAAAGAAATTAACCTGTTATCTTAAAACCCCGGAACCGATTCATGAACTGGTTTAGATAAACTGGTTTGATACCCTGGTTTTCGGAACCGGTTTAAAAGAACTACAGGCAAATATGTTTTCCTTAAAACCAGGGTTTTAGCACCTGTTTTCACAAACCGAAATGCTAACGTTGTTATTCATATCTGGAACTAAATTAAAAAAAATCATAATTCACTACATATATGTTAAACTGTGGGGAGACTACACCATTATCAAAGCAAATAAATTGATATTCAGATCTCGGTCATATAACAGGATAAAGTTTTGGAAAAACTTCTGGTACCTCCCATACAAAAGTACCTTTCCGAACACTTTAGAGAATGAGTTATAATACGAATAAATCCGAAGTGATCGTACCCAAATTCTTTATTTAGTAAAGCTATAGGATATAGGATATAGGCTATAGAATATATACTCCATCTGGTACCTCCTATACCCATCTGGTACTGCCCACTTAAGAAAACTATTATTATTATTAATAGACCTAACGCGATCGTGCCCAAATTCTGTATTTAGTATTAGTATTTATTTATTATTCTGTATTTAGTAAAGCTATAACAGGAAAAAGTTTGGGAGTAAAAATCTGGAAGTGTAGCGACGACCCTTCTGGTACCTCCCATACATATGCACCATTCCGCTCACTTTGGAGATGAAGCAATAATATCAATACACTCGACACGATCGTGCCCAAATTCTGTGTTTTGTTAAGCTATGACAAGTACCTCCCCTACAATTGTACCACTCCGCCCACTTGGGAAATCGAGTAATAATATCAAGAGAAAATTTTATGTGTTACTGAGAGTGAGGGTATATGTAAGTCGGGTTGCACGGCTGTAACATTCTTACTGGTTTTAGTAAAGTTCGATTAAGGATTTGTGTGAGGCAGCGCCTTGACCCATTTTTTGCCAACTTGTTTCCAAATAGCCTGGTTATATCTCTACTATACTGTGAAATTTTCAGAACGATTAAACTATTATTATGACTTCCCACTTCCACCCTGGCTGTAATTCATACTGTACCAACAGCACATACCAAATAACAGCTTTATACCTCTTATAGTTCATGAGATACAGCCTTTTAAAGTTTCAAGTTTTATACCACGCCCACTGATCCGATCCCGCCCATTTTTTATTTGGATGACGAACTTTGCTGTCAAATGCATCCATAACAAATATTCAGGGCGATTGGAGAAACAGTCCCACGTCCACTTCATATATCAAAAATGCAAGTAGGCTTTCTTTCACCACCGACCACACAGCTACATTTTGTGGAAATTTCAAAAACATCGGTCAAGCTGTATTTGAAACAAAAAATTTTTTTTAAATAAACAAACACAAACTCATTTTTATAAACATAAATCTATATATATAAAACATGATGTGTGTATATATGTAACGTATGGACTCGAAAACGGCTGGACCGATTTTGATGAAATTTTCAGGGAATCTTCCGAATAACCCCGCGAGTAACATAGGCTACACATTGTTTGGATTTTTCTACATTTAGGGGGTGAAAATGGCAATATTCGATAACACAAGGTATTCCGCGCTTACAAGAAGTTAAAAATAATATATTATCAATCGATGATAAACAACTTTGTGTACTCTTTTAAGATACCTGCGTACGTCCATGGGAAAACCTTTAAAAAAATGCTATACATAACTCTCTGTATTCCAATATAACGGGACATCCAATATAACGGGATATGCAATAGCGAAGCATTGCCGGGCCCACTAGTATGTATATAGATTTGACATTTGCCCTCTTTAGGGCACGGCTTAAAAATTCCCGTTTTTGCTCATATTTTAACTATATTTAATTTATAACAACTTACACAATATTTCGCTACAACATTTCCCAAAAAACCAAAGTAGAATTTTCGCAGTGACCCTCATATATTTACATACTTATCTTATCTTATCTATACAATGACACACAATGCTTTTCAGTTACACTTTTCAATATTATCACAGGAATTTATTTTGCACAAAATTATTACATCATCTACAAATGTTTACATATTTTCGCTCACATTATTGGTAACGCTTAGAAGTCCACTTAGAGTCGCTACCAGTATCTTCTCTGACATAGCCAATAAGCCCTGTATAAAATACGTCAAAGGCTAGAAGAAGAGTCATCGAGGTGTTTCGTTTATACATATAAATTGACAAATATGGATATAAGTATTTGCCCACATACCGTTATGCAAAGTAGAACCACAAAGATTAGACGTTGGGCCACCACAACAAATATGGAGAACCCTGTTATAATACCAAGCAATGTTACCAAAGCCATAACCTCTACCAAACGCACAGCCACCGGCATTTTGGGAATATAAAACTTGAGATTTTTAACAAGAAAAATACCGAATATTAACGTTAATGTGTATTAAATAAAGTTTTGACAATTTCAAATTGCCTGTACTTTTGTAAGCATTTCTACATATGTGTCGTACTTCAAAACATTTCAAAGGCAACAGAGTTATCAGAGTTCGAATTTGTTTTTAAAATTCTTAATATTCGAAATATGTTTATCTGATCTGAATTCATAACTGTGGTTTACAACTAGAGTAATTAAAACTGAAAGCTAAAACCGCTTAACCACGTTTTTTGTCAGTGTTCGTACTATGTTTTTTGATGTATTATTGTCGCACGATAACCAAAACAAACTTGAACGAAGTTGTATTCCATAATTAATGGGAATCAATAATATCATTCCGATTTTGGTGGAGTTAAGGCTTGTGTCCGCCCCATCCGCGCAAATTTTAATTAGATACGATAATTTTCACATAGTAAACTAATTGTCTACCAAATGTCAGTGAAACTATCCAGACGTCAATAAGGCACAAACAGACAAACTCTTGCTTTTATAATATTAGTAGGGATAACTCGAGGAGAGGTTCAGGTTAAGATTAAGGTTGAAAACATGTAATGACAAAGTGCAATGCTATGGTCATTATGGTCCATTGCGAGTGTTCTGATTTAAAAAAGGGAAATATGAAGAAAAGAGTATAGTAAAAGAGAAAAAGAGCACAAGAAAAGTACAGGTAGTTAAAATAATTCCTGTGTTGTCTCTCCTTCAACTTAATATACACAAAGTAGTAATATTACATGGGGACACTATGGTCCTCTGCCAATATCAGTGAACTTTACCAGATTCCCTTTATCACCTTTCAGATTAACACATTGTAGCGTTCATTCAACATTCAATATAAAAAATACTTTGCGTTGTAACTTGCGTTGTACTTGTTCAATATTGACATTCATGTATTCATTAACTTCTGTAAATTTTCAGAAAACGAAAAAATACATTGTTTATTTGTTTGTAATTGATTAATAGAATAACATCGTTTTATTCTACACTTCCTAAAACGTGAAATATTAAATCATCCATAAAGCTTTATTTCCGTTGGCCTTTTACTTTGGTATCATACTAGTTACAATATCCATGGATATTTGAATCAAAAATATAGTCTTAAATTACCGTCATATAAATTCTGATATCAGCCATGGAGACGGTTATAGTTTTTAGCATCAAAAAGTAATCTCTCTTTATCGTAACAAGTTTCAAAGTGGTTGTTGTTGTTGTAACAGCTTTACTATTCAAAGTTTTACAAATTTAATCCGGGGGTTCTTCAATGTCTAGTCCTAAAAATTGAGCTACTTCCACTGGATTGGTCCATAGATCCAATGGGCTAAGTGGAGTAGGGTGGGCTGGGCAAGTGCAAATGTGGCAGGTATCGTGGGGACCCTGGCCACACGCTGGGCATATATTGGGGACGGCACGGTCTATGCGGGACTAGTAGGCATTGAGCCTGTTGCTCCATCCCGATCTGAGTTGTGCCAAGGCCACTCTTGTTCTACGTGGCAGTCTTGTCTCTGGTTTCGGCTGCAGGGGGCGGGCGACCTCCAAGAATGACATTCATGCGGTAACTTGAAACCGCGGAATAGGTGGCGTCTCTATGAATGTCATTCAAAGCTGCAGCATATGAGGTGTGATCCAAGGAATCCTGTACGTGGTTGAGTATACTATCCTCATAACCTGTGTGATGTTAAAGTTGGGATGACTCCTCCGATGACATCCCAGGAGGAACTGTCAGCATGACATTGTGTTCCTTGACTGGGAGGACCTTTGTTTCCTCATGTAGTCATCAGGGCGGCATTTTGGCAGCTTTGAATATTTATCCACTGGGTATCACTCAGCGAAGGAGACCACACTGGAGCGGTATTGTTAACGACTGACCGGGCAATATTTTTGTAGTTAGCCAACAAGGTTTCTTTGTCTTTACCCCAAGTGCTGCCGGCTAGCGCTTTGAGGACCTTGTTCCTACTTCGCTGTTTGTGCGTAATTGCAGTGGCGTGAGCTGAGGAGGTAAACAGACTGTCAAAGGTGACCCCCAAAATTTTTGGGTGGTTCACAATTTTTGGACGCCATCGACTACGACGCCTAGATTTAAGTTTACCTCCATTGTCCAGGTGGTGAATAATGTTGCTTATCACTTCGCTGGTGAATGTCGTTAGTTGGGGGAAAAGAGTAGACCTTGCCATAACTGCTAGTAACATGACTTAGTACTTGGTAACAAAATTAAATATAGGATTTGAATAATTTGCTCATTATACTGACGATAGATATTATTTAAAAATATTTATTTTTTATAAACATATATTTAATCAAAATATTGTAAATATTATAAAAATAGTTATTTTTGGTTAACATTATGTTTAACAAATATTTGGCCACATCTTTTAGGTCACCTTGCCGCACTAATGTCTTCTATGTACAAATGGGATGTCCTAGCGTAATAAAATCATTGATTTGTTTTATAAGCTGCTTCTATGTCAGTCAAATTGTCCCATCACAAGTTCAATAATTTTTCTCAATATCGTTACCTGTAGATAAAAAAAGAAATGTGATGACATAACACATCGTTAGAATAATTTAAATAAAATATGTATGTAGTTTCCTAAACCATTTTTCATCGTATTTATGGACTTCTCGATTACCAATATTTTTAACATTTATAATTCATTTAAATGTAATTTTATTAATTGGTTATATTTTAGTAATAAGTTATTATATAGATATCAATTAAATCACTGCTCACTAATAGAATTTCCCCATAGCTTAATCACTTAACCCTAAGTGAAAAGTACAGATAGCTAATTAATGATAAAAAGGGACCGTTATAATCTCAGAGCGATTAATTTTCTTGGTATTGTTTTCTTTTACAAGAATGTTGTTATATTGTTTTAACCGTATCATTTAGTAAGAAAAATTTACATAGACAACATCTGAATGACAACAATAAACCAAGTGATAACAGCCTGATGATAAAAAAAGCAATTATGGTAATTAAAGGTTGATATCACCGAAACAAAATTATATTTATTTCTACAGCATATTCATATTACAACACCGCAGTTCCTTTAACATGATATAACCCTAAATAGGCTAAAATTGTCCGACCACTCTAAAGTATTAATTGTCAAGCTTTCCTTACACTGCTTGTGATACGTACTAGGGTGATCAATTATTCGGGTTTTTGCGAAAACCGGTTTTCGAATTATTCGAAAAATGACATTTAAAAAAAACCGGTTGCTTTTTTTGAAATTCACAAAAAACCGGATAATCCGGTTTTCAAAATTATGTCAAATAACAAATTAAAACACAATTTTTGACAAAAAAAAAAATAACAGAAAACAAATCAATTATAACTATAAAAAGTAAACTTTTAGTTTAATTATAATTACAATGCAAAACATAAGTGAGATCAGTTTGTTATTTTAACAAAGACAAACGAAACAAAACAATTCATTTGTAAATAATTGATTATATATAAATATATTTAATTTAATCTTAAGTTTTAGCTAAAGTAACATTTAAGAAATAAGATACAATTTAGGTGCTTGGTTGTATACCTATTTTTATCTTTGGTTTTTATAAAACTTGACATTGAAAAAGCCCTTTCACAAGGCGTTTAATATTGAATATTTTAGAAATGCGTCACTAATTGGGAGTCTACTCGTACTTAAATACAAAATGAGAGTATTCAGGGTTTGAACACGTCGTTCTGATATACGCCTTTTGAAAATTGCATATAAATTTATTGATAATTGGTTTTGAATTGTTGAAAAGTGTTAAAGTAAAAATTTAAAAATACCTTCAGCATCAGCTAAAGTCGAAGAGTTTGCAGAAAGTTTTTGTATAGACATTTCCAAAAGTTTAAGGGTGTCACTAAGCACTGACAAAGTTGCGATATCATTTTCACTCAATGGTGTCAGTCCTAACTCCATTAAAGTATGATTCACAGATTTGTGCAATTTTAAAAATTGAGAAACCATATTGGTTATAGAATTCCAGTGGTGCTTAACATCATGGATAAGTTGAAGCTCCTTATTAAATTGGTCTTTTACAAACATTTGTAATTTCTTTCGCTTTTCAGCCGACTTATTAAACATTGAAGATTTATAAAACTAACAATTAGGTTGTTCTTCCGAAACACTGGAAAAAAAGAAGTACGAGAACACATTTAACACAATTATGAATAAATTTGAATAAAAAATATCGAACGCCAAAAAACCGAGATTCGAGAAAAAATAACCGGATTATTCGATATTCGAAAAATAGGGATTTAAAAAAAACCGACGGTTTTTATGAGTGAAAAAAACCGAGTAACCGGTTTTTGAAAACCGAACTGATCACCCTAGATACGTACGCTTTATTCGCATTTTTGTTTAGCTGCCGTGAAGAGACAAGGAAGAGCCTCTCATCTGATATTAAAAATTTCCTCAGTACTGCTGCAAACTATTGGACAGTATTATATGGCTACATTATCTTATCTAATAGTCATTAGATAAAAATAACTAAAATTAAAAAATAAGCTTAATTTCCCTTTACACCCCAAGAATGAGGTATGGAAATGCTTCTCGCGTTATTTTGATTGAAAACGCTTTCTATTTTATAGTCAAACGGCACCTACTTGCTTATCGACGAATGCAAACGTCACTGTTTGAGAACTTTTACTAGACTTGCCGATTGATTCGACACTATCCGGTAATGAATGAAAAATGTAGATTACTGTAGCCGGGAATCGAACCACGGATCTTCCGCGGTAGTCGCTTGTTCTAACCACTATACCACGGACGGTCACAATAACTAAAACTACTTTTTTAATCGACATATATAACATATCTGAAAACTATCACATCAAGTGCAAAAAGATTGGCTCATAAGCAGCTGGTTAGGTTTATGGAATCAAAAGTTCAACATTAATTCCACAACCAGCATTCAGTAACAAAATTTTGAAAAAAAAAAAAAATTTGAAGTCCATAATAACGCTAACGTGGCATCTGGAGAACAGTGCCGAGGAAACCGAGTATGTTTTTCAACTTACCACAGTTTGGGCAACAGCATTGAAAATCTGCCTTATTAAATTGATTAATTCATCCGGCTCGTAAACTTGCAGGATATGACAAACCACCTGAGAGTACAAAAAACTTTACACAATATTTGCTATTTTGAATATAAAGCGCGTACTTACAACCACTCCTGCTATCACAAGCAAAGGCCCTATTACGCTCATTACCAGCCTCTTTATCCAAACGATTGTGTACCAAGATATAAGCAATAGCGCCACATTAGCAACGATTGCGTACAGCTCTGTGGGTATGTGTACGTTTTTTGTGGTCCATTCGTACAGGACTGTGAGCAGTGGTAAATCCTTTTAGCCCATGCGGTAGCAAATTAAACAAATTCCATACATGTGATATTTGACGTGATAAAGGCAAATGTTTTCACAACTTACCGTCCATTGGTCAGCTCTAGAATCCTTCATATTCAATGTTTTGTTTTCATTGAGAATTTTGAAGCTGTCTTAACAATAACAAAAATATAAGAAATGTTGACAAGGAATCCGGGTTGCCATATCACCGTTTTAACAGCTGATCAGCGTAGAAGTTTAATTGATTCAAAAAGTGCAAAACTACATTGCAACGGAAATGGTCTCAGAGGAAACAGGAACGTCTTAAAAACTTAAAAATTAAGGTAGAAAAGATGTAGCTCATGGATAATACTGCTAATGAGTAAAATATGGGGCGGATGCCCAAACAATTGCTAAATTTTTTAAAGAAAACATCAAGAATGCGAATTTTTCTTTTGGACGGAACAATGTGGCCAACAGGGTCCACAAGAAAGACTTTAAAATAGGCTAATTTAAAAAAAGTCTAGATTTTTTAAAGCTTTTCATAGTAAGGGTTAAAGTAAGAGGAAAACAATGTATTTTTTCGACAACTGTCTTAAGTTATCGAACTATAAAATCTTAACGGTTTTTTTTTAAATATATATGTCTAAATTTTTTTAAAGTGTGTTACAGTAATGGTAAAAATAACTATCGTAGTTATCGGGTTTACGAATGTTAAAATCGAAACTACAGGACCTGGGGCAGGGATCAAAACTATTTGGAAAACAAAATTAAAGAAAACATCAATAATGCTAGAGACGCATCTATGTGACCCACAGGGGACTTATTACGGGTCTGAATATAGATTAATTTTAAAACAGTAGAGGAGCAAAACATAAAGTATTAATTATTAGTTATCGATATATCGAACGAATAATTCTAACGAGTAGCGTGTTTTACTAAATATACGCTACTTTTCCATACATCTTCTTTATTGTTGTTATTATTCGTTATTCAAGTAGCTTCGCCGATAGTCGTACGACAATTTAAGTATGTACATTAGGGTGGGGCGATTAGTATGGAAGGAAAAAAATCTTAATGGGCGCTTCGTGTTTCTGATTCTTGGGATTGTACTGAGCAAAAAAGTCCACTAGACCATATGTCTACGGTGAAAATCGAGCCTCCCCATTTTGACTCAATACTAACACAAAAATGGTAGGCAAGACAATAGTTAAGAACTCTCTAGTACATCGCAAAAGCATTGGAACACTCCTTCTAGTAGTTTTGGCCTTGTGAAAGTGCATATTTTTCGTGAAAATGTTGATAAATTAAAATTTTCAGTTGTTCATAGGGCAAAATCATAAAAATGTTCTATTTCTTATTTATATTCTATTTTATTATTTTATTCTATTTATTTTATTTCTTATTTTTTAGTCTTCTATTGGTTTCAGTTCATTTGACGCATTTTTGTTAGTTTATTGTAAACGATCACAGCATCAAATACACATAAAATTAAATACGCATTTTTAAATATTTGCCGCAAATGTAAGTTTTATAAATAATTGTTTCGTGTATAAACTGTGCAGTGCTATTAAAAAACATTTTTTTTATTTAAGAAATAGAACATTTTTATGATTTTGCGCTATGAACAACTGAAAATGGTAATTTATGAATATTTTCATGAAAAATATGCACTTTCACAGGGCCAAAACCGCCTGAAGGAGCATTCCAATGCATTTGCGATGTACTAGAGAGTTCGTAACTATTGTCTTGGCTACCATTTTTGTGCTAGTATTGGATCGAAAATCTCAATGGTTTGGCTGTTATAGGCCAAAATATCTAAAAAACGGTGGTGAAAAGTGGTGAATTTTCTACATTTTCGACTTTTTGACCATGCAAACGAAGTTTTTGTAAATAATGTATTTAGAGAAATTGAAGCCCGAGACAATAGCTATAACCTTCTTTTGAAAATAAGTCAAAACTTTAAATAGTTTACGAAATATGAGCGAAGAAAATTTGCAAATTTTCCAAAAAAATAAGGTTTGAGAAAAAACTTCAAGTCAAAATGGGGAGGCTCGATTTTCACCGTAGACATATGGTCTAGTGGACTTTTTTGCTCAGTACAATCCCAAGAATCAGAAACGCGAAGCGCCCATTAAGATGTTCAAATCGCCCCACCCTAATGTACATACTTCTATTCGATATAAAGTTACTCATATTTGGATTTGTTGCGATTAACTAATCCATCCAAAACCGTTTTTCCCCTTCCATTTTTTTCCTCCGCAAACAAAATCAAAATTTTTTGACAGAATGATTTTTTTTTCGATAACTGTAAGTTATCGAAAGGGACCAGTCGTGGCATGATGGTTAGAATACCATACGGGTGGTTCAACTCCTAGCTCCAGTCATCTTAAAAAAAAATAAAAAATACATTTTTCTTTCATTGCCTGCCCCCTCAATGTTGTCGTCAGCAACTTCGCAGTAAGAGTGTCGAGTCGATAAACAAGTAGGTGCCGTAAGTTATGAATCTAAAAATAGAAAGCGTGTTAATTCACAACAACATGAGATGCTTTCCCATACCTCATTCATGGGGTGTAAAGGGAAATTAAGTAAATAAATAAGTTATCGAGATATTGAAGAAATTGTTATGGAAATAATTTTTTTCAAAAATATTTTATTTCATTGTTTTAAAAACTGTTAATTAACAAAAACGAATAAACTTTTTATTTTAAATAAACAATTTAAACAATTTTTTTTCTGGATGGTAAAAAATTGTGGGATATTATTTTTTTGAAAGCCCAGCAAAAAATATAGCGCAATATAAAAAAAAATTCGGAATCATACGATTTTAAAAAAAAAATCAGAAATTATTTATTTTTAATAAATATTTATTCGTTTATTTAATTAAATATTAAACAATTTTTTTAACGTATTTTTCTTGATGGTAAAAAATTTATATTTTTTTTTTGAATGTATATATGTATATGTGTTCCTTTAACACCCATTGGAGTATAGGGCCTCAAAATTTTTTTTGATTTTTTTTTGGATGCCAAGAAAAATATAACGCTCAAATAAAAAAAAAAAAAAATCGGGGAAAAAATATAAAAAATTTTATGTACAACGTATAAAACAGCTTGCATTCCCAATATATAGTGCAAGTGACCCTAACTGGACGAATAGACGTAGCACAAAAAAAAATGACACCGATAAATTTGTGAGACTAATACCTTTCGTTTGGGTACCCACACTTGGACATTCCCAAAAATACCTAGATTTACGGGTTTTTGTCATTTTGGTCTACTTTATGTGTAGTCCCTAAATAAATGTACATATAATTCAAAGAACACACTTGTTGTTTTTATGATTATTATAATGGCTAATGCCTTTATTTTCACACTCAATATATTTTGAAATAGATTTCATTTTGTTAAATTTTATAGAAATATCTATTTTTCATTTAAGTAAACTTTATAATCATAGACACATACATATCGAATCGAATAATGGTTAAGTTCTTAAAAAACATACATGATTTGTAACTTTTCTTTTGCATAACTTTAAAGAGTGTAAACATTTGTTTAGCATTGTTGCTTAAAGAACTGTGTGTATGTATAAAGACCGTACACCAAATTTCCGAAGACTGAAATATGTATGATAACACTTTTCTGTTTTGTGGTGGTTAATTAACAACATCATCATCATCATCATCATTAGCTTGAGGTCTTATATTACAACAATAAAATTTGTGAAATAGTCATTGAAATAGAAAAGCATCAAGGACTTAGCGGCATCCTTGGTGATCTTCAATTGTATCGTCGTAATATTCTCATTTATACATTGTTGTTGAATGTGTATGAATGTATGCGTGTATGTGTTGGGGGTGTTTGTGTGTGTTGTTGTTCGTCTATATACTTCTTGTATTGTATATATATTATGGTACATACGGCAGTACACATGTACTCGTAGATCGATCGTGTTTGTATGTTAAAGTAACTACTGCACAAATACTAATAGAATGAAACGTAAGAATAAAATGTTACAATAATTGGATTGATTGATTGATTGTTGTTTATTACAATTACTAATTAATTAACATAAATTCTCTCTTTGTTTGTTTTTTAGTTTTGTGTTTTTTTTATTTTGGGTACTCAAAAAAAATTGTATTGCATTTTGAAAAGATTACAATTGAAGAACAAAATATGTATATAATGAACAAAATTAATGAAATTCATTACCAATTAAGAGAATATCTGCTGCTTTTAACTGCAATATTCCAATCTAAATTCTTCGCCATAGAATAACAGAAAACATTAGATTTCATAAACGATTTTGTTTGGTATATAGTATAGTTGATAGCTGGTGGTAGGTAGTTAATAAATTTGTATGCTTGTGTGTGTTTTTGTGTGAAGGGGGGGTAGAACATTTGGTCTCTTAAAAACTACGTCAAAAATAATCAATAAAATTAACTTAAAATTACAAATGATATCGTCTGTCTGTGTGTGGATAATATGCGTTGAAAATATTTTGCGAATTTTCATCTTGTGTCCTAGATGGAAACCTGCAATTAACCATCAGTGTACAGACGTTGTTATCAAACGGCAGCCAAATTAGGAAACGAAACAAAACAATCTGTAAGATAGAAAGGAAATATGAAAAGATATTTAATTAAATGGTAACAAGCAGTAGTAAGCATTTTAATAAATAACTACTATAGAGAAATCGGCTGAGCGTTATGTTAAATGACCTCCTGAATCCGAATATCACCCCAATTTTTCCTATCACCTACCGTTTTCTCGAGACTCCAAAACAAAAACATTGCATATCAAATTAAAGGACTCTGTCAACCTTTTTTATATTGTGTAAAAAAATCTACTAATAACAAATTTTTTAAAAAAATGTCAGATTTTGTATTTGTAAAATATTTAATTTTCATTGATTGACTGTAATTTTCGAGAGCGCGAAAATATCACAATGTTAAACAATAGTGGATAGCTACTAATGTTACCTTTAATTTCGTGTACTATAAATATTGTTTCATGATTTATTTTTTAAGTTTAAAGAACATTCCCAGTAGGGAATCGCCAAACTAGTTCAAAAGTATGGAATTGTGAACTAATTCCAAAATGAACAAGTTCTAAACTATCAAATTTTGAACCAGTTAATCGTTATTAGCTGATGAATAAGAAAAAGAGTATTTTTAAATAATTTCATAATTTATATTATATATTATATTTCGAGAAGACAAATAATTCTAAATGACTGGATGATAAAGTATATATTTCAATAATTGTATGCATTTAATTATAATATTGTATTTTTCATCCACTTTTAAATGTATTTTGGACGTCGAATAAGTTTTTTTTAGATTTTTTGTATTTTAAATACTAGTACAGTACTAGCTCAAATTTTCTAGAATAATATTAGTTCGTTTTTGAAGTAGTTCAAAACTAGTTCAAAGGAATCAATCAACTACCGCCCGACTATAATTTCTGAACTAGTTTTATTCTAGTACAAAAGGGATAATTTCCCCGAAGCCCATGAATGAGGTATAGGATAGCTTCTCGCGGTGTTGTGAATTAACACGCTTTCTATTTTTAGATTCACAACTAACGGCATCTACTTGTTTATCGACGAATGCAAACGTCACTGTTTGAGAAGCTCTTACTAGACACTAATACTGCGAAGTTGCTGTTGACAACATTTGAGGGGAGCCGACAATGAAAGAAAAATTTATTTATTTTTTTTCTTTTAAGATGACTGGAGCCAGGAGTTGAACCTGTGATCTCCCGCATGGTAGTCGCGTGTTCTTACCACTATGCCACAGCCTAGGACAACTACGTGTTAAATGAGACAGTTGCTTGTATGGAAGGTGAACTAGTTCACAGTCCTATGGAGAACAAGTATTTTACTAGTTCCGAACTAGTATTTTTCCCTACTGGGTTGTTGTCCGCTTTATATAATTCGTCTACAATAATAAGTACTAGAGTCGTCAGCACTTATCATCGAGGTGCATCGTCTTCCCATGATTGTAGGGTATTGATATTCCATATATAGATTGTAAGAGGGACTCGTTTTCAAAATCTGATCTATTTTCAAAAGATATCGCACATTTAGGAATTTGAACCAGTCTACTGCACTTTTAACATTCTTTAATTTTTAAGAACATTTTTTGGACTGACTTTAAGCATAATTTTCCGGTACAACATTTAAGATAATTCCCAAACTATTGATCGGGGTAAAACTTTGTCGGTATTATCTTAACATATATTTAGGTTGGGTGAACTGTAGTTATATGTTTATTTATAATATATAGTACTACTCACAATTGCGAAAAGAATATTGTTTATACAAATAGAGAGGGTAATCCGTTGGTTCTTCTTCGTATTCTCCTCCTTACCTCTGCTACTTGTTCGTACGTATTTGCGGAATAGATTCTTCCTTACTTATTTATAGATAGACCTTCGATGCTAGCCAACAACTCATCGGCAGTCTGTGAAACAACCTGTTCTTGATCATCGCGGGTACTTAGGTTTTGTAAACGTTTCTCCAGATTTGAGAGATCTTCCAATTCGCGCTGCTGCTTAACCATATATCGCAGTATAAGCGCTGTCAGCATACACATGTCCTCGAGTATCTTACTTGTTTCCGGTGTTGGATTATCATAGCGTGTACGCAATAGACGCAGTTTTGCTTCAGCCAATTCTAGGGGAGACTTGCCACTTCGATCGAACATGTGAACACTGGCTCCACCCTGGAGCAACACACGAACCACCACGTTAAAATTGTTCGAACTGGCAGAAATTACAGCCAAGTGGAGCGGAGTATTACCCAGTGAGTCGACCACATTGGGATTCGCTCCAAACTTTAGGAGTTGTTGGACAATTTGTATGTAACCACGGCAGGAAGCTAAATGTAAAGGACTTCGCTTGTACTCGTCCGAAGCATTGGGATCAGCCCCGGACTCGAGGACCCTCGTCAGTAGCTCTATGTTGTTAGTGGAGGCGGCGTAGCGCAACTTGCGCCCTGTTGACTCGGCAAAGATGTTGTTGTAGCTAAATCGCAGCCTGCTCTTGATACACGTGCGGGGCCGCATTTTAAAGTTGTGACTGCTAGAAGGCAGGGTACTGGGATGGATGATGCTGGACATAAAGTCGGCAGACTGCGATGACGAGTTCAATGGCAGTGGCGGTAAGGTAGGTAGCGCAAAGTGCTCTTCCGAGTTCAGATGGAATGCATTGGGATTGATAGTGGGCCACTCGTGGGTATTGGGCGAGGAAGTCGGTGTGGGCGGCATTATTGGCGGCGGTGGCGTGATCATAATACTCGCCGTAACTCCATCGTTGCTATCGTTGCTGGTGTCCACACCTGAATCATTTGCTGCCATTGAGGCGTGCTCTGTCTCCACCTCTTCGGCCTCGTCAATGAGAGGTTGTACTGGATTTCTATAGCCCTTAATTTTGGCGATTTCAGTGGCCACTTTTGCACACAGATCAAACTAACGGGAATACGAGAAGACACACAGACCAAAGGGCGTACAAAAGGATTAGTAAATAACAGAATTTATTATGTTTCTTTCACACTGGTGCACGATTATGATCAAAGAAAAAATATTGTTTTGTGTATTTTGTGTTTTCTTCTCGTTTTCGTTTCCTTGTTTCTATTTATTCAATAACAAGAAAGGGGAATGTCAAAAAAAAAATTCATAATAAGTATTTGTGCCAGAGTTGGCAAAAAGTACACCGAGGGCCCGATGGAGATGGGGGAAATTGTGTCAGTATAGACGAGAGTAAGATAACAGTACGTTTCTACAAGTCTAAGTTAGTAAATCATGAAACCGATACTATTACATAGTTGCATAGTTAACTAAAGATATTCGTAGTTGTTTAAGAATATACTTCCATTAACTATTTATTGAAAACAGTTTTTGATTGTTAGAACTATTTTCTCTTTTCGTATTGTTAATGTGTTGTCATGAAAGCAAACTTCACAAAATGTTAATTCAGATATACTTTTTGGAGTAAAGGCTGATTTACACACTATCCACCCATATCCCCTATCGACTGTCAAGTCAGTACATTTTGATTTCCTATAAACCTTCTTTGCTTACTCCTATATATTATCTAATTAAGCTATCTTGCTCATGTTGTTGAGGGGATATGAATAGATATGGCTAGATAGCGTGTAATGTATGGTTAATAATATATTCTATTATATACCACATGACTATTTCGTGGATTACTGAATTTAATTATAAATGCAGAAGTGACTAACTCAGAGTTGTGATTTTAGGGTAAGTTAAAATGCATTTTAAAGTGCTCAGTAGAACAATATGCTTTCCCAGATACTTGTTTTTATCATAAAATTCAGACTTCGTATACAAGTGTACCTTGAAACACTTCATGGAAGACGCATTACTATAAAAGGAAAAATTCTTGTATATACAAGAAAAGCATCTTGGAGGCATCAGGAAAGATATCTAATAGAAAATTTTATTGCTAGGTTTACACAACCGATGTCCCATGACTGATGCTTCAATTTGAAAATATACAAAATAAACTAGTTATATTTTGTATATAATTTTTCCACATGTTGTAAACAATTATATGGTATATTAATTTATTATGAGGTATAATAACAAAAAAATCTTAAACTTAAACTTAATTTCCATTTACACCCCTTGAATGGGGTAGGTATAGTTTCTCGCGTCGACGAATGTAAACGTCACTGTTTGAGAAGTTCTTACTAGACACGCCGATTGACCTGACACTAATACGACAATGAAATAATTTTTTTTTATGATGACTGGAGCCAGGATTTGAACCTGTGATCTCCAGCATGGTAGTCGAGTGTTCTAACCTCTGTGCCACGGCAGGTCCCAACAAAAAATTAAAATTGGGATATTTAGGTTGCTGATAACTACAGGATGATTATAACGTTCTTGTTGTAATTGTAACGTCAACTGCAATTACGCAAGGAGTTAAATCGTATATTTTAGACAACATCAACTTTTCATATCAACGATGTGTTAGTTAGGGGTACATCACCTACGATATAGTTAATTTATTTGCCAATTTTTTATTCCGATTGTCATCTTGTAAGATCAGCTGAAAGTTACAAAAGCAAAAATGTGTAATTGAAAAAGTTTAGGGTGTATTGAGTTTTTAAAACTTGCACTTGCACGGGTAAACGCTATATAAAGCTGCTATTATACGACGTGTATTTTACATATGACATGTCAGTTTCCCAGTGTAAAATTTATACATGACCCCTTTCTAACACTGCTTGTGTAAAAAAATGTGTTAGGCAACATGTGTATACATTTCAATTAGAGCGTGCTCTATTTTGATATATAATATATATCGCCGATCAGCTGTTTTTGACAAAACAACAAAGCGTTTGCTGACAAAAAGTTGAAAAGGATAAGTATTATATTTCAAATCGTAAAAAGAACAATTAATGAGTGTTTTTTTGAACATATTTTTAGTGAAATTGGGCTAATAAAGCTGTGTTTGGCGATGATAAGATATAGCAAAGTCAGCTGTTAATAATAAACACATGTATACATGCACAAGCACGTTTGAACGCAAAAATTATAAACCAAATGTTCACGCTCATTTTGACAGACATGCAGAATTACATATCGGTTTTTTAAATACACGTCGTCTAATGGCAGCTTAAGTAAACTCACAAAATTGTCAATATAAAATATGTACATTTTACTTCAACTCCCATTACTGGTACAATATCTACACACACTGACAAACCACGACCGACAAATAACAAAGAAATTGGGTATAACAACAAAGATGAGAAGACAATAAAAAAAACACAGGGTGAATATTATTTCAAGCAATTATGTAATATGAACAACCCTGTCATAGCGTAGGACAGTTTTGTCCACGCAACAAAATAGGACAACTTTTAAAATTGTTTGCCGTTATATTGCAAAACTATTTTAATAATTATTGTATAAACTCCAGTGTTTATACTTTACATTCTTAAATTTTGTACGAAAAATTATTAATTATTAAATTGTACTATTTCCTAACACAAAATTAATTACTCGTTATTAAAAATGTACTATTCGTTCACAAAAGTGTACTAGCAATTCATTTGAGGGCTGAAGTGCAGAATATGGGGCGGGAGCCCGATTAAAAAAAAATAAATATGCCATTGTCTTCGTCTTGTTCCCCAAACATCGGAATGGTAGGTCAAAGTTGGCGCTAAGGCCCCGGGAACCCTGGGGGGGGGGCAAAAAAAGGGGCCCCTTGGGTTCTATGATGCCCCCCATGTGGGTACTCAAATGAAAGATATTTTTGAGACGAATACAACGATGTTATTTTTAGGTTCCTATGGGTCTCCTGGACCTTTTACGCCCAACATATCCATTTTCACTCAAATTTACAAAAAAAAAAAATTTTTCCGGAAAATACTAAAAAAAAATTTTATTTTAAAAAATTGCGCGATTTTTTTAAAAAAAAATTTTCCCTGCGGCGCTACTGCAACCAACTCAACCGTTTCAACTCTAATTTAAAAACAAATAATGTTTTAAAGGGATATATCAAAAAAAATATTAAAATTACAATACATAGCTTTTTTTTAAATATTTTTCAAATTTTTCCTTATTTTTTCCACTTTTATCCTTTTTTTAATCAATTTTCTTCTTTCAGATATTTCTCTTTAGACTTTTTCTTGAAATTATCCTTTAAAAACCTTAAAAAAAATCAATAAAATTTAAAATTTTCACACATTTTTGATGACATTTCATTTTTCTATGGAATTTTTCAATTCATTTCCCTAAATTATTCTAATTTTCCATGATTTTTCCCCATATTTTTATTTCCTATTTTTTTAGAATTTTTCAATTTATTTTCTTAAATTTTTATAACTTTTTCTATGACTTTTTCTCATTTTTTAAATTTTTTTTTTGGTATATCCCGGAAATTTAAATAGATCTAACTCGGTCCAGGAGACCCGTAGGAACTTAAAAATAACATCGTTTGATTCGTCTCGTTTGAATCTTTTATTTGAGTACCCACACATGGGGGGTCATCATAGAACCTAAGGGGCCCCTTTTTTTGGGGCCTCGATTTTCGTGTTTTGGGGCGTATTTGGGGTGGGGTGGGGTGGCATTTTTTTTTTTGGGGTTCCCGCCCCATATTCTGCACTTTTGCCCATTTGAGTACAGCATATTATGAATTATTCAATGTTTCTGTCCAAAAAGTTGTATCCTTCTACTGATGTTGTAATATTTTAAGTTCTGTTACCTCGTAGAAGTCATGGCCACATATAATTTTTTGTTACTTAGAAATTAGAGTTCAAAAGGGTTAACAATCTATTTTCTATAGATTGCCTTCACTATCTTTTAGCTAAACATAGTACCGCAGAACACAGTCCACTCACTACATTTCCTATTGGGTCGATTAAGGCGATTTTTGATAAGGGCAACAACAGCAACACTCTTCTAGCAGATAAACTGTATTATTTCGCCCTTGTCTATCCCCGCATCCACCGCAGCTTTATTCACCCTCCTGGTTACCTTACTTTAATCAATTATTATAAATATATTAAAATTGTTATTCAATTTAATCCAACAACAGGTATCGTCGGTAAATATAATAATTTCAAATTGCTTTTGCATTAATGAACATTTATTTTGATAATAAAGTTTTATCATTTAGACGTGTGCTGCTCAATCGTCATGGTGATTTGGCATCAGCAACTAAATAATGAACATAGATTAGACAGATGTCGCTATAGACTGCCAACTTCAACCCGCACCAATTGAAAAAGCCTTTTGTATATTATTCCAATATATGTATGCTGATGTTTTTTCAAAAATAGAGGCGATGCTAAAGTATATCACTGTAAGACAAATTTAAACTTTTGACCTCACCCATGATCAAACTGACCCGATTCTGAATATATAGCTTAAAAAAATATACATATCTCCCAGTTTTTCTAGATCAGCTCATTTAAGTTTTTTACGAGCAATTCAATTATTGGAGCGAAGCTCCCATACAAGTACTCGAAAGTGAATTGTTAATGTTCGCAGAAATCTGCGAGTTGTTGATAGGTTTTGATGAATTTTTTGTTAAAGTTTTTTTAATGGCCAGGACTGGGTTCTGACAAAGCCCAAATTTAAACTGTCACAAATTTAATTTGACACAAACTTATTTTGTCAACAGATTTTTATGAACTTTTTTCAATATTTTTCAAAGTACCAGGAGCGGGTTCTGACGTAACTTGAATATAAAATTTGTCAAAAATTAAAGTTGTCACAAATTGTAAAAAAAATAAAATTGTCACAATTTTTTTTTTAATTTGTGACACATTTAAATTTTGCTTCGTCAGTAACTGCCTCTGGCCATTTGAGAAACACTAAAAAAAAAATCATCAAATCTGTTAACTCGCAGATTTCTTCGAACATTAAGAATTCACTTTCGAGTACTTGTATGGGAGCTTCGCTCCAAAAATTGAATTGCTCGTAAAAAACTTAAATGAGCTGATCTAGAAAAACGGAGATACATATACGTATTTTTTTAGCTATATTTTCAGAATTTGGTTATTTTGCTCATGGGTGGAAAATCGTGTCGTACAGTGTATTACAATTACTTAGGGTAGAGGCATTGTGTGGACCAATTCTGTGTTCTTCAGGAAAATATGGTGCAACAACTTTACAATATTCAAATGTTATTAAATATGAGTCGATTATACCCTAACTTCACTACACTTGTTATCAACATTACCGGGGTTTGTGGTCAAATTACTCAGAGTTTTCCATATACATATAACAATAGTTAGATAATTGCGTAGAAAGCCTCAAAACGACAGCTGAAACGTTAATAAAGTGATATACAACAGTTTTACAACATTGCCAGGTACGATAAATTGCAATTACTACAAAAATGCTGTCGTTGCACGCAACCTCCATTTGTCGGTGAATAGGAATACTACAATAAATATGTAATACCCCAACTCCACTGCTTTTGTTACTTCGCTGGGTTTGGTAACTATTTCATAAGGGTTCCATTATCCTTATTTGATTAAGTTTGCGCGTTTTTTTGTGTATTATAAAAAAACAAGTGTTATAGTTATAATTTGTAAATAAGACAAATTATAGGTAACTTGGAACCGTCCTAATTTTGGTAAGATAGCGGTGTCACAAATGGGACAAATATTGACGACCCCCGCAATCGATATAAGGACCATGATTTAAGGATATGCACCTGGAATGTCCGAACTCTATACAGATATGGTGCCTCTATCCTACTGGCGGATGTTCTCGACAAATACAAGGCTGACATCACCGCCATACAGGAAAAGAGATGGACGGGACAGGGATGCACACGACGGAAGAACTGTGACATCTTTTACTGCTGTCATGCAGAAAGACACGAATTTGGATGTTGTTTCATAGTCGGCAAGAGACTTCGACACCTGGTCTCGCGGTTTAACCCTGTAAGTGACCATATAGCCACCATTCGCATCCGGGCGAAATATTTTTACATTACGCTGATTTGTGTACACGCCCCGACGGAAGACAAAGACGATGACATCAAAGATGCATTCTTTGAGTGCCTGGAGGAAATATATGACCGCTGCCCTGCACATGACATTAAAATTGTTCTGGGAGATTTTAATGCTAAAATAGGAAGGAAATATGCTCTTGGTTCAGCAGTCGGAAAATTCAGTCTACACAACAACACCTCCGTTAACGGATTCAGACTGGTCGGCAAGAAACATGGTTGTGAGTGGAACCAGATTCCCGCATAAAGATTGATCACGTGGTAATTGATGGAAGGCATGTCTCAATCGTTATGGACGTACGTGTGATGCGCGGTGCAAATATCGACTCGGATCACCACCTAGTTACAGCCAAGGTACGCACACGATTAAGTAGTGCTAAAAACACTCGTAATCAAACGCAAAGGAAGCTAGACATCACAAAGCTGCATACCACTGAGATAGCCAATGCCTACTCCAACCAACTCTCTCAATTACTCCATACAAATCCCCCTAGTTCTGATGTTCCCGACATGCAGTGGCAGCATATTGCGAATTCTATGAACACTGCCGCAACGACCGTACTGGGTAATGAAAAACCACGCTCAGACAAGCCCTGGTACGATGATGAATGTCGCGAAATGTCTGAGGAAATGGATGCTGCATACAAGGCTAAACTGCAGCCAATGGTGACGCGTGATGTGACGGAGCGTTATAAAGAGAAAAGGAGGGTGATGAAACGCCTGTTCAGACGGAAAATGCGTCTGTGGAAGAAAAGAGAGAGCCAGGATATCGAAAACTACAGGGATAGAGGTGAGTCCCGAAAGTTCTACCAAAAGGTAAAAAGTAAAGGTTTTGGAACAGGGATCCCCACCTGTAAGGACAGAGACGGAAATCTGGTCACGGACACTCAGAGTGTGCTGCAAATATGGAGGGAACACTTTTAATCTCTTCTCGTTTCCGAAGACAGCATAAGTGACGAAATTTCACCAATTATCGACGATGGAGTAGACTGTCCACCACCGAGCCAAAACGAGATCAGCTTAAAAATTATAAAGCTGCGGGAGCCGATGGACTGCCAGCAGAGCTTTTTAAAGCTGGCGGCGATGACCTGGTAACATGCATGCACCAGCTCATAAACACGATTTGGCTCAGGGAGTGCATGCTCGTTGATTGGAATCTGAGTGTCCTATGTCCCGTGCTTAAGAGAGCGATCCTAGTGTGCGTACCAACTATCGCGGGATTAGCCTTTTACCCATCGCATACAAGGTCCTGTCCTGTCTAGTGTGTTATGTGAAAGACTAAAGCCCATTCTGGCGAACCTGATTAGACCTTATCAGTGTGGCTTTAGACCTGGTAAATCCACCACCGACCAGATATTCACGCTACGACAAATCCTGGAGAAGACCCAAGAAATGCAGATCGATACCTACCATCTGTTCATCGATTACAAAGCTGCATTTGACAGTCCGATACGACAGAAATTGTTGGATGCTATGGCTGAGTTTGGTATCCCCGCAAAGCTAATTCGACTATGCGGGATGACACTGACTGACACGAAGTCTTCAGTGAAAATTGGCAAAAATCTGTCAGAGCCATTTTCTACCAAGCGAGGCTTTAGATAAGGCGATAGTCTGTCCTGCGATCTCTTTAACATCGTAATGGAGATGATCATGCGGAAAGCAGCAGTAAACAGGAATGGCACCATATTTAACAAAAGCCACATGTTGCTCGCGTATGCTGATGATATCGATATTATTGGATGTGGATTGCGAGATGTTACTGCGGCTTTTTCGAGCATTGAAAAGCAGTCGGCTGAAGTGGGTCTGGTGATAAACGAGGACAAAACCAAGTTATTTGTTTCAACGAACAAAGAGTCCAATCGTCTGGGACGCTGCGTGAACGTTGACAACTATAATTTTGAAGTGGTAGATGATTTTGTCTACCTTGGCTCCGCCATAAACAAAAATAATAATGTCAGCCTCGAAATCAAAAGACGAGTATTGATCGCAAACCGCTGCTACTATGCGCTAAGCAAGTAGCAAAGCGCTCTCTCGAAAAACAAAGATCCAGCTCTACCAGACTCTGATCCTACCTGTCTTGCTCTACAGCGCAGAATCGTGGGTAATGACACAAGCGGATCAATCTATTCTGGAAGTCTTCGAGAGAAAAATACTCCGCAAACGGCAAGTACCGTCGTCGAATGAATCATGAGCTGTATGAGCTGTACAACGACATCGACGTGGTCAAGCGCGTTCAAATAGACCGAATGCGCTGGCTTGGACACGTTGTACGAATGGACAAAAACGCTCCGGCTCGAAAAGTCTTTGGCAATAAAATCGATGGGCGGCGCAGGAGGGGACGACAAAAACTCCGATGGATGGACCAGGTGACGGAACTGTTAAGCAAGCTTGGTATGACGAACTATCTACGGAGCGCAAAAGACCGAAGCGCTTGGAATACTTTTCTACTTTTTTCGATTAGACGCTTAGTTTACCAGATAAACGCATTTAAAGATTTCCATATAAAAATCCACCATTATCCACCCATTTCATTGTCATATCTACACCTATAGCAGGGATTTCTTAGGGAATTTATAGTGATCACAAATTAAGCTCCTTTTTTCGATTAGACGCTTAGTTTACGAGATAAACGCATTTAAAGATTTCCATATGAAAATCACCATTATCCACCCATTTCATAGTCATATCTACACCTAGAAGGGATTTCATGGGTAATTTATAGTGATCACAAATTAAGCTCCTTTTTTCGATTAGACGCTTAGTTTACGAGATAAGCGCATTTAAAGATTTCCATATGAAAATCCACCATTATCCACCCATTTCATGGTCATATCAACACCTGTAGCAGGGATTTCTTAGGGAATTTATAGTGATCACAAATTAAGCTCCTTTTTTCGATTAGACGCTTAGTTTACGAGATAAACGCATTTAAAGATTTCCATATGAAAATCCACCATTATCCACCCATTTCATGGTCATATCTACACCTATAGCAGGGATTTCTTAGGGAATTTATAGTGATCACAAATTAAGCTCCTTTTTTCGATTAGACGCTTAGTTTACGAGATAAACGCACTTAAAGATTTCCATATGAAAATCCACCATTATCCGCCCATTTCATGGTCATATCTACACCTAGAAGGGATTTCATGGGTAATTTATAGTGATCACAAATTAAGCTCCTTTTTTCGATTAGACGCTTAGTTTACGAGATAAACGCATTTAAAGATTTCCATATGAAAATCCACCATTATCCACCCATTCCATTTCACAAATTAAGCTCCTTTTTTCGATTAGACGCTTAGTTTACGAGATAAACGCATTTAAAGATTTCCATATGAAAATCTACCATTATCCACCCACTTCATGGTCATATCTACACCTATAGAAGGGATTTCATGGGTAATTTATAGTGATCACAAATTAAGCTCCTTTTTTCGATTAGACGCTTAGTTTACGAGATAAACGCATTTAAAGATTTCCATATGAAAATCTACCATTATCCACCCACTTCATGGTCATATCTACACCTATAGAAGGGATTTCATGGGTAATTTATAGTGATCACAAATTAAGCTCCTTTTTTCGATTAGACGCTTAGTTTACGAGATAAACGCATTTAAAGATTTCCATATGAAAATCCACCATTATCCACCCATTTCATGGTCATATCTACACCTATAGAAGGGATTTCATGGCTAATTTATAGTGATCACAAATTAAGCTCCTTTTTTCGATTAGACGCTTAGTTTACGAGATAAACGCATTTAAAGATTTCCATATGAAAATCTACCATTATCCACCCACTTCATGGTCATATCTACACCTATAGCAGGGATTTCTTAGGGAATTTATAGTGATCACAAATTAAGCTCCTTTTTTCTATTAGACGCTTAGTTTACGAGATAAACGCATTTAAAGATTTCCATATGAAAATCCACCATTATCCACCCATTTCATGGTCATATCTACACCTATAGCAGGGATTTCTTAGGGAATTTATAGTGATCACAAATAAAGCTCCTTTTTTGGATTAGGCGCTTAGTTTACGAGATAAACGCATTTAAAGATTTCCATATGAAAATCCACCATTATCCACCCATTTCATGGTCATATCTACACCTATAGAAGGGATTTCATGGGTAATTTATAGTGATCACAAACTAAGCTCCTTTTTTCGATTAGACGCTTAGTTTACGAGATAAACGCATTTAAAGATTTCCATATGAAAGTCCACCATTATCCACCCATTTCATGGTCATATCTACACCTATAGCAGGGATTTCTTAGGGAACTTATAGTGATCACAAATTAAGCTCCTTTTTTCGATTAGACGCTTAGTTTTCGAGATAAACGCATTTAAAGATTTCCATATGAAAATCCACCATTATCCACCCATTTCATGGTCATATCTACACCTATAGCAGGGATTTCTTAGGGAATTTATAGTGATCACAAATTAAGCTCCTTTTTTCGATTAGACGCTTAGTTTACGAGATAAACACGTTTAAAGATTTCCATATGAAAATCTACATTATCCACCCATTACATGGTCATATCTCCACATATTGAAGGAATTTCATGGGTAATTGATAGTGATCACAAATTAAGCTCCTTTTTTCGATTAGACGCTTAGTTTACGAGATAAACGCATTTAAAGATTTCCATATGAAAATCTACATTATCCACCCATTACATGGTCATATCTCCACATATTGAAGGAATTTCATGGGTAATTGATAGTGATCACAAATTAAGCTCCTTTTTTCGATTAGACGCTTAGTTTACGAGATAAACGCATTTAAAGTTTTCCATATGAAAATCCATCATTGGCCACCCATTCCATGGTGATATCCCCATATATTACAAGGTATTTCTTTAGTAATTTAAATAGTGATCACAAATTAAGCTCCTTTTTTCGATTAGACGCTTAGTTTACGAGATAAACGCATTTAAAGTTTTCCATATGAAAATCCATCATTGGCCACCCATTCCATGGTGATATCCCCATATATTACAAGGTATTTCTTTAGTAATTTAAATAGTGATCACAAATTAGCTCCTTTTTGCGATTAGACGCTTAGTTTACGAGATAAACACGTTTAAAGATTTCCATATGAAAATCCACCATTATCCACCCATTACATAGTCATATCTACACATATTGAAGGGATTTCATGGGTAATTTATAGTGATCACAAATTAAGCTCCTTTTTTCGATTAGACGCTTAGTTTACGAGATAAACACGTTTAAAGATTTCCATATGAAAATCTACATTATCTACCCATTACATGGTCATATCTCCACATATTGAAGGAATTTCATGGGTAATTTATAGTGATCACAAATTAAGCTCCTTTTTCGATTAGACGCTTAGTTTACGAGATAAACGCATTTAAAATTTTCCATATGAAAATCCATCATTGGCCACCCATTCCATGGTGATATCCCCATATATTACAAGGTATTTCTTTAGTAATTTAAATAGTGATCACAAATTAAGCTCCTTTTTTCGATTAGACGCTTAGTTTTCGAGATAAACGCATTTAAAGATTTCCATATGAAAATCTACATTATCTACCCATTACATGGTCATATCTCCACATATTGAAGGAATTTCATGGGTAATTGATAGTGATCACAAATTAAGCTCCTTTTTTCGATTAGACGCTTAGTTTACGAGATAAACGCATTTAAAGATTTCCATATGAAAATCCACCATTATCTACCCATTACATGGTCATATCTCCACATATTGAAGGGATTTCATGGGTAATTTATAGTGATCACAAATTAAGCTCCTTTTTTCGATTAGACGCTTAGTTTTCGAGATAAACGCATTTAAAGATTTCCATATGAAAATCCACCATTATCTACCCATTACATGGTCATATCTCCACATATTGAAGGGATTTCATGGGTAATTTATAGTGATCACAAATTAAGCTCCTTTTTTCGATTAGACGCTTAGTTTACGAGATAAACGCATTTAAAGATTTCCATATGAAAATCTACATTATCCACCCATTACATGGTCATATCTCCACATATTGAAGGGATTTCATGGGTAATTTATAGTGATCACAAATTAAGCTCCTTTTTTCGATTAGACGCTTAGTTTACGAGATAAACGCATTTAAAGATTTCCATATGAAAATCTACATTATCCACCCATTACATGTTCATATCTCCACATATTGAAGGGATTTCATGGGTAATTTATAGTGATCACAAATTAAGCTCCTTTTTTCGATTAGACGCTTAGTTTACGAGATAAACGCATTTAAAGATTTCCATACGAAAATTAAATTAAGCTCCTTTTTTCGATTAGACGCTTAGTTTACGAGATAAACGCATTTAAAGATTTCCATATGAAAATCCACCATTATCTACCCATTACATGGTCATATCTCCACATATTGAAGGGATTTCATGGGTAATTTATAGTGATCACAAACTAAGCTCCTTTTTTCGATTAGACGCTTAGTTTACGAGATAAACGCATTTAAAGATTTCCATATGAAAATCCACCATTATCCACCCATTTCATGGTCATATCTCCACATATTGAAGGGATTTCATGGGAAATTTATAGTGATCACAAATTAAGCTCCTTTTTTCGATTAGACGCTTAGTTTACGAGATAAACGCATTTAAAGATTTCCATATGAAAATCCACCATTATCCACCCATTACATGGTCATATCTACACATATTGAAGGAATTTCATGGGTAATTTATAGTGATCACAAATTAAGCTCCTTTTTTCGATTAGACGCTTAGTTTACGAGATAAACGCATTTAAAGATTTCCATATGAAAATCCACCATTATCCACCCATTTCATGTTCATATCTCCACATATTGAAGGGATTTCATGGGTAATTTATAGTGATCACAAATTAAGCTCCTTTTTTCGATTAGACGCTTAGTTTACGAGATAAACGCATTTAAAGATTTCCATATGAAAATCCACCATTATCCACCCATTTCATGTTCATATCTCCACATATTGAAGGGATTTCATGGGAAATTTATAGTGATCACAAATTAAGCTCCTTTTTTCGATTAGACGCTTAGTTTACGAGATAAACGCATTTAAAGATTTCCATATGAAAATCCACCATTATCCACCTATTTCATGTACATATCTCCACATATTGAAGGGATTTCATGGGTAATTTATAGTGATCACAAATTAAGCTCCTTTTTTCGATTAGACGCTTAGTTTACGAGATAAACGCATTTAAAGATTTCCATATGAAAATCCACCATTATCCACCCATTTCATGTTCATATCTCCACATATTGAAGGGATTTCATGGGTAATTTATAGTGATCACAAACTAAGCTCCTTTTTTCGATTAGACGCTTAGTTTACGAGATAAACGCATTTAAAGATTTCCATATGAAAATCCACCATTATCCACCCATTTCATGTTCATATCTCCACATATTGAAGGGATTTCATGGGTAATTTATAGTGATCACAAACTAAGCTCCTTTTTTCGATTAGACGCTTAGTTTACGAGATAAACACGTTTAAAGATTTCCATATGAAAATCCACCATTATCCACCCATTACATGGTCATATCTCCACATATTGAAGGGATTTCATGGGAAATTTATAGTGATCACAAATTAAGCTCCTTTTTTCGATTAGACGCTTAGTTTACGAGATAAACGCATTTAAAGATTTCCATATGAAAATCTACATTATCCACCCATTACATGGTCATATCTCCACATATTGAAGGAATTTCATGGGTAATTTATAGTGATCACAAATTAAGCTCCTTTTTTCGATTAGACGCTTAGTTTACGAGATAAACGCATTTAAAGATTTCCATATGAAAATCCACCATTATCCACCCATTTCATGTTCATATCTCCACATATTGAAGGGATTTCATGGGTAATTTATAGTGATCACAAATTAAGCTCCTTTTTTCGATTAGACGCTTAGTTTACGAGATAAACGCATTTAAAGATTTCCATATGAAAATCCACCATTATCCACCCATTTCATGTTCATATCTCCACATATTGAAGGGATTTCATGGGTAATTTATAGTGATCACAAATTAAGCTCCTTTTTTCGATTAGACGCTTAGTTTACGAGATAAACGCATTTAAAGATTTCCATATGAAAATCCACCATTATCCACCCATTTCATGTTCATATCTCCACATATTGAAGGGATTTCATGGGTAATTTATAGTGATCACAAACTAAGCTCCTTTTTTCGATTAGACGCTTAGTTTACGAGATAAACGCATTTAAAGATTTCCATATGAAAATCCACCATTATCCACCCATTTCATGGTCATATCTCCACATATTGAAGGGATTTCATGGGAAATTTATAGTGATCACAAATTAAGCTCCTTTTTTCGATTAGACGCTTAGTTTACGAGATAAACGCATTTAAAGATTTCCATATGAAAATCCACCATTATCCACCCATTACATGGTCATATCTACACATATTGAAGGGATTTCATGGGTAATTTATAGTGATCACAAATTAAGCTCCTTTTTTCGATTAGACGCTTAGTTTACGAGATAAACACGTTTAAAGATTTCCATATGAAAATCCACCATTATCCACCCATTACATGGTCATATCTACACATATTGAAGGGATTTCATGGGTAATTTATAGTGATCACAAATTAAGCTCCTTTTTTCGATTAGACGCTTAGTTTACGAGATAAACGCATTTAAAGATTTCCATATGAAAATCCACCATTATCCACCCATTTCATGTTCATATCTCCACATATTGAAGGGATTTCATGGGAAATTTATAGTGATCACAAATTAAGCTCCTTTTTTCGATTAGACGCTTAGTTTACGAGATAAACGCATTTAAAGATTTCCATATGAAAATCCACCATTATCCCCATTTCATGGTCATATCTCCACATATTGAAGGGATTTCATGGGAAATTTATAGTGATCACAAATTAAGCTCCTTTTTTCGATTAGACGCTTAGTTTACGAGATAAACGCATTTAAAGATTTCCATATGAAAATCCACCATTATCCACCCATTACATGGTCATATCTACACATATTGAAGGGATTTCATGGGTAATTTATAGTGATCACAAATTAAGCTCCTTTTTTCGATTAGACGCTTAGTTTACGAGATAAACACGTTTAAAGATTTCCATATGAAAATCCACCATTATCCACCCATTACATGGTCATATCTACACATATTGAAGGGATTTCATGGGTAATTTATAGTGATCACAAATTAAGCTCCTTTTTTCGATTAGACGCTTAGTTTACGAGATAAACGCATTTAAAGATTTCCATATGAAAATCCACCATTATCCACCTATTTCATGTTCATATCTCCACATATTGAAGGGATTTCATGGGTAATTTATAGTGATCACAAATTAAGCTCCTTTTTTCGATTAGACGCTTAGTTTACGAGATAAACGCATTTAAAGATTTCCATATGAAAATCCACCATTATCCACCCATTTCATGTTCATATCTCCACATATTGAAGGGATTTCATGGGAAATTTATAGTGATCACAAATTAAGCTCCTTTTTTCGATTAGACGCTTAGTTTACGAGATAAACACGTTTAAAGATTTCCATATGAAAATCCACCATTATCCACCCATTACATGGTCATATCTACACATATTGAAGGGATTTCATGGGTAATTTATAGTGATCACAAATTAAGCTCCTTTTTTCGATTAGACGCTTAGTTTACGAGATAAACGCATTTAAAGATTTCCATATGAAAATCCACCATTATCCACCCATTTCATGTTCATATCTCCACATATTGAAGGGATTTCATGGGAAATTTATAGTGATCACAAATTAAGCTCCTTTTTTCGATTAGACGCTTAGTTTACGAGATAAACGCATTTAAAGATTTCCATATGAAAATCCACCATTATCCACCTATTTCATGTTCATATCTCCACATATTGAAGGGATTTCATGGGTAATTTATAGTGATCACAAATTAAGCTCCTTTTTTCGATTAGACGCTTAGTTTACGAGATAAACGCAATTAAAGATTTCCATATGAAAATCCACCATTATCCACCCATTTCATGTTCATATCTCCACATATTGAAGGGATTTCATGGGTAATTTATAGTGATCACAAACTAAGCTCCTTTTTTCGATTAGACGCTTAGTTTACGAGATAAACGCATTTAAAGATTTCCATATGAAAATCCACCATTATCCACCCATTTCATGGTCATATCTCCACATATTGAAGGGATTTCATGGGAAATTTATAGTGATCACAAATTAAGCTCCTTTTTTCGATTAGACGCTTAGTTTACGAGATAAACGCATTTAAAGATTTCCATATGAAAATCTACATTATCCACCCATTACATGGTCATATCTCCACATATTGAAGGAATTTCATGGGTAATTGATAGTGATCACAAATTAAGCTCCTTTTTTCGATTAGACGCTTAGTTTACGAGATAAACGCATTTAAAGATTTCCATATGAAAATCCACCATTATCCACCCATTTCACGTTCATATCTCCACATATTGAAGGGATTTCATGGGAAATTTATAGTGATCACAAATTAAGCTCCTTTTTTCGATTAGACGCTTAGTTTACGAGATAAACGCATTTAAAGATTTCCATATGAAAATCCACCATTATCCACCCATTTCATGTTCATATCTCCACATATTGAAGGGAATTCATGGGAAATTTATAGTGATCACAAATTAAGCTCCTTTTTTCGATTAGACGCTTAGTTTACGAGATAAACGCATTTAAAGATTTCCATATGAAAATCCACCATTATCCACCCATTTCATGTTCATATCTCCACATATTGAAGGGATTTCATGGGAAATTTATAGTGATCACAAATTAAGCTCCTTTTTTCGATTAGACGCTTAGTTTACGAGATAAACACGTTTAAAGATTTCCATATGAAAATCCACCATTATCCACCCATTACATGTTCATATCTCCACATATTGAAGGGATTTCATGGGAAATTTATAGTGATCACAAATTAAGCTCCTTTTTTCGATTAGACGCTTAGTTTACGAGATAAACGCATTTAAAGATTTCCATATGAAAATCTACATTATCCACCCATTACATGGTCATATCTCCACATATTGAAGGAATTTCATGGGTAATTGATAGTGATCACAAATTAAGCTCCTTTTTTCGATTAGACGCTTAGTTTACGAGATAAACGCATTTAAAGATTTCCATATGAAAATCTACATTATCCACCCATTACATGGTCATATCTCCACATATTGAAGGAATTTCATGGGTAATTGATAGTGATCACAAATTAAGCTCCTTTTTTCGATTAGACGCTTAGTTTACGAGATAAACGCATTTAAAGATTTCCATATGAAAATCTACATTATCCACCCATTACATGGTCATATCTCCACATATTGAAGGAATTTCATGGGTAATTGATAGTGATCACAAATTAAGCTCCTTTTTTCGATTAGACGCTTAGTTTACGAGATAAACACGTTTAAAGATTTCCATATGAAAATCCACCATTATCCACCCATTACATGTTCATATCTCCACATATTGAAGGGATTTCATGGGAAATTTATAGTGATCACAAATTAAGCTCCTTTTTTCGATTAGACGCTTAGTTTACGAGATAAACACGTTTAAAGATTTCCATATGAAAATCCACCATTATCCACCCATTACATGTTCATATCTCCACATATTGAAGGGATTTCATGGGAAATTTATAGTGATCACAAATTAAGCTCCTTTTTTCGATTAGACGCTTAGTTTACGAGATAAACGCATTTAAAGATTTCCATATGAAAATCTACATTATCCACCCATTACATGGTCATATCTCCACATATTGAAGGAATTTCATGGGTAATTGATAGTGATCACAAATTAAGCTCCTTTTTTCGATTAGACGCTTAGTTTACGAGATAAACGCATTTAAAGATTTCCATATGAAAATCTACATTATCCACCCATTACATGGTCATATCTCCACATATTGAAGGAATTTCATGGGTAATTGATAGTGATCACAAATTAAGCTCCTTTTTTCGATTAGACGCTTAGTTTACGAGATAAACGCATTTAAAGATTTCCATATGAAAATCCACCATTATCCACCCATTATATGGTCATATCTCCACATATTGAAGGGATTTCATGGGTAATTGATAGTGATCACAAATTAAGCTCCTTTTTTCGATTAGACGCTTAGTTTACGAGATAAACGCATTTAAAGATTTCCATATGAAAATCCACCATTATCCACCCATTTCATGGTCATATCTACACATATTGAAGGAATTTCATGGGTAATTGATAGTGATCACAAATTAAGCTCCTTTTTTCGATTAGACGCTTAGTTTACGAGATAAACGCATTTAAAGATTTCCATATGAAAATCCACCATTATCCACCCATTTCATGTTCATATCTCCACATATTGAAGGGATTTCATGGGAAATTTATAGTGATCACAAATTAAGCTCCTTTTTTCGATTAGACGCTTAGTTTACGAGATAAACGCATTTATACGGTAATTTATAGTGATCACAAATTAAGCTCCTTTTTTCGATTAGACGCTTAGTTTACGAGATAAACGCATTTAAAGATTTCCATATGAAAATCCATCATTGCCACCCATTTCATGGTGATATCCCCATATATTAGAAGGTATTTCTTTAGTAATTTATAGTGATCACAAATTAAGCTCCTTTTTTCGATTAGACGCTTAGTTTACGAGATAAACGCATTTAAAGATTTCCATATGAAAATCCACCATTATCCACCCATTTCATGTTCATATCTCCACATATTGAAGGGATTTCATGGGTAATTTATAGTGATCACAAATTAAGCTCCTTTTTTCGATTAGACGCTTAGTTTACGAGATAAACGCATTTAAAGATTTCCATATGAAAATCCACCATTATCCACCCATTTCATGTTCATATCTCCACATATTGAAGGGATTTCATGGGAAATTTATAGTGATCACAAATTAAGCTCCTTTTTTCGATTAGACGCTTAGTTTACGAGATAAACGCATTTAAAGATTTCCATATGAAAATCCACCATTATCCACCCATTTCATGTTCATATCTCCACATATTGAAGGGATTTCATGGGTAATTTATAGTGATCACAAATTAAGCTCCTTTTTTCGATTAGACGCTTAGTTTACGAGATAAACGCATTTAAAGATTTCCATATGAAAATCCACCATTATCCACCCATTTCATGTTCATATCTCCACATATTGAAGGGATTTCATGGGTAATTTATAGTGATCACAAACTAAGCTCCTTTTTTCGATTAGACGCTTAGTTTACGAGATAAACGCATTTAAAGATTTCCATATGAAAATCCACCATTATCCACCCATTTCATGGTCATATCTCCACATATTGAAGGGATTTCATGGGAAATTTATAGTGATCACAAATTAAGCTCCTTTTTTCGATTAGACGCTTAGTTTACGAGATAAACGCATTTAAAGATTTCCATATGAAAATCCACCATTATCCACCCATTACATGGTCATATCTACACATATTGAAGGGATTTCATGGGTAATTTATAGTGATCACAAATTAAGCTCCTTTTTTCGATTAGACGCTTAGTTTACGAGATAAACACGTTTAAAGATTTCCATATGAAAATCCACCATTATCCACCCATTACATGGTCATATCTCCACATATTGAAGGGATTTCATGGGAAATTTATAGTGATCACAAATTAAGCTCCTTTTTTCGATTAGACGCTTAGTTTACGAGATAAACGCATTTAAAGATTTCCATATGAAAATCCACCATTATCCACCCATTTCATGTTCATATCTCCACATATTGAAGGGATTTCATGGGAAATTTATAGTGATCACAAATTAAGCTCCTTTTTTCGATTAGACGCTTAGTTTACGAGATAAACACGTTTAAAGATTTCCATATGAAAATCCACCATTATCCACCCATTACATGGTCATATCTACACATATTGAAGGGATTTCATGGGTAATTTATAGTGATCACAAATTAAGCTCCTTTTTTCGATTAGACGCTTAGTTTACGAGATAAACGCATTTAAAGATTTCCATATGAAAATCTACATTATCCACCCATTACATGGTCATATCTCCACATATTGAAGGAATTTCATGGGTAATTGATAGTGATCACAAATTAAGCTCCTTTTTTCGATTAGACGCTTAGTTTACGAGATAAACGCATTTAAAGATTTCCATATGAAAATCCACCATTATCCACCCATTTCACGTTCATATCTCCACATATTGAAGGGATTTCATGGGAAATTTATAGTGATCACAAATTAAGCTCCTTTTTTCGATTAGACGCTTAGTTTACGAGATAAACGCATTTAAAGATTTCCATATGAAAATCCACCATTATCCACCCATTTCATGTTCATATCTCCACATATTGAAGGGATTTCATGGGAAATTTATAGTGATCACAAATTAAGCTCCTTTTTTCGATTAGACGCTTAGTTTACGAGATAAACACGTTTAAAGATTTCCATATGAAAATCCACCATTATCCACCCATTACATGGTCATATCTACACATATTGAAGGGATTTCATGGGTAATTTATAGTGATCACAAATTAAGCTCCTTTTTTCGATTAGACGCTTAGTTTACGAGATAAACGCATTTAAAGATTTCCATATGAAAATCCACCATTATCCACCCATTTCATGTTCATATCTCCACATATTGAAGGGATTTCATGGGAAATTTATAGTGATCACAAATTAAGCTCCTTTTTTCGATTAGACGCTTAGTTTACGAGATAAACACGTTTAAAGATTTCCATATGAAAATCCACCATTATCCACCCATTACATGGTCATATCTACACATATTGAAAGGATTTCATGGGTAATTTATAGTGATCACAAATTAAGCTCCTTTTTTCGATTAGACGCTTAGTTTACGAGATAAACGCATTTAAAGATTTCCATATGAAAATCTACATTATCCACCCATTACATGGTCATATCTCCACATATTGAAGGAATTTCATGGGTAATTGATAGTGATCACAAATTAAGCTCCTTTTTTCGATTAGACGCTTAGTTTACGAGATAAACGCATTTAAAGATTTCCATATGAAAATCTACATTATCTACCCATTACATGGTCATATCTCCACATATTGAAGGAATTTCATGGGTAATTGATAGTGATCACAAATTAAGCTCCTTTTTTCGATTAGACGCTTAGTTTACGAGATAAACACGTTTAAAGATTTCCATATGAAAATCCACCATTATCCACCCATTACATGGTCATATCTACACATATTGAAGGGATTTCATGGGTAATTTATAGTGATCACAAATTAAGCTCCTTTTTTCGATTAGACGCTTAGTTTACGAGATAAACGCATTTAAAGATTTCCATATGAAAATCTACATTATCCACCCATTACATGGTCATATCTCCACATATTGAAGGAATTTCATGGGTAATTGATAGTGATCACAAATTAAGCTCCTTTTTTCGATTAGACGCTTAGTTTACGAGATAAACACGTTTAAAGATTTCCATATGAAAATCCACCATTATCCACCCATTACTTGTCATATCTCCACATATTGAAGGGATTTCATGGGTAATTGATAGTGATCACAAATTAAGCTCCTTTTTTCGATTAGACGCTTAGTTTACGAGATAAACGCATTTAAAGATTTCCATATGAAAATCCACCATTATCCACCCATTTCATGTTCATATCTCCACATATTGAAGGGATTTCATGGGAAATTTATAGTGATCACAAATTAAGCTCCTTTTTTCGATTAGACGCTTAGTTTACGAGATAAACGCATTTAAAGATTTCCATATGAAAATCTACATTATCCACCCATTTAATGTTCATATCTCCACATATTGAAGGAATTTCATGGGTAATTGATAGTGATCACAAATTAAGCTCCTTTTTTCGATTAGACGCTTAGTTTACGAGATAAACGCATTTAAAGATTTCCATATGAAAATCTACATTATCCACCCATTACATGGTCATATCTCCACATATTGAAGGAATTTCATGGGTAATTGATAGTGATCACAAATTAAGCTCCTTTTTTCGATTAGACGCTTAGTTTACGAGATAAACGCATTTAAAGATTTCCATATGAAAATCTACATTATCCACCCATTACATGGTCATATCTCCACATATTGAAGGAATTTCATGGGTAATTGATAGTGATCACAAATTAAGCTCCTTTTTTCGATTAGACGCTTAGTTTACGAGATAAACACGTTTAAAGATTTCCATATGAAAATCCACCATTATCCACCCATTACATGTTCATATCTCCACATATTGAAGGGATTTCATGGGAAATTTATAGTGATCACAAATTAAGCTCCTTTTTTCGATTAGACGCTTAGTTTACGAGATAAACACGTTTAAAGATTTCCATATGAAAATCCACCATTATCCACCCATTACATGTTCATATCTCCACATATTGAAGGGATTTCATGGGAAATTTATAGTGATCACAAATTAAGCTCCTTTTTTCGATTAGACGCTTAGTTTACGAGATAAACGCATTTAAAGATTTCCATATGAAAATCTACATTATCCACCCATTACATGGTCATATCTCCACATATTGAAGGAATTTCATGGGTAATTGATAGTGATCACAAATTAAGCTCCTTTTTTCGATTAGACGCTTAGTTTACGAGATAAACGCATTTAAAGATTTCCATATGAAAATCTACATTATCCACCCATTACATGGTCATATCTCCACATATTGAAGGAATTTCATGGGTAATTGATAGTGATCACAAATTAAGCTCCTTTTTTCGATTAGACGCTTAGTTTACGAGATAAACGCATTTAAAGATTTCCATATGAAAATCCACCATTATCCACCCATTATATGGTCATATCTCCACATATTGAAGGAATTTCATGGGTAATTGATAGTGATCACAAATTAAGCTCCTTTTTTCGATTAGACGCTTAGTTTACGAGATAAACACGTTTAAAGATTTCCATATGAAAATCCACCATTATCCACCCATTACATGTTCATATCTCCACATATTGAAGGGATTTCATGGGAAATTTATAGTGATCACAAATTAAGCTCCTTTTTTCGATTAGACGCTTAGTTTACGAGATAAACGCATTTAAAGATTTCCATATGAAAATCTACATTATCCACCCATTACATGGTCATATCTCCACATATTGAAGGAATTTCATGGGTAATTGATAGTGATCACAAATTAAGCTCCTTTTTTCGATTAGACGCTTAGTTTACGAGATAAACGCATTTAAAGATTTCCATATGAAAATCCACCATTATCCACCCATTATATGGTCATATCTCCACATATTGAAGGAATTTCATGGGTAATTGATAGTGATCACAAATTAAGCTCCTTTTTTCGATTAGACGCTTAGTTTACGAGATAAACACGTTTAAAGATTTCCATATGAAAATCCACCATTATCCACCCATTACATGTTCATATCTCCACATATTGAAGGGATTTCATGGGAAATTTATAGTGATCACAAATTAAGCTCCTTTTTTCGATTAGACGCTTAGTTTACGAGATAAACGCATTTAAAGATTTCCATATGAAAATCTACATTATCCACCCATTACATGGTCATATCTCCACATATTGAAGGAATTTCATGGGTAATTGATAGTGATCACAAATTAAGCTCCTTTTTTCGATTAGACGCTTAGTTTACGAGATAAACGCATTTAAAGATTTCCATATGAAAATCTACATTATCCACCCATTACATGGTCATATCTCCACATATTGAAGGGATTTCATGGGAAATTTATAGTGATCACAAATTAAGCTCCTTTTTTCGATTAGACGCTTAGTTTACGAGATAAACGCATTTATACGGTAATTTATAGTGATCACAAATTAAGCTCCTTTTTTCGATTAGACGCTTAGTTTACGAGATAAACGCATTTAAAGATTTCCATATGAAAATCCATCATTGCCACCCATTTCATGGTGATATCCCCATATATTAGAAGGTATTTCTTTAGTAATTTATAGTGATCACAAATTAAGCTCCTTTTTTCGATTAGACGCTTAGTTTACGAGATAAACGCATTTAAAGATTTCCATATGAAAATCCACCATTATCCACCCATTTCATGTTCATATCTCCACATATTGAAGGGATTTCATGGGTAATTTATAGTGATCACAAATTAAGCTCCTTTTTTCGATTAGACGCTTAGTTTACGAGATAAACGCATTTAAAGATTTCCATATGAAAATCCACCATTATCCACCCATTTCATGTTCATATCTCCACATATTGAAGGGATTTCATGGGAAATTTATAGTGATCACAAATTAAGCTCCTTTTTTCGATTAGACGCTTAGTTTACGAGATAAACGCATTTAAAGATTTCCATATGAAAATCCACCATTATCCACCCATTTCATGTTCATATCTCCACATATTGAAGGGATTTCATGGGTAATTTATAGTGATCACAAATTAAGCTCCTTTTTTCGATTAGACGCTTAGTTTACGAGATAAACGCATTTAAAGATTTCCATATGAAAATCCACCATTATCCACCCATTTCATGTTCATATCTCCACATATTGAAGGGATTTCATGGGTAATTTATAGTGATCACAAACTAAGCTCCTTTTTTCGATTAGACGCTTAGTTTACGAGATAAACGCATTTAAAGATTTCCATATGAAAATCCACCATTATCCACCCATTTCATGGTCATATCTCCACATATTGAAGGGATTTCATGGGAAATTTATAGTGATCACAAATTAAGCTCCTTTTTTCGATTAGACGCTTAGTTTACGAGATAAACGCATTTAAAGATTTCCATATGAAAATCCACCATTATCCACCCATTACATGGTCATATCTACACATATTGAAGGAATTTCATGGGTAATTGATAGTGATCACAAATTAAGCTCCTTTTTTCGATTAGACGCTTAGTTTACGAGATAAACGCATTTAAAGATTTCCATATGAAAATCCACCATTATCCACCCATTTCATGTTCATATCTCCACATATTGAAGGGATTTCATGGGTAATTTATAGTGATCACAAATTAAGCTCCTTTTTTCGATTAGACGCTTAGTTTACGAGATAAACGCATTTAAAGATTTCCATATGAAAATCCACCATTATCCACCCATTACATGGTCATATCTACACATATTGAAGGGATTTCATGGGTAATTTATAGTGATCACAAATTAAGCTCCTTTTTTCGATTAGACGCTTAGTTTACGAGATAAACGCATTTAAAGATTTCCATATGAAAATCTACATTATCCACCCATTACATGGTCATATCTCCACATATTGAAGGAATTTCATGGGTAATTGATAGTGATCACAAATTAAGCTCCTTTTTTCGATTAGACGCTTAGTTTACGAGATAAACGCATTTAAAGATTTCCATATGAAAATCTACATTATCTACCCATTACATGGTCATATCTCCACATATTGAAGGAATTTCATGGGTAATTGATAGTGATCACAAATTAAGCTCCTTTTTTCGATTAGACGCTTAGTTTACGAGATAAACACGTTTAAAGATTTCCATATGAAAATCCACCATTATCCACCCATTACATGGTCATATCTACACATATTGAAGGGATTTCATGGGTAATTTATAGTGATCACAAATTAAGCTCCTTTTTTCGATTAGACGCTTAGTTTACGAGATAAACGCATTTAAAGATTTCCATATGAAAATCTACATTATCCACCCATTACATGGTCATATCTCCACATATTGAAGGAATTTCATGGGTAATTGATAGTGATCACAAATTAAGCTCCTTTTTTCGATTAGACGCTTAGTTTACGAGATAAACACGTTTAAAGATTTCCATATGAAAATCCACCATTATCCACCCATTACTTGTCATATCTCCACATATTGAAGGGATTTCATGGGTAATTGATAGTGATCACAAATTAAGCTCCTTTTTTCGATTAGACGCTTAGTTTACGAGATAAACGCATTTAAAGATTTCCATATGAAAATCCACCATTATCCACCCATTTCATGTTCATATCTCCACATATTGAAGGGATTTCATGGGAAATTTATAGTGATCACAAATTAAGCTCCTTTTTTCGATTAGACGCTTAGTTTACGAGATAAACGCATTTAAAGATTTCCATATGAAAATCTACATTATCCACCCATTTCATGTTCATATCTCCACATATTGAAGGAATTTCATGGGTAATTGATAGTGATCACAAATTAAGCTCCTTTTTTCGATTAGACGCTTAGTTTACGAGATAAACGCATTTAAAGATTTCCATATGAAAATCTACATTATCTACCCATTACATGGTCATATCTCCACATATTGAAGGAATTTCATGGGTAATTGATAGTGATCACAAATTAAGCTCCTTTTTTCGATTAGACGCTTAGTTTACGAGATAAACACGTTTAAAGATTTCCATATGAAAATCCACCATTATCCACCCATTACATGGTCATATCTACACATATTGAAGGGATTTCATGGGTAATTTATAGTGATCACAAATTAAGCTCCTTTTTTCGATTAGACGCTTAGTTTACGAGATAAACGCATTTAAAGATTTCCATATGAAAATCTACATTATCCACCCATTACATGGTCATATCTCCACATATTGAAGGAATTTCATGGGTAATTGATAGTGATCACAAATTAAGCTCCTTTTTTCGATTAGACGCTTAGTTTACGAGATAAACACGTTTAAAGATTTCCATATGAAAATCCACCATTATCCACCCATTACATGGTCATATCTCCACATATTGAAGGGATTTCATGGGTAATTGATAGTGATCACAAATTAAGCTCCTTTTTTCGATTAGACGCTTAGTTTACGAGATAAACGCATTTAAAGATTTCCATATGAAAATCCACCATTATCCACCCATTTCATGGTCATATCTACACATATTGAAGGAATTTCATGGGTAATTGATAGTGATCACAAATTAAGCTCCTTTTTTCGATTAGACGCTTAGTTTACGAGATAAACGCATTTAAAGATTTCCATATGAACATCTACATTATCTACCCATTTCATGTTCATATCTCCACATATTGAAGGGATTTCATGGGAAATTTATAGTGATCACAAATTAAGCTCCTTTTTTCGATTAGACGCTTAGTTTACGAGATAAACGCATTTAAAGATTTCCATATGAAAATCTACATTATCCACCCATTACATGGTCATATCTCCACATATTGAAGGAATTTCATGGGTAATTGATAGTGATCACAAATTAAGCTCCTTTTTTCGATTAGACGCTTAGTTTACGAGATAAACGCATTTAAAGATTTCCATATGAAAATCCACCATTATCCACCCATTTCATGTTCATATCTCCACATATTGAAGGGATTTCATGGGAAATTTATAGTGATCACAAATTAAGCTCCTTTTTTCGATTAGACGCTTAGTTTACGAGATAAACGCATTTAAAGATTTCCATATGAAAATCCATCATTGCCACCCATTTCATGGTGATATCCCCATATATTACAAGGTATTTCTTTAGTAATTTATAGTGATCACAAATTAAGCTCCTTTTTTCGATTAGACGCTTAGTTTACGAGATAAACGCATTTAAAGATTTCCATATGAAAATCCACCATTATCCACCCATTACATGGTCATATCTCCACATATTGAAGGGATTTCATGGGTAATTGATAGTGATCACAAATTAAGCTCCTTTTTTCGATTAGACGCTTAGTTTACGAGATAAACGCATTTAAAGATTTCCATATGAACATCTACATTATCTACCCATTTCATGTTCATATCTCCACATATTGAAGGGATTTCATGGGAAATTTATAGTGATCACAAATTAAGCTCCTTTTTTCGATTAGACGCTTAGTTTACGAGATAAACGCATTTAAAGATTTCCATATGAAAATCTACATTATCCACCCATTACATGGTCATATCTCCACATATTGAAGGAATTTCATGGGTAATTGATAGTGATCACAAATTAAGCTCCTTTTTTCGATTAGACGCTTAGTTTACGAGATAAACGCATTTAAAGATTTCCATATGAAAATCCACCATTATCCACCCATTTCATGGTCATATCTACACATATTGAAGGAATTTCATGGGTAATTGATAGTGATCACAAATTAAGCTCCTTTTTTCGATTAGACGCTTAGTTTACGAGATAAACGCATTTAAAGATTTCCATATGAAAATCCATCATTGCCACCCATTTCATGGTGATATCCCCATATATTACAAGGTATTTCTTTAGTAATTTATAGTGATCACAAATTAAGCTCCTTTTTTCGATTAGACGCTTAGTTTACGAGATAAACGCATTTAAAGATTTCCATATGAAAATCCACCATTATCCACCCATTACATGGTCATATCTCCACATATTGAAGGGATTTCATGGGTAATTGATAGTGATCACAAATTAAGCTCCTTTTTTCGATTAGACGCTTAGTTTACGAGATAAACGCATTTAAAGATTTCCATATGAACATCTACATTATCTACCCATTTCATGTTCATATCTCCACATATTGAAGGGATTTCATGGGAAATTTATAGTGATCACAAATTAAGCTCCTTTTTTCGATTAGACGCTTAGTTTACGAGATAAACGCATTTAAAGATTTCCATATGAAAATCTACATTATCCACCCATTACATGGTCATATCTCCACATATTGAAGGAATTTCATGGGTAATTGATAGTGATCACAAATTAAGCTCCTTTTTTCGATTAGACGCTTAGTTTACGAGATAAACGCATTTAAAGATTTCCATATGAAAATCCACCATTATCCACCCATTTCATGGTCATATCTACACATATTGAAGGAATTTCATGGGTAATTGATAGTGATCACAAATTAAGCTCCTTTTTTCGATTAGACGCTTAGTTTACGAGATAAACGCATTTAAAGATTTCCATATGAAAATCCATCATTGCCACCCATTTCATGGTGATATCCCCATATATTACAAGGTATTTCTTTAGTAATTTATAGTGATCACAAATTAAGCTCCTTTTTTCGATTAGACGCTTAGTTTACGAGATAAACGCATTTAAAGATTTCCATATGAAAATCCACCATTATCCACCCATTACATGGTCATATCTCCACATATTGAAGGGATTTCATGGGTAATTGATAGTGATCACAAATTAAGCTCCTTTTTTCGATTAGACGCTTAGTTTACGAGATAAACGCATTTAAAGATTTCCATATGAACATCTACATTATCTACCCATTTCATGTTCATATCTCCACATATTGAAGGGATTTCATGGGAAATTTATAGTGATCACAAATTAAGCTCCTTTTTTCGATTAGACGCTTAGTTTACGAGATAAACGCATTTAAAGATTTCCATATGAAAATCTACATTATCCACCCATTACATGGTCATATCTCCACATATTGAAGGAATTTCATGGGTAATTGATAGTGATCACAAATTAAGCTCCTTTTTTCGATTAGACGCTTAGTTTACGAGATAAACGCATTTAAAGATTTCCATATGAAAATCCACCATTATCCACCCATTTCATGGTCATATCTACACATATTGAAGGAATTTCATGGGTAATTGATAGTGATCACAAATTAAGCTCCTTTTTTCGATTAGACGCTTAGTTTACGAGATAAACGCATTTAAAGATTTCCATATGAAAATCTACATTATCCACCCATTACATGGTCATATCTCCACATATTGAAGGAATTTCATGGGTAATTGATAGTGATCACAAATTAAGCTCCTTTTTTCGATTAGACGCTTAGTTTACGAGATAAACGCATTTAAAGATTTCCATATGAAAATCCACCATTATCCACCCATTTCATGGTCATATCTACACATATTGAAGGAATTTCATGGGTAATTGATAGTGATCACAAATTAAGCTCCTTTTTTCGATTAGACGCTTAGTTTACGAGATAAACGCATTTAAAGATTTCCATATGAAAATCCACCATTATCCACCCATTTCATGTTCATATCTCCACATATTGAAGGGATTTCATGGGAAATTTATAGTGATCACAAATTAAGCTCCTTTTTTCGATTAGACGCTTAGTTTACGAGATAAACGCATTTAAAGATTTCCATATGAAAATCCACCATTATCCACCCATTTCATGTTCATATCTCCACATATTGAAGGGATTTCATGGGTAATTTATAGTGATCACAAATTAAGCTCCTTTTTTCGATTAGACGCTTAGTTTACGAGATAAACGCATTTAAAGATTTCCATATGAAAATCCACCATTATCCACCCATTTCATGGTCATATCTCCACATATTGAAGGGATTTCATGGGAAATTTATAGTGATCACAAATTAAGCTCCTTTTTTCGATTAGACGCTTAGTTTACGAGATAAACGCATTTAAAGATTTCCATATGAAAATCCACCATTATCCACCCATTACATGGTCATATCTACACATATTGAAGGGATTTCATGGGTAATTTATAGTGATCACAAATTAAGCTCCTTTTTTCGATTAGACGCTTAGTTTACGAGATAAACACGTTTAAAGATTTCCATATGAAAATCCACCATTATCCATCCATTACATGGTCATATCTCCACATATTGAAGGGATTTCATGGGAAATTTATAGTGATCACAAATTAAGCTCCTTTTTTCGATTAGACGCTTAGTTTACGAGATAAACGCATTTAAAGATTTCCATATGAAAATCCACCATTATCCACCCATTTCATGTTCATATCTCCACATATTGAAGGGATTTCATGGGAAATTTATAGTGATCACAAATTAAGCTCCTTTTTTCGATTAGACGCTTAGTTTACGAGATAAACACGTTTAAAGATTTCCATATGAAAATCCACCATTATCCACCCATTACATGGTCATATCTACACATATTGAAGGGATTTCATGGGTAATTTATAGTGATCACAAATTAAGCTCCTTTTTTCGATTAGACGCTTAGTTTACGAGATAAACGCATTTAAAGATTTCCATATGAAAATCTACATTATCCACCGATTACATGGTCATATCTCCACATATTGAAGGAATTTCATGGGTAATTGATAGTGATCACAAATTAAGCTCCTTTTTTCGATTAGACGCTTAGTTTACGAGATAAACGCATTTAAAGATTTCCATATGAAAATCCACCATTATCCACCCATTTCACGTTCATATCTCCACATATTGAAGGGATTTCATGGGAAATTTATAGTGATCACAAATTAAGCTCCTTTTTTCGATTAGACGCTTAGTTTACGAGATAAACGCATTTAAAGATTTCCATATGAAAATCCACCATTATCCACCCATTTCATGTTCATATCTCCACATATTGAAGGGATTTCATGGGAAATTTATAGTGATCACAAATTAAGCTCCTTTTTTCGATTAGACGCTTAGTTTACGAGATAAACACGTTTAAAGATTTCCATATGAAAATCCACCATTATCCACCCATTACATGGTCATATCTACACATATTGAAGGGATTTCATGGGTAATTTATAGTGATCACAAATTAAGCTCCTTTTTTCGATTAGACGCTTAGTTTACGAGATAAACGCATTTAAAGATTTCCATATGAAAATCCACCATTATCCACCCATTTCATGTTCATATCTCCACATATTGAAGGGATTTCATGGGAAATTTATAGTGATCACAAATTAAGCTCCTTTTTTCGATTAGACGCTTAGTTTACGAGATAAACACGTTTAAAGATTTCCATATGAAAATCCACCATTATCCACCCATTTCATGGTCATATCTACACATATTGAAGGGATTTCATGGGAAATTTATAGTGATCACAAATTAAGCTCCTTTTTTCGATTAGACGCTTAGTTTACGAGATAAACGCATTTAAAGATTTCCATATGAAAATCCACCATTATCCACCCATTTCATGGTCATATCTACACATATTGAAGGAATTTCATGGGTAATTGATAGTGATCACAAATTAAGCTCCTTTTTTCGATTAGACGCTTAGTTTACGAGATAAACGCATTTAAAGATTTCCATTTGAACATCTACATTATCTACCCATTTCATGTTCATATCTCCACATATTGAAGGGATTTCATGGGAAATTTATAGTGATCACAAATTAAGCTCCTTTTTTCGATTAGACGCTTAGTTTACGAGATAAACACGTTTAAAGATTTCCATATGAAAATCCACCATTATCCACCCATTACATGGTCATATCTACACATATTGAAGGGATTTCATGGGTAATTTATAGTGATCACAAATTAAGCTCCTTTTTTCGATTAGACGCTTAGTTTACGAGATAAACACGTTTAAAGATTTCCATATGAAAATCCACCATTATCCACCCATTACATGGTCATATCTACACATATTGAAGGGATTTCATGGGTAATTTATAGTGATCACAAATTAAGCTCCTTTTTTCGATTAGACGCTTAGTTTACGAGATAAACGCATTTAAAGATTTCCATATGAAAATCTACATTATCCACCCATTACATGGTCATATCTCCACATATTGAAGGAATTTCATGGGTAATTGATAGTGATCACAAATTAAGCTCCTTTTTTCGATTAGACGCTTAGTTTACGAGATAAACGCATTTAAAGATTTCCATATGAAAATCCACCATTATCCACCCATTTCATGTTCATATCTCCACATATTGAAGGGATTTCATGGGAAATTTATAGTGATCACAAATTAAGCTCCTTTTTTCGATTAGACGCTTAGTTTACGAGATAAACGCATTTAAAGATTTCCATATGAAAATCCACCATTATCCACCCATTTCATGGTCATATCTCCACATATTGAAGGAATTTCATGGGTAATTGATAGTGATCACAAATTAAGCTCCTTTTTTCGATTAGACGCTTAGTTTACGAGATAAACACGTTTAAAGATTTCCATATGAAAATCCACCATTATCCACCCATTTCATGTTCATATCTCCACATATTGAAGGGATTTCATGGGAAATTTATAGTGATCACAAATTAAGCTCCTTTTTTCGATTAGACGCTTAGTTTACGAGATAAACGCATTTAAAGATTTCCATATGAAAATCCACCATTATCCACCCATTTCATGGTCATATCTACACATATTGAAGGAATTTCATGGGTAATTGATAGTGATCACAAATTAAGCTCCTTTTTTCGATTAGACGCTTAGTTTACGAGATAAACGCATTTAAAGATTTCCATTTGAACATCTACATTATCTACCCATTTCATGTTCATATCTCCACATATTGAAGGGATTTCATGGGAAATTTATAGTGATCACAAATTAAGCTCCTTTTTTCGATTAGACGCTTAGTTTACGAGATAAACGCATTTAAAGATTTCCATATGAAAATCTACATTATCCACCCATTACATGGTCATATCTCCACATATTGAAGGAATTTCATGGGTAATTGATAGTGATCACAAATTAAGCTCCTTTTTTCGATTAGACGCTTAGTTTACGAGATAAACGCATTTAAAGATTTCCATATGAAAATCCACCATTATCCACCCATTTCATGTTCATATCTCCACATATTGAAGGGATTTCATGGGAAATTTATAGTGATCACAAATTAAGCTCCTTTTTTCGATTAGACGCTTAGTTTACGAGATAAACGCATTTAAAGATTTCCATATAAAAATCCACCATTATCCACCCATTTCATGTTCATATCTCCACATATTGAAGGGATTTCATGGGAAATTTATAGTGATCACAAATTAAGCTCCTTTTTTCGATTAGACGCTTAGTTTACGAGATAAACACGTTTAAAGATTTCCATATGAAAATCCACCATTATCCACCCATTACATGGTCATATCTACACATATTGAAGGGATTTCATGGGTAATTTATAGTGATCACAAATTAAGCTCCTTTTTTCGATTAGACGCTTAGTTTACGAGATAAACGCATTTAAAGATTTCCATATGAAAATCTACATTATCCACCCATTACATGGTCATATCTCCACATATTGAAGGAATTTCATGGGTAATTGATAGTGATCACAAATTAAGCTCCTTTTTTCGATTAGACGCTTAGTTTACGAGATAAACGCATTTAAAGATTTCCATATGAAAATCCACCATTATCCACCCATTTCACGTTCATATCTCCACATATTGAAGGGATTTCATGGGAAATTTATAGTGATCACAAATTAAGCTCCTTTTTTCGATTAGACTCTTAGTTTTCGAGATAAACGCATTTAAAGATTTCCATATGAAAATCTACATTATCCACCCATTACATGGTCATATCTCCACATATTGAAGGAATTTCATGGGTAATTGATAGTGATCACAAATTAAGCTCCTTTTTTCGATTAGACGCTTAGTTTTCGAGATAAACGCATTTAAAGATTTCCATATGAAAATCTACATTATCCACCCATTACATGGTCATATCTCCACATATTGAAGGAATTTCATGGGTAATTGATAGTGATCACAAATTAAGCTCCTTTTTTCGATTAGACGCTTAGTTTACGAGATAAACGCATTTAAAGATTTCCATATGAAAATCTACATTATCTACCCATTACATGGTCATATCTCCACATATTGAAGGAATTTCATGGGTAATTGATAGTGATCACAAATTAAGCTCCTTTTTTCGATTAGACGCTTAGTTTACGAGATAAACACGTTTAAAGATTTCCATATGAAAATCCACCATTATCCACCCATTACATGGTCATATCTACACATATTGAAGGGATTTCATGGGTAATTTATAGTGATCACAAATTAAGCTCCTTTTTTCGATTAGACGCTTAGTTTACGAGATAAACGCATTTAAAGATTTCCATATGAAAATCTACATTATCCACCCATTACATGGTCATATCTCCACATATTGAAGGAATTTCATGGGTAATTGATAGTGATCACAAATTAAGCTCCTTTTTTCGATTAGACGCTTAGTTTACGAGATAAACACGTTTAAAGATTTCCATATGAAAATCCACCATTATCCACCCATTACATGGTCATATCTCCACATATTGAAGGGATTTCATGGGTAATTGATAGTGATCACAAATTAAGCTCCTTTTTTCGATTAGACGCTTAGTTTACGAGATAAACGCATTTAAAGATTTCCATATGAAAATCCACCATTATCCACCCATTTCATGGTCATATCTACACATATTGAAGGAATTTCATGGGTAATTGATAGTGATCACAAATTAAGCTCCTTTTTTCGATTAGACGCTTAGTTTACGAGATAAACGCATTTAAAGTTTTCCATATGAAAATCCATCATTGGCCACCCATTTCATGGTGATATCCCCATATATTATAAGGTATTTCTTTACTAATTTATAGTGATCACAAATTAAGCTCCTTTTTTCGATTAGACGCTTAGTTTTCGAGATAAACACATTTAAAGTTTTCCATATGAAAATCCATCATTGGCCACCCATTTCATGGTGATGTCCCCATATATTACAAGGTATTTCTTTAGTAATTTATAGTGATCACAAATTAAGCTCCTTTTTTCGATTAGACGCTTAGTTTACGAGATAAACGCATTTAAAGTTTTCCATATGAAAATCCATCATTGGCCACCCATTTCATGGTGATATCCCCATATATTATAAGGGATTTCTTTAGTATAGTGATCACAAATTAAGCTCCTTTTTGCGATTAGACGCTTAGTTTACGAGATAAACGCATTTAAAGATTTCCATATGAAAATCTACATTATCCACCCATTACATGGTCATATCTCCACATATTGAAGGAATTTCATGGGTAATTGATAGTGATCACAAATTAAGCTCCTTTTTTCGATTAGACGCTTAGTTTACGAGATAAACGCATTTAAAGATTTCCATATGAAAATCCACCATTATCCACCCATTTCACGTTCATATCTCCACATATTGAAGGGATTTCATGGGAAATTTATAGTGATCACAAATTAAGCTCCTTTTTTCGATTAGACGCTTAGTTTACGAGATAAACGCATTTAAAGATTTCCATATGAAAATGCACCATTATCCACCCATTTCATGTTCATATCTCCACATATTGAAGGGATTTCATGGGAAATTTATAGTGATCACAAATTAAGCTCCTTTTTTCGATTAGACGCTTAGTTTTCGAGATAAACGCATTTAAAGATTTCCATATGAAAATCCACCATTATCCACCCATTTCATGGTCATATCTACACCTGTAGAAGGGATTTCATGGGTAATTTATAGTGATCACAAATTAAGCTCCTTTTTTCGATTAGACGCTTAGTTTACGAGATAAACGCATTTAAAGATTTCCATATGAAAATCCACCCATTACATGGTCATATCTACACATATTGAAGGGATTTCATGGGTAATTTATAGTGATCACAAATTAAGCTCCTTTTTTCGATTAGACGCTTAGTTTACGAGATAAACGCATTTAAAGTTTTCCATATGAAAATCCATCATTGGTCACCCATTTCATGGTGATGTCCCCATATATTATAAGGGATTTCTTTAGTAATTTATAGTGATCACAAATTAATCTCCTTTTTGCGATCAGACGCTTAGTGTACGAGATAAACGCATTTAAAGTTTTCCATATGAAAATCTACATTATCCACCCATTACATGGTCATATCTCCACATATTGAAGGGATTTCATGGGAAATTTATAGTGATCACAAATTAAGCTCCTTTTTTCGATTAGACGCTTAGTTTACGAGATAAACGCATTTAAAGATTTCCATATGAACATCTACATTATCCACCCATTACATGGTCATATCTCCACATATTGAAGGAATTTCATGGGTAATTGATAGTGATCACAAATTAAGCTCCTTTTTTCGATTAGACGCTTAGTTTACGAGATAAACGCATTTAAAGATTTCCATATGAAAATCCACCATTATCCACCCATTTCATGTTCATATCTCCACATATTGAAGGGATTTCATGGGAAATTTATAGTGATCACAAATTAAGCTCCTTTTTTCGATTAGACGCTTAGTTTACGAGATAAACGCATTTAAAGATTTCCATATAAAAATCCACCATTATCCACCCATTTCATGTTCATATCTCCACATATTGAAGGAATTTCATGGGTAATTGATAGTGATCACAAATTAAGCTCCTTTTTTCGATTAGACGCTTAGTTTACGAGATAAACACGTTTAAAGATTTCCATATGAAAATCCACCATTATCCACCCATTACATGGTCATATCTCCACATATTGAAGGGATTTCATGGGTAATTGATAGTGATCACAAATTAAGCTCCTTTTTTCGATTAGACGCTTAGTTTACGAGATAAACGCATTTAAAGATTTCCATATGAAAATCTACATTATCCACCCATTACATGGTCATATCTCCACATATTGAAGGAATTTCATGGGTAATTGATAGTGATCACAAATTAAGCTCCTTTTTTCGATTAGACGCTTAGTTTACGAGATAAACACGTTTAAAGATTTCCATATGAAAATCCACCATTATCCACCCATTACATGGTCATATCTCCACATATTGAAGGGATTTCATGGGTAATTGATAGTGATCACAAATTAAGCTCCTTTTTTCGATTAGACGCTTAGTTTACGAGATAAACGCATTTAAAGATTTCCATATGAAAATCCACCATTATCCACCCATTTCATGGTCATATCTACACATATTGAAGGAATTTCATGGGTAATTGATAGTGATCACAAATTAAGCTCCTTTTTTCGATTAGACGCTTAGTTTACGAGATAAACGCATTTAAAGTTTTCCATATGAAAATCCATCATTGGCCACCCATTTCATGGTGATATCCCCATATATTATAAGGTATTTCTTTACTAATTTATAGTGATCACAAATTAAGCTCCTTTTTTCGATTAGACGCTTAGTTTTCGAGATAAACGCATTTAAAGATTTCCATATGAAAATCTACATTATCCACCCATTACATGGTCATATCTCCACATATTGAAGGAATTTCATGGGTAATTGATAGTGATCACAAATTAAGCTCCTTTTTTCGATTAGACGCTTAGTTTACGAGATAAACGCATTTAAAGATTTCCATATGAAAATCCACCCATTACATGGTCATATCTACACATATTGAAGGGATTTCATGGGTAATTTATAGTGATCACAAATTAAGCTCCTTTTTTCTATTAGACGCTTAGTTTACGAGATAAACGCATTTAAAGTTTTCCATATGAAAATCCATCATTGGCCACCCATTTCATGGTGATGTCCCCATATATTACAAGGTATTTCTATAGTAATTTATAGTGATCACAAATTAAGCTCCTTTTTTCGATTAGACGCTTAGTTTACGAGATAAACGCATTTAAAGTTTTCCATATGAAAATCCATCATTGGCCACCCATTTCATGGTGATATCCCCATATATTATAAGGTATTTCTTTAGTAATTTATAGTGATCACAAATTAAGCTCCTTTTTTCGATTAGACGCTTAGTTTACGAGATAAACGCATTTAAAGTTTTCCATATGAAAATCCATCATTGGCCACCCATTTCATGGTGATGTCCCCATATATTACAAGGTATTTCTTTAGTAATTTATAGTGATCACAAATTAAGCTCCTTTTTTCGATTAGACGCTTAGTTTACGAGATAAACGCATTTAAAGTTTTCCATATGAAAATCCATCATTGGCCACCCATTTCATGGTGATATCCCCATATATTATAAGGGATTTCTTTAGTATAGTGATCACAAATTAAGCTCCTTTTTGCGATTAGACGCTTAGTTTACGAGATAAACGCATTTAAAGATTTCCATATGAAAATCTACATTATCCACCCATTACATGGTCATATCTCCACATATTGAAGGAATTTCATGGGTAATTGATAGTGATCACAAATTAAGCTCCTTTTTTCGATTAGACGCTTAGTTTACGAGATAAACGCATTTAAAGATTTCCATATGAAAATCCACCATTATCCACCCATTTCACGTTCATATCTCCACATATTGAAGGGATTTCATGGGAAATTTATAGTGATCACAAATTAAGCTCCTTTTTTCGATTAGACGCTTAGTTTACGAGATAAACGCATTTAAAGATTTCCATATGAAAATGCACCATTATCCACCCATTTCATGTTCATATCTCCACATATTGAAGGGATTTCATGGGAAATTTATAGTGATCACAAATTAAGCTCCTTTTTTCGATTAGACGCTTAGTTTTCGAGATAAACGCATTTAAAGATTTCCATATGAAAATCCACCATTATCCACCCATTTCATGGTCATATCTACACCTGTAGAAGGGATTTCATGGGTAATTTATAGTGATCACAAATTAAGCTCCTTTTTTCGATTAGACGCTTAGTTTACGAGATAAACGCATTTAAAGATTTCCATATGAAAATCCACCCATTACATGGTCATATCTACACATATTGAAGGGATTTCATGGGTAATTTATAGTGATCACAAATTAAGCTCCTTTTTTCTATTAGACGCTTAGTTTACGAGATAAACGCATTTAAAGTTTTCCATATGAAAATCCATCATTGGCCACCCATTTCATGGTGATGTCCCCATATATTACAAGGTATTTCTATAGTAATTTATAGTGATCACAAATTAAGCTCCTTTTTTCGATTAGACGCTTAGTTTTCGAGATAAACGCATTTAAAGATTTCCATATGAAAATCCACCATTATCCACCCATTACATGGTCCTTTCTCCACCTATAGCAGGGATTTCTTAGGGAATTTATAGTGATCACAAATTAAGCTCCTTTTTTCGATTAGACGCTTAGTTTTCGAGATAAACGCATTTAAAGATTTCCATATGAAAATCCACCATTATCCACCCATTACATGGTCATATCTCCACATATTGAAGGGATTTCATGGGTAATTTATAGTGATCACAAATTAAGCTCCTTTTTTCGATTAGACGCTTAGTTTACGAGATAAACGCATTTAAAGTTTTCCATATGAAAATCCATCATTGGCCACCCATTTCATGTTCATATCTCCACATATTGAAGGGATTTCATGGGTAATTTATAGTGATCACAAATTAAGCTCCTTTTTGCGATTAGACGCCTAGTTTACGAGATAAACGCATTTAAAGTTTTCCATATGAAAATCCATCATTGGCCACCCATTCCATGGTGATATCCCCATATATTACAAGGTATTTCTTTAGTAATTTATAGTGATCACAAATTAAGCTCCTTTTTGCGATTAGACGCTTAGTTTACGAGATAAACGCATTTAAAGTTTTCCATATGAAAATCCATCATTGGCCACCCATTCCATGGTGATATCCCCATATATTACAAGGTATTTCTTTAGTAATTTATAGTGATCACAAATTAAGCTCCTTTTTTCGATTAGACGCTTAGTTTACGAGATAAACGCATTTAAAGATTTCCATATGAAAATCCACCCATTACATGGTCATATCTACACATATTGAAGGGATTTCATGGGTAATTTATAGTGATCACAAATTAAGCTCCTTTTTTCGATTAGACGCTTAGTTTACGAGATAAACGCATTTAAAGTTTTCCATATGAAAATCCATCATTGGCCACCCATTTCATGGTGATGTCCCCATATATTATAAGGGATTTCTTTAGTAATTTATAGTGATCACAAATTAATCTCCTTTTTGCGATCAGACGCTTAGTGTACGAGATAAACGCATTTAAAGTTTTCCATATGAAAATGCATCATTGGCCACCCATTTCATGGTAATATCCCCATATATTACAAGGGATTTCTTTAGTAATTATAGTGATCACAAATTAAGCTCCTTTTTGCGATTAGACGCTTAGTTTACGAGATAAACGCATTTAAAGTTTTCCATATGAAAATCCATCATTGGCCACCCATTTCATGGTGATGTCCCCATATATTACAAGGTATTTCTATAAATCCACCATTATCCACCCATTACATGGTCATATCTCCACATATTGAAGGGATTTCATGGGTAATTGATAGTGATCACAAATTAAGCTCCTTTTTTCGATTAGACGCTTAGTTTACGAGATAAACGCATTTAAAGTTTTCCATATGAAAATCCATCATTGGCCACCCATTTCATGGTGATATCCCCATATATTATAAGGTATTTCTTTACTAATTTATAGTGATCACAAATTAAGCTCCTTTTTTCGATTAGACGCTTAGTTTTCGAGATAAACACATTTAAAGTTTTCCATATGAAAATCCATCATTGGCCACCCATTTCATGGTGATGTCCCCATATATTACAAGGTATTTCTTTAGTAATTTATAGTGATCACAAATTAAGCTCCTTTTTTCGATTAGACGCTTAGTTTACGAGATAAACGCATTTAAAGTTTTCCATATGAAAATCCATCATTGGCCACCCATTTCATGGTGATATCCCCATATATTATAAGGGATTTCTTTAGTAATTTATAGTGATCACAAATTAAGCTCCTTTTTGCGATTAGACGCTTAGTTTACGAGATAAACGCATTTAAAGATTTCCATATGAAAATCCACCATTATCCACACATTTCATGTTCATATCTCCACATATTGAAGGGATTTCTTTAGTAATTTATAGTGATCACAAATTAAGCTCCTTTTTGCGATTAGACGCTTAGTTTACGAGATAAACGCATTTAAAGATTTCCATATGAAAATCCACCATTATCCACACATTTCATGTTCATATCTCCACATATTGAAGGGATTTCATGGGTAATTGATAGTGATCACAAACTAAGCTCCTTTTTTCGATTAGACGCTTAGTTTACGAGATAAACGCATTTAAAGTTTTCCATATGAAAATCCACCATTATCCACCCATTACATGGTCATATCTCCACATATTGAAGGGATTTCATGGGTAATTTATAGTGATCACAAATTAAGTTCCTTTTTTCGATTAGACGCTTAGTTTTCGAGATAAACGCATTTAAAGATTTCCATATGAAAATCCACCATTATCCACCCATTACATGGTCATATCTCCACATATTGAAGGGATTTCATGGGTAATTTATAGTGATCACAAATTAAGCTCCTTTTTTCGATTAGACGCTTAGTTTACGAGATAAACGCATTTAAAGTTTTCCATATGAAAATCCATCATTGGCCACCCATTTCATGGTGATGTCCCCATATATTACAAGGTATTTCTTTAGTAATTTATAGTGATCACAAATTAAGCTCCTTTTTTCGATTAGACGCTTAGTTTTCGAGATAAACACATTTAAAGATTTCCATATGAAAATCCACCATTATCCACCCATTTCATGGTCATATCTACACCTATATCAGGGATTTCTTAGGGAATTTATAGTGATCACAAATTAAGCTCCTTTTTTCGATTAGACGATTAGTTTACGAGATAAACGCATTTAAAGATTTCCATATGAAAATCCACCATTATCCACCCATTACATGGTCATATCTCCACATATTGAAGGGATTTCATGGGTAATTGATAGTGATCACAAATTAAGCTCCTTTTTTCGATTAGACGCTTAGTTTACGAGATAAACGCATTTAAAGTTTTCCATATGAAAATCCATCATTGGCCACCCATTTCATGGTGATATCCCCATATATTATAAGGTATTTCTTTACTAATTTATAGTGATCACAAATTAAGCTCCTTTTTTCGATTAGACGCTTAGTTTTCGAGATAAACACATTTAAAGTTTTCCATATGAAAATCCATAATTGGCCACCCATTACATGGTCATATCTCCACATATTGAAGGGATTTCATGGGTAATTGATAGTGATCACAAATTAAGCTCCTTTTTTCGATTAGACGCTTAGTTTACGAGATAAACGCATTTAAAGTTTTCCATATGAAAATCCATCATTGGCCACCCATTTCATGGTGATATCCCCATATATTATAAGGGATTTCTTTAGTAATTTATAGTGATCACAAATTAAGCTCCTTTTTGCGATTAGACGCTTAGTTTACGAGATAAACGCATTTAAAGATTTCCATATGAAAATCCACCATTATCCACACATTTCATGTTCATATCTCCACATATTGAAGGGATTTCATGGGTAATTGATAGTGATCACAAACTAAGCTCCTTTTTTCGATTAGACGCTTAGTTTACGAGATAAACGCATTTAAAGTTTTCCATATGAAAATCCACCATTATCCACCCATTACATGGTCATATCTCCACATATTGAAGGGATTTCATGGGTAATTTATAGTGATCACAAATTTAGCTCCTTTTTTCGATTAGACGCTTAGTTTACGAGATAAACGCATTTAAAGATTTCCATATGAAAATCCACCATTATCCACCCATTACATGGTCATATCTCCACATATTGAAGGGATTTCATGGGTAATTTATAGTGATCACAAATTAAGCTCCTTTTTTCGATTAGACGCTTAGTTTACGAGATAAACGCATTTAAAGATTTCCACATGAAAATCCACCATTATCCACCCATTTCATGGTCATATCTACACCTATAGAAGGGATTTCATGGGTAATTTATAGTGATCACAAATTTAGCTCCTTTTTTCGATTAGACGCTTAGTTTACGAGATAAACGCATTTAAAGATTTCCATATGAAAATCCACCATTATCCACCCATTACATGGTCATATCTCCACATATTGAAGGGATTTCATGGGTAATTTATAGTGATCACAAATTAAGCTCCTTTTTTCGATTAGACGCTTAGTTTACGAGATAAACGCATTTAAAGATTTCCACATGAAAATCCACCATTATCCACCCATTTCATGGTCATATCTACACCTATAGAAGGGATTTCATGGGTAATTTATAGTGATCACAAATTTAGCTCCTTTTTTCGATTAGACGCTTAGTTTACGAGATAAACGCATTTAAAGATTTCCATATGAAAATCCACCATTATCCACCCATTACATGGTCATATCTCCACATATTGAAGGGATTTCATGGGTAATTTATAGTGATCACAAATTAAGCTCCTTTTTTCGATTAGACGCTTAGTTTACGAGATAAACGCATTTAAAGTTTTCCATATGAAAATCCACCATTATCCACCCATTACATGGTCATATCTCCACATATTGAAGGGATTTCATGGGTAATTTATAGTGATCACAAATTTAGCTCCTTTTTTCGATTAGACGCTTAGTTTACGAGATAAACGCATTTAAAGATTTCCATATGAAAATCCACCATTATCCACCCATTACATGGTCATATCTCCACATATTGAAGGGATTTCATGGGTAATTGATAGTGATCACAAATTAAGCTCCTTTTTTCGATTAGACGCTTAGTTTACGAGATAAACGCATTTAAAGTTTTCCATATGAAAATCCATCATTGGCCACCCATTTCATGGTGATATCCCCATATATTATAAGGGATTTCTTTAGTAATTTATAGTGATCACAAATTAAGCTCCTTTTTGCGATTAGACGCTTAGTTTACGAGATAAACGCATTTAAAGATTTCCATATGAAAATCCACCATTATCCACCCATTTCATGTTCATATCTCCACATATTGAAGGGATTTCATGGGTAATTGATAGTGATCACAAATTAAGCTCCTTTTTTCGATTAGACGCTTAGTTTACGAGATAAACGCATTTAAAGTTTTCCATATGAAAATCCACCATTATCCACCCATTACATGGTCATATCTCCACATATTGAAGGGATTTCATGGGTAATTTATAGTGATCACAAATTTAGCTCCTTTTTTCGATTAGACGCTTAGTTTACGAGATAAACGCATTTAAAGATTTCCATATGAAAATCCACCATTATCCACCCATTACATGGTCATATCTCCACATATTGAAGGGATTTCATGGGTAATTGATAGTGATCACAGATTAAGCTCCTTTTTTCGATTAGACGCTTAGTTTACGAGATAAACGCATTTAAAGTTTTCCATATGAAAATCCACCATTATCCACCCATTACATGGTCATATCTCCACATATTGAAGGGATTTCATGGGTAATTTATAGTGATCACAAATTTAGCTCCTTTTTTCGATTAGACGCTTAGTTTTCGAGATAAACGCATTTAAAGTTTTCCATATGAAAATCCACCATTATCCACCCATTACATGGTCATTTCTCCACCTATAGCAGGGATTTCTTAGGGAATTTATAGTGATCACAAATTAAGCTCCTTTTTTCGATTAGACGCTTAGTTTACGAGATAAACGCATTTAAAGTTTTCCATATGAAAATCCATCATTATCCACCCATTACATGGTCATATCCCCACATATTGAAGGGATTCATGGGTAATTGATAGTGATCACAAATTAAGCTCCTTTTTTCGATTAGACGCTTAGTTTACGAGATAAACGCATTTAAAGATTTCCACATGAAAATCCACCATTATCCACCCATTTCATGGTCATATCTACACCTATAGAAGGGATTTCATGGGTAATTTATAGTGATCACAAATTAAGCTCCTTTTTTCGATTAGACGCTTAGTTTACGAGATAAACGCATTTAAAGATTTCCATATGAAAATCCACCATTATCCACCCATTACATGGTCATATCTACACATATTGAAGGGATTTCATGGGTAATTGATAGTGATCACAAATTAAGCTCCTTTTTTCGATTAGACGCTTAGTTTACGAGATAAACGCATTTAAAGATTTCCACATGAAAATCCACCATTATCCACCCATTTCATGGTCATATCTACACCTATAGAAGGGTAATTTATAGTGATCACAAATTAAGCTCCTTTTTTTCGATTAGACGCTTAGTTTTCGAGATAAACGCATTTAAAGATTTCCATATGAAAATCCACCATTATCCACCCATTTCATGTTCATATCTCCACATGTTGAAGGGATTTCATGGGTAATTGATAGTGATCACAAATTAAGCTCCTTTTTTCGATTAGACGCTTAGTTTACGAGATAAACGCATTTAAAGTTTTCCATATGAAAATCCACCATTATCCACCCATTTCATGGTCATATCTACACCTATAGCAGGGATTTCTTAGGGAATTTATAGTGATCACAAATTAAGCTCCTTTTTTCGATTAGACGCTTAGTTTTCGAGATAAACGCATTTAAAGATTTCCATATGAAAATCCACCATTATCCACCCATTTCATGGTCATATCTACACCTATAGCAGGGATTTCTTAGGGAATTTATAGTGATCACAAATTAAGCTCCTTTTTTCGATTAGACGCTTAGTTTTCGAGATAAACGCATTTAAAGATTTCCATATGAAAATCCACCATTATCCACCCATTACATGGTCATATCCCCACATATTGAAGGGATTCATGGGTAATTGATAGTGATCACAAATTAAGCTCCTTTTTTCGATTAGACGCTTAGTTTACGAGATAAACGCATTTAAAGTTTTCCATATGAAAATCCATCATTGGCCACCCATTTCATGGTCATATCTACACCTATAGAAGGGATTTCATGGGTAATTGATAGTGATCACAAATTAAGCTCCTTTTTTCGATTAGACGCTTAGTTTACGAGATAAACGCATTTAAAGATTTCCATATGAAAATCCACCATTATCCACCCATTACATGGTCATATCTACACATATTGAAGGGATTTCATGGGTAATTTATAGTGATCACAAATTAAGCTCCTTTTTTCGATTAGACGCTTAGTTTACGAGATAAACGCATTTAAAGTTTTCCATATGAAAATCCATCATTGGCCACCCATTTCATGGTGATATCCCCATATATTACAAGGTATTTCTTTAGTAATTTAAAGTGATCACAAATTAAGCTCCTTTTTTCGATTAGACGCTTCGTTTTCGAGATAAACGCATTTAAAGATTTCCATATGAAAATCCACCATTATCCACCCATTTCATGTTCATATCTCCACATATTGAAGGGATTTCTTTAGTAATTTATAGTGATCACAAATTAAGCTCCTTTTTTCGATTAGACGCTTAGTTTTCGAGATAAACGCATTTAAAGATTTCCATATGAAAATCCACCATTATCCACCCATTTCATGTTCATATCTCCACATATTGAAGGGATTTCATGGGTAATTTATAGTGATCACAAATTAAGCTCCTTTTTTCGATTAGACGCTTAGTTTACGAGATAAACGCATTTAAAGATTTCCATATGAAAATCCACCATTATCCACCCATTTCATGTTCATATCTCCACATATTGAAGGGATTTCTTTAGTAATTTATAGTGATCACAAATTAAGCTCCTTTTTTCGATTAGACGCTTAGTTTTCGAGATAAACGCATTTAAAGATTTCCACATGAAAATCCACCATTATCCACCCATTTCATGGTCATATCTACACCTATAGAAGGGATTTCATGGGTAATTTATAGTGATCACAAATTAAGCTCCTTTTTTCGATTAGACGCTTAGTTTACGAGATAAACGCATTTCAAGGGATTTCATGGGTAATTTATAGTGATCACAAATTAAGCTCCTTTTTTCGATTAGACGCTTAGTTTACGAGATAAACGCATTTTAAGATTTCCATATGAAAATCCACCATTATCTACCCATTACATGGTCATATCTACACATATTGAAGGGATTTCATGGGTAATTTATAGTGATCACAAATTTAGCTCCTTTTTTCGATTAGACGCTTAGTTTACGAGATAAACGCATTTAAAGATTTCCATATGAAAATATATCTCCACATATTGAAGGGATTTCATGGGTAATTGATAGTGATCACAAATTAAGCTCCTTTTTTCGATTAGACGCTTAGTTTACGAGATAAACGCATTTAAAGATTTCCACATGAAAATCCACCATTATCCACCCATTTCATGGTCATATCTACACCTATAGAAGGGATTTCATGGGTAATTTATAGTGATCACAAATTAAGCTCCTTTTTCGATTAGACGCTTAGTTTTCGAGATAAACGCATTTAAAGATTTCCATATGAAAATCCACCATTATCCACCCATTTCATGGTCATATCTACATGGGTAATTGATAGTGATCACAAATTAAGCTCCTTTTTTCGATTAGACGCTTAGTTTACGAGATAAACGCATTTAAAGATTTCCATATGAAAATCCACCATTATCCACCCATTACATGGTCATATCTACACATATTGAAGGGATTTCATGGGTAATTTATAGTGATCACAAATTAAGCTCCTTTTTTCGATTAGACGCTTAGTTTACGAGATAAACGCATTTAAAGTTTTCCATATGAAAATCCATCATTGGCCACCCATTTCATGGTGATATCCCCATATATTACAAGGTATTTCTTTAGTAATTTATAGTGATCACAAATTAAGCTCCATTTTTCGATTAGACGCTTAGTTTTCGAGATAAACGCATTTAAAGATTTCCATATGAAAATCCACCATTATCCACCCATTTCATGTTCATATCTCCACATATTGAACGGATTTCTTTAGTAATTTATAGTGATCACAAATTAAGCTCCTTTTTTCGATTAGACGCTTAGTTTTCAAAATAAACGCATTTAAAGATTTCCATATGAAAATCCACCATTATCCACCCATTTCATGTTCATATCTCCACATGTTGAAGGGATTTCATGGGTAATTGATAGTGATCACAAATTAAGCTCCTTTTTTCGATTAGACGCTTAGTTTTCGAGATAAACGCATTTAAAGATTTCCATATGAAAATCCACCATTATCCACCCATTACATGGTCATATCCCCACATATTGAAGGGATTCATGGGTAATTGATAGTGATCACAAATTAAGCTCCTTTTTTCGATTAGACGCTTAGTTTACGAGATAAACGCATTTAAAGATTTCCATATGAAAATCCACTATTATCCACCCATTTCATGGTCATATCTACACCTATAGCAGGGATTTCTTAGGGAATTAATAGTGATCACAAATTAAGCTCCTTTTTTCGATTAGACGCTTAGTTTTCGAGATAAACGCATTTAAAGATTTCCATATGAAAATCCACCATTATCCACCCATTTCATGGTCATATCTACACCTATAGCAGGGATTTCTTAGGGAATTTATAGTGATCACAAATTAAGCTCCTTTTTTCGATTAGACGCTTAGTTTTCGAGATAAACGCATTTAAAGATTTCCATATGAAAATCCACCATTATCCACCCATTACATGGTCATATCCCCACATATTGAAGGGATATTTATCATTTGTGCGGACAAGTTGTGCATAATGTCGTCACAGTCTCTTAATTTGATTTGCTCAACCTGTTATAAAAAAATTCAAACTGGCAGTGAGATTATTTGCAAGATTTGTCAATGCAAATTTCATAAATTCTGCGCTAAAGTGGATAGTGAGAAGGCGGTCAATGCCCTTTCTGAATTTGCAAATATTGTTTACAATTGTGATAATTGTTTACAATCTGCCTGTGAGTTGGTGAAGAAAGTTAGCCTGCTGTCTTATGAAATAGGAGAGTTAAAATCAATGTTCTCCCAGCATATATCTGCTAACAACAATAACATCACTGCTGCAAGTGCATCTCATCGCAGTTTCCCTTTGCCTAAAACTGGTTTTGAGAAACCTCTAACATTTGATCTCTCACGTAATGAGAGTGCTGCTGCTTGTGAGGCTGTTTGTTCATCTGCGCTGTCCGCTGCTGCTCTCCCTGTTCGTAAGAGTGTTTTTAAAACGTGCGCTCCGTCAAAAAAAACGTCTGCTGCTACTTATGTGGGTGATAAGTCGTTGGCGATGTCTGCTGTGGATCCTACCGTCAGTGATGCCAATGATGTTTTAAATGATCGCACTGGTATAAGTGAGTCGATACACTGCTCTGAGAATATGATATCTGATGCCGCAAGTGAGAGTGAGCTTGGTGGTGTTTCTGTCGTCAATTCCGCTGCTTGGAGTAACATTACGAGAAGAAAGCAGAAAAGGCGACGTCTGGTAGTTGGTTTGAACAATAATGCAGAGCTGGATGTTGTGGTGAAGAAAAAATGGATACATCTAGCATCTTTCAAACCAAATGTTACTGAAGATAATATTATTTCTTATGTCAGCAAACACTTAAATGTTAATGCCAGCAATATTTCTTGCTTTAAGTTGGTCAGGAAAGATATGTCCCCTGATAGCCTAAAATTTGTTAACTTCAAATTAGGTATTTCTCCAATATACTATGAAAAATTATTTAGCCCCGATCTGTGGACGGCTTCTGTAAAAATCCGGCCTTTTAAGGTTTTTCCGAGGAAAAAGCCTCAACAGGAGGTTGCTTAATACCTAATAGTACTAATTTAAATTCAAATCTTTTAAAGATTTATTATCATAATGTATCGGGCATGAGAACTAAAGGTTCCATATTTTCATTATTTACATCCCAGTGTGATTATGATGTATTTGTTATAGTTGAAACTTGGCTTAACGAAGATTTTTTCAATGAGGAGTTTTTTAATAATAAACTATTTAATGTGTATCGCAAAGATAGGGATTTTGTCTCCAGTGGTTGTTCGAGGGGTGGTGGTGTGTTGATTGCCGTTCGAAATTTGTATTCTTCTAAACAAATTGTTTTAACGGAAAATAATACTTTGTTGGACCAATTATGTGTTGAAATTAAATCGTTTAATGGTAATTTATGTTTATGTGCGTCATATATCCCGCCAAACAGTTTGGATGAAATATATCATGGACATATTCAGAATATTTTGAGCGTGTCAGAGAATCTGAGGCATAATGATAGAATATGTGTTGCTGGTGACTTTAACCTCAACCACATTGTCTGGTCTGAAGTTCAGAATTCAGGGAAATTTCTTCCCAGTAACATAAATAAACCCTTTGAAATTGAGTTTATTGACTCCTTATTTAGTATTGATTTATACCAAGCTAATAAAGTTCATAATAATTTTGGTCGATTACTAGACTTAGTTTTCATTAGTTCTGATATAAATATTTCGGTTTTAGAATGTGCATTTCCGTTATCCCCTCCTAACATACATCACTCTGCATTACATATTGAAATAGAGTTTTATCAATACCGTAATGTCAGTTCAAATTTTTCTAATACTAAATATGATTACAAATCTTGCGATTTTCAGTTGATCAATTGTTTAGTTGCTAACATTGATTGGATAGACTGTTTGCATGGCGATATTGTTGCAATTTGTTATGAAGAGTTTTTAAAACACATTCACGAAATTTTTCAAAATAATATTCCTCGTATACGACCAAAAGTATATAAATTACCCTGGTATACGAGAGGGTTAAAAAAATTAAAAAATTTGAGGAATAAATATTACAGTAAATATATGTTATCCAACTGCATAGTAGATCGAAATTTATATATCAGATATATGCAAGAATTTAATTTCCTAAATAAATTTCTTTATAATCAATATATATTAGGATTTGGAAATTCTTTAAAGTCGAATCCTAAAAGATTTTGGAATTATATAAAATCTAAAAGAAATTGTTCGGACATTCCAATGAGTATGAATTATAACGGAATAATTTCAAATTCTACTCAAGAGTCTGTAAATCTTTTCAAAATGTTTTTTCAATCTAATTTTGTTAATGTAACTGAGCCCGTTAGCATGCAAGTATTCAATAATGTGATGCCTTGTATTGACGTTACAACGTTTAATATTTCCGAAAATGATATTTTTATGGCTATTACCAAGCTCTCTGATGGTTATAAGATTGATATAGATGGAATTTCACCGTTTTTACTTAAAAAATGTGCTTCTACTTTGGTTGAACCACTTCGTTTGTTATTTAATAAATCTCTGTTATCTGGATATTTTATTCAGAGATGGAAAACAGCGATCGTAAGGCCTATTTTTAAAGCAGGCGATAAAATGTCTGTGTTAAATTACAGACCCATTTCTATGTTACCTAATATCGGCAAAGTTTTTGAACATATTATCTTTGATAAAATTTTCTTTTCTCTTAAACATGTAATTAGCCCCGAGCAGCATGGTTTTTTCTCCGGCAGATCTACTACAAGCAACTTAACTTCATTTTCGAATTTTTGTATAAAAAAATTTGAGGATGGTGTTCAAGTTGATACAGTTTTCACGGATTTCTCTAAAGCATTTGATAGAGTGAGACATGATATTTTGATCACTAAAATGTTTCATATGGGGTTTCATTCCTCACTAATTAGTCTGTTTCGTTCGTATCTGTCAAATAGACACTCTTATGTTTGCATTGATGATTTTTATTCGGAAGTCTATATTTCAACCTCTGGTATACCTCAGGGTAGCATTTTAGGTCCCTTACTGTTTAATATTTTTGTTAATGATATTGGTCATTGTTTTAAAAACTCACGTCATCTAATGTATGCCGACGATTTAAAAATTTTTAAAGCTATTTATAACTTAAATGATGCCAAATTACTTCAAGAAGACTTAGATCGAGTTGCGATGTGGTTAGAAATCAATGCATTACCGTTTAATATTGATAAATGTTTTCATATGACATTTCATCGTTGTCGTAATTTAATTAACGCAGTTTACAATCTAAAAAATTGTGACCTGAATATTATTTCTGAATATATGGACCTAGGAGTTGTTCTGGACCCAAAATTAACTTTTACGAGCCACATAAATTACGTTGTTCCAAAAGCATTTTCATTACTGTATTTCATAAGAAGAAATACTGGAGAATTTGTTGATCCTTATATTAAAAAAACTTTATATTCATCTTTTGTTCGATCCAAATTAGAGTATGCCTCTTTTATTTGGAACCCTACTGCTAATATTCATATCAACCGCATTGAGAAAGTACAAAAATCGTTCATAAAATTTGCATTAAACTCGCTTAATTTCTCGGATCCCTTACCATCCTATGAAAGTCGATGTCTGCTTCTTTCTTTAAAAACATTAGCCGCCAGGAGAGACATTGCGTCTCTTAAGTTTTTACATGGCATTGCCTCAGGTTCTACTAACTGCTCCGAATTATTGTCGCTTCTTCGTTTTAATGCGCCTGTAAGATCATTGCGTCATATTTGTACATTTAATATAGATACACACTTAACCAATTACGCCTCGAATGAGCCAATTACAAGATCTATGAGACTTTTTAATTCTATTTGTAATTCTATTGATCTCAGTTACTCTGCCAATAAATTTAAGAATTTGCTATCTGAATTAAGTATATAACTTGTATAAGTTTTATTATATATAAATGTATTAATTATTATGCTAGTCTGTAAGGATTGCTTTTCCATAGACTATAAATAAATAAATGAAATTAAAAAAATTCATGGGTAATTGATAGTGATCACAAATTAAGCTCCTTTTTTCGATTAGACGCTTAGTTTACGAGATAAACGCATTTAAAGTTTTCCATATGAAAATCCATCATTGGCCACCCATTTCATGGTCATATCTACACCTATAGAAGGGATTTCATGGGTAATTGATAGTGATCACAAATTAAGCTCCTTTTTTCGATTAGACGCTTAGTTTTCGAGATAAACGCATTTAAAGATTTCCATATGAAAATCCACCATTATCCACCCATTACATGGTCATATCCCCACATATTGAAGGGATTCATGGGTAATTGATAGTGATCACAAATTAAGCTCCTTTTTTCGATTAGACGCTTAGTTTACGAGATAAACGCATTTAAAGTTTTCCATATGAAAATCCATCATTGGCCACCCATTTCATGGTCATATCTACACCTATAGAAGGGATTTCTTTAGTAATTTATAGTGATCACAAATTAAGCTCCTTTTTTCGATTAGACGCTTAGTTTTCGAGATAAACGCATTTAAAGATTTCCATATGAAAATCCACCATTATCCACCCATTTCATGTTCATATCTCCACATATTGAAGGGATTTCATGGGTAATTTATAGTGATCACAAATTAAGCTCCTTTTTTCGATTAGACGCTTAGTTTACGAGATAAACGCATTTAAAGATTTCCATATGAAAATCCACCATTATCCACCCATTTCATGTTCATATCTCCACATATTGAAGGGATTTCTTTAGTAATTTATAGTGATCACAAATTAAGCTCCTTTTTTCGATTAGACGCTTAGTTTTCGAGATAAACGCATTTAAAGATTTCCACATGAAAATCCACCATTATCCACCCATTTCATGGTCATATCTACACCTATAGAAGGGATTTCATGGGTAATTTATAGTGATCACAAATTAAGCTCCTTTTTTCGATTAGACGCTTAGTTTACGAGATAAACGCATTTAAAGATTTCCATATGAAAATCCACCATGATCCACCCATTTCATGTTCATATCTCCACATATTGAAGGGATTTCATGGGTAATTTATAGTGATCACAAATTAAGCTCCTTTTTTCGATTAGACGCTTAGTTTACGAGATAAACGCATTTCAAGGGATTTCATGGGTAATTTATAGTGATCACAAATTAAGCTCCTTTTTTCGATTAGACGCTTAGTTTACGAGATAAACGCATTTAAAGTTTTCCATATGAAAATCCATCATTGGCCACCCATTCCATGGTGATATCCCCATATATTACAAGGTATTTCTTTAGTAATTTATAGTGATCACAAATTACGAGATAAACGCATTTAAAGATTTCCACATGAAAATCCACCATTATCCACCCATTTCATGGTCATATCTCCACCTATAGCAGGGATTTCTTAGGGAATTTATAGTGATCAGAAATTAAGCTCCTTTTTTCGATTAGACGCTTAGTTTACGAGATAAACGCATTTAAAGGGATTTCATGGGTAATTTATAGTGATCACAAATTAAGCTCCTTTTTTCGATTAGACGCTTAGTTTACGAGATAAACGCATTTAAAGATTTCCATATGAAAATCCACCATTATCCACCCATTACATGGTCATATCTACACATATTGAAGGGATTTCATGGGTAATTTATAGTGATCACAAATTAAGCTCCTTTTTTCGATTAGACGCTTAGTTTACGAGATAAACGCATTTAAAGTTTTCCATATGAAAATCCATCATTGGCCACCCATTTCATGGTGATATCCCCATATATTACAAGGTATTTCTTTAGTAATTTAAAGTGATCACAAATTAAGCTCCTTTTTTCGATTAGACGCTTCGTTTTCGAGATAAACGCATTTAAAGATTTCCATATGAAAATCCACCATTATCCACCCATTTCATGTTCATATCTCCACATATTGAAGGGATTTCTTTAGTAATTTATAGTGATCACAAATTAAGCTCCTTTTTTCGATTAGACGCTTAGTTTTCGAGATAAACGCATTTAAAGATTTCCATATGAAAATCCACCATTATCCACCCATTTCATGTTCATATCTCCACATATTGAAGGGATTTCATGGGTAATTTATAGTGATCACAAATTAAGCTCCTTTTTTCGATTAGACGCTTAGTTTACGAGATAAACGCATTTAAAGATTTCCATATGAAAATCCACATTATCCACCCATTTCATGTTCATATCTCCACATATTGAAGGGATTTCTTTAGTAATTTATAGTGATCACAAATTAAGCTCCTTTTTTCGATTAGACGCTTAGTTTTCGAGATAAACGCATTTAAAGATTTCCACATGAAAATCCACCATTATCCACCCATTTCATGGTCATATCTACACCTATAGAAGGGATTTCATGGGTAATTTATAGTGATCACAAATTAAGCTCCTTTTTTCGATTAGACGCTTAGTTTACGAGATAAACGCATTTCAAGGGATTTCATGGGTAATTTATAGTGATCACAAATTAAGCTCCTTTTTTCGATTAGACGCTTAGTTTACGAGATAAACGCATTTAAAGATTTCCATATGAAAATCCACCATTATCTACCCATTACATGGTCATATCTACACATATTGAAGGGATTTCATGGGTAATTTATAGTGATCACAAATTTAGCTCCTTTTTTCGATTAGACGCTTAGTTTACGAGATAAACGCATTTAAAGATTTCCATATGAAAATATATCTCCACATATTGAAGGGATTTCATGGGTAATTGATAGTGATCACAAATTAAGCTCCTTTTTTCGATTAGACGCTTAGTTTACGAGATAAACGCATTTAAAGATTTCCACATGAAAATCCACCATTATCCACCCATTTCATGGTCATATCTACACCTATAGAAGGGATTTCATGGGTAATTTATAGTGATCACAAATTAAGCTCCTTTTTCGATTAGACGCTTAGTTTTCGAGATAAACGCATTTAAAGATTTCCATATGAAAATCCACCATTATCCACCCATTTCATGGTCATATCTACATGGGTAATTGATAGTGATCACAAATTAAGCTCCTTTTTTCGATTAGACGCTTAGTTTACGAGATAAACGCATTTAAAGATTTCCATATGAAAATCCACCATTATCCACCCATTACATGGTCATATCTACACATATTGAAGGGATTTCATGGGTAATTTATAGTGATCACAAATTAAGCTCCTTTTTTCGATTAGACGCTTAGTTTACGAGATAAACGCATTTAAAGTTTTCCATATGAAAATCCATCATTGGCCACCCATTTCATGGTGATATCCCCATATATTACAAGGTATTTCTTTAGTAATTTATAGTGATCACAAATTAAGCTCCTTTTTTCGATTAGACGCTTAGTTTTCGAGATAAACGCATTTAAAGATTTCCATATGAAAATCCACCATTATCCACCCATTTCATGTTCATATCTCCACATATTGAACGGATTTCTTTAGTAATTTATAGTGATCACAAATTAAGCTCCTTTTTTCGATTAGACGCTTAGTTTTCAAAATAAACGCATTTAAAGATTTCCATATGAAAATCCACCATTATCCACCCATTTCATGTTCATATCTCCACATGTTGAAGGGATTTCATGGGTAATTGATAGTGATCACAAATTAAGCTCCTTTTTTCGATTAGACGCTTAGTTTTCGAGATAAACGCATTTAAAGATTTCCATATGAAAATCCACCATTATCCACCCATTACATGGTCATATCCCCACATATTGAAGGGATTCATGGGTAATTGATAGTGATCACAAATTAAGCTCCTTTTTTCGATTAGACGCTTAGTTTACGAGATAAACGCATTTAAAGATTTCCATATGAAAATCCACTATTATCCACCCATTTCATGGTCATATCTCCACCTATAGCAGGGATTTCTTAGGGAATTAATAGTGATCACAAATTAAGCTCCTTTTTTCGATTAGACGCTTAGTTTTCGAGATAAACGCATTTAAAGATTTCCATATGAAAATCCACCATTATCCACCCATTTCATGGTCATATCTACACCTATAGCAGGGATTTCTTAGGGAATTTATAGTGATCACAAATTAAGCTCCTTTTTTCGATTAGACGCTTAGTTTTCGAGATAAACGCATTTAAAGATTTCCATATGAAAATCCACCATTATCCACCCATTACATGGTCATATCCCCACATATTGAAGGGATTCATGGGTAATTGATAGTGATCACAAATTAAGCTCCTTTTTTCGATTAGACGCTTAGTTTACGAGATAAACGCATTTAATGTTTTCCATATGAAAATCCATCATTGGCCACCCATTTCATGGTCATATCTACACCTATAGAAGGGATTTCATGGGTAATTGATAGTGATCACAAATTAAGCTCCTTTTTTCGATTAGACGCTTAGTTTTCGAGATAAACGCATTTAAAGATTTCCATATGAAAATCCACCATTATCCACCCATTACATGGTCATATCCCCACATATTGAAGGGATTCATGGGTAATTGATAGTGATCACAAATTAAGCTCCTTTTTTCGATTAGACGCTTAGTTTACGAGATAAACGCATTTAAAGTTTTCCATATGAAAATCCATCATTGGCCACCCATTTCATGGTCATATCTACACCTATAGAAGGGATTTCTTTAGTAATTTATAGTGATCACAAATTAAGCTCCTTTTTTCGATTAGACGCTTAGTTTTCGAGATAAACGCATTTAAAGATTTCCATATGAAAATCCACCATTATCCACCCATTTCATGTTCATATCTCCACATATTGAAGGGATTTCATGGGTAATTTATAGTGATCACAAATTAAGCTCCTTTTTTCGATTAGACGCTTAGTTTACGAGATAAACGCATTTAAAGATTTCCATATGAAAATCCACCATTATCCACCCATTTCATGTTCATATCTCCACATATTGAAGGGATTTCATGGGTAATTTATAGTGATCACAAATTAAGCTCCTTTTTTCGATTAGACGCTTAGTTTACGAGATAAACGCATTTAAAGATTTCCATATGAAAATCCACCATTATCCACCCATTTCATGGTCATTTCTCCAGCTATAGCAGGGATTTCTTAGGGAATTTATAGTGATCACAAATTAAGCTCCTTTTTTCGATTAGACGCTTAGTTTACGAGATAAAAGCATTTAAAGATTTCCATATGAAAATCCACCATTATCCACCCATTACATGGTCATATCTCCACATATTGAAGGGATTTCATGGGTAATTGATAGTGATCACAAATTAAGCTCCTTTTTTCGATTAGACGCTTAGTTTACGAGATAAACGCATTTAAAGATTTCCATATGAAAATCCACCATTATCCACCCATTTCATGGTCATTTCTCCAGCTATAGCAGGGATTTCTTAGGGAATTTATAGTGATCACAAATTAAGCTCCTTTTTTCGATTAGACGCTTAGTTTACGAGATAAACGCATTTAAAGATTTCCACATGAAAATCCACCATTATCCACCCATTTCATGGTCATATCTACACCTATAGAAGGGATTTCATGGGTAATTTATAGTGATCACAAATTAAGCTCCTTTTTTCGATTAGACGCTTAGTTTACGAGATAAACGCATTTAAAGATTTCCATATGAAAATCCACCATTATCCACCCATTTCATGTTCATATCTCCACATATTGAAGGGATTTCATGGGTAATTGATAGTGATCACAAATTAAGCTCCTTTTTTCGATTAGACGCTTAGTTTTCGAGATAAACGCATTTAAAGATTTCCATATGAAAATCCACCATTATCCACCCATTTCATGGTCATTTCTCCACCTATAGCAGGGATTTCTTAGGGAATTTATAGTGATCACAAATTTAGCTCCTTTTTTCGATTAGACGCTTAGTTTACGAGATAAACGCGTTTAAAGATTTCCACATGAAAATCCACCATTATCCACCCATTTCATGGTCATATCTACACCTATAGAAGGGATTTCATGGGTAATTTATAGTGATCACAAATTAAGCTCCTTTTTTCGATTAGACGCTTAGTTTACGAGATAAACGCATTTAAAGATTTCCATATGAAAATCCACCATTATCCACCCATTTCATGGTCATATCTACACCTATAGCAGGGATTTCTTAGGGAATTTATAGTGATCACAAATTTAGCTCCTTTTTTCGATTAGACGCTTAGTTTACGAGATAAACGCAGTTAAAGATTTCCATATGAAAATCCACCATTATCCACCCATTTCATGTTCATATCTCCACATATTGAAGGGATTTCATGGGTAATTGATAGTGATCACAAATTAAGCTCCTTTTTTCGATTAGACGCTTAGTTTACGAGATAAACGCATTTAAAGATTTCCATATGAAAATCCACCATTATCCACCCATTTCATGTTCATATCTCCACATATTGAAGGGATTTCATGGGTAATTGATAGTAATCACAAATTAAGCTCCTTTTTCGATTAGACGCTTAGTTTACGAGATAAACGCATTTAAAGATTTCCATATGAAAATCCACCATTATCCACCCATTTCATGTTCATATCTCCACATATTGAAGGGATTTCATGGGTAATTGATAGTGATCACAAATTAAGCTCCTTTTTTCGATTAGACGCTTAGTTTACGAGATAAACGCATTTAAAGATTTCCATATGAAAATCCACCATTATCCACCCATTTCATGGTCATATCTACACCTATAGAAGGGATTTCATGGGTAATTGATAGTGATCACAAATTAAGCTCCTTTTTTCGATTAGACGCTTAGTTTACGAGATAAACGCATTTAAAGATTTCCATATGAAAATCCACCATTATCCACCCATTTCATGTTCATATCTCCACATATTGAAGGGATTTCATGGGTAATTGATAGTGATCACAAATTAAGCTCCTTTTTTCGATTAGACGCTTAGTTTACGAGATAAACGCATTTAAAGATTTCCATATGAAAATCTACATTATCCACCCATTACATGGTCATATCTACACATATTAAAGGGATTTCATGGGTAATTTATAGTGATCACAAATTAAGCTCCTTTTTTCGATTAGACGCTTAGTTTTCGAGATAAACGCATTTAAAGATTTCCATATGAAAATCCACCATTATCCACGCATTACATGGTCATTTCTCCACCTATAGCAGGGATTTCTTAGGGAATTTATAGTGATCACAAATTAAGCTCCTTTTTTCGATTAGACGCTTAGTTTACGAGATAAACGCATTTAAAGTTTTCCATATGAAAATCCACCATTATCCACCCATTACATGGTCATATCTCCACATATTGAAGGGATTTCATGGGTAATTGATAGTGATCACAAATTAAGCTCCTTTTTTCGATTAGACGCTTAGTTTACGAGATAAACGCATTTAAATATTTCCATATGAAAATCTACATTATCCACCCATTACATGGTCATATCTACACATATTAAAGGGATTTCATGGGTAATTTATAGTGATCACAAATTAAGCTCCTTTTTTCGATTAGACGCTTAGTTTTCGAGATAAACGCATTTAAAGATTTCCATATGAAAATCCACCATTATCCACCCATTTCATGGTCATATCTACACCTATAGCAGGGATTTCTTAGGGAATTTATAGTGATCACAAATTTAGCTCCTTTTTTCGATTAGACGCTTAGTTTACGAGATAAACGCATTTAAAGATTTCCATATGAAAATCCACCATTATCCACGCATTACATGGTCATTTCTCCACCTATAGCAGGGATTTCTTAGGGAATTTATAGTGATCACAAATTAAGCTCCTTTTTCGATTAGACGCTTAGTTTACGAGATAAACGCATTTAAAGATTTCCATATGAAAATCCACCATTATCCACCCATTTCATGGTCATATCTACACCTACAGCAGGGATTTCTTAGGGAATTTATAGTGATCACAAATTTAGCTCCTTTTTTCGATTAGACGCTTAGTTTACGAGATAAACGCAGTTAAAGATTTCCATATGAAAATCCACCATTATCCACCCATTACATGGTCATATCTCCACATATTGAAGGGATGTCATGGGTAATTGATAGTGATCACAAATTAAGCTCCTTTTTTCGATTAGACGCTTAGTTTACGAGATAAAAGCATTTAAAGATTTCCATATGAAAATCCACCATTATCCACCCATTTCATGTTCATATCTCCACATATTGAAGGGATTTCGTGGGTAATTGATAGTGATCACAAATTAAGCTCCTTTTTTCGATGAGACGCTTAGTTTACGAGATAAACGCATTTAAAGATTTCCATATGAAAATCCACCATTATCCACCCATTTCATGGTCATTTCTCCAGCTATAGCAGGGATTTCTTAGGGAATTTATAGTGATCACAAATTAAGCTCCTTTTTTCGATTAGACGCTTAGTTTACGAGATAAACGCATTTAAAGATTTCCACATGAAAATCCACCATTATCCACCCATTTCATGGTCATATCTACACCTATAGAAGGGATTTCATGGGTAATTTATAGTGATCACAAATTAAGCTCCTTTTTTCGATTAGACGCTTAGTTTTCGAGATAAACGCATTTAAAGATTTCCATATGAAAATCCACCATTATCCACCCATTTCATGGTCATATCTACACCTATAGCAGGGATTTCTTAGGGAATTTATAGTGATCACAAATTTAGCTCCTTTTTTCGATTAGACGCTTAGTTTACGAGATAAACGCATTTAAAGATTTCCATATGAAAATCCACCATTATCCACGCATTACATGGTCATTTCTCCACCTATAGCAGGGATTTCTTAGGGAATTTATAGTGATCACAAATTAAGCTCCTTTTTCGATTAGACGCTTAGTTTACGAGATAAACGCATTTAAAGATTTCCATATGAAAATCCACCATTATCCACCCATTTCATGGTCATATCTACACCTACAGCAGGGATTTCTTAGGGAATTTATAGTGATCACAAATTTAGCTCCTTTTTTCGATTAGACGCTTAGTTTACGAGATAAACGCAGTTAAAGATTTCCATATGAAAATCCACCATTATCCACCCATTACATGGTCATATCTCCACATATTGAAGGGATGTCATGGGTAATTGATAGTGATCACAAATTAAGCTCCTTTTTTCGATTAGACGCTTAGTTTACGAGATAAAAGCATTTAAAGATTTCCATATGAAAATCCACCATTATCCACCCATTTCATGTTCATATCTCCACATATTGAAGGGATTTCATGGGTAATTGATAGTGATCACAAATTAAGCTCCTTTTTTCGATGAGACGCTTAGTTTACGAGATAAACGCATTTAAAGATTTCCATATGAAAATCCACCATTATCCACCCATTACATGGTCATATCTCCACATATTGAAGGGATTTCATGGGTAATTGATAGTGATCACAAATTAAGCTCCTTTTTTCGATTAGACGCTTAGTTTACGAGATAAACGCATTTAAAGATTTCCATATGAAAATCCACCATTATCCACCCATTTCATGTTCATATCTCCACATATTGAAGGGATTTCATGGGTAATTGATAGTGATCACAAATTAAGCTCCTTTTTTCGATTAGACGCTTAGTTTACGAGATAAACGCATTTAAAGATTTCCATATGAAAATCCACCATTATCCACCCATTTCATGGTCATTTCTCCAGCTATAGCAGGGATTTCTTAGGGAATTTATAGTGATCACAAATTAAGCTCCTTTTTTCGATTAGACGCTTAGTTTACGAGATAAAAGCATTTAAAGATTTCCATATGAAAATCCACCATTATCCACCCATTACATGGTCATATCTCCACATATTGAAGGGATTTCATGGGTAATTGATAGTGATCACAAATTAAGCTCCTTTTTTCGATTAGACGCTTAGTTTACGAGATAAACGCATTTAAAGATTTCCATATGAAAATCCACCATTATCCACCCATTTCATGGTCATTTCTCCAGCTATAGCAGGGATTTCTTAGGGAATTTATAGTGATCACAAATTAAGCTCCTTTTTTCGATTAGACGCTTAGTTTACGAGATAAACGCATTTAAAGATTTCCACATGAAAATCCACCATTATCCACCCATTTCATGGTCATATCTACACCTATAGAAGGGATTTCATGGGTAATTTATAGTGATCACAAATTAAGCTCCTTTTTTCGATTAGACGCTTAGTTTACGAGATAAACGCATTTAAAGATTTCCATATGAAAATCCACCATTATCCACCCATTTCATGTTCATATCTCCACATATTGAAGGGATTTCATGGGTAATTGATAGTGATCACAAATTAAGCTCCTTTTTTCGATTAGACGCTTAGTTTTCGAGATAAACGCATTTAAAGATTTCCATATGAAAATCCACCATTATCCACCCATTTCATGGTCATTTCTCCACCTATAGCAGGGATTTCTTAGGGAATTTATAGTGATCACAAATTTAGCTCCTTTTTTCGATTAGACGCTTAGTTTACGAGATAAACGCGTTTAAAGATTTCCACATGAAAATCCACCATTATCCACCCATTTCATGGTCATATCTACACCTATAGAAGGGATTTCATGGGTAATTTATAGTGATCACAAATTAAGCTCCTTTTTTCGATTAGACGCTTAGTTTACGAGATAAACGCATTTAAAGATTTCCATATGAAAATCCACCATTATCCACCCATTTCATGGTCATATCTACACCTATAGCAGGGATTTCTTAGGGAATTTATAGTGATCACAAATTTAGCTCCTTTTTTCGATTAGACGCTTAGTTTACGAGATAAACGCAGTTAAAGATTTCCATATGAAAATCCACCATTATCCACCCATTTCATGTTCATATCTCCACATATTGAAGGGATTTCATGGGTAATTGATAGTGATCACAAATTAAGCTCCTTTTTTCGATTAGACGCTTAGTTTACGAGATAAACGCATTTAAAGATTTCCATATGAAAATCCACCATTATCCACCCATTTCATGTTCATATCTCCACATATTGAAGGGATTTCATGGGTAATTGATAGTGATCACAAATTAAGCTCCTTTTTCGATTAGACGCTTAGTTTACGAGATAAACGCATTTAAAGATTTCCATATGAAAATCCACCATTATCCACCCATTTCATGGTCATATCTACACCTATAGAAGGGATTTCATGGGTAATTTATAGTGATCACAAATTAAGCTCCTTTTTTCGATTAGACGCTTAGTTTACGAGATAAACGCATTTAAAGATTTCCATATGAAAATCCACCATTATCCACCCATTTCATGTTCATATCTCCACATATAGAAGGGATTTCATGGGTAATTGATAGTGATCACAAATTAAGCTCCTTTTTTCGATTAGACGCTTAGTTTACGAGATAAACGCATTTAAAGATTTCCATATGAAAATCCACCATTATCCACCCATTTCATGTTCATATCTCCACATATTGAAGGGATTTCATGGGTAATTGATAGTGATCACAAATTAAGCTCCTTTTTTCGATTAGACGCTTAGTTTACGAGATAAACGCATTTAAAGATTTCCATATGAAAATCCACCATTATCCACCCATTTCATGGTCATATCTACACCTATAGAAGGGATTTCATGGGTAATTGATAGTGATCACAAATTAAGCTCCTTTTTTCGATTAGACGCTTAGTTTACGAGATAAACGCATTTAAAGATTTCCATATGAAAATCCACCATTATCCACCCATTTCATGTTCATATCTCCACATATTGAAGGGATTTCATGGGTAATTGATAGTGATCACAAATTAAGCTCCTTTTTTCGATTAGACGCTTAGTTTTCGAGATAAACGCATTTAAAGATTTCCATATGAAAATCCACCATTATCCACCCATTTCATGTTCATATCTCCACATATTGAAGGGATTTCATGGGTAATTGAAAGTGATCACAAATTAAGCTCCTTTTTTCGATTAGACGCTTAGTTTACGAGATAAACGCATTTAAAGATTTCCATATGAAAATCTACATTATCCACCCATTACATGGTCATATCTACACATATTAAAGGGATTTCATGGGTAATTGATAGTGATCACAAATTAAGCTCCTTTTTTCGATTAGACGCTTAGTTTACGAGATAAACGCATTTAAAGATTTCCATATGAAAATCCACCATTATCCACCCATTTCATGGTCATTTCTCCAGCTATAGCAGGGATTTCTTAGGGAATTTATAGTGATCACAAATTAAGCTCCTTTTTTCGATTAGACGCTTAGTTTACGAGATAAAAGCATTTAAAGATTTCCATATGAAAATCCACCATTATCCACCCATTACATGGTCATATCTCCACATATTGAAGGGATTTCATGGGTAATTGATAGTGATCACAAATTAAGCTCCTTTTTTCGATTAGACGCTTAGTTTACGAGATAAACGCATTTAAAGATTTCCATATGAAAATCCACCATTATCCACCCATTTCATGGTCATTTCTCCAGCTATAGCAGGGATTTCTTAGGGAATTTATAGTGATCACAAATTAAGCTCCTTTTTTCGATTAGACGCTTAGTTTACGAGATAAACGCATTTAAAGATTTCCACATGAAAATCCACCATTATCCACCCATTTCATGGTCATATCTACACCTATAGAAGGGATTTCATGGGTAATTTATAGTGATCACAAATTAAGCTCCTTTTTTCGATTAGACGCTTAGTTTACGAGATAAACGCATTTAAAGATTTCCATATGAATATCCACCATTATCCACCCATTTCATGTTCATATCTCCACATATTGAAGGGATTTCATGGGTAATTGATAGTGATCACAAATTAAGCTCCTTTTTTCGATTAGACGCTTAGTTTTCGAGATAAACGCATTTAAAGATTTCCATATGAAAATCCACCATTATCCACCCATTTCATGGTCATATCTACACCTATAGAAGGGATTTCATGGGTAATTTATAGTGATCACAAATTAAGCTCCTTTTTTCGATTAGACGCTTAGTTTACGAGATAAACGCATTTAAAGATTTCCATATGAAAATCCACCATTATCCACCCATTTCATGGTCATATCTACACCTATAGCAGGGATTTCTTAGGGAATTTATAGTGATCACAAATTTAGCTCCTTTTTTCGATTAGACGCTTAGTTTACGAGATAAACGCAGTTAAAGATTTCCATATGAAAATCCACCATTATCCACCCATTTCATGTTCATATCTCCACATATTGAAGGGATTTCATGGGTAATTGATAGTGATCACAAATTAAGCTCCTTTTTTCGATTAGACGCTTAGTTTACGAGATAAACGCATTTAAAGATTTCCATATGAAAATCCACCATTATCCACCCATTTCATGTTCATATCTCCACATATTGAAGGGATTTCATGGGTAATTGATAGTAATCACAAATTAAGCTCCTTTTTCGATTAGACGCTTAGTTTACGAGATAAACGCATTTAAAGATTTCCATATGAAAATCCACCATTATCCACCCATTTCATGTTCATATCTCCACATATTGAAGGGATTTCATGGGTAATTGATAGTGATCACAAATTAAGCTCCTTTTTTCGATTAGACGCTTAGTTTACGAGATAAACGCATTTAAAGATTTCCATATGAAAATCCACCATTATCCACCCATTTCATGGTCATATCTACACCTATAGAAGGGATTTCATGGGTAATTGATAGTGATCACAAATTAAGCTCCTTTTTTCGATTAGACGCTTAGTTTACGAGATAAACGCATTTAAAGATTTCCATATGAAAATCCACCATTATCCACCCATTTCATGTTCATATCTCCACATATTGAAGGGATTTCATGGGTAATTGATAGTGATCACAAATTAAGCTCCTTTTTTCGATTAGACGCTTAGTTTTCGAGATAAACGCATTTAAAGATTTCCATATGAAAATCCACCATTATCCACCCATTTCATGTTCATATCTCCACATATTGAAGGGATTTCATGGGTAATTGATAGTGATCACAAATTAAGCTCCTTTTTTCGATTAGACGCTTAGTTTACGAGATAAACGCATTTAAAGATTTCCATATGAAAATCTACATTATCCACCCATTACATGGTCATATCTACACATATTAAAGGGATTTCATGGGTAATTTATAGTGATCACAAATTAAGCTCCTTTTTTCGATTAGACGCTTAGTTTTCGAGATAAACGCATTTAAAGATTTCCATATGAAAATCCACCATTATCCACGCATTACATGGTCATTTCTCCACCTATAGCAGGGATTTCTTAGGGAATTTATAGTGATCACAAATTAAGCTCCTTTTTTCGATTAGACGCTTAGTTTACGAGATAAACGCATTTAAAGTTTTCCATATGAAAATCCACCATTATCCACCCATTACATGGTCATATCTCCACATATTGAAGGGATTTCATGGGTAATTGATAGTGATCACAAATTAAGCTCCTTTTTTCGATTAGACGCTTAGTTTACGAGATAAACGCATTTAAATATTTCCATATGAAAATCTACATTATCCACCCATTACATGGTCATATCTACACATATTAAAGGGATTTCATGGGTAATTTATAGTGATCACAAATTAAGCTCCTTTTTTCGATTAGACGCTTAGTTTTCGAGATAAACGCATTTAAAGATTTCCATATGAAAATCCACCATTATCCACCCATTACATGGTCATATCTCCACATATTGAAGGGATTTCATGGGTAATTGATAGTGATCACAAATTAAGCTCCTTTTTTCGATTAGACGCTTAGTTTACGAGATAAACGCATTTAAAGATATCCATATGAAAATCCACCATTATCCACCCATTTCATGTTCATATCTCCACATATTGAAGGGATTTCATGGGTAATTGATAGTGATCACAAATTAAGCTCCTTTTTTCGATTAGACGCTTAGTTTTCGAGATAAACGCATTTAAAGATTTCCATATGAAAATCCATCATTGGCCACCCATTTCATGGTGATGTCCCCATATATTACAAGGTATTTCTTTAGTAATTTATAGTGATCACAAATTAAGCTCCTTTTTTCGATTAGACGCTTAGTTTTCGAGATAAACGCATTTAAAGATTTCCATATGAAAATCCACCATTATCCACCCATTACATGGTCATTTCTCCACCTATAGCAGGGATTTCTTCGGGAATTTATAGTGATCACAAATTAAGCTCCTTTTTTCGATTAGACGCTTAGTTTACGAGATAAACGCATTTAAAGTTTTCCATATGAAAATCCATCATTGGCCACCCATTTCATGGTGATGTCCCCATATATTATAAGGGATTTCTTTAGTAATTTATAGTAATCACAAATTAATCTCCTTTTTGCGATCAGACGCTTAGTTTACGAGATAAACGCATTTAAAGTTTTCCATATGAAAATCCATCATTGGCCACCCATTTCATGGTGATGTCCCCATATATTACAAGGTATTTCTTTAGTAATTTATAGTGATCACAAATTAAGCTCCTTTTTTCGATTAGACGCTTAGTTTTCGAGATAAACGCATTTAAAGATTTCCATATGAAAATCCACCATAATCCACCCATTACATGGTCATTTCTCCACCTATAGCAGGGATTTCTTCGGGAATTTATAGTGATCACAAATTAAGCTCCTTTTTTCGATTAGACGCTTAGTTTACGAGATAAACGCATTTAAAGATTTCCATATGAAAATCCACCATTATCCACCCATTTCATGTTCATATCTCCACATACTGAAGGGATTTCATGGGTAATTGATAGTGATCACAAATTAAGCTCCTTTTTTCGATTAGACGCTTAGTTTACGAGATAAACGCATTTAAAGATTTCCATATGAAAATCCACCATTATCCACCCATTTCATGGTCATATCTACACCTATAGCAGGGATTTCTTAGGGAATTTATAGTGATCACAAATTAAGCTCCTTTTTTCGATTAGACGCTTAGTTTTCGAGATAAACGCATTTAAAGATTTCCATATGAAAATCCACCATTATCCACCCATTTCATGGTCATATCTACACCTATAGAAGGGATTTCATGGGTAATTTATAGTGATCACAAATTAAGCTCCTTTTTTCGATTAGACGCTTAGTTTACGAGATAAACGCATTTAAAGTTTTCCATATGAAAATCCTTCATTGGCCACCCATTTCATGGTCATATCTACACCTATAGAAGGGATTTCATGGGTAATTTATAGTGATCACAAATTAAGCTCCTTTTTTCGATTAGACGCTTAGTTTTCGAGATAAACGCATTTAAAGATCCATATGATCCATATATTTCCATATGAAAATCCACCATTATCCACCCATTTCATGGTCATATCTACACCTATAGAAGGGATTTCATGGGTAATTTATAGTGATCACAAATTAAGCTCCTTTTTGCGATTAGACGCTTAGTTTACGAGATAAACGCATTTAAAGTTTTCCATATGAAAATCCATCATTGGCCACCCATTCCATGGTGATATCCCCATATATTACAAGGGTTTCCTTTCGTAATTTATAGTGATCACAAATTAAGCTCCTTTTTGCGATTAGACGCTTAGTTTACGAGATAAACGCATTTAAAGTTTTCCATATGAAAATCCATCATTGGCCACCCATTCCATGGTGATATCCCCATATATTACAAGGTATTTCTTTAGTAATTTATAGTGATCACAAATTAAGCTCCTTTTTGCGATTAGACGCTTAGTTTACGAGATAAACGCATTTAAAGTTTTCCATATGAAAATCCATCATTGGCCACCCATTTCATGGTGATGTCCCCATATATTACAAGGTATTTCTTTAGTAATTTATAGTGATCACAAATTAAGCTCCTTTTTTCGATTAGACGCTTAGTTTACGAGATAAACGCATTTAAAGATTTCCATATGAAAATCCACCATCATCCATCCATTTCATGGTCATATCTGCACCTATAGCAGGGATTTCTTAGGGTATTTATAGTGATCACAAATTAAGCTCCTTTTTTCGATTAGACGCTTAGTTTACGAGATAAACGCATTTAAAGATTTCCATATGAAAATCCACCATTATCCACCCATTACATGGTCATATCTCCACATATTGAAGGGATTTTAAGCTCCTTTTTTCGATTAGACGCTTAGTTTACGAGATAAACGCATTTAAAGATTTCCATATGAAAATCCACCATTATCCACCCATTACCTGGTCATATCTCCACATATTGAAGGGATTTCATGGATAATTTATAGTGATCACAAATTAAGCTCCTTTTTTCGATTAGACGCTTAGTTTACGAGATAAACGCATTTAAAGTTTTCCATATGAAAATCCATCATTGGCCACCCATTTCATGGTCATATCTACACCTATAGAAGGGATTTCATGGGTAATTGATAGTGATCACAAATTAAGCTCCTTTTTTCGATTAGACGCTTAGTTTACGAGATAAACGCATTTAAAGATTTCCATATGAAAATCCACCATTATCCACCCATTACCTGGTCATATCTCCACATATTGAAGGGATTTCATGGATAATTTATAGTGATCACAAATTAAGCTCCTTTTTTCGATTAGACGCTTAGTTTTCGAGATAAACGCATTTAAAGATTTCCATATGAAAATCCACCATTATCCACCCATTACATGGTCATATCTCCACATATTGAAGGGATTTCATGGGTAATTGATAGTGATCACAAATTAAGCTCCTTTTTTCGATTAGACGCTTAGTTTACAAGATAAACGCATTTAAAGTTTTCCATATGAAAATCCATCATTGGCCACCCATTCCATGGTGATATCCCCATATATTACAAGGGATTTCTTTAGTAATTATAGTGATCACAAATTAAGCTCCTTTTTGCGATTAGACGCTTAGTTTACGAGATAAACGCATTTAAAGATTTCCACATGAAAATCCACCATTATCCACCCATTACATGGTCATATCTACACCTATAGAAGGGATTTCATGGGTAATTTATAGTGATCACAAATTAAGCTCCTTTTTTCGATTAGACGCTTAGTTTTCGAGATAAACGCATTTAAAGATTTCCATATGAAAATCCACCATTATCCACCCATTACATGGTCATATCTCCACATATTGAAGGGATTTCATGGGTAATTGATAGTGATCACAAATTAAGCTCCTTTTTTCGATTAGACGCTTAGTTTTCGAGATAAACGCATTTAAAGATTTCCATATGAAAATCCACCATTATCCACCCATTTCATGGTCATATCTACACCAATAGCAGGGATTTCTTAGGGAATTTGTAGTGATCACAAATTAAGCTCCTTTTTTCGATTAGACGCTTAGTTTACGAGATAAACGCATTTAAAGTTTTCCATATGAAAATCCACCATTATCCACCCATTACATGGTCATATCTCCACATATTGAAGGGATTTCATGGGTAATTGATAGTGATCACAAATTAAGCTCCTTTTTTCGATTAGACGCTTAGTTTACGAGAGAAACGCATTTAAAGATTTCCATATGAAAATCCATCATTGGCCACCCATTTCATGGTGATGTCCCCATATATTACAAGGTATTTCTTTAGTAATTTATAGTGATCACAAATTAAGCTCCTTTTTTCGATTAGACGCTTAGTTTTCGAGATAAACGCATTTAAAGATTTCCATATGAAAATCCACCATTATCCACCCATTACATGGTCATTTCTCCACCTATAGCAGGAATTTCTTAGGGAATTTGTAGTGATCACAAATTAAGCTCCTTTTTTCGATTAGACGCTTAGTTTTCGAGATAAACGCATTTAAAGATTTCCACATGAAAATCCACCATTATCCACCCATTACATGGTCATATCTACACCTATAGAAGGGATTTCATGGGTAATTTATAGTGATCACAAATTAAGCTCCTTTTTTCGATTAGACGCTTAGTTTACGAGATAAACGCATTTAAAGTTTTCCATATGAAAATCCACCATTATCCACCCATTACATGGTCATATCTCCACATATTGAAGGGATTTCATGGGTAATTGATAGTGATCACAAATTAAGCTCCTTTTTTCGATTAGACGCTTAGTTTACGAGAGAAACGCATTTAAAGATTTCCATATGAAAATCCATCATTGGCCACCCATTTCATGGTGATGTCCCCATATATTACAAGGTATTTCTTTAGTAATTTATAGTGATCACAAATTAAGCTCCTTTTTTCGATTAGACGCTTAGTTTACGAGAGAAACGCATTTAAAGATTTCCATATGAAAATCCATCATTGGCCACCCATTTCATGGTGATGTCCCCATATATTACAAGGTATTTCTTTAGTAATTTATAGTGATCACAAATTAAGCTCCTTTTTTCGATTAGACGCTTAGTTTACGAGAGAAACGCATTTAAAGATTTCCATATGAAAATCCATCATTGGCCACCCATTCCATGGTGATATCCCCATATATTACAAGGGATTTCTTTAGTAATTATAGTGATCACAAATTAAGCTCCTTTTTGCGATTAGACGCTTAGTTTACGAGATAAACGCATTTAAAGATTTCCACATGAAAATCCACCATTATCCACCCATTACATGGTCATATCTACACCTATAGAAGGGATTTCATGGGTAATTTATAGTGATCACAAATTAAGCTCCTTTTTTCGATTAGACGCTTAGTTTACGAGATAAACGCATTTAAAGTTTTCCATATGAAAATCCACCATTATCCACCCATTACATGGTCATATCTCCACATATTGAAGGGATTTCATGGGTAATTGATAGTGATCACAAATTAAGCTCCTTTTTTCGATTAGACGCTTAGTTTACGAGAGAAACGCATTTAAAGATTTCCATATGAAAATCCATCATTGGCCACCCATTTCATGGTGATGTCCCCATATATTACAAGGTATTTCTTTAGTAATTTATAGTGATCACAAATTAAGCTCCTTTTTTCGATTAGACGCTTAGTTTACGAGAGAAACGCATTTAAAGATTTCCATATGAAAATCCATCATTGGCCACCCATTTCATGGTGATGTCCCCATATATTACAAGGTATTTCTTTAGTAATTTATAGTGATCACAAATTAAGCTCCTTTTTTCGATTAGACGCTTAGTTTACGAGATAAACGCATTTTTAAGTTTTCCATATGAAAATCCATCATTGGCCACCCATTTCATGGTGATGTCCCCATATATTACAAGGTATTTCTTTAGTAATTTATAGTGATCACAAATTAAGCTCCTTTTTTCGATTAGACGCTTAGTTTACGAGATAAACGCATTTAAAGTTTTCCATATGAAAATCCATCATTGGCCACCCATTTCATGGTGATGTCCCCATATATTACAAGGTATTTCTTTAGTAATTTATAGTGATCACAAATTAAGCTCCTTTTTTCGATTAGACGCTTAGTTTTCGAGATAAACGCATTTAAAGATTTCCATATGAAAATCCACCATAATCCACCCATTACATGGTCATTTCTCCACCTATAGCAGGGATTTCTTCGGGAATTTATAGTGATCACAAATTAAGCTCCTTTTTTCGATTAGACGCTTAGTTTTCGAGATAAACGCATTTAAAGATTTCCATATGAAAATCCACCATTATCCACCCATTTCATGGTCATATCTACACCTATAGCAGGGATTTCTTAGGGAATTTATAGTGATCACAAATTAAGCTCCTTTTTTCGATTAGACGCTTAGTTTTCGAGATAAACGCATTTAAAGATTTCCATATGAAAATCCACCATTATCCACCCATTTCATGTTCATATCTCCACATATTGAAGGGATTTCATGGGTAATTGATAGTGATCACAAATTAAGCTCCTTTTTTCGATTAGACGCTTAGTTTACGAGATAAACGCATTTAAAGATTTCCATATGAAAATCCACCATTATCCACCCATTTCATGGTCATATCTACACCTATAGCAGGGATTTCTTAGGGAATTTATAGTGATCACAAATTAAGCTCCTTTTTTCGATTAGACGCTTAGTTTTCGAGATAAACGCATTTAAAGATTTCCATATGAAAATCCACCATTATCCACCCATTTCATGTTCATATCTCCACATATTGAAGGGATTTCATGGGTAATTGATAGTGATCACAAATTAAGCTCCTTTTTTCGATTAGACGCTTAGTTTACGAGATAAACGCATTTAAAGATTTCCATATGAAAATCCACCATTATCCACCCATTTCATGGTCATATCTACACCTATAGCAGGGATTTCTTAGGGAATTTATAGTGATCACAAATTAAGCTCCTTTTTTCGATTAGACGCTTAGTTTACGAGATAAACGCATTTTTAAGTTTTCCATATGAAAATCCATCATTGGCCACCCATTTCATGGTGATGTCCCCATATATTACAAGGTATTTCTTTAGTAATTTATAGTGATCACAAATTAAGCTCCTTTTTTCGATTAGACGCTTAGTTTACGAGATAAACGCATTTAAAGATTTCCATATGAAAATCCATCATTGGCCACCCATTTCATGGTGATGTCCCCATATATTACAAGGTATTTCTTTAGTAATTTATAGTGATCACAAATTAAGCTCCTTTTTTCGATTAGACGCTTAGTTTACGAGATAAACGCATTTTTAAGTTTTCCATATGAAAATCCATCATTGGCCACCCATTTCATGGTGATGTCCCCATATATTACAAGGTATTTCTTTAGTAATTTATAGTGATCACAAATTAAGCTCCTTTTTTCGATTAGACGCTTAGTTTACGAGATAAACGCATTTAAAGTTTTCCATATGAAAATCCATCATTGGCCACCCATTTCATGGTGATGTCCCCATATATTACAAGGTATTTCTTTAGTAATTTATAGTGATCACAAATTAAGCTCCTTTTTTCGATTAGACGCTTAGTTTTCGAGATAAACGCATTTAAAGATTTCCATATGAAAATCCACCATAATCCACCCATTACATGGTCATTTCTCCACCTATAGCAGGGATTTCTTCGGGAATTTATAGTGATCACAAATTAAGCTCCTTTTTTCGATTAGACGCTTAGTTTACGAGATAAACGCATTTAAAGATTTCCATATGAAAATCCACCATTATCCACCCATTTCATGTTCATATCTCCACATATTGAAGGGATTTCATGGGTAATTGATAGTGATCACAAATTAAGCTCCTTTTTTCGATTAGACGCTTAGTTTACGAGATAAACGCATTTAAAGATTTCCATATGAAAATCCACCATTATCCACCCATTTCATGGTCATATCTACACCTATAGCAGGGATTTCTTAGGGAATTTATAGTGATCACAAATTAAGCTCCTTTTTTCGATTAGACGCTTAGTTTTCGAGATAAACGCATTTAAAGATTTCCATATGAAAATCCACCATTATCCACCCATTTCATGTTCATATCTCCACATATTGAAGGGATTTCATGGGTAATTGATAGTGATCACAAATTAAGCTCCTTTTTTCGATTAGACGCTTAGTTTACGAGATAAACGCATTTAAAGATTTCCATATGAAAATCCACCATTATCCACCCATTTCATGGTCATATCTACACCTATAGCAGGGATTTCTTAGGGAATTTATAGTGATCACAAATTAAGCTCCTTTTTTCGATTAGACGCTTAGTTTACGAGATAAACGCATTTTTAAGTTTTCCATATGAAAATCCATCATTGGCCACCCATTTCATGGTGATGTCCCCATATATTACAAGGTATTTCTTTAGTAATTTATAGTGATCACAAATTAAGCTCCTTTTTTCGATTAGACGCTTAGTTTTCGAGATAAACGCATTTAAAGATTTCCATATGAAAATCCACCATTATCCACCCATTTCATGTTCATATCTCCACATATTGAAGGGATTTCATGGGTAATTGATAGTGATCACAAATTAAGCTCCTTTTTTCGATTAGACGCTTAGTTTACGAGATAAACGCATTTAAAGATTTCCATATGAAAATCCACCATTATCCACCCATTTCATGGTCATATCTACACCTATAGCAGGGATTTCTTAGGGAATTTATAGTGATCACAAATTAAGCTCCTTTTTTCGATTAGACGCTTAGTTTACGAGATAAACGCATTTAAAGATTTCCATATGAAAATCCACCATTATCCACCCATTTCATGGTCATTTCTCCACCTATAGCAGGGATTTCTCAGGGAATTTATAGTGATCACAAATTAAGCTCCTTTTTTCGATTAGACGCTTAGTTTACGAGATAAAAGCATTTAAAGATTTCCATATGAAAATCCACCATTATCCACCCATTACATGGTCATATCTCCACATATTGAAGGGATTTCATGGGTAATTGATAGTGATCACAAATTAAGCTCCTTTTTTCGATTAGACGCTTAGTTTACGAGATAAACGCATTTAAAGTTTTCCATATGAAAATCCATCATTGGCCACCCATTTCATGGTGATGTCCCCATATATTACAAGGGATTTCTTTAGTAATTATAGTGATCACAAATTAAGCTCCTTTTTGCGATTAGACGCTTAGTTTACGAGATAAACGCATTTAAAGTTTTCCATATGAAAATCCATCATTGGCCACCCATTTAATGGTGATGTCCCCATATATTACAAGGGATTTCTTTAGTAATTATAGTGATCACAAATTAAGCTCCTTTTTGCGATTAGACGCTTAGTTTACGAGATAAACGCATTTAAAGTTTTCCATATGAAAATCCACCATTATCCACCCATTTCATGGTCATATCTACACCTATAGCAGGGATTTCTTAGGGAATTTATAGTGATCACAAATTAAGCTCCTTTTTTCGATTAGACGTTCAGTTTACGAGATAAACGCATTTAAAGATTTCCATATGAAAATCCACCATTATCCACCCATTTCATGGTCATAATTACACCTATAGCAGGGATTTCTTAGGGAATTTATAGTGATCACAAATTAAGCTCCTTTTTTCGATTAGACGCTTAGTTTACGAGATAAACGCATTTAAAGATTTCCATATGAAAATCCACCATTATCCACCCATTTCATGTTCATATCTCCACATATTGAAGGGATTTCATGGGTAATTATAGTGATCACAAATTAAGCTCCTTTTTGCGATTAGACGCTTAGTTTACGAGATAAACGCATTTAAAGATTTCCATATGAAAATCCACCATTATCCACCCATTTCATGTTCATATCTCCACATATTGAAGGGATTTCATGGGTAATTATAGTGATCACAAATTAAGCTCCTTTTTTCGATTAGACGCTTAGTTTACGAGATAAACGCATTTAAAGATTTCCATATGAAAATCCACCATTATCCACCCATTTCATGTTCATATCTCCACATATTGAAGGGATTTCATGGGTAATTGATAGTGATCACAAATTAAGCTCCTTTTTTCGATTAGACGCTTAGTTTACGAGATAAACGCATTTAAAGTTTTCCATATGAAAATCCACCATTATCCACCCATTTCATGGTCATAATTACACCTATAGCAGGGATTTCTTAGGGAATTTATAGTGATCACAAATTAAGCTCCTTTTTTCGATTAGACGCTTAGTTTACGAGATAAACGCATTTAAAGATTTCCATATGAAAATCCACCATTATCCACCCATTTCATGTTCATATCTCCACATATTGAAGGGATTTCATGGGTAATTATAGTGATCACAAATTAAGCTCCTTTTTGCGATTAGACGCTTAGTTTACGAGATAAACGCATTTAAAGATTTCCATATGAAAATCCACCATTATCCACCCATTTCATGTTCATATCTCCACATATTGAAGGGATTTCATGGGTAATTATAGTGATCACAAATTAAGCTCCTTTTTTCGATTAGACGCTTAGTTTACGAGATAAACGCATTTAAAGATTTCCATATGAAAATCCACCATTATCCACCCATTTCATGTTCATATCTCCACATATTGAAGGGATTTCATGGGTAATTGATAGTGATCACAAATTAAGCTCCTTTTTTCGATTAGACGCTTAGTTTACGAGATAAACGCATTTAAAGTTTTCCATATGAAAATCCACCATTATCCACCCATTTCATGGTCATATCTACACCTATAGCAGGGATTTCTTAGGGAATTTATAGTGATCACAAATTAAGCTCCTTTTTTCGATTAGACGCTTAGTTTACGAGATAAACGCATTTAAAGATTTCCATATGAAAATCCACCATTATCCACCCATTTCATGTTCATATCTCCACATATTGAAGGGATTTCATGGGTAATTGATAGTGATCACAAATTAAGCTCCTTTTTTCGATTAGACGCTTAGTTTACGAGATAAACGCATTTAAAGATTTCCATATGAAAATCCACCATTATCCACCCATTTCATGTTCATATCTCCACATATTGAAGGGATTTCATGAGTAATTGATAGTGATCACAAATTAAGCTCATTTTTGCGATTAGACGCTTAGTGTACGAGATAAACGCATTTAAAGTTTTCCATATGAAAATCCATCATTGGCCACCCATTCCATGGTGATATCCCCATATATTACAAGGGATTTCTTTAGTAATTATAGTGATCACAAATTAAGCTCCTTTTTGCGATTAGACGCTTAGTTTACGAGATAAACGCATTTAAAGATTTCCATATGAAAATCCACCATTATCCACCCATTTCATGTTCATATCTCCACATATTGAAGGGATTTCATGAGTAATTGATAGTGATCACAAATTAAGCTCCTTTTTTCGATTAGACGCTTAGTTTACGAGATAAACGCATTTAAAGATTTCCATATGAAAATCCACCATTATCCACCCATTTCATGTTCATATCTCCACATATTGAAGGGATTTCATGGGTAATTATAGTGATCACAAATTAAGCTCCTTTTTTCGATTAGACGCTTAGTTTACGAGATAAACGCATTTAAAGATTTCCATATGAAAATCCACCATTATCCACCCATTTCATGTTCATATCTCCACATATTGAAGGGATTTCATGGGTAATTGATAGTGATCACAAATTAAGCTCCTTTTTTCGATTAGACGCTTAGTTTACGAGATAAACGCATTTAAAGTTTTCCATATGAAAATCCACCATTATCCACCCATTTCATGGTCATAATTACACCTATAGCAGGGATTTCTTAGGGAATTTATAGTGATCACAAATTAAGCTCCTTTTTTCGATTAGACGCTTAGTTTACGAGATAAACGCATTTAAAGATTTCCATATGAAAATCCACCATTATCCACCCATTTCATGTTCATATCTCCACATATTGAAGGGATTTCATGGGTAATTATAGTGATCACAAATTAAGCTCCTTTTTGCGATTAGACGCTTAGTTTACGAGATAAACGCATTTAAAGATTTCCATATGAAAATCCACCATTATCCACCCATTTCATGTTCATATCTCCACATATTGAAGGGATTTCATGAGTAATTGATAGTGATCACAAATTAAGCTCCTTTTTTCGATTAGACGCTTAGTTTACGAGATAAACGCATTTAAAGATTTCCATATGAAAATCCACCATTATCCACCCATTTCATGGTCATATCTCCACCTATAGCAGGGATTTCTCAGGGAATTTATAGTGATCACAAATTAAGCTCCTTTTTTCGATTAGACGCTTAGTTTTCGAGATAAACGCATTTAAAGATTTCCATATGAAAATCCACCATTATCCACCCATTTCATGGTCATTTCTCCACCTATAGCAGGGATTTCTCAGGGAATTTATAGTGATCACAAATTAAGCTCCTTTTTTCGATTAGACGCTTAGTTTACGAGATAAACGCACTTGAAAATCCACCATTATCCACCCATTTCATGGTCATATCTCCACCTATATAGATCACAAATTAAGCTCCTTTTTTCGATTAGACGCTTAGTTTTCGAGATAAACGCATTTAAAGATTTCCATATGAAAATCCACCATTATCCACCCATTTCACGGTCATTTCTCCACCTATAGCAGGGATTTCTCAGGGAATTTATAGTGATCACAAATTAAGCTCCTTTTTTCGATTAGACGCTTAGTTTACGAGATAAAAGCATTTAAAGATTTCCATATGAAAATCCACCATTATCCACCCATTACATGGTCATATCTCCACATATTGAAGGGATTTCATGGGTAATTGATAGTGATCACAAATTAAGCTCCTTTTTTCGATTAGACGCTTAGTTTACGAGATAAACGCATTTAAAGATTTCCATATGAAAATCCATCATTGGCCACCCATTCCATGGTGATATCCCCATATATTACAAGGTATTTCTTTAGTAATTTATAGTGATCACAAATTAAGCTCCTTTTTGCGATTAGACGCTTAGTTTACGAGGTAAACGCATTTAAAGTTTTCCATATGAAAATCCATCATTGGCCACCCATTTCATGGTGATGTCCCCATATATTACAAGGTATTTCTTTAGTAATTTATAGTGATCACAAATTAAGCTCCTTTTTGCGATTAGACGCTTAGTTTACGAGATAAACGCATTTAAAGTTTTCCATATGAAAATCCATCATTGGCCACCCATTCCATGGTGATATCCCCATATATTACAAGGGATTTCTTTAGTAATTATAGTGATCACAAATTAAGCTCCTTTTTGCGATTAGACGCTTAGTTTACGAGGTAAACGCATTTAAAGTTTTCCATATGAAAATCCATCATTGGCCACCCATTTCATGGTCATATCTACACCTATAGAAGGGATTTCATGGGTAATTTATAGTGATCACAAATTAAGCTCCTTTTTTCGATTAGACGCTTAGTTTTCGAGATAAACGCATTTAAAGATTTCCATATGAAAATCCATCATTGGCCACCCATTCCATGGTGATATCCCCATATATTACAAGGGATTTCTTTAGTAATTATAGTGATCACAAATTAAGCTCCTTTTTGCGATTAGACGCTTAGTTTACGAGGTAAACGCATTTAAAGTTTTCCATATGAAAATCCATCATTGGCCACCCATTCCATGGTGATATCCCCATATATTACAAGGTATTTCTTTAGTAATTTATAGTGATCACAAATTAAGCTCCTTTTTTCGATTAGACGCTTAGTTTACGAGATAAACGCATTTAAAGTTTTCCATATGAAAATCCATCATTGGCCTCCCATTTCATGGTCATATCTACACCTATAGAAGGGATTTCATGGGCAGTTTATAGTGATCACAAATTAAGCTCCTTTTTTCGATTAGACGCTTAGTTTTCGAGATAAACGCATTTAAAGATTTCCATATGAAAATCCACCATTATTCACCCATTACATGGTCATATCTCCACATATTGAAGGGATTTCATGGGTAATTGATAGTGATCACAAATTAAGCTCCTTTTTTCGATTAGACGCTTAGTTTTCGAGATAAACGCATTTAAAGATTTCCATATGAAAATCCACCATTATCCACCCATTTCATGGTCATATCTACACCAATAGCAGGGATTTCTTAGGGAATTTGTAGTGATCACAAATTAAGCTCCTTTTTTCGATTAGACGCTTAGTTTTCGAGATAAACGCATTTAAAGATTTCCATATGAAAATCCACCATTATCCACCCATTTCATGTTCATATCTCCACATATTGAAGGGATTTCATGGGTAATTATAGTGATCACAAATTAAGCTCCTTTTTGCGATTAGACGCTTAGTTTACGAGATAAACGCATTTAAAGATTTCCATATGAAATCCACCATTATCCACCCATTTCATGTTCATATCTCCACATATTGAAGGGATTTCATGGGTAATTATAGTGATCACAAATTAAGCTCCTTTTTTCGATTAGACGCTTAGTTTACGAGATAAACGCATTTAAAGATTTCCATATGAAAATCCACCATTATCCACCCATTTCATGTTCATATCTCCACATATTGAAGGGATTTCATGGGTAATTGATAGTGATCACAAATTAAGCTCCTTTTTTCGATTAGACGCTTAGTTTACGAGATAAACGCATTTAAAGTTTTCCATATGAAAATCCACCATTATCCACCCATTTCATGGTCATATCTACACCTATAGCAGGGATTTCTTAGGGAATTTATAGTGATCACAAATTAAGCTCCTTTTTTCGATTAGACGCTTAGTTTACGAGATAAACGCATTTAAAGATTTCCATATGAAAATCCACCATTATCCACCCATTTCATGTTCATATCTCCACATATTGAAGGGATTTCATGGGTAATTGATAGTGATCACAAATTAAGCTCCTTTTTTCGATTAGACGCTTAGTTTACGAGATAAACGCATTTAAAGATTTCCATATGAAAATCCACCATTATCCACCCATTTCATGTTCATATCTCCACATATTGAAGGGATTTCATGAGTAATTGATAGTGATCACAAATTAAGCTCATTTTTGCGATTAGACGCTTAGTGTACGAGATAAACGCATTTAAAGTTTTCCATATGAAAATCCATCATTGGCCACCCATTCCATGGTGATATCCCCATATATTACAAGGGATTTCTTTAGTAATTATAGTGATCACAAATTAAGCTCCTTTTTGCGATTAGACGCTTAGTTTACGAGATAAACGCATTTAAAGATTTCCATATGAAAATCCACCATTATCCACCCATTTCATGTTCATATCTCCACATATTGAAGGGATTTCATGAGTAATTGATAGTGATCACAAATTAAGCTCCTTTTTTCGATTAGACGCTTAGTTTACGAGATAAACGCATTTAAAGATTTCCATATGAAAATCCACCATTATCCACCCATTTCATGTTCATATCTCCACATATTGAAGGGATTTCATGGGTAATTGATAGTGATCACAAATTAAGCTCCTTTTTTCGATTAGACGCTTAGTTTACGAGATAAACGCATTTAAAGATTTCCATATGAAAATCCACCATTATCCACCCATTTCATGTTCATATCTCCACATATTGAAGGGATTTCATGGGTAATTGATAGTGATCACAAATTAAGCTCCTTTTTTCGATTAGACGCTTAGTTTACGAGATAAACGCATTTAAAGTTTTCCATATGAAAATCCACCATTATCCACCCATTTCATGGTCATAATTACACCTATAGCAGGGATTTCTTAGGGAATTTATAGTGATCACAAATTAAGCTCCTTTTTTCGATTAGACGCTTAGTTTACGAGATAAACGCATTTAAAGATTTCCATATGAAAATCCACCATTATCCACCCATTTCATGTTCATATCTCCACATATTGAAGGGATTTCATGAGTAATTGATAGTGATCACAAATTAAGCTCCTTTTTTCGATTAGACGCTTAGTTTACGAGATAAACGCATTTAAAGATTTCCATATGAAAATCCACCATTATCCACCCATTTCATGTTCATATCTCCACATATTGAAGGGATTTCATGGGTAATTATAGTGATCACAAATTAAGCTCCTTTTTGCGATTAGACGCTTAGTTTACGAGATAAACGCATTTAAAGATTTCCATATGAAATCCACCATTATCCACCCATTTCATGTTCATATCTCCACATATTGAAGGGATTTCATGGGTAATTATAGTGATCACAAATTAAGCTCCTTTTTTCGATTAGACGCTTAGTTTACGAGATAAACGCATTTAAAGATTTCCATATGAAAATCCACCATTATCCACCCATTTCATGTTCATATCTCCACATATTGAAGGGATTTCATGGGTAATTGATAGTGATCACAAATTAAGCTCCTTTTTTCGATTAGACGCTTAGTTTACGAGATAAACGCATTTAAAGTTTTCCATATGAAAATCCACCATTATCCACCCATTTCATGGTCATATCTACACCTATAGCAGGGATTTCTTAGGGAATTTATAGTGATCACAAATTAAGCTCCTTTTTTCGATTAGACGCTTAGTTTACGAGATAAACGCATTTAAAGATTTCCATATGAAAATCCACCATTATCCACCCATTTCATGTTCATATCTCCACATATTGAAGGGATTTCATGGGTAATTGATAGTGATCACAAATTAAGCTCCTTTTTTCGATTAGACGCTTAGTTTACGAGATAAACGCATTTAAAGATTTCCATATGAAAATCCACCATTATCCACCCATTTCATGTTCATATCTCCACATATTGAAGGGATTTCATGAGTAATTGATAGTGATCACAAATTAAGCTCATTTTTGCGATTAGACGCTTAGTGTACGAGATAAACGCATTTAAAGTTTTCCATATGAAAATCCATCATTGGCCACCCATTCCATGGTGATATCCCCATATATTACAAGGGATTTCTTTAGTAATTATAGTGATCACAAATTAAGCTCCTTTTTGCGATTAGACGCTTAGTTTACGAGATAAACGCATTTAAAGATTTCCATATGAAAATCCACCATTATCCACCCATTTCATGTTCATATCTCCACATATTGAAGGGATTTCATGAGTAATTGATAGTGATCACAAATTAAGCTCCTTTTTTCGATTAGACGCTTAGTTTACGAGATAAACGCATTTAAAGATTTCCATATGAAAATCCACCATTATCCACCCATTTCATGTTCATATCTCCACATATTGAAGGGATTTCATGGGTAATTGATAGTGATCACAAATTAAGCTCCTTTTTTCGATTAGACGCTTAGTTTACGAGATAAACGCATTTAAAGATTTCCATATGAAAATCCACCATTATCCACCCATTTCATGTTCATATCTCCACATATTGAAGGGATTTCATGGGTAATTGATAGTGATCACAAATTAAGCTCCTTTTTTCGATTAGACGCTTAGTTTACGAGATAAACGCATTTAAAGTTTTCCATATGAAAATCCACCATTATCCACCCATTTCATGGTCATAATTACACCTATAGCAGGGATTTCTTAGGGAATTTATAGTGATCACAAATTAAGCTCCTTTTTTCGATTAGACGCTTAGTTTACGAGATAAACGCATTTAAAGATTTCCATATGAAAATCCACCATTATCCACCCATTTCATGTTCATATCTCCACATATTGAAGGGATTTCATGAGTAATTGATAGTGATCACAAATTAAGCTCCTTTTTTCGATTAGACGCTTAGTTTACGAGATAAACGCATTTAAAGATTTCCATATGAAAATCCACCATTATCCACCCATTTCATGGTCATATCTCCACCTATAGCAGGGATTTCTCAGGGAATTTATAGTGATCACAAATTAAGCTCCTTTTTTCGATTAGACGCTTAGTTTTCGAGATAAACGCATTTAAAGATTTCCATATGAAAATCCACCATTATCCACCCATTTCATGGTCATTTCTCCACCTATAGCAGGGATTTCTCAGGGAATTTATAGTGATCACAAATTAAGCTCCTTTTTTCGATTAGACGCTTAGTTTACGAGATAAACGCACTTGAAAATCCACCATTATCCACCCATTTCATGGTCATATCTCCACCTATATAGATCACAAATTAAGCTCCTTTTTTCGATTAGACGCTTAGTTTTCGAGATAAACGCATTTAAAGATTTCCATATGAAAATCCACCATTATCCACCCATTTCACGGTCATTTCTCCACCTATAGCAGGGATTTCTCAGGGAATTTATAGTGATCACAAATTAAGCTCCTTTTTTCGATTAGACGCTTAGTTTACGAGATAAAAGCATTTAAAGATTTCCATATGAAAATCCACCATTATCCACCCATTACATGGTCATATCTCCACATATTGAAGGGATTTCATGGGTAATTGATAGTGATCACAAATTAAGCTCCTTTTTTCGATTAGACGCTTAGTTTACGAGATAAACGCATTTAAAGATTTCCATATGAAAATCCATCATTGGCCACCCATTCCATGGTGATATCCCCATATATTACAAGGTATTTCTTTAGTAATTTATAGTGATCACAAATTAAGCTCCTTTTTGCGATTAGACGCTTAGTTTACGAGGTAAACGCATTTAAAGTTTTCCATATGAAAATCCATCATTGGCCACCCATTTCATGGTGATGTCCCCATATATTACAAGGTATTTCTTTAGTAATTTATAGTGATCACAAATTAAGCTCCTTTTTGCGATTAGACGCTTAGTTTACGAGATAAACGCATTTAAAGTTTTCCATATGAAAATCCATCATTGGCCACCCATTCCATGGTGATATCCCCATATATTACAAGGGATTTCTTTAGTAATTATAGTGATCACAAATTAAGCTCCTTTTTGCGATTAGACGCTTAGTTTACGAGGTAAACGCATTTAAAGTTTTCCATATGAAAATCCATCATTGGCCACCCATTTCATGGTCATATCTACATCTATAGAAGGGATTTCATGGGTAATTTATAGTGATCACAAATTAAGCTCCTTTTTTCGATTAGACGCTTAGTTTTCGAGATAAACGCATTTAAAGATTTCCATATGAAAATCCATCATTGGCCACCCATTCCATGGTGATATCCCCATATATTACAAGGGATTTCTTTAGTAATTATAGTGATCACAAATTAAGCTCCTTTTTGCGATTAGACGCTTAGTTTACGAGGTAAACGCATTTAAAGTTTTCCATATGAAAATCCATCATTGGCCACCCATTCCATGGTGATATCCCCATATATTACAAGGTATTTCTTTAGTAATTTATAGTGATCACAAATTAAGCTCCTTTTTTCGATTAGACGCTTAGTTTACGAGATAAACGCATTTAAAGTTTTCCATATGAAAATCCATCATTGGCCTCCCATTTCATGGTCATATCTACACCTATAGAAGGGATTTCATGGGCAGTTTATAGTGATCACAAATTAAGCTCCTTTTTTCGATTAGACGCTTAGTTTTCGAGATAAACGCATTTAAAGATTTCCATATGAAAATCCACCATTATTCACCCATTACATGGTCATATCTCCACATATTGAAGGGATGTCATGGGTAATTGATAGTGATCACAAATTAAGCTCCTTTTTTCGATTAGACGCTTAGTTTTCGAGATAAACGCATTTAAAGATTTCCATATGAAAATCCACCATTATCCACCCATTTCATGGTCATATCTACACCAATAGCAGGGATTTCTTAGGGAATTTGTAGTGATCACAAATTAAGCTCCTTTTTTCGATTAGACGCTTAGTTTTCGAGATAAACGCATTTAAAGATTTCCATATGAAAATCCACCATTATCCACCCATTTCATGTTCATATCTCCACATATTGAAGGGATTTCATGGGTAATTGATAGTGATCACAAATTAAGCTCCTTTTTTCGATTAGACGCATAGTTTACGAGATAAACGCATTTAAAGTTTTCCATATGAAAATCCACCATTATCCACCCATTTCATGGTCATATCTACACCAATAGCAGGGATTTCTTAGGGAATTTGTAGTGATCACCATTTCATGGTCATATCTCCACCTATATAGATCACAAATTAAGCTCCTTTTTTCGATTAGACGCTTAGTTTTCGAGATAAACGCATTTAAAGATTTCCATATGAAAATCCACCATTATCCACCCATTTCACGGTCATTTCTCCACCTATAGCAGGGATTTCTCAGGGAATTTATAGTGATCACAAATTAAGCTCCTTTTTTCGATTAGACGCTTAGTTTACGAGATAAACGCATTTAAAGATTTCCATATGAAAATCCATCATTGGCCACCCATTCCATGGTGATATCCCCATATATTACAAGGTATTTCTTTAGTAATTTATAGTGATCACAAATTAAGCTCCTTTTTGCGATTAGACGCTTAGTTTACGAGGTAAACGCATTTAAAGTTTTCCATATGAAAATCCATCATTGGCCACCCATTTCATGGTGATGTCCCCATATATTACAAGGTATTTCTTTAGTAATTTATAGTGATCACAAATTAAGCTCCTTTTTGCGATTAGACGCTTAGTTTACGAGATAAACGCATTTAAAGTTTTCCATATGAAAATCCATCATTGGCCACCCATTCCATGGTGATATCCCCATATATTACAAGGGATTTCTTTAGTAATTATAGTGATCACAAATTAAGCTCCTTTTTGCGATTAGACGCTTAGTTTACGAGGTAAACGCATTTAAAGTTTTCCATATGAAAATCCATCATTGGCCACCCATTTCATGGTCATATCTACACCTATAGAAGGGATTTCATGGGTAATTTATAGTGATCACAAATTAAGCTCCTTTTTTCGATTAGACGCTTAGTTTTCGAGATAAACGCATTTAAAGATTTCCATATGAAAATCCATCATTGGCCACCCATTCCATGGTGATATCCCCATATATTACAAGGGATTTCTTTAGTAATTATAGTGATCACAAATTAAGCTCCTTTTTGCGATTAGACGCTTAGTTTACGAGGTAAACGCATTTAAAGTTTTCCATATGAAAATCCATCATTGGCCACCCATTCCATGGTGATATCCCCATATATTACAAGGTATTTCTTTAGTAATTTATAGTGATCACAAATTAAGCTCCTTTTTTCGATTAGACGCTTAGTTTACGAGATAAACGCATTTAAAGTTTTCCATATGAAAATCCATCATTGGCCTCCCATTTCATGGTCATATCTACACCTATAGAAGGGATTTCATGGGCAGTTTATAGTGATCACAAATTAAGCTCCTTTTTTCGATTAGACGCTTAGTTTTCGAGATAAACGCATTTAAAGATTTCCATATGAAAATCCACCATTATTCACCCATTACATGGTCATATCTCCACATATTGAAGGGATGTCATGGGTAATTGATAGTGATCACAAATTAAGCTCCTTTTTTCGATTAGACGCTTAGTTTTCGAGATAAACGCATTTAAAGATTTCCATATGAAAATCCACCATTATCCACCCATTTCATGGTCATATCTACACCAATAGCAGGGATTTCTTAGGGAATTTGTAGTGATCACAAATTAAGCTCCTTTTTTCGATTAGACGCTTAGTTTTCGAGATAAACGCATTTAAAGATTTCCATATGAAAATCCACCATTATCCACCCATTTCATGTTCATATCTCCACATATTGAAGGGATTTCATGGGTAATTGATAGTGATCACAAATTAAGCTCCTTTTTTCGATTAGACGCATAGTTTACGAGATAAACGCATTTAAAGTTTTCCATATGAAAATCCACCATTATCCACCCATTTCATGGTCATATCTACACCAATAGCAGGGATTTCTTAGGGAATTTGTAGTGATCACAAATTAAGCTCCTTTTTTCGATTAGACGCTTAGTTTACGAGATAAACGCATTTAAAGTTTTCCATATGAAAATCCATCATTGGCCACCCATTTCATGGTGATGTCCCCATATATTACAAGGTATTTCTTTAGTAATTTATAGTGATCACAAATTAAGCTCCTTTTTTCGATTAGACGCTTAGTTTTCGAGATAAACGCATTTAAAGATTTCCATATGAAAATCCACCATTATCCACCCATTACATGGTCATTTCTCCACCTATAGCAGGGATTTCTTAGGGAATTTATAGTGATCACAAATTAAGCTCCTTTTTTCGATTAGACGCTTAGTTTTCGAGATAAACGCATTTAAAGTTTTCCATATGAAAATCCATCATTGGCCACCCATTTCATGGTGATGTCCCCATATATTACAAGGTATTTCTTTAGTAATTTATAGTGATCACAAATTAAGCTCCTTTTTTCGATTAGACGCTTAGTTTTCGAGATAAACGCATTTAAAGATTTCCATATGAAAATCCATCATTGGCCACCCATTTCATGGTCATATCTACACCTATAGAAGGGATTTCATGGGTAATTGATAGTGATCACAAATTAAGCTCCTTTTTTCGATTAGACGCTTAGTTTACGAGATAAACGCATTTAAAGTTTTCCATATGAAAATCCATCATTGGCCACCCATTACATGGTCATTTCTCCACCTATAGCAGGGATTTCTTAGGAAATTTATAGTGATCACAAATTAAGCTCCTTTTTTCGATTAGACGCTTAGTTTTCGAGATAAACGCATTTAAAGATTTCCATATGAAAATCCACCATTATCCACCCATTTCATGGTCATATCTACACCTATAGCAGGGATTTCTTAGGGAATTTATAGTGATCACAAATTAAGCTCCTTTTTTCGATTAGACGCTTAGTTTTCGAGATAAACGCATTTAAAGTTTTCCATATGAAAATCCATCATTGGCCACCCATTTCATGGTCATATCTACACCTATAGAAGGGATTTCATGGGTAATTTATAGTGATCACAAATTAAGCTCCTTTTTTCGATTAGACGCTTAGTTTTCGAGATAAACGCATTTAAAGATTTCCATATGAAAATCCACCATTATCCACCCATTTCATGGTCATATCTACACCTATAGAAGGGATTTCATGGGTAATTTATAGTGATCACAAATTAAGCTCCTTTTTTCGATTAGACGCTTAGTTTACGAGATAAACGCATTTAAAGATTTCCATATGAAAATCCACCATTATCCACCCATTTCATGTTCATATCTCCACATATTGAAGGGATTTCATGGGTAATTGATAGTGATCACAAATTAAGCTCCTTTTTTCGATTAGACGCTTAGTTTACGAGATAAACGCGTTTAAAGATTTCCATATGAAAATCCACCATTATCCACCCATTTCATGGTCATATCTACACCTATAGCAGGGATTTCTTAGGGAATTTATAGTGATCACAAATTAAGCTCCTTTTTTCGATTAGACGCTTAGTTTTCGAGATAAACGCATTTAAAGATTTCCATATGAAAATCCACCATTATCCACCCATTACATGGTCATATCTACACCAATAGCAGGGATTTCTTAGGGAATTTATAGTGATCACAAATTTAGCTCCTTTTTTCGATTAGACGCTTAGTTTACGAGATAAACGCATTTAAAGATTTCCATATGAAAATCCACCATTATCCACCCATTACATGGTCATATCTCCACATATTGAAGGGATTTCATGGGTAATTTATAGTGATCACAAATTAAGCTCCTTTTTGCGATTAGACGCTTAGTTTTCGAGATAAACGCATTTAAAGATTTCCATATGAAAATCCACCATTATCCACCCATTTCATGGTCATATCTACACCTATAGCAGGGATTTCTTAGGGAATTTATAGTGATCACAAATTAAGCTCCTTTTTTCGATTAGACGCTTAGTTTACGAGATAAACGCATTTAAAGATTTCCATATGAAAATCCACCATTATCCACCCATTACATGGTCATATCTCCACATATTGAAGGGATTTCATGGGTAATTGATAGTGATCACAAATTAAGCTCCTTTTTTCGATTAGACGCTTAGTTTACGAGATAAACGCGTTTAAAGATTTCCATATGAAAATCCACCATTATCCACCCATTTCATGGTCATATCTACACCTATAGCAGGGATTTCTTAGGGAATTTATAGTGATCACAAATTAAGCTCCTTTTTTCGATTAGACGCTTAGTTTTCGAGATAAACGCATTTAAAGATTTCCATATGAAAATCCACCATTATCCACCCATTACATGGTCATATCTACACCAATAGCAGGGATTTCTTAGGGAATTTATAGTGATCACAAATTTAGCTCCTTTTTTCGATTAGACGCTTAGTTTACGAGATAAACGCATTTAAAGATTTCCATATGAAAATCCACCATTATCCACCCATTACATGGTCATATCTCCACATATTGAAGGGATTTCATGGGTAATTTATAGTGATCACAAATTAAGCTCCTTTTTGCGATTAGACGCTTAGTTTTCGAGATAAACGCATTTAAAGATTTCCATATGAAAATCCACCATTATCCACCCATTTCATGGTCATATCTACACCTATAGCAGGGATTTCTTAGGGAATTTATAGTGATCACAAATTAAGCTCCTTTTTTCGATTAGACGCTTAGTTTACGAGATAAACGCATTTAAAGATTTCCATATGAAAATCCACCATTATCCACCCATTACATGGTCATATCTCCACATATTGAAGGGATTTCATGGGTAATTGATAGTGATCACAAATTAAGCTCCTTTTTTCGATTAGACGCTTAGTTTACGAGATAAACGCGTTTAAAGATTTCCATATGAAAATCCACCATTATCCACCCATTTCATGGTCATATCTACACCTATAGCAGGGATTTCTTAGGGAATTTATAGTGATCACAAATTAAGCTCCTTTTTTCGATTAGACGCTTAGTTTTCGAGATAAACGCATTTAAAGATTTCCATATGAAAATCCACCATTATCCACCCATTACATGGTCATATCTCCACATATTGAAGGGATTTCATGGGTAATTTATAGTGATCACAAATTAAGCTCCTTTTTCGATTAGACTCTTAGTTTACGAGATAAACGCATTTAAAGATTTCCATATGAAAATCCACCATTATCAGCCCATTTCATGGTCATATCTACACCTATAGCAGGGATTTCTTAGGGAATTTTTAGTGATCACAAATTAAGCTCCTTTTTTCGATTAGACGCTTAGTTTACGAGATAAACGCATTTAAAGATTTCCATATGAAAATCCACCATTATCAGCCCATTTCATGGTCATATCTACACCTATAGCAGGGATTTCTTAGGGAATTTATAGTGATCACAAATTAAGCTCCTTTTTTCGATTACACGCTTAGTTTACGAGATAAACGCATTTAAAGATTTCCATATGAAAATCCACCATTATCCACCCATTTCATGGTCATATCTACACCTATAGAAGGGATTTCATGGGTAATTTATAGTGATCACAAATTAAGCTCCTTTTTCGATTAGACGCTTAGTTTACGAGATAAACGCATTTAAAGATTTCCATATGAAAATCCACCATTATCCACCCATTACATGGTCATATCTCCACATATTGAAGGGATTTCATGGGTAATTTATAGTGATCACAAATTAAGCTCCTTTTTTCGATTAGACGCTTAGTTTACGAGATAAACGCATCTAAAGATTTCCATATGAAAATCCACCATTATCCACCCATTTCATAGTCATATCTACACCTATAGAAGGGATTTCATGGGTAATTTATAGTGATCACAAATTAAGCTCCTTTTTTCGATTAGAGGCTTAGTTTACGAGATAAACGCATTTAAAGATTTCCATATGAAAATCCACCATTATCCACCCATTACATGGTCATATCTACACCTATAGCAGAGATTTCATGGGTAATTTATAGTGATCACAAATTAAGCTCCTTTTTTCGATTAGACGCTTAGTTTACGAGATAAACGCATTTAAAGATTTCCATATGAAAATCCACCATTATCAGCCCATTCCATGGTCATGTCTCCACATATTGAAGGGATTTCATGGGTAATTTATAGTGATCACAAATTAAGCTCCTTTTTTCGATTAGACGCTTAGTTTACGAGATAAACGCATTTAAAGATTTCCATATGAAAATACACCATTATCTACCCATTTCATGGTCATATCTGGACATATTGAAGTGATTTCATCGGTAATTTATAGTGATCACAAATTAAGCTCCTTTTTTCGATTAGACGCTTAGTTTACGAGATAAACGCATTTAAAGATTTCCATATGAAAATCCACCATTATCCACCCATTTCATGGCCATATCTCCACCTTTAGAAGGGATTCCTTAGCGAATTTATAGTGATCACAAATTAAGCTCCTTTTTCGATTAGACGCTTAGTTTACGAGATAAACGCATTTAATGGTTTCCATATGAAAATCCACCATTATAGAGGAATGATTTCAGTAGATTAATAAGCTTTTACCAGAATTTTGCTGTCGACAACATTAAGGCGGCTGCCGATGAAAGAAATGTAGATAACTGAGCCAGAAACCGAACCCTTGTCTTCCGCATGATAGTTGCTTGTTTTAACCCTCATGCCAAGGTCTATCTTCTACTATCTTCTTCGGTTTACATTTTGGTCTACCATTTACCGGAAGAATGTTAAAAAATAGACGAAACGTATCTTTCTACAAAAATAACATTAAACAAATGTTATCATACGCATATACCTATCTCCCGGAAGCCTTATTGATATCAAATTGCTCCGCAGACAACCATCCAGACATAGGATTTTCTACTAGACTATCTATCTTCTACAAAGTTGCAAATGCTTATTTGTTATCAGTTAACAGTTGGCACGTGCTGATTTAAATTTGTTATTTCCTCATTCCAATATAATGTGGTGGGAAAATTAATTTCATTGCTTCACATAATTTGATGAATCAGTGAATGTTAGATAGTGAAATTAAATAGATAGCAATACAAGGTAATATGTATGAGTAAACTATGTAAAGGTAAGCTTGTTAATTGGCATAAAAATATTTATAAAATCTGAATTTTAAAATAGATTTAAGAAAATTAGAAATTTTTTTCAATTTTTAATTCATACGACAATCAAGCTTTTTTTATTGACATTCTATAAAATGCTTATGGATTTTTTTTCATTTAGTACGGGTCGATCTTGGCGGCCTATGGTCATGTTGTTATAGCGGCATATGTCTAACCTATTTTGGATTTTTCAGTTACTGATGTCAAATCACTAAGACAAGTTAAGCGATTTAGCAGCATGTCCAACTGATAGAATATTATTAACAAAATTAATATTCTTTAGTGTAAACGAAGCACGAATCGGTCGACTCTATGTTGAACCCCAAATTTTTGGTGGTCAGATTCAATAGGACCGGTTTGATGCACGATCATCCAATGCCAGTGCAAACTCGTCAATTGATATTTAAAAATACCTCGTCAATTGAAATTTAAAACACAAATAAATAAGATCCAAATGTTGACAATTAAAATTCAAAACTCACCAAAACTTATTAACTGATGAGTTTTGAATTTCAAATGACGAGTTTGTATTTTGTATTTCTATAGATGTGTTTTGATTTTGCAGTGATATTTTTCCAATTTCATATGGTAAATTTTAATTTCAATCAATGTCTTTTTTATTTCAAATGGAATTTTTGAATATCAATTGACAAGTGTTGAATTTGAAATGGAATATTTGAATTTCAATTGGAAATGTTGTAGTAAAATTTCATACGGATCTCAGACGAGCATGGCTCAATCATCTTTCATAGCCTTTTTACACCTAAAAAGCATTTCGCATATTGAGCTGAAAATGCGAAATGCTAAAAAGTGGTTTTATGCTGCAGTTTCGCATATTGTCAGCTGTTGTCTAGCTGACACATTTTTCCATTCGCCTTGTAAACCTGAAATATTTTCCTGCTACAAACCTATTAACATTGTTTCCGAGGTGGCATCCCATGAAGCGCGAATGCTTTTAACTAGTTGGAATAGTCATTTATTAATATTTTGGCAGAAATTTTAATTTTTTGCCCGTCCATAGTGTTTGGCATTTTTTCCGATAAATGTAAACAAACAACGAAAATGGTGATTACCGGATCAACATTACTGAGAAAAATCGCTTAAATTCAGCTTTTCAGAGTACAACTCTGTGCATTTGTCCGCATCTTCCATGGATGCGAAAATACGTTAACATCATTCCAACAACAAAATACAAGTAAAAATTTTAGCATTTTGACCGCATCTTTTAAAGATGCGGAATAATGCGAAAATATGTTAAATGCCATAAAAGCATTTCACATTTTGAGCTGAAATGCAAAAAAGTGGTTTTACACTGCAGTGTCGCATATTATCTGCTGTTGTCTAGCTCACACATTTTTCCATTCGCCTGGTAAACCTGCAATATTTTCCTGCCACAAACCTATTAACATTGTTTCGGAGGCAGTATTCCACGAAGCGCGAATGGTTTTAACTAATTGAAATAATCATTAAAATTTTTTGTCCGTCCATGTCTTTTGGCATTTTTTACGATAAATATAAACAAACTACGAAAATGGAGGTCGCCGAATCAACATTACTGAGAAAAATCGCTTGAATTGAGCTTTTCAGAGTACATCTCTTCGTATTTTTCCGCATCTTTCATGGATGCAAAAATATGTTAACATCTTTCCAACAACAAAATACATGTAACAATTTTAGCATTTTGGCCGCATCTTTCAAAGAAATATGCGGAAATATGTTAAATGCGTTCCGGTGTAAAGAGGCTATTAATGCATTAAGCTATGTACAGACCCTTGCCATATCTTACAATGTTGTCAAATCTGCTTATGTACTAACATGGACAGTGTTATCAATAGAGAATAATTTCTCTGGCAATGATGTATTTTTCAGATGTATACACTTTGCGCATCTGACAATTAAAAGTGTTTTGCAATTGTCTTACAACAATTTGATAATGGCAACATATTAGAGTCACATGATTGTCTGATGTCTGGCAATATTGTGGTTTTGTTTTGTTATTGTTTTCTGGCAATATTGCAATGTTCTTTTTTATAACGTTGCGTGAAAATTTTAAGTTTATACGGTTGTTAGACATTTTCTGAACATTATTCTGACAATATAGTAACATCTGACAACCGTATGTACGAAACTTTATACTTCTTTTGTATAAATGTTACCGTACCCAGTAATGTGTTTAGTATAATCACATTAGCATTATGGAATTGCTCTGAAATAATAATAAAAATAAAATAATGGGTTTACACTTTAGAGTCTTATGTTTAGACCGACCATATCCTATAACCCCTTTATCAAAATTTGCACATGTCTTTTGGTTTAGATGTTCTTAAATACAAGCGTTAACAAACGTGCCTGTCAGTCATAAAGCGGTTATCTTGCGCATGAAGAAATTTGTTGACAAGTGGCGGTTTGACGGAAAATTTTTTAGATTTTGATATGCCACTTAAGAGTTGTGATTAAAAATCAATTTGGCAAAAATGCAATAAAATAAGATTGACATAATTAAATGGTAAATTCGACAAAAAGATTTTATCTGCAGCGTAAGGTAAACATCGATCATGGGCGTAGGTAGCAAAATTTACCTGTTAAGGTAAGAGGTGGGGCCTACTGTTATCGACTTATCCATTCGATTGCCAATTCAGGCGGGGGTGCAAGTATAAAAAGAATGTATAATATGACAATAAGATGTTTCTGTTATAAATTTAGTTTTTTCTTCTTTTGATTTAATGTAAAAAAACATAGGGCTGTTTGTTGCAAAATTAATTCAAATTCAAATATTGATGTTGGATATTTTCGGCTGACATGTTTGACATAATTGTAGATATATATATAGAGCTGATAATGTATTAGATTGCATCAATTCGTCTGAAGATGAACTCGTCATGGAGTCCGAAACGCGTCATCCTAGTGCGTGACAATAAATTGACCGTTAATATTAACAATAAAAAAACTTTTCTGATCGTTTAGCCAATGTATCGAATGATACACTGACACAAATAAATTGATTTCGTTTGATGTAGACTTACTATATGTATATGCTTCCATCAGTCTATTTTTTTTTTCTTTAAAAATTGCTTTGTATTTTTTATTTTTAATTAAGATTTCTCAAATAAGGTTAATTTCTTGTTAAGATCAAAAATTACAAATATTATTGTTATTTTTTTGTTTTCCACTTCGAGCCGTTTTCCAATAACAATTAATTCAATCTACAATCTAAAATGTCATACAAAAAAGGCAAGTACCTTAAGCGTTGTTGTATTTATTATTTATGCAACAATGGGACTTTGCTCAGAGGTGGAAAGTTACTGATTGTTACTCACTTGGGAGTGACCAGAATCGATTTCTTTGTGGCACTGTCCAAGCAGCTAACTACTTCCGGTCTTAGACCAAGTATTCCATGGGCAATGACTTCAAAGCAACCGCATAGAAGTTAGCTAAAGTTAGAAGGCATTACAACCATGTATCCTGAATGGTCAAAGAGACGTCTCAGGGAAGTAGGCTTGAACCGCTGAAGCATGGTTGCATCGTGGGATTAGACGTGCAGAAAGCAGCCGTATTACCAATCTAGGAGACGAGGGTTAGCAACCCACATCTTCCGAAAACTAAATTGCGAAAATCCATATCGTCTGTTCCATATTGGGCGGCTTCCTGGTCAGCGTCTGCCTCAGAATGAGCGGCTGAAATGTTTCCTGGCAGTAGGAATAAAATGCAGAACCTGGTAGGCTGGGCTTGCCACCCGCCACCAGTATAATGGCAGTGAATAAAATGAGAAATAAGAGAAAAAGAAACCCCCAAAATGTTGACGACCACCGCAAACGTTTTAAGGACCATGATTTGAGAATATGCACTTGGAATGTTAGAACTCTTTACCGACCAGGTGCCTCTATTCAACTGGCGGATGTCCTCGAAGAGTATAAGGCTGACATTACTGCTATACAGGAAATTCGGTGGACTGGATATGGATGCTCGCGGATGATGATGTGTGACGTGTACTACAGCTGCCACGCGGAAAAGCATGAGTTTGGTTGTGGATTTGTGGTCGGCAAGAGACTACGACACCTGGTCTCTAGGTTTACTCCTGTCAGTGAACGAATCGCCACCATAAGACTTAAGGCAAAATTTTTCTACATCACGCTGATATGTGCTCATGCTCCGACGGAGGAGAAAAGTGACGAGGTCAAAGACGAATTCTACGACCAACTTGAAGAAACATATGACCGTAGCCCGGGCCATGATGTTAAAATCGTGCTGGGAGATTTTAATGCCAAAATAGGCCGTTAGAATGTCTTTAGCCCAACAGTCGGAAAATTTAGTCTGCATACTGACACATCGCCAAACGGAATCAGACTGATTGATTTCTCTGCAGCAAGGAACATGGTAATTAGCAGCACACGATTTGACCACAAAAACATTCACAAAGCAACGTGGATATCTCCCGATCAAGTAACGAGAAACCAAATTGATCACGTGCTAATCGATGTAAGGCACGTGTCAAGTGTCTTAGACGTACGAGTGATCAGAGGTGCGAACATCAACTCGGATCACCACCTCACTGCAGTGAAGGTGCGTACTAGGCTAAGCAGAGCGAAAACCCTGCGTAACCAGGCACAGAGAAAGCTGGACATCGGTAAACTGCAGACTGCGGAGATAGCCAACGCATATTCTGACCAACTCACTCCAGAGCGTACTGAGAATATATAAAGATTACTTCTGCAGCCTATTAATGTGTGAAAACATGACGGAAGAAGACTGTGCACCAATCCGAGATGATAACATCGAGTGTCCACCTCCGAGCCAAGCTGAGATAACAACTGCCATATCCCGCCTAAAGAACAACAAGGCCGCTGGGGCTGATGGTCTTCCAGCTGAGTTGTTTAAGGCGGGTGGAGATGAGCTTGTTTTAAGCACGCAACAGCTCATAGAGAACATTTGGCTTCAGGAGAGCATGCCAGAGGATTGGAATCTCAGTGTGCTATGTCCAATCTACAAAAAAGGTGACCGTAGTGAGTGTAAAAACTATCGTGGAATTAGCCTCTTACCGATTGCGTATAAGGTCCTGTCTAGCATAATATGTGAACGTCTAAAGCCAATTGTGGAAAACCTGATTGGACCTTATCAGTGCAGCTTTAGACCAGGCAAATCCACAACGGATCAGATATTTACACTACGGCAGATTCTTGAGAAAACACATGAGAAGCAAATCGACACTTACCACCTCTTTGTCGATTACAAAGCTGCCTTCGATAGTCCCATTACGAAGCTATGTCTGAGTTCGGTATTCCTGCGAAGATAATTCGTCTCTGCCGGTGTACCCTTACGAATACCAAATCCTCTGTTCGGATTGGCAAGGATCTATCTGCACCATTCGATACGACGAGAGGTCTTAGACAGGGTGACGGTTTGTCATGTATGCTGTTCAACATAGTGATGGAGAAGGTGTTAAGGAAAGCAGCGGTTAACATGTCTGGCACCATATTTAATCGCATCGCTCGCATATGCCGATGATATCGACATTATCGGTCGAACGATGCGAGAGGTAACAGCTGTTTTCTCATCAGTTGAAAGGGAGTCAGCGAAAATGGGTTTGGCAGTGAGTGAGGACAAGACGAAGTTAATGGTATCATCGAACAAAGTGTCCACCCGTTGGGGACGCAGCGTGAACGTTGAAAACTATTGCTTTGAGGTAGTGGATGAATTTATCTACCTAGGATCCGCAATGAACAAAAACAACAGTGTCAGCCTCGAAATAAAACGGAGAATAGTGCTTGCCAACAGGTGTTTCTTTGGACTACGCGAGCACTTTTTAAACACCACCCTATCTCGAACTACCAAAGTCCAGCCTGGGTGCTTACACAGGCAGATGCAGCTCATCTGGCGGTGTTTGAGAGAAAAATACTCCGCAAAAAATATGGACGCATTTGCGTAAACGGCGAGTTTAGGATTCGGATGAACCATGAGCTGTACGAGTTATACCACAACATTGATGTCGTCAAGCGAATCAAAGTGCAACGATTACGCTGGCTAGGCCATGTCGTGAGAATGGATGAGGAAACTCCAGCGCGAAAGGTATTCTATCAAGACCTCGAAGGACGGCGCAAAAGAGGGGGACCGCGACTACGTTGGAAGGACCAGGTGGAGGAATCACTGACGCTGCTTGGTAGGAGTGACTGGAGACGGTGCGCACAAGATAGAAGCGAAGGGAAATCTTTGATCATTTCGGCCTCTGACGTAGGCACTAAGATATAAATATATATATGTGTCAAGTTGTTTTATAGGCTAATAATAATAATAATAACAATTTATATAGCGTAATAGATGCTTATATTCTATTTTCTCGAAATTTGTTTAAAAATGATTTAAAAACGTATTTTAACTTTTTATGAATAAGACCGAAAATGTTGTTTTTTTTCTCTAAATTTTAAAGTCATAGCAACTGATAGTGATATTTAAAATTTGCATCTTATTCATAATTCAAACTTAAGTTGGAGCTCAAAGCAATATAACATATTTTTAACATACATAATTAAAAACAAAAAAATCCATACAAGATATGACCGTTTATAGATATCGTTCGCTCATTAATTAAAAAAGTTATTTTTTAGTTAATAATGCAGGATTGTGCATTTTAACATTATTCAACTTGTGTACAATTTTTTAAGTTATTTCAGTTTTTTAGCAAATGTGTTTTATGTAGATACTTTTCTCTGAAAATTCAATTTATTCTATTTTTATATAAAATTTAGGGAAATAACCTGAGTTTTTTTACAAACCAGAAGAATGAGGTGTATCAATTTCTTATCACATTTCTGCAAATTTTACCACCACATGATTTCTAAGTGTCAAATTGTGATTACTAATTGAAAACACTTTATAACCTATAGATATCGAGCATATTCTTTGTCTAGTCAGAAAAAGTCTTCGGTGCGGAGTCTAATTCGTATTAAGTTTCCCAAAAACCAATAAAGGCTAAACAACTGGCACAGAGAGGCGGCTTCTTCATTTTACTAATAACTAAATGAATGCATGATGCAATATTATCAACACAGCTATCATTACTGAGTGGCGTCTGCGTCTGCTTGAATATATTCAGAGCATCTTTGAGATACTTGAGAGCGAAGTAGTTTGAGTGGTTTTCTTCTAGAGCGTAAAGAGCATTTAAGACACATTTTAAACGCTGAAGTCTCACACAGTGGGGTTGACTTAACTTTTAACGAAAATTATTGAATATATGGATAGCCATATTATATGAAATAATTAATGAAAATAAAGATAATCGCAAATTTATATTAAAATAGCGATTTATGTTTTTTTTTATAGAAATGAGAATGTTTTGCTGACATCACTTATTTCGTGTCGCCAATATTAAATATAAAAATTTTGCAAAAAAAAAACAATATATTTTATATAAAAAAATAATGACTGCTTAGTGATATTTATATTATATATTTCTATAGCCAATAACAGAAATAAAATAATAATAATTAATAATACAAAATTAATTATAACTTAAAAAATGAAAAAGTACAATCAAAGATATTTATTGTAGCAATTATCTATGTCGAAGAATTAAAGAAATTTTAACTACATTTTCAGTGCTAACGGTGGTGGGAGACTGGGTAAGTTTTCAAAAAAACATTTTTTTCTAATTTTTTGTTGTTGCAAATATTTATTTATAAAAATGTTCTGGTTTCCATACTATGTTTATTAATTCCTTCACAAAAATACAAATTTTAATATGATTGAATCTGGTCTACCTTATGCGTTTTTTTTAAAAAATTATCGTTTTTTGTGTTGTTGATCGTTCATTTCTGACTTTTCCACCAACAAATATTCAATCTTAATAAATTTTGTAGTTAATTAATTTCCTATAAATAATTTTTTGTTTATTTTTAGTTATAAAATTGTTTGTACTCCAATTTTTGCCTTGTCACACTTTGGCAATACTGAAAAACGGCAACCTCAATTTTCTAGTGAGAATTCGGAGTTACCACAAACGTTTTTGTTGGGTCTTGCCTCTCTTTGAGTTTTTGTATTCAATTGTAATGTAAACAATACCATCTGCTTAGTATCAAATATCGCAATACTGCAATGTATTTGTTTATATGAATGTACATATGTACGTTGTATGTACAATTATAAGTGAGGGCTTAGTAATACATATTTATTAATTTACATGACCAATTAATTTGTTTTCTTTTTACATTTTATAAAATGTATTTAAATTTCTCTGGATTTTTTATTCATCTTCTCAACGACCCTTTTAAGTTTGAACAACAAATCTAAAGGTTTTCTTTTGTAAAAATTTCTAAAAAATTTTTGCCCAGTCCACAGCCACTTGATTTGCACGTGTGAGATTTTCAAATAATGTTTATTATATTGTTTTTTATTATCATTTGTTGTCCATCGATCACTCTTTGACAATTCAGGAGTTTTCATTATCAGAGCAAATAGCGCGAAAGTTTCATATAACTAATAAAAACAAAACAAACTAGATGTATGGGAATCACAACAAACTACCAGATACACATGGATACACAAATAGTATTCGCACGTCAACTGCCAACTACTTTGCATGACGCAATATTACGAAGAACAGTATCATTGCTGAGTGCGTTAAGCAAAGCATTTAGTTCGTTCGAATAAACTGGTAGCTTTGAGATACAAAAGAACGAGATAGACTGAGTGAGTTTTTTTTCTCTGAGAGAGAGAGTTTGAAAGAAAAGAAGAACACTCACACAGTGGGTTCAAGTGATGTGCTCGCAAAAACGGTTGAATGCCTATGATTTTAGAGAAAATACACTTGTTAATCTATCTTACACTCGCATGTGTGGATGCCCCAATTAAATATGTTTTTTAAGTATATTGGTGAATGAATATTAACGCTATGTAACTGAATTTAAATAATTAATTAATTTATGTAAAAAAAAAAATTACTTACGAAACCACAAAATTTGTGTCTTAAAAATTGTCTTAACATATTAATAACATTTGTAGCTAAAAAAAAAAATGTATTCTCTTCAAAAATATGTGAAATAGTATTTTATTGTTGTTTTTTTTTAAATCTAAAATAAACGAAAATTTCACTAGCAAATGACAATTTGTGGATTAGGTGCAATTTTATATTTGTCTTACAAAAAACATTGACTTTTGCATTAATTATTGCATTTTTTAAAAAAAGTTAAGCAAAAAACTAAATTTTGGTCATAAACATAAAATTAAAATATATGCAATTATTTGTTCATAAACATATTACAAAATATAGGCAAAATAGGAATTTACCAGGCGAGGTCTGGGAAAAAATGCCACCCGCCCTAAATACCCCTTAAACGGCGAAAAACAAGGGAAAGACAAAAAGAGAGCTAGTACCACCATTATTGGTACCATGCTATTTTTAGACCTCTAAGGTAAAGACACGTTTCGAAATATTTTTTTAACATATATAATTTTTTAAATGCTTTGAATTTAAATATTTTCTACGATATTTTGTTTGTTACCTAGAAGTAGTAAAAGAGCAGAATTACTGATCCAGAAGAACTTTGAATTTACGTGACTCAGCAATGATTTTAACATTGGCTTAACATAGGAAGGAAGTAGTTTAATACCTTTTACTTAAATTTAAAGTAGAAAAATTGTGCTACAAATTACACACTAAGATGTTCTTCTAAATTGATAAAGTAAGATAATCTTAAATAACATTTAAAGATAATTTTTATGTTTGTGTTATCATTGTGTTATTCTAGAAAAAAAATATCTGTTAATACAATAAGTCTTCTTAAAAGTAATTTTGTTACAATAAAACTTTTTTTTATATAGAATTTTCAATTTATTTCCTTAAATTTTTCTAATTTTCCATGATTTTTCCCAATTTTTTACATCTTTTTTTTTAAATCGCCCGATTTTTCATTTTTCTATTTTTTTTTTTTAGAATTATTCAATTTATTTCCTTAATTTTTTCTAATTTTTACACATTTTTTTTGATATATCACGAAAATTTAAATGGCTCTAACTCGGTCCAGGAGACCCGAAGAAAATACCACCGTTGGATTCTTATTTTTGGTTTCCCGCCCCATTTCCTTCGCTTTTGCCTTCAATTATTTCCGTTAGACGTCGTCCGGTAATGTGCAATTCAATCAGTTGTAGCCCAGACCACACCTTTATTTTACTATTTTTCTAATTAACCATTCAGTTATTTTACTCTTTTTTATGTCATTAATTTCTGTATTCCCCTGTATAATTTAACCCCATTGTGCAATCTAATTGCGAACCGCATTTATTTCTCCCACAGTGAGTGCTTTTTGGTTTTTTTTTTACGTGAGTGATTTTGTTGTTGTTTACATTATTTGCCAGATACAATTTGAGAGCCTTAAAAGCAACGACAATCTGAGTGCTGTATTTAGTCTTGAACTTGATATCAGTGCGGTTGTTCCGTTAGTATTGTAATAGTGACGACTGTCAGTTTTGTAATATTTAAATTATTCAAGAGTTAATTAAAACAAAGAGGATAAGAAGTGAAAACAAGAAGAACAAATATCATAATGTGCGGTATCTTTGCAATATTCTCCAAGGATGGTGAACCCATCGACCCCAAATTGTATCACGGCAGTCTGCATTCGCTAAGGGAAATTGGTTACCGACAGAGCGGCAAGCAACGACACCGTGGTCCCGACTACACAGGCGTTTGCTTGATTCCCGACCATGGCGTTGTCATGATACACGAACGATTGGCCATTGTGGGCGTCGAGACTGGTCACCAGCCGTTATTTTCGGAAGATGAAAACATCGTTATGGTGGCCAATGGAGAGATCTACAACTACTTGGAACTGTCTGCTGAAATTGCCAAAAGACGCGGCCACTACAAGCCCAAGAGTGACTGCAACGTTATCATCGAGATGTACGAGGAGTATGGCGAACAACTGCTTGACCACATTACCGGCATGTTTGCCTTCGTTTTGTATGATAAGCGCACAAAGACCATATTGATTGCTCGCGACCCCTTTGGCATAATTCCCATGTATATAGGCGAGGATGCCAGCGGCAACATTTGGGTAGCGTCCGAGATGAAATGCATTGTGGACGTTTGTCCCAAATTGGAAAAATTCCCCCCCGGCGAATTGCGCTTAGGCAAAGCTGATAATCTGGTCAAACGAACGTACTTCCAACAGGACTGGATTGAAAACATTCCCACGATGCACACAGACTTGTCGCTGCTGAGGACCACATTGGAGAGTGCTGTGCGAACGCATTTACATTGTGATGTGCCATTTGGCGCTTTACTTTCCGGCGGTGTAGACAGCAGCCTTATAGCCTCGATTGCCACCAAGCTGAAACGCGAAAGAGATCCCAACTATCGCTTGAAAACCTTCTCCGTTGGTCTACGCAACGCTCCTGACTTCAAGGCCGCTCGCATGGTGGCCGATTACATCGGCAGCGACCACACAGAGGTGATATTTGAAATAGACGATGCATTGGATGGCATTAGGGACATTATCTACCACTTGGAGACGTACGATGTCACCACGGTGCGCTGCAGCTTGCCCATGGTGTTGCTGGCTCGTTACATCAAAAGTACCGGCATTAAGATGATACTGTCGGGAGAGGGTGCCGACGAGATATTCGGCGGCTATTTGTATTTCTTCAAAGCGCCCAACTATCAGGAATTCCATGAGGAGTTGGTGACGCGTGTCGCCCAACTCCATCTGTCCGACTGTCTGCGTGCCAACAAAGTCAGCATGGCCAAAGGTATTGAGCTGCGTGTGCCATTTTTGGACACAGGATTTGTCAACTATGTCATGTCTATACGGCCTGAGGATAAAATACCCGGCGAGCTTAACTCGTTGGGCGACCAACAAAAGCACCGCATTGAAAAGCACATTCTGCGAGCCGCATTTGCCGACAATTACTTACCGGACGCAGTTCTTTGGCGGCAAAAGGAACAATTTTCCGATGGTGTGGGCTACGACTGGATTGACAGCATACGCCGCGTAGCGACGGGCCATGTGGCCGACAGTGATTTTGCCAATGCGGCCAAGAGGTTCCCCATAAACACACCCAGTACCAAAGAGGCCTACTATTATCGCTGCATATTTGCTGAACTGTTTCCAGGCGATGATGCTGCTAATACGGTGAAACGCTGGCTGCCACGTAGTGATTGGGGATGCCCCGAAGATCCGTCGGGACGAGCCCAAGCTGTGCATCAAGTACATAAGTAGATTTGTGACCGAGGTAGCAACAGAAGACTGAGTTCACATGGTATGGTGTGTGTGTGTGTGTGTTGTTATAACCGAACTTTTTAAACAAGCATTTGCACATCTTGCACATAATCAATCACACACGCTCATATATATACATATATATTCGTAATCAATGCAAATTGTATTTAACGTTTGCTGCTCTGCAATTTTGTAATTTAAGCGAATATAGCTTAATTGTCAATATTAACAAATGTATATATATATATACATATGTATGTATGTATATCTATATAAAGGTGCCTCCTTAAAGAGGTTGTATCTGCACACTATTAGTTCAAAATAATACGAACGTGGATTTCAAACGATTATTTAACAACTTTTGCTAAAAATATGTATTTACACCCATGTTCTGGAAAACAATTCGGTTTGAAAACAGACCGAAATCGGTAAAAATTGTATGTAAAAAGTATCGATTTAGGTCTGTTTTCCAACCGAATTGTTTTCCAGAACATGGGTGTTAATTTACAAAAATTTTACCTATTTCAAAGTTTTAAAACTCTTTAAATTTAAAACTGTTAAAAGTGCATTGTATGCGCTCCTTGACCATTGGGATCTCGACAATGAGATAATTTAATTCGGAATTAGCTGAATTATTTTTTAATCAACTCTCATTTCGCAATCTTGTCCAATAGTAAGTAATCTAGGATAATATTGTATATCTGCCTAATTTTTTATATTAAAAAAAAGACTGTTGCCGGAGAGATGTGATTTTTAAAAACCTTTTACATGTTTTGGAAGTTCAAAATTTGATAACCAAAAAAAAATCATTAATTTATTTATTTATATAGTGATTTGGATTAATATAAATTTTTACAGACTAGCTTTATTTAAAAATAAATTATAATTAAGATTCTAATGAAGGGCATATTCAAATTATAGCACAATATAATGAAATATTTTAGATAACTTACAATAGGTTTATATAAAAAAAGTTTAAAAAAAAAATAATAAATAAAAATTACATTTAAAAAGTAAAATTTGTGTTTGACTTTTTTTAATACGCCAAGAGCATTTTTCGAAAAAAAAAATTTGTGTTAATAACCTAAAAAGAATCCTTAAGTGTAAAGATTGTTCTTTACATGTTCTATTTATTTTTGTTTTATATTTGAAAAATAAATGTGCGGGTGTGGGTATTTAAATCAAAAACGCTTTCCAACCACATTCCATTTAAATACTTTTTTACATCGTGATTAACAATTTGTTGAATTCTCCATTTTATAAAAAATTAAATTAAAACATTTATATTAAAAACAATTCCCACAGCAATTATTTCTCCCCCCACATGTTTTAACTTAAAAATAATAATAATTTAGATGCAAAAGGTGGAGACGCCATTATTTTTGTTCGGTGCTAGAAATTGAAAATTTAAAAAAAAAAATCTGTTTACGACAAATCTAATGTATTTTTTTAACAAATTATTTAAAATTTTTATTTTATTTTTGTTTTAGAAAAATTAATTTTTTTTTGAGTGAAAGGAGATTTGTAAAAATAAAGTAATTTTGAAGCAAGCGAAAATATATACAAAAAATCGCTTGAATTTTTTAAAAAGAAATTTTAAATTATAAAGAAAAATTTCTATAAAAAATTATAAAATTTTTTTTAAAAATTGGAAAAAAATACATACAAATTTTTAAAACTACTTGAACTTGAAGTCGGAATCAGAAGTGATCAAAGTAGGAAATGCAGCTGTTGTAATTCTAAGAACAATATTAACTCACTCGTCACGATCGGACTATAGATGGAGACAAAGTGAACAAAAAACAAAATCATAATAAAAAATCACTATAAATAACAACTATAACAAATTTTACTTAAATAAATGTATTAATTTATAATTTATTTATAATTAAAAGTATTAAGATTAATAAAAATATAAAGCTACAAAAATTCATAAGGAAAGTCCTAAACAATAAAATATTTGTTTACGAAGAATCGTATGTATTTTTTTAAGCCAATTTTTTTAAATTTTTATTCAATTTTTGTTTTACAATAATTTATTTTTTTTTAAGAAAAATGAGTTTTTGAATATAAAGTAATTTTGACGCAAGCGAAAATAGATACAAAAAATCGCTTAAATTTTATAAAAAGAACTTTTAAATTATAAAGAAAATTTCTATAAAAAATTATTAAAATTAATTTTATAATTGAAAAACAAAAAATCAAATACTAAAAACTACTTGAATTTGAAGTCGGAGTCAAAAATGATCAAAGTAGGAAATGCAGCTGTTTTCATTCTAAGAACAATATCATGTCACACTCTACGATCGGAATATAAATGGAGACAGTAAACAAAATTATAATAAAAAATCACAATACATAGCAACTAACAAAAATTATACTTAAATAAATGTATTAATTTATAATTTAGTTATAATTAAAAGTATTAAAATTAATAAAAATATAAAGCTAAAAAAATTCATAAGGAAAGTCTTTAACAAAAAAAATATTTGTTTACGAAGAATCTAATGTATTTTTTTTAACAAATTTTTTAAAATTTTTATTTAATTTTTGTTTTAATAAAAATTTATTTTTTTTTAAAGAAAAATGAGCTGGAATATAAAATAATTTTGAAGCAATCGAAAATAGATGCAAAAAATCGCTTAAATGTTTTAAAAAGAAATTTTAAATTATAAAGAAAAATTTCTATAAAAAATTATAAAAATTAATTTTATAATTGAAAAAAAATCAATTACTAAAAACTACTTAAAGTCGTTGTCAAAAATGATCAAAGTAGGAAATGCAGCTGTTTTCATTCTAAGAACAATATCATGTCACACTCTACGATGGGACTACAAATGGAGACACAGTAAACAAAAAACAAAATCATAATAAAAAATCACAATAAATAACATCTAAAAAAAATATACTTAAATAAAAGTATTCATTTATAATTTATTTATAATTAAAAGTATTAAAATTAATAAAAAATATAAAGCTACAAAAATTCATAAGGAAAGTCCTAAACAATTAACAAATAATTTAACTTTATTTCAATATTTTGAATTGCAAATTTCCTAAACAACTTACAAAATTATTTACTTTGTTTTAAATTAACAAATTACTAAAAAATATAATAAATTAGAAAAAAATTTATTAACTTTTTCTCTTCTTCTTATTTAGCAGCAGCATCCGCACGTAGAAAAGAATTTAAGCACGTCTGTCTTTTGTGATTCGTAAATAGTTTGTCACACCAAGTTTAGAGAACTGCTCTTTCACCTGGTCCATCCGCTTATCGAATTTATTGTCGAAGATTTTTCGAGCTGGAGCATTTTTATTCATTTGTACAGCTCATTCAGTCTAATTGAACGCGATTGACTAAGTCGATGTCGTTAGACAGCCTAAATAGCTCATAGTACATACGATGATTATACTCAACGTTAACGATGATTAGTTCAAATATTTACCGAACATTTTCATTGTTCGTTAAAACAAATAACATAACTTGGGTTTTTCATAATTTATCACAAGCCTCATCTCTGCTGACAGCTTTTCAATATTTGAATAGACCGCAGTTACATTCCGCATTCCACAGCCAATGATATCTATACCATCAGCATACGCAAGTAGCATGTGAATTTTATTAAAAACGTTACTAGTCGTGTTTACTGCAGCTTTACGCATCATCAGCTCCATTAGAATGTCAAAGAGATCGCACGACAGACTATCGCCTTGTCTAAGTCTCGCTTAGTAGAAAATGGTTCTGAGACATTTCTGCTTATTTTCACTTTAGACTTCGTATGTGTCAGTGTCGTTCCGCAATGTCGTATCAACTTCGCAGGGATACCAAACTCATCTATAGCAGAGCATTTGGGGATTTTTTGGGGTAATTGAGGGAGAGTTGGTTGGAAAAGGCTTTGGCTATCTCGGTGGTATGCAACTTTGTGATGTCTAGCTTCTTGTACGAACGTTTTTAGCACTACCTAAACTCGTGCGTACCTTTGTTGCAACTAGGTGGTGATCCGAGTCAATATCTGGTTTTTTGTTCTCTCACTATCACTCACTACCATTTTTCTTGCTGAAGCGAAGAGTTTTTGTATACCATATACCCCTTTAAATTGGCACCGCAGCTGAAGGGAGTAAGATCTCGAACTACTAATCCATTGGATCCTATTATATCCCCCTATGTTTATTTGAAGGTATTATCACCACGATTCCTGCCTCGATATTAGAAGGTACTTCTGGACCTTATAAAAACTGTAAATTTTTTTTGTAAATTAAATTTTTAGCTTCGTTTTTGTTTTTGTATGGCATTTTTGTAAATAAAAAGTTTAAAAAAAAAATGTTTAAAATTTAAAAAAAAAAATTTAAATTTTTTTGATTTTATATACTTTTTATCTTATTTCTTGGTAATTGTATAAAGACATTTTCATCTTTTTATTAAATTATATTCAAATATTATTTCAGAATATTTAGAAACGATTTTTATAAATATAGCATGTATGGAAAGTAAGGAGATTTTTTCTTGTAAAAAATTTAGATCATTTAATTTTAATCTTGTTTAAAAAAACGTAGCGTAGGTAGTATAAGTAAATAATTTTCAAATTTTAGGAGAACCACAAGAATTTGTTTTACATATTTGGATAATTTAAGAGGAATCTTCTCATTTTTAAAAAAAAGTCGCAACGCAGTTTTTGCAATACGTATTTTCAATTATGGTAAAAATTTGTCCATGTACTGTAAATGTATCAGATAATTGCAAGCAATGCAAATAAAAGTCTCGACTCGTTTGCAATATTTATTCAATCTGTTTTTGGTTTGGAAATGCAATAATGCAAGCGTAAGTATATATATTTACATATGGATGTTATGTCTAAAGGAAATAGGGCCAAAACAGTCACAGGCACAGTATGGCACATACTGATATGCATAGAGGTGTAAAATTTCAATAATTTTTTGTTGTTTTTGAATACTTTAACATTTTTTTTAAGTTGTGTTTTAATGTTTTATAACGTGATATATACGACTATATCGATAAATGGTGAATGTCTCAAAAAATGTAAAATGAGAAGGGATTGAGATAATAATAATAAAGGCAAAGTTTTTTAGATTATGTAAAAAAAACAACAACAAAAAGTAAAGCATTTAATAGTCACACAGTTGAACTTAGTTACTGTTACTCTTAACTAAGATCAACCGTGTAATAATAAACCTTCAAAAAAGAAATTATAATATTTTGAATTGTTATTGTTTTGTAATTAGTTTATGCATGTATTTACTTAATTTATATTTTATGTCGTATTTTCCACATGTAAAACATTAATTAAAAGTTTTTAAATGTGAAATTTTTCAAAAAATTTATTAATTAAATTTCTAAATGAGTAGAAAATAAGAAAATTAATAAAATACTATTTTTATTTACATTTGGAGCAGGTTTGTTTATAAAGCTGATATTGTTTTTTAAATGTTCAGAAGTAAATAAATGTTCAGTAGTTTCAATTTTTATTATTAGATAATTTTTTTTAATTTTTAAAATTAAAAATTTAAAGAACCAGAAAGTTATTAATCTTTTTGGCTTTTGAGCTATTCATTTATTAATGTTATATGCTGTTTAAATTTAAATTACAAAAAAGTAACATTTCACACCTACTTTTTCGAATTTATATATTTTTTTTTTTAATTTTTATAATTTTAATTGGTCATAAAATAAAAATGTTTGCATAAATTTACCACGATTACAGAAATTGATTGAAATTTTTCAAAAATTTTAAAAACTTATTGATTAAATTTCTAAATGAGTGGAAAATAAGAAAATTAATAAAATAATATTTTTATTTACAATTGGAGCAGGTTTGTTTATAAAGCTGATATTGTTTTTTTAAATGTTAAGAAGTAAATAAATGTTCAGTAGTTTCAATTTTTATTATTAGATAATTTTTTTTATTAGTGATTTAAAATTAAAAATTTAAAGAATCAGAAAGTCATTAATCTTTTTGGCTTTTGAGCTATTCATTTATTAATGTTATAGGCTGTTTAAATTTAAATTACAAAAAAGTAACATTTCACAACTACTTTTTCGAATTTATATATATATTTTTTTAATTTTTATAATTTTAATTGGTCATAAAATAAAAATGAAATTTCAAAATGTTTGCATAAATTTACCACGATTGCAACTAAGTTATTCTGAACCGCATTACGCCCATTTTTATTGGTAACTTTGGGGGTATACCAAATGTGATAAAAACTCATATTAAAAGCCTCTAATAGAATAATTGTCGACAGCAAACTTATATGATATGATATTTTCGATAAAAATTTCTTTCTCTTTAAAGTAATTATTAAGAAACATTATTTTCTATAGTTTTTAATAATGTATAAAGATAAAATATATAAAACTAGGTGACCCGGGCAAACGTTGTTTTGCCTTCAAATTTTATTTTCACTACAAGTCTACACAGAAACACTACTCACGGCCCATAGAGCATGCATATAAAATTTGGTCCCGTAGTTTTTGAGTTAAGCGATCACGAACATACACGTAATTTTTATATATGTAGAGATATCCAGATGATGTCTTTCGAAGAAAGACAAAATATTGAAAAATAATAAAAAATAAAAAACAAAATCACATTGACCTCGATAAATGTGTTGATGTGGTATTGTAAATTTTTTTATTTATTTTCATTAAGTTCATTTTTCAATTATTTATATATTCCTTATTATTTAGCTGTAATTTGTTATTTATTTCTTTTTGTAAAATAAAGTAATTTATTTTTTAACCTATATACAGATTGTTGTCGGATCTTACAATGTTGTCATATGTGTCAATGTACTGCCAATGTACTGACAAAGAGAAATAGTTTTCGTTGTCCGACATCTGTCAAACATTAAATTTATTTGCCAAGAAAACTTGTCAGTACATTCGATAGTCAGATTGTTTTATTGCTGGAATTGGCAGATCCGTTACATTTGTAAGATCTTTTGTTTGTTTTCATATATTTATGAAAAGTGTTGCCAAGGAATTATTTGTCTGACAAAGTTACCATTATCAGATGCGTAAACTTTGCACATCTGACAGTAAAAAGTGTTCGACAATTATCTTACACTAATCTGACAATGTCTTCGTAATGTGTTTACACGATTGTCAGATGTCTGACAAATATTATTGTCTTACAATGTACAGGCAGTGCTTTTTCTAACAACGTTGCAAGATAACAATTTTTAGATCTGACAACCGTCTTTAGCTTTAGTTAGCTTTAGTTATTTAGAAATTATATTTATTATATTGTTGAAATTTTAATTTATGTCAGAAATTTATAATATAATTTTTTTTAAACAATTGTTTTTTGTTAGGGTTTTTAAACTTTTATGCAATTTTTTTATTGTTCTTCTATGATTTTATATACATATTTTTTTTAATTTTAAGTAATTTAAATAATTTAAACTAAGTACTTGTAATGTATTTTTTTTAATATGTTTTGAATTGTATATTCAGTTTGTTATTTTATTTGTAACGCCGATAAGGGGTCGATTTTAAGATGCCCGTCCGTCCTTCTGTCCCCGAGATTACAGCCGTAATTTAAAAGCTATCGATCTTAAATATGGAATGCAAGCTTCTTTAAGCGGAGGTTAAGTTCTAATATGAGAAAGAACAGACAAAAACCAGTACAGAAATTTCAGTCAGTTAAACTGACTGATAAATACCATCACCCAATATAATATATTGTTTAAGTCTTGAGTTATTGAAAATAATCGATTTGTAATTAAAACCAGTTAGAAAGTTTCAGTCGGGCAACCCGACTTACATTTACCCTTACCCTCAGTAAAACAAATAATTTTCTATTTTATTGATATTATTACTCGATTTCGAAATTGGGCGGAGTGGTACATTTATATGGGAGGTACGTGAAGGGGTGTGTTTAGGCTCCAGATTTATTCTCCATAACTTTATCCTCTTATAGCTTTACTAAATACAGAATTTGCGCACGATTGCGTTGGGTGTACTGATATTATTACTACATCCCAAAAGTGGGCGGGAAGGTACATTTGTATGGGAGGTACCATGAGGGGCGTGTCTAGACTTCCAATTTTTTCTCCAAAACTTTGTCCTGTTATAATATAACAAAATACAGAATTTGGGCACGATCGTGTCGAGTGTATTGATATTATTACCCTATTTCTAAAGTGGGCGGAGTGGTACATTTATATGGGAGGTACCAGAAGGGGCGTGTCTTGACTTCCAGATTTTTTCTCCAAAACTTTATCCTGCTTAAACTTTACCAAATACAGAATTTGGGCACGATCGCGTTAGGTCTTTTAATAATATTAATCGATTTCTAAAGTGTGCGGTACCAGATGTGTATGGGAGGTACCAGATGGGGCGTGAATAGAATTCCAATTTTTTTCTCTAAAACTTTATCTTGTTATAGCTTTACTCAAAATAGAATTTGGGTACGATCACGTTTAATTTATTGATATTATTTCTCCATCTCTATAGTGGGCGGAAAGGTAGATTTGTATGGGAGGTACCAGAAGGGGCGTGGCTAGGCTTTCAAAATTTTTTCCAAAACTTTATCCTGTTATAGCTTTACTAAATACAGAATTTGGGGACGATCCCGTAGGGTGTATTGATATTATTACTCGATTTCTAAAGTGGGCGGAATGATGTATTTGTATGGGAGGTACCAGAAGGGGCGGGGCCATGTAGCCCATTTGCAATACCGTAAGTAGTTTTGAGAAAATAATAACTCGTGCAAAATTTCAAAACATTTGGTTGCGTCTTTCGAAAGTTATCGTGCGAACCAGCCGGACAGCCACCGGACAGACAGACAGACGGACATGGCTCAAACGACTTAAAAAGTCATGAATCGAATTTGGTTCAAAGAAACCTAGGGTCTAAAGTGACTCCTTCTATGTGTTACACTTTTGGGTCGTATCAAATGATATATACCTTCATCCCTACGGGTGATGGTATAAATACTTCCACATCCCATACAAACCTCCCTTTTTAAGGGTAAAAAATACAAAATTAAATAAAAAAGTCAAAAAAAAAAAAATAACCAACAAAAAGATATTAAACTACGCAAAAACTACCATTAGTTCTAGTTTTAAAAAAGGTCGTTTTCACTGATGTTTTATATTACTGCAGCGTTGTATTTTTTGGACGGCGATTTTTATAAATATACCTTTAAATATGGCTTTACATAAATATATATAATATAATATAGAAAATTCGATATTTATGACACAACCCTAATTTAGGATAAATTTGCAACTGGTTTAAGGACTGGAACTACAAAACTAATAGCCTAGAAAACATCCCCTCCCCCCCTTAGTTTGCATTAATCCTGACGTAAATGCACAAAATCAAACTGCATTAAGGCAATACTGTCACAATTTGTCACGAACAAAAGCAATCACCAATCACAACAACCATTTCACATCGAAATATAGTCGACAAACAGTTGTTTACAAACAATCCAAAAGAAGCAACTGTATAACTTAATACAGTTCCTAAATGCAAAAACTGTCGTCTGTCAGGGTAAAAATTTAATTTGCATTAGCGAATTTTTTAATGCCCATTAACCTTGTCGTCTGTCTAGGCTATAAAACTAAACTGGTCCATCAACGTCTGGTTCATGACACATACAAAAGTTATCAACATACAAAAGTTATCTACATACAAAAGTTATCTACATACAAAAGTTCTGACCAAAATTCGTCTCGAAAATATGTTTAATTGGAGCACCCCCATTGAGGGTTTCACTATACAACCCATAGGGCCGGGGTTCAATTTTTAAATTCGTTAGCTCGAACATATAACGAAATCTGTTAAATGCCAACAATAGTTCAGACATCGACCATATTTCGAGATTTTGTACTACTTCACACATGTTTTTTGTTCTGTGTATTGTTATATTTTAAGGCTGATCACAGCGCCATTATCGTCCATACATCCCTTAAAATTTAACGAGATTTCATTCTTTCACAATGATTTGAATTTGAACAAATCGCATCACCAACCAAAAAACAAATGATATTAGTGCTAACACCTTTGTATGCTGTACCTTCCTATCGTCATTTACATATTCATGTGGATCGTAAATTTCCTCCGTTTAAGTACAGTATACACAAGCAATTGCTCAGCTGTCAGTGATGGTAAGTGCTTGCACCTTTGCGGCCCGTTACGCTCATTTATTGTGTTATGGCATCCCCATTCGCCCCAGCATAGTCGAAAATATTTCATTTGTGGTACAGTCTTGATGACTACAAATGCCATCACTGGTACTTCGTACAACACTTTACCCAATTCATCTGACATTTGCACATATCTGCCGTTTGACAGCAAAAATGACATAATTCCATTAGTATCTAACCGAAAACAACGAGCAGCAAATTTTCCAACACAACATACGCAGAGAAAAGTGGAAATTATTTTGAGAAATTCTAATAAAACCGTGTGAAAATAATGGCAAGAAAGAAATACACGCGAAAATTTCAATAGTTTATGTTTTAACTATTAGGCAAAGTGAAATGCAAGTCCACAAAATGAATTAAATGAAATTCATCTTCTGCAGGCGTCGGAAAAAGGTGGTGGTGTCACCAGCAAAAACGAAAAAAACGAGCAAAAGCAGCAGCAAAAGAATCGAAGAAACGAACTTTAAGCGAAATTTGGAAAAAAAAGAGTGCGAAAATAGTTGTTAAGAAATAACAAGAGAAAGAAATACCGAAGAGCGAGATTGGCCGAAGAAGAAAAAAGTGAAAAGAAATACATAGTGTGGAATTAAGAAAGAGGAATAAGAAGCAGCACAGTCTTTTCTGCTTTGCGACAAGAATAGCTTGGAATAATTTTTTGTATAAACATTGTGAGTAACGAACGATACAAAAATTGTTGTACTAGTATCGGTATATCCATCCATCTATCCATCAGATATGGTCTGAAATAGCTACACATGCGGTGGATATATTCGAATGCTCGTTCCTCTTCCCAAAGTGATTACTGTTGTTATTTGCAGGAAAAAAAGTGTGTGTGAAGTGAAATCGTTCGAGACGGGGTGACTGTGTGAGTGTGTTTGTGTTCGCATCGGGAAAATCAATTTGCAGTGGCAACACAACACACGGCTGCACATTTGGCTGCAGCTCAGAGCCAATAGTGTCACCAGCCGCCGTTGCCATCAAACATCTCTCAACCAAACGTACTTTCTTTCCTTGTGGCTTCTTTTTTCATCACCAGTACTCATATGTTCACATTAACCGGAGTAAAGAACAGAGCACCACTCCAACTACCACTTGACTAAGGTAAGTTTTTAGTTTTTCAGCCGCTCTAAGTATGCAGGAAGTAATTATGGTATAGAGCAGCAGCTATCAACTCTTACACCGGATCGCCGGCTATCGCTGCAAGCAATGTTCGATCGACCAGCGTGCCAATTTGTTATAGTTTTCTTTGTTTTGTTTGTGTTTTGGGTCCAAATCGTTGCCAATAAATGCCACTTTCCTAGTGTGCCGCTGCGGCAAGAGCAGCAGCTTTCGTTGCCGGTTGTCAGACTGGGTCTCTCCGCTGGCGCAGAATGTCATTGTCCAATACACATTTAAGGCGATAACTAAACAACGTCACCAGCATTGTTGCTGTTGTTCGTTGTTGCTTTAATTGCTTTCCATTTATTGGGTCCCCGTGTGTGTGTGTGTACATGGTGTCGTACCCTATTCAAGAAATGCTATTTTTGCAGTTATTTACAAAACGTCAACATTGTTCTCGCATGACCAAGGCAACGACAACGTTAACGTCACACGTCTCGAAGTGTTACCAGAGATTCATTGAGTAAATGCTCTCCAAATAACTGATAGGTAATACCCAAAAACTCCATAAATGCACCGCTCACTGACATCATCGCAACTGGCTCACGCAAATAAAGTTCAGAGACGTTGGTGCTAAAGCTGGCGGCGCTCTTACTGATTTACATTTAGAAAAGTTGGAGACCAGACAGTAGGGCCGAAATAGCAAAGAAGATTTGGCAATAAAGACCGTTTTGGCCGCTGCGTGACCAAGAAGTTTGACAGAGGCTTCTGTCTATGGAGAGCGATATAGACTTTTTTAGAAAGCTTATGGCTAAAAAAGGGGGAGACCCAAAAAGCTTTTGGAAATACTGGTATTGTATAGTTTTAGGGGCACGTGCCAACAATATTTGCAGTGATGAAGTTGGAAAAGGCAGAGCTTAGGAAAAGAGATTCTATTAAAATGTCAACATGAAAACAAATTGAATTTTTTGCGGATGCAGACAGACACTCACATTTGTGGCGTAAGGCCAAAAATACAGAACAATTTAGGTTTAAAACTAGAATTTTATAAGTGCTAGAAGCAAATTTCAACCGCATAATTATTTGGCATGTGTAATAAATGTACGATCGGTAATGGTATGTTGATATTCTAAGTCCTGTTAAGAAATCTTAAATCTAATAGTTTTACTATTCAGGATAGCTATATATGGCTGAATATATGGATATGGATGGATATATGGTGGTTATCATGAGGAACCTGACCACATGCTGGCCATATGTTAGTGAAGGCACGGTCTATGCGGGACCAGTTGGAATTGAGCCTGTTGCACCAGAGCAACTCTTGGCTTTCGAGACAGGTTTAACACTTTTTCAGCTACGGGCGGTGGTCGACCTCTAAGAACGACATTCGTGTCACAATGTTGATTCTGGAGCTGTGTGTAAAGGGGCGAGTGTATCTGCCTGATCAAATAATTGTACAGCCCTAAAAAGAACAAGAAGTTTGAAAGTCATGAGAAAGAATCGGACGCTGCTATAATATAGACTCGCATCCATGCTGACACTTTATCGGTTTGTTGGCTAAGGTGATATTTTTTTTTTATATCAGATTGGTCACATATTACGATTACATTGCATTCATTTAATGAAGCTATTTTTTTACTTTGTAGATTTGATGTTTTAATCATCCTTTGTATTTCCCCTACAAGATGGTGCCAGCAGCCTTTGTTTCAATTGAATTTGTGCTGTGTTGACTCATTAACCATTATTCCTTGTGCAGTCTGACGATTGAAATCTTTTTTTTTTAAACAAATATATATTTTTGACCCATACGCCAAACAGGAATCATAGCCGACTATCGTAGATCACAACGCTTACTTTCCTTGTCCACATTTGTGTTGTAAAATTTATTGTGGACGACAGTTAAAAATATTTTATTATACATTGGATTGCGGTAATCTTTGGAAAGTATTGTCATCTTAATCTTGTTTTTTTTATGGAGGACACCTCTCTCTTTCTTTCCAACACACATTATATCCTGAAAAACAAACTCTTTTTACTGTTTACTAACCGCCTCAATTATTACCAGCTCAAAGCAAACAAAAAAATAGTGTAATCTTAATATAGAAAGGCCATAGTTCTTGTTGATTTTTGTGGAGTGCATCCTTATACACATTCTTTCAAATTTTCAAGCTGAATAGATAAAAATGTAACAAGATTACAAAAAAAACACCAATAAACTGTATTGCTACATATTTTAAAAATTATGATTTGGGGATTTTCTGCATTTAAATTAATTACTCGGACTTTCAAATAACAAAAAATAGGATCCTGAACTCAATTATGATCTTACAAATGTTATATGCTTTTACTTTTATTATTCCCGTATTCTATAATTTGAAACTCAACATTGGTAAAACAGCACTAACCATGATATGAACAAAGAATTAAAAGACTTGTACAATCGATATTTTCGCAAGATAATTTGATTACTTCCCCGAATTCGAAATTGTGGTTAAACTGTAATCCACTTTAGTGCGAATCGCTGTCCTATATCTCATTCATAGAATGTAAACAGAATTTGTTTTGTTTGTTTTTATTATCTATTTTTATACGTTTATTATCTTCGTTCTAAATAAAATTAATTCTTTGCCTTAAACAGTTTTTGGGTATCAAATATAGAATAAAAATCTGCTTTGTAAGGAAAAAATTAATTTAAATAATAGTTTCTATATTTTTGGAGAAAAACAATATACATATTAATTCCGTAAACCATAGTTATCTTTTCGACATTCCATAAATTTCCATTAGTGCTCTCTATGCATCAATAAAATTCCCAATTGAAAATGCAATCATCTACAAATTATTTCTTTAATAAAAGAAACTATTTTTCAATATTTTTGCAAAACAATTAAATATGTTCAATTTAATTTATTTCTCCGAGAACAATCTTTTGTCTTTTTATTCAGTTATGTGTGGGGACAAAATGTCTGTCCACTTACCGAGATAAATTGACATATGTGGCAATCTTTTTCTTGGCACTCTATAAATAGAAAATTGCGTACACTGATATCATAGAGGCCACTCGGCGATCAAGAAAAATTTAAATCGATTTAAGAGAAAATCAACTTCCGCAACGTCTGCCAATAGTTATGGTCACATGTATTTGAAAGCGCCGTAATTAATCTTTTGAAAGTTTTTATTCTTTCTCGATGATGATTTAGTCGTCATCACATTTGGGGAGTGGATATCTGTAGTCAGTCTCCTCTTTTATATTTTCTGTGTTTTTTGTTTTGTTTTATTATTATCGTGATTATTATGCTCATATTTGTCAAAAGATGATTCACACACACCTAACCAACTTGCTCAGAGTGCGCTGGAAATAACAACCATCGACACATAGCAGCAGCACCAGCACCAGACGTAACCGTTGCAGTAACAGCGTCGCCAACGCTGTAGCAACAAATATCAACGAATATTACTTGGGGGTCTCAATTACAGCCGACTGCTTTTTCCAATTTATTGTTGTCATTCTACGTCTTGTGTTTCTTCTTATACGTTTTGTTGCCATAATTTCTGTGATTCTGTCACTTTGACGCCATTGTCACTCCTAACCTTGCGCACACACCCACCCGTTGTTACCGTACTTTCTTTTAAATTCACTTCTCTCTCGATTTGTAACACCCACCCTCCCCCAACAAACATCATTGGAATGTATACGGGGAGGCACAACAAACGACGATTAAAAAGAACTACAACGAATGATACTAACACTATGAGTGGGTCACCGTACTTTTTCTCTCTTTGCCAAGTCCTTTTTAAGCTTTTTAGTTAAGGAATGTTTACGAATGGTGCAAACTAACAAGGCTAATATATAGGAAACATGATAAAGATTTTTGCACAAATGTCAGTCGGTATGATTCAAAAGAAACACGTAAATCTTAAGTGTCTTACAAAGTCTATTGCTATTTTCGTTGAGTAGAAAGGGCGTATTTCAATGGGAGAGTGTACCAAACCCATCTGGATTACTTGTCTAGGACCATTTTTAAATTTAAGAAAATGTTCCTGGTTGGTCCGTTATTCTGTTTCATGCTGGTAGAATTTTGGATTGTTTCACTAAAATTTGCCACCAGCTCTTAAACTATGTATGCAGACATTAGACTTTTTCCTTAAACAAGCAACTTTTACATGTCCTAGAGAGCAGACTCAAGGATTTATGAGAACAGAACAATAAATTAACTATGGCACAACATGCCACATTAGTCTAACGCCCAAACAGTGGAGTTAAATTTGTTTTTGACGGTGTGAAGAAATGGTAAACTTGTTTTTAGTTATAACAAAATGTTTTTGTTTATTATAAAAACAATTTGTCCTGCAAATTTTCAAAAATGTAATTAAATACACCGACAATAAATTATAAATGACGACCCTAGAACCATAGAGATCTAAGTGAAATTTTTACAAATAACGAGTTCATCACACAATGGTATAGAAATATCAAAATTCTTCTACACTGATGTAAGAGTTCTTCAGTGCTTTCTTAATTGAGGAATCCGGTTGGTCCCATTTGATAGTTTAGCAGTACATGGCTAACATCTTTGGACTCCAACATTTTTTTTATTGGTTCTGATGAAACCTTTTAACAGCATCCTTATTCTAAGTAATAAAATACATTTCAAGCCACATAATTTCTATGTTCCATGTTTTTTCGAATTTCGAATATATTATTAATTCTCTGATATGAGGCCCTTCGAAAATGCCATCTTTTAACATCACGTATTTTGATTAATTTCTCTTGAATGCAAAAACCTATGCCATTGCTATCCTTTACTTTTGCAATTTTTCATAGACCTAATTTGAATTAAGAAATACAGCAGCAGTCTTTACAGGTATTAAACGGAACATGTATTGTGGGGTTGGAATTCCTTAGTTGAATATTGGGGACTCCCAAGTCAATCCGGTACATAAAACCGACATCGGATTGTAAAGAATGGAACTATGCAGCACCAGTGTGGTCAACCAATGGAAGCGATACGCAGTGGAGAAAGGTCCTGACCTGCTAGAATGCGGCCAAAGTATGCCTCCTAATGTCCTTGGAAGGACACCTATATGAAGTGGTCAAGATACTCGCGGTAATGGTGGATAATGAAATGAAGAAACCACCCTAATTACTATGTTCTAGGTTTGGGTCCCCCACCCCGACATATCCGGAGAGATCTCCGTGGTCTAGAGAGGGAAGTCCAGCGTTACAACCAAAGACGGAAGTTTCTATTTATATTTCGGGCCCAGCAATAAAAAATCAATCAGTTGAGGGGGTTAGAAGCAAAGAGATGCATGTGACAAATTGACAAATATTGATATAAATGAGCAGTTGTGTTCTCTGTCTTCTAGCATGAGTTGAGATAAATTTTTATTACCAGTGCTGATAACTAGCCGAAAACAGTTCAAGTTATACCTGCATTTGCTCTAGAATTTTTAACTTTAAAGGCGAATATCTCGAATTGAATTCTTTGTCACTTGCATCCCTTTTCGTCTAACCCCATCATTTATCAATAGAAATGGTTTAACTGTTTTTCTAAATAATCTCCGTGAAGATCAATACACTTTTGAAAGCGCTCAAATAAATTTTTGACGTCGGGCGCCGAAAAACATCGACCAGCCAGTTTTTTGTTGATGTGAGGGAATAAAAAGAAGTCATTGGGTGCCAAATTTAGGCTGTACGCGGATGACCCATCAATTGAGCACTCAACATCGAATAGCCCACTGTTTCAGCTGATCTTCGGTGAGCTTATTCCACAAAAAACTTTTTGAAATACAGCTCGTCTTGAAAGACAATCTAACGAAATGACGCATCAATACACGGTTTCAATGGTTTCCGTCAAAACGACCGAAGTTGGACGACCTTCACGTAATTCATCTTAGAGCGAACGGCGTACGGGACTGGCCTCTTGGTACCAGCGATTTACAGTGGTTTTGAAGGTGCTTCATCACCAAAAGTCGAGACAAGAGTGTTTTAATCGTATAAGATTATCGCACGAAAATTGTCAGGGTTATTTTCATTTTGAATTTTTCCACACACTGTAAATAGGCGAAATTGTGCTCGTAAGTGAAAACGTTCTATTCATGTTTATGCTTTAAAATGTCAAACTTTCCTATGAAAGTTCCTGTTTGCATCCGGCAACACTAGTATTGTCAGGTCCGAAAACATAAATAGCAGTCCTCGTAACAATTATCGCTGTGTATTTTACTCGCATATAATCAAAATGTATTTGTATATGTGTGTGTATTAAGCCTAATCTAGATTAACGCCCTTACTGGCAGGTTTTTAAAACCTGGAGATCTCTAAGAGATGTGGCTTATCTTGAATTTCTTTAACCTCACAAATCTTGATAATGCAATATAATACCGGCCATATTCATTTCTGGATCGCGGATATAACTTTTAAATACACCCACTCCTAACTTCAAGTCGCTCAGGGTAAAAATAGATATTGCAAAATTTGGACATGTTTTGGTCATGTTGGCATATTTAGAAGTCTTTTAGAATAACTTATATGCAAAAATATATTTTTTTTGCTATTGCTTAGGAATCATTATAGACTCAAACTACTGATTTTAATGAAAATAATAAAAAGGTAAATCCCTTAGAAGTGCTTTCCATTTCATTTGCTGGGCAATTTTAAAGTGTATAAGTTTGTGCATATAGCATTCATTCCAATACAATATTTTATGTGACACAAATACATTTGCAGCAACCATTTTGCTTTTACTTAAAAGCACATGCTTCCACATTGAAGGCGACATTTGTCACCTTATGCATAGGATTAGACATTAAGTTTTCACAGCACAACTTGGAATTGTTGAAAAATCTTAAGCTTTCGAGTGGTTTCATTATCACCGTTTTGAGATCAACCAATAATAGATGCAAATTGTATTGTTGGAAAATTTAATTAACATGTTATAAATTTTTCTATTCTTTCGTTAAGTTATTGAAACGCTTGCACATAAAAGAGCCTTTTAATTATTCATTAATAAGTCAAATGTGTTATTGAAGCTATGAAAATGCAAAATCAAATTTTTAATTAATTCAATATTGTTTGCTTAATTTATTTTATAACTTAAATAGCGACCTTAACACTATATATAGTTTTTTCTTTTTAAATTGAAATAACAATTCAATGTGGTATTTTTTGGCAATAATTGAATTGCATTTTTGATTTTTCAAATAATTGATGACTACATTTTTATAGATTTCTTGAACTTGTTTTCCCACATTCGTACGATAATTCACTTTCATTATACGGTGGATGGAAGCCAAAAGTTTTTGTTGTTGTTGTTTTTAAGGAGTTAGTCACACACGTGTTGTGTTGTTCCTTGTAGTTTGGCTTACAGGAGTGTGAGACATTAGTGGTGAGTCAATTGCGACAACCAGACTTTTCTTTCGTTTTGCTCCATTTGGTTATCACTCAGTGTTGATACTGTTTTTTTTTTATTAAAATTCATTTTGTTTAACTTGATCGGATGTTATAGAATTTTAACAGTATATTGTAATTTAATGTAGTTTTACATAGAAGTTAAATTTTGGATCAGCGTTTATAAGCTGGAAAGTGGTTTTCTGTTGATGTCAAACAAATTCTATTGTCGTAATTATCATAAAACTTAATTGCTTACATTTAAGCTATCGGCTCTTTAATCTTTAACCGTCGACAACATTTGCGTACAATTACCTGTTTTTAAATATCACATTTTTTATTCCATATACTA